>OX459051.1:537658-1810006 GCA_949775005.1 Orthosia gothica
AGGGATTTAAGTTCACCCAAGACTAAGACAGCTTTATCACCGAGGAAAATACTCTACTTTTCGTACCATTTGCGAAAAATTAACACAATAATAATATGAGATAAGCATTATAAAAAATAATGACATATAAAAATAAATTAAAATAAACTTAACGTTTATGTATTTGAAGAAAACAAAAACACGGCAAATTCCTAGACTAATATTTTTTTGTCGGAAAAGCAAATGCATCAAGCTCATACGGCCTCGTCGGTTTTCGTAATTTTATTTAATAATCATAACTGCACAATAAATGCGTATTCCTTTTTCAAAAAGATGTATAATGATGCTTTATATACAAACTCAATGATGTAAACACAGATGTAGTTCAGTATAAATTTCGGTAAGTATTCCAAATTTAAATCACATTCTCCCCCTAGAGGATGAATGAAATTCAGTACAATTTTCTTTCCCTGTTTTTAACAGATTAATAATGACTATTGTTATGTTCGCTTTTTGTGGCATAGAATGTCACTTTTTTGAGCAAGTGGTACGAAATAGTACATTACAGCAGAATCCAGTAAGTAAGCCTTCCTGGCCGAGTATGAGTTAACCGGACCGAACCGCAGGTGAGGTCCGGTTATATACGAGGCCAGGATGGCTTTCTTACTGGTTGAGGTTTGTATAATGCTTTTCTCAAAAATGAAAGAAAGTTTAACAACAAATTCGTTTAATTAATATTGAAGGTTACATTCATATTAGGGCAATTACTGATAGATATTGTGATCGATTTACCGGGGGCATTTATATTTGTTTGTTGTACATCTTGATTAACGGACTCTTTAATCCAACATGATTTATAAACTGAAATGACTAAATACAAACATAAAATCCCACACTATACTTCTACAACATTACTAAGTACAAAACGCAACGTGCATACTTTTTCTGCGTCGCGTTATGTGTCACAGACCCATAAAAAAAAAAAAAAAAAAAGTGTCACAGACAATAAAATGGATGTTTAAGGCTCCAAAATATATTATGTATCTCATAAAATGTCATACCAAAAAGAGATAGATATATATTTGGAGCCTCCCTCTAACCATGTTATAATGGCTAAACTCTAATCTGTGTCTGGTACTATGTTTTTTTTTTCTAAGCAGATCTAAAGAGGATGACCTAAACCGTGCGAAGCCATAAAAAAAAAAAGGGATGAAGGATGACCAAGTGTCCAGTAAGTAAATTACATACTTACTTACTGGACAGTAGGAGATTCCAAATTTAAAATCTCGCTTCTTACCGGACAGTTGTGAATAGTCTCCGGTAGAGTTCACTTTCTGGATACTTTTTAGAGATGTTATGTCAACATTACATACCATTTTTGAGAAAATTAAGTTTATACGGTTGGCAAGCGGCGCCACCTGTCGGCAGATTTACTGCCGGTGGCACTAATGGGCAGGTCGCGGACATAACTTACTGACATGGCAGGGTAACAATAATTACTAAAGGCAATTATTGTTTGTTGGTTGATTAGATAAAAAATAGTTGTGTTGTATCTTGAAGTGTAAAGTCAAGTCACAGATTTTGTGGAGAGCGTGCACTCCTTTATTTATCGTGGCATAGAGTGCCGAGACCGATAAAATTCCTATATTCCTATTTTTAACTGAGAAGAACAGATAACTGAACTCTAGTCCTTAGCTGAAGTGCAGGTATCTTTATGAGAGAACAGGCATACGGCCATTCCTCCTAAATTTTGTCAGAAGCGATCTTTAGAAGCTCTATCCCGAGCACTTGAGGTTAACATAGATACTGATTTTTACCCACATGTTTTCTCCAGGGCCTAGCCCACTTACTTAATGTCCTATGTCCCCAGAGCAGCAGAGCTGATTGGGGCGGAGGGCGTCCCCAGAGTCCTCTATCGCGATCGGTCTTGAGCTTCACGCTTCACCTCGCTATGCTAGTATTATATTATATGTGACCTCGCTCCATATCATTCCGATGCTCGCCGCTTCTGCAAACACGGTGTGATGCCAGGTTTGACGGGGATTGCCACGCTTTCTTCTTCCTTGGGGATTCCAGTCCAAAACTTGTTTGGCTATTTGATCGAGACCCTTTCGGAACGTGTGGCCAATCCATCTCAATTTATGAAGCTTGATCTGGCTCTTGTGGCATTTTCCATCAGCTTTGCGTTGGAGATAGACTTGGACTCGAAGATTTTGAATTTTGTAAAACAGGTTTTAGCTGTGTGAAGCTAGCATATAATTCCTTCAAGATCGACTGGGAAGAGGAGCGGTCCACCCCATAGGATCCGATTCATTTTTCGAGATAAAAGTATCCTATGAAACAAGAATATTGTGGCTGTCGATCAGTGAGTTTTTTTTTTGTAATCGGATTAGTAGGTACTTCCGGCGATTATCCATTTCAAACAAGCATACATTTTTACCTATTACCCGACTGCAAGGTAAGGCTTATGTTTTTGCACGTATCTTGTATTTTTATTTATTTTATTTATGTAATATTCTCTCAGACGGATTTACATAATTAAGACATCGTTAGATAGAATACCACATAGAATGTCATGGGTTTGGTCATACATATATAGTATGACCAAACCCATGACGGGTTTGGTCAGCCAGCTCGTAAATAATTACGTATCCTCCTGCTCACATCATGATTTTCTTCTTGTTTACATTGTTTTTGGTTCGCTTCTTAAGCAGTCGGGTTTTTTGATTTTTTAACTTTTTTTTATAAAGTTAATTAAGATTAAAACGAGCCGAACTTTATAATTCATATATAAAGTTCGGCTTAAACGAGCGCAGTAGTTCTATATGGTGCCGGACGTTAAGAATTTCACCATCGCATGTCTTCCCGTGGGTGTCGTAAGAGGCGACTAAGGGACAAACCAGAGAATGGGCAGCAGCGTTCTCTGTGCTTCTATAACAACCATACTGCGATTGCCAACCCGCCTGCCAAGCCTGGCGATTATGGCAAACCCCCCCTATGAATAGCACTAATAAAAAATGGCCCCTAGTGCCCGGCAGCCTGCCTACCCTCGACTACGGTAGCGGTCGAGGTTACAGCATGGCAAGGGGTGCTAAAAATCTCCGGACGAGATCCGGCTACCCCAACAATCACCGACGACTGGACCTGGCAACGTACAACACGCGCACCCTTCGGACCGACGAGAAGATCACCGAGCTCGAAGAGGAATTGAGCAGGTTGCGATGGAGTATTATAGGGTTATCTGAAGTCCGAAGAGAGGGGGAGGACTCGATAATCCTCAAATCCGGTAACCTGCTCTATTTCCGAGAGGGTGACCGGCAGACCCAGGGTGATGGTGTCGGGTTTATCGTCCACAAGTCCCTTGTAAACAACGTGGTGAAGATCGAGAGTGTGTCCACCAGGGTGGCGTACCTTATACTCAGAATATCCTCTTGATATTCGCTGAAGGTCATACAGGTCTACGCCCCAACCTCGGCACACCCCGACGACAAGTTAGAGACCATGTATGAGGATACCTCCAGAGCCATGCATGGTTTCAAAACTCGCTTCACCGTTGTCATGGGGGACTTCAACGCGAAACTGGGCAAACGAGACGAGGATGAGCTGCAAGTGGGGCAATTTGGAGTTGGACGACGGAACCACCGGGGTCACCTACTGGCCAGTTTTATGGAGAAGGAGGGCCTCTATATGATGAACTCCTTCTTAAAAAAGCGTGAACACAGGAAGTGGACCTGGCAGAGCCCCGATGGTGCAACAAAAAATGAGATCGACTTCATCATGTCAACCAAGAAGCAAATGTTCAATGATGTCTCTGTGATCAATTCGGTAAAAACCGGGAGCGATCACCGAATGGTAAGAGGCACATTGAACATTAATATTAAGCTTGAAAGGTCTCGACTGATGAAGTCCACGCCCCGTCCAGCACAGATTCAGGTCCAAAACCCCGAGAGCTTTCAGCTCGAACTCTAGAATCGTTTCGAGTGCCTAGGGAGCTCCGTGGACGAATACAGCGACGGGTTCGTGGAAGCTGTCCATACGGTCGGCTCGAAGTTTTTCAAGATCCGTCGTACAGATAGAAACAAAAAGTTCTCTGATCATACCCTCAAGCTTATAAAGGAGAGGCGTGAGATGATCTTGCAGTCTTCAGATGAGGCGTGCAAATACCAGCAGATCAATAGACAGATCTCTAAATCCTTGAAACGAGACCTCCGCCGCTTTAATACCGAGCGTATTAAAGACGCGATTGAGCGAAATAAAGGCTCCAAGGTTTTTTCAAGGGATCTGGCTATTGGGCAGAGCCAGCTCACGAAACTGAAAACCGACAATGGCAGGATCGTATCCGCCAAACCGGAGCTTCTGAGGGAGATCGAGACATTCTATGGACAGTTGTACACATCAATCAGTAAACCCGTTGCGAGTCTAGCAAACGACCCAAGAGCTAGATTGACCCGACACCATACCGCAGATATCCCGGACGTCAGCCTATACGAGATTAGGAAAGCTCTGAAACGGCTTAAAAACAACAAGGCGCCGGGTGATGACGGAATCACGGCTGAACTCCTGAAGGCGGGTGGAAAACCGGTCCTCAAGGCTCTTCAGAAGCTGTTTGATTCCGTCATACTCGAGGGCAAAACGCCACAGGCATGGTGCAGGGGTGTGGTGGTACTCTTCTTCAAGAAGGGTGACAATGCCCGGCTGAAGAACTATAGGCCCATCTCGCTTCTTAGCCATGCTTACAAGTTATTTTCAAGAGTCATCACGAATCGTCTCGCGCGCAGGTTTGACGATTTCCAGCCTCACGAACAAGCCGGATTCCGAAAAAGCTTTAGCGCAGTTGACCACATACATACGCTGCGGCAGGTTATACAGAAGACCGAAGAGTATAACCTGCCTCTCTGCTTAGCGTTTGTGGACTACGAGAAAGCCTTCGATTCGATCGAGACTTGGGCTGTACTGCAGTCTCTCCAACGGTGCCAGATCGACTACCCGTACATTGAGGTGTTGAAGTGTCTGTACAAAAACGCCACCATGTCAGTCCGTCTTCAGGATCAGACCTCGAAACCAATCCTTCTCCAGCGCGGCGTAAGACAGGGAGACGTCATTTCTCCGAAACTGTTCACTTCTGCGCTGAAGGACGTCTTCAAGGTTCTGGACTGGAAGGGGCTTGGCATCAACGTTAATGGCGAGTACATCACTCACCTTCGGTTTGTCGACGACATAGTGGTCATGGCTGAGACCATGGAGAGCCTCAGTAAAATGCTTGATGACCTCAGTAGAGCTACCGAAAGAGTTACCGGATGGCCGATGGGGCCGAAAAGTTCTGGAATGGCGACCGCGAACCGGAAGACGATACGTTGGAAGTCCTCCCACTAGGTGGACCGATGACCTGGATAAGGTTGCGGGAAGGCGCTGGATGCGAGACGCACGGGATCGGTCAATGTGGCGACGCCTGGGGGAGGCCTATGTCCAGCAGTGGACGTCTTTCGGCTGAAATGATGATGATGATGAGCGCAGTTTTTACCCGACTGCTGAAGGTGGGTAATATGTTTATCAGTCTATGTATGGATGTATGATTGTTCCTATATGGCGTTTTAGAGACCAAACGCCTAGGCCGATATTGATGATTCTTACGTCAATCGATTCGTCTTAACCCTGCGAGTGTCATGGCTGCATTAAAATTGGAAAAGAAAAAATGGCGGAATTTGGTGTTGAAAAGAAAGAATGGCTCTGACATTCTCCCATCTATTGGTTATTTTCGTAATTGTAAGCCAGGTAATTCGCAATAATACGTGATACTACCCAAGCTAATTTAGTGGACTAAAGCTATTCTAAAAATAACCTTCTATGGGTGTCCACCTAACGTGAAGGAGGAAAACTTGATGTTATTTATGTACTATCAAGGGCAATGTTTTGTCTACTATCAATCAAACCCTTTTCTGATGAATTATAAATATTAGTTTGTTCTCGATTTGAGTACTTACTATTAGTCATTGTGTATTACGGCGCGAAAAAGAGAATCTAGAAAGGTTAGGTTGCTTCTAGGCAAGCGTGCTTCACCGTCGACCACATCATCGCTTACCATCAGGTGAGATAGTGGTCAAGCGCGAGCCTATAATATATATAAAAAAAAAAAAAAAAAAATATGTAAGAATCTGTTTCGTTGGTCGAAGGACCGTAGCGTTCGTAGCACGTCGTAGCTTTGTCGTTCGTAGCACACAATGTACAACGAGATTTTAACCCCCGACGGAAAAATAGGGGTTTTATAAGTTTGACGTGTGTTGCTGTGTGTCTGTTTGTTTGAGTATCTGTGTCTCTGTGTGTATGTCTGTGGCATCATAGCTCGTAAACGTATGAAACGATTTTAATTTAGGTTTTTTTGTTTGAAAGGTGACTTTGTCGAGAGTGTTCTTGCTCTGTTTGATTAAAATCGGTTCAGGCGTTCAAAAGTTAGCCACATTTTACTCTTTAAATCTGGGTTTATTTCGCAAGACGATGTCATAATTACTTGTTTTGATAGAAATAGAATGATCGATTGAAGCGTGTCTACTACCATGTATATTGTATGTTGTTTAAAAAGCATGAAATAAAAATTAAATTTAAAATTAAAAAAACCCCCGACACAAAAATTCAATGAAAAAACTTTTTACAAAAAAATACTACCGACTTCCAAATAGCAAAACTACAAAGTGAAAAATAACTTTATTTTTGGAAGTCGGTGTCTTTGGTGGGTACCATTTTTTTGCGTTATGGACTAACTACTTAATACAAAGTTGGATATATGTTAAAATTGTATTAAACTAAAAGATTGAAAAATAAATTAAAATGAAATTGAAATAAATAAATTAAAATGAAATTGAAATAAATAAATGAAATTGAAATAAATAAATTAAAATAAAATTGAAACAAATCATTTAAAATGAACTAAAATTGAAATTATATTTGACTAAATTATTAAATAAAAACACAAATATGTAGGTACTCAAGCGACATGCAGCCTGATGAGCCTTCCCACAGCTGCCGAATTTGGTCTGACTGTATATATGAATGTAAAAAGCAGAATGTAAGCCTCGTACTCGCGTCGGGGAACTGCTAAGTAAATAAAATAAACTAAACGTTGGCGGTTCCCCGACGCGAGTACGAGGCTTATTTTTGCTTTTTAGAGTTTTTGTGTCGGAGGTTTTTTATTTAAATATTAATTATTTTTTTCTTTCTAATAAATTAGGTTTTCTGTGGATTTAGTAAAACTGGTAAAAGTAAATAAAGTTCTGTTCACACAGAGATGCAGTGTGAGCAAGGTGGTGGTAGACTTGATAATTTGAATTAGCCGCTAGGGCCGCTGGTCTAGAATGAGCTCGTCAAACTGACAAATTGCATAGTTTTTGAGTTTTACCGCGATTTTATTTACAACTTTTTTATGTTGTGAATATTTTCCAACTATGGCAGATTAAGATAGATACAGGTTTTACCACCACTGTTTTACTTTTTTTGCCTTTACTTAACTAGTTTACTTTCTTTCTTTCTTTTTTAGAAAAAAAGGGGCTGCGCGAAACTGCAGCATACTCGATTTTATATTTAATCGCACTTCTACGGCATTAGAAAATATTTTAATTCAAACTTTGCTTCCGTGTGCGTAATATAAGGACTTTAGTCGCCAGTGGCGCCAAATGATGAGCAAATAAACGGAAGCTGTCATTACAGTACGTTTCTGAAAACAAATATAAGCAAACCTTTTTTTCCAACAAACAATTAATTACTATAATACCTGTTTGAACTCCTGACATTTCTGTCAATCCTGTCAATCACAAGAAAAATCAAGATCAAACCACACTTTCGTTCCGCTTGTTTTTGTACAAAACTTTCACCTCCAGAAATGTGAAGGTTCAGCGACTTTGCTTACGAGGGACTGGGCGCGAGACGCGAGGAGATGATGAAAGTGCTGCACGCCATCGTCGCGTTCTTCACCTTCGTGCTGCTGTTCATCCAGCAGAAGTGCGTCTCCGTCTGCGCCGGACCCTACACAGTTAGTATCCCACAGTTCTGCGTAGGATTTGAAGCTTCCGCAAGTGACCACCGTGTTATTATCCTCGTTTATAGGAACCGCTACCACTGCTTAGCGAAAGGGCTCTGATTACCAGAAAATGGCAGGATAACTTTCCGTCATACCAGCCAAAGTGCTCTCGCCAGGTGACTTGCGACAGCAGGTCAGGAACGACTTTTTGCATCTATGATAGGCTTAGTATTTTTGATTGATGACATTCAATCCTGTAATTAATGTGGAATTTTTGCACGTTCTACCTTAACAATAAAGAAGGCTGTGATGTTCTGTGCAAATTTCCTGTGAACGCAAACTTCATGCCTGAGTAAATTATCTCTATAGCAAAGGGACAATCAGATTTCGATTAGTAACATGTACATCCTACTCATACTCCTTAAACGTTTTGGAAACATGATCATTATGCATACCTACAGCTAAGGAGTGGAATGCCTGCGTCTGTGTTTGCCGATAGCTAAAACCTAGGGAGTCTTTAAATCAAGAGTGACCACCATCTCCGTCAACTAGTGTCAGATTTTCAGCATTGCCATGACACTCATGACCAGGCACTGAATCGTATATCTGTACTAGAAGCAGAATTGTGCAAGGCTTATAACACCATTACCTCCATCGACTCGCTGAAAGTCAGCGAAGAGGTTTCTAACACCAGTAACCTGTACAATGAGTACATACACAACCATTTCTGATAAGCAAGAAGTCGCTGAGACATTAGAACATTTCTTTACCAACATTCCGTTAGAGGTTACGAAGTCTCTTCCCGCCTCATCTAAATTAGCTGAAGCTCTTCTCAAGGAAAACTTTACTTTAGATTTAAACCAATATGTATTGATACAGTTAAAAACGCGTTCAAAAGTCTCAATATAAAAAATACTGAAGACTTATGGGGGATATCCGTTAGGGTTCTTGGAGATATTATTGACTCAATTGCTCCTGTCCTAACAGGCATATTCAATTAATGTTTGGACAGGTCGGCACGTTTTCTGACTTAATGAAACACAGTAAAGTAGTACCAATTTTCAAATCAGGCTGTAAGAGTGATCCCTCTAATTATAGACCTATATCTGTGCTTCCAGCATTGAGTAAAATCTATGAAAAAATCATGCTGGACCAGATGTTGTCTCATTTCAATTCAAATGGGATCCTGCATAGTCAGCAGTTTGGTTTCACGAAAGGTAGGTCGAAAACGGACGCGGGAGTAAAACTCATCAGTCACATTTTGGAACCTTGGGAGCATGGATGAAAGAGGATAAGTGCCAGGATGCCATTGGCATTTTCTGTGATCTCTCAAAAGCGTTAGACTGAGTCGACCACAACACACTGATCTGTAAATTACACCACTACGGAATTCGAGGACAAGCTGCTGATCTTGTGCTTTCCTATTTATCAAACAGACAGCAAAAAGTAAATGTTAATGGGGCAACGTCCTCCGGGTCTCTAGTCAAGATGGGCGTGCCTCAAGGTTCAATTTTCAGCCCATTCCTCTTCCTCGTTTACATTAATGACCTCCCTTTTATGATGGCCTAATTATCGGATATAATTCTATTTGCTGATGATACTTCGCTAATTTTTAAAATAGATAGGAAAGATACGGATGTCTTACAGGTCAACGAAACTCTAAATATTCTCTCAAAATGGTTTGCAGCTAATAATCTTTTACTGAATGCGAAAAAAACTAAATGTCTTAAGTTCTCTTTACCAAATGTACCACAACGTGACCTAAATTTAAATCTTGACGGCAAAAATTTTGAAGTTATAGCTGAAACTGTATTCTTAGGGATTACTATCGATTCAAAACTGCAGTGGGGCGCGCACGTTAGAACTCTTTCGGGTAGGTTAAGTTCAGATGCATATGCAGTAAGGAAAATAAGGCAGCTAACCGATGTAGCCACAGCTAGGTTAGTGTACTATGCTTATTTCCACAGTATTATGTCTTATGGCATTTTGCTGTGGGGATCAGCAGCAGACGTTGACTCAATTTTCATATTACAAAAGAGGGCAATCCGCGCGATCTATAAAATGGGTCCTCGCGAGTCCTTTAGAGAAAAATTTAAAGAGATCGATATACTGACTCTACCTTCACTTTATATTTTAGAATGTATTATGTATGTCCGCAAAAATCGAGGGCTTTTCAAAACTAGAAGCGACTTCCATAATTTAAATACACGCAGTAAACACGAAATTGTAATACCCAAATTCAGATTAACGAAAACTAGCAAGTCTTTTCTTATAAATAGTATACGCTTTTATAACAAGTTGCCAAAGTCAGTTATAGAACTGACCGATGGAAAGTTCAAAAATCACATCAAACGTGTCCTTATTAAAAAAGCATATTATAAAATCAAGGACTACGTTGAAGATAAAAATATTTGGTTTTAGCTCCTTCTGCACATGCGGCTTCCCTGGTAACTCATACACGGCACAAATATGTGGATGTCTCTAACTATTCTCAATCTTATTTTTTCTTCATTTAATAAGACTTTTTACAATGGTTTTCAATTATCTTTATAGCCCTTTGCTAAGAATAGTTACAGCACTGATAACAACATTTGTGCCACATGTTAAATTTAGTCTTGTTATACTTTGTATAGATTCTTTTACCGATTGTTTTGTAAATGTGTGAACATTGTAGGCCTTCTAGATTGCTAGATTGTTAACATTTTATGTAGTTTTACTTTTTTTATATCTTTTGTTTATTTATTATATAATCATTTTTTGTTTTAGTTTCATACGACTTATTGTCGGGCCTGCGTTGTCCCCCCATCTAACTCATCATGTACTGCTGTAACATGGAAATATTGTAAAACCAAACAATTTTTTTAAAAGAGTAACCATGGAGTTTCTTGCCGGTTCTTCTCCATAGGAATCGACCAACCCGAACCGTGCACATTTTGTCGACGTTTTATAAGTGCCCATGTAGGCCTATGTGAAATAAAAATTATTGATTTTAATTTTGAAATAGGTGGCTTCTAGGCAAGTGTGCTTCACCGTCACCATCGACCATATTATCACTTACCATCAGGTGACATGGTTCTCAAGCGAGCCTATCTGTAAAAAGAAAACATATACGAGATTTTGCGTTGCATGTTACAAATTAAATAGTTATGGTATAAGGGGGAACATCTTAAAGTTAATAAAATCATACCTCAATGCACGGAAATTACTAGGATATGTCCTTAAACTAAATTAGAAACTATGTATATGTCGCAGGGATATGATGAAAACAGGGAATTGATCAAATCTCTAAGCGATTTGATCAAATCACGGAGGATGTTAAAATAATAACACGTTTTTATCATTTCCCTAAACAAATCTGGTGATTTGACAAATCCCAATAAAGAAATCTAGTGATTTGAACAAATCTCAAAATTGGTTCAGTGAAATGACAAAAATAACTTTTCTGTAGTAATTTAAAGGTTTATTTTGTACTTTGCTTTCCGAGGTAATCGGCTGCGTTATGTTATATGGTCAAAGAATCAGTCCAAGAGCGAGCGAAGCGAGCTCGGGAACTTAGGGCACCCCGACACGGACAGGTTAGGTTCGAACGAGATGACGGGAGCTGAAGTGAGCGAGCAAAGCGAGCGAACGCAGCTCCCGTCATCTCGTTCGTGTTAGGTTACTTTTGACCCTGCAGACAGAAATAGGAGCCCCGCGCAGCGGGGCTACGTCGACTTTGTTACATGTTTTATTATCTTTTCACTGAATCAATTTAGGGGTTTGTTCAAATCACTAGATTTTTTTTGTGAGATTTGTCAAATCACCAGATTTGCTTAGGGAAATGATAAAAACGTGTTGTAATTTTAACATCCTCCGTGATTTGATGAAATCGCTTAGAGATTTGATCAATTCCCTGTTTTCATCATATCACGACGACATATATATCAAAACCAAGACATGTAAAATTTGGCGTCCCACAAGGTAGCGTATTGGGTCCGCCACTTTTTTTGATATATATAAATGATCTCCCGAAAGCAAAAACCAACAAAATGGTTCTTTTTGCTTGGACAGTACAGCTATAATAAAATATACTAATTCAAATAATTATAATAATGACATTAATTCTTGCTTGGGTGACATTATACATTGGTTAAATAATAATAATTTGGTTATAAACCTGAACAAAACAAAAGTCATGCATTTTTATCCCTCTGCAGCAGAAGGACAGATAAGCAAAATCCCGGAATAGCAAAATCCCAGATTAGCAGAAGGACAGATTTGCATAAAGGCAGAAGTACAGACCCACACAGAAAACAAAAATAAAATTGAATAGTTACAATTGGTTAAATTTTATTTGAAAGTAGTATTTTTTTTATTATTCGTTGTAAGCTCGCGTTTGACCACTATCTCGCCTGATGTTAAGTGATGATGTGATTGATGAATCTAGACTTGAAGTCCCCTAGGTTGTAGCTGTAAGGAAACAAAGACGCCGCACCGGCAGGGAATTTCACTCCTTAGCTGTACGCACAATGAAAGTATTTTCAAAACGCTTTTTGCGTATGGGCGGGATATCCACCATGTATCGATGGCGCATTGCCGTACATCTTATTGTCCGATGATGGAAAGGGCTAGGCAGAATCAAATTGTGCAGTTCCATCGCACACTCCCGCAATGTAACCAATAGAAAATCGACAGGCTGGCAACTCGTCGTCGGTGTTCAAGGCCTGGAGCTTTGAGTCGACCAGCGAATCGTTGGCCTTTCTGTCAATCGACTTAAGTGCATGTATTTGGCAGATCCGTCCCAGAGGTGAGAGTAGTACTCCTTTAGATATATAAAGCAAAGAGGTCACAAATTGATAATAAGATTACTACTAGGATTTGTAACTTTTTTGACGGCGACAGTACATTATCTGCCTTTATGCAAATCTGTTCTTCTGCTAATCTGGGATTTTGCTATTCCGGGATTTTGCTTATCTGTCCTTCTGCTGCAGAGGGATTTTTATCAACGCCGTGAAAACCCAAATGTTTGCATTTCCTACGAGGGCTGTGATATTGAAAAAGCTAATAAGGCTAATTTCTTAGGCATTACAATTGATAGCCAACTTACATGGAAACCTCTTGTTGATGGACTATGCAAGAAACTCAGCAAATCTGCATATGCTCTTTTTCAACTCTCAAAGAAAGTTAACAGTCAGGCTCTTCTGACGGCGTACCATGGACTGGTTGCCTCTGTTTTGCAGTATGGCATTATTTTCTGGGGCAGTCCACTGATAGGGAGCTGGTATTTAGGCTGCAGAAGCGATGCATCCGGTCAATGTGCGGTCTTAAGACAACTGATAGCTGTGTTCCCTATTTTAAATCGTTAAAATTTTAACTCTGCCTTGTTTATTTATAATGGAAACGGCTTTGTTTGTGAAATCTAATCCTCATTTATTTAAAAAACTATCAGAGGTCAGAAAAAATCCAACTTGAACTCATCAATCAACTATGTCAAGTAAAATGTAAAACCTCACTTATGAAAAAAAAATTTTTGTATTGTCCCACTCATATATAATAGAGTACCAAATATTATAAAAATATGACCACATTAAAATTTAAAAGGGCGCTTAAATACCTGTTGATTATGAAAACGTATTACACGATTGACGATTTTCTTAATGATTATTCGCTAACTGATTGACATACTGTTACTCTGATTGACATAATTATTGTGATCCTCTCACTGACTTATTTTATTTTTTATTACTGACATTTTTTTTTATTTAATATGTATTGTAATTCCAATGATCTCAATGCCAATGATTCAAAAAACCGGCTAAGTGGGAGTCGGACTCGCGCACGAATGGTTCCGTACCATTTTCGTAAAAAACGTCAAAAAAAACACGTTTGTTGTATGGTAGCCCCCCTTAAATATATATTTTATTTTGTTTTTAGTATTTGTTGTTGAAGCGGCAACAGATATACATCACCTGTGAAAATTTCAACTGTCTAGCTATCACGGTTCATGAGATACAGCCTGGTGACAGACAGACAGACAGACAGACGGACCGCGGAGTCTCAGTAATAGGGTCCCGTTTTTACCCTTTGGGTACGGAACCCTAAAAATGAAAGAAAAAGAATGAATGATGTGTATAAGTGATGTATGAACCGGTAGAAACATTTTTTTTTATTTTTTTTTATTTGTAAATTTTAATTTTAATATAATAAATTTTTATAATAAATTAAAAAATAATAAATTTTAAGTGACGTTCAAAAGTGCCATTTATTGGCCTAATTGAATAAATATGACTGACTTTGAATGATTGTTTGAATTCCAATGATTTCAATGATGATGATGTACTCTACTAAAAACACCTATGTTTGCAAAGAAATAAATGATTTAGAGTTTTCTGTTCACAGTTTCACACAACAAGGTAGGTTCCTATAACTAAAGTATTCCTCGATTAGTACCTAAATATGCAAATATAATTTGGCGAAATGGGGGATTATTGATTCGTCCAACACTCGGTGCGAGTGTGGTGCCCCTGTACAGACTATGTCCCACTTGCTGGAGTGTCCTGGCTGTCCATTCACTTGCAGCGTCAGAAGACCTGTACGGTGCTTCTGACGCTGCAATAAGCGTCGCCGCCTACTGGGCCCAGATAATCTAATTAAATGTGCCATCGAATCGAAAAGAAGAAGAAGAAGTACCTAAATTCAGTAAAGTAGTGCATTTATTTATCTGTAGGTACCTCGCAGCCTCGCACCGTTTAAGGGTTACTTTGAATCGGTAACCGGATCCTGAAGCCGTTTAAGTGCATTGGCGAGACCTCTCACTCCATCAGTGTTTGCTATCGAGCTAGCGACACTGCCATATCGAGTTGCTGTCAGATACTAACCTTCGAATTGAAACTGTGGACCATAGACTAATATGCATTTATATAGAACTAGCTGACCCCCGCGGCTTCGCTTCCGTCAAAATTATAGCCTGTGTTACTCGGGAATAATGTAGCTTTCCATTGATGAAAGATTTTTTTAAATCGGGCCAGTAGTTTCGGAGCCTATTCGGTACAAACAAACAAAAAAATCTTTCCTCTTTATAATATTGGTATAGAGGTATAGATGAGACTGTGGACTTTGTCTGCAGTGGCGGCTCACAGCGTTATCGCACAAGAGCCTCTAACAATGTTTCTTGGTGTTCATATCTTCAACTCATGCAATGCTAGTGAATGAAGCAGGTTCACGTGAACAAATATGGGACCTTCTTCGCCTATTATTAACCGACTTTCCAAAAAGGAGAAAGTTTTATGTTCGACTCTATATTTGTTTTTTTTTTTTTTGTGTATGTTCACCTATTTCTCCGTCAATTTTGGACCGGTTTAGAAATATCTTTTTTGTTTGAAAGATTATGTCTCCAAATTGGTCCCATTTAAATTTGGTGAAGATTTGATGAATAACTTCGGAGATATACAACAGAACTCTTTTGTAAATGACAACAAATCTCTCGGGATTGTTGCAATAGCATGTCTGTTTATTATTTATACTATTTCATAACCATGTGATCAAGTAGTTTAACTCTCTTCTTCGGAGTCGTTCGCAGTCGGCTCGCTCAGAGGAGGCTTCCTCTGACTGGTGGAATCTCGCTTCGGGTGTTCCTCAGGGTGGTGTCCTTTCTCCTCATCTATTCTCGGCATTTACAACCGCTATCACTAAGGTCTTATTTTCACACTATCATCTCTATGCAGACGACCTGCAACTTTATCGCCACTTTAAATTTGAAGAGCTGGTTGGAACTATCGACGACATCAATAGTGATCTTGAAAATATCTGTCAGTAGTCTAAAAGTTTGTGTCATGCTCTGCCGCAGAGCCACCATGTTAGAAACCGATCTATTATATCTTAAAATGATGTACGCCAAACGTACATAATGTACGTAAACCGTTATAGCTGTACGTGCATTAGGTAATGATAAAACAGACATTCATTGTGGCTCTGCTGCAGAGCATACTCTCTAGCAGAGCCACTCATAACATGTACTCAGGCAAGATAAACGATACTGTTTTTTGATGAAAACTGTTGTACGAATAGTGTTTATTGCGTACGTGTTGCAAATTATCATTTTTAGACAGTAGTTTTATTTATTTTAACTTTACTAAAATGTTCATAGAAAGTGCTAGGTTATTTTGTGTACCTATTGTCAACGAGGCCTCTAAACGACACCACCTGGGGTGTCTTTTCACCTTAATAAAGTTCTAAACTAATCATATACATTTACCGTAGTCGGCGGTGGTGTAGTTACAAAAAAAAAAATATGGACGATACCCCAGCGGTTTCGTTGACAATATACTCGTACATAGGTTATTTTAGGTCAGCAAAATACTCTTCTCATCAGAAAAATCAAAACACTTCTGTTTTAATGGTTTCCGGCCTAATTAAGACAAAAGAATTTTCATTCCAAGAAAAAAAAACACATGATTGTACAGCTGGCAGTTTGGCCATTACAGTGAACGAAAATTCAAAATTAGAATTTCATTTCTATAACCTATAAATGAAATGATTCACTGTTTTGAGACAAATGTGTGTTTAGAGTTGGAGTACATTTCACCTTTGAAAACTAAAAATTTGCGCTTATCTTAAAACTTTTTGATCTGTATACTGTGTGTGTACTTGAGTTAGGGACGTCTGAAAAAGTGTTTTTCTAAAACATATGGATACTTTGCCCGCAGAATCCGCCCAAGTGGTGGCATTACTGGATTCTGGACTTAGTTAGCGTGTTGTGGCTGAAAGATTACATCTAAGCCTGTCGTCTGTTCATAGAGTCTACAAACGCTATCGGGAGTCTGGTTTGTTCACGCGTCGTTCAGGATCTGGCAGAAATCAGGTCACTTCTGAGCGAGATGATCGATTTATTGTAACAACTTCTTTAAGAAATCGACGCCTTAATGCTTTTCAACTGCAGCAGCAGCTTCCTGTCATACGTAGGGTGGCTGTAAGTGACTCTACAATTAGAAGAAGGTTGAAGGAACGTGGACTGGTACCGCACAAGCCAGCAAATGGGCCGAAATTAACTGCATACCTTCGAAGAGCGCGCCTTAAGTTTGCCCGTGAGCACCTAAATTGGTCATACCTCCAGTGGAACAAAGCCCTCTTTTCTGATGAGTGTAAAATTATGCTGTATGGTAACGACGGAAGGAACAAGGTCTACAGAAGAGATTGAGAACGCTTTGCACAATGCTGTATTGAAGAAAGGGTCAGCTATGGTGGCGGTACGTGGACGGTTTGGGGAGGAATCAGCGCCGACGGTAAGACAGAGCTTGTTTTTGCGTCTGGGCCAAGTCTGCCTGCACTAAACAGTCATCGGTACATCGAACAATGCCTTGAGCCTCACGTGATGCCCTATGCACATTTTATTGGCAACGGTTTCATATTCATCAACGACAATGCAAGGGATCACACTGCGAGCGTCGTACTAGATTATGTTACAGAAGTCGGTATCTCCATTATGGAATGGCCAGCAAAAAGCCCGGACATGAATCCGATTAAACATCTATGGAATGAATTAAAAAGACAAATTCTTGCAAAAGATACTGCCCCAGAAACACTTAGCCAGCTGCAAAATGCAATCCAAGGGGAATGGAATGGAATGCCACAACATTTGACCGTCACTCTCATCCAATCGATGAAGAACCATATGGAAGCAGTAATAAGAGCTCGGGGAGAAATTACAAGTTATTAAATAAACGTTTCTTAGTTTTTTTTTCATTTACCTGTGTTGTTTTATTAATTGCCGTCATACTCCATACTGGGTAAAAATTACTTGTTAAACAAAATACGAAACCTATGAAAATTTAATTTTGAATTTAGAACATTAACATTAGGAATTGAAAACCTCATATTATTAACTATTAAACGACAATTGATATTTATTCATAAATATACACATTTTTCTGATAATCCTTACAAAACATAAACTTGCAAGGTGTTTCGAATTTTTTAAATAGTTGTTTTAGCCTTATGGATTATGTCGTTTACAGAGCCGTAGGTGAATGTCATTAAAACTGTTTCTCTGCAACCTTTTTTTATACATTACTGGACCGAACTTCTGTTAAACTTCTATAAAAAGTTTTCTAGGAAATATACCGTTCTAAGCATTGATGCAACGGGTTCAATCTTCAAAAACAATTGTCCTCCTAATCCTACAAATTTTTACAAAAGTAAACACTTGTTTTTGTAAAAAACAAAAATTGAACAAACAAAAAATGAAGTGCATCTTTATCTTTATGTTTTATGTTTTCGCTTCCATTGAGTCTTATTTTAACCGTCTTTCCAAAAGGGAGGAGGTGCAAGTTCGACTTTGTCTGTTTTTTTTAGACTATGTTGCCCGAAATCTACGTCAATCGTGAACCGATTTTGAAATTTCTTTTTTTGTTTGAAAGACCATGTTTTGAAATTGGTCCCATATTAATTTGGTGAAGATCTGATGAAGAACTTCGGAGATATAGAACAGAACTCTTCAATAAATAACGGCAAATCTCTCGGGATTACTGCAATCGCATGTCTGTGTATTGTTTATACCATTTCATAACATCACGCCAGTACGTTCTAAAGGGGCACGCAGGTGTGTATATTTCACTTTGGTACACTCTCATTTCACTTGTTATGTTCAGTTTCATGATAAAATACAAAAGATATTTATTTCAACTGGGCCACCAAGCGGCACTTTTGAATGTCACAATTTAAATTTAAATGGAATACAAGTTGATTCTACCGTGCATTCGGAAAGTAGCTAGTTATGGAGAAGAATGCACAAGAAACTCCATACTTACTCTTTAAAAAAAAAAAGATTTTTACAATATATACATAAGTACATACATTAATAAATTCACATATTATGTGAGGACAATGCACCCAGAATAGCACTACACACTATACTACGTAAAGGTATAAAGTATTAAAAGTACTCACACATTTACTGTGCAGTTATCTAATAGGTACTAGAAAAACATTAACATCCGAAGCAGTTAAGTTATGACCAATCCCAACTGACGGCGCCCGTTCACGAACATGACGCATGAATCGGCACCACCCAGCTCAACCATCATGAAGGGAACCGAATGATCCAACACACGCGCCACCATCAGAGATATATTTGAGAGAGCATGACACACTCAACTGCCAGGGCAGACACAAGTCAACGAACGACACATAGGTATAGCAAATGGTAGATTTACAGTTGGGTACATAGTACCCACACACGTGCTGTGCAGCTATACAATACTAAAAGAAATCGAGTCTATACAACACAAACATATCATTTGTTTTTGCGCCCTAGTGGTTGTGGAGCAGGACTAGCATTGAGCCAAGCATTTTTATCAGTGATGTAATCCCCCAACTTATAATATGCCTGCCTGCATAGTGTGCGTTTTATACAATTTTTAAATTTTGTCTCATTCAGTTCTAGAATGTGGGGAGGAATTTTATTGTAACATTTTGTACAGTACCCCATGAAAGATGAGGCCACTTTTGCCAGTCTGAAACCTGGTTGAACTAATTGGTCCCTATTGCTAGTAATGTAATTATGTCTGTCTCCATTTTTACTAAAAAGATGTAAATTCTTTCTCACTTACATGATGTTTTCATAAATATATTGACAAGGAACCGTCATGATGTTAATGTCCTTAAACAGTTCCCTTAAAGAATCACGCCGGCGAAGATTTTAAATCGCTCTGATGGCTCGTTTTTGCAGAACAAAAATAGACTCAATGTCTGCAGCCCTTCTCCATAGTAAGATACCGCAAGACATTATACTATGAAAGTAACTAAAATAGACTAGCCTAGCGGTATCCACATCAGTAAATTAACGAATCTTTCTGACAGCATAAGCTGCCGAACTCAGCCGCCCCGCAAGTGATACTAAATGAGGACCCCATTGCAACCTTGAGTCTAGCGTGATCCCCAGGAAAACCGTTTTATTGACGAATTCGAGCTTCTCCTTGTTTAATATAATGTCACAATCAGTACTTTTGACATTTGGCAAGGAAAATTTTACGCATTTGGTTTTTTTACCATTTAAAACTAAATTATTGGCAGTGAACCAATCCTGAACCTGCCGTAGCGCGTTATTTACGTCGTCAACCTGACAAGTACGTATATTTATTTAAAAAATTAAAGATGTGTCATCAGCAAATAACACCATATTTAGTTACAATGGGGTAAATCGTTTATGTATATTAAAAATAAGAAAGGACCTAAAATTGAGCCCTGGGGTACCCCCATTTTCACATTTAACCCTGACGAATTCACACCGTTCATTTGAACTAATTGTTGTCTATCACTCAAATAAGATTTAACCAAACTTAACGCTGATTGACCTAGCCCGTAATGCTCAAGTTTCAGAAGTAATGTTTCATGATTAACGCAATCAAACGCCTTCGACAGGTCGCAGAAGATACCTATGGCATCCTGCGACTCTTCCCACTCATTAAATATGTGTTTTAATAGGGTGACACCAGCGTCGGTTGTACAACGTCCTTTTGTGAAACCATACTGTTTATCATGCAAGATGTTATTCGTATTAAAATAAATGAGCATTTGATTTAGCATTATCTTTTCAAATACCTTGCTGAAAACCGGCAACACGGACACTGGTCTATAATTATTTGTCTTTACTGTCCCCGGATTTTTAAAGTGAAATAACCTTACTATATTTCATTAGATCCGGAAAGACTCCTTGATCTACACACAAATTGAAAATCAAAGCCAAGTACGGCACTATAGTCTGAATAATGGAGGTACAAGCTTTGATGGACATTCCCCATAGATCTTCGGTCAGTTTTATCTTGATTTGCTTAAAAGCTTTTATTACTGTTATGGGGTTTATATGTGAAAAATTAAATTCATTGGGGCAGGCTGAAACGTTCGCGTTTAATAATCCAAAAACGAGCGAGGGCGAAGAATTTAAGGTTTCAGTAGATTTAATTGGGATGTTGGTAAAGAAATTTACAAATTCTTGATAAAGATATACAGCAGATATATATATATTTATATATGAATAGATATTCGGGTAAGTCGGTAGTTTTTTTTTGTTAAAAAGGTTTTTTTTATTTATATTTTGTATGTAAAAATAGCTATTAATGTAGAATTTAAGGAAAAGTAATGGACTGTTTTCTTTTGTGAAATAAACATTGTCTATCTTATTTTATTATGTTTTTAATTTAATAGAAAGGCAGATTTTCTAGGAAATATTTTGCTGACCTAAAATAACCTATGTATTGACAACGACACCGCTGGGGTATCGTCCACAATTTTTTTTTGGTAACTACACCACCGCAGACTACGGTAAATGTATATGATTAGTTTAGAACTTTATTAAGGTGAAAAGACACCCCAGGTGGTGTCGTTTAGAGGCCTCGTTGACAATAGGTACACAAAATAACCTAGCGCTTTCTATGAACATTTTAGTAAAGTTAAAATAAATAAAACTAGGTACTGTCTAAAAATGATATTTTGCAACACGTACGCAATAAACACTACTCGTACAACAGTTTTCATCAAAAAACAGTATCGTTTATCTTGCCTGAGTACATGTTATGAGTGGCTCTGCTAGAGAGTATGCTCTGCAGCAGAGCCACAATGAATGTCTATTTTATCATTACCTAATGCACGTACAGCTATAACGGTTTACGTACATTATGTACGTTTGGCGTACATCATTTTAAGATATAATAGATCGGTTTCTAACATGGTGGCTCTGCGGCAGAGCATGACACAAAAGTTTTGGACTTTTATTGATCCCAACAAAATCACAAGTGACAGATATTTCGTCCATTTGTTGAGTAATCAGTCTCTGCCACCTGTTTTGTATGATGCCGTTGCTGTAGCCTATGCCAAAAAATTTCGTTATGGACACCGACGTTCAAAAAGAAAGTTATTTTTCACTTTGTAGTGTTTTTATTTGGAAGCCCGTAGATTTTTTTTGAATAAAAGCTTTTTTTTAAAAAGGAGGAGGTCCTATGTTCGACTTACCGATATCACCGTCAATTGTGGACGGATTTTAAAAATTCATATTTTTGTTTGAAAGAGTATGTTTCGAAATTTGTTCCATCTTAATTTGGTGAAGATCTGATGAAGAACTTCGGAGATATACAACAGAACTCTTCAATAAATAACGGCAAATCATACGGGATTGCTGCAATCGCATGTCTGTTAATTTGTATACCATTTCATAACATAACATCGCGCCTAAAGGGACCACGCAGATCTCTCATTTCACCGGTTATGTTCAAGTTTCATGTTATTCGGGTAATCTATTCTGGCGTTATAGGTACCTTACTAAACAACTTGCCTATTTTAGGAGTTATCAATTTTTACGTTTCTCTAAAGATTCAGATTAAATATTGTCAGTGGCAATAAGCATGAATAGTGCAATGCCAAAACAAAAAAAAAACAAAAAAAAGTACTGCCGGATAGATACCGATGTGGTGGTTCCTTTGCCAATTAGTTATAGGTCAACCGAAATCTCATGGCATTTCTTATTTTTTTTAAAATTGTGATTTTCATAAGCCAATGTCAATTGTCACCTGTCAAATCAAATTGATTTGTCAACCGCTGCTAAGATTTTGTGACTTCTTCTTGAAAACTTGTTGTTTTTGTGAAAATGTCGAAAAAGCCACTTCGGTCTTAAGAGGGGACTCTAGTGAGACTTTCTCCATACAAACACATTCTGCTGTTTTCTTCGTGGATAATGCCTCTAGAGCAGTGATTTTTTTTCATAAAATCTAGGTCTAATTAATACGTGCCCCTATCATTTCCTTTTTTCCAAAACATAATCACAAAAAGAAATATGACAATCCAAAAACCCGAAAAAAATGCCAGGTTCAGAGGACATTCAGACAAAATTGATAAGTTTTTAACAAAAAAGAAAATGATAGAAGCATAGATATATTTTTCCTCTAAATTTTGAAATAAGATTTTTTATGATCAGACCAGTTTTGATGAAGAAAACAGCAGAATACGAAACGTCTTTTAGTCAAAGTTTTTGTAGGTGAAATCAGCCTGAGCTGCAGAGGCCTTAGTGCGAGTTTTTACTCACGGTCAATCGCGTTAACGTAAACGTCAATTTGTATGGAAACTGGATAAGCGCCGTCTGGGGACGGTAAGGAGAAACCTCTTTTTTTGTATACATTTTGACATAAGAGATCGTTTACGTAACACGAGTGAGCGTGAGTCACGCGTGAGTAAAAACTCGCTTGTCCCTTTCGCACTTTACGGGGTGAGGTTGGAGGTGAGGGAGGGTAAGGCTTACACGTACACTAATAGGGAAGTGGTAATTGTCGATATTTTTATCGATACTCTAGTGATATACACCGATGTCGATATTTACACTATACAATGATTTTATTTATTAAATCGTGTGATTGTAAGTATTACTTTGTATTGTTAAATGCACTTGGCGAATGATTATGCATGCTTGAGAACTGGAAAGTGCAGTTGCGATTGCACTATCACAAGTTGTTAGGAAAATTCAGGGTCCAGAATAACGCCAGGTACAGACTAACCGAACTAACTAACAAATGTTGTTGAAAAGAAATCGCAGATTTTTGTTATTATTGATTGGCTCGCGCTTGAACAATATCTCACCTGATGATAAGCTATGATGTGTTCGACGGTGTAGCACACTTGCATAGAAGTAACTTAACTCTTGTCTAAAAGACCCCGAGGTTGTAGCTATCGGGCAACACAGACTCCGGCAGAGAATTCCATTTCTTAGCTGTACGCATAATGAAAGTAAGTATGTCCAAAATGTTTAGTGCGTATGGGCGGGATGTTCGCTTTATACCGATGGCGCATCGCCCTACATCTTGTAGTCCGATGATGAAACGGGCTAGACGGAATTAGATCATGCAATTCCATTACAAAATCCCCGAAATGCAACCGATAGAAAACCGACAACCTGACAACTCTACGCCGATGTTCAAGGCTTTGACTTTAGCTTTGACTCGACCAGTGCCTCATTGCCGATGAGCCTCTTGGCCCGTTTTTTGATCAATTCTGGTGCATGAAGCTGGTAATTGACAGATCCGTCCCAGATATTTGAACAGTACTGCGCAAGATCGAACTTGAGCATGATATAACTTAAGCAGCTGTTCTGGCGTGAAGTACCGTATCACCTTAGCAGGGTCCACAACTTTTTAGCAGCATGTTGAGGCTTTACCTCAATATATGGTCAAAAATTGAGTGTCAATTTCAACGTTACGCCAAGAAGCTCAATATGGTCTGTTATCGGCACGGTTATACCTCCGAAAGATGAAGCCGGGTGAAATTGGCTCTTTTTAGCGGAGAAAAGACACGCCTGACCCCACGCCAGATTGGCATCGCCCCATTAGAGGCTGACTCCAAGGACAACCTCAAACGCTCCACCATGGCCTCAATCCACATGTAAAGAATAGGTACACTAGAAGATCGCCAGTAGACCAATAATGGATGCCAATAACAGATGTCGTCACGACGGACATGCATACACCCGCTCGTGGCTAGAACTTGTGCTCCAGGGTAAACTCTGGGTAAGGAAGGTACTCCATGTCTGACGGACTTCCGATCTGCGTCTCCGACAGGAACAATAGCGGTATATCAATCTCTAGGTGATGGTAGATTGCATCAAGGTTTGAATGTAGACCTCTGATGTTACAGAGGTGCACCTTATGTGACAGTGAAAAGCTTTTTATTCTTCTATTCCTTGCCATGGTTGAAAATAAAGGTAGGACAGGAGAAGGAAGTGAGGAAAGGTTCCACGCTGGCAACCCACAGACACACGCCGACAGGACGCCATCATTGGGGGACTGGTCTGAAGACTGCGGGGACGCCCGAGCTCCCCCGGAAATGTCTATCAGGCACTTCTTCTGGTCGCCAACCAGCACGATGGCGCATGCCAGGATTTTTCGATAGTAATTGGCGGAGCAGCCATTCGTGTGGCTGGCACTCTACCAGGCCCCTCAGAAAGTATTGCGAAAAAAAGTTTTTATATATGGGAGACTGGCCAGTTATAATGTTTTTCGAAAATATGATTATTTATAAGTAAAAATAAGTAAGTTCCAATTTCAAAATTTCCCTCCACATTTTTTGCGAGTTAATTCAAAGTATTGTGTCTCACTGAAATATGGATCTGCGCCGGGAACATTTTAGAGCTATGATTTTATACGATTTCAAGTGTCGCCTGAAACCGGATGAATCGTACGATAGACTTCAAATGGCATTCATGGATGAAGGCCCTTCCAAGGCAACCGTGTATCGTTGGTATAACGAATTCAAGCGCGGTCGACCAACTTTGGGGGATGACGAAAGAAGCGGTCGCCCTTTGACGGCTGTTACCGAAGAAAACGTGCTAGCAGTGAAAAATTTAATCCAAGACAATAGGCGAATTACATATCAGGAGATTCAACACATATTGAAGATTGGATCAGGAAGCGTTCACGAGATTCTACACAGCCATCTTCGCGTGAGGAGGATAGTATCACGCTGGGTGCCGCACAACCTCACCGATGCTCAGAAGCAGGCCCGGGTGGAATGGTGCCGTGATATGCTTAACAAATTTGAAGCAGGCTCGTCTCGGCGTGTTTACGACATCGTTACAGGTGATGAGTCCTGGATTTATCAATACGACCCAGAAACCAAGCGCCAGTCGACTGTTTGGGTGTTTCAAAATGAGCCAACGCCTACCAAAGTGAAGCGATCTAGAAGCGGGGGTAAGATTTTGATCGCTAGCTTTTTTAATTTGACTGGCCACTTGGTATCAATTCCCTTACGGGATCAAAGAAGCATTAATGCCGAATGGTATACTACCAAATGTTTGCCAGAAGTTTTCTCTGTTATAAGCAACAAGCGACCAAACACAGGATTCCGCGGGCTACTGCTCCACCACGACAATGCACCTGCGCACACCGCACTCAAAACGAGGGACTTCCTGGACAGCACGCCAGTCAAACTCCTGGGTCACCCTCCTTACAGCCCTGATCTAGCACCGTGTGACTTCTTTTTATTCCCAAAAATAAAAAATCAGCTCAAAGGGATACAATGTTCGTCGCCGGAAGATGCGCTGGCTGCGTTCGAGCAGGCTGTAAACGAGGTGTCTGCGGCGGACTGGAAAAAGTGTTTTGAAAACTGGTTTAGGCGCATGAATCTTTGTATAGAGGCTGGTGGAAAGTACTTTGAAAAGATTTAATAAAAATATATGTACGTATAGAACATTTTTTTTTAGTTTCGCAAAACTTTCTGAGTGTCCCACGTACTTGGGCACCCAACTACCTGCGGTCGGCGAGCGCACCGTGCCTCGGATCCCGCTGCCGTCCACGACCAGTGCCCGATACATCCATAACAGTGCGAGTCTGGCCGCCCTGCCTTGAGTGGAACAGCTAGATCTCGACCTCCTCTAATGGCTGCACCGGGCATCGTAATCGGAACACAGCTAGGCCGCTTGGAGGTAAGTCTTTGCCCGATATGTAGTCACAAGCCTTCGGTCGAAACCTTTCACCAGTATGTCACCTGATTAAAACCAACCGGGGACCACGTGTAGGCAATCAAAACGCTTGTTTTCATACGGCTTTCAAAATGATGGTTCTGATGTACTAAATCGTTCACTCACCTTACGTCCTGTCTGCTGATTTGCATACTTTCGGTTGGTTTTACTAGTATACCCAGTATCATGCAAACTAATTTTTGATTTCTTATAAAGCAGATACTTTTAAAAATATTTATGAATTTTCGGGAATACCCACAAACGCCATGGTTTGTGGGTATTTAAATAAAAACAATAAAAAATTATTAAAAACACACCTGCCTTGTCAAAATGTGAATTAAAAAATTGAACAAAAAAATTAAAAACAAGCTAAATGATTTTAGTGTTGAATGGGGTCAACTGAAAAGCAATGTTTTCAGAAAAGTCGGGTGATCTGTAAAAACTGTTCCACGAAACTTATTTTATTTTGAACTGATTTATTTGAATTTATTTGAACTGATTTATTTTTTAATTCATACGTTTTAGTGATAAAACGATATTTTTGCAAACGCACACATTTTTTTTATAGTTTTCATTGGGATATTGAATAGGTAGTACCTACTGTTATATATTTTTATTTATGTACTAAGCAAGCCCTAGACTACCTAGACGATGATAGTAAAATGTTCTGGATGGTCCTTTTTTTACATGAACCATGGCTCGCCTATTTTATTTTTGTTTAATTTTCGTCAACTATATTTCTAAAAAAAAACTTAATTAAAAAAAAACAAAAAACCCGACTGCTTCAAAAGCGAACTAAAAAGTCGTAAATAAGGAAAAAATCAAGCTGTGCAGTCGGAGGATACATATTCGCGGGCTGGCTGACTAAAATCTGGTGTATCCTCCGCCTGCACAGCATGATTTTTTCCTTATTTACGACTTTTTAGTTCGCTTTTGAAGCAGTAGGGTTTTTTGATTTTTTGAATTAAGTTTTTTTATTTATAACTTTTTAGTTAGTTTTTTTTTCGAATTAGATACATTTAAACATATAAGTGTTATATATTTTTGAAATCACCTCTTAAAACCCTTTATACCCTCCTGATACCCCACACGAAGGGTTTCGAAGACAAAACAAAATTGGGCCCCCACAATATGGCACCCAAAATCCGCCATTTTTCTATTGTCCAATTTTAATGTAGCCTATGACACTCGCAGGGTTAAGACGCATCGATTGACGTATGAATCATCAAAATTGGCCTACGCGTTTGGTCTCTGGAACGCCATATAGGAACAAACATACATACATACATACATACTTACATACATACCTAAATACATAGACTGATAAACACATTACCCTCCTTCGGCAATCGGGTAAAAATACCACATAAATTGATATTGGTTAAGCCGTTTAAAGTTAAACATCACACTCCTCTTTTGGGAAGTCATGTTAAAATGTGCATTTATTCTGCCTTAATTTCAATCCTTTCACTTACAGGTAATTTTTTTGGTATACGACCACCAATTATTTCCGGCGGAAGGCATTAAGAAAAAATTTGGTTCGAAATTTCTCCAAAATTCACCGTCTCTTTAGATTTTTTCGTGTGAAAAGCGAGTCGGTCGGTACTCGGGGCGAGGGCGCGCGCACCGAAATCTGTCGGCCGCCGCGGCGTGTTCTTACGCACACAAATACACTACTCGTTCACACATTGATAGCTCGCTTGGTCGGGTGCAGCGCGACGGCAATAGTTTCTTCAAATACCTATTTTTCAAATTCCTGTTGACTAGAGTCCGCTCTTAAGCGAGACATATTGTTTTCAATGTGTATCGTAAAATAAGGGAAGAAGAAGGCGTAAATCAAACTTAATCTTTGATTTTAAATCGCGTGGTAGAGTGGTCCGGTAAATTGGACTGACTTGTTGATACTTTTAGTTTTTCTTACTTATTTTTAGTTTCTTTACAGGAGTTTCCATTAGTATTATAAGTTCAATCGTAGGTGAGGGCACATCCAATAATGACTGGAAGGAAATGCCAACAGTAATGAAACTGTTACTAATTCTTCGACAAAATATTGATTTTAACGGAGGTAAAAATATTAAGTAATAACCTGTGCCCTGCCCAGTGGGACGCATATACAGCCCGACCAACTTAACTGTGCAATTATGAGTGGCGCTGTTCGTCACCATTTCACCAAAAAATAAACAAAAACCGCAGGCTTATTACGTATGAAAGACCAATTAACAATATTTGCGCAGAGATTGTACAATCATCGCGCGAATATCGCTTTACGTCAAACAATTGGAAGGCATATTTTTGCGAAATAATTGCTCTTCAATCGCGAATTCGCATTATATATGAGCTATAGCCACATCATAATAATTTTACGACAGCACTGCTAACAATAAAAATCTATTAACTGAAATGTGCATTTATCGCAAGTTGATCGCGTTAATTTCGTATTACGTATGGTTTTTGACAGCAGAGCGACAGCGATCGGCGAGCAAATGTGGCTGTCAAATTGCGATTACTTTTTCCCTTGTTATTGGTCGATTGTCAATCGCTCGCTGATGGCTGAGTAGGTACAGAAGTTTTTGAGTTTTTGGCGGCTTTTTTCGTATGTTATTTTGTGGCTACTTTAATTATCCGCAAATTATAATAATAATATAAGAATAAATATTGAAATAACAAATTCCTAGTGAATATTGTAAATGTAAATGACAAATTGGTATTGTTTTGAGTCTCTAATGTCTACGCAACTGGACAGAAGTGATCACGGTAAAGTGAAGGATTTTTTTATATACAGTATAAAAAAATTCTGTGTTGGCTGTATTTAGTAGTAAACATATAAACTTCGCTGAGGTACAGCGAAGTTTATATGTTTACTACTAAATACTTACAAACACATGAGAATGTGATAAGTCCGCAATAAGTATCTTCTATTATATTTTTTTTTATATGGCAAACACCGATGTCGACTATTCTGCCAATGTCTAAATTAAGGCGGTACCCCGAGCAAAAAGCCGCGCGAGCCGTTTTTCGTGCTGTTTTTAGGAGCTATCTACTCGTTATTTAAAAAGAAATATCTATTAATAAAAATACATCAAATTTCTACATAATATCCATTCTAAAATGGTAGATTTAGTTTTTTTTTTATGTTGTATATATTTCAATAATCTCCTTCCAAAAAAAAACATAAAGTTGAGAAATAATTATTGATAGCATGTATCTCCTCGTAAAGTGTTCATTAATTATTTTTTGTACTAACATTAATGGATAGACAATTTAATAACGAACATTTTTGTAGTAAAACTTTTTTCATAAGACCAACATTCGATTTTATAAAGATTTTATTCTAAAATCTGAGCGTATTCACTACTGTAATTCATGCGCCACCAGTGCCGCTAGACCAATAGGAATGCTCATATCTCATGCCGATTTTTTGGTCAGGGTACCGTCTTAAATTTGAAAAATCTTTTTTACGTTTCATAGCTCAAATACGAGATAATGTAGTCTACTAAGTGATGTTCTAATGCGTTATCGATTCAATTTTTAAAACAATCGACAATTCGAAGAAATTTTAATTGATTTTACACATTGACATACATGTAAATGTACCTATTTTTCTGTGTTTTCTTCTTGTTTGTATATTATGTGTGTGTGCATAAATGGTTAAATAAATAATAAATAAATAAAATGCAAATATTAAATTTTCACTGCCATATTTACTTAACACAAATTCCTTACATCTGCGAATATTAATTTATCGGTAATTGGAGCTAAATAGTAATCAAATTGACTATTGTAAAAAAACAGCCTCCACGAAGTGTTGCTGTTTCATAAGCTGGTTAATTCATCAAACGATACATTTTATAAATCATCGGACAGATAAAATAGCTTCTGTTAAAAGTGACTGTCAAAAAAAAAGACTTGGCTTAAAGGCCTCAGTAGCCAGGTCACTAAATTGATCGCGCAATAATTGTACAATTATTGCTACTTGCTGTTCCTTACGTAATAAGCCCGCCGATCTTATGTCCCATTCAAAATGTAAGTTCCAAAAACGTCCGTTTCAGAGATAAGTTGGTCGGGCTGTAGAATAGACTGATGATGATGAATGACTAAGCTTTAAGTAACATGATAAATTTTATTATTTTTTACAGCCTTATCTTTTTGCTGAGAGAGATGACATAAAACGTCGGTGCTCCGTAGACCAATTCAAATTTGACCAATTGGTCTATGGGGAAAATGACATGTTTCCATCGTCCAATTACCAACTGGGCTATGGAGAACACTGGACGTAAACCAAAACTATGTTCCATTATAACATTATAACCCCAAGTTCACACCATTTTCCTATACTTTGGGTTCAAAGAAGCCTTTGTTATATTTTTTGGGTCACATCAAACTGAATTCAAAAATATTATAAATAAATTTAAAAAAAAACAAAGATCAAAATTTATTTATTAGGTCATTAAGCGACAATTGTAAAAAAAAAAAAAAATAGTTGATTCGACCGTCGTAAATAAATACAATATAATGTTCGTTAATTATAGTTAATTTAAATAGAATCTTCAATGAAAAGATAGAAAAGCATGTCATCATCATCATATCAGCCGGAAGACGTCCACTGTTGGACATAGGGCTCACTCAAGCGTCGCCATTTGATAGGTCCCGTGGGTCTCGCATCCAGCAGATCCTCGCAACCTTCACCAGGTCCACCTGGTGCTCGTAGGAGGCCATCCAATGCAACGTCTTCCGGTTCGCGGTCGTCACTCCAGAACCATTCCACTCCAGATCCGTTCTGCGAGCAATCTGCTCTGGCCACTGCTACTTAAGTTTGGCAATTCTTCGGGCTATGTCGGTAGCCCTGGTTCTCTTAAAAAGTATTGTTTGAAATGGCCACTTCACCGAAAATTTTGTCATTATGTATCGTGTCAATTGGTTGCCAAATGACAGTATGTCTTCGGGATGAGGGTATTGCGAAGACTGTTGTCGCCAATTCTGGGATCCCAACGGACTCAATGATATAGATTTTCACATTGATTTGTATTGTAATCTTTGTACAAATGAATTGTTATGTCGTGATTATTCAGTAAATGATTATTGTTTCAAAAATTGATCTTGATATTTTTTTTAAATACTTGTGGACAAGGCTTTACCATACTATTAAACTGGGCAGCGGAACATTTCTCAATTCTCCATAGCCCAGTTGATAATTGGACGATGGAAACATGTAATTTTCCCAATAGACCAATTGGTCAAATTTCAATTGGTCCATGGAGCACCGACGACATAAAACTACAAAGATACAAGTTTTTGAAATGCCAAAGGAGTTCTTGGAATCGTTTTCTAGTTTTGAATGAGGTGTTATTAGTATGATTTAAATGATATATTATAAATTAATACATACATTAATATACAGTTGATTTATTTTTCATGACATATTTTCCTATGTTAAGAACCCGATGTATAACAACATTCTTCAAACACATATCTTTAATACTTACAGCGGATCTTTGTGTCTCTGAATTGGTTGCAAGACCCTGCGCAGTAGCTATTTTTGTGTCAATGTTGAAGGTGAAGATAGCATTGTATAACTGTCTCTTTCATTCGCTTATGTATGTCGCATCGGCCTATCTCGCTTACTCTATGCAGTCTACTCGATGACAAACTGTTTCTTACGCATCAGAGACACAAATATCCGCTGTGACTACTATGATATAGGTACCTCATGTTCATTAATACTAAAGTCTTAAATAAAAATTAAACAGTATCAAGATCGTTTAATCCAATTTCCCCAGTATTGCACACAACAAATTTTTATTTTTATTTCCACATTTTCCATGAGTTTCTGGTATACCTATACCACAACTTAAAAGTGAAATTATAAACTTAAAAAAAAAAATACAAGTGACTTCCAAATTTTATATATTACTAGTTGACCCGGCAAACTTTGTTTTGCCATAAAAAAATCAAACATTTATCTACCCTACCTACCCTACCCTACCCTACCCGACCCTACACTACCCTACCCTACCCTACACTACCCTACCCTACGCTACACTACCCTATCCTACACTACTCTACCCAACACTACCCTACACTACCCTACCCTACACTACCCTACCCTACCCTACCCTACCCTACCCTACCCTACCCTACCCTACCCTACGCTACCCTACCCTACCTACCTACCTACCTACACTACACTACTCTACCTACCTACCCTACCCTACCCTACCCTACCCTACCCTAACCTACCTTACCCAGCTAAATATTATATGTATTAAGCAACCGGTTGACTATTTTATCGCAAGGCTGCGTTTTGGCTTTGCGCGTTTTAGTGATTTCAAATTTACATTAAAAAGGAGGGTCTATTCTACCTAAAAAAATACCTACAACATAAGTACTGCCGGATAAATACCGATGTGGTTCCCTTGCCTATTAGTTACCACAACTAAAAAGAGAAATTAAAAACTTTATAAAAAAATGCAACCGATTTTCAAATTTATTAATATTATTTTGGTGTATAAAAGTTTTTCGAATTATCTGTATTTAGCAACCGGTCGACTATTTTATCGCAAGGCTGCGTCTACACGTGACCTTTCCACCAACTACACACTTGTTGTGTTGACCTTGGTGGATTGCTGTCACCCAGTTGCTCCGTCTCCCCTATTCCAGTCTAAACAGTCCCTGCCGGCGTGGTTGCGGCACTCATCCGGCGACTTGCCCTGCACCCCTGCCGCGCTCCCGCTGCTCCCTACAGACTGTGTCGTGTGTGCTTGCGCAGCCCGCGGCCACGAAGAGCGCGGACGGCCCAAGTACAAGCGCGACCCCGAAATAGCCTTCGACAACGAGTATATTGGATACCGCCCCCACGACGACGAAACTATCGATTGAGTCTCATATTCTTCAATAAAAATGTAGCGTAGGTAATGTAAAATGTCAATAAAAATTGCAAGATAACCTTGTTTTTTTTTTTGCTGAATCCGGATGTCTGTTTTACACCCCAGTATTTCGATATATTATTAACACATGCATTTGATTTCGAGATCCGGCAAAAACCAAATCTTGATAAAGTTGACACCCGATTTGGCGACTACAAACCGATCCGGCCGTACTGCAAAATTCAGGATCCAGTTTAGTGGCAATAGTATTTCAATACATGCGTTCACACGAGCATAAATTCGGTTTTTTGCAGAATGCTGCAAAAAGCAGAGAGTGAAATCGGTCGTAAGCGGGGAAGCGGGATGAACTGGTCCCCCGATTCCCCGCGTGTATCCTTTAGTAAAACTCATCATGTCCAATGTCCGCTTTCAAACGGCAGTGCGAGGCTGTGCGCTTACCTGCAAAAAACCTGGATGGTGTATTCACACGGGATCCCGTCTAAAAGACCGTAGGATACGGCAATGGAAAACGTCATGATCCCCAGCGGAACTAGCTTTGATTTAAACATGTCGGGTTTAGTCAATAGTACGGACGTCAAAACAAATCGCAAGCACGCCATCTGGCGGCAAAGCCAGAACAACTACGCATTGGCGCGCTTTTTCTAACCGCTTGCGTAGTGGGGACAGCAGAATATGGCAGTTGAGTACTGAACGCCTTAGAGCGAACACGTCCACTCGTTCCACTAGAATCCCCTATTTCAATCCCCCAGGGGATTGTACAGCACTCAGTGTTCCACTACGATCCCCTATGCAGGAGATTCTATAAGTACTAATAAATTATTTACAATGCATGTCCTCGAAAATAGCGGTTTTCCAAGCAGCCAAACTGTGCGGAAAGTGTCACTTTTTTTCACTAGTGCTTTTTACTTTCCTGTACTTTTTTAATTTTTAACTCCAACGTCAGCCCGGCGCATAGAGTTTTTATTATTTGAGAAAAGTTTTAAAAATTAGTTATGTACAGATTATCATTCCTATAAAAGGTATAATAAAACTAATACCTTATTTTAGGCGTTTTTATTTACTCTAGAGTGAGATTTAGACCAATAAATTAATTTACAATGCATGTCCTCGAAAAGACCGGTTTTCCAAGCAGCCAAACTGTGCGGAAAGTGTCACTTTTTTTCACTAGTGCTTTTTACTTTCCTGTATTTTTTTAATTTTGAACTCCAACGTCAGCCCGACGCATAGAGTTTTTATTATTTGAGAAAAGTTTTAAAAATTAGTTGTGTACAGATTATCATTCATATAAAAGGTAAAATAAAACTAATACTTTATTTTAGGCGTTTTTAATTTCTCTAGATTTAGATTTTGATCAATAAATTAATTTTAAATATTCATTAAATATGTTTGGCAGAACGTATATTTTGCTCGTGCCTTATTGCGTTACGATGTGACAGCTATTCGCACATGCGCAGTAGATATGCCCGAGGAACTATTAGTTAATCTGTGGATATGCTGAACGCGCTTGAATAAGCCCGCCATTTAATTAATTTCATTTTATTAATTTATTTATTTCCTCGCACAATGCATAGTAAAATGTTGTATGATACACGTACGTAAGATGATTTCCGACTCGTCGGAAATCACCTACCTTCCGCACTTGTATCATAAATAACTATTTCCTTTAAAGTCAAATATATTATATTCTATTCTATTCTAAATAAAAGAGCCACCTATAATATAACAATAATTAATAAATAGCTTTAAAAATCGGTCTACAGAGGGGATTATAATGATGTGAATTATTTTTTCTAAAATAAGTTTAATGTTAAAAAAAAGTACCAAAAGCGTTGAAGAATTTCGCAAGATCGACTAGTGCAGCATCTCGGTGGCGTTGTCAAGTCCCAACTAAGGCGTTCGGTTTCTTTCAATTTTAGCTTATTTAAGTACATTTATTTAACGTTATAAACGCAAAATATAAAAAAAAAAAACCTTTTCTACTTAAAAAACTAGGTCATCGGTCCACTTAGTGGGAGGCCTTCCAACGTATCGTCTTCCGGTTCACGGTCGTCATTCTAGATCTTTTCGGCCCATCGGCCATCCATTCTGCGAGCAATGTGCCCCCTGCGCACTGCCTTTTAAGTTTCGCAATTCTTCCGGCTATGTCAGTAACTTTGGTTCTCCTGCGGATATCCTCACTTCTGACGTAATCACGCATGGAACGTTATTTTTTGGCCATTTTTTGCGATACTGGTACGGAACCCTTCGTGCGCGAGTCCATCTCGCACTCGAACCCTACGCCACCGAGACGCTGCAGTAGTCGAACTTGCGAAATTCTTCATCGCTTTTGGTACTTTTTTTTTCAACCTCGAGGGTGTCTTACTTATTTTAGAAAAAAATATTAACATCATTGTAATCCCCTCTGTAGACCGATTTTTAATTCTATGTACGGGACACTCAGAAAGTTTTGCGAAACTAAAAAAAATTGTTCTATACGTACATATATTTTTATTAAATCTTGGTGTGGCGGATATTCGCCCCTTATTAGCTTACAGCATAATGTTTATTGGTAATAGCCTATGTTATGGCTTGGGAGACCTTCGACATCTGCCTTGCGAGATTTGCTATCGTAAAACCGTAAAGTCAATGATGGCGCCTCACTAGCAAAATCGGATATGTGCTTGCGACGCCATATTCCCGCCCCTAGTTCAGTTGTCATAACTCACCCGCATAGCGCGCACGCCTAATTTGAGCGTCGAATTCGGTTTTCTTCCTAATTTGAAAATCAGCTCCGATTCTGGAGCACATTATAACCGCAACAGCCTAGATATCAACAGTGTACGTTTGACTGGATATTTGGATCACTGGTGGCCACCAGAGAAGTGAAGAACAGCGGGAGTCTTCAAGCATCAGGAGATCTGACCCAAGAAGCCAGCCTCGGTAAGCGATTTGCAATATTCTCGTTGGTTTTCACGTCGAATGGTCCCCAGTGTCTTTCCTATAGGCTACATATAGACGAATTTGGACTTGCACGCCTCCACGTGACAAGTCGTAATACGTTCTCATCCCGCACTCAGGGCACGGCTATTTACACGCCTGCACCTCCATTTGTTGGTCCTTACGAGCCTAGGATAGGTTTCAGCTACATAAGTTAATAAAATACTCATCCCGCATTAATATTTTGGCGTTTGAAAAAACTTACACATTCGTAAGAAAACCGCCATCTTTTTTCCTATAATAATTATCTTACATCGAACTCTTCAAATCTTCAAGATGGCTGCTAATAAGCTTGAAATGAAACTAACTCAGCTTACAGCCAAAAAAGAAGCTATTTTCGAAAGAATTAATCGCTTATATACTTCATCCAAAAATATTTCAAATTATGATTTACGCTCAAATGAGTTATTTTTGGCACAATCTGAATCCATTACTGAATTGTATAATAAGTTTGAAACAATAATTGAACAAGTTAATGAGTTACGGTTTGAAATTGATAGTACTTCGCCAGACTACTCGTCCTTGAATTCCATTGAGGATTTATATTCATGCATTAAATACAAACGTAACCTCATACTTGGAAACAACAAAACATTCACGACAGAACAGAAAAAAGGGATCGTAAAATTGCCACCTATACAGTTACCCTCCTTCGATGGAAAAACTGAGAACTGGCCAATATTTTACGAAATATTTCGTAGTAACGTTCATTCGAATACCGACCTGACGGACGCGCAACGTGTGCAGTACTTAATCAGTAATTTGACTCATGATGCCTTAAAGTTGACTGCAGGTATTGTTCCCACAGGGAATACCTATAATATAATTTGGGACAGTCTTGTCAAAAGGTACCAAGACAATCGTAGTTTAGGTATTCATTAACTGAATAACATTCTGGACATTAAAAGTTGCGCCGGTACCGCCGTTGGTTTAAATACATACATAGAAAATTATTCCGCGTCTGTCGCTGCATTGAAACAGTTAGAAATTCCCGACCTATTAGATTTTGTATTACTGCATTGCGGTTTGAGGAAACTTGATTCCCAAACACTACAGCAATTTGAGAATAGCGTCAGTGGGAAAGAATTACCTTCTTATAAGGTATTTATCTCTTTTATTCAAGATTATGTCAAGGTACTCGAAAGGTCGCATAATAATAATTCGCAGACCGAGCCGCGCGCAAAGTATAGTGTAGCTAATTCACGTAAACAAAACACGCAAGGTACTTCTAAGACCTTCTTATCTAGTAATGAACCGGTTTCGGAAACAAACTGCCAGCTTTGTAAGAAAAATAAACATCAGCTGTTTCAATGTCAGCAATTTAATAACATGGATTCACCGCAAGTTCGTTTCGAATTTATTAAATCGAAACGTGGCTGTGTAAACTGTCTAAGTTTGTCCCACTCATTGAATAAATGCAAATCACGTAATGTTTGTAAAACTTGTAAAAAACAACACCATTCTTTATTGCACTTTTCTGATCATAAAAATAATAATACGTCTGAACAGTCGCCGGCGGCGATCGCGGCAGCCCCGGAACCCGAGCGCTCTGTCTCGCTTAGCGCGGGCGCTCGTTCGACCGGCTCAACTATTTTGCTGTCTACCGCACAAATCTATGCGCATTGTAACGGAAAGGACAAGCTAGTGGTTAGATGTTTGATAGATAACGGGTCTCAAAATAATTTAATTACGATGGATTGTTGTAAACGTTTAAACATACCTATAACAAAATTACGTAATTCATCGTTGCAAGGTGTTGGTATGACCTCACGTCCCGTACATGGTTTTATTTATTTTACGATAGAATCACGTATTAATCCTAATAACAAGTATTATATTCACGCATTAGTAGTTGACTGCATTACGGACAGACTTCCCGCAAATCTTATTGAATTAAATGACAATATGTCATATTTAAATAATTTACCGCTTGCCGATTTAACCTGGAATATACCGGGAGAAATAGATATTGTTCTTGGTGTTCAACTGTTTCCGTACATATATTTGGGAAATAGGGTCGATTCACATTCTCGCGCACCGCCCGCTATATTGACCAGCTTTGGATACGTACTTATGGGAGATATTTCATGTCATTGTGACACAATTTCTACGTCTTCATTTACCGCTCTTGCCAACATTGACATTGAGTCAAGCTTGCAGAGGTTTTTCGAGTTAGAGGAAATTCCATCTCAACGTTTTATTAGTCCAGACGAGTTAGATTGTGAAAATAATTTCAATTCTTCCGTTTTATTTAGGGATGGTAGATATTTTGTCGATTTGCCTTTTCATCGAAACCCCTCTGAGTTAGGCAATTCTCGCGGAGTGGCTCATCGTAGACTGCTTTCACTTGAACGTAAATTTGAGCACACGCCAACCCTACGCGAGAGCTATAACAAAACCATCACTGATTATATAACGGAAGGTTATTTATCAGAGGTACCGGACTCTGAATTGTCAGAAGAAGGTTACTATATACCGCATCACGCCGTTATCAGACCGGGCAAAGATAGCCTTCGAATTGTTTTGGACGCAAGCGCCAAAACTCACTCAGGGTTGTCACTTAACGACATTTTGCACGTCGGACCTAACTTGCAAGCCGACTTGTTTTTGTTATTGCTTGATTTTCGTACGTTTCCTGTAGCTATTACCGCAGATATTAAACAGATGTTTTTACGTATCGGTGTAAATGAGCACCACCGTAAATATTTAAGAATTTTATATCGTTTCAACAAAAATGAACCTATACGCACTTTTAATTTTAACCGCGTTCCTTTCGGACTAAAGCCTAGTCCTTTTTTAGCCATGCGCACACTGCGCCACTTAGCGCGTGAGCATAGTGACCGCTTTCCTGAGGCTTCTAAATTGGTAGAAACTCAGTTTTATATGGACGATTATGTCTACTCTGTTCCTGACGAACAAGTCGCAATGAGATTAGCTCGCGAATTAATAGATCTATTTAAATTAGGTTCTTTTGATCTCGTCAAATGGGCCAGTAGTACACCCGCATTATTAGAGATGCTGCCAGAGTCTCACCGCTCGCCAGTAAATTTCTCTGATACAGATAATAATAATAATTTTAAAATCCTTGGCTTATCCTGGGAACCCGCTAACGATAATTTTTCCTTGACGACTATTGCATTGGGCAGTAGGTGCACGAAGCGAACGATTCTATCGCTAGTTGCCCGCTTGTTTGACGTACTTGGCCTCGTGGCTCCGGTCGTGTTGTACGCTAAAATCCTTATTAAGGAACTGTGGCTAGCTAAAATAGACTGGGACGAAATTCCTCCTGAATCTATTACCAGTCGGTTTACTACCTTTGTACGCGACTTTCCCGCACTCTCTTCTCTAAATATACCGCGTCATATTGGCGTTTTTAGAGAAGCTGTAGTGAATATCGTAGCCTTCTGCGACGCCAGCTTCAGTGGTTATGGATGCTGTATTTATTTACACATCACTGATGCTGAAGGCAACATCACCGTTCGGCTTTTATGTGCAAAGTCCAAGGTTTCGCCCGCAAAAATTACAACGCTAGCGCGATTAGAACTCGTCGCCGCTTTGCTTTTGTCTAAGCTTGTTCGCGTGGTAAGAGATAAGCTTTCCGCTCGTGTATCTATTGTTGGTGTTTACGCTTTCTCAGATTCCTCTATTGCCCTCTCATGGATTCACTCATCTCCTCACAGATGGTCTATATTTGTTAGCAATCGTATTGCTAAAATTCATGAAAACTTACCTGCTGCTTGTTTCAATCATGTGTCAGGAAAAGAGAATCCTAGTGATTGTCTTTCGCGTGGCATGTTGCCGTCAGTTTTAATCGCTCATTCGTTGTGGTGGCATGGGCCCGCTTGGCTTCGTCAATCTGTAGATGAATGGCCTCTGAAATTCACTCCGACTGAATGTGCGGCATTGCCAGAGCTGAAAGCAACGGCTTTAGTTACTAAAACTTTAAATGATGAAGCGCATATTTTGGACACTATTGTCAACCGCGTTTGTTCATGGAATAAGCTATTGCGCATATTCATGTACATACTTAAGTTTACAAACAGACTACATAGCCAGAGTTCTGTTAAAAATATTCAAACCGCTGAAAATTTCGTTGTACGAATTCTTCAAAATATTCATTTTTGTAATGACTTAAATTTAATCAAAACTGGTGAACTTCCATCGAAGAAGCTTCGCAGTTTATCAGTTTTTGTGGACGACTATGGTATTTTACGTGTTGGGGGCCGACTTTCTAAGTCTGACCTACCATACGAAGCGAAGCATCCCGCACTTTTACCTAAACGCGATCGCATAGTTGATTTAATTATTGATCACTATCACAATACTTATTGCCATACCGGTTCTGGACTATTGATGTCCATCATAAGACAGCGGTTTTGGATATTGGATGGTAGGACTGTTATTCGTTCTCGCTGCCGCAAATGCAATACCTGCTTTCGTTTAAGTCCTACGCATCCAACCCCAAAAATGGCTGATCTGCCTGGATACCGTGTTCGCGATGCCAAGGCCTTTGTACATACTGGGGTAGATTTGGCTGGCCCCATTTCTTACATACCTATTCGTCGCAGAGGTCAGCATTCGCACAAGGTATATATATGCTTGTTCATATGTTTAGTTACTAAGGCTATACATATTGAACTTGTATCGGATCTCACATCAGAGGCTTTTCTTTCTGCCTTTAAAAGGTTTATAGCCCGCCGCGGTCCAGTGTCTGTTCTGTACTCAGACAATGGTACCAATTTTGTCGGTGCTAAGGCACAGCTCAACGACATTTATTCATTTTTACTAAACTCGACCGTGCAATCCGATATCAAACAAGAGCTTCTTAAAACTCGAATTGAATGGAACATGATCCCACCCCGCGCTCCGCACTTTGGAGGTCTTTGGGAGTCGAATATTAAAAGCGTTAAGACTCATTTGTACCGAGTCATAGGGAAACAACTTCTCACTTATGAGGAACTTCTGACCGTTCTGGTACAAATAGAAGGTCTGCTAAACTCTCGACCGCTTAGTGTTTTATCGACGGATCCGCATCCGGATGTGCTCACGCCGGCACATTTTTTAATGTCCAGTCCGCTTACATATCTGCCTTCTTCTGAACTAACAGAAGAAAGCACTAATTTAAAAAATCGAAAAAAGCTGTTAGACCAGCTTGTATTATCATACTGGAAAAAATGGCGAATTGAGTACTTGAACACGTTGCAGGTTCGTCAGAAGTGGTGCACACCTGATCACCCTGTAGAGATCGGTACTGTCGTTCTCCTGGGTCAAGATAGTGTACCGCCTTTAAATTGGCCACTAGGCATTATAACACAGGTGTTTCCTGGTTCGGATGGCATAGTTCGAGTGGCTTCAGTCAAGGTAGCTTCAGGTACATACAAACGTCCTGTCACAAAGCTTTATCCTTTGCCAACCCAATAGAGCAGTTAACACAAGTGTTTATTGCCTTAATATAAATTTGATATATCTAGCTTTTAAATTATGTTATAACTTAACTTATCAATGTTAAACCGCTTACTTAATTAATAATCTTATCGTAATAAAACCGCTTATTTCTGAGTGCTTATTTTATGCATTTTTTAAAATCGTTTCAGACTACTATTGACAGTTTCTGTAATGTATTCAGACCGCCAGAATTTTAATTTTACCGCTTATCTCATCTTTACCCGTTATGTTACTACTAATAGGGTATGTATTTTTTGTCTTTTTTTTTGAAAGCTTTGGACCTTTCAAGGCGGGGAGTATGGTGTGGCGGATATTCGCCCCTTATTAGCTTACAGCATAATGTTTATTGGTAATAGCCTATGTTATGGCTTGGGAGACCTTCGACATCTGCCTTGCGAGATTTGCTATCGTAAAACCGTAAAGTCAATGATGGCGCCTCACTAGCAAAATCGGATATGTGCTTGCGACGCCATATTCCCGCCCCTAGTTCAGTTGTCATAACTCACCCGCATAGCGCGCACGCCTAATTTGAGCGTCGAATTCGGTTTTCTTCCTAATTTGAAAATCAGCTCCGATTCTGGAGCACATTATAACCGCAACAGCCTAGATATCAACAGTGTACGTTTGACTGGATATTTGGATCACTGGTGGCCACCAGAGAAGTGAAGAACAGCGGGAGTCTTCAAGCATCAGGAGATCTGACCCAAGAAGCCAGCCTCGGTAAGCGATTTGCAATATTCTCGTTGGTTTTCACGTCGAATGGTCCCCAGTGTCTTTCCTATAGGCTACATATAGACGAATTTGGACTTGCACGCCTCCACGTGACAAGTCGTAATACGTTCTCATCCCGCACTCAGGGCACGGCTATTTACACGCCTGCACCTCCAAATCTTTTCAAAGTACTTTCCACCAGCCTCTATACAAAGATTCATGCGCCTAAACCAGTTTTCAAAACACTTTTTCCAGTCCGCCGCAGACACCTCGTTTACAGCCTGCTCGAACGCAGCCAGCGCATCTTCCGGCGACGAAAATTGTATCCCTTTGAGCTGATTTTTTATTTTTGGGAATAAAAAGAAGTCACACGGTGCTAGATCAGGGCTGTAAGGAGGGTGACCCAGGAGTTTGACTGGCGTGCTGTCCAGGAAGTCCCTCGTTTTGAGTGCGGTGTGCGCAGGTGCATTGTCGTGGTGGAGCAGTAGCCCGCGGAGCCCTGTGTTTGGTCGCTTGTTGCTTATAACAGAGAAAACTTCTGGCAAACATTTGGTAGTATACCATTCGGCATTAATGCTTCTTTGATCCCGTAAGGGAATTGATACCAAGTGGCCAGTCAAATTAAAAAAGCTAGCGATCAAAATCTTACCCCCGCTTCTAGATCGCTTCACTTTGGTAGGCGTTGGCTCATTTTGAAACACCCAAACAGTCGACTGGCGCTTGGTTTCTGGGTCGTATTGATAAATCCAGGACTCATCACCTGTAACGATGTCGTAAACACGCCGAGACGAGCCTGCTTCAAATTTGTTAAGCATATCACGGCACCATTCCACCCGGGCCTGCTTCTGAGCATCGGTGAGGTTGTGCGGCACCCAGCGTGATACTATCCTCCTCACGCGAAGATGGCTGTGTAGAATCTCGTGAACGCTTCCCGATCCAATCTTCAATATGTGTTGAATCTCCTGATATGTAATTCGCCTATTGTCTTGGATTAAATTTTTCACTGCTAGCACGTTTTCTTCGGTAACAGCCGTCAAAGGGCGACCGCTTCTTTCGTCATCCCCCAAAGTTGGTCGACCGCGCTTGAATTCGTTATACCAACGATACACGGTTGCCTTGGAAGGGCCTTCATCCATGAATGCCATTTGAAGTCTATCGTACGATTCATCCGGTTTCAGGCGACACTTGAAATCGTATAAAATCATAGCTCTAAAATGTTCCCGGCGCAGATCCATATTTCAGTGAGACACAATACTTTGAATTAACTCGCAAAAAATGTGGAGCGAAATTTTGAAATTGGAACTTACTTATTTTTACTTATAAATAATCATATTTTCGAAAAACATTATAACTGGCCAGTCTCCCATATATAAAAACTTTTTTTCGCAATACTTTCTGAGGGGCCTGGTATTACATAGTTATTTTATAGGTGTTTTTTTATTTAGAAGGGACTTTAAAGGAATGGAACTTATTAGTACTTATAGAATCCCCTGCATAGGGGATCGTAGTGGAACATTGAGTGCTGTACAATCCCCTGGGGGACTGAAATAGGGGATTCTAGTGGAACGAGTGAACACGTCGTAGAATCAGTGTCAATCCGTAATGTTAGTAAGCAAGATTGTAACTGAATATTTGAATAAACCCAGTGTATCGAATAATTTATGTGATTTCATTTGCACGATTGTACCCACCGACCTGCCCACACACGATGTCTTAACCTAAGGGAATACGTCCTGACTGCCCGATGGTTTACATCTATCGGCCAGCCTTGATGCGACAAACAAGTATAAGTTACATAAAAAAAAATCTATGGAATGTCTATGAAATTCTAGTCCTATTAAAAAAAAAGTCTGTATCTATAGTTTCGACGTAAACTTTTCTCTAAAGTGGTTGCGCTGCGGATTATCCTTCCCGGCGAAACTGCTATGATTTATCTGTTACTATACACAGTATAAGCAAATATATTGTATCAAATAATTCTATAACAATTCTGTAATGAATTAGTATTTCCAAATCCTCAATCTAATTTAAATATACCGACAAAACAGTGCCTCAAACTGTCTTTTCGAAATAGTAGCTTAGCGCCTAGATTTCCAGCCCTTTTTCACCAATCAGCGCTCGCGCAGCTAGGTTGTTGGATTTCGTCTCGGATCACAGCTAAGTTGTTAGGTTCATATGGTTTATTTCCTTTGATTATTGTGTGTTTTCGTAGTCGATTGTTTTCAATAAAATAGTGCGTAATTATTTCTGTAATTAGTGAGTTTGTAAATAAAATTTAAGGTGGGCTAGTCTGTCAGTTGTCTTTTTTATTTAAAATTCGCTCCCGTTCCCAAAAATATATTTAATTGTGATAAATTATTAGTTCATTTATAGATGCTGGGGAATTAGCTTGCAAGTTGAAATGGCGATGGGCAGGACACGTAGCCAGAGCTACAGATGGACGTTGGAGTGAGAGGATTCTCCATTGGTACCCACGAGATGCATCACGCACCCGAGGAAGACCCAGACGCCGGTGGTGCGACGATATTGCGGCTGTGGTCGGCCCCACCTGGACTAGAATAGCCCAGGACAGAGAGGAATGGTGTAAGATGGAGGAGGCCTTCGCCCTAAATTGGGTACCCAATAAATAACTTATGGACATTTTTAACTGATTAAGACATATTTTTTATAATTTATTATTTTATTTTATTTTACTCAATTATTTTATGAATTTTTTTAATTTAATGTAATTATTTCTAAGCATGTTATGAGTTTAATTTATGAATGATTTTTTTAATCTCTTTCTATTTTTTTGGGAATAAATGGCTTAATTATTATTATTATTATTAATTATTAATGTACAGGCTGCATCAGGAGTTGTTGTTGTTAGTTGTTTTTGGACCTTGTGGAAACTAGAACAAATTTCCGTGCGTTCAAGCGTTTTTGCCATACCCATTATTGGAACCATAATGAAACCAAATATAACAGCTCACAATGTTAGGACCCATTAATATGTATTAATGCTAATTTTTTATCCGTGGTGCTAGGCAACTGGGCTTATCCCAGTTGTATATGACCCTTTGTGCCTATTGGCCTTGTTTGTTCTGTCTCCTGCTTGATATGGAGGGAAGTGGAAATTTACATTTTTCCTACTCCTCCGTTATTCTTTTCTGATTAATTTCGTTGCGGGATCCAAGACAGGTAAATTCATTCTCCGGGACTTCGTCGAGCTTCATTGCCTCGGCGCTTTTCTGGTGGTCGCCACTGTTGATTCTGGCTTTCAGGAGTTGCAGTGGTTTGGGAATAGTGCGGTGGGATTGTCCCAATAAAAAAAAAAAAATGATAATGATAAATGATTTTATTTCTGTAAGTTGGTTTGTACAAACTCTTTTTGACATGTCTAACTTTTTTTTTTTAAACTGGATGAGGTCGGCGTTTCCTATCTGACTACTCTGAGAAGAAAGGCCGAAACAAACTCAGAGGTCACAGTCTCTTTTAAAGTCCTGACAAAATCTTGGTTCGATCATGTGAAGACCATGTAGACTGATGTCTGAAATGGTCTTTTGAGGAAAGAACCAGCCAGATTGAGTGGACCTGTCCAGTCAGTGCACGCATTTGTCAATAACCGAGCAGCTCAACTCAGAATTTAAGGAGTTCAACGATTCGACGAACAATACCAAAGAAAGGACATTCGGGTAGGCCGCATAAACTACTCAAACTGCCAGATCATGATTAAAAACTAAGATAAATTAAAAACAAAATAATGATCCACATGGGTGCGCCAAAGTTCACCTAAATTTTCAACTCCGATAATTGGAAATCCGAAAATGTTCTTCCTAACATTTTTCATCCTAACAATCACAATTCCTTACTACTCTGTCTCTAATGTTCATAATTCAGAAGCATTCAACTTCATAATGTCAGTAGCAATAAACATTTATTATACTTTTATTTGTTTTCCTATATTTTCTCAACATAACTATCTTTTACACTATTATTAAAAGTCATATCTTTTTTGTTTAGATTTCGTTTTATTCATAATAATCAGTATTATATATATCGGAGGAAGGTTAACGATTAATAGTTGGGAACGATGAAATATCGCTTGTAAAGTTATTAATTCAGTTTTATTTAATTGGCAACATTTAGCTTCTGATTCAAATTTCAATTAGATTTTATTCGATTGGCAACACTGAGTTTTCTCCAATGTCCAATGCTAGTGAAGGATTTGAATCCTAGAGTAAGGTGACAGACAATTTGGAGGGAAGGCGCGCGGCAGCGCGGGGTTGACTTGAGTAGAGAGAACTGGAGACGGTACCGCGATCAAGTGTGATGAGTGGCATGATTGGTGCCGGTGGAGTTGCGTCTAAAAGTATCAGGCTACTGGCTAGTGAAAACGATTACAAACTGGCGCGTCAACTTGCTACTAGAATTGGACAATGGAATATCTCTAAAACGGCATAAGTTATCTGCCTCGTGCATGCATAACCCACGATAAGCCCACAGGACCGAGGGTATATGGAAGGAAGCCCTCGTGTTTCCGACATCAGAAGTATGAACCAATGCACGCACAAGGCGATGCTAGATCAAATTAATGAGACGAGTAATGGCTGGCGCGCTCTCTTTGATGCGCAAAAATTTGCATGGAAGTACCTACCTACATAGAGAGACGTTTCGCAACTCGTCGGCTACTGGAGAGCGGAGACAGGAATATTATGTTGCCCGAATTCAACCGTATAGTGTGGCCTATCCTAGACAATATGCGAAGTCGGGTTGCAGATAATGTTAATGATGACATCGATGCCCAATTCTGGCTAGATACCTACTGGGCAAACAACTGTGGTGTACAGATGTACAGGGAAGTATAAACTTGAGTATTCTGAAAATAATTAGTACCTATCTAATGTCTTGTGAAGTTAAGCCACAATACCTATTGTTTTTCTTGGTATAAAGTGGCTAAAATTTAAAATAAATTTCTATTTTCGTTATGATGCTAAAAGAAACTTAGGCAGTTTCATACTGTCAGCGGAACTCGCATGAGAATAAGACGACTTGTGTAAATACAGTGCAAGAGAGCAAACATCCTTAAGCTACAACTTGATTCAACAAAACATTACGCTTGTGTGAAAACTTGCTCATAGACATGAATTTTTCAGGCATTCGTACAATATGCAACAAATAGCATGGACGTCTGAGCCCTTCAACATGGCTGCTGTGGATACCACAAGACCTTTTGTGACCAGCTGTGTGTGGTGATACAAGTGCGGAGCTCAGGTTCCATTTCAAAAGGCAATACATAACCCGCAGCCTACAGCGCTATGAAAGAGGAAATTTAGTGGTGTTATACATGCCACTGCGGTGATCAATCCATTTAATATTTTCTGGTAGCATCTAGGAGTCTGGACTTGTGCATGTGTGCATGGTCGGCACTGCTGCCTGACCCATCCGGGAGCACAGGCTTAAGGTATGTTACTTTGATTGATCTGCATTCAACAATCTGTGCAGCTGTGCATTTTTGTGGCAGCCAAAGTATGTATTGGGTTTGGATTTACCTAAGTTTTACAATTAATTCTTGCATTCATTGCAATCTATAACTATTGCATTATTTTGTTTCATGGAAATGTGTCATGTAAGTTACATAAAAAGAGTAAAAAAAAAAAAAAAAAAAATATTCAAACAGCGCTATCTGTGTAATGGTGTTGATACTGTATGTTTCTTTCAATAATCATCGAAATTAGATTCGGGACCCCATTAGCCGTACTATGCTGCTTGAAATAACTTATTGAATAGGTGCATGAATTTTTTTATGATCAATTAAAAAATGAACAATTCATTTTTACATAGACAGAATGAGAAGTCAGTCCATGTCACGCCATCTATTGATATCCTTGCTTTGTTCGAGCTTTGAAATATTTTGTTTCATCAAGTATTTAATCTTTTTTATTCACCAACAAAATAAACAACAAAACGATTTTCGCAATTTTATGTTTCTAATGTACTCGGAGCATTGGAACGTGGGGACGAAACGCAAAAAAAATATGAGATTTCATTACATTATTATGTTGTTAGAACAATAATACACAGTTTTGTGACCACTAGTGCTGTCACAAGCATAAACACAGATAATAAATAGGTTGTTAGTTTACTGACAATCGAGAAGTAAAGATATTAGCAATCCGTTTTTTTATATGTTTGAACACTAGGAATTTTAGCCATGCATTTTTTATTAATAGGTGTCACTTCAGATTTACCGTAAATATTACTACCACTGAGTTTGTTGTTGATTTGATCTCAAAGGGAATTTGTGAATATGCTATTCCTTGGAAACAACATACTTTCTAACTGTTCGCATTGGTATTTTCAATACAAGTTTGAATCCAGTTACGGAACGCAAAAAGAAAAATCATAATAATAGTCGATCTTTAGTATCTTTGACCGATTGGGGTTGTTTTCACAACTAAATTAAAGTATCAGGTATAAGGGAACAATATTTATTTTGTTTACGTTGAGTTCACTTATGTTTGTGTTAAACATTCAATTATTTTTAAAATGATATTTTGGTTCATATCAAAACAGAAAAATCTTATCTCGATTTTCTAAGGTGAAATATTGATTCGCTGGATCGATTCAGTACTGGATATCGATTGAAAAAACGTTTATTTAATTTTTGTCCTTAAAATTGATTCGTCAATTAATCGATAACAGAACGTCATCCCTTGCTCATCTCTTTAAGACATAAAGACATTGACAAGTAAGTGTCAACATTCGAAAAAGTTTGATGATACAAAACAAATAACTTTGATATGATTTTTAACTTAAAAGTTACTAGATAAAGACTAGATTATTAATAAATCGTTACAATGTGTGAGTCACTGTGAGGATTAGACTTTTAACTTTTGCATTGTTGCAAAGACATGCAATAACTTTCAGTTAAGAGCTATGTAATCAAGATTATTTTCAAACCAGTGTTAAAGTTTAGTGAAATAGTTTGTTGTTCGACTCGATTTGCAATCTTACAACCTGCAAACATCACGAGGATTAACGTTACTATAGCCTAGACAGTTGGCGTTTAGTTTTGTTGCTACCAACGGTTGAATAAAGGTAAAGTTAATGTCTGAAGTTGTTATATATCGCATTGTAGAGAACTAACCAACTGATAACATGTCATTCTAATGGTACCTACAAATAAAAATGATTTAAATTGACTATGGTGAATGACAAGTGCAACTAGACATTTAGATGGTGTCGAGAAGACGTGTTCAGGTATTATGAGATGCTCGAGAGCCAATAACTGTTCCAAGTTGTGGCTGAGGATGAGATAGATGTTCAATTGGCAACATTTTAATTCACATAGAACGGTTTCTCAGTTTCGTGGGTCAGAGAGATGACGGAGTCAAGAGTTTATTCGGCGTTTAAGTTGAAAGTGCATTCTGTGTAGCGAATGTATTTGCTAAGTTATTGTGAATTGTAGACCACGGATGGGATACTTGGGTTCTATTTGATGTACTTGGTACATGGGTTTTTGTTTTTTTTTTTGGAGGAAACTAGGAATGGTTTCCTTGTTCTGTGTTGTTCAACGATGCTTGGCCTCGGTAATCTTGAACATTGTTCAAAATTTTTAATAATTGTAGCATCTCTTTAAAATGAAGGTTTGTATTTGTGAATTGTGTGGTGTCATGTAGGAAGTCTAGTACCTACCTAACTTGAATAATAAGTTTGGAATTTAAAGTATACTGTCAGTAATGGCTGTGCTAACTTGTTGAATAGTCTGTGCTGGTCATTTTGAACATACCTAACGTTATTTTGTGTTATTTCATTCAAGTTGGATAAGATAATGTTAACACAGATGTAAAGTCGGTGATGTGCGGTGCATGATTTAATTTTTAGTTTGCAAAGTTGGTAATGTTTGGTGTTGTAAGTTATTATACCTATCGTACTGAGAGTTTGGTATGAAATCATGAACATAGAATAGAGTTCTTGAGTATGCTTTTGGCTGTGTATGAAATCATGAACATAGAATAGAGTTCTTGAGTATGCTTTTGGCTGTGTATGAAATCCTGAATGTGAGGTTGCCGTTGTATTCAGAATAAAGATTGATACTGAGAGTAAAGATTGAAATAACAAATTTCATTTTGGTTTAAAGGTGCTGTTTGGAAGTGAAATGGAATTCTGAATGGTGGCAATTATGTGTTGAATTAAAGGCTTTGTTTGGTTCATGATGAGTTTGAGAAAATCTGAAAGATTAAGTACCCATTGACGTAACTGAATGTAATATGTTGAAGACTGATTCAAATCAATCTAGCAATGGTGAGGTCGTGTGCATGGTCAAAGGACTGACTGTGCGGTGAAGAGTAGTCACTGCGGTGACTGCTGTAGCCTTTGATAGGCTGGTGAGTGGTCAGAGATGACTGCTGTAGCCTAAGATAGGCTGGTGAGTGGTCAGAGATGACTGCTGTAGCCTTTGATGGGCTGGTGAGTGGTCAGAGATGACTGCTGTAGCCTAAGATAGGCTGGTGAGTGGTCAGAGATGACTGCTGTAGCCTAAAGTGGGCTGGTGAGTGGTCAAAAGATGACTGCTGTAACCGAGATGGGTTACGAGGCCTGGTCAGGATGACTATGGTTGCAGGATGGTCACAGGGTTGACCATCAGGAGGCACAGCAATTGCTGTGGGACCAAGAAACATTGCTGGATATGTATGGGGGGGAGCCTAGTCCCTCTGGGGCTTCGGTGACCTGTTGTTTAATGTATGTGGCATGGGTATCTGGCAGTCTTGTTGCTTCGAGAGGACCGGTTGTCTGGGGGAGCCTGGTCCCTCTGGGGCTTTGGTGACCTGTTGTCTGGGGGGAGCCTAGTCTCTCTGGGGCTTTGGTAACCTGTTGTGTGTCTGGGGGAGCCTGGTCCCTCTGGGGCCTCGGTGACCCGTTGTTTGGTGTATGTGGCATGGTATCTTGTGTTGGGCGTTTGAGTGGTTTCAGGCACACTTAGTGCTTCGAGACCGACTTGACGTCTGTTGGGAACCTGGTACCTCTGGTGCTTCGGTAACCGTTTAGAATGTGTTAGTGTTAATATGGTTGTCTAAACGGTGAGGTATCTGTTTCGAGAGTACGACGATGGTTGTGTACGGTGTACGGTGTGGAGACCTAGATTTACATGGAGAAAACAAATGAACAGTGTGAAAGCTATGAGAATTATGTTTTCATGAGTAAAGAAGTACTTGATTTTTGTTGTAGGCTGGTAATATAAGGTGTTGATTGAAGGTTTCACGTGGAAGATGTCACGACCACGTAATTTTTTTTTATTTGGTCAGGAGCGGCCGAACTTAACCTATTAGGTACTTAATTTTTTTTTGTTCTCTTGGTTTTTGTTTTTCATCACAATTGAGTAACGATGTTGTTCATCGCTCTACATCAAACGTGGGACCGTTTGAATGTCAAGATGGCCGTATCGGAGGAAGGTAAACGATTAATAGTTGGGAACGATGAAATATCGCTTGTAAAGTTATTAATTCAGTTTTATTTAATTGGCAACATTTAGCTTCTGATTCAAATTTCAATTAGATTTTATTCGATTGGCAACACTGAGTTTTCTCCAATGTCCAATGCTAGTGAAGGATTTGAATCCTAGAGTAAGGTGACAGACAATTTGGAGGGAAGGCGCGCGGCAGCGCGGGGTTGACTTGAGTAGAGAGAACTGGAGACGGTACCGCGATCAAGTGTGATGAGTGGCATGATTGGTGCCGGTGGAGTTGCGTCTAAAAGTATCAGGCTACTGGCTAGTGAAAACGATTACAAACTGGCGCGTCAACTTGCTACTAGAATTGGACAATGGAATATCTCTAAAACGGCATAAGTTATCTGCCTCGTGCATGCATAACCCACGATAAGCCCACAGGACCGAGGGTATATGGAAGGAAGCCCTCGTGTTTCCGACATATACATTAATTTTGCGTAACTTTATTATAACATATATAACTAAGAATAACAGGGTACCATGGTACAAGTAGTCAAATAAATACATGTTTTCATATACACATTTCAATTAAATTAGTTTAATATTAGCGGCTATAGCTTTCAAATAACCACTTTTATTGGTGTATTTTGCTTTAAAATTAAATATATATTTAATTGTATCATATTTGCCGTTGATTTGGAAGTTCATTTTATTTTTGTAGGTAGTACTCATAAATAGAAAGCTTTATAAAAATTTTCAAGACTCGGCAATGTTATGTTTTATTGTATGTTTTTCGTGAGGTAAAAAAATGAGAATTAGTCCAAGAGCGAGCGAAGCGAGCTCGGGAACTTAGGGCACCCCGACACGGATAGGTTAGGTTCGAAGGAGATGACGGAAGCTGAAGTGAGCGAGCAAAGCGAGCGAACGCAGCTCCCGTCATCTCCTTCATGTTAGGTTACTTTAGACCCTGCAGACAGAATTAGGAGCGCCGCGCAGCGGGGCTCCGTCGACTTAGTTGCTTAAATCTTTCATAACCATGGGGTTCCGTGGGGTTGGGATGGTACAGTGAGGTAGCCCCTCTACCCTCCTTTCCCTTTCCCCCTTTCGCGCCCCTTAAATCGATGGAAATTTATGGAATTTTTTATTCTAACCTGATAACTTTAATCATGGATATCTCCATAACTATAGGGCTTCGAGTGGTTGGTGTGGTACTGAGGGGTAGCCAAACCTCCCCCCATCCCCCCTCTACCCTATCCGCGCCAAAAATCAACGGCATATAATCGAAATTTGAACCTTACACTGAAACTTTTTGTTGCTTCTTAATTCACACGCCCAATATTGTTTATCCACTGTTATTCGGTTTTTTTTATATGTAAATCCATGTACGTCTAATTTTAATCCTCCGCGACTGGTTTTAAATGATTTTAAATATTTTTTCTCTATATTAATAAAGCATTAACACAAACATGCACGTAATGATAATACACCGACATGAACTTAAGAGGAAATACGGGCGGAGAGACTTTAGAAAAATAGGTATTTGAAAAAACTATCGCTGTCGCTCTGCGAACTACGAGCGCGTGGCGTCCGGCCGCCCTATCCATGTGTGTGTAAGTTGACAGTGTGTGCGTGCCTCCGAAACGCTCCCGGCCGCGGCTCGCGCATTTCTTGTAATCGCCCCAGTCACTCGGTACTTTTGTTGTTGTGGACCGATATCCAACAATATATGTTATTCTTAACAGCAAACGCAGAAAATCTTTTTTTGGACATGACTAATAATACTGTAGAGCAATTTAATAATGTAATTGCTAAATTTATTGGCGGAAAAAGAATTAACTTTGCAGGAAGTGGCTCATATCACATCAGACAAGATGTTATGGATTAGTAACTTCATGGAATAGCGAAGGGCTATTCATGGACGCATTCAAAAAAAATACAGGGCTGCAGTCCGGGCCAATATACAAAAAAAAATATAGAACAAAAGCAGCGTTCGAAAAAAATCACAGAGATTTACCGAAAAAGGAAACTGACGTATCCCAAAGACGGAACGAGCAAAATAAAAAGAACTACATAACCTGTTAAAACTACGGTCGCTTAGAGTTGGAAGAAGTATCTTCTTCCTGCCTTTGGATTTATATAAATTAAAAGAAAAATAAATTTCTTGAAAGATTGCTCTCAACTGGAGGATGTTCAAAGAAAAATATTGGGGGCCAAAGCGATAATAGCTTATGGGAAATTGAAAGACTAAAGAGGCTTACGGCATCGAATTTTGGGCGAACATGTAAGATGCGACCGAAAACATCGGTTCGCAAAATATGAGAAACGTTATTATATAACAAATTTAAAGGAACCGTGGCTACCAATTATGGCAAGGAAAAGGAATCTGAAGCGATCGATCAATTTATCAAGCACACGGGGCTACAGGTATTAGAGTGTGGAATGTTTATCGATGAAAACAAACCCTTTTTAGCGGCAAGCCCGGATGGTCTGGTAAGTGAAGACTGGATAATAGAGGTAAAATGTCCTTATGAAATTGCAAGTATATCACCTGAAGACGGAATTCATAAAAAATAAATGGATTTAGAGCTGTTTTCTCGTCTCCATAGACCACACACATACGCGGCAGGTTATACAGAAGACCGAAGAGTACAACCTGCCTCTCTGTTTAGCGTTTGTGGAATACGAGATAGCCTTCGATTCGATCGACACTTGGGCTGTACTGCAGTCTCTCCAACGGTACCAAATTGACTACAGGTACATTGAAGTGTTGAAATGTTTGTATAAAAACGCTACCATGTCAGTTCGACTTCAGGATCAGACCTCGGAACCCGTCCTTATGCAGCGAGGTGTGAGACAGGGAGACGTAATATCTTCAAAACTGTTCACCGCTGCACTGGAGGATGTCTTCAGGGTTCTGGACCGGAAAGGGCTAGGCATAAATGTCAATGGCGAATACATCACTCACCTTCGGTTTGCCGACGATATAGTGGACATAGCTGAAACTATGGAGGACCTCAGTACAATGTTCGATGACCTCAGTAGAGCTTCCTAAAGAATGGGTCTTAGGATGAACATGCACAAAACCAAGGTGATGTTGAATGTCCATGTTACACTCACTCCAATCAAGGTCAGATACTCTACACTCGAAGTTTTGGGTGACTATGTCTACCTGGGACAAACGATCCAGTTGGGTAGGGCCAACTTCGAGAAAGAGGTCAACCGTCGAATCCGACGTGGCTGGGCAGTGTTCGGGAAGTTGCGGTATCTTCTCGTCCAACTTACCACAGTGTCTCAAGACGAAAGTCTATGACCAGTGTGTGTTGCCAGACATATGGCTCTGAGACATGGTCGCTTACTATGGGCCTCAGCAGAAAGCTTACAGTCACCCAAAGGGCAATGAAGAGGGCTATGCATGAAGTTTCCTTGCGTGGTCGAATCAGAAATGTAGCAATACGCAAGAGAACCAGGGTTACCGACATAGCCCGAGCAATAGAATTTGGCAAGCCCGAGAATTGCCACATTTAAGTGGGGAGGGCACATTGCTCGCAGAACGGATGGCCAATGGGGCAGAAAGGATCTGGAGTGGCGACCGCGAACCGGCAGACGTTGCATTGAAAGGCCTCCCACCAGGTGGACCGATGACTTGGTGAAGGTTCCGGGGATCCGCTGGATGCGAGACGCACGGGACCGATCAATGTGGTGACCCTTGGCGGAGGCCTATGTCCAGCAGTGGCTGATATGATGACGATGATGATGATGAAATAGATTTATGTATGTTTAAAGGCAAAATGTTACAATTAAAACAGAATCACAATTACTTCTACCAAGTACAAGGCCAACTACACACTCGTCGAGATTTCTGTTATTTTATTTAGGTAGTCCCAAAAGCTTTTATTTTTCAAAATATTAAGAGGGACGATGCATTATGGCTTAAAAATGGAACCATTATTAGAAAAGTTCGATAGATTTGATTTGATTTGAAAAGTTCTACCACATTAGTGGCAAGCCTAAGGCATTAGCCTTTTACCAGAAATCATTGACGGTTGGATACCAAAGAATAAACCAGTGAGAGCAAGCACGTCGTTATAATCTGCATAGCCTTTTCCCATCTACGTTAGAGTCGGATGCAGCTGAATACCAGTATTTTGATGGATCGACTGCCTATCTGACCTCCACAACCAGTTACTGAGTAATATGCAACCCCTTGGTAAAACGGGTCAGACTTTCGGGCTGTCAAAGCCGAAAATAACAGCCGGGACCAACGGCTTAACGTGCTTGGCGAGACACGGACGGGTCTTGGTATGTAAAGATGGTCACCCATCCACGGACCAACCACGGCAAGCAAAGCTTAACCTGATCGATTGACCAGCAGCCTAATTGCGTAAGTAAATTCGGCAAAAGTTGAATAAAGATTCAACTTTTTTGTGTATGTGTGTATTTTTGGGAAAGAACCAGATTGTTTCCTTTGCCGAGTTCACTTACACAATTAGGCTGCCGTGCGGCTGACGTTGAAATAAGTTTAATTTCGCTGATGTACCTAGTAGGCGATCTAGATATTGCGGATACCTATCCGATATATAATTTACTGTTTTGTATTGAAAACTTTTTGTAATAAACATTTATAGACATGCACTTTATTTTATTTTGTATCCAATACTTTTTAATACTTCTATTTGTATTTCTCACGAACAGCACATGTAAACAATATAAATGTGTTTATCGATAACTGTTTTCAACACTAGTATATCGATATTATTTTCAACTACTACGCATCACCTTGCCGTCTGTGTACGTATTATGCAGACCCCTTGCGTCTCACCCCGCCCACAAATTCGTGCGATAAGGACAACTGCAGATTCGACAAATTTTCTTAAGTAAAAAGTCATAATTCGAGGTTTATATATCTTTTCTGACGGAAACTACAAAAAGAGTTGAAAGTGTTTTAACGTTCGATCCGACTACTCCATCTGAGATCGCAAAAATAATAAGTAAGATGGCCAACAAAAAATCTTGTGGTTTTGATGACCTACCAATTTCGATTTTAAAGGAAAATATAGACTCATTAGCCTTCCCTCTTTCTGAATTTTTCAACAAATGTATCGAAGAGTCGGTATTTCCAGAACAGTTTAAATTGGCTAAAGTAATTCCTATTTTTAAAAAAGGCCTTAAGACTGATCCAAAAAATTACCGGCCCATATCCCTTTTGCCAACCTTATCAAAAGTATTTGAAAAAGTTATTAAAACTAGACTGATGGTACATTTGAATGTAAATAAGATTATTAATTCAAGACAATTTGGCTATCAAAAAGGAGTCGGTTGCTCAGATGCAATAAACACTCTTGTAGATGACATAATTGCTAAATTAAATGACAAAATGAAAGTGGCTGGACTCTTCATCGACCTTAGTTCTGCTTTTGACACAATTGATTATGAGTTGTTTCTGACTAAAGTTGAATATTATGGTGTCAGAGGCAAGTCCTTACAGCTTTTAAGATCGTACTTACAAAATAGGCGGATGTATGTCGAAATAAAAAGCATCGATGATAGTAATCACGAAGTCGTATATAAGTCTAAAATTAAAAATATAAAACGTGGTGTGCCTCAAGGCTCAATTTTAGGACCGATACTATTTATCATATTTACAAATGACTTGCTGAACTATATGCATCACTTTAAGCCTGACGTAAAACTTGTTGTCTTTGCAGATGACACAAATATAATTATTGGTGAAAATGACTTAAACAAATTGACCAAAAATGTAAATAAAACCCTAGAAATTCTTTGCGATTGGTTTACAGCCAATAATCTTTTACTAAATACAAGTAAGACTAACATTATTTAATTTAAGACCACTACCCGTAACAATGAAAGTTTAGATGTACAAATCAAAGAAGACAAGATAATATTAGTAGATAAAGTGAAATTCTTAGGGATTCTAATAGACGGGCTTTTAAACTGGAAACAGGAGCTAGCTGCTATTGACTCCTCTATTTCATCAGCATGTTATGCACTTAGGAGCCTCAGAGATATTTTGGATGTAAAACAACTAAAGGCTGTATATTACGCGCTAGTAGAATCTAGATTAAGATACAGCATCATGTTTTGGGGTAACAGCTATAGTTATAACTGTCAGAAGGCGTTCATCTTGCAGAAACGTGCCATTAGAACAATAGTCAGGATTTCACAAACAGACTCATGCAAAGATCACTTTAAAAAACTAGAAATATTAACAGTACCAAGTTTATACATTTTAGTAATCCTAAGTCACTTTGCGAAGTATATTCATCAGCATGAATCTCAAGAAGAACGAAAGTTAAGAGAAAGCACAAGAAGGAAGGATTTAAAACACACGATATCACCAAATTTTAACATAGTTAAACATTGCTCCAGATACCAAGCAGTGGAATTGTTTAATGGGTTACCGACGGAGTTAAAACTATTAATTTATAGCTTCCACATTTTTAAAACCAAGTTAAAGGCCTTCTTGTTGGAAAAATGTTATTACTCGATATCAGAGTTTATGTCAAGAAAAAAACTTATAGATGAAGTATTCTGACACTATAAATATATTTGATTTAATTAAACATTGTTATTGGTTAAGACATATTTTTATTAATTGACATTATAATTGTATGTGACATAAATATTGGATTAATTTGACATTATTATTTGTTTGTGACATATTATCATTTTATTTTTTATATTTAATTTGACATTATAGTGCTCGGGACATCTAATGGATTATTTTGACATTCTAATAATGCATGACTTATTGATTAATTTGACATACTAATTGATTATTTTGACATTCAAATTGTTCGAGACATATTGATTGCTTTGACTTGTGAGATATATTGGAATAAATCAATATTCTAGTAATTGTATTTTTGTCAGAATTAATTAATTTGATATTATATTTGCATGTGAAATATATTTTATGGAACTGATATGCTAATTGTTTGTGACATATTTGATTAATTTGACATATTATTTTTCACCATTTCTTGTAATTATGTAACCAATATTCGACACAATGTTAATTGTTTGTGAATAAATAAATGAATGAATGAATGTTTGGCTCTCGTCTGTTTTCGCCTCCAATATTGGACCGATTTAGAAGATATTTCATAAACTGAATAAGAAGGATATTTACTATGTCCCTATGTTTTCCTTTTTTCATTAATAGTTGTCAAATTTGTACACTAAGGCTCTGAAGACAGCGACTCAATACAGACAATTTTGAGCATTTTGAGAGGGTTCTAGTTCTTATACGGATAATATATCACCAAAAACCGGCCAAGTGCGAGTAGGACTCGCGCACGAAGGGTTCCGTACCCTTTTGTTTTTAGTATTTGTTGTTGTAGCGGCAATAGATATACATCACCTGTAAAAATTTCAACTGTCTAGCTATCACGGTTCATGAGATACAGCCTGGTGACAGACAGACAGACAGACAGACAGACAGACAGACAGACAGACGGACCGCGGAGTCTCAGTAATAGGGTTCCGTTTTTACCCTTTGGGTACGGAACCCTAAAAAGGAAAACATAGGGACATAGAAGAAGTTGATATTTATTTTACTGTAAAAAATCATTGCTTTAAGTTTATAAACCAGAGAGAAAACAGACGAGAGCGTTTGTATGGAGAAAAGACCACCCCCGTTTCCTCTTAACAATAGACACAACTCAGTACGTTATGCAAAACATACCCCAAATAATAATCATGCATCAAATTAAAACTATAAATATCATCTTCTACCCACATATATTTTTTATTACACTTGGTAAATGTTTCTTTCTGAGTATGAGTGAAAATATTATGGTAATTATGTTTAGGGATAAAAGCGTTATGATAAAAAACAGTAGGAGTTTAAATATATTTACATTAATGATATTATTAATTACAACTTTCGGAAACACGAGTGTTATGAACATCGCCGGTAGCACTACAAATAGTATGAATGAAAACTTTAGGATGAAAATTTTTAGGAAGAGTGATCATTCGGATTACAAATCGTTAGGAAGAACAATTTCGGGTAAAGAACTTTAGGTGAGCCAATATGGACCCGATCCACATAGTCTTCACATTCACAATAATTAAAATAAAATAATCTAATACTTTAAAAAGTAAATATTAACTGTATTTTAATTGAAATAAACAGCTTTTTTTTTATATAAAAAATAACAAAATTCATGGTGCAAAATATAAAAAAAAAAAACTAAATTAATTGGAGCAGCTCATTCCCAAGCCGTTTTATCCTCAACGTAATCTTTAATGCTATAAAACGCTTTTTGGCACAACTTACGTTTAATGAATTTTATTTTATTTTATTTATTTTATTAGGTTTACCAACAATTGTTTACACTTAATTATAACAAAAAATGCTTAAAGTAATCTTAAAGTGCAACAATTACTTAGAGGCAAACACCACACTCACAATTTTAAAGAATCTAATAAGCTAACTTACATAGTTATAAGCGCTAATTATTAATACAAGTAAATGAGTAGGTACATAACATTAATAAAATTGGTAAAAATTGGTAAAACTGGTAAAAAATTATAAAAATTCGAAAAATTGGTTACAATAAAATTAAAATTGGTAAAAATTATTCAAATAATAAAGATATTAAAATAAAAAATTTAAATAGAAAAAAAATTTGTTAAGAATTGGTAAGAATTATACAGTTGATTTAATTAATAAAACTGATTAAGTTAATAACATTATAAATAAAATTAAAAAAAAAGATTAAATTTTATATAAAATTGACACAACATTAAACTTGTGAAGATCGATAGAAGAAAACACATGCATTTGACAAATGTGGCAAAAATTACAATAACAAGTTTAAGGGCTACTCGATAAACTCATGAGGATGGACTTTAGTCTAGCCAAAGAGTCAAAGTGAAGATCGACAACACCACTATAGCCATTTACTTCCTTACACATTCTTGCATAGGGCGAATTTGCTGCCAAAACGGTTCTCCTCGACGGCGGACAAAGAGGTGTGATGGCCCCACGCGGGATCCTAGCAGGAGCCCGAAAATTGAAAAGTGTAAGCAAACTCGGACTGTCTATTTTGTTCTTAATGATTTTATAGGCAAATATCGCGTCAATCAGTTGCCTACGCCTTTCCAGTGACCTCATATTAAAATGCTGTAACCTTTTGTTATAAGAACGTATTTTTTTGGCGATACCGTTAGAAAATGCAAGATGCCAAGCGAACCATTTCTGGACACGTTCGAGACGCAGCGAATGTGAGGCGTAGTGAGGACGCCAAACCACACTGTTATATTCCAGAATGCTACGAATAAGACTATTATAAAGCATTATTTTTGTCCTATTATGACGAAAAGACTTACAATTCCTTAGGACGAACCCTAACATTTTTGATGCTCGTTTAATGATATTGTCTAAGTGTGGCGTAAAAGTTAACTTCTTATCAAAAAGAACACCAAGGTCTTTTATGATTTCTACTTCTTTAATATTGTCACCAGAAATATAATAATTACTGCGCAATGGGTTATTTTTTCTTGAAAATTTCACGTGGTAGCATTTTTTTGCATTCAGTTCCATTCCGTTGCTGTTACACCATTGAACGAGACGATTGAGATCACCTTGTAAATGTGAAGGATCTTCCTCATTCCTGATTATCCTCAAAAACTTTAAATCGTCAGCGAACATAAAAAAATCTGAATGTAGAAAACACTGGGGAATATCATTTATGAAGTAAATAAACAAAATTGGCCCCAAGTGCGAACCCTGAGGAACACCGGAAGAAACACACTGGAGGGTCGATTCATAGCCGTTAACAACGACAAAGAAAAATCTATCATTTAAATACGAGCCCAGACACTCTAACAAAGATCCGGATATGCCATAGGAGCGCAACTTGGCTATTAAGATTTTGTGGGATACTTTGTCAAAAGCCTTGCTGAAATCCATATATATAACATCAGCTTGATGGCCTGCATCAACAGCTTTTATAAGAAGTTCTGTAAAGTGGACCAAATTAGTGCTAGTTTAACGGGTTTTAACAAATCCATGCTGGTGATCGCTTAAATACATATTTAAGTGATCCTGTATATATGGACAGATCAATGACTCAAAAACTTTGGCGAATGAAGATAAAATTGAAATAGGCCTGTAATTAGCAACGACGTCAGTGTCTTCCGATTTGTGAATAGGAACCACTTTAGCAATTTTCCATTTTGAAGGAAATAAACCTGTTGTTAATGATTTGTTATAAATCAACATTAAAGGGTAAACAAGCTCAGATGAACACACTGTGATGAAAACGGGAGGTATTCCATCCGGCCCTGCCCCTTTATTTGGATCTAGGCTTTTCAATTTCTCGTAAAGATGTTCAGGAGAAATAACTGGTGCAGTTAGGCTCAAACTATTGTCCTCTATAGATAGCAAGAATTCAGACTCATGGCCAACACTACCACTATCGTCGGGGTTATAAACGGATGAAAAATAATCGACAAATAACTCGCATACTTTTGACCCGTCCGAAGTAGCGGTCGTTCCGTCTGTCATTGTTAATGTACGCACTTGAACCTCCTCGCTTTGCCTTCAGATAAGACCAAAATAACTTTGGGTTTGATGCTAATTTGTCTTCCATATATTTAGTATAGCTATTGTAACAGGTAGTAGCAAGATTTCCAGACCGTTTAGTAATTAGTTTTAACTCTATTGCATCTAATGGGTTTCTATATTTCTTGATACGTTTTCTAATCTTATTCTTTTCATTTAGCATTTTAATTAATTTACGACTAAACCATGGCGGAAATTTACGGTTTTTAGGTTTACGTGACGGTAAGAATTGTTGTATCGCGGTATCCAGCGTGTCGTAGAATACCTTCACCATTCCATTCACATCACGTTGATCACTGAATAACGAGTTCCAGTCTAATTCTTTTAGGAAATCACGAATTGGTTGATAATCCGCCCCATGAAAATTGGGAGTCACTTTTTCAGTGTTGTAAGGGAGCCTGGCTTCCCCATTAAATGAAATAACAATATCCAAAGGAGGATGCTGTTGATCCACATTACTAATAGGAGATAAATTTTCACTTACACAACATAACGGCATTGTAGAGAGCACAAGATCCATTATGCGACCAGCAGTATTCGTTATTAAGTTACATTGATTCAACATATTAACACAAGTAAAATCTATCAAAAGTTCGCTGATAGCACACTGTGCCGATGTGACTGTGATGCCGCTCACGTTAAAATCACCCACAAGAAGATTTAAATTTATTAAGAATGATTTAAATTTATTAAGACTTAGATTTTGTACGTGGCTTGGAAGCATATTATAAAAGCGTACACATTGACATCTAAACGAGCCACCTATTTTCTTGAGCCTTCTTCTTGTTGTAGGTACTACAAATTTGTGTTTGTTCCTAGTATTTATATTATGGATATCACTGTATTGTTTAAACAATTTTAGGATTCAATTGTTCGCCCTTCATCAGCACATCAGTTTTCACCTGCCTAACGTGAGGTAGGGTAAACTTAATGCATTTCTTTTATTTTTTTCATTAAGAAGTAAATTGTTAACATTGAACCAGTGAACTACTTTTGAGATCGCGCTATTTACATCGTCAGTAACCAGCTGCTGGCGTTTAAGTTTAAACAAAAGTGAAGTATCATCCGCAAACAACACTATATTATGGTTATCCTTTAAGAGGTAAGGCAAATCATTAATATAAATAAGAAACAAGAAAGGACCAAGAATCGAGCCCTGCGGGACTCCCATTGTTACTATATATCCGGGAGATCTTTTTCCATTAACGTCAACGCTCTGAATCCTGTTACTCAAGTATGGCGTAAGAAGATCCAGAGCGCTGTTCCGGATCCCGTAGTGGCGGAGTTTCCTGATTAGGGTTTCATGAAGAACACAATCAAATGCCTTGGACAAATCACAAAAGATGCCCAAGGCATCACACTTATCCTCCCATGCATTATAAATATGTCCCAAAAGCTCAACACCAGCATCTGTAGTTGAACGACCCCTTGTAAAACCGAACTGTTTGCTATGCAATAATTTATGTTTATTAAAAAATCTTTGCAATTGCTCTAAAATTAATTCTCAAATATTTTACTAAAAGTAGGTAGTACTGAAATAGGTCTATAATTTGTAGGGTCTAATGTACTACCTGATTTAAACAAAGGTATTATTTTACTATTTATCATTAGGTCAGGAAACTCCCCACAGTCGATACAATTATTAAAGATAATAGCTAAACTAGGTGCGACAATATCAATAATAGACTTGGCAACATCAAATCATAGAAATCGAACTGTTTTTGGAAAAAACAAGGTTCGAAATTGTTTGTTTTACTGAGCATTGGCTGAAAGATTATGCAATGCTAATCAATTATGAAAATTATACTGTGGGCAGCTGTTTTAACAGAAATATTATGTTGCATGGGGGTTCACTTATATTAATTAAAAATGGTATTAAATCAAAACCCCGTAAAGATATAGTAGACCTATCAGTTGAACATAGTGTTGAACTGTCCTGTGTTGAGTTGGATAAGCATGTCATAGTGTGCGTTTACAGACCCCCTGATTATAAAAACTACTCTATATTCGAGTCAGTAATGGAAGATGTTTTGGCTAAACTTGCAATTGGTAATAAACAAGTAATTGTCTGTGGTGACTTTAATATTAATATTCTAGAAGAAAATTCAGATAGCAGTAGGTTATTAAATCTCTTTAAATCATTTAATTTGTCACATGTATTTATGGAACCAACACGAACTACATTGACTTCTGCTACATGTATTGATAATGTTTTTTGTTGCTGCAACTACTTTGACAAGGCCATTATTAATTATTTGCCTTCGGATCATAGTGGGCTACTGGTGGCCTTTGAGTCCATTATGCTAAAACAACAAGTGCAGATTCAATCCAGACCAATAACATCCGGTAAATTAAATAAATTTAACAGCACTTTAATCAATAAGTTAAGAGATCAGGACCTCACAGTGAATGATGGTAATATTTTGTATGATGAAGTTTTTTCAGTGGTTCAAAAAGATTTCAATTCAATTTTTAAGAAGCAAACTAAAACTATATGCCCTAAGTTTTTATTCAGTGACTGGGCGACTACAGGACTTAGAAAAAGTAGGGAAAGACTTAGACGAACTTTACGGCCTTAAGCCTTTTATTAATACTGAAACGTTTAATAAGTATGTTGCTACTTACTCAAGAATTTTTAAAAATACATGTAAGGCAACTAAGGCCTTGTACATTAGCAATAAGGTTAAATTAGCAGAAAATAAAATCAAGACGGTTTGGCAAATTATAAACAATGAAACGAACAGGAATAAAAGAAATAATAATGATTACACACTTGAGACCACACACGGACTTATTAGAGATAACAAAACAGTTGCTCAAGAGTTTGTAAATTTCTTTACCAACATCCCAATTAAAACTACTGAAACCTTAAATTCTTCGCCCTCGCTAGCTTTTGGATTATTAAACGCGAACGTTTCAGCCTGCCCCAATGAATTTAACTTTTCACATATAAACCCCTTAACAGTAATAAAAGCTTTTAAGCAAATCAAGATAAAACCGACCGAAGATCTATGGGGAATGTCCATCAAAGCTTGTTCCTCCATTATTCAGACTATAGCGCCGTACTTAGCTTTGATTTTCAATTTGTGTGTGGATCAAGGAGTCTTTCCGGATCTAATGAAATATAGTAAGGTTATACCACTTTTTAAATCCGGGGACAGTAAAGACACAAATAATTATAGACCAGTATCCGTGTTGCCGGTTTTCAGCAAGGTATTTGAGAAGATAATGCTAAATCAAATGCTCATTCATTTTAATACGAATAACATCTTACATGATAAACAGTATGGTTTCACCAAAGGACGTTGTACAACTGACGCTGGTGTCACCCTATTAAAACACATATTTAATGCGTGGGAAGAGTCGCAGGATGCCATAGGTATCTTCTGCGACCTGTCGAAGGCGTTTGATTGCGTTAATCATGAAACATTACTTCTGAAACTTGAGCATTACGGGCTAGGTCAATCAGCGTTAAGTTTGATTAAATCTTATTTGAGTGATAGACAACAATTAGTTCAAATAAACGGTGTGAATTCGTCGGGGTTAAATGTGAAAATGGGGGTACCCCAGGGCTCAATTTTAGGTCCTTTCTTATTTTTAATATACATAAACGATTTACCCCATTTATTCGAAGGCAAACTAAATATGGTGTTATTTGCTGATGACACATCTTTAGTTTTTAAAGTAAATAGACGTACTTGTCAGGTTGACGACGTAAATAACGCGCTACGGCAGGTTCAGGATTGGTTCACTGCCAATAATTTAGTATTAAATGGTAAAAAAACCAAATGCGTAAAATTTTCGTTGCCAAATGTCAAAAGTGCTGATTGTGACATTATATTAAACAAGGAGAAGCTCGAATTCGTCGATAAAACGGTTTTCCTGGGGATCACGCTAGACTCAAGGTTACAATGGGGTCCTCATTTAGTATCACTTGCGGGGCGGCTGAGTTCGGCAGCTTATGCTGTCAGAAAGATTCGTCAATTTACTGATGTGGATACCGCTAGGCTAGTCTATTTTAGTTACTTTCATAGTATAATGTCTTACGGTATCTTACTATGGGGAAGGGCTGCAGACATTGAGTCTATTTTTATTCTGCAAAAACGAGCCATCAGAGCGATTTACAATCTTCGCCGCCGTGATTCTCTAAGGGCACTGTTTAAGGACATTAACATCATGACGGTTCCTTGTCAATATATTTATGAAAACATCATGTACGTGAGAAAGAATTTACATCTTTTTAGTAAAAACGGAGACAGACATAATTACATTACTAGAAATAGGGACCAATTAGTTCAACCAGGTTTCAGACTGGCAAAAGTGGCCTCATCTTTCATGGGGTACTGTACAAAATGTTACAATAAAATTCCTCCCCATATTCTAGAACTGAATGAGACGAAATTTAAAAATTGTATAAAACGCACACTATGCAGGCAGGCATATTATAAGTTGGGGGATTATATCACTGATAAAAATGCTTGGCTCAATGCTAGTCCTGCTCCACAACCACTAGGGCGCAAAAACAAATGATATGTTTGTGTTGTATAGACTCGATTTCTTTTAGTATTGTATAGCTGCACAGCACGTGTGTGGGTACTATGTACCCAACTGTAAATCTACCATTTGCTATACCTATGTGTCGTTCGTTGACTTGTGTGTGCCCTGGCAGTTGAGTGTGTCATGCTCTCTCAAATGTCTCTCTGATGGTGGCGCGTGTGTTGGATCATTCGGTTCCCTTCATGATGGTTGAGCTGGGTGGTGCCGATTCATGCGTCATGTTCGTGAACGGGCGCCGTCAGTTGGGATTGGTCATAACTCAACTGCTTCGGATGTTGATGTTTTTCTAGTACCTATTGTATAACTGCACAGACATGTGTGAGTACTTTTAATACTTTATACCTTTACATAGTATAGTGTGTAGTGCTATTCTGGGTGCATTGTCCTCACATATGTGAATTTATTAATGTATGTACTCATGTACCTAAATATTGTAAAAATCTTTCTTTTTTTTTTAAAAGAGTAAGTATGGAGTTTCTTGTGCATTCTTCTCCATAACAAGCTACTTTCCGAATGCACGGTAGAATCATTTTCTTTTTTAAAAGAGTAAGTATGGAGTTTCTTGTGCATTCTTCTCCATAACAAGCTACTTTCCGAATGCACGGTAGAATCAACTTTTATTCCATGTAAATTTAAAAAGTATGGAGTTTCTTGTGCATTCTTCTCCATAACTAGCTACTTTCCGAATGCACGGTAGAATCAACTTGTATTCCATTTAAATTTAAATTGTGACATTCAAAAGTGCCGCTTGGTGGCCCAGTTGAAATAAATATCTTTTGTCTTTTGTCAACAGAATGACCCCACAGATCAGCAGTCTTTTTAACATTTAAAGTGTGAAAGGTTTTAATTATGTCTCTACAAGTAGTATGTTCAAAAATAAATTCCGAATCGCAAACATTTAGCAAAGACTCAGCAACAGAAGGTGATGAGTTTAAGGATTTAGTAGTAGAAACGGGAATATCTGAAAAGAAATTTTCAAAGGCCAGTGCGACTTGTGAGTCTGATTTTATGATGTTGTCATTAATAGACAGGCTGTAGTCAATATTTCGGTTACCAGATCCTCCCGTTTCACTATTAATAATATTCCAAGTCGTTTTAATAACATTACTACTGTTTTTAATCTTCGAACTCAAATAACGCTACTTGGCCAAAAAACAAACATTTTTAAATAATTTTGAATAATTTCTAACATATAAATTAAATTCAGCAGTGTTTACATAAGTCCGTTCATCGTACAGCTCATAAAGCCGTGTTCTACTTTTATGAATACCAATGGTAGCCCAATCACTGAATGATGCATTACCATTAACGGAGATTGTCTTCGGAATAAAGGTGGAATTAAATTGTTTACAGTATATACTAAAAAAATCATCATATTGATGATTAGGTTCAGCATGAATTGGCAAAATTGGTCATTTATCAATGAGTTTAACTTTAAAAGCTTTCAAGCGACTTGCAGTTTTGGGGTTAACAGTGATATCCTTTTTAGCCACTTTGTTGTTTTGGATTGGTATAGTAATCCTCTGCCCGCAATGATCAGAATCTAGTAAATTTATAATTTCTTTGTGGACTGGTACAACATTAGTATAAATATTATCTAAGCATGTGGCACTATTTATAGTAGGGGTTATTCTTGTGGGCTCCAAAAATAGGTTTACAAGATTGTAGGACTGAAACAGACTTATTATTTTACTACAAGAACCTGAGTTTTCCAACAAATTAACATTAAAATCACCACAAGTTATAATGGATTTATTAGAGTTACAAATCTTGTGTAACACTTCATCCATTACCTTTTCAAAGCAGTCATACAATCCTGAAGGGGGTCTGTATACACTGAATACAATAAACTGCTCCAATTCTATACAAGCTATTTCAACTGTCCGCTCAACAGATAGGCTCACAATATCCTTACGGTCTTTAAGTTTAAGCTGGTTACTTACTAAAATCAATGAGCCACCATGTATAGCATTAACTCTGCTGAATGAACTACCAACCTGGTGATTATTAAAATTGAACAATAACTGGTGGCTTTTAAGCCAATGTTCTGTTATACAAAGAATATCAATACTGTTAAAATTCATAAACAATTCTACTTCTAAATCTTTGTTCATAAAGCCTTGAATATTTTGATGCACCAGGTTAATACTATTTACTGAATTAAAACTTTTGTTTGATTTTATTTTGCAATTTTCATTTTGTAAAATTTTGCAAGAGACTGACTCTATTGTCCTAATTTGTAATTTAAATTATTATCAATATCAATTACTGATACCAAATTATTGTCTGAATTAAATAACATTTCTTGGCATTGTTCAATAGAAGCAAGTTGTTTAGCCAATAATAGAATTATATTATAGAATATTAATAGAATACTTATTTATATTATATTATTTTTGAGTTTCTTTTCAAGGGGGGACCCCTTGGAGGTCCCGGACTTTTGAAAGACGTACTAGGGGCCAAAACCAACTCGCAGAGGCCTTGTTTATTAGAAATGTAGGATGAAATGTGACAGCAACCGGTGATTATCCCAGTATGCACTAGCCACTAAGCAAGGGCAACTAAAGATAATCCCCGACTGGTGCAGGACTATTGCAGAATATGGAGACAAAACACTTTGGGCTATGGGTTTGGGCGGTTCGTGGATTGATTACCTAAAACTACAGAAGGACTATTGGTCCCTGCCTGACCACTGTTTATCTACACGGCTATAAAGTGGCAGAAGCTGAATTGCACACTCAGTTAAGCTCCCTCCCCCCTCCCCCCATGAAAAGTCGCTAGCACTTTAGTGACGTAGCGCCAAGGAGGCAACAGGCAACCAACGGTTTGCTCTGCGAATCCTCCACTCAAGTCGGCCAATTAAGGCAACAGAGAGGTGAGAGCTCTGGTCCCCGTCAGTTTTCGTCCGACCGGTCAATAAAGGCAGGCCAGAGATGAGGAACAAGTCTTCTCCCTGGAAATCAGGTCCGTAGGGTCGCCACTACCCACCAGCTCCCCACAAAGCTGCCCTGTGGATTGTGTTTCAATTAGTCTGGCCCCTAACCATAGGCATGTTGCGGCAAAGTAGAATCTACCGGCACAAACCTAAGGATCATTGAAGCGCGCAAGCCCCACTACGACGTAGAGATACTACGGTGGGGCTATTATTATGTCATTTATTCATCTTCTTAAATTACATATTCAAATATTTCTTAAAAACATTCGAAAATAGAGGCCCACCGGTATCGGGAACAGGGTCCAAGCTACCGGCGGTCAAGGCTCCAGAAAGAGGAACCACCTAACAATACGAGCCTTGTCCAGCAGTACTGCTTTCTGGATCAGGCACTTGACCCAGCCGCCTAACGAAAGCCTGCTAAGGTATTGGTCGAGGCTCGTGGCTATCAAGCCATTGGCTGACGCGACTATCGGTACAATGATCGCTGTGTCCACATCCTACATGTCGACAACCTTGTGAGCCAAGTCAAGATACTTGATTTGCTTATCTTTCTCGGTTTTCACGAGGTACCGACGGGAACACATGATGGCACATGTGTTGGATCATTCGGTTCCCTTTATGATGGTTGAGCTGAGTGGTGCCGATCCATGCGTTATGTTCGTAAACGGGCGCCATCAGTTGGGATTGATCATAAAGTCACAACTTAGCAGCCTCGGCCCGTGATTGTATTTTATTTTAATTCTTTGTTTCTCTAGACGCTTTTACGTGCACGTCTTTTCACATCATTCTCACATATATATGTATTTTTTTTCAACAAGAATTATGTAACTAAAAACTTGTAATTAAAACTGATGTGAGTGTCCGTAGAGTTTCTTGCAAATTCTTCTCCATTGAGACCTACTGACGCTTGCGAATTTGCAACTAGAGTCATATTTTCTTTTTTTTTGTTTGACAATTCAAAAGTACCTCTAAGGTATATATTTGAAATAAACTATTTGATTTTGATTTTGAACACCGACACACACCGACACGCAACGACACCGTTGACATTACCGTCCCGCATGACGATGCGGGTAATGTCAACAATCATTGCACGCCTCTCGATTCGATCCACCACCACAATATCAGGCTTATTAGCTACAATAGTCCTGTCAGTGATGATGGCCCGATCCCAGTACAATGTGATATTGCCTTCGAGAACTGGGTCGGGCACATACCTTTAGTGTGTTACCACCGATGCCACAAGAGTTTATTTCAGAGCAAGTTGCGGATGGATAATCCTGGCTACTAAGTTGTGCATATAATTTATTTATTTATTTTTTCACTCAAAACATACAATATCCTTACATCATATCAGCCGAAAGACGTCCACTGCTGGACATAGGCCTCCCCCAAGCGTCGCCACATTGATCGGTCCCGTGCGTCTCGCAACCAGTGGATCCCCGCAACCTTCACGAGGTCATCGGTCCACCTGGTGGGAGGCCTTCCAACGCAACGTCTTCCGGTTCGCGGTCGCCACTCCAGAACCTTTCTGCCCCATCGGCCATCCGTTCTGCGAGCAATGTGCCCTGCCCACTGCCACTTAAGTTTGGCAATTCTTCGAGCTATGTCGGTTACCAAAGGGCAATGGAGAGGGCTATGCTCGGAATTTCCTTGCGTGATCACGTCAGAAATGATGATATCCGCAGGAGAACCAAAGTTACCGACATAGCCCGAAGAATTGCCAAACTTAAGTGGCAGTGGGCAGGGCACATTGCTCGCAGAACGGATGGCCGATGGGGCCGAAAAGTTCTGGAGTGGCGACCGCGAACTGGAAGACGATACGTTGGAAGGCCTCCCACTAGGTGGACCGATGACCTGGTTAAGGTTGCGGGAAGGCGCTGGATGCGAGACGCACGGGATCGTTCAATGTGGCGACGCCTGGGGGAGGCCTATGTCCAGCAGTGGACGTCTTTCGGCTGAAATGATGATGATGATGATGATGTCGGTTACATTGGTTCTCTTACGGATCTCTACATTTCTGATTCGATCACGCAAGGAAATGCCGAGCATAGCCCTCTCCATTGCCCTTTGAGTGACTGTAAGCTTTCTGATGAGGCCCATTGTAAGCGACCACGTCTCAGAGCCATATGTCATCACTGGCAACACACACTGGTCATAGACTTTTGTCTTGAGACACTGTGGTAAGTTGGACGAGAAGACACCGCGCAACTTCCCGAACGCTGCCCAGCCGAGTCGGATTCGACGGTTGATCTCTCTCTCGAAGTTGGCCCTACCCAACTGGATCGTTTGTCCCAGGTAGACATAGTCGTCCACAACTTCGAGTGTAGAGTCTCCAACCTTGATAGGAGTGGGTGTAACATGAGCATTCAACATCACCTTGGTTTTGTCCATGCTCATCCTAAGACCCACTCTTTCGGAAGCTCTACTGAGGTCATCGAGCATTGTATTGAGGCTCTCCATGGTCTCAGCCATAACCACTATGTCGTCGGCAAACCGAAGATGAGTGATGTACTCGCCATTAACATTGATGCCTAGGCCCCTCCAGTCCAGTACCTTGAATACATCCTCCATCGCAGCAGTGAACAGTTTCGGAGAAATGACATCTCCCTGTCTCACGCCACGCTGGAGAAATATTGGTTTCGAGGTCTGATCCTGAAGACGGACTGACATGGTGGCGTTTCTGTACAAACACTTCAACACCTCAATGTACCGGTAGTCGATCTGGCACCGTTGGAGAGACTGCAGTACAGCCCAAGTCTCGATTGAATCGAAGGCTTTCTCGTAGTCCACAAACGTCAAGCAGAGAGGCAGGTTATACTCTTCGGTCTTCTGTATAACCTGCCGCAGCGCATGTATGTGGTCCACGGTGCTAAAGCCTAGTTGTTCCGGCTCTGGGTGTTGTGTATGTGAGTTTATATGTTTGTAAACGCACCCACGATACAGGAAGAAATTCCTAGTGTGGGGCAACGTTTTTTTTTAAAAAAAAGAAAAGAAGAAAAGAAAGAATTCTTACGGATGCCACAGTCTCCCCTTGCTTTAAATGCATGACCGCCCATTTGTCCACACCAAACTCCATCCTGGTGGCGCTACTAAAAGTTTTAGTTACCTTCAGTAGCTCCACCAGCTGAAGATTACTGGGAGCAAAGAGCTTCAGGTCATAATAACCATGTAAAGGAAGTGAGATACAACCTGATCACCTCGCCTCAACCAATAGCCTAGTCTTGAATTAATTTATTTAAGTAAAATAAGTAATTTGATATATGTATGTGTCAATTTTGCCTCAGAGAAAAAAAACAGACTTTAAATTGAATGAATGATTTATGACATACACACAGACAATAAAAACAACAAGTAAAATTTCAAAATTTGAAAACCCCCGACACATTTATCTTGCGAAAACACCCCTATTCAAACAGTAAAACGCCCATAACTTTTGAAGGGCTGAACCGATTTTATTCAAGCAAAGCTAAGAACACTCTCGACAAAATCACCTTTCAAACAAAAACAAAACAATCAAAATCGGTTCATTCGTTTAGGCGCTATGATGCCACAGACAGACACACAGATACACAATTACTCCGATACACAGATACACAGCAACCGTATGTTGCTGTTTATCTGTGTATCGGAGTAATTGAGGAGTAAAAAAAACTTATTAACACCCCTCTTTTTCCGGCGGGGGTTAAAATGAGTTTTTTTTTACAAAAAAAATACTACCGGCTTCCAAATAAGAAAACTACAAAGTGAAAAATGGCAGAGCCCCGATGGTGCAACAAAAAATGAGATCAACTTCATCATGTAAACCAAGAAGCAAATGTTCAAGGATGTCTCTGTGATCAATTCGGTAAAAACCGGGAGCGATCACTGCATGGTAAGAAACTTTGAACATTAATATTAAGCTTAAAAGGTCTCGATCGACTACGGTCCACGATCCGTCCAGCACAGATCCAGGTCCAAAACCCCGAGAGCTTTCAGCTCAAACTCCAGAATCGTTTCGAGTGCCTAGGGAGCTCCGTGGACGAATACAGCGACGGGTTCGTGGAAGATACGGTCGGGTCTAAGTTTTTCAAGACACGTCGTAAAGATAGAAACAAAAAGCTCTATGATCCTACACTCAAGCTTTTGAAGGAGAGGCGTGAGATGATCCTGAAGTCTTCAGATGAGGTGTGCAAATATCGGCAGCTCAATAGACAGATCTCTAAATCCATGAAAAGAGACCTCCGCCGCTTTAATACCGAGCGTATTAAAGACGCGATTGAGCGAAATAAAGGCACCAAGGTTTTTTCAAGGGATCTGGCTATTGGGCAGAGACAGCTCACGAAACTGAAGACCGACAATGGCAGGCTCGTATCCGCCAAACCGGAGCTTCTGAGGGAGATCGAGACATTCTATGGGCAGTTGTACACGTCAATCAGCAAGCCCGTTGCGAATCAGAATCGTCTCGCGCGCAGGTGTGACAATTTCTAGCCTCCCGAACAAGCCGGATTCCGAAAAGGCTTTAGCACCGTAGACCACATACATATGCTGTGGCAGGTTATACAGAAGACCGAAGAGTATAACCTGCCTCTCTGTTTAGCGTTTGTGGACTACGAGAAAGCCTTCGATTCGATCGAGATCGAATGTCGAAATGGGAAATGTTTGAAGACATTTTGAAAACTCTAGAAATCCGTTGGAATGCGGTTGATGGACTCCACTGGAAAATAGAAGGATATCTCGTCCCTGACGAGATCACAGGCGAAATTTTGCAGGCGTTATGTGATGCTGGTGTCGATATGTTGCACAGAATTTGCAGTAACTTTTGGGACACAGGTAAATGGCCCCTGGACTGGACAAAGTCAATAGTCCTCCCCTTGCACAAAAAGGGATCGACACGGAAGTGTGGTAACTACCGCACTTTATCACTAATATCACACGCCAGTAAGATTCTCCTCCACATTCTAAACAGCCGAATCCGATACTACCTGGTTTGGCAGATCCCACAAGAGCAGGCTGGCTTTGTTAAAGGAAAGGGCACACGGGAGCAGATTCTGAATCTCCGGCAACTCATTGAGAAGGCTTACGAGTTTGATGTACCAGTCATGATGTGCTTCATTGATTACAGCAAAGCCTTTGACTGTGTGGACTGGAATCGGTTGTGGCGAGTTTTACGGGAAATGGCGGTGCCTGTACATCTTATCGCTCTGTTACAGGGACTATATTCAAACAGCCAAGGCGTGGTGAGGATGTGCAACACGTCCTCGAAACCATTCCCATTTGGCAAGAGAGTGCGCCAGGGCTGTATTTTGTCATCCATCCTGTTCAACATTTATGGGGAGTACATAATCCGTAAAACCTGTGAGGACTGGAACGGCAGGGGTGTTAAGTCGTCGTAAGTTAAGAAGTCCTATACGCTGGTCAGACCAAATCCGAACCTCGCTGAACATCAAAGCCTCAGAAGCCGTACATGTTGCTGAGAATAGAAGCAGGTGGCGAAATTTTATCAGAGAAAGTTTTGAAACCATGATGTGGTCACGACCCCCAGCATTGGGGAATCGACGCGAGGAGGAGGATAATAACAAGAAACTTATCTTTACTACTCATATTAACACCTTGATGAATAGCCCACTTACGCAACAAGCGACATCGAATCACATCAAACGTATTCATGACGCGTAACAACCGAGTGCTTTAATGGTATCAAGAATTTAGGTGTCAATATTGACGCCTGGGATCCAATGGTATTACAAATGCTCACTCAAAAAATGGATTCCGAAACAATGAACGTTTATTTCACTTCACTCAAACAGCCAAGAGCCAACTGCCATACCTGAAGGATTGTTTTAGAATTTCTGGAGAACAAGTTCACTACCATGGAGCAGCACGTCGTAAAAAGATGCGATACAAAAGTCTACAAGTCCTCCTTCAAATTCAGGGAACTATAGATCAAATTACGGAAAACAATACTGTGTCAGCAACAAGGCTACGTCAAAGAGGACCCCTTCTGTCTCCTGCCCAATCTGCAAAGATCATCATGGCATATATTATTGCAATCAATTCAAAGAAATGGCACCAGGCCTAAAGATAAAAACTATAAGTCGACTTTTATACAAATTGCCTGTACAATCACAATGAAAAAAAATGCACGTCCAGCAAACGTTGCGGCAATGCAACGGACCACATATACATAATACGGTGTTACATGACGCCTATGCAAATTCAAACACGACGTCGAGCAAGAATCAAGCCCCGGAGCTCATTTTGCACAGCAAAAACTTGCTTCGACAGTTCTTTTAGCAACTGCAATTATCAAGGTGACAGGAGCTGACGGAATAAAAATAAAATTTGAATGTAACAAAAAATCCGACTGCTTAAAACGCCAACAATTTTTTTTTAATAACAAAAAACCCGACTGCTTAAAAAGCCAGCTAAAATAAAAAGACGTAAACAAGTAGAAAATCATGCTGTGCAGTCGCGAGGATACATATGAGCGAGCTTGCTGACCAAAACCAGATGTATCCTCCGACTGCACAGCATGATTTTCGACTTGTTTACGGCTTTTTAGTTGGCTTTTATTATTTTATTAAATAGAGGGTCTTAAAATCTATTTTGGGTATAGCCGAGTCAAGAGCAGTAAAGTCTACACGCTTGATGGTTTTGCGGAACTGTTTAGCTGGGATTGATACATTGACCGAAATAATTACACTATAGTGATCAGTGAGAGATGTTTCTGCAATCAAACATGATGCTGGAAATTCGGATTTGAGTATGACATGGTCAATGCAGGAATTTACACGCGTGGGAGATTGGTAGGCTGGTAGCATACCATGTGATGCCACAAGATTTAAGTAACGGTCTTTTCGTGTGTTATCAGCAATATCAATATTTACATCACCAGTCAGAATAAAGTTTTTATGTTTAGGAGCAACCTCAACCAGCAAACCATTCAAGCTCTCCAAAAACATGTCAACATTCCTAACACTGGGTGATCGGTATAGAGCGAGAACTGCAGTGTTTTTATCGAGGGTTATTAGTAGACTATTACAATCTATTGTGACCGGTTCCTGTACACATATATTTATGCCTTTTTTAATGAAAATAGCTACTCCTTCATTTTGTGTATGGTTTCTAGTTGTACAGTAATAATCGAAACCATCTAGTACAGGAGGATTGGAAACACTAAGCAGCCAGCACTCCGTCAATATTATTAGGTCCCAGTCAACATTGGATTGAGCCAAGAGGGCAAGCATACCATCCATATTACAATTTAAGCTTCTGATATTCTGAACAATTACCCTAAATGATTTCCCCGATGTTGGTAAAAGTGTTGAGCATTGGTTTATAGTACATGTATATGTATTAGCCACGGATATTGAATCGATATCAGTAGAGATATCTTCTTTATTTATATTATCGAACATTGGGTAACAGTATCGATAAGTCTAAGGGTGCTTACGTGAGAAAAGTCGGTTATGGCAGTAAAAACATACCGTTTAAAGCATATATTACAAATAATTAAGGTGTGAGCATGTAAGAGTAGTGAAAATATGTGTTGTGTAGTCGTCAAAGCTTTACAAATATGACAAAAAATAAAGTTAGTCGTAGCATAATTAACAAAGTATAAAAAACTTTCTTGGGAATAATGTTTAAGATAAAATAAAAATATTATTATGACCTGCAGGCCCAACGCAGACCGTCATTCTTGAACAAGTTTTTGAATATCATCTTCACTATCAATGCGCAGGGTCGGGTGATCATAACTCCTTTTCATGTAAATTTTCCCGAAAGAGTGCCAGCAACCCATGAATGAATGTTTTTTAGCATGCTGTCGCGCCAAATAAAACAGTTTCTTGGCAAATGGAGTTAGAGACTCAGATATATACACTGGTTGGGTAGGGCCGCAAATCATTAAATGTGAACTGTTGAGCATATTATTCTTGTTGCCCCTATTAAACAGCTTTACTTTTTGGATAATATTTTCTTTAGTGGTTATCGAAGCAAATTCTACTATTATGGGGGAAGAACCTTTATTCTTGGTTTTCATTCGATAGGCATCTCGAACGTCAGAGATTTTAACAGGGTACTGAACCACTTCACCGACTTTTGCAATAATTTGTAAGATATGTTCCTTGGTCTCCGTAGGCGCTTGAGGCACATTCCTTAATTCAATAGTTGAGGACCTGGATTTCCTTTCCAAAAAATCAACCTTTTGTTCCAGTAATTCAATTCGCACCTTATAGTTGGTATTTTCCTTCTGGATTCTGGTGAGGTTCTCCAACACTTCATCATACTTCTTAGACATAAAAATGAGAGAATTCTTCATCTCCGCTGTTTCATCCTTCAGTTGTAACATAGAAGAATTGAGGGCATCCAACTTGGCATTTTGGGCATTGCTAAATTCATCAAAAAGTTCCCTTATTTCGGTCATTTGCAAGTCACCCAGTTTGCGCTTAAATTTACGCGAGGTGATATGGGTAATGGCTGTGTCACTGTCAGATGGTAATCGGTCTGATGCAGTATCAGAATCGTGAGGAACTAGCAGATTATCATCCACCTTCATCTTTCTTCCCTGAGATGGCGTGCGGGACACTGACATTTTATTAATAAACTTTCAATGCTGTCTTAAGCAAGTATTATTTACATGTAGCGCCTACAATTAATCGCCTCACTCTTCAGTTGCAGTAAACAGCAACAGCGATACCAACAAACAAACAAGCAATCTCACGTACCTATTTATCAATTATGTGCAGGTAATTCGTAAATAGTCCTCGTAGCAACTTCGTAGCGGAAACCAGTTTTGTAGCAATTTCTTGTAGCAGTGTACGACGGCGCGCACGCAGCTGATAACGATGCTGGAGTAGGACAGCAATTATTTCAACTGTCTCTTTTCCTCGCGGGTCGCGGGTGTACAAGGGCGCACCTCCTCTTGCCGGCGGGTACACGTAGCTTGCGTATGTGAAAGTAGAAGCTCGGACTAGGTTGACATATGCACTATTATCGGGTGGCTATCGCTGACTTATTACGAGGAGCCGTCAACAACACGTCTGTTCTCGGTGCCAGTTCGGACGGAAGAGATATTGTGTTAAGGTGCTTACAATAAGCAGATCTCTAATAATCTAATAACACATAACACATTATTTTTATTAGGTATTTAACCTGTTAAGTTTAATAAACTCTTCAAAACACTTAGTTTACTTACTAGACTATGAAATTATATGGTTAACAATACATAAAATATAAATCAAACAACATAAAATGCAGTAGGTAGGAATTACAATAACTAATAACAAGATAATCTACAATGCATTCCTGTAATGATAAGATTGACATGGTGATCTTTTTAGAAATTCGTTTATAGAATAAAAGCTGTGTGAAATGAGCCACTTTTTTAAAACTATACAGAATTTTCTGTAAGGGAGATCGGTTATAAAGGTTGGTATAGAATTATAAATAAGAGGGGCCATGTAAACACAACTACGCCTAAATAATTCGATTCTGGGTACAGGCAATTCTAATACATACTGTGTAACTTTTCGTTTATTATTGTTATTTTTAGCATTAAAAAGTGAATAATTAGTTTTTACAAATTTAGCTATTTCATCTACATACATACAAGGAACGGTGAGAAGATTGTGTGCTTTATATACTGGTCTGCAGGAATCAGTCCAGTCCATATTAAAGATGGTGCGGATACATCTTTTTTGTGCCAACAGAACTCTACTAAGTTCAGAGGAGTTTCCCCAGACAATGATACCGTAACGGATGACGGAGCAAACATAGGCATGATATACCATTAGGGTAGTTGGTTTGGATGCCTCATCTTTGACTTTTTTTAGAGCAAAAACAAATCTATTAATCTTCATGCATATTTCATTGATATGCTCCCTCCAGGTGAAATGTTCATCTAGTGTTATACCCAGAAATTTTGTTGTATGTATCTGTTCTACTATTTGGTCCCTATGTTTTATTTTAAGATGGATATTTTTACTCTTCTGTGTTTTAAAATTTAATATTTTAGTTTTATCAACGTTCACTTTTAAAGCATTTATATCTAACCATGTAACTATTTTATTCAAACTGGCATTTATATTAGTCTCATGTGTTTCATGATTTTTACCATCTAGGATAACTGTTGTGTCATCTGCAAATAAAACACACTCTTGTTCTATTATTTGAGGAAGATCATTAATATATACAAGGAATAATGGAGGGCCCAAGATGCTTCCCTGTGGAACTCCAAAGTAATTTTGCCCAGGCTGAGAGTTGAAGTTGATGAGACTGTTCACTTTGTCATCAAATTTAGTAATTCGTGTGGTCTGAGTTCTATTTAATAAATACGATTTAAACCATTCCAAGGCTGGTCCCCTAATACCAATTCTACATAATTTATCGATGAGAATGGAATGATTTACAAAGTCGAAGGCTTTACTAAGGTCTAAAAACAAAGCTGAGGTTACACTTTTAGAGTTAATGTTATTTATTATAGATTTGACCAAACTAAATGCTGCTAGAGAGGAGGATTTATTTTTCCTAAAACCGTATTGCTCTTTTGCAAGAATATTATATTTGTCTAAGAAAGAGAGGACTCTTTTGTACATGATTCTTTCAAAGACCTTAGATAGAATTGGAATTAGAGCAATTGGTCGGTAGTTGTTTTTATCAGTTTTAGAGCCTTTTTTATGCAATGGTTTTATAATAGATAATTTAAGTTTATCCGGGAAGCAGCCTTGTTCTAGCGATAAAAATTAACAATATATGAAAGAGGTTCTGCAATGAATGGTGATATTTTTTTTAAAAGGTCTGTAGATAAGTCATCATAACCAGTGGATTTTGTGTTTTTTAATGATTTTAATATACTAAAAATTTCAGCAGGATTTGTAGGATTTAAAAAAATGCTATTGTCATTGCTTTTAAAATCTTGGTTACATGTGTTGTTCTGTAAAGTAGCGCTGTTTTCAACAATATCAATAAAAAAGTTATTAAATATATTTGCTATATCTGAACCTGATGTAGCAGTAACACCATTATCTATTATACAATTAATATACTCTCGACACCGTTCGTTACCTGTGCAGCTTTTTACAATATCCCAAGAAGCTTTACCTTTATTTTTTGAGTATTCAATGTGCTTAAGATTACATAACGATTGCATAATATGAATACATTTCCTTAACATTTTCGAGTACACCTTAAATCTAGTTTTGTTTTCATACGTTCTATTTACATAATATTTATATCTTAATGTTCGTTTAGTGTTACTACTAATTTTAACTCCTTTTGTTATCCATTTTAATTTATTATGTTTGAACTGTTTTTTTACTTTAATCAGAGGGAAGCATAGTTTATAAAATAATGTTAAAGTGTCATGAAACGAATCGAAAGCATTATTCGTGTCTGAAATTTTGTAAATATCCGAAAAAGATAATTTACTTACGTGTTCAATGAATTTGCTAACATTGTCTTTACTCAGGTCATTTACGGTCATGAAGTAATAGCCTGATATGGGTTTTTGATTACATTCGAAATTCACAACCTGAGCAGTGTTGTGATCAGATAAACAAACATTGTGAGTTTTGCCTATTACGTTTGGAATATTACTAATGATGTTATCAATACATGTGTTCAACCTGGTGGCTTCATGAATGTGACATTTCATACCATAATTTGAGATTAATTCTTTCAATTTTGTACAATTATTATCATTGTTTAGAAGGTTTATATTAAAATCCCCAGCTATTATTATTTTGCTTTTTTTATTTTGTAATTTAAGTAAGGTTTTGTGTAAGTTTTCAAAAAATATATTTAAATTAGATGAGGGTGTCCTGTATATACATAATATTATCACACGCATAGATTTAATTTCAAGACCACAAATTTCGAAATGTTTATCAATGCAAAATTCTGTTACTTCTTTCAATTCAGTACTTTGAAGATGGTTTTTGCATAGTATACATGTTCCCCCCCGCCGCTGATCAGGTCGTGAATAAATCGCACCGACGTAAAAGTTGTTAAGATTAAGGTATTTTTCTTCACCTCTTATAACAAAATGTTCACAAAGGCATAAAACGTCAATGTTTATATTAGAGTCACGCATCTCATTAATAGTTAAATCAATATCTTGTAGTTTATTTAAAGCCCCTGCAATATTTTGATGCATTATTGAAAAAATATTCCTGCTATGTTTTTTACTACTACTATTGCTATGTTTATTATTAGTTACGAAAAAATGGTTCTTTACTTACCACAACGTTGTCAATAGAAGTATTTATGGGCGACATTTGTGGTTTGACAATCTTCGAAAAATAGTAAGGAATAGTACCTTTAGGTGGACCTTTTACAGGTTCCAACGTGCTGATTACTTGAAGTGATGAAGTTTTCGTAGTTTCATGTATAAAATGTTCTGAACCATTAGGTTTGCCGATTGTTCCAACATTATTATTATAAAATAGGTACTTGTTGTAGTGTTCTACATCGTTAATTTTGTGTAGAAGTTGTTGGATAACGCTATTGTAGCTATTTGCTTCGATGAAGTTACAATTGAGATAGTTTTGTGAAAGCAATTTTAATTCATAGTTAAGTTTATGCTCATTCAGGAATGCATTATACTTAACATTTACAATAAATATATTACAGTTTTTCAATAGCCTAACTGCTGCAGCCATTTCAGCCATAAATTTTATAGGGTTTGAGTCATTTCTACCGGTCATTATGATCACACTGTCATTTTTTGTAAAGTTTTCGGATAATTTATCACAACACAACAAGACTTCTTCTGTAGTCGCACCTGGTTTCCTTATACCTGATATGGCGTAGTTCTTTAAGATAAATCTGTTTTCTTTTTCTTCTTCAGTAGTCCTTGAACAATACCTTTCCCTTGGTCATCTGACAGAATAAGTATGTTTCCATTTCGAGATTGGCAACTTAATTTGTGTGATTTACCTTCATCGTGCAAGTTCAGCTTTTGTGATTTATCCTCCGTTTTATCATGCGTAATTGCAATGCAATCGGTTGCTATTGCTACTTTAGAGAGGCACTGTTTTGTTGGTACATTTAAATTAGATTGAGGATTTGGGAATACTAGTTCAATAAAGAATTATTTGATAGTATATATTTGCTTATTCTGTGTATAGTAATAGTTATATCATGGTGGTTTCGGCGGGAAGGATAGGTACTCCGCAGCTCAACCACTTTAAATAAAAATTCACGTCGAAACTAGAGATATAGACTTTTTTAATAGGACTAGAATGTTATAGACATTCCATAGATTTTTTATGTAACTTAAACTTGTTATATCAAAGGTGGTTCCGCCAGGGAGCATGACGTGAAAGTTAGCCTTGTGAACACAGCGATCCGGTAAAAATAAGATCCGGTCAAAACTTGACGCCGTGTAAACGCGCTGTTACTTATAAACCTATCCGTTGACTCTTTGATGTGGAGAAAAAAATTGGATGGTGTGTTCACACGGGATCCTGTCGTAAAGGGCCGTAAAATACGGCAACGAAAAGTTAGCCTTATGAACTCAGCATTCGGTTTTGCCAGATCCGGTAAAAATAAGATGGCAAAACTTGACGCCGTGTGAACGCGCTATTACTTTTATACCTATCCGTTGAATCTTTGTTGTGGAGCAAAGAGGCATAAAGAACGAATCGTGAGGAACATTTTGAGTACCTACGTGGATGATGGAGGCTGGGTTGTGAAGATGACAACTGACTAGAAAAATAAGAGCAATCTGTCGGACGACGAGCTGTTGGCGGCCATACATAGGAGTTTCGGTGTGGCCCCTATGTAAAGAGGTCTTCTTTTTTTTTAGTCTTCTCATCGCGAGCGAGCCTAGTAACGAGAAGCGCTTCCAGAACTAATGGACACACTCTTGGCACTCACTTGTCGTTGGTCTTCGTTTCAGTATCATAATCCGTATATTACCACTGGCTAGTGAAGTGACTTGTTGACTTATGTTTAAATATCTAGTTGGACGCGGGCCATAGATAGGCGATTGTTGTAGGGGCGGCGGGTGGTAACATAACATCATGATAACGTCAGTTCCAATAGGGTTGTTGAATTTAAAAAAAAAATACGATTTTTTTTATGTATTTCGAAACTTTACTTAACTTAAATTATATTGTCGTTTCAAAAACTCTTAAATATATTTTTTTTAATTTATTATAAGCAATTGAAAACCAATAAAATTTCGAAAAGAGCCACGTGACTACAAACGGGCCACAATTGGTCGCCATGTTGGTGACAGACGTCATAACGTTCAAGGAAATCATGTTAATATTAGTGATGGGCCAACTCGGGATAAACACGACTCGAGTTAACCCGAGTTAAAATTCACATAACTCGAGTTGAACTCGAGTTACGCAACTCGAGTTAGCAGAACGAAGCTAAGATAAAATAACGAATTTATTTGTTAAAACTATTTTTTTACATAATATGTATGTGACAGATAAATTGGATAAGTTCCTCGAGAATTGGCGAGATGCGGCACAAGACCGAGGGAAATTGAAAGAATGGGGGGAGGGGGAGCGTTGCCCAGGAGAAGGACAATACAGGCTAAGGAAAAAAAAAAATTAGTAAACTTACACCCTATTCGCTAGGAGAAAAACTTTTTGTAAACAAACACACGTCAAACGGTTATAATCAGACTAATGATTTTAAAAACACAACCTTACAACGCAAAATGTTTACTTTTGTAGCACTCTTTAATTTCTTATCATCACATCACATCATCAGCCTATTAATGTTCCCACTGCTGGGACACAGGCCTCCTCTCTGTGAGAGGGAAGAATAGGGAGGAAGAGGGATTTGTTATCATAATAGTTCCGAAATCCTGACTTTCGAGATGCATTTTAATGGTTATTGGTTTTAGTTTTACCATTTTTTTGGTTCAAACTTTAAAAATACTGATATTGTTGTGAAAAACATTTAAGAAATAAACGTGGCAATGCTGCCAGCCTTCTGGGCACTTTTCCTGTTGACAGCGATGTGGACGAATTTTTTGACGCCCCGTAAATGTACATATCTTTATTCTTATCTGTTCAGAAATAATAATTTTAATGTTTGACATGTGTGTGACATGGTTGTTCTATGACATATTTTATTTTAGATTTTAGTGATAGCAACTCGAGTTCGGAAGAATACCACTCGAGTCAACTCGAGTTAGGCGCAACTCGAGTTAACTCGAGTTGCACATCTCTAGTTAATATAGTGTCACTGTGTCAACTACACGTAGATTGACTAAAAATATCTGTTTCACAAACTGTGTGACAAATTTTATTTAGTCATGTGTGATAAGGGATTTATAAAGGCTATTGTCGATACCCACCTGATACACGATTTGGAAGTTTTGAGCATAAATAAAGTAGTCGTAATGAATAATACGTGAGAGTGGACCGGTGTTAGTTATTGTTGTTTACCAGGTACATTAGGAAACATAATTGTCATAACGTTTTTACTTAAGGGTAGGTGATATTTGTGTAAAATAAAAAGTAAACAAACACGATTGGCGCGAAACTTTGATTTTGGATATCAAAAAACTTCATTAGATGGCACTAAATATGATACACATACATACACATAAAATTTTCGGTAATTCCCATTATTTACATATCCCATACATAGAGGAGCTCGTGGCTAAATGAATAGCCGCACTATTCGATCATCAAGGTTAAGCAACGCTTGACGAGGTCGGTTCCGTGGATGGGTGACCATTCAATATACCAAGTTTCCTCCGTGCCTCGGATAGCACGTTCAACCGTTGGTCCGGGCTGTCATTTGAAGTTCTTTGACAGTCGTTACGTTAGTCAGAAACTTGAGATCTGATACCAGTCTTGCCAAGGGGTACCGTGTTACCCAGTTACTGGGTGGTGGAGGTCAGATAAGCAGTCGCTCCATGTAAAATCTGGTTAGACTGGAAGCCGACCCCAATATAGTTGGGAAAAGAATAGGCAGATTGACAATATCCCTTAATAATATTGAACACTAATGTACATAATATATATTTACTAAAACTAAAAAGTTTATAGAATAGAAACGTGAAAATATTAACCAGGTAGATTTTCGTTACACTAATTCTTCAGTGAATATCTCATAAATACGTCGACCAATTTCCACAATTCAAACAGAAATGTTAGTTTTACGCCTATATCTGTCATTTAAGTATAAAATAATGAATATATCTCCGTAAACAAAAAGTCATGTTTTCAAGTTACGTAATTATACCTACAACAATGTCAACTTTGCTCGAAAGTTCCCTTAAAAATTTACTATTCATGATCAAAGTAAGAATTTAATACGAATCTGATCCTACATTAGAACAAGATAACAACAGAATTAACACAGATAATTGGAATCTAGTTAGACATAGAACATTGCTCAAATTTAGTAGATTGCTAGGTACTAGGCTATTGCGCGAATCACATTTATTTGGGATTTTTTTGTAGTATTCGTACATAATGGTACGAAGCAAGCACGATAACTTTTAAGGTTCGATATTTATGATCAATATATTCGATATTCATCAGTATATTGACCATAATAACAAGATTGAATCGGTTAAAAGTCAAAACACTGTTTAAGCCACAGAGTTTAAGCTATGCTACAATGAGTAGAAATGAACGTTGTGACGTCACACGGGCTCGGATTTGTTCGGCAAACTATCGGGGTGTTTTCGGTACTAGATTCAAAAAAATATTTTCAATTGGATTTTACTTTGTAATTACAGTGAAAAAAAAAACTAAAAATAGTTTTGTACGAAAACTTACATAAATGATCTTGTAATTTTTTACAAAAAAAAATTGGTTCAACAAACCAATTGCAGGGTGGTTCTTCACGAGCCATCCTGGGTGAAACTATCTGAGAGCAAAGATGGCTTCCATCCTTGTCACAAAGAAACTGCTTGCATTTAAAACAAAAATATATTAAAACTAATAAAAATGTAAATCTTCGAAGAGTTAAGAACACTGTCGGGTGGGCGAGTTGTACGTCCGCGGCCTTCTGGCCGGCACCATGAGATACCTAGCGTTTTTCTTGTAGTAGGGGCATGTAGGCTCGTCACAGCCCAGCACCTCTGCTTCCCGCATGACCAGTCCGCCCCGCTGCAGCAGCTCGTCTCCTAGTACCAGCCGTCTCACACACGCCAGCAAGCACGGTCCACACACAGCCACTGCACACACTGCTGCCAATAATTCCAACACAAACATCACAGTATCAGACCACATTTTCTAAAGCGATAATATATTTGATCTCCCATATGTTCTGTACAATATTAAAAATACTATTTGAATTCGTAATTGAGTTATGTACAAAAAACTATGTAAGAAAATATTATTTAACAAAAATACTAGGTAAGGTCACAGAGTACATTGGTAAGGTTAGAAATCTATCAAACTATTAACGTCATTATTTATTTAGTTTTCTTTGACATTATGTTTATGTTTGATAAAGAGTTCTTAACTAAGAACCCTTAATTAAAGAAAATTACAAAGGTTTAGATTTACGGATTAAAGCTTTTATACCTGGCGGGCTGGCGCTAAATAAATGTTTGCAAACCCTAACAAAAGGTTTTAGCACCGTATACCATATAAATACATACACTGCGGCAGGTTATACAGAAGATCAAGAGTATAACCTGCCTCTCTGCTTAGCGTTTGTGGACTACGAAAAAGCCTTCGATTCAATCGAGACTTGGGCTGTACTGCAGTCTCTTCAACAGTGCCAGATCGACTACTGATACATTGAGGTGTTGAAGTGTTTTTACAAAAACACCACCATGACGGTCCGACTTTAGCATCAGACCTCGAAATCTATCCTCCGGCGCGGTGTGAGACTGGGCGACGACAACCCTACACTGTCTAGCATATACACAGGGGTGATAGGGGTCCATAAACTATATAAATAAAGAAATTTTTAGAAAATTATACTTTTATTTATATTAATTAACATATTCATATCACACATCAGCCTTATTATTTAAAATAGTAAATCTATTTGGGCAGTTTTGGTATACTTTAGCTCGGTGTTCCAAGCAAATTGGAATTTTACACACCCTGGTCTTGCTCTTCCGATCCCTGTTTCTTGGGAAAACCACAACGCCCCTGTGAGTGACGTTCAGACCCAGGAGGATCGACAGCCATGGGTTATTTGAGGATCGCCAAAACACTTTCTTTTATAAACCCCCTCAAAGTCGGCCTTTGTAGGCGTTCCTTTAAATGTTCGTGTACTAGTTTCAGTCTCTTGCTCAGCTGGAATTACGTCATCCTAGCGGCACTTTTTCTTTCCTATTTATGTAATAAAAAAAAAATATAGAAATACATTCAATATTTAGTGTGTAATGAGAAGTAAATGTGTATGTTTAAATGAAATTTGTGTGTCATTAAACTGCGGCAATAATCAAGTTTCCGCTGCGATGACGTTTGGCTATTTGATGAAAATCATATAAAACTAGCTGACCCGGCAAACTTTGTTTTGCCATATAAAGACCAAACATTTATCTACCCTACCCTACCCTACCCTACACTACCATAACCTACCCTTGCCTACCCTTCCCTACCCGACCCTACACTACCCTACCCTACACTACCCTACCCTACCCTACTCTACCCTACCCTACTCTACCCTACCCTACCCTAACCTACCCGACCTACTACCCTACACTGCCCTAGCCTACACTACACTACCATACCCTACCCTACCCTACCCTACCCTACACTACCCTTCCCTACCCTACCCTACCCTACCCGACCCTACACTACCCTACACAACCCTACCCTACACAACCCTACCATACACTACCCTACCCTACCCTACTCTACCCTACCCTTTTTTTTTTTTTTTTTGTTCACGCTGGAAAAAAATGCATTACGCATACCCGCCCATCGGGGGAATGGACGGGCTATGTGGGACTCCCCGGGCAAGCCCGGTATACCCACTAAAATAAACCAGCGCACTCCCGCATCGTCTGTGTGGAGGAGGACTGGGAAACCGGCACAGCCTTTACGCCCAGTCCTCCGCCGACGACTGCCCACCATAATGGCGGGCCCCGCACGCCCCTCCTTCAGAGGAGGGGCCCGGGAATGACCGTGAGTGATCGGCCATTCCCGCCCGACGAGGGTGATCACCACCAGGGGGTGGGCGCAGGCGATCGTACAACCGCCCTCTCCCACCCCCACCGCTGCCTCCTTTTGCGACATGGCGTCCTCGCAAAAGGAGGCAACCGCCGCCCAGGCCTCCCCGCTCCCTAGCATGGATTTACCACACCGGGAAGCGAGAGGACCTGCCTGTCAACCTCCTCAGGGCACGGCGCAGCTACGCCCCCGCTGGGCACACCTAGACGGTGTGCCGCGCCGTACCCTCCACCGCACTGGACCTAACGGTCCCCTCCTATGCGGCATCTGGCCAGAATCCGCGAAGGCCAGATGCCGCCCTCCGCGTGTGCGGCGAAACGTCGGCCCGACACTCCGCCGCCTCCTCCTCAGGGGCGTAGCTACCGCCGTATCTGCCGTATCAATTATACGGGGCCCCCGGCCCACGGGGCCCCCAACGTGCGTAAATTAAAATTACAACTGATAAAAAATTACCTAAGAACTTCGATGGGACATGAACGCCTGTCAGACCTGTCTCTATTTTGTCCATAGAGGCAGTATCTTTAGAAAAACTAAAGTCATCATCAGCTATAAAAGATTTAATAAATCAGTTTGCCGAAAAAGGGCAAGGAGAGTGTATATTCAAATTGAATTGTTTGTAAACATTTTGGAAAAAGTGACAGATAGATAATTATGATGAATAAATATTTCTTTTAATTTTATGCAATCATTTTTTTGTCTTTTGTGAGAAATCACGCTTCATAAGGGCCCGCATACAATTTTTTATACTAGGCCCCGCCTAGGCACGCTACGCCACTGCTCCTCCTACCATCGACTTGTCCCTGCCGACCATCCCACGTCAAAGGAGGGTCGGCAACGACAAGTCGTCCTCCTCGTGGGCCCACCTCCCGCCCCCGAGCCGTAGCCACCCCCACCCACAGGAGAGATTCCGGGCTGCAGAGCCAGTTGCAGAGCGGACAAAGCCCGGATGCAGAGCCGGGCAAAGCAGGGTGCAGAGCTGGTCAGTGCACTCGGGGAGCTCAAACCGCACGAGCGCCGAGTGCAAAGCCAGGTGCAGAGTGGGCAGAGCCGGTCACTGCAGAGCCGGGCAGTGCAGGGTGCAGAGCCGGGGTGCCCCGGGCGTTCCCCCCCGCAGGGGAAGGCGGCCCGCCCAGAGGCCTGGAGGTGAGCCCCACCGCTGACCTACCGCTACCTACCCAGCCTACCCCTGTGTCACGTCTGGAGTGTCCCCTGCTAATCAGGGGAACACCCAGAGCGACAAGTCCCCCCCTCCCCCCCAGTCAGGTATTCGCCACCGCCAACAAGAACCCACGAATGGGAAGTTATTGACGGTGCCCAGGGTGCACCAGCCCAGCGGGTTGCTCTTCCCCCCGGACGTATCCGAAAGAGACCAGCAACCAACTAGGCCAACGTGGAGGTTACCTGACCCGCACCCCTACTCTACGCTACCCTACCCGACCCTACACTACCCTACACTGCCCTAGCCTACACTACACTACCATACCCTACCCTACCCTACCTATAAACCTCACGGAGCCCAAGACCTTTCCAACGAATGCAAAACCATCGAAATCGGTTCGTGCGTTCTGGAGTTATATCGTCAGCAAGAAACCCGACTTATTTTTCTAAAGTAGATGGTTTAGTGCATGACTGTATTTTTTTCTTGTACGTCCATAGGATAAAAAAGGTACCGCTAGGATGACGTAGTTCCAGGGGAAACAGTTTTGGTTGAATAGCTCCCACATGGTTGGATGCACAAATTTCTACTTATCATACACAATTACACGTCGTCATACAATAAATAACAGCTAACCCAAAATAAAAATCGTAATTTTTTCGCTGAAATACTGTGTGCATAGTTGCACACAGTATTTCCTTGCGTGATCGCATCAGAAATGAGAATATCCGTAGGAGAACCAAACTTACCAACATAGCCCGAAGAATTGCTAAACTTTAGTGGCAGTGGGCAAGGCACATTGCTTGTTGAACGGATGGCTGATGGTGCCGAAAAGTTCTGGAATGGCGACCGCGAACCGGAAGACGATGCGTTGAATGGCCTCCCACTAGGTGGACCGATGACCTGCTTGAGGTTGCGGGAATCCGCTAGATGCGAAACGCACGGGATCGGTCAATGCGGCTGTGCCTGGGGGAGGTTTATGTGCAGCAGTGGACGTCTTTCGGCTGAAATGATGCAATCCTCAGTCATTGTTAAGATCAGGAGATCAGGGAGGGAAGTCGGGTGCAAAGACCTTATACGTATTTCTTACTACGTGTTTGGTCGGGCGTCGCAGAAGTGCCATAACATAATGTAACAGTAAAAAACTCACATGACAAGACACATGACATTTTTTTTTTTAATTTTGGCAACTTTCACATAATATTATTTTGTCAGCTTGCAACATTTTCAGATGTCAAAGTCATAAGATCCCTCTCCGTATCTGCCACCTGTCAATCAAGTTTGACGTTTCGAAACTATGGGTCGGTCGGGGCTGTGTCGGAGGTTCACAGAAATAATGATATTATTTTATTTATCACAGTGAATTAACAATAATTTAATCGAAAGTATTTATTAACATATCAGGCAGTATTTTTTTTGTGTTATTTTTTTTTTGTGCTGGTTTGGCTGCATAAAACGGTGCCATGTCTTCTGGGATAGCGGTATGGTAAGTTTCTCACTAAAGTTTTATTATTATTACACAGGTTTTATTATTATTACACCAATGTACTAATCTTCCTCACGATAGACAAGGCTCTACTGCTTATCTTAATGAGCCCGACTTCAGGGTTGCGCGAATGTTATGCATTATTTAACATGAATAGCAGAATGTTTTTTTGGATGTGCAAAATTTATTTTCACTAATTAATTACATAGTGCTACTTTACGATTTTACTGTGTATTTTTACGCAACTGAAAACACATAAATATCGTAACACAAATATTATAATTTTAAAAGTGAGCTTACCACATGGGCATGCCAGCCAGAGCACTGTTATTTATGGGAAATTATTGTTTTAGATGAGAGGAAAATTAAGTTCACTCTGGTAATAAATATTATTATCTGTTGCCTGGGACTACCTCCGTGTCAAGTCGCCTAATTATTTCCTAAAATAAAAGTACATAAGCTATCTGCCAGTGAAAGTCCAGTTAAAATCTGTCCAGGCGTTTTGGAGATTAGTGTGAACAAAACAGACTTTTTGTTAAAACTACTGAATATACTCTCATAATAATATGCATTTAGTAAAAAGCTGTTATTTTGTCATTTAAAAGTGACATTTCAATTTTATTTCTTACTAATCTAACCAGCAAGCGATATGTAGCAACAGCTACATCATTATCAATACCTGGACAGCCAGTTTATTATATTTGGGATTGTGGTGAAAATCTGATAAACAATGTACTTTTGAAACGCTACAGCAAAATTATTATTTATTATATTTAGTTTAGAAGGATGGATGGATTTATTTTTGTTACCCAATAACGGCTGAACAGATCTCGATGAAATGCACAGAGATAGATCATAGTCTGGAATAGCATATAAGTTACTTTTCATCCCATTGTAATGTTCCCTGGGATAAAAAAATACTGTTCAAGTGGGTGAAGTGGCTGGCAGAAGCTAGTAACTTTTTTAAAAAGCCGGCCAAGTGAGAGTCCGACTCGTGCACCGAGGGTTCCGTACAAACCTTAGCTTAAAGGCATTATAGACCTGAGTATTTAATATAAATTTCAGCTTGATACGTCCATGCGTTCCTGAGAAAAAGTTTCTTGACAGACAGACAGACGGACGGACGGACGGACAACAAAGTGATCCTATAAGGGTTCCGTTTTTTCCTTTCGAGGTACGGAATCCTAAAAATTAAAGCCATCTATTGAAGTCAGTCTCATTTGTTTGCATTAAATGCGGTACAAATAAATTATTAGCACAGCCATAGGTACATTTAGCCATAAGTTGTTAAGCAAAAATTAATCTATAAGATAAGGAGCTATTTAAGAAAGAAATAATAAGCAAATGTCTAAAAAATTTAACAAATTATTTTAATAGATATTTAACCCATTAAGATTAATAAACTTAATACAAAATTTATCTTTTAATATACTAAATAAGCAAAATTAAATAGCTAAAATCAAATTTAAATGAGATGAAATTTTTATACACAAACACAAGTCATAACATAAAATTAGAAGGTTTTTTTATTTTATATTGTAGATAGGTTCGCGCTTGACCACTATCTCACCTGATGGTAAGCAATGATGTAGGAATGCATTGTAATGCAATCTACAATGCATTCCTGTAATTATATGATTGACATGGATGTTTTTTTAGTAATTCAGCAATAGAATAAAAGCTGTGTGCAATGAGTCACTTTTTTAAAACTATGCTGATTTTTTTTAAGGAAGATCATTTATAAAGGTGGGTCTATAGTTAAAAATGAGTGGGCCATGTAAACACATATGATAACGGCCCTGACTTCCGTGTCGTAGATAGTGCGTGCTAACCAAGGCAGGCGTTGTACTTTGTAATTCATCACCACTGCTCTAAAAATCGTGAAGGAAAGCATCGTAAGGTAACAGGCATGTCCTAGAACCAAAGATTCTTATCTTCATCCACCAACCCGCACTGGGCCCGCGTGGTGGATTACAGCCCATTCCCTCTCACAGAGAGGAGTCCTGCGTCCCAGCAGTGGGAACATTAAAAGGCTGATGATGATGATTATGTAAACACTACTACATCTAAATACCTAGTTTTTTAAGTACAGGCACAGATAATATAATACTAGCATACAGATGCCTCATCCCATACAAAGAAACCTTGCCACGTAACTAGTTTTTCATATGATTATAGGTACTTGAAGTCGATCATAGAACCTCCTCCTTTTTGGTAAGTCGGTTAAAAACAATCGGAAGTGCCGACTTTCTAGAATCAGCAGGTTTATTACGCATCTTGCAACAAGAGCATAACCATAGCGATTTTAGCGCAATAATTGCTCTTCAATACAGGATTACGGCGTCCTTTTTTTTTAATAATTTCATTTGACAAACAGCGAGCGATTTAGATAACGATTGTGTAGGACCTCCCATAGTTACTGGGTTGTGGATAACAGATAGGCAGTCGCTCCATGTAAAACACTGGTACTCAGCTAAATCCGGTTAGACTGGAAGCCGACCCCAACAACAATTGGGAAAAGGCTAGGCAGATGATGATGTGTAGGACCTACCATACCTACACTGTAGTTAATTCCGACTTTTATGCAACAGCGTTCGATCGCGCGATGATTGCTGATTGCGGTTTCTTACGTAATAAACCTGCGGAATCGAACCTCCGTAACATCCCTAATCCTTAAATAGAAGAATGGGTGTTACTTAAACCACAGAATAAATAATAGTATAAAACTTCATACCTTAATGTTTTATGAACAGGTCCATGGGGGTGATATGCCTGGGGGTGATGTGGCTGATCTCGCACCTGTACCACCTGCTCATCGATGCATACGAGCGCTCCGCCACACTCAGCGACATCGAGTATTCATGGTAAGCGCAAGATTTAGTCTTAAGTGATCATCTTATCAATTAAGTTAATATGTTAGACACGGAATATAATTTTACCGTTTTGATACCTACGTTTAAGAAAATAATTGTCGAAAAAGAATTGTCGTTCTGCACTAGCTCACTATCGTGTCCAAAGCTCCCAAATTTACAATAGGGTCAACAGGAACCTCGCAATTTACAGATTTACTGTGCATAAAGTCAATCAGAGCCTTAAGCCATGGTTATTGTCCCTCCGCTACGAAGAAACAGAGGAAATACTAGTAACCATCTCGTGAGACAAATCCGTCCATTACAAAGTACAATACACGTAGACACATTATCACATACGTGCACACACAAACACACACACACGCAAATACACTCGCTCACACGCACTCAAATACATCTTTGATTTTTATTTTATTACTAGTTTGAATATGTACCTTAGATTTAATTTTACTATGTTAATCTGCATAAGAATAAATTGTATTTGATCCCCAGAAGCACTGGCTCCTGTAACACAGGTCAATCACCTAGCACAGGAGTCAGGGAATACATGTATTTGTATGTTTTTCTTAAGTAAAATAAAAAGTTAAAGCTAAAAAAAAAAACTGTAATAGGGTGCATAAGCATCTATTCTATTCAAATCAGGGTATTGCTTTGCTCTTTGGTAGTTGACCACATGTAAACCATTATTTCATAGCAGTAAAGGTGGTTTTCCTAGTTCAAGGTGTTGCAAGTGATCTGCGACTGACCATACTAAACCAGCTATACTTCTAAAATAATGATGACACGGTTGTGCAGTGGCCAAGTGATTGGCTGCTGCACTGTGTGAACCAGGTTCGAATCTTGTACAGAACTTATATTTGTATGGCCTACACATACTTGTTCCATGTCTGAATGTTTGTGTATGTGGTTTGAAATGTTTGTAAATGTGCCCACGATTTTTAGGTACAGGAGAAATTCCGATTGGGCAATGTTTTTCTAAAAAAACATTTTATTCCAGGTTCTTCCGGCTGCTGCTAAACCTGGTGGGCTACTCGACGGTGTTACTGCCCATGTTCATATTGTACAAATATCTGGACAAAATCAACTACTTTGATAAGCTGAGTGAGTATTTGGAGAGCTAATCTCTTATCAGTGCTGTGACGTGTTTAATAAGCTCATTAGTTACGCTTACACTCTATCTAGGATATTTTCTCTTAATAAATTTTGCTGGTATGCCGAATACACGAAATTGGACAGTTTGATAAAGCAGTTATATTTATTTTTTACGTGCTTTTATATAACTTGCAAGATATTTATGTAAGTGTGTTCGGGTCAAATCTTGCAACTGAATTTTAAAGCAGTTATTCTCCACCGATTGAGGTGAAATTTTGCATACACGTTTAGTTTGGATGACAACGCATGGTTAGCTAAGTGACGTCATTTTAAATCGAATATGGCGGACGCCCCAAAATGGTGGCCTAGTAATTTTTTGCACTGCCATGATATGGGTATCTTATTGTACAACAAGACATTACATTTTAATAATTTGATAGTAAAATTCATGTACAAAGGCGAGCTTAACTCCAAATGCCCAGGTTTTTAATCAGAGGATGATTTCATTGGCTCGTTATAAAAAAACAGCTACCGTCCGTGGCTTTTCTGATGTTCCTATTACTGTAAAGTGTCATCAAAATCCGTTCAGTAGTTTTTGCGTGAAAGAATAACAAACATCCATCCATCCATCCTCACAAACTTTCACATTTATAATATTACTAAGATAATCGCTTTACAATAAACAACTGTTATTTAGACAACCGAAGACATAACATCTTGCCGCTGGAAATTGAGGAGATCCAACCCCTAATCACATGAGTAGATAAACGGAACAGAGACAAAGCTTCCTAAGAACGAGCAAAATTATTAACTATTTTGGTAGGGTTGTCACAATAGGTGAAATAAAAAAAAACATTTGTTAAATAGTTTTATTATTTACTAGCTGACCCGGCAAACTTTGTTTTACCATAAAAACACCAAACATTCATCTACCCTATATACCCTAACCTACCTACCCACCCTACCCTGCCTACCCTACACTACCGTACCCTACCCTACCCTACCCTACGTACCCTACCCTACCTACCCTACCCTACCCTACCTACCCTACCTACCCTACCCTACCCTACCCTACCCTACCCTACCCTACCCTACATACCTACCCTACCCATTAAAAAAAAAAAAAAAAATATATGTTGACCTATTCTCAGACCTACTGAATATACATATAAAATTTCATCAAAATCGGTGAAGCCGTTTCGGAGGAGTTTGGCAACGAAAACTGTGACACGAGAATTTTATATATTAGATTATGTATGATAGAATACTTTACAAATTATTTACTCTAATATTTTTTACCATTATTAATAATAAAACGTTTTTACAATAAAATATTCAAACTTGCAACTAACAAAACAAACAACGTGCGTGCACAGACCCTGAGATGGTCCACTGGCTGTGCCAACGTAAACCGGTTTTTCCAGTCTCGCCGCGTACCCGACAAGCGGCCAGTGGTCACGCACTCATGCGTCCGCGTGCTTGTAGTAGTGCAACCGATTCGCGCGGTTGTATGAAGCTTTATCTCTGTTCCGTTTATCTACTCATGTGCCCTAATAATGGGACCAGGGAAGCAAGAAACTGTCTGTAATATGCCTCACTACAATCCATTCAATCTACATAATATCGCATGCGGGATCACATTACTCAAACTATTTTAGAATATCAATAGTCATTATTGAAATGACTGCATTCTAGTGGTTTATACAATAATAATAATAATAATATAATAATAATATCGTTTATTTATAATATAAAGGCACATTTTACAATACAATATCTTAAACATATAAAAGAAGACAGTTTCTTATTTGCCTGAACTAGGTTGAACCTGTGTTTCAGGGTATAAAGTGCTTAAAACTTATAGTAAATAATAATAAATTAACAATAGGTATAGTATATGAATACTTAAATTAAAGACACATCAAAATTATTATTTTGTTACAGCCAGGAGATCTTCTGTCTCTCCGTAAGAGATGCCAAGTAGATGTTCAAGGATAGTCTTTTTACAGCTAAAATAATTTAATTTATACATATTTAATTTTCTATTTAATCTATTGTACAGAAATGGACCTAAGAAAGTAAAGAATCTATTTATAAAGACATATTTTGAGGATGCATTAGAATCGCAGACAATGTCATTTCGTCTCTTATTATTTATGTATTCGGCGTTATAGGAAAGCATGGTGTGTTGTTTTAATACTAAGTGCATAATGAAAAGCTGCCGAACAGTCAGCACGTTGCAGGATTTGTAAAGCAGATCAGTGGGGTAGAGAAAAGGGTGGAAATTGGCTACTTTTAAAATTGCTCTCTGAGCCCTTTCAAGAGGCAGTAGATGCGTTTTTGGTGCGCCACCCCATGAGGTGATACAGTATAGGATTACAGATTGACCTAGGGCCAAATAGACTTGTTTGATCAATTTTGTGTCTGCAATCGTTCTCAACTTTTTAAAAACATAAATTAGTTTGCGCACTCTATTAACTAGGCTATCTATATGAGGTCTAAAGGAGAGTGTTTCATCTATAATAACCCCGAGATATTTTATGTTGCCTGTTTTGAGGATGAAAGGACAATTACACATGCTGACTGGGTGGAAACCACATTTATGGGCATACAGATGAGAGTTAGTAATGTTAACTTGAGGCTTGCGCATGGAGAAGTGAATATATTTTGTCTTGTCAGCATTTAGTGTTAGTAAATTGCTTTGTAGCCAATTAGTCACAGTATTGAAACCTTGTTGAGCGAATTCGTACAATTCATTACCGGTTTTCGCGGTAAAGATTAACGCCGTGTCGTCGGCATATGATATGAGTTTGCCTTGTTTAATATCTAAATTACACAGATCGTTAATGTAAATCAGAAATAGGGTTGGGCCCAGTATGCTTCCCTGAGGAACACCATAACCAGTACTCTTTTGCTCATCGCTAGTAATATCGTCTATTTTAACATATTGAGATCGATCGTCTAAGTAGTCAGCAAAAAGTTTCAGCGGTGTTCCCCTAATTCCTAAAGCCTCTAATTTTTTTAGAAGCATGGGAACGGACACCGTATCAAAGGCTTTGGCTAGATCAAGGAAAACTCCCAGGGTCTGGTTTCCTTTGCCAAGTTCTTCTGCGGTATAATCTGTCAGACTATGCACCGCATCGGCTGTGGATAATTTGGCTCTGAACCCAAATTGCGCAGATGATAATAGATTGTTTTTTTCTAGATAATTAACTAGTCTATTGTTTACAATTTTCTCTAGTATTTTAGATATTGAAGGGAGTAAAGATATCGGTCTATAATTATTTACTAAGTTTTTGTTTCCGGTTTTAAAGATAGGGATTACAACTGCTTTTTTCAGATATCTAGGGAAAATACCTTCAGATAAACAAATACGAAATATATGCGTTAAGGGAGGTACTAGGATATGCTTAAAGGTTTTAAGGATCTTATTGCTTATATTATCCCATCCAACTGCACAGTCATCTTTTAGACCAGATATTATTCGGGTTATTTCGTCTTCGTCAGTATCCAGCAAGCCAAAAGATTTTAAAGCACATCTATTATTTTGGGAACATGGAGGAACACAGTAATGTTTTGGAATCTGTTCGGCAAGAGTTTTCCCGACATTTACAAAAAAGTTATTATACAATGGTAACAAATATATAATCAATAGAGTACTTCGTGTTTATCGCGTTTACGTTTTATTACATTACATTTAAATGCTAACAATATTTCGTGAGGATGTAAAGTTATTCACCCAATCTTATCGTGAATGTAGCATAGGTTGTAAGGCTTGCTAAATAAAACACTTATTCGCAAATATATTGTACGTTCATTCACCTTATTGGCAGTTATATGTTTGAGCCGTTTGGGGTTGAAACATTAGGTCCATGTGGTCCGAGTGCGCATAGAGTTTTTTGAGAAATTAGCACAAATCTCGTCGACTCCTCACGTGATCAGAGGGCTGGCCTTTTCTTTTGCCAGAGAATCAACAATGCCATCCAACGTGGCAATGCTGCCAGCGTTCTGGGCACGTTTCCCATTGACATCGATGTGGACGAATTTTTTGATGCGCAATGAGCCCTTTTCCTCTCTCCTTGGTATTTGTATATATATAGGTTTATTTTTTATAATATTCAATTTTATATTATGTTTTAATATATTCGTTACTTAAGAGTTAAATTTTGATATTGTAAGTAGGTTATATCTAATTAGTTAAGTAATTAGCCACAAATGCACCGGAAGTAGCGGTAACACGAACCGAGCCGCGTGCGCACCCGCTGACCCGACGACCAATATATCTTGTTACATGAAAAACAAGTTGCCATAAATAATTGTGCTACTCGTATCTATAATTTGATAGCTTGTAGTATGCCTGCGACGTCCAATTGAGGCTATAGTATGCCACTATACCCAATTGGAGTAACTTTTGTCTGGTGGTATAAAATTGTCGTTCGTATGGACCCATGTCCTAGATTACAGTACATAATAGGATTATTTTTATGTTCCCTTAGAATAATAAAACACGTCACGCGGGCAAAGCTGCGGGCAGAGGCTAGTACAATACCTAAAACTATGAAGTCCGAAACATGAGTAGAAGTATGAGAAATATCGAAAAGTGTAATCGCCAAGTGCGAGTCGGACTCGCGCTCGAAGGGTTCCGTACCAATATCGCAAAGAACGGCAAAAAAAACACGGTTTTGTATGGGAGCCCCACTTAAGTATTTATTTTATTCTGTTTTTAGTATTTGTTGTTATAGCGGCAACAGAAATACATTATCTGTGAAAATTTATACTGTCAAGCTTCATGAGATACAGTCTGGTGACAGAGACACGGACCGCGGAGTCTTAGTAATAGAGTCCCGTTTGTACCCTTTGGGTACGGAACCCTAAAAAATAACTGTCTTCCACCACCACATACACTATTCATACTTCTTCTTCCACCTCGCCACTTCCTGCTACTCGGGGTCGGTCGGCAATTGTTCCGCTGATAAACACCGTTAGTAGACAGACCGCACTTCTTCATGTCCATATTACACCATTCATAAGACAAACTTATTTCAGGTAACTCTGGCCCCACGTACCGCGTGCTGTTCCTGTGCTTCGGAGAGCCAGGCGAGCGCCTGCCCGAGGCGGCCAAGCGCAAGGAGGAGACGCCCGCGCGCGAAGGAGCTGAGCTCGCCTTCTGCTTCACGGGGCTCATGGCTGCCTACCTCGTGTGGGGGCTGCTGCAGGAGAAGATCATGACGCAGGTAATATTTTCATCATCGTTTCAGCCGCAAGACGTCCTCTGTTGAACATAAGTCTCATCCAAGTGTCGTTGTCGAAGTGGGTGTGTATGTGTGTCCAAGAGTCACATTTTCTGGGCGAATTCTTGTAAGGGTTTTTAAACTTCCAGGCAAAATATTGTCGCGTTGACCTACTAACTTGGTGAGAACTTATACTGATAAGTGTTATTCAATAATGCAACCAACCGCAAATCTCTTTTGGTTGGTGACCCGCCCGACCAAGGACACCTTGGTCGAGCGGTTGTTCCGAATGTGTAGAAGGTTTTATCTAATCTGGTTTCATTATAATTGTAGTAGATATTTAGGTTTCATCAATCTGAAAAAGAAAACATTAAACGGCAACATAGCTTTGACTAATTCCGGTTTCTTCATGTCGATATAACTTTTTTCGCATGGATATTTGAGTTTTGCTGTCATGCAATAAAATGACATGCTTGTGGCCCCTCGTTTACCACAGGTTTTAAAGTGTTACAAGGGTTAGGATGGTGTGCAGACATTTTTAAGCATTGTTCTTTGATTTGATGGCAGAACTACGTGATGTCGGACGGCAGCATGCTGCGCTTCAGTGACAGCCAGTTCCTGGTGTTCGTGAACCGCCTGGCGGCGCTGCTGCTGGCCGGCGCTCGCCTGCTGTGCTCGCGCGCGAGCCTGGCGCCCGCGCCGCTGTACAAGTTCTCGTACTGCTCGCTCACCAACGTGCTCAGCGCCTGGTGCCAGTACGAGGCACTCAAGTACGTCAGCTTTCCGACGCAGGTAACCTCACTATACAGAATCGATTATCATTTTTTTTACAATATGTTTGGAACAAATCTTTCAACATAATTTTAATACAGCTACTCCGAACTATTGAGCTGCAATTAGGGAAACGCGTTTGGTTTAGATAACAATACACGATTAACTAAGTGACATCATTCTAAATACAATGTGGTGAAATAGTGGTCAAGCGCAAGCCTATAGACAGAAATAAAAATATGGCGACCTCCCAAAGATGGCGGACCAATATTTTGTTATGTACTCTCATCATATGGGTATCAAATGTAGGTTTGATAAGAGGAATACGAAAGCTTGTTTTAATTATTATTATTTTAAATTAATAATTGTATTGTTTATTTATGCTGACAAAAAGCACTTTATGGACGTCAAACGTTTACAAAAGACTGTCCTCGAAACGCTTGGGCTGCCATGGAATATATAATTGCGACAAAAAATTGATTAACGTCCACATTGATTTAGCGGCCACAAGCTTGAACTACTGCTGGGTAGATCATACGATCCTGGGGTTGATCCCGAGGTCGAGGTTAGTATTTCTAAAAATATTATTACCACCCGACGGGCTGAACTTGGGACCAGAAGTCGTAGCTCATTCCCCTGTGGTATTCACCCTACTACCTCTTGACTTCACTTTCGTAATTTTCATTCACAAATGGAAACCGTTGCGTGTGTGCAGGTGCTATCGAAGTCGTGCAAGGTGATCCCGGTGATGCTGATGGGCAAGCTGGTGTCGCGCAACAAGTACGAGCTGTACGAGTACGTCACGGCCGTGCTCATCTCCGCCGGCATGGTGCTGTTCATGTTCGGCAGTCACGACGACGCCGTGGGTAAGCTAATACAACTGTTTCTGAAAATACTACTTTGTAACCTATACATAAAGTTCATCCGGTTTGCACCATTTGTGGTGCCATCGTATTCAGCGTTTATTTGCATTAATTACGTATATTTTCCATTAATTACCAAAACACGTTGATTATTTAGAAGAGTAATGTTACCATTATAAAAAATAAATTGTTTATTAACATTACTAAATAAGTGAAACTCTGACCCCTAAGCAAACCAGTAGCTGTGTTGTACAGGTTGGTCATTATGCTATCTAGATGTAGGTGACATTGTAAAGATTGATTATTTAGAGCTGTGTGTTGGATTGTTTCCAGTATCGAGTGTGATGACGATGTCGGGCGTCGCTCTGCTGGCGCTGTACATGCTGTGCGACAGCTTCACGTCGTCGTGGCAGGGCGCCGTGTTCGCGCGCTACCAGTGCGGCGCGCTGCACATGTTGTGCGCCGTCAACGCCTTCTCGTGCGCGCTCACCGCGGCCGCGCATGCGCACCACGCGCCGCCGCTCAGGCTGCTGCACGTACGTACTGCATGCTGTGCGGCAGCTTCACGTCGTGTTGGGGTTCGCTATAGGCCTATGTCCAAGCTGTGCATTATAGCTAAAATATTGGAGAGGATTGTCTATAACCAGATATATCCCGCCCTTGCTAGCTCGTTCAATTCCTTTCGGCAAGGCTTTTTAAAAGGTCTTTCTACCACTTCCAACTTGATATTGTTTAATGATTTCATTACGGATGCTGTGGATAATGGTAAGCAGGTCGATGTGGTTTACACAGATTATAGCACGGCATTTGATCAGATCGATCACGATACCCGGATAAAGAAGCTAAGCTACATGGGCATCCATGGGGACCTCTCGAGGTAGTTCTCTTCGCACGTTGATAACAGGTCACAAGCAGTAGTACTCAATAATTATATGTCTAGTTGGTTGGGTAAACGTGCCCGTGCCCAGCGGAGTGCCTCAGGTTTCGTTGTTCGGTCCTTTTTTGTTTGTAGTCTGTGTGAACGACATCGAACAATGCCTCCATTCATCCAAACTATTATACTTTGCCGATGACATGAAAATCTTCGCCACTATTTCAACGCTCGAAGATAGACTAGCACTTCAGGCTGATTTGTATCGGCTTGAGGTGTACTGTCGGGCTAATAAACTTGATCTCAACCCATCCAAGTGTTCGGTGATCACTTCCACTAGGAAACGTGCAGTCCTAGCACCTACTAATGGCGGGCCAGATCTTGCCAAGGTGCAATACTATTCGTGACTTGGGCGACCATCAAGACGGTTAGTAAATTTTTGACACACATTGATGCAATTGCTGCAAAGTGCAATAAAAAAAGCTTCTAAACTTCTTGGGTTTATAATATGTCTCTTTAAGTGTTTTACAGATGTTAAAACACTTAAAATATTGTATTATTTATTTACAATTTATTGTACACCAGAAAATACAGGAACAAAAGAAACTTAAAACTAAAAATATACAACGGGTTGCCTTATCGCATTCCGTGATCTCTTCCAGGCAACCTGTATTGCACTTTTGTTAGAAGTCAGCTAGAGTATGCGTCTCAGATATGGATTCAACGTTATCTATACTTCTATACTTAATATTATAAAGAGGAAAGATTTGTATTTTTGTATGTAACGAATAATAAAAGCTTAATTTTTTATATTAATAATATTTTATTTTATTATAAACTTATAACTACTGGACCGATTAAAAAAAATATTTCACCTTTGGGAAGCTACACTATCTCCGGGTGACATAGGCTACTTTTTAGGGTTCAGTAGTCAAATGCCAAAAAAACGGAACCCTTATGGATTCGTCATGTCTGTCTGTCCGTCCGTCCGTATGTCACAGCCACTTTTTTCCGAAACTATAAGAACTATGCTGTTGAAACTTGGTAAATAGATATATTATGTGAACCGCATTAAGATTTTCACAAATAAATAAAAAAATAAACAATAAATTTCGGGGGTTCCTCATACTTAGAACTGAAACTCAAAAATGTTTTTTCCTCAAACCCCCATACGTGTGGGGTATCTATGGATAGGTCTTCAAAAATGATATTGAAGTTTCTAATATAATTTATTTCTAAACTGAATAGTTTGCGTGAGAGACACTTCCAAAGTGGTAAAATGTGTCCCTCCCCCCTGTAACTTCTAAAATAAGAGAATGGTAAACTAAAAAAATATATGATGTACATTACCATGTAAACTACCACCGAAAATTGGTTTGAACGAGATCTAATTAATAGTTTTTTTTTAATACGTCATAAATCGTAAACTGCAATTTACCAAGTACGGAGCCCTACGTGCGCGAGTCCGACTCGCACTTGGCCGGTATTTTATCCCTGCATTTCCACGGGAACAGGAACTACGCGCTAGTCATATATACATTGACCGCATTGAAAACATCCAAAGAGCATCCGTGGAGAACGTGGTTGATTTCACATTTGTATCACTTCTGTATCCTATATTTTTGTAATTCTTAATGTGTAATTGTTTCTTATTTCACAAAAAAAAAAAGACGTTTCTTAAAATATCTTTGTTTTCATCAACGGATTCCATATCAACCAATTATCTGGGGGACTCTGTAAGAAGTATCATCTGCTACCACTGGTAGACCGACGTAAGATTGCTGACTGTTTCTGTTCTTGTTGAAAATTCTCAATAGCAACATTGATATGATATGCTAACCAAAACTACTACAAGGTGCAGCAAATTGTAAATGAACTGTAAGAGGAAGGCGCCAGTGTCTGTAACACAGTTTATACTAGCACAGACACAGACGTTCACTCTGTCTCAAATAATGTATAGTGTTGTACATCATAACATGGCGTTTTTATGTTTAATTGACATGGAAAAATTGTATTTGGCTTTTTTGATAATAAACTTTATTTATCAATCAATCATTTATTTTGTAAAACATAGGTATGGTTACAGTTGGTATATTGTTACAATATGTGCACTATGTTTTGCCAATTTTATTATTATTTATCTTTTGTCTTATTATTTACATTTTTAAATATTTAAAAAAGAAAACTTTATTATTATTATTATTTCCTTTATTCAATTTCTTTTCTTATTGTTTACATTTTTAAATATTTTATAATTTCAATGATTTTGCAAGGAATATGATTTAGATCCATTCACAATCAGTGAGCATTCGGCTAGAAGGTGCTTGAGACTCAATTTTTTTAAGTAGCATTTGGTTATATTGTTTGTTTCTGTTTTTAGTAATTTATTATTTTCTTTCTCATTAGTCATATAATTGCAAAACAAGAATTTGCTTGTTACTTTTATTAAAGCGGTGAGCTTTTTGTTTTTGTGCTCACACCATAAATTATTATTATAATTCTATACATGAGCATTTTTAATTGGCTTCGTGTTGACTTTGGTTTCATTACAAGCTTTTATTTAACTTGCAATGTATTTATTTATTTATTGTTATGGCACTCCAACGATTTGTTCACAATAACATTGACAATAAATTAATCACAATTCACAATAGCGAACTTTTCACTTATAGGTGTGCACAGCACTAGCAGTTAAAGTTTACTCTATAGAATGTCAAATAAAAAAATGTCAAATAAGAATTAAAATATTGATAGCAATATGATAATTGAGAATACAAAAAGTCAATAAATAATCTATATAAATAAAAAGACAAGTCCTGACTGATTGACTGACTCATCAGCGCCCAGTTCAATAATTAGGAATAACAGGACACAAGTCAAAATACAGAATTAATGGGTGATGGAATAAAAAAAAAACAATAAATTAATAAATTTTTTGTATGTATGTATGTAAGTGTGTTCGGGTCTAATGTCACTGAATTTTAAAGCAGTTATCCTCCACCGATTAAGATGAAATTTTGCATTCACGATTAGTTTGGACGACATTCAAGGTTAGCTACGTGACATCATTCTAAATCCAATATGGCGGACCGCACAAGATGGCGGACTAGGTATTTTTTGGGTATCAAAAGGAAGGGTTTGCTGAGTAGAATACGAAAAAGCTTGTGTTAAAAAAAGTTTTTTTAATGACTAATTTTATTGTTGTTTCTTTTATTAGCTGCAAGTCCTCCATGTACTAAAATACATTAAAAAAATAGCTCGTATTGAATACTGTCGAAGTCTCAAAACGAAAAGCATTGCCACTAATTGTGTGCATGTTAAGTAAGTAGCCCGCTTGTGTCTCAATAACGTTATCTCTGTTGACAGCACCCGGTGTTCGCTGCGGACTGCATCGTGCTGTCAGTGAGCTCAGCGATAGGCCAGCTGCTGATCTACCGCACCATCGCGCGCTTCGGAGCCGTGGTGTTCACCATCATCATGACGCTCCGACAGGTATGATGTACAGCACCCGGTGTTCGCTTCGGAGCCGTGGTGTTCACCATCATCATGACGCTCCGACAGGTATGATGTACAGCACCCGGTGTTCGCTTCGGAGCCGTGGTGTTCACCATCATCATGACGCTCCGACAGGTATGATGTACAGCACCCGGTGTTCGCTTCGGAGCCGTGGTGTTCACCATCATCATGACGCTCCGACAGGTATGATGTACAGCACCCGGTGTTCGCTTCGGAGCCGTGGTGTTCACCATCATCATGACGCTCCGACAGGTATGATGTACAGCACCCGGTGTTCGCTTCGGAGCCGTGGTGTTCACCATCATCATGACGCTCCGACAGGTATGATGTACAGCACCCGGTGTTCGCTTCGGAGCCGTGGTGTTCACCATCATCATGACGCTCCGACAGGTATGATGTACAGCACCCGGTGTTCGCTACGGAGCCGTGGTGTTCACCATCATCATGATGCTCCGACAGGTATGATGTACAGCACCCGGTGTTCGCTTCAGAGCCGTGGTGTTCACCATCATCATGACGCTCCGACAGGTATGATGTACAGCACCCGGTGTTCGCTTCGGAGCCGTGGTGTTCACCATCATCATGACGCTCCGACAGGTATGATGTACAGCACCCGGTGTTCGCTACGGAGCCGTGGTGTTCACCATCATCATGATGCTCCGACAGGTATGATGTACAGCACCCGGTGTTCGCTTCGGAGCCGTGGTGTTCACCATCATCATGACGCTCCGACAGGTATGATACGGAATAAATACCATAACAAGAAGAAAAATTGCAAAACGGTCTCCATACAGGGGTAGATTACTAATTCAACAATGCAAATAATCTTATTTTGAGAATATACATTTAGTCGTTTTTTCCCCAAAGGTCTGTTTATAAAATTTCGCAGGCTCGTTTTCGTCCTAAATCATCATCCATTTCGATACAAATTTGTTAATTCGTACGCGAACTAACTTCTTACTGCTCATCACAGCATCTATCTCTTTCGCACGTGTTGTCGGATGAGATAGCATGCATTTTAACCTCGCGCACTAAATAGTTCGTGCCGTCGACTAGGGGAACCTTAAAGGTTTTGTATGGATCTGAAATAAACGATTTTATTAATGTATTTTTGTCTGGAAAGTAAAAAAATAAGGCTCGCTATATAAGGTGTTAAAAAATGTACTCTAAGTTTAAGGAGTTTTGTAATATAATATTTAAAAATTAATCACGTAAAAAAAAGAAAAAAATAGGAACCGTTCCAAAGATATGCAATAATTTGCATTACGGGTAAATTTAATGTGCAAACGGTGCCGCCCTCAGCTGTCCGCGGCTAGCGGATCGTTGAACCGCTTGCCGCGCGAACGCTGGTAGTTAATTAGTAGTTTACAAAAATTTATTTAATCCTATTTACATTGATTAATAACACAAGTATTTAGATTTATAAAAAGTCTTTACTCAAAAATGCATGTAATGGGTCATTATTTTGACAACCTTGTTTGAGCAAAGTCGACCTTGCCGTTCTGTTTCAAGGAGCGGCCGGCAAAGCTTTGCTGTTCGCTCTAACAGGCCGGCAATGTATTGCCGGCCGCTATTTTGACGTTTCATCGTTTTAAAAAATCAAAGCCAAAAAGATTTTATTTAAAACACTGTAACGGTTAGGGGCCAGGCAGGTAAATTAAACTCTCGAAGAGAGGGTAGATACAAAAATTTATTTAAAAAAATATTATATAAAATAAAAAATAGAAACCCAGCAAGAGACTGGTGTGAGTTCTCGACATCGAGCGCGTGTTAGGTTCTAGACCGCCGAAAGAAAACCACTATCCTGTAGTTCCAGAACGTAGGTGACTGGTGGCAGCCAGGTAGGTAGGTCGATCTTCGTATCGGAGGGTAGCACGTAGGGTAGTCCAGCCTCAGCCCTTGTAGCAACACGAAGGATTGTCCGGTATAGAAGAACCCTGGAATATCCCGAATTAGGCATTTTAGAAAATGTCCGAATTCGTACCACTGACTGCAACATCCTGACAACCGTCGAACATGGAATCTACGGTGGAAAGCGGTGATCTAGCATCAATTAGCCATCAAGATGAAGCAGTCTAAGCAGCGTGGTACAATTTAAAAGCATGATGAATTATAAAATGATAACATCTAGTGATGTGAGGTAGATGGAAAAATTATAACAATAATGATTAACAGAATTTTACAAAACAATTACTTCCATTGACTTACTACCACTCACCAATACTACTTGAACAAGGAAAATAATAGATGAAAGGATGAAGATTATTTAACCGTCATGACCCGTTACACCTATGTTACGGTCATTCGGTGAAAACATAAAAGTTAAAATATGGTGTTTAAATTAACAATCACCGTTGATACACCAGCGCAATTTATGTGAATCAACGGTTCAAGATTCAAGTGTCTGAAGTAGGTATTATTACAAAATTTACGAATAGCGAAATTTTAGCAAGTCATGCAATGATCACTTATATCTAGATAATATAGGTTTTGCAACACTCACCCAATTTGGGGTTACACTGAGATTAATTAATTTTCTATTGTCCACGGTAATGTGCAGGTAATGCAAGAAATATTTCTTTCTACGTGACTATAAGAAGGTGGCAGAGGTATGATTAGCCTATTCCGACACTGTCACTCTCTGCTGCGTAGTGTCAAGTGAACGCCGGTCGAGACTGACTGACCGTTCTCGAACCGCAGGAAGTCCGCGAGCGTCAGTCATACCTATTGAGAGGGAAGTCAACTACCAACATTCAACAAAACAGTTCCGTGCGCGGAGTCTGCGACAGTATTTAATTACTCATTGCAGTATTGCCAGTTAAAAACATCAGCTGCAAGCGCAATTAGGTACTTTTTATTTCCTATTTTTTTCTACTCAGATTCAGATGCGTTAGCAGCCGAGTACAACGTTACAGTACCCCCCTTGTTAGCGTAGGATTTTTCCTAAATAAAATCCGCCTCTACTGCTTCTGAAGACACTTGATCAACGTTGCTCATTCATTCTTTCCCCTTTCATTCTTCACACTTCACTCATTCATCATTTGATCGGCAGTAACACCTTAGTTCCGGTGTTACCGCATTCTAACATTTGAAGTGTCCCGTTTAAAATTCAGTACAAAACACTCCCGCGAATCAAGTGTTTTTTTTTTTGTTTTTTTTTTGTTAAGTCCTGAGCAGTCTACATACAACCAATTCTTTATTGATAATTTAACTAGGATGCTAATGTTCACGCTTATTTAGAGTTGAACTACTATGTAGAATACTTATGGTGTAGGGCCATTGGTATTGGGAAAAGAAATCAATGGGGTAGAGCCATGATTGCTTTCGTACTATGGTTGTAGGACCGATAGTAATAATAGTACTATAGGAATTAATGTCATTATAGATCATCTTCCTATGAATACTGTTTGTATAGACTAATAATTATATAATTTTAAATTTAAATAAATAATAATACGAGCTGTTAAAATTTGGTTATATGTAGGTAGACGGTTTTAGCAGTACGTAAGTTTGGGTTGGTAATTTGTTGGTTTTTTATTTGATTATAAGTATTATTTAGTTTTAATTAGTTATTTGATAGAATAATCATAGTTGGGTAGTTATAGTCAATGATTTGCATTAAGCTGTTTTTTTTTTCATATTGTTTGTATGTTTAGTAATAAGTTTAGTAATAAGTATTTAGTCCTTGTAATTGGTTAACTTCATATCTTTAATATGCCATTGGCCGATAGATTTGCCCGACGAATCCGCCAATTCTAACGATAACAATTTTATGTGATAGGACATATTCGTTATATTTCAAAAGAAAAAGAGACAATAAAAAACAAAAGTACAATTTCACAATTTACCCGAGAGGTGTGTGTTGCAAAATTCACATATACGAAATATAAATAGTTAAACACAAACAGAGTAACAGAACAAAATCAAAACTCAAGCTACCAAAACGTGCATTAGAAATAAAATTGTGGGTAGTTTAAGATTTCTATAGTTTAATTTTATCAAAATGATACGCGAGAGCAAGAAGAAATATCACTTTTGGCAACTTGTAATCATGGTATTACACTAACACTACTGAAATAGACAGCCAGCACCAAGAAAACTAAAAGAATTGCCTAGCAGAAAAAAAACCAAACACGCTCGATATCTACCACTAGTATGGGCGCCACTGTAACGGTTAAGGGGCCAGGCAGGTAAATTAAACTCTCGAAGAGAGGGTAGATACAAAAATTTATTTAAAAAAATATTATATAAAATAAAAAATAGAAACCCAGCAAGAGACTGGTGTGAGTTCTCGACATCGAGCGCGTGTTAGGTTCTAGACCGCCGAAAGAAAACCACTATCCTGTAGTTCCAGAACGTAGGTGACTGGTGGCAGCCAGGTAGGTAGGTCGATCTTCGTATCGGAGGGTAGCACGTAGGGTAGTCCAGCCTCAGCCCTTGTAGCAACACGAAGGATTGTCCGGTATAGAAGAACCCTGGAATATCCCGAATTAGGCATTTTAGAAAATGTCCGAATTCGTACCACTGACTGCAACATCCTGACAACCGTCGAACATGGAATCTACGGTGGAAAGCGGTGATCTAGCATCAATTAGCCATCAAGATGAAGCAGTCTAAGCAGCGTGGTACAATTTAAAAGCATGATGAATTATAAAATGATAACATCTAGTGATGTGAGGTAGATGGAAAAATTATAACAATAATGATTAACAGAATTTTACAAAACAATTACTTCCATTGACTTACTACCACTCACCAATACTACTTGAACAAGGAAAATAATCGATGAAAGGATGAAGATTATTTAACCGTCATGACCCGTTACACCTATGTTACGGTCATTCGGTGAAAACATAAAAGTTAAAATATGGTGTTTAAATTAACAATCACCGTTGATACACCAGCGCAATTTATGTGAATCAACGGTTCAAGATTCAAGTGTCTGAAGTAGGTATTATTACAAAATTTACGAATAGCGAAATTTTAGCAAGTCATGCAATGATCACTTATATCTAGATAATATAGGTTTTGCAACACTCACCCAATTTGGGGTTACACTGAGATTAATTAATTTTCTATTGTCCACGGTAATGTGCAGGTAATGCAAGAAATATTTCTTTCTACGTGACTATAAGAAGGTGGCAGAGGTATGATTAGCCTATTCCGACACTGTCACTCTCTGCTGCGTAGTGTCAAGTGAACGCCGGTCGAGACTGACTGACCGTTCTCGAACCGCAGGAAGTCCGCGAGCGTCAGTCATACCTATTGAGAGGGAAGTCAACTACCAACATTCAACAAAACAGTTCCGTGCGCGGAGTCTGCGACAGTATTTAATTACTCATTGCAGTATTGCCAGTTAAAAACATCAGCTGCAAGCGCAATTAGGTACTTTTTATTTCCTATTTTTTTCTACTCAGATTCAGATGCGTTAGCAGCCGAGTACAACGTTACAACACAGCTGTTTGTATCTATAGAGATAGGCACAAAAAGATTTTATTCCATATTAGGCTTTATAGTTCCAACTACCATTGCTCAAAAAAAAAAACAAAGAAGTAACAAAACGCGGTTCAGCGAAAATTTTGTTTTTATTTAGTGACTTTTGCTAAAAATGAGCTCTCAAAGCGAAAATTCTTCCGATTCAATGTGTTTAACACCACCTGACATTAAAGATGAAGCTAAATTAGTGGTTGAAAATTTGATACCGCGAAACTCATAAATTTGCATATGAAAAATTTGTGCAGTGGAAAATCAGTAGGAAATCTAAATCTTTATCCGAAAATGTTTTTCTTTTCAATAATACAGCAGTCAAACACCGCATTAGAATTATCGCAAACTATTACTAATATCAAACCGGGAAAGTCGGTGTTGAATTTTAGTAACTGTACTTTTCATAATTTTCATTTTAATTACAATTCTAGTTAATTAATATAATTTTTTATTTAAATTACTTGCTGGTTTTATTTAGATTAGGTACTTGCATTTTTGAGTAAAGCACTATACAAACCTTGGCCCACAATGACTGCTTCGCTGGTCACGCTATGATTGCCTCGAGCTAGCCTAGCTACGCTCTAGGCCTTTCAGCTTGGCCATCATTGCAGCCCTTGCTGTCCTCGCTGTGTCGGCCTCGAGCTACGGTCTCGGCCTTTATCTCAGCTCGTCCATCAAGTGCTGCACACTGACCGCGCTGTGTCGGCCTGGAGCTGCGCTGTCGGCCATAATCAGCGCGACCAGCAAAGTAGTCATTATAGACCGCGGCAGTAATGTACTATTACATTATTTACAAAAGTTGCTGCAAAAATCAACCAGCTTGGTCAATGCGCTGGTTTGCACGGCGTATCACTTCTTTTCTATTCACTTTTCTTGTTTACGTCTTTTTGGTTCGGTTTTTAAGCAGTCAGGTTTTTTGATTTTTTAATTACCTTTTTTTTCGCTTTGTAGTGTTTTGTTACGGAAGTCGGTTATTTTTTTTTGCAAATAAGTTTTAATATTACCATGAAATGTTATGAAGGCTACAACACAAGTCCGTCCATTCCAGGCGGTGTCCATCCTGCTGTCGTGCGTGGTGTACGGGCACCGCATCTCGCTGGGCGGCGCGCTGGGCGTGCTGCTGGTGTTCGGCGCCGTGCTGCTGCGCCTGTACGCGCGCGCCCGCACGCGCTCGCGCCGCCAGCCTGTGTAGTGTGTAACAGTGGGACCGTGATACACGAGGCACCACGGTGGAACTTCTAAACAGCGACACGAATCATAATCATCGTGGTGGGCTCAAAGCTTCTTCAAAATCAAGATTTTTTCAATTAGAACTTTTAACATTTCAGAATGGATTTTAGTTAAAATGTCCACTCCGACATTAATGGGGAAGTAAAATCTTCTCGATGTCTACAGAAATCATAATCCAATACATTTTATATTCATTCTATAATTCGCCACGTTTTTTATGATCCGTGTCATTCTTTACTTACAGTGATTCATCGTCTATCCGACTAGAAGTCAATAATTTAAACATTGAATGTTGCCCCAAACTGATAATATTCAGTCTACGACTAATATGATGAAAACGCTCCGGTTGTCAGTCTTTAATAAGGCCCATTTGCACGAAAAACTTAAGTCAAAGTTAGTTGCTAACACGAAGTTAAATTGACAGTTTATCAAATAATACCACGGAGTATATTTTTCTCAATTTAACCTCATGTTAGCAACGTTTTTCGTGTAAAGAGGCCTTAAGATTTAATTTACATAGCTAAACTGTAGTGCCCTCTACCGGACACGACTATGTCAAATTCTTCTCCACTACTAATTTATTCACGTGTGTAATTATAATAGGCAACTGTTAAAACTTGCTCAGTTTTGAGAATGGATGTTTACCATTTAGGCAAGTTTTGTATATTGTCGTGATATCATCATTTCATTAGGAAAAATATCTATTTGACCAGTGCTCGAAGATTTTATCTGATAGAAACATTTGATCAAATGCAGTTTTGAGGTAATATTGTTTTTCTATTCTTAATTTATTTATTTTATTTCTACCATAATGTTATACTCATTTAACAAGTGCTCGAATAATTGTGACCCATAAAGTCAATATCATCATTCATCATTTCAGCCGAAAGACGTCCACTGCTGGACATAGGCCTCCCCCAGTAAAAAAACAATAAAGTCAATATAGTAAAGTAAAAAACGAATCAGTTTACAGTGTGATTAATAATGAAATTACTTTATAATCAACTGGCAGCTACTCAACTTATAGGTAACTTATCTACAAAGGATGAGGCTAATGTCTAACTCAATCCATACTTATACTTACTACAAGATGTTTTAATCGTGTGAACTGCACTGGGAAATCACGCGTAAAGTATGTCTATCGAATACTGTATATTATTATGTGAAAGACTTAATAAACTCTCGACTCTCACTTACTCTATATACTTTATCTAATACTTTTCTTACTCAAAGACCTAGATAATAATAATAATAAATCACGTGTAACATTTTTGTAAACACAGTATTCTGAATATGTATTAATTATAAAAAAATGGACTCACTTTTCTCTTGAAAATCTTCATTCCTTTTAAAATAAACAGCTAGTTTTCATCCCTCATCCAATAATAATAAGAAGAATTATTATACATACATGAACGTGCTAAATCCAGTGTTATTTTAAGTTTTACTGGTGTATAAATAAGAGCGATTTGGCACTGAATTTAGTTTGCTTTGCATACCAGGCGTATGCAATATTTTTCAACGCACATCAACATTGTGTTTTCACTATTTTTAGTGGTTTTCTTTGACTATTGTTACATAATTAATATAATAATAATAATATATTGTTATTTATAAATTTTATCTATTTGTTTGTGTTAAAATTGTATTTAGAATCTAGCATGTTTGATTGTCCACAAGCCTTGCACAGTTTTGTCAAATTAGTGAAGAATACAGTTTTATGAGTGATAGGTATGTTGTGCTCAATTTATATTAAAACCTATTTTTGTATCACCTGTCAATTAAGTCCTTTGAATGGAAATATCAGAATCTATGTACAAAAATACGCGGTTATTAAGGTCGCTAGGGCCTTATTTTGATTACAATTTTTGATAGTCCATTGATATACTTCTGGAAGATGCAAAACTATCTAATCTCCGATCGCATTCTTTAAAAGGAAGTGTTTTTTTTTTACTTAATTGACTTAACTTTTTACTTAAGCCTACTGTAGTGTAATAGGTATGTAGCAGTGACATCAAGTAAATATAAGTGAGAAGCAAGGCTAATGTGTAGGACTAGGAAGACATTCGAAAGGTCAGGAACCGAACGATTGTGACGCGTTGAAATGTGTTGTATGACGCGGACCATGAGGGCTGCCGTTTTTGTGCTCACTAGTTGGCGCCACTGGTGACTAGGTCCTTAAATGTAGCTGTTAATTGTTATTACGCGCACGGAAGCAAAGTTTGAATTCAAATCTTTTCTAATGCCGTAAAAGTGTGATTAAATATAAAATCGAGTATACTGCAGTTAGCGCAGCCTCTTTTTTCGAAAAAAAGGGTCCGTAACATAAAACTAACTAACTAGCGGTGGTTGATAAAATTAGTACCTATCTTAATCTGCCATATTTGGAAAATATTCACAACAATAAAAAAGTAGTAAATAAACTCGCGCTAAAAGCCAAACAACTATGAAATTTGACATTTTGAAGACCTCACTATACACCAGCGCCTTTAGCGGCAAATTCAAACGCGGTAGCCCCCATTGGACTGTTGTTGTAAATTATTTTAGAATGTTCGTATTCATGGTCAAACAAAAGTTGAGCAACAGTTGCAAAACAAAGTACCCAACAAAATGTTGTCGAAAAAAATCGTACATCAACTTATAATACTTTTTGTTGAACTCTAGACATTTTTTTCCAGGCGTGCCGAACTTTTGTTTACTACTTGTATGAATACGAGGCGAAAGGTTGTATAGACAAGGATAATGTATGTAAATAGTGATAGTAATTATGGAACTATATTGTTATGTACGAGACCAGTAAAAATGTCGGCTCTTTCAATTTGTCATGTTATAGTAGACCGTTGGATTATGGACAATGAAATAAATATTTATTGATTTGTTTGTTTGATTTAGTAGGCAATGGCGGCCAAAAACTTAACCATTCTACATAATATATGCCTGTTTTAGTTTCAAGCTGATATTCACCTATTTTGATAATTCCAGATATTGCCATGATTTATTGATTTTTATGGTATGAAACTAAAAAGTGAATAAATATGAAGGAAAATCGTTGGCCGCCATTGATACAATTTATTTATTTATTTGAATACATAATGTGAATGTAATATATTGTAGCACACTCGAATGACCCCGACACGTACTGTGTGATAGTTATTAAGTAAATAAAGTTGACGATGGAACCAACTAAATTGTTTTTTTTTCTAAATTTTGCTTTGACCCGTCACGGCTTTTACCAACTGCAGTACAATTAGGCACATGTGATTAGTAACACTGAAATACGAAACTACCCCTAAGGACTCGTTCACACAGAACCTCAGAACATCCGTATTACCAGGATCGTTTTAACGGATCCATCGCTACTGGAAGTGATGTTCACAACGTATTTGGCCTCTGTCTCGGAGGTCAGCGATTGCGAGGTGGGGGCGGCGGCGGCGCAAGGATCGGCCGCCGCCCAGCGCTCGCTGTCTTCTTGTCCGTAGCCTTACAGTACCGTTTTAACGGATCCGTCGCTACGCCAAGCCCCGCGTGGCTTCGATCCCATAAAACAGTTCAGTAATACTGCTGTGTGTACGAACTCGCTCATATAACTACTTACGCCATTGCCGTACAAAAAAGTATACGATAAAGTGAACCTGTAAAACGGACCCCTGTGTGTACGAGCTTTAAGGAGATGGTTTTGTATGTATTTATGCTCTCCGATTCCGAAGATGTAGTCGCCACAGCGAAACTTTTTTATACGGACAGAAGGCGCACTTTAATACATGAGAGCAACACGGACCACCGGCGGACCGGAGGGGAGTAGCCATACGCAGGCATTCCCCTCTGTCAAAGTACAAGTCCACGCGGTCCTATGCGTACAATAAAACTAGTTGCAGCCGACTGCTCAGTAGACTAAATCTAGTTGCGAGACTGAATCGACGTCCTAAAAAAATGCCGAATTGTTCTGTTTTTTGCTGCAAAAAGAGATCTGCCACGTCAAATTTACAAAAAAGATGGCGTTATCTTTCATATGTAAGCAATTTTAATCACATTATTACTATTTACTTCTATAAAACTGAGTTTTCTGATTTATTTTAGAATACAGACACAACCACATGACAGTCCGAATGGTGATAGACGATTCGGGTACGTTGATTATGGTTTTGATTTATTAACAAATAATACAGATGAAGCAACAGATGTCCTAGTATTTCTATTAGTAGGCATTAATACTCCATGGAATGTCCCAATCGGATATTTTTTTGTTAAAGGCACAAGTGCTAGGTTAAAAGCTCAGCTTGTACCTAAAGCCTTTGAATTAGTACATGAAACTGGAGTGGAAATAAAAGCATTAACGTGTGAAGGCGCAAAAACAAATTTAGCGATGGCCACAGAACTAGGTTGCTGCTTAGTTGCAAATAAATTGCAAAATACCATATTAGAAAAAAAAAAAATACATATTAGATTTACCACGATACACAGGTTTTTGGGCATTTTGATCTGTATTGAGAGTACCAAGTCTATCTTCCAAGATATAATACAAAACCAACAAAATGGCCTGAAATATATGCCACTCCACAGGATAAGTCAAGATCACATCGAACTCTTTTTTCGATTGTAAGAAGTCGGTTGTTGCGATAATCCCTCAAGCTCTCAGTACAGAATTAACACAAACTGGAAGCGGCACAAACTGCATTCCATTGGAAAAAAAAACGATACTAAATTGCACATCAAGAATAGAAGAAGTCAATTTTACCAATTTTATTAACGATTTAATTTATGAGATGGAAGCTCTAACTTTTTTATCCCCTTTTGCCGAGAAAGTTGTAGAATACATAGATGGATTTTTTATTTCCTCGACATCAAAAAAAAAAAACGCAATACGTGCATAAAAGGTTTGCTTGGGCCTTAGAGCATTTAACCTATGGAGATGGCATAGCTGAGCGTTCCCCTCTGCCAAAGTCGCTTGGCCATATGACCATACGCGTTATATAAAACCATGGTAGAACAAGACATGGTAATCTCCTCCCGTGACAGCTGGGTCACGTGATTGGCCTAAGACTACGTCATCAATTGCGTTGCGGTTCTCAAACTTTTTTTGTGGGGAAAAAGATAAAATAATACAATAAGTACAAATGTTTTATAATTCTTAATAAATCGTCATATTTGATACTTTTTGTTTTTATTGACTTTGCCTTCTTTTGATTGATTGCATTTTAGCATTTTTATTTAGTTCGGAACGAAAACTCACAAAACTTGACTTGACTAAAATAAGTCAAAAACTAATTAGGTTAGGTTAAGTTCGGGCGTAAAGACGTATTGACACAACTATGCCTTAAATTATGTAATTTACAACGCGTATATAAATTAAATAATAAATTAATAAAAGGCACATACAAGTTATTTTAGGTGAAGTTAGTTACAATATTGAAGCCACGCATATGATAGCGTCTCTTCATTGGGAAAAGAAAATAAATATTACACCGCCTTTTATACTGCTGTTTTTACAGTTTACGGAACAATTAACAATTTTTCTTGTGTATCTTTCAAAGTCTTAGAGCATTTAACCTATGGAGACGGCAAGCCGCGAATCACTGAACAAATTTTTCTGCCACTTTCTGCGGGAGGCGAGGAAAACACATACAGCACACTACAAAAAAATGACAATCACTCACAGATACATGCATCCTATTGCTACAAACGCACACAAAAAAATTAATAACCACACAATCAAAAAACACACACACATTGACAAATTTGTGTGTATCTACGCAATAATCCCATGACAACAGATACAAATTGCTAGTGATGTGATACAAATAATGACTGGAAATTCATTTTAATGCATGAATGAATGAGCAAAATGATAATTCGTTTTATTTTTGTTATACTAAATAATAATAAACTTGAGTAATTAATAAACTACGTAGGTAGGTAAGAAAGGTAGGAGAATTTAAGATACACTAAAAAAAGAACGATTGAATTTATTTTTAGTCAATAATATCAACCGGATAGACTTTTATTTGACACTTTTTTATGTAACACTTTAACACGTCAGTTTTTCGTTTGTTTTGAACTATTTGAGTACGGTGTTTCCTAGCTAAGCTTGTTTGATATCTTATATAGGAAAACATACGTGTATTGTTTCATAGCCATAATCTAGTTCATATACATGTCTCAATGATCACGCCTAGAGGCAATCACTGATTTTTAAAATGTACCAGTTTATTATATACATGTCGAACACATTTCTGTGGATCAACTTTTTTGGTTAAAAAGGATAAACGAACATTTGAGTATTTTTAACATTTGCAATTGTATATGGCTTCGAATTGATGTGCAGTGGGGTTGTCATTGTAACTACCATGGCTGCGATAGTCTCCTCTCGATAGAGGTATCAAACAAAAATCTAAATCGCTTCATATGTTTAGGAGCTATGATGCCACAGACAGACATACAGATACACAGCAATTCACGTCAAATTGATAACACCCCTCTTTTTCCGTCGGGGATTAAAAAATGATTGAAAACTCACTAACGAAACGAACAAACTTACTTTTTATTAGCCTAAAACTTGAAAAGAAAAGAATTTAAATCTATTCTCATAGACATTTATAAATGATATATTTTTTTAGTTCAACCTGACTTGTCCAGAAACAAACACAAACAAAATTATTTTGATACTGAACATACTGATTCAAAAAAATCATTTAATTTATCAATAATTCATTCACGTTGTCCCAGCACTATGCACATCGCTACCCTGTCAGCCTTTCTTAGTTCTTAAATAAAACTATGTTGATGTATAATTTATACTTATATGTGGTAGGAAAAACCATGGCTTCGCAAATTGAAAGTGGCAGCTCGCTTTTTGCAAAGAGGAAACCGCACAATTAACCATTTTTTCGGAGAACTTACTTGCGACACAATACACCTTCAACTGTCCATTTCCAGACACAATAGAAATTACCATTGTTCTAATCCGATTCTGTCATATGGCCAAGCGACTTTGGCAGAGGGGTACGCTCAGCTATGCCATCTCCATAGGTTAAATGCTCTAAGTTCAAAGTTCACGGGTTCATCACAAATGTTTGGGAGCCACAGTATTTTTCTCACCGAGCGAAACAACGCTATAGGTGTGAGTGACACGACAATAGCGATGAAATGGCTAGTTGTCAGTATGACACTTGTCAATTCGATGTGTTGCCACTGTGTGTTTTTGAAATACCCGAGCAAAATGCATTGTTTATCTTAACAAAGCAATTATGAACTAATAATTCAAAATATAAATTAATTTAATACTAAAATATATATGACATAGATGAACATAGATGAATCACATAAGTTACTAAATAGTTAAGCTAGTTAGTAATTTATTTTATTTTCATTAACTACATGAGAAAGTACCTAAATTTTCTAAAAAGGACAATCAATGGTAACACTTATCGTGACGTAGGCTTAGGCCATCCTGGGAAGAGAATACCAGGCGAAGTATACGGAGTATGTTATTATACCATGTATAAAACTAGTTCATTCGCCGACCGCCGCCATTGTGTATCGTATTGTGTCGCAAGTAAGTTCTCCGAAAAAATGGTTAATTGTGCGGTTTCCTCTTGCAAAAAGCGAGCTGCCACTTTCAATTTGCGAAGCCATGGTGTTTCCTACCACATATAAGTATACATTATACATCAACATAGTTTTATTTAAGAACAATGTCAAAATAATGGATAATGCCTTTACGATAGAAAAATTCAGTGGTACGTTGGTAGCACAAACGCAGTACAGGGGCTGACAGGGTAGCGATGTGCATAGTGCTGGGACAACGTGAATGAATGATTGATAAATTAAATGATTTTTTTGAATCAGTATGTTCAGTATCAAAATAATTTTGTTTGTGTTTGTTTCTGGATAAGTCAGGTTGAACTAAAAAAATATATCATTTATAAATGTCTATGAGAATAGATTTAAATTCTTTTCTTTTCAAGTTTTAGGGTAATAAAAAGTAAGTTTGTTCGTTTCGTTAGTGAGTTTTCAATATTTTTTAATCCCCGACGGAAAAAGAGGGGTGTTATCAATTTGACGTGAATTGCTGTGTATCTGTGTGTCTGTCTGTCGCATCATAGCTCCTAAACAGATGAAGCGATTTAGATTTTTGTTTGATACCTCTATCGAGACGAGACTATCGCAGCCATGGTAGTTACAATGACAACCCCACTGCACATCAATTCGAAGCCATATACAATTGCGAATGTTAAAAATACTCAAATGTTCGTTTATCCTTTTTAACCAAAAAAGTTGATCCACAGAAATGTGTTCGACATGTATAACTATAATAAACTGGTACATTTTAAAAATCAGTGATTGCCTCTAGGCGTGATCATTGAGACATGTATATGAACTAGATTATGGCTATGAAACCATACACGTATGTTTTCCTATATAAGATATCAAACTAGCTTAGCTAGGAAACACCGTACTCAAATAGTTCAAAACAAACGAAAAACTGACGTGTTAAAGTGTTACTTAAAAAAGTGTCAAATAAAAGTCTATCCGGTTGATATTATTGACTAAAAATAAATTCAATCGTTCTTTTTTTAGTGTATCTTAAATTATCCTACCTTTCTTACCTACCTACGTAGTTTAGCAGACCACAAATCGTATTGCGTATTTTTTTTATTTGTGAAATTAATTACTTAAGTTTATTATTATTTAGTATAACAAAAATAAAACGAATTAACATTTTGCTCATTCATTCATGCATTAAAATGAATTTCCAGTCATTCTTTGTATCACATCACTAGCACTTTGTATCTGTTGTCATAGAATTATTGCGTAGATACACACAAATTTGTCAATGTTGTGTGTTTTTTGATTGTGTGGTTATTATTTTTTCGTGTGCGTTTGTAGCAATAGGATGCATGTATCTGTGAGTGATTGTATTTTTTTTGTAGTGTGCTGTATGTGTTTTCCTCGCCTCCCGCAGAAAGTGGCAGAAAAATTTGTTCGGTGATTCGCGGCTTGCCGTCTCCATAGGTTAAATGCTCTAAGGCTTGGGCCGATTGATGAAAAAAGTTTAATACACCAAAAAGCAGAGGACAGTTACTTTTTGCTTCAAAATAGGTAATACTTTTATGGCCGGATTTGTGAAAAATAAATAAGACGACGTTTAAGTGACGACAATAAACCTACACGATCTTGTACTACACATGAAATCGTGACATATGCCTTAAAAAAGTTTATTCGCAAAGACTTGTTTTCCTCTATCAGTTACCATTTACACAAAAATGATTTTACAAATCATAATTTGGAACTGGCAAGATTAATAATGGAAAAATATACTGCTACAAGAATTTCGTTCTTAATGAAAAAAGCAGACCCACAAAAATGTATTCGTCATATTTATACAAAAATAATCTATTTTAAAAACCAGTGATGATAATTATTGTAGTTCATAATAAATAAAGTCAATCTTTATAACACTAACTAACTTTGTATCACTTTTTAAACCGTATATCCCGAACCGAGTTCTTGAATTTATCGATAATGCGTATCGACAGTAGTTACAACCACGGCTGTAAGCAACTTGTCAGTGTAGTTGCGTCATCTCATTATACTGTCATGACACAGAATGTATCCATGTGTGTGTAAAATTGTTAGTGTATTTTTTAATTTTTATGTGTGAGTTTCGTAGTAACAGACGATTATTTTTGTGTGAGAATTTGTTAAAGTGTGGGTAGAGCAGATTTCCCCCCGCAAAAAATGACAGACTGTTTTGTATCGGGAAAAAACCCTATGGCTACTCCCCTCCGGTCCGCCGGTGGTCCGTGTTGCTCTATGACTTTAATACAACTACCGAATACCTGTTCAAACTTTTTATGTTTAAAAAAACCACTGTTACCATCATCACTGGCGGACAATAATATTCGCCGCCGAAAACAACGACTGCCAAACACTATTGACAAGAATATTCAAAAACAGAAACTGTCCGAAAAACCAAATCAAGTGTCAGACCGCGATCACCGGCGCCCGGCGATTCTCTGTAAAATTATTGGTGCTTCTGCATCTCTCTGTTTCTGTGTGTGTCCCCAATGTGAAGCATGTTGTGGCTAGCCAACCCCATCAGTATCAACAACTACTATGAATTCAAGCAATTCGAGAGCATCCTGTTCGAGAAATAAGTGGCAAAGTTTCCATCATCTGCCTGTGCTGATTACACCACTAGGTTGTTTGAAGACCAGAAAAGTAATAGTGCTAACACGTCCGGATTTGGTACGGCCGGACCACGGATTTGTTGGCGGAGTTAGTCCGGCCGTACCATATCCGAGCGTGTGTAGAGTGGAAAGCGGTAAAGGACGTCAGATTCCAAGTAGGTCAGAATCCATGTAAGTCATTTTCCAGTTAGGTCATTTTCCAACTAGGTCATATTTTGTGTAATTAATGGTTTCTGGTACAGTTAGTGCCTTCTCACACGCCCCGGTTGGCGGGTAGCCGGAGCCGGGTACCCGGCGGCGAATGTATAGCCATGTTGGCGTACATTTAAAAGCTAACGTTCATGGCTACATACTTCGCCGCCAGGTACCCGGTAGCCGGGGCGAGTGAAAAGGCCTGCTGGACATATTATATTCATCGCACCATGTCTGCGAGACTTCTTTGGTGGCACGGACTATATAGTCTGGAAATGATGACACTAACCCCCAGTATCCCAGCTCAAAATTATCGAAGAATTAATGTGACAAATTGTCAAGCAAGCGTTTTCTGCTGTGATTGGCTGTTGAAAATTCATTCAACGAATCAGAGCAGATAACAAGTGCTTGACAATTTGTCACATTAGTTCTCCGATAATTCTAAGCTGGGAAACTGGGTGTTACATACATACATACATAAACTCACGCCTTTTTCCCATGGGGGTAGGCAGAAACTACAGAACGCCACCTGCTACGATCCTTACATACTTCTTTTGCTTCACACACATTCATACATCTAGTCATACACACACGCCGGTTATGGGTACTGCGCACTTGGCCTTTCTGAAGAACATCACCTATAAGGTCTATGTATGTCTTTCTAGGGCGTCCCCTTCCGGCGTTTCCATTCACGCCTGCCTTGTAAATACCTTTCGTTAGTCGACTTTCATTCATCCTCTCAACATGGCCAAACCATCTTAACATACCCTTTCAATTTTAGTCACTACATCTTCTTTCATTCATCCTCTCAACATGGCCAAACCATCTTAACATACCCTTTCAATTTTAGTCACTACATCTTCTTTCATTCATCCTCTCAACATGGCCAAACCATCTTAACATACCCTTTCAATTTTAGTCACTACATCTTCTTTTAAACCAAACAAACTGGGGGTTACTATATGTAAATTCCTTGATTGTGTTATTATTATATATTATATTACCGCTATGTATGTACCTTGCCGCTTAATTTATTTGGTGAGCTAATAATTATTCAGTCAATATTATGACTCTCAATCTATTATAAATTAGTCTATGATTATGACAATCAACGTCATCTTTATTAAATCGCTAATAATCTATTACATTACATAAAAAATGGATCGCGGTGACTCCGAAGATTTGAAAGTGATTTTTACGGCAAAGGGTAAACCATGTACCGTTTATAAAGGGTATAAATATTGTTGTATTTATTGTAAATCTAGAAGTGTTGACAGAAAATTTGTTGAGTCATTGAAAATTTTTAAATGAAGAGTGCATAACCGGGCACATAACTGTATCCGAATTTTTAAGAAGAGCATCCAAATTAAGTTACCGTATCTATAAGCTCAGATTCGGAGCACAACATTTCAAGCATAGAAGAAATGCTACTATCCTAATCTGAGCTACTTGGAATCTGAGCTCCATCGCCGAATATAAATGCTAATGTAAGAATGTTTAAAGATGGAAAATGTTTTTTTTTTGTTTTCATGGTATAGAAATTTTGAAAACTTACTACGAATAAAAAAAAAAAACTTTTACATCGCTTAATTTCATGTCGGAAAATTATGATACTGACTGTACTGTGCATTACCAACTCAAAATCTGACCTAGTTGGAAAATGACCTAACTGGAAAATGACGTACATGGATTCTGACCTACTTGGAATCTGACGTCCTTTACCGCTTTCGTAGAGTGCTTTGATTATGTACTTATATAATCAAAGGTAGAGTGGTCCGCCGGACATTATTATTATTAATTGAGCCCGTCTCGGTCCGCTTGGTGTGTAGGTTAAATGCTCTAAGGTGTAGGGTTGTAGGCTGGTTGCACCGTACCAACTACGACCAGCATTGAACAAGTCCCCGATTTATGGGTGATCTACTGGTTTTAGTTTTATCGCCCGATATTTTTACATTTAACTTATCTTTTATTTTATTTTTTATTATGAATATGCTCGCGTTTGACGGTTTGACCACTACGACTACTCTTGTGGGTGGAGTTAATCCGGATGTACCAAATCAAGACGTGTGTTAGCACTATAATGCTGAACAGACAGCTAAGATCTTGCTGTTGCTACTAACCGGCTAGCTAATAGTGCTAACACACGTCCGGATTTAGTTTGGCCGGACCACGGCTTTGTGGGCGGAGTGAGTTAGACCAGCCGTACCATATCCGAGCTTGTGTAGAGTGGTCCGCCGGAAATTATTATTATTAATTGAGTCCGTCTCGGTCACCTTGTTTTCACATCGGATATGTTCTGCTCCGTACCAAATTCGGACGTGTGACGGCCGTACCAACTACGACCGGCGTTGAAAAAGGCCCCAATTTATGGGCGATCTACTGATTTTGGTTATTATTGCCCGATATTTTACATTCAACTTAGTCATAAATAAAAACGGAAAATAATGTTCTAACGCCGCCCACAAATCCGTTCTCGCTTACACACGCTCGGTTCAGTTAGTCCGGCCGTACCAAATTAGGTACAGTACAACTATTTTGGTAATGTCTCTCGGCAATCATCGCATTTCCGAATACAAATTAATGCTGTCATCGTTTTGTGAAGCATTAATATGTAACGTGAATTATTTGATAAAAAGATCCTGGGAATAACTTTGAAGGTACCGTCGCCGTTATAGCATTACTAGTTTTTAAATTTGGTATAATGATTTGTTATTTTCAACAAGACTGTACAATTTCTAATTTCTGCCGTAAAGAGAATCTGTCATAAAGCGAATCTGTCGTAAAGAGAATCTGACTTAAAGCGAATCTGTCCTAATGCGAACAAATGCTAATTTCCATGTCCAGCAATTATTAGATTTATCGTGTACAATATTTTGAATACAGAACTAAGTATTTTATTGTTTCGCTTTGATTTCTGTGTGAACTATATAGAGCTGTAAAACTATTTTCCCCCTTACTTATGTTTAAATGCCAAAAAGTTGGGGGTTCTTGCGAAGGTGAGACGGTACTTCACCCCAGAGCAGTTGCTTAACTTGTATCAAGCGCAAGTCAGATCATGCATGGAGTACTGTTCTCATCTCTGGGACGGATCTGCCAAATACCAGCTGGATGCACTCGAGTCGATCGAAAAACGAGCCAAGAGGCTTATCGGCAATGAGATACTGGTCGAGTCTAGGCTCCAGAGCCTTGAACATCGGCGCCGAGTTGCCAGCCTGTCGGTTTTTTATCGGTTACATTTCGGGGAGTGTGCGTTGGAATTGCATGAACTGATTCCTCCTAGCCCGTTCCATCATCGGACTACAAGACGTACGGCGATGCGTCATCGATACATGGTGGACATCCCACCCATACGCACCAAACGTTTTGGGAACACTTTTATTATACGAACAGCAAAAGAGTGGAATTCCCTGCCTGAGTCTGTGTTTCCCGATAGCTACAACCTGGGAGTCTTTAAGTCAAGAGTGAATAGGTTACTTCTAGGCAAGCGTGCTCCATCGTCGACCACATCATCGCTTACCATCAGGTGAGATAGTGGTCAAACGCAAGCCTATTACATATAAAAAAAAAAAAAAAAAAAAAAAAAAAAAAAATGTACCCAATTCGACAAAGAAAAGATCCTAAAAAGTTATAAATAAAAAAAGTAATTTAAATAGAAAAATCATTTTTTTTAATAGTATTAACCATTATATATACTTCCAAGTTGATTGAGAGCGTCCGGTCTGCACCAAGGGCAACTGATATAAAGCCGACGACTGATGAACCACGAAGTTTGACGAGGGCCATTAATAAAATAGTTGTACTGTACCTACCTAAACGTGCCATAACTGATCTACAAATGGCAGCTGGGAGCAACTGCTTAACGCGCTGTCCGGAGTACGGAGGAGTCTCGGTCATAGACTAATATTTGGTCTCGGTACCTACTATCCACGGACAATTAGTCTTAGATATCGACCCGTGAAGCTGTTTATAACTTAGCCACGAACTTCACACTATCTCTCGCATTGGCGCGGAATGGAACGGAAGCGATTTTTTGCAATCACATTGTACATAGCATATTGCCTTCGTTCTCAAAAGGACAGATTCTCATAAAGACAGATTAGCAAAAGGACAGATTCTTATAAGGACAGTTTCGCATCAAGACAAAGTACAGTTAAGTTGAAAATAATATATATTATATTTAATTTCTTTTTACTTTACAAACAAAACCAAAATAAAATTATTTTAATGTAGGTATATATTCAATTCATTAAAAAATACTTTTGTTAAACCTACTCACTGTAGGTTTGGTAAATTGGTACGTTTCACATATTCCAAGTCTCAGTTTTGCGAGGCGTTGTAAGCACTCTATGGCCGATGTTTTATAGTTTGCGAAATCCAAAATAATGTTCCCAATTTTCCTGTCAACCAAAATACCAGCTTTCCTTTCTTTTTTTACTGCAAAATAATAACCACCACGTACTATTTGATCGGACAGTTTTAGGAATCTTAAAATTAATACTTTTGTGCCACTCTTCGATGGCATTCGTGGATCGAAACTTTTCGCCATAGGAACTAAAGATATTGCTGGTAATGAGTTTCATCCACTGTTTATTGAAATAGTCTTGAAAAATAAGCTTTCCTCATTACTAGGGGCTAATTCGCATAAACAATGGTACGCCTCGGGTACAAGCGTTGCTGGCAATAGTGCTAATAGTGAGAAAAGTTGAGTGTATTTACGACCCTCTTTAGAAGAACTGAATCCAATTGCTTTTGCCTTCTTCCAAATTGCATTTATAAAATGATAGTGGCAGCCTTTTACTATTAATGAATTAGGTACTATTGAATATATTTATGTATACCTACTACCTACCTCCTATTTAAAAAATAATCTCATTCACTTAAATGAGCTTGTTTTATGTAGCTACATCATTCATATTAATACTCTCACCGCCTGGCGACATGGCCAGCTGCTTTGGAAAACTGTGTATATGCGTAGCGGTGAGACTGTTATTGGCCTAAAGTAGTGTGTGGATCTGTACCTTTGCTGTCTTTATGCGAAAATGTCTTTATGAGAATCTGTCCTTCTGCTAATCTGTCTTTATGAGAATCTGTCCTTATGCGAACAAAGGGCATATTGAACCTTACGTCAATTGTGTTATGTACAAACTTAGCTTCGTAGCTACTGTCGGTGCGAAAATGACGAAATTGACGCTTCAGTACCATTCCATTTCGCAGCAATGTAAATTGAGCCTTATAATAGCCACTTTATGGTAATGTATATACATATGCGAGAGATAGTGTGATCGCTAGCTCCTCGCTGCCGGGTTGCAGGCTGGTCCGGTCCCACAGCTAGCGCTCATGCCGCTGTGCATGCCACTGTGCATGTCGCTGATGCCGCTGCTGGCGACGGCGGTGCTGGCAGTGGGGCTGACGCCGTGCGTGCTGCAGCGCGCCTGCCCCGCGCGCCGGCCGCGCCCGCCCTCCACCGTGTGCATGCACCGGATCTCTTCGCTCCGCGATGACCGCCTCGACAACACCTCCATGTACGTATCTTATGTTCATCATCGTCTAAACTGGGTCTTTGTCCAAATATATTGGGATGAAGAAAGGTGGAATAGGTTGGTGACCAAAAAAAATGACCACCAACCAAAAAAAATAGGTTGGTGGTTGAAGTGGCATGGTGGTGTTACAGATGTGTTACCTTGATAGAAAGTTAGGATTTTTGTCGTTGAGGAAATGCACTGAATATTATTATTATGTCCTTTATTGTTTTCTTTTAATTTCTTATTTTATACATTTTTAAATATTTTTATAAAACATACAGAATAAAAAAACACATTTAAAAATATAGAAAATAAAGGCCCACCGGTATTGGGAACAGGGTCCAAGCTACCGGCTGTCGGAGCTCCAGAGAGAGGAACCTCCTAACAATACGTGCCGTGTCCAGAAATACTGCTTTCTGGATCAGGCCTTTGATCCAGCCGCCTAACGAGAGCTTCCTAAGGTGTTGGTCAAGGTTCGTGGCTATTAATCCACTGGCTGACACGACTATCGGTACAATAATCGCTGTGTCCACATCCCAAATGTCGACAACCTCGCGAGCCAAGTCAAGATACTTGATTTGCTTATCTTTCTCGGCTTTCCGTCATGCGGGACAGTTATATCAACAATCATTGCACGCCTATCTATGGTTTTGGTCCACCACCACTATATCAGGCTTATTAGCGATAATAGACCTGTCAGTGATGATGGACCGATCCCAGTACTATGTGATATTGCCATTCTCGAGAACTGGGTCGGGCACATATCTGTATGTAATAGGTACGGCACCTCCGATGCCACAAGAGGGTATTTCAGAGCAAATTGCTGATGGATAATCCTGGCTACGTACAACAAGTACTCTTCGTTAGCTAGACGAGAACAACCAGAGATAATGTGGCGTCACCCGGGTGGTGACATGCTCGACAGATGTCAACCGTGCCATCCTTCACAATAAATCTCCGGTAGTTATTCGTCATGTCACCGAAACGCAGCCAGGCTACGGACGCTGATTGGTCTACAACGGACCCATGTAGGGCCCGGCAAAAGCGTCCGTGAAGATCTTTACTTTGCCATACCTCCCTGCGGTCGTTAGTGTCAAGCACTACAAGGCTTGCGCCAGTTCTCATTCGCCAAGGAGAGCGGGGTGAGGCTAATACATCTCGATGCATGCCCACGTCTGTGTATAGAAAATATTCTCTGAGATTGCATATCTCGCGGTTGTGGAGGTTTTTGGCATTTAAAAAGCCTCGGCCTGCACACTTCCGCGGCTTAATGAATCTCATGACCGATGATCGTGGGTGATGCATTCGATATGCAGTCAGCAGTGTACGGACCCGCCTATCCAGGGCGTCATGTTCCGTTTGAATCCATTTGAGTATGCCGAAAGAGTATATCAATACCGGCATGACCCAACCGTTGAAGGCGCGCACCTTGTTTCCGCCCGAAAGAAGACTATTCTTTTCCTTCTGCAGGCGTCCAAAGAAGCGTTCCCTCAACGATTGCTTCATGTCAGTAGTGCTAATACGTAACGCTTCCGACATACTTATAGGTTTCGTTTGGAGAGAGGGATCTCAGGTTTATGGAATCCGCGAGTTGAATTCCCACGGATTCCACAATCTCCCCTCGCTTTACGTGTATGACCGCACAGTTGTCCACACCAAACTCCATCCTGATGACGCTACTAAAAGTTTCAGTTACCTTGAGTAGCTCCATCAGCTGAAGATTGATGGGCAAAGAGCTTCAGGTCATCCATGTAAAGTAGGTGAGATATAACCTGACCACCTCTCTTCAACCGATAGCCTAGTCCTGAATTCTCCAGCAGCTTTGCTTAGAGGATTCAGGGCCAGGCAAAACCAAAATAGCCTCAAACTAACGAACCTGTAGGCTAATGGTCATATCAATAAGGAGTAGCTCCTTAGTACCGCGGGACCCGTTCCTACATCCATTCTGAGAGACCGACATGATGTGTTTATTAATTTTAACTCTAAAATGGATGTTTCTTACATCCTAATAGACCCTTGGTAAACATGTAATAGGTCTATAATTTTTGGGTTTTGCGGTGCTACCAGACTTGTGGAGCAGGTGGGTTATTCCTGTTGTAAGGAACTTTGGTAGCTAACCAGACTCTAAGAATGCCTGGTACTGAGATGCCAAACGAGCGTGCGACCTTTGTAGCCAATTTATCCAGAAGTCGTGCAGCCCGTCCGGCCCTGGAGATTTCCAGTTTGGCAACGGACGGACTGCACGGGCTACATCTTGGGGGCTGATTGTGATAGCCCCCATTTCTTGTATTGCAACGCACGCTCGTTCGCCCTCCCGAGTCCATTCACCTTATTCGTGTGACTGACAGGTACCGACCAGATGCTGCGCCAGAATGAACACATAGCATCATCTTCCTGCAGGCGCGTATCAGTCACACCTTGGTAGGGCTCAAGCCCGATAAACCCACCTTTTATTAATTTGGAATGTACGATTCTAGGTGTATCGCTCCACTCTCCGCCTATACTCTTTCATACTCTTGAGGTATGGAGAAGTATGGAGGTTACAGATATGGGTCTGTAGTTGGCCGGGTCAACTCGACTGGCCCTTCTTGGGCACGGGCTGTACGTTAGCTTGCTGCCAAGCATTCGGCACTTTTCCAGCCTCATACGAAAGACGAAATAGACGTGTCAAGATCGGAGACAGTTCAGGCGCACAGGTTCTAAGAACAATTGCTGGAATGCCATCAGGGCCGCTAGCCTTGTTCACGTCGAGGTGGCTCAGCACCCTACGGACGTCCTTTTACTGGATACGAATGTCCGACATACTCGTCTCGCATCCATCACGAGAAGGAGGGGGCTGCGCGTCACCAGGATTCAGACGTGAACATTCCGCAAAAAGAGAGGCAAATAAATTTGCCTTCTCCTCAGCGGAGTGGGCCAGCGACCCATTGGGTTTCAACAGTGGTGGTAGTGTGGGACGGCAAAAGTTCGACTCGACCGACTTAGCCAGGGACCAAAACGCCGTCAAACGCGCAAAATGTCGTCACGGGCATACATACATACGCCCGCCCGTGGTCTAAAATTGTGCTCCAGGGTGAACCCTGGGTAAGACAAGTACGACACGTCTGACGGATTCGTTATCTGCGTCTCCGTAAGGAAAAAGAGCGCTGGTATCTCAGCCTCCAGATGGTAGTGGACTGCAGTGATATTTGAGTGCAGACCTCGAATATTGGTGAGGTGCACTTTGTGGGGGAGGGGGTGCAGCCGCTGTTTATCTCCAGTATTATTTTTCCTTTTCATAATATAAAAGAGTGAATGGAGTAGAGGAGTAGGAAGTGAGACGAGGTTTCACGCTGTTAACCTACAGACACGCACTGGAAGGACCGCATCATTGGGGCACTAGTATGGAGACTGCGGGGACGCCCGAGCCCCCCCGGAATGTCCATCGGACCCTGCCGTCTGGACGCCAACCAGAACGATGGCGCATTCCGGAATTTTTCGACAGTTGGCGGGGCAGCCTTTCGTGTGTGGGGCTGGCACACTACTTGGGCCCCCAACTACCTGCGGTCGGCCAGCGGCGCACCGTGCCTCGGATCCCGCTACCCTCCGCGACTAGTCTCCATAGTAAAGTTGACCAAGATTATCAATGCTGCATTTATCTTAAAATATGTACCTACCTGAGCCATGGAAGGTCGCTGAAGTCATTATGATTGCGAAACCTGGAAAACCACCCATGAAGCATCATCATATAGATCTATTTCTCTGTTGCCAGTGTTATCAAAGCTATTCGAAAACTGTTATTGAAACGGTAAAACCAGTAATAGAAGATAAAGACCTTATTCCAAATCATCAATTTGGCTTTAGAGAAAAATACTCAACAATAGACCAGACACATAGAATAACCCATATCATTGAAAACACTTGAAAATAAGGCAGTCTACGCCACCGTGTTTTTAGATGTCGCGCAAGCTTTTGACTAAGGCATAAGGTTCTAATGTTCAAGCTCAGACGCATGCTACCAGAATTTGCAGATATTCTAGAGTCGTATATAACTAATAGAATGTTTAGAATACGGCAAGAAGACGCATATTCCGAGCTAAAAGCTATAAAAGCTGGGGTACCTCAAGGAAGTGTGCTAGGCCCAATTTTGTACTTGTTATACACATGTGACATCCCAGAACTGGAAAACAACACCATTGCGACCTTTGCAGATGATACTGCAATTATGGCTACCGGATCAAGCCACAGAGAAGCAGTAGAAAAAGTTCAACTAGCTGTGAACAAATTTTATAACTGGACACAAAAATGGAAGATCAAACTGAATGAGCCAAAATCAATTCACGTTGACTTCACAAATAATCACTTGGACTATCACCCAATCTACATAAACGGCATGCAAGTGCCTTATGCTAATACAGCCAAATACCTTGGCATAACTCTCGACGCCAAGTTGCGTTGGAAAGCTCATGTCAAAAAGAAAAGACAGGAACTCGACATACGTTATAAAAGTATGTATTGGTTACTCGGAAGGAAATCCTGTCTATCAATACATAATAAAATAACCATATATAAGCATATACTGATGCCAATTTGGACGTATGGTATCCAACTTTGGGGCTGTACTAAACAAAGCAACGTAAAATTTATCCAACAATTCCAAAATAAGGTGCTCAGGGATGCTGTACATGCACCCTGGTACATAAAAAAATGACGATCTTCACCGTGACCTTAAAACGGAATTCGTCACCAAAATCATCCAAAAATTTACGGAAGCCCACGAACACAGACTTCATCGACACGTGAATGTTGAGGCTATCCAGCTGCTAAACAATACAGACTTAGTGCGTAGGCTTTAAAGAACTTAACCTTATTATTATTATTAATTCATTTATTTCAGGCGACAGGGCCCAGATAAAATAACTTAAACCTAAACATACATAATAATAATGGTGTTAGTAACAATATCAACTTATACCTATGTTAGTAGCACAATAACAAAAGATACAATCTGAACAAAATTTAAAACTATGAATGGATATTGGATAATGGATATTTTATGAATTGGTTTAGTGTACAAAGTGAATGAATAATAGTGACAACGCTGTGCTAAACATATAACACATGAACATAGTGTTTTTATAAATTATATCAGACTCTTAAAGTGCTACGGACTTATGTAAAAGTGCAAATGGACACTATTCTTAGTTTTAACATCATCTATAACGTTACATAAAATTGCTTATTAGTCTTTTAGGCTAGATCGTAATTAATTATTAAATTAAGAATTTTGTTCTTACTAACAAAGAACAAAAAAAAGGTAAACATAGTTGTGAGTGACGTTTTAGTGTCGCGTAATTTACGCTGTATTAGATTTTTGTGTTGTGTCACGTAATTTACGCAGCATTCGTTTTCATACTAAAGTAATTTTTGGTCCACCTGAAATTATGCGTACCTATCAAAAAACCCGACCAGTCTTCTGCTCCATATATCCGTGGCTGGCGTGAATATTTTGACATGTCTAAAATTGTAATTTGTCAGGGCGGCCATTTTAAAGTTTTGGCGTCTTCTGGTAAATTGGTAAATTAGTTTAACATAAGTGTTTTAGTTGTTTTAAAGGTTATTTTATGCCATCTTTTAAATGAAGCCAATAAATAAACGAATTTTTCCATAGATTGCATAATAATAGACTTATCAAGTCGTTCACCAACGAGTTATCAACTTATTCACCGAGTTGTCAACTTGTTCACCAACAGTTATCAACTTATTCACCTTATTAGTAGGTAAACAACGTTATTTTAATGACAAACACATTATTTTAATTGGATAGCAAACAGATGACAAACTTAAAAAAAAAAAAATTGCTGTAATACCTACTACTCACTCAAATCAAGTAATGTTGTTCTAACTGAACAAATATTTAATTGAAACACCACGAAACTATCAGTTTCCTAGTATTTTTGTAATAAAAAAACATAAAAAATAGAAAATTGTTTTATTGGACCACAAACACCGTCGTCATACAGACACAAGTGTGTTACTAACACAACTAAAAATTGAAACAACTAATATAACTAAAACATTGACTCCTCAACCTCGTCGCAGACCATTAATATTTTATTGGACCTCAGAATCCTCTTCATCTGGGTTGTCTTCGTCCAAATCTGGATCAGTAGATGCAGAGACATCACCGACAGTTTTTATATTAATATAAAACTCTTTGAACGAATCGTCAATCAGGTCAATCATGTCCATCAAATCCTTTTTTTTCTCTGCACTGATTGGCAAAGCTTCCTTGGAGATTTGGCTCAATCTAAAGGCATCTATGGTGGTTTTTCCTCTTTTCCGAAAATTTACTGACTTGAAAGGGGGTTCGCGATCCAGGGTTTTCTTGAAATTTATTTTTCCTACGCTGTTTTTATTATATTGTAGCCATTTAATAGGTTGCCATAGAAATTTGTCCCCAGAATCGTCCAGTTTTTTGACAGTAAAGGGTCCTTTCTTGGATTTTAGTTCGGCAAAATCCAAGAAATCATTTACCGTCATCACCACGACCTTAAATCCGTGGCTGGCGTGAACACATTGACATGTCGACTTCTAGGACTTTTTTTTTATTGGCTTATTACATCCTACGCATTAGGAATTTATATGAAAAAAATTGACAGTTATAGATATACAAAATTTTTGGAGCAATCGACTTTGGTAATATGTTGACATCTCGCATTTTGACATGTCTAACTTAACAAAACCTCATGTCAAATTAACGATTCACATGTTTTTGTGATCGAACATTGATATTTTGTTATATCAACCTATACTCAGCACCCAAAATAATATTCGTTATTTGATATCTCAATTAATACACTTAAAAGTTTTGTTTAAGTACTTATTTTAAATTGACAAATTGAAGTGTCAAGCTATTGCCAGCTGAGGTCTTTTTGGTTAAATCGTGACAAATTGAGATATCAAGTTATGGCCCACCGAAGAATTTCTGTTGAAATTGCGATATATTGAGATGTCCAGTTACGGCCAACGAAGTTCTGAGCACTAAAAGTAATAAGTATAGGTATCACTACATGTCCGTTATAAAAAACTTGTAACGTTAAATTAATATGTTTAGTTGACAACTTATGTACCCTAGTTGTTTTAAAAAATAATCGAGTTATCAAAAAACTTTCGTAAGAAGTAATAATTTTTCAAATATCGCGGCAAATCCCTCGTATTCGCGTACTGGATTTTCAATGCTCTGCTTAGCGCCGAGAGTTGAAAATCCAACCAGTGTGTTTGTTCGACGCGTTGGAATGCACTCTGTTGGATTCTCAATGCTCGACTCAACACCGAGAGTTGAAAATCCAGTACGCGATAAAATCCCGCTGCGATATTTTTACGTCCGTGCGAACGTCGCGGTCAGCTGACTGTTTACTAGAAACTGTGTACTTAGATGTATGTAGACGATGGGAATCTAGGTGTAGTAGGTACCTGGATATCGTCGTTTAAAATTAATTTAACTGCTGAATTAGCTGAACACCAACATCAAGCTGATAAAGCTTGATGTTGGTGTTTTGGTTGTTTTGGTTTGTAAACGCACCCACGATACAGGAAGTAATTCCTAGTGTGGGGCAACGTTTTTTTTAAAAAAAAAAGAAAGAAATAAAGAAAGAAAAGAAAGCTTATGCTGAAAAACGTGTGGATAAAGAGAATGTCAAAGCAGATTCATCTGTTAGGGCATTTGCATTTGACCTCCAGCAGTGCTTGCCGACACCATATTTAAAAACATCTGTCTCGTTTTATAAACGACAGCTTTGGTCTTTTAATTTAACAGTGCATGATTTAGCGACTAATGAGGCTACCTGCTACATGTGGGACGAGACAATAGGAGCTCGAGGAGCAAACCAAATCGCCTCATGTTTGTGGCACTTCTGCAATAGTTTGTCATCCGAAGTCAAAGAACTGATTTTTTATTCGGATACTTGTGGTGGCCAAAACAAAAACAATGTCGTGGCAATGATGTTCATGTTTTTGCTACATAATCATCCAACGCTGCAAAAGATAAACCACAAATTCCTCCTCAGTGGGCACACACATATGGAGTGTGACTCTGACCACGCGATTATTGAAAAAACAAAAAAGAGAACACAAATGAGAATCAATCATTTATATGATTGGGTGCAGCTGGTGAGGACTTGCAAAGTTCAGAAACCATTTCCGTGGCTGGCGTGAATATTTTGACATGTCTAAAATTGTAATTTGTCAGGGCGGCCATTTTAAAGTTTTGGCGTCTTCTGGTAAATTGGTAAATTAGTTTAACATAAGTGTTTTAGTTGTTTTAAAGGTTATTTTATGCCATCTTTTAAATGAAGCCAATAAATAAACGAATTTTTCCATAGATTGCATAATAATAGACTTATCAAGTCGTTCACCAACGAGTTATCAACTTATTCACCGAGTTGTCAACTTGTTCACCAACAGTTATCAACTTATTCACCTTATTAGTAGGTAAACAACGTTATTTTAATGACAAACACATTATTTTAATTGGATAGCAAACAGATGACAAACTTAAAAAAAAAAAAATTGCTGTAATACCTACTACTCACTCAAATCAAGTAATGTTGTTCTAACTGAACAAATATTTAATTGAAACACCACGAAACTATCAGTTTCCTAGTATTTTTGTAATAAAAAAACATAAAAAATAGAAAATTGTTTTATTGGACCACAAACACCGTCGTCATACAGACACAAGTGTGTTACTAACACAACTAAAAATTGAAACAACTAATATAACTAAAACATTGACTCCTCAACCTCGTCGCAGACCATTAATATTTTATTGGACCTCAGAATCCTCTTCATCTGGGTTGTCTTCGTCCAAATCTGGATCAGTAGATGCAGAGACATCACCGACAGTTTTTATATTAATATAAAACTCTTTGAACGAATCGTCAATCAGGTCAATCATGTCCATCAAATCCTTTTTTTTCTCTGCACTGATTGGCAAAGCTTCCTTGGAGATTTGGCTCAATCTAAAGGCATCTATGGTGGTTTTTCCTCTTTTCCGAAAATTTACTGACTTGAAAGGGGGTTCGCGATCCAGGGTTTTCTTGAAATTTATTTTTCCTACGCTGTTTTTATTATATTGTAGCCATTTAATAGGTTGCCATAGAAATTTGTCCCCAGAATCGTCCAGTTTTTTGACAGTAAAGGGTCCTTTCTTGGATTTTAGTTCGGCAAAATCCAAGAAATCATTTACCGTCATCACCACGACCTTAAATGGTTTCTGAACTTTGCAAGTCCTCACCAGCTGCACCCAATCATATAAATGATTGATTCTCATTTGTGTTCTCTTTTTTGTTTTTTCAATAATCGCGTGGTCAGAGTCACACTCCATATGTGTGTGCCCACTGAGGAGGAATTTGTGGTTTATCTTTTGCAGCGTTGGATGATTATGTAGCAAAAACATGAACATCATTGCCACGACATTGTTTTTGTTTTGGCCACCACAAGTATCCGAATAAAAAATCAGTTCTTTGACTTCGGATGACAAACTATTGCAGAAGTGCCACAAACATGAGGCGATTTGGTTTGCTCCTCGAGCTCCTATTGTCTCGTCCCACATGTAGCAGGTAGCCTCATTAGTCGCTAAATCATGCACTGTTAAATTAAAAGACCAAAGCTGTCGTTTATAAAACGAGACAGATGTTTTTAAATATGGTGTCGGCAAGCACTGCTGGAGGTCAAATGCAAATGCCCTAACAGATGAATCTGCTTTGACATTCTCTTTATCCACACGTTTTTCAGCATAAGCTTTCTTTTCTTTCTTTATTTCTTTCTTTTTTTTTTAAAAAAAACGTTGCCCCACACTAGGAATTACTTCCTGTATCGTGGGTGCGTTTACAAACCAAAACAACCAAAACACCAACATCAAGCTTTATCAGCTTGATGTTGGTGTTCAGCTAATTCAGCAGTTAAATTAATTTTAAACGACGATATCCAGGTACCTACTACACCTAGATTCCCATCGTCTACATACATCTAAGTACACAGTTTCTAGTAAACAGTCAGCTGACCGCGACGTTCGCACGGACGTAAAAATATCGCAGCGGGATTTTATCGCGTACTGGATTTTCAACTCTCGGTGTTGAGTCGAGCATTGAGAATCCAACAGAGTGCATTCCAACGCGTCGAACAAACACACTGGTTGGATTTTCAACTCTCGGCGCTAAGCAGAGCATTGAAAATCCAGTACGCGAATACGAGGGATTTGCCGCGATATTTGAAAAATTATTACTTCTTACGAAAGTTTTTTGATAACTCGATTATTTTTTAAAACAACTAGGGTACATAAGTTGTCAACTAAACATATTAATTTAACGTTACAAGTTTTTTATAACGGACATGTAGTGATACCTATACTTATTACTTTTAGTGCTCAGAACTTCGTTGGCCGTAACTGGACATCTCAATATATCGCAATTTCAACAGAAATTCTTCGGTGGGCCATAACTTGATATCTCAATTTGTCACGATTTAACCAAAAAGACCTCAGCTGGCAATAGCTTGACACTTCAATTTGTCAATTTAAAATAAGTACTTAAACAAAACTTTTAAGTGTATTAATTGAGATATCAAATAACGAATATTATTTTGGGTGCTGAGTATAGGTTGATATAACAAAATATCAATGTTCGATCACAAAAACATGTGAATCGTTAATTTGACATGAGGTTTTGTTAAGTTAGACATGTCAAAATGCGAGATGTCAACATATTACCAAAGTCGATTGCTCCAAAAATTTTGTATATCTATAACTGTCAATTTTTTTCATATAAATTCCTAATGCGTAGGATGTAATAAGCCAATAAAAAAAAAGTCCTAGAAGTCGACATGTCAATGTGTTCACGCCAGCCACGGATATCTTCTATACATATAAAATGCTTTGTCCTGAATGACTGACTGACGGATCAACGCACAGTCTAAACCGCTGATCGTAGGGATCTGGAACTTGGAGAATATGTTTTTTGTATGATGTAGACATCCGATAAGAAAGGATTTTTCGAAATTCTTCCCCTAAGGGGGAGAAAAAGGGGGACAAAGTTTGTATGAAAAATCTAATTCCTTCGGCTAATATTCTTGAAACTTGGCACAAATAGTAATCTAAGTAATGATGAAGGTTGACATTATTAGTTTTTTGAAACTACCCCCACACGTCGATTTAGGGGGTGTTGAGGTTTGTATCGAAGCATTTTATTTCATGGTTACTAAACTTGAAACATTCCACAAATACTAACTTAAATAAATAAAAAAGGTTGTTATTATTAGTTTTTCGAAACTACCCCCAAAAAGATTTAAGGTGTGTTAAAGTTTTTTTTGAATAATCTTATTACTAAACTAATAGGGTTAATAAACTTGAAACTTGACCAAAACCTGGTGTATCCTCCGCCTGCTCAGCACTTCTTTTTTTCGAATTTGGTGGCACCGCTGCAGGTGCACCGCCTCGTTGGAAGACGACGCGTCTGCAACACAACACATGGCACGTTTCTGTTGCTGCTAGCTGATTAGCGATGCTCCACATTTAAACATGTACAGTTGTGGTTATATAATTAGGAACGACAGATGCCGAAGTCACTTTTGGACAAAAAAGTTACTTTTACTATTGTATTAATTTAATGATAGGAACTTTGAACCACATAAAATAATAGCTTTACAATGCATGTCCTCGAAAAGAGCGGTTTTCTAAGCAGCCAAACTGTGCGGAAAGTGTCACTTTTTTCACTAGTGCTTTTTACTTTCCTGTATTTTTTTTATTTTTTACTCCAACGTCAGCCCGACGCATAGAGTTTTTATTATTTGAGAAAAGTTTTAAAATTAGTTATGTACAGATTATCATTCATATAAAAGTTAGAATAAAACTAATACTTCATTTTAAGCGTTTTTAATTACTCTAGATTTAGATTTTGATCAATAAATTAATTTTAAATATTAATTAAATATGTTTGGCAGAACGTATATTTTGCTCGTGCCTTATTGCGTTACGATATGCCATAGGAACTATTAGTTAATCTGTGGATATGCTGAACGCGCTTGAATAAGCCCGCCATTTTATTTATTTTATTTTATTAATTTCCTCGCACAATGCATGCATTTTTATAACATAACATATATTCATTCCACATTAGTAGGTTTTAATGATTGATACTCATTAAGCAAAACAATTGCTCTTTCCTCTTAAAACCTGTTTATCGTAAATTGACACGGTATTTCAAAATAACTGGCCGCTGGACAAATAATTAAGAACGCAAATAAAAATGTTCCCAATTTTTAATTTCGGAAACTAGTATATATTTTCTTTATTTCCCACGTATGCTATAGTTACTTTCTCTTACGTTTTTCAGTCAAAATTGAATAATTATTTTAAAATCATGGGTAAAAAGGAAAGTTGTGTGATTCATCGATCCGAAATACGATTAAGGCACTGTATGAACGTGATTGGTCGTTTATAAAGATTGCTGATCATTTGAAGTGCTCCAAAACCAAGATTTGTAATGCTGTGAAATAAGTAAAAAGATCAACACTGCTAATAATGCTCTTCGAAAACCAAAATCTGCAAAAAATACGCCGCGTGAAGATGCTTTAATTGTTCGGTATGCGAAAGCTCCATCCATCCATTTAAGGGTTCTGAAATTATAAGAAGGGGTGTTTTTCCAATGGAGGAGTTTCTGCGCGCACAGTACTATGATGCTTAACGGATGCAAAGCTATTTGGCAGAATCGCCCGGAGAGTACCACTTCTCATGAAGGTGCACCGAAAAGCAAGATTAGATTTTCCTAGAAAGTATGGCGACTGGACAGCAAATCAATGAAAAAAACATAATATTCTCCGATGAAACAAGATAAATAAACTAACTTCTGATGAAAAGATTCTTAGTGATTAACAAGTCACTGTGATAAATTGGCCTGCAAACAGTGCAGATCTAAATCCGATCATAAATCATTGGCCAGAAGAAATGAAGAGTGTGGCTACTAAAAGGGCGAGCAATTTGAACGATCCGTATGAAGCCTTTGTCGAATTTTGTAACACTATAACGGTTGAAACGTCTAAAAACTTAATAGATTCCATGCCTTGTCGCTGCAGAGCAGTTATTGTAAGAAATGGTCATCCTACAAAATATTAATATTCAGTTTTGTATGCAGTGGTGAATCTTATTTAATAAGTATTGTTTATTTCCTAAAAATAAATTCTTATACCGTTATATAAATTAAATTATTTTTGCCGTTCCTAATTATCTGTCCACAGCTAGGAAGTTTCGAATAGGCAGTTCAAATGGACCATTGTTAAATTAGTAATAGAAGTAAAATTTACATAGTATAAAATACTTAATTAAAAATAACTACCTATACATACACTTAAATAAAAATAAAATAAAACTACGAACGCGAATAAAAGGCAGTGGTCATAGGGCGTCATAAAATTTGTCCACATCGCTGTCAACGTGAAAAGTGCCCAGAACGCTGGCAGCATTGCCACGTTGGATGGCAATGCTGATTCTCTGGCCAAGGAAAAGCCCAGCCCTCTGGTCACGTGAAGAGTCGACTAACCGTTTGCTTACGTCTCGAAATACTCGAAGAGCACTCGGACCCCATGGACTTAATGTTTCAACCCCAAACGGCTCAAAATATATAACTTCCAATAAGGTTGTTGTATTTGCGCCGTTTGAGGTTTTCTGCACCAGCAGCAGCTGCCCCAGCACAGCCCGCCGTGCTAAGAAGATGGGATGGCGCAAGGGTGTCGACACAATAGAAGTTCAACTATTTTGCATTTATTGTATGTAGTATTAAAGCCTATTAAAATAACTGTCTATTTACGCGCTTTAAAGTTATTATCAGTATGTTGATACAAAGGTTACAACCACTTGTTTAACCAAAAGTAACTACGAGTACAACATCAGATGTTCCTAATTATATGGCCACAACTGTGTGTTATATATTTATGAAAATCACCTCTTAATACCCTTTATTTTGATACCCCCACGATGGGTTTGGAAGAAAAAACCCAAAATTCGCCATTTTTCTGTTTTCCAATTTTAATGTAGCCAGTGACACTCGCAGGGTTAAGACGAATCGATTGACGTAAGAACCATCAAAATCAGCCAACGCGTTTGGTCTCTAGAACGCCACATAGGAGCAAACATACATACATACATAGACTGATAAACACTTTACCCTCCTTCGGCAGTCGTGTAAAAAGGAGTGGTAGCCCAGTGAAATGCAATGGTGGTCCACTTAAGTGTCGTAAGTCATGGGTTCGAACACATGCATGCGCTTTACTTTGTGTAAATTATTAGGGCTGGTCTAAAAACGGTAAAGGAGGAAAACGTCGTGAGGAAACCGGCATGTCCTAGAACCAAAAATTCTAAGACATGTATCATCCATCAACCCGCACTGGGCCCGCGTGCTGGATTACTGGCCATTCCCTCTCACACAGAGAGGAGGCCTGAGTCCCAGCAGTGGGAACATTAAAAGGCTGATGATGATGATGTCTTTCCGCTAACACAATGCATTATATTTTCAGAATATGTTCGTCCAGAACCAAAATGAAGAAAACGAGAATCGCTTTTTAAAACCGTTCCGAATTCTTGATCATATCTCTTCTTAGAAATCCTACGAAAAAATATCTTAGTAAAATGATTATCTTATGCAAACCTATCATCATCACCATCCTCTAAGGTAAGCTCCTTTAGGTACCTAAGTATTTTTGTTTTTCACGAAGTTCCATGTGGAAGCGTGCAAGTGAGTTACAAGAAGATTTAAAAGAAAGGAAAAACCGAACGAGTAGGTAACGAGCTATTTACTCTTTCTCAAAACATAATTGATTTGTTTTCTTTATGATGTCTTTCGGCGGTCGAAAAGCCAATAAAAAGGCTGCAAGGAAGTCGAAACTTCGAAAGAACCGATAGTCAGACTTTACACGTTGGTAGTTTTGAGTAGAAGAAACTATTCAGACACGACCGATGTCCAATAACATCAGGAAACGAATGAGTAGATACCAGATGTCTTTGACAAAAATTTCTCACAACATCCAGCGTATGTTTGTTGCATTAACACCGTAGCAGTTATTTGTTAGTTTAGAAACAATGGCGTGGAATATCTACCGAGTGACCGCGTGTTGTGATTACCTCGTCCGTGCTGTGTTTACAAAACAAACGATATTTTCATAATTACCTGTTGCATCCCCCTACTGCGTTACCCGTCACGGATTTAATTCGACAATAATTACTTTTCTTTTCAGCTAAAACGAAATCCTCAAGAGATAATATTTTTATCATTAACAGAAGATGGGTTGGCTATCAGTTGAATCAAAATGTTTGGTGCATTCATTAAATATAAATTAATTTTAAACTCCACTAGGTAAGTACCGATATTGCCTGTCAAAGGTATTCATTCACCAAACACCTAGATACTGATTTATAACGTATGATCCATCAGGTACCTACCTTCGAAAGTCTACCATTCAACTATTCGAATTTATCCCAACATGATTGCTTGAAATTCCTTAAAATACCACGCTTCATGAGAAACTTAAGTACAGAAACTATTTCCTAACAGTTTTTCCCGATCAAATGTTGCTGGCAACATGTCCTTTTCACTACCTTCGAAAGTCTACCATTCAACTATTCGAATTTATCCCAACATGATTGCTTGAAATTCCTTAAAATACCACGCTTCATGAGAAACTTAAGTACAGAAACTATTTCCTAACAGTTTTTCCCGATCAAATGTTGCTGGCAACATGTCCTTTTCACCTTTTGTCAGCTACTTAAATTCAACGTGCTTCCTGCAAACCAAAAACATGTTGTAGAACATGTTCTGAAACTTGTGTTTTTCAAGGGATAGCAACCAATCAGTTGAATAGGGGTACTCTTTGATTCGAGGAATTGACTGCCCTAGGCACACAGTTGGACATCCTCCTCCCAAATCCATAATTTTCTAAAACCCTTTCAAATTGTCCGCACAGATAATTATCGTGTATCGCTATCGTTGGGCGGAGTTCCGTGGTACCGGGCCGGCGAGATGCCGACTACAACAAAAAGGAACGGAAAGGGTTACACGCGCGAGTGGAAGTGGAAGCGTTGCCTAGGCTGCCGGTGGTTCATGTGCTGCTGCAATATCAACTGCATCTGCCGCAAGACCGTCCAATGAGGTACCTGCGCGCCCTGGCGCTGCTCGCGCTAGTCGCCGTCACCAACCAGGTACGACCATCGTGCTGAGAAAGTGAGGACTCTTCTCAAACAGGAATTGTTTGCGAGCAATTGTGATATGATCATATGTAGTGATTTTAAGTTTTTGCAAACGCCTGCGTAGCTCGATACTGTTGTAGTGCTGTGACAACTGGAAAATGTTTTGCATAAGTAGTCGTGGTTTTCTTCGTAATCAAGTACAAAGAAACAGATTCGCTGACTAAGATATGCGCGTTTCCAGCGTTTACTTAGGGGTGGGGCAAAAGTAAGGAGACTGGTAAAATAATAAAAACTTCAGAGATGGACTATATACCTTTGTCGGACACAGGGTGGCAAAACCAACCAGGGTATTCACACTTGTGGCTACCTATGCAGGCAAGCAAGACAATGTAAAATGAATGGGCGAGCGAAGCGAACTATTTTTTTTTGCACCCATCTTATAGTTTATTTTCTTAAACAGTATGTTTTTAAGTTTCGGGTGAGGGTGAGTGGTGGGCAGGTTGCCCCCCTCCCCCCCCCCTCCCCGTGGGCACGCTCATGGACTCGCTCGTTTGATCAGTCCAGGTTACTATATTTATAGGGATGAGGGTCCTCCTCCTATTTGGGACGAGGGTTCTTAAATTCATAATCGTATTCCTCAGAGCTTACTGTAGGTAGGTAGGCACTACTGTAGGTAACGACTACCAACCTATTCCACGATGGTGGGCATTTTATTAGCAAATAAATTCAGTATTATAATTAATAAAATGTTTTTATTTCAGGCAACCACAGGATGCAAGAACTGCATAGTAAGTAGTTTTTGTCATTCTAATCTGCAGCTCAGGAATATGACTTTTTTACCCGACTGCCGAAGGAGGGTAATGTGTTTATCAGTATATCTATGTATGTATGTATGTTTGTTATTATGTGGCGTTCTAGAAACCAAACGCGTAGGTCGATTTTGATGGTTCTTAGGTCAATCGATTCATCTTAACCCTGCGAGTGTCACTGGCTACATTAAAATTGGAAAATAGAAAAATGGCGGCTTTTGGGCGCCATATTGTGGAGGCCCAATTTTTTTTTCTTCCAAACCGATCGTGTGGGGTATCAAAGTAAAGGGTTTTAAGAGGTGATTTCAAAAATATAGCACACTTATATGTTTAAATGTACCTAATTCGAAAAAATAAACATAAATGTTATAAATAAAAAAAGTTAAAAAAAACCCGACTGCTTGAAAATCGAAAGACGTAAACAAGGAGAAAATCATGCTGTGCAGTCGGAGGATACACCAGATTTTGGTCAGCCAGCCCGCAAATATGTATCCTCCGACTGCACGGCATGATTTTCTCATTGTTTACGTCTTTTTAGTTCGCTTTTTAAGCAGTCGGGTTTTTTGATTTTTTTGAAACTTTTTTGAAATATATTTTTTTAAAGCAAACTTAGCGGTACAAAATAAAAACATAGGTTTTTTTATAAATACAATTTAATTTTTAAATCTTATATTAAGGCAGTTAAAATAAAAAGCAGATCGAATTAAGTAGATTTTGTGTGAGTAGCATGATTTTATGTGAAAACTGGACTCAAAGTTAAAGTTCTTCAAAGTTAGAGCGAATAGGCTTCTTCTGGGTAAGCTCACTCCATCGTAGACACTGTCTCTGTCACCTCTGACCTAGACTAGAGTCAAGAGCAAACACATCACAAATAAAAAAAAAAAAAGTTTATTTTAAGGTTACATAAGAAAGTTAAAAAAATAATTAAAAAAATATTAATATAAGTTCTTTTAATAAAGTTTTCTCCCGCCTAGACTTGTTGAGAATAATGTTATCCGTTGTCTCGTGTCTCGTGTGTTGCGTATCCGGAGTCTCCATCATTCCTATACAACGACGGCGCTTCGCAGTTCACCCACATTGCCCGGTGAAGGTAATATGAACTTTAACCTATTTTAGCAGTTCCCAAACGTGTTCTATAGGATGCTTATCTGGTGATCTCACCGGCTATTCCAAAACTGCGATATTGTAATTTTTTAGATAGACAAGTTGAAAAAGTGTTATGCTGGCCGAGCAATAATCCAGGATCAAAACGAAGTGGACCCTGATAAAGCGTCCTTTACCTCAAAAAAAATCTAAAGGTTAAAAATAAAACAAATAACTCAGTACTTCAATGAAATTTTTTCGAAATTATTGTTGAAATGGTTAACCATATTAAAGCAGGAAGCGAAATTTTCTCAAAATGATTTAAGTTCGAATAAAGTTTTAAACCTTTGCATTATAATTGTTTTATGAATTAGGAATAATTGTTTTTATTAATAAAACAAAATAAAACCACCTTAGAACGGTAGAAAAAGAAGTTTTACGATATTTTTTCTTGTTCCGGTAAATTTATCAGTGTGTTAAGCATAATTAATTACTAGCTTTTTCTACTTGCATAGAATATTATGAAGAAAGCATCATGAAATTATTGTAAATCTTTTATTGAATACTTAGTGGTACATGTTAAATTTGGTCTAACAATGGTCCTGCAGTGACCAATACCGTCGATTTCAATATCAATTATTTTTTTATTACTTCTTCAACAATTTTTGAAGAAGCTACTGCCACATAACACTTGAGTTATTTGGGTGACGGTGCATTCAGAAATGCCAAAAACAAAATAACAATGCTGCATTATATTACATAATGCCGGTCCTGTCCCGCTGGTATATTTATGTACCACCTAAAAACCTATACTGTCAGGCACCGGTAGTACGAAAAATTTGGGAAATTTTAGTATAATGGTATCCCTAAAAGTTACCTGTCAAATAAGCAACGCGGGCTCTATCTTTGAAAAACAGTACCGTAGGTCCGTAAATGTCTTGTTCACTTCAAGAAAACATACCTGCCAACACTTTAAATTAGTTTTGGCATGATGATGGCGATTAGGTATTTACTTCGGAAACGAATAAAAACACGGAATACAACACACTCTCTTGACACCTGACATAAATGACAAACGATTAGTTCCGATTTTGCCCGCGCGCAGACTTATCTTGCGCGCACTCTATATTCCTTGGGGCATTTGTCTTGTCATTGTAGTCTCTTGGCTCCATAACCGTATTACGTTCAGCACGGGCGTCTATTCCTATTTCACCCCGCAGGTGCTGGGCAAGGAGGAGAAGGCCATGTTCCGCGCGCACTCAGCGGCGTGCGCGGCGGCGTCGCACGTGTCGCCGCGCGCGGTGGAGGCGCTGCTGGCGGGCGAGCTGCACGACTCGCCCGCGCTGCGCCGCCACGTGTACTGCGTGCTGCTCAAGTGCAAGCTGGTCTCCAAGGACGGCAAGCTGCTGAAGGCGGCCGTGCTCGGCAAAATGGCGACCCGGCCAGACGCTAAGAACGCTACCAAGGTACCAACTGTTTTTATAACAACTTGTGCAGTCTCAACCTTGAGCAAAGTTCTCCTCCTTCCATTTTTCTAACTGGAATGAGAAGGAGGACAACACCGAGAGCGGTGTTGAACTCTTTTCCACGCCAATTCTCGAGGAACCTATCCAAGGCATACCGCCTTCTTCTACTCTTGTCTTCAGCGTCCCCGTCTAGCTGTGTCAGGGCGCCAGTCTTGCGATATATAGGGCCAAAGCTCTGTCGGAATCCAGCGGACATGTCCCGCCCAGCCCCAAGTTCCGTACCTATTATAATTGTGAAACTTCGAACCAGACCAAATTGATTCTTGTATTATCGCCAGGCTTTGGAGAGCTGCGCAGAGCAGACAGGGGACACTCCTGAAGACCTGGCGTGGAACCTTTTCCGCTGCGGCTACGACAAGAAGGCGCTTCTCTTCGAGTACATGCCCACCAACGCGAGCGAGTCAGATAACAACTCTTAAAGTTCCTAGAGTTCTCCAGAGGTGGCACTGTTAACAAGTCTACTCTTTAATACCATGTTTAGCCCGTGAGATGGCGCTGGCTGTTCACAAAATTACTCTTGTACCTTTGTATTTTTAAAATATTTCCGTTATTTATTTTTGTAATCCTTTATCATACAGTATGTATAAATGAACTAACCCAAGTCTTGGTTTTATTTATGTTATATTTATTTAATAATAGATATTTCTACCCTCTTCAAAAAATCTACTTCTTTTATCTGCGACTGATGCAGACGAAGCGAATTCATAACGAGGTAATTGTAATGAAATCAGCTTCGTGTAGTTGATAGTGTCTATTTGTATTTAATAAAAATATGGGTCGCAACAGAATTTGAACTTTGTTTTGTATCACATGGTTTGTGATAAAAAAAAAATTCCAAATTCAACAATTATCTCAGATTCTATATTATAAAGTTTTATATTATACACTACTATCATTATATCACTCGAGAAAAAGTTGGTTGCTGGTTGATTCATAGCAAGTCCCATCACAAAGATATGTGTCATTCACCTTATTGCCAAAACGCCAAAACTATGCGGAAATTCTTCTCATTCTTGATTGGTTTACCTCGTTGTGACGTCTAAAAATTCAAATTTGATGGACCATTCTTGGAAGGTCAGCAGGATTTTGCCCATCAACACCGTATCACTTCTGAATGAAGACAAAAAAAGATTACCTAGTTGTTTGAGAAGATGATGAGCTTTTGCTACCTGTAAGTATCTACTGCTTAATTATGTACAAAAGCAAGTTACGAGTAGTGAGGACCTCTAAGCAGTTTTCGCGGCGCTGACTGCTGTCAGTAATGCGCAAAGACCTTATACGTATTTCTATGTCCGTAAGGATTGAGGAGCCACTTTTTGTATCTAAGGGCTCCCACACATAACTGCGAATTCGCATCGCATCGCAAATATCTGCGAGCGAGCTAGTATTAAATGTAAAGAAATCGCGTCGCATCGCATCGCATCGCAGTTATGTATGGGAGCCCTTAATCAAATTTATTTACTTATTTAGTAGTAAGTTTAAAAAATTTGTAGGTTCGATCCTCGATTTTGTAGTATAATACTTCAAAAGCGTTGCTGACTCGTGGACAAGTTATATGGACATAAAGGTGGCTCCTCAATCTAAATCTACTTCTTTTATCTGCGACTGATGCAGACGAAGCGAATTCATAACGAGATAATTGTAATGAAATCAGCTTCGTGTAGTTGATAGTGTCTATTTGTATTTAATAAAATTATGGGTCGCAACAGAATTTGAACTTTGTTTTGTATCACATGGTTTGTGATAAAAAAAATATTCAAAATTCAACAATTATCTCAGATTCTATATTATAAAGTTTTATAATATACACTACTATCATTATATCACTCGAGAAAAAGTTGGTTGCTGGTTGATTCATAGCAAGTCCCATCACAAAGATATGTGTCATTCACCTTATTGCCAAAACGCCAAAACTATGCGGAAATTCTTCTCATTCTTGATTGGTTTACCTCGTTGTGACGTCTAAAAATTCAAATTTGTTGGACCATTCTTGGAAGGTCAGCAGGATTTTGCCCATCAACACCGTATCACTTCTGAATGAAGACAAAAAAAGATTACCTAGTTGTTTGAGAAGATGATGAGCTTTTGCTACCTGTAAGTATCTACTGCTAATTATGTACAAAAGCAAGTTACGAGTAGTGAGGACCTCTAAGCAGTTTTCGCGGTGCTGACTGCTGTCAGTAATGCGCAAAGACCTTATACGTATTTCTATGTCCGTAAGGATTGAGGAGCCACTTTTTGTATCTAAGGGCTCCCACACATAACTGCGAATTCGCATCGCATCGCAAATATCTGCGAGCTCGCTAGTATTAAATGTAAAGAAATCGCGTCGCATCGCATCGCATCGCAGTTATGTATGGGAGCCCTTAATCAAATTTATTTACTTATTTAGTAGTAAGTTTAAAAAATTTGTAGGTTCGATCCTCGATTTTGTAGTATAATACTTCAAAAGCGTTGCTGACTCGTGGACAAGTTATATGGACATAAAGGTGGCTCCTCAATCTAAATGTTTGGATTGAGGAGCCACGTCAGAACTAGGAACATCATGGATTAATATTTATTATAATTTGGTATGATTTTGTAGTATTTGAGAGTATTTAGTGGACAAAATCTGAGCTCGGTTGCATTAAAATTAAAAAAGTTATCCTACATTATATGTGGCTCCTCAGACCATACATACGACTCGTAATTTTTCAAAGAAACAGTAGTTCAATTAATGCGCAATTTCTTCGTCATTTAGTAGTAAGTATATTAGATTTGTAGGACAAGAATCAGTAATAAAAAATGCGTGCATTGGGAGATATGGCACATTTTAACTGGCTCCTCAATCCTGACGTTAGTGTACCTACCCGAGATCACAACACAACCGGAATCAAAAACCAGAGACACTAACATTTAGTATGAATGTGTACTTAATACTTAAGTAGAGATCAACATTGTATATATTCGGTATCTGAAAAACAAATTACTTTTAGATATTCCTTAAGAATTCGCTATTAAGGGTGACCATGTTATATGAATGAAACCAGGATGACAAGTTTTTAAAATTTAATTTTTAACCAATCGACAATAAAGAAATATAGGTAGGTATATACAGATATTCTTCATAGGGTGTCCCAGAAATCGACGTCAAGCCGTAAATGGGTGATAGACCAAGTTATAACAGTTCTCAGAAAAATACGAAAAAAAATCTATCATGTTTTTAAAAAATTATGTTCACTTTAAAAATTTACTAAAAAAATCAATCCCTGTAATGGTTCTTTAACTCCAATTGCTACAAATCCCATAATTTATCAATTTTTTTTATTATTATGTAATCTTGAATAATGCTTGTGTAGATTTTTGCCTAAAATTTAAAGCCAACTCCTCCTACTTAGAAGAAAATTAAACTTTTTCAAAACCAAATTATTCAAATTTACTGTTTCGCCCAACTTTAACTGACTGTACTGAATAAAAATGTACTACGCTAGTTTGGCAAGTAACATGAAAAATTGGCGCATTTAATAAGGATTCAAAAATGGCTGTGATGGCTGTGATGGCGGAGGTGAATGGCGGTAACACTTGCTAGATTACGTTTTCAATAATTGGTCAAATTTTTTTTTGTAAATAGTATCGGTTTTTACCCAAAATGTCCATACTTCCTTAAAATGACTTTAGCTTACCTAAAGCTTTGCTAAACTCCGTTTCTAGTTCGATAGAGACGGAGAGAGTCATTTTACGAAGTGTGAGCGAGATAAGAAATCGAAATTTTACGTAATTTAAGAGCAAAGTTATGATAGTGACTCAACCTTTTTACTTTAAGTCAGGACCAGATTTCTCATCTTAGAAAAAAAAAACAAATTATCAGATTTAATTTTTTTTTATTACAATAAATGTTCAAACTGCCTTCCTTCGACGGCAATGCAAGCACGACATCTTCTTAAAAAAGATCTGGTTATTTTCCGGGCAAATCTTCCCCTGTTTACAAAGACAACGGCTTCCGTTATTCTTTCCCGCAGCTCGGCTAAATTCTCTATTGTTTTTGAGTACACTTTCTCTTTTACCGCTCCCCAGTAAAAAAAATCTAGGGGATTTAAATCAGGCGAACGGGGTGGCCACAAGATTGTCCCACCGCGCCCTATCCACCTGAGCGGGTATTCTTCATCAAGATGTTCTCTTACTAAACGGGCATAATGCGCTGGGCAGCCATCTTGCTGGAACCACATTTCCCTGTAAACGTTCAGTGGCACGTCTTCTAATAAATCTGGTAAAGTATTTTGAAGAAAATCCAAATAAACTGCGCCATTCAAAATCTCTGGCAGCTCAAAAGGTCCAATTATTATGCCATTTAGTATCCCGGTCCACATGTTTACTTTAAATCGATACTGTGACTTATCTTGCCTCATCAAATTTGGATTTTCTACATGCCACTCGTGCAAATTGTGCAAATTCATGTAGCCATCTTTTTTAAATGTTGACTCATCGGTCCATAAAATCTTCTCTAAGAATCGAGGGTCTTCTCTGTGCCTTTCTAGCATCCTTTGGCAAAACGCAACTCTGGGAGCGTAATCCCGTGGCAGTAATGATTGTACTCGCTGTACATGATACGGGTGGAACTCGTTCTTTTTTAAGATTCGGTGGGCAAATGACTCTCTCCGTCTCTATCGAACTAGAAACGGAGTTTAGCAAAGCTTTAGGTAAGCTAAAGTCATTTTAAGGAAGTATGGACATTTTGGGTAAAAACCGATACTATTTACAAAAAAAAATTTGACCAATTATTGAAAACGTAATCTAGCAAGTGTTACACCATTTTTGAATCCTTATTAAATGCGCCTTTTTCATGTTACTTGCCAAACTAGCGTAGTACATTTTTTTTTCAGTACAGTCAGTTAAAGTTGGGCAAAACAGTAAATTTGAATAATTTGGTTTTGAAAAAGTTTAATTTTCTTCTAAGTAGGAGGAGTTGGCTTTAAATTTTAGGCAAAAATCTACACAAGCATTATTCAAGATTACATAATAATAAAAAAAATTGATAAATTATGGGATTTGTAGCAATTGGAGTTAAAGAACCATTACAGGGATTGATTTTTTTAGTAAATTTTTAAAGTGAACATAATTTTTTTAAAACATGAGATAGATTTTTTTCGTATTTTTCTGAGAACTGTTATAACTTGGTCTATCACCTATTTACGGCTTGACGTCGATTTCTGGGACACCCGTATTTCAATCAATTTCTACATAGGTTAAAGAATGGATTAATATTGGTTGGTCGGTGCTATTAAGAATTTTACAGTGAGAATCATAGTCGTCGTAACAAAACATCTCATCTTTCATTGGGTAGTGACATTTATAGTGCCCCATGCCAGCTTCGCTAATTCCAGGTATAAATTCTGTAACGCCCATTAATGTATATGATCTACTTGTAATCATTATAGATTCTGGTACCTCGTTTACTCGAAACTTCGTACAAACATTTAGTTAAGATTCATTTCGAGCGTAAACATTATTAAATTTAAAAAATAAATATTACTAAGGACGTTATGATTTTTTTATTTTATATTTTTACATGGTTCATAAACGTATAAATTCTTTCTTTTTTACACAACTAACAAAGTTATATAAGTAGAAAAATTACTTGTTAAAGTTGAAAAATTAAAAATTATTAATGTCTTTTGTGCAAAATTTTTACTTTTCCAAATTAATTTTATAAGTTTTTCGGTATTCGTAATTCGTAAATTAAGTAATTCGGTATTCGTAAAGTTGTAAAGCCTACTTTCCTTTTAATTCCGTTATATATACTACTGCCATGATTTTTTTCACATAACAAAAAGCAATTATTTAGCTGGCAGGGGGGGACACTTGACTCTAACAAAAATTAGCAATTTAAAGGTTAATTTTACGCAAACAGATCCCTGAATAGAAAAATGGTTTTAACAGAACCGTAATATTTTTAAAGGCCTATTCATCGATATCCCACTTAAGGAAAAGACGAAACAAAAAATCCTTTTGTCAGAGTGATTAATATGTATATCCATTCCAAATTATAGCTTTTTAGTACTAAAAGTCTCAGAACTACGCTGAGGACGGACAAACGGACACAGCGAAACTATAAGGGTTCCTTGTTTTCATAATACACATTGAATTGGTGACCGTAATTTATTTTTAATATTTTATATCTAGTGAGAATGGAGAACATAATTTGTAAATGGAATAGACAGGAAAATAAATAATATTCAATCTGTTGGACCGTCAAGGATTAAAATAATGAGTTGAAATAAAATTTTAAAACACAAACATTTCTATTTGTATTTTTTTAAAAAAGTACTTTATTCATGGACACCCTACAAAAGAATATGATTGGAAATTAAAGGATTGCTAATAACTTCGTAGATATTTACTTTTTTATGGCAGGATTATACGCACATTTAGTATCAATTTATACAGAATAAGATGGTTTTTTATCAAATTTCGGCACAAGTATCATTATATTAGAGGAAAATCTATTTACCGAATCATCTCAATTGAGGAGCCAGTTAAAATGTGCCATATCTCCCAATGCACTCATTTTTAATTACTGATTATTGTCCTGGCAAATCTTATATACTTACTACTAAACGACGAAGAAATTGCGCATTAATTGAACTACTGGTTCTTTGAAAAATTACGAGTCGTATGTATGGTCTGAGGAGCCACATAGAATGTATGATAACTTTTTTAATTTTAATGCAAACGAGCTCAGATTTTGTCTACTAAATACTCTCAAATACTACAAAATCATACCAAATTATGATAAATATCAATCTATGATGTTCCTAGTTCTGCCGTGACTCCTCAATCCAAACATTTAGATTGAGGAGCCACCTTTATGTCCATATAACTTTTGAAGTTATACTACACTACAAAATCGAGGATTGAACCTACAAAATTTTTAAACTTACTACGAAATAAGTATATTATTTTAATTAAGATACAAAAAATGGCTCCTCAATCCTTACGGACATGTATTTCTTACTACTAGACTGTGCACAAAAATGTTTGTTTAGCTAAAATGAAATCAATTATCATAAGCCTAGGTTAGCTATTTCCTTATAAGCGGTAGCTAACCAAAAGCGGTCCTGGCGAGAGGGTTCCCGCTGGTAGTATGTCCTTGTCTGACATCTTGCTAGCTCAACTAATCATTGGATTTGGTAAAAATGGTAGAAAATTTTATATTTTTAATTTTTATGTTTTACCAAAACGAACGAATAAAAAAATTATTTAAATACGTTTCAAAGTCTATGAAACTTTGAAACGTATTTAAATATTTTTATAGTTCCTATAATTAATCAATTCATTGTATTTAAAAAAAAAAACATTAATACTGAGTAAGAGTAGTACTTTTAAATGTTTGGGCCTGGTAATACTAAATGTAAGACCACCAGGTTGGAGTTTTTGGCGGGATTTTTTCGAGTGAAGTTCAGCGGCTGTTGATATTATTTGCAAATTGATTCCTAGTGGATATTGTGATATAAAATTGGTGTAGTTTTGTGTCTCAACTGTCTATGCAACTGGACAATATGTGAAATCATTGACAGAAACGATCTCAGGATAGTGGAGCGGAGAATTTTATTGTAGTATTGACTACCTCCGCAAAGTTTACTGGGAAGGCTGACCCGATATAATTTGCTGCCAAATACTCCTAATGTAATATAATTCCAATGCATACTAAAGAATGTTAAAATTGCACTAAAGACGAGGCGGTATGGTCCAAGACCTTGGCCTGCCCGAAAGTCGAGGTCAGGCAGGCTGCCGGGCACTAGGGGCTATGTTTTATTTGTGCTATTCATGGGGAGTGCTTTGCAGGCGGGTTGGCGATCCCAATATGGTTGTTACAAATGCACAGAGAACGCTGCTGATCATTCTCTGGTTTGTCCCTTAGTCGCCTCTTACGACACCAATGGAAAAACATGTTGATGTCGAAATTCTGTTCGCTCGACACCGACTCGGTAAGTGACGTAGATTCCAAAAAATATACACTCTTTTTTTTTTCAATGAATTTGGTAGGTTTAGGTAGCGTAGTTAGGTAGCATACTACCAACGGGAGCCCTCTCGCTCGGACCGGTTTTTGCGCCATAGTGCACAGTCTAGTAGTAAGAAGTATAAGGTTTTTGGTAATGCGGGCCGCTTAGGGGTCTTGTCCATGCGCATGTTTGTGTGAGTGTGACGTTTCGAGCGTTTGTAGGAAGTTTCCGTACTGTTCGTCCATATTTATACTGTGGTAGAAGTTAGTCACTACGCCACATGAACCAACATCTTTAGGACTAGAGCCCATCAATTTCAGAGGTGAGAGCAGTACTCCATGTATGACCTTAAGATATATAAAGCAAAGAGGTCACAAATGTATAATAAGGTTACTAAGATTTGTAACTTTTTTGACGGCGACAGTACATTATCTGTCTTTATGCAAATCTGTCCTTCTGCTAATCTGGAATTTTGCTTTTCCGGGATTTTGCTTATCTGTCCTTCTGCTGCAGAGGGATTTAAACGAGTGGAACTAATCACAAGCGCATCATTGGTGTGTGAATTGTGAACCTTCTGTAAGTTTTACGTTTCATGTAGGAGGTAATAAAGGTCCGCGCACTGATTGGTGAGTGACGGTCACTGCGCAGGTGAAGTCATCGATACGATAATAATGTAGTTACGACGTGAGGATAGGACTCAACACCGCTCGTAAAATTGTGTGACATGTCACTTACGTTTTGTGTTTTTCCCCACTGTACATGGTCTCTCAATTTCCTTGGTCTTATAAGGAAATAAATGAGCTGGATAGTGGCCTGTCTTTTATTTTTAGGGTTGATACCGATTTATCAAATCGACCTCATGCGATGGTTCGGTTCCTCCTTGTCCCTCCTTAACCAGCTTTCGTAAAACGATGACCAGATTTTTATTTTTACTATCGGTAGGCTCGCGCTTGACTACTAGGTATCTCACCTGAAGGTAAACGATGACATTGACATAAACCACCATGCTGACCACCCATCTTTCCCCTAAGTAAAGTCAATAGAGTGAACTTAGCAGTCGAGAAGAGCTTTATTCAGTGCCACCCAGGTGACCCAGGCCAGCCTTATGTTTCAAACTTTTGGATGACTCCTGTATCGTGGTGCGTTTATTTAATCGCTTAAGTATGTATACTTACAAGCGGTCGGAACAACTATGTAACAATTAATTTCTGTCGGCCATACAAATATTATTTCGTGCGACAATCGAACCCGCGTCATGCAGCGCAGCAGCCAATCACTCGGCCACTACGCCAACCGTACCGATTTGACTTGTAAGTTGGTATGATTATGGTGTATCTGCAAAGCTATCTGACAAGCCTATCCTATAGAGAATTACTCGACTCATCAACCATGGTTGCTAACAGTACCTATGCGCTTATGCACCAAAATCCCTTTAAAATGTTTTGTTATTTCGTCTCGTACCGTTTCGCCACAGTTGTGCGCATATCCTAATGAGTGCGCATCATTATCTAAAGTTGATGCAAGATGACAACAGTAATGACAGCATCCAAGGCGAGTCTTACATAATTCTGTACATCTTAGTTAGAATGTACGTACTGGAACGTTCTAGACGACCGCTAGTTATGCTAGGTCCGGATTCAGGTTTAGATTTAATCGTTGCATGGTTGGTTGAGTTCAAAATCAAGTACCTACCTACCTCATTACTAGCCACATTAATTAAGTATGTAATATTATTATACTACCATACCTAAGTACATATAGTTGTGTAATTTAATAATGTTTTGTTGATTTCCCACGGATGATAATACCATGCACAATTTTTTTCTTAAAACTGAATATGTACCCTATACCTCGTATCTATACCAATACTATTAAGAGGAAAGTTTTTTTTTGTAACGAATAGGCTCAGAAACTACTGGACCGAATTAAAAAAAACACCTATTGAAAGCTATATTATTCCCGAGTAACATAGGCTATAATTTATTTAAAAAAATTGCAATAATATAACTATGCTAGTATTATACTACTGTGATATAACCCAAAGTATAATAGCAAAATTTTGCCTATAAAATTAATTATTTTGCGTGCGCTGCGAAAACTATTGATGATACATAAAAAATATGTACTACATGATTAAAGACCTCATTATTACTTACAAAAAAGTCTGAAGAGTATATAATAAAGATATATACTGTATCCATTGATGTATTAAACTGTGCCCCTATTTTTCCCTTTTTGATGATACATTATCCATAAAAGCACTAGAACCCTCAAAAGATGCTCAAAATTGCGCTTTCAACAGAAGCCTAGTGTACAAATTTGACAACTATAAAAGAAAATGGAAAACATAGAGGCATATATATCTTTCAGTTACGGAATATCTTTTACAATGCATGTCCTCGAAAAGAGCGGTTTTCCAAGCAGCCAAACTGTGCGGAAAGTGTCACTTTTTTTCACTAGTGCTTTTTACTTTCCTGTACTTTTTTAATTTTTAACTCCAACGTCAGCCCGACGCATAGAGTTTTTATTATTTGAGAAAAGTTTTAGAAATTAGTTATGTACAGATTATCATTCATATAAAAGGTAAAATAAAACTAATAAAATAAATAAACTTTATTTTAGGCGTTTTTAATTATTCTAGATTTAGAATTTGATCAATAAATTAATTTTAAATATTCATTATATATGTTTGGCAGAACGTATATTTTGCTCGTGCCTTAATGCGTTACGATGTGACAGCTATTCGCACATGCGCAGTAGATATGCCCGAGGAACTATTAGTTAATCTGTGGATATGCTGAACGCGCTTGAATAAGCCCGCCATTTTATTAATTTATTTATTTCCTCGCACAATGCATAGTAAAATGTTGTATGATACACGTACGTAAGATGATTTCCGACTCGTGTCGATTTATCCACTCACTCGCTTCGCTCGCTCGTGAATAAAAATGCCACTCATCGGAAATCACCTACCTTCCGCACTTGTAGCATAAATAACTATTACAATGCATGTCCTCGAAAAGAGCGGTTTTCCAAGCAGCCAAACTGTGCGGAAAGTGTCACTTTTTTTCACTAGTGCTTTTTACTTTCCTGTACTTTTTTAATTTTTAACTCCAACGTCAGCCCGACGCATAGAGTTTTTATTATTTGAGAAAAGTTTTAAAAATTAGTTATGTACAGATTATCATTCATATAAAAGGTAAAATAAAACTAATATTTTATTTTAGGCGTTTTTAATTACTCTAGATTTAGTTTTTGATCAATAAAATAATTTTAAATATTCATTAAATATGTTTGGCAGAACGTATATTTTGCTCGTGCCTTATTGCGTTACGATGTGAAAGCAATTCGCACATGCGCAGTAGATATGCCCGAGGAACTATTAGTTAATCTGTGGATATGTTGAAAGCGCTTGAATAAGCCCGCCATTTTATTAATTTTGTTTATTTCCTCGCACAATGCATAGTAAAATATTGTATGATACACGTACGTAAGATGATTTCCGACTTGTGTCGATTTATCCACTCACTCGCTTCGCTCGCTCGTGAATAAAAATGACACTCATCGGAAATCACATACCTTCCGCACTTGTAGCATAAATAACTATTAAATTGGTCCAATATTGGTGGGCGAAATAAGCGAGAGCAAACCCTCAAATAATGACTTTTCAGTGCAGATAGCGGGTTTTGCACCAACTTATTAGTTATTAGGCTTTTTTCTTTTCCAGGTCATTAAGTCTGTTTTAATCAAATTAGTTTTCAATCTCTGTATCCGTGGTAGAGCTACCACAAACCCACAACACAACTTAGTTTTTACTACATCTGTTGAAATATCTTACCAATTCAATTAGGAAACTACTCGAGTTTACCACCCACCACGAGATTGACTCTCACGGATAAACCTATCAACTTTACCTACCTACTTAGCAAAAAGTACCTAGGTATTGGCATAATTATGTAAATTCACCGCGAGGGAGTCAATACGTGTTAGTTGCACCGAGCTAAGTGTAAATGATATTCCAACAGCTTTATGATCTCATTGCGAGCGGTGGGCGGTGACCCACAAGCGACACAGCCTCTCAGGCAGTATGAGTGCGTGCCTTTGCCTGCCCTGTGCTTTCCTCGTTGTCTCTGACGCGCGGGTAAATTTCGCGCGCTTAATTTGAATTTTGAATAATTCGAAATAAGATTTTTTTGGAAAATTATTGAGTATGACAATAATTATTAATTTTCATTTGTGATTCATTATTTTAGTGTGTGCTTGGTGGATATATTGTTGTAGTTAAAACGTCGAGTGATTGTGTGAATATTATTCTGATGGGAATTGCATGGTGTGTTGGATTCTAATGTGTGGACTACGGTGTGTTGAAGGAAGCTTTTTTGAACGTAAGTTTCACAGTTTTTCATTCCAGATCTCCGACTACAGGCTAGGCTACCAGATCTACCACGAAACGACTATACTCTATGGAAAACACAAAAACAACCTTGCTTGCTCTAGGGATTCAACCAAACCATGGATGGACCGTTTTCGACCAATAGACCAATAAAAGGAGATCGAGTTCATAATAATTAGAAATTAAATCGTTTTGGAAATACATTTAATTTACGTGGAGCTATGACCTGCCGGAGTCTGTGTTTCCTGTTAGCTGCAACCTGGGGGTCTTTTAGTCAAATGTGAATAGATTAAATTAGTTTAAAGCAAGCTTGCCCTTCCGTCCACCACATCGTCGCTTACCATCAGGTGAGACATTGGTCCAACAGATGACAATAAAAAAATAAAATAAGTGCTAACCTAAATAAATAGGTACTACCTACTACCGTCTGGTATTAAACTAAGCAAGTGCACTTTATTATTATTTATTGTACACAAAACACTCATATACAAATACAAAAGGACAGCTTATGTACAAAGGCGAGCTTAAACCATAATTGGGTTCTCTTACAGCAAACCTCATTGTCATAGAGATTTTTTATTGAAATAGGACAGCCTATTAAAGTGCACAATAAAACTTAACATTTAAATTTTTACTAACTATATAAACTAAACAAATACGTGTACAGCACACAATGCATAAACATAATACAAACTATATAATATAACTAAAATCCTTAATTAATAAAATATACATAATCATCTATGCGTCATGTTGAAAGGAAATGTTTCCTTGTTCTTTTCTTGAAAATTCCCAACGAAGGGCTATCCCGTATGGAGTGAGGGAGATTATTCCAGAGGCGGACAGCACGAACAGTAAATGATCCAGCGTAATGACTTGATGAGTGGGACGGATAACGAAAGAGAAGAAATGATGAGGAACGACAAGGTTTTCCTCTCGGAACAAGATACTCAAAGCGCTCCCGAAGATATGAAGGAAAGGTAGGGTTGTGAAGCACAGAAAAGAGTAAATAAAGAGTGTGTGAGTCGGCGCTGCCGAATGGGCAGCCACTTCAACCGCCTCCGAAAATCCGACACATGATCATACCTTCGAAAGCCAAAAATGAAGCGGATGCACAAATTCTGCAATCGTTCAAGCTTACTCAGTCGCATCAAGGAAACAGACATCAGCATAGTCAAGAAGAGAAAGAAGAAGACACTGTGCAACTAACTGTGCGTTACTTTAGTTGAGAAAGGCAGAAACTTCTGGAGACGCTCCAGAGACCGAAACGAGCAAAAAACTCTACTGGTAAGCAGTACAGTGACGAGTTAGTGATAGCGTTTATAAAAACAGAGAAAAGAAGAGGAGAAAGGACGCCACCCTGAGGAACACTCGCAGCGAGATTCCTCCTCTGAGCGAACCGATTGCGAGCGACCCCGAAGATAAGAATTAAACCACTCGATCACAGCAGGAGAAATATTAAGAGAGGATAGGATACCTAAGAGGATGTCAAAATCTTATTATTTATTATTTATAAATGAGTTTTTAAGTGAAAAATATTAATAATTTTTATAATTATTTATATTTTTGACATTTATAATAATTTAATGCTGGACTTGTTATTTTTAATTTGGTTTGTTATTTTTTTGTCATTTTTATAGTTTTATTCTGACATTCTAGAACAAAAAAAAATAATTGGATTTTATCATTATTTTTACAAATTTTTAATAATTTGTTAACTAACTGAGACTGATCAACGACTTTGTAAGTAATATCTCCACGGAGATAGATGGCGACTCCTCCACATCCCTTGACTGTTATGTCATTACGCACCAGCTTGTAGCCGGGCAATGAATATTGCCTTGAAGGAAGCGTAGGTTTGAGAAAAGTCTCTGAGACGAGAACAGCATGAATAAGATATAAGTCGAATGAGGATAATAAATCAGTGTGATGAGCAGGAACGCTTTGAGCATTTATATGAACTATATTGAGAAACTTGTTGTAGCAAGAAAATACAGAAGATAGTTGATCGTTTAGGTGTACAGAATCATCACTGAACGCACTAGCATAGCTCACATCAGATGAACAGGAAGAAGAGCAGGAAACAAAACTATTACCCACATGATCTAACATGACACATATAATGCCTATAAAAAATAATATAAACCTATATATATAAAAACTATAAAATTATTACACTAAAAAAACAAATTAACAGTCATCGGTTCACTCTCAAACACATTTAAACAAATACCAAAAGATTTATTACCCAAAAAAGAAAACAATTATTGATACAAGTTTCTTTAAGCTACTTATAACATAATAAATATCTAATTATTTTTAATAAAGTGGGTAGGTAGGGTAGGTACTTAAGTGGTTCATATAGTGCGTGTATCCTCGTTAATTTGGTCTATGTATAGCTAATTAACCTGTGTAGGTACTTGCAGTACAACGTGCGTGTTTGCTAAATAGTAATCATATTGATTTATACTTTTGAACTATTTAACCATATCTATTCTTTATGTTCATTATGTAGGTTCTCGTGGCTAAATAATAACAGCCGCACTGGTCGATCATCAAGCTTAAGCAACGCTTGACGAGGTCGGTCCGTGGATGGGTGACCATTTCAACATACCGAGTTTCCTCCGTGCCTCGGAAAGCACGTCCCGGCTGTCATTTGAAGATCTTTGAGAGTCGTTACGAGTAGTCAGAAGCTTGAGATTTGACAACAGTCTAGCCAAGGGGTACTGTGTTACTCAGTTACTGGGTTGTGGAGGTAAAAAAAACACTGGTAATCGGCTGAATCCGGTAAGAGTGGAAGCCGACCCCAACATAGTTGGGAAAAGGCTCGGCAGGTTGATTGATGTAGGTACTACGTCATGCTCCAGTCATTATACCTACACAATATTAAGTAGGTAATACCTGTAAATACCTAAACAGATACTTATTTAACCTTCAAGCGGTCACGCAGCGTCGCGTCGGTTCGTTTTTAATAAAATTTATTTTCATTTATAACATCTAGATTTCTAGTCGTAAGTATGTCTCATTTCTCGTAGCCTGTAATTAGATCACTACGCACGAAAACCATTCATTCTCTTCTTCTCTGCGCCCGCGCCGCCCGAAATACCCAAAGAGCCTCTTTTTGAGGCTCTGCGCAGGCATCGAAAAAATTAATCGCGCATGTCCCATAATAATTTTTCCTGGAAGAGAAAACTGATTTTGAAAAAAACTATACCAAAGTTCATTAAACACTTTGATGTTACATATTATTTGAATTCTACAATACATTGAAAAAAAAAACAGAAATAATTTTTTGATGTGCAAAATTGGTTCCTGAACCAAAAAAGTTGTTTAATTCTAAAATTGTGGACAAACAAGCAAATTATTTCTAGCACAAAGATATATAATGAGTGAATATAATTGCTTAATCGATGCTCTATATCCAAAATCCATTTACAACAGACAAACAACACACAATTAATAATGTACGACTCGCACATAGCAACTTTAAAACAACACAAAAATTCAATTCTCAATCAACCACATGATTTAAATTACATTATTGCTAAACTATCATACTTAAGCATACAATCATAAGTCCATATTAATAGTTCAACAATAACAATTCAATAATAACACACAAAATTTACGACTCGCACATACCTTCATTAAAAACAATACACAATTATAATTCTCAATCAACCAAATTAATTAAATTAGGTACATGCTCGATAAATTAGCATAAACAAAAATCATAAGTCAATAATAATAGTTCAAAAATAACAATTAAATAATACTAATTCAACAAAACAATAATCTCATATAGTAAAAAAAAATATTCGACCATTCCGCAATTTGATAACAACAATTCCATAATTTTCAATCAACTCATTTAGGTGCTAAAATAGTGTTTACAGTAATGGGTTCGATTTTTGGCTTCTTTTCGTTGTTATGCCTGACTAAAATAAAATGATGAAGTAGATGTACTTGCAACTCTGCCATCCCCTTGGCTAGGGCGTAATTTTTCAGTGATCATGTTATCGTAGTATCCGCAGTCTCATTTGGGTGTTCCCTACTCTGCAATCTTAGAAAGTGGTTCAAAACCCGCTACTTATTACCAAATGCTCACAAAAATTAACTTGTAAATATGAGTGTTTCTCTCACTATCCTGCATATCTCCTCCCACTCAACATTGGTTAGTTGAGAGCCTACATATCTACAATTACACTGAACAAGGCAATATCGCAGTCCTGGGCGCAATAATCGTAAAGGCTCGAAGGATTTGCACTTAATTTGCATACCTTGACGATGTCAGTTTGAAATGTTGGAATAGCTACAAGTATTTAATACGAGTATTAAGTAGTACGATAGCCTGGGAGAACAAGTCACCTTGTAAGCTCGGTTTCGTATCTAGATATAAATGGTTGTATTCGTATTACCTTTATAATTGCATAGGAGAAGCCAAGATTAAAATCTTCTGTGACATCAAGTAAATAATGATTACACCAGTCCAATTGTAGTGGATTACCAGAAAACCTGCACAAAGAATGGGTTCCTTCAGGTCAGGTAATGCATATAAGATACTTCTTCTTGTTCGTGTCGCTGGCACGTCAGGGAATTAGATTACTCCGGTTCAAAAATTTATCGTCTCACTTTATCGTCGGTAGCAGCGCGTATAAGGTCACTTTGGGTTGGTTGCATGTTTTGGAGTACAGAAGACAGGAAGTGGAGCACAGTTTATTGCTCCATAGTCTGTTTATTTATTTATTACACTGCAGGGCAAAGGCCTCCATTTCTTCCTTCCATTCCTCCCGGTCCGACCCCGTCGATAGGCGTCAAGCTCGTCCCGCCATCGCCATCGCCATCGCCAACTTCTGTCTTCATCCATAGTCTGCTGTTGATACTTATTTCTCACAATGGATATAACATGGCCCAGTTTCCAAGATCAACGGCATTTTTCATCAAAAGTAAAGTTATGTGCAAAATGTCATAAAATATGTAATTGCCAAATCATTTTTGTGTTCTACAGACCATCTATTTGAGTAGCAATACGAGTTGATTCACAAAACATCGTCAAAGCCATGTAAAGCTCAGCTTTGTTCCAAACTCGTAATAGTATGTAAATATTGACAGGTTGTATCAACCCAAGACTTCTAAGGAAGAAATGTGATCAAAATATGCCGTTTATCGAGTTTTGCACGCGGCTCCGCTTGCGTGGGAGACAGTGCTAACTATAGCAAATCGGACTAATAACATCATCGGTATTTTGATTGATGGGCACTAATATTGTGAAAGTGAAACGAAGAATTTAGTGGTCTATCAAACATGAGATGAATCCTGCATTCCGCGAAGGGTTATTTTGGGACAATCCCATCCCACCGCACTATTCCCGAACCAATGCAACTCCTGAAAGCCAGAATCAACAGTGGCGACTACCAGAAAAGCGCCGAGGCAATGAAGGGTTAGGTAGAGATGAAGGTACTAGGGACACCTCCATTTATTTCATATTTACATAAATTTTGCCAGTTTTTGTTTAATTCCCATGTAAAGTGGGCGAGCTTACTTATTGTCATCAACTGGGCACAATTCTATACCCCGGGCTGCTAATGAGAAATGCCAGATGTCATGATAATCATCCAATAAAAATTTGCTCCAACCGGGCATCGACCCTTATACTCTCAGAGCAAGGGAAATTGTTATTGGGTTTACCCATCTGGATTCTAAATAGCAGCCCTGATACCACGGATAGCGACCATTGAATCAAACAGGAAGTTGGGCCATCTATGTAGGTATCTATCTAGCTAGCCCACTGTCCACTCTTCTGTCCCAAAACTGGGACCTGCCACTCCCTTTTTCACACAATTGTGTCTTTTGCTAATGGGGCTAGTCCTCAGTATGCAGTTCTCAATGGGTTTGTCTATCGAATGAATCTAAAAGATTTATTTATATTGAAAAGTTAATTAAATTAATAATAATATGGTGGGTATGTTTACAGCTCCAGATTAGAGAACAGAAAGTTTACAGTAACAATTATTATACACGGTGCGTCTTTTGGTGTTGATTTAACGTAAGGCAGTTTAGGGCTCTTAGGATTTTTTCTTTAATCAAATGGGGTAACGATGTAGAGAAGATTAAGTATCCAGAGTCTTGCAGCCGGGACACAAACATGCAATAATCCGGTGCGCAATAAACTCGCAGTTCAGACAACATCGTTAGCTTTACGTAAAATATTCATTGGGAAACATGCATAGGAATGAACCTGTAGGTTGTTACAATGTTACCTTATGCCTCTGAAGTAAGCAATATTTCTGTACTAGCTTCGAAAGTCGCAAAAATGTACACCCGGCTTACTCCCGAGATAAAAAGAATCCTGTGTCCTTCACTTAAGTAGGTTCAATCTATCTCGAACTATACAAAAATTCATCAAAATCATAAGAACGTAACAGACTGACAGACAGTCGAGTTACTTTCGCATTTATAATATTAGTATATATGGATAAATAGTCCCTCACAGACCTCTTTCCCTTTTTGATAGATTATTACGATTTCACGGCTTAAACTGGTGGAAACGGCAGTGCGGCAAATGAAAACCTTAGTTCTCAAAGATTATTATTATATACTGGGTCGTTCTTTATATCAAGTGATGCGTTGGGCTCGTGAAAACTAATTCAACCAATCACAGCAGTTAACACACGTTTTACAATTTGTCACATTAATTTTGCGATATGTTTTGTAGAAAATTAGCTTGTTATTGCGTACTTACATTTATGTTCAAGAATTTACATTATGGTAATGACCTGCCCGCCACGCCATTAGTACCAGTATTATCAACATAAATGGAAAGCTAGGAAAATCCTTATAACAATTAGCTGTAAGTAAGATAAGCGTGGGTGAACCTGCGCAAGCGACGGCGACGGTCGTAATGAGAACAAGACTTGAATGTAACTGCACAGATACATAGGAGATAATTACGCAAATTATACAATGCATATTAAACGTAAATACCGAACAGTTTTAAAGGAATTTCAGTTAGGTATTTTAATTAAATAATAAATTCTCTTTCAGTTTCTGCTTCGTTGAAAAAGAAAGTGTAAATAATTTTAACAGTTATACAAAATATAAATCACAATTTTTTTTTTGTTCCTCAGGTATATTTTATTTTTTTGCTTTGATGGTTTGGTGGTCGCAAGCGCTACTGGCGCTACTGATGGGCTTCCTGGGTTCGATGCCCGGATCAGGCAATGTGTTATTCAGTTTTTACTCTCATCTGGAACTTCTCAGTAGCATCCTGGAGTCGAGATTTGTGCCAGGATTGATTGATTCGCCACCTATTATATCGACGGTGATCGTAGCAAAGAACAAACGGCTATCTACAAAATCACTATAGTCGTCACAATCTAAGAAGTCCGTTGACGTTTCTCATTTTACATGCCGCGATAACTTTCTACGTAAGAAATTGAAAAATCAAATTCGTAATGCTAATGTGTTACTATGTTACCCATCGTTACTAATATTATAAAGAGGTAAAGTTTGTGAACATGTGTGTTTGTGAGTTTGTGACGTTGTAGGGGGTAATCTCTGGATCTACTGAACCGATTTTGAAAATTCTTTCACCAGTAGAAAGCTACATTATTCCTGAGTGACAAGGGCTATAAAATATTTAAAAAAAAATAGAGATTCTTATGAAAATTGCAATAATGTAACCCAAAGTAGCAAAATGTTGCCTGTAAAATTCATTCTTTGGCGTGCGCTGAGAAAACTATTCAATTCAATTCAATTTATTTTATTCTGAACAAAAATACATTTGTGTCGAATACAGGATTAATACAATAATAATAATCAATAAAAGTTACAATTAATTACAAGTTATTAATACACGGAATAATAATAATAATCAATAAAATTTACAAATAATATGGATAAAAAGTCAAAAATAAAATAAGAATTCAACTCAATCAAAAAAAAATCAAGAAAAATAATAATAACATGTCAAGAATGAGACTTAAACGATAAACAAGTTACACTGTGGCATTATTTTTGTCCCTAAAAAACTCTTCTATACTATAGTAGCACTTCGTCAATAGGAATGAGTTTAATTTGAATTTAAATATTCTTGGATTATTAATCATTTTTAATTCTAATGGCAATTTATTGAAAATTTGTACAGACTGTACTTTAGAGCTATGTTTGACAACATTTAATTTTGGCTGCAGATAATTAGGCAAATCTTTCCTGCGCGTTTCCACCCTAGTTACCCTTTCTTCCTTTGTCTCGTATTTCTCTAGGTTTTTTAGAAAACTACTTAGTAGGACCAAAATATAAAGACATGGTACAGGTAAAATCTTTAATTTCACAAAATGCTCTCTACAAGATTCAGTTTGCTCTATGCGAAGAATAGTTCTGAGGGCCCTTTTTTGCATAACAAAGGCTGCATTTATATTGTATTTATAACTGTTCCCCCATAGTTTAATACTGTACCTCAGCTTGGACTCAACTAAGGCAAAATAAACATTTCGTAACTGAGCAATGGTTAGTTCGTCCCTTAAACTTCTTAAGGCATAGCATGCACTGCTCAGAGTATTTGTGATTGCTTCCAGTTCTTGTTTCCAGCATAAGAGCTCATCAATTTGTATTCCTAAAAATTTTAAATTTTGCACAATTTCCACTTTATTCCCCAATGAAGCTATTTCAATACTATCATTATTCCTCACAGTTGATTTGAATAGCATACATTTAGTTTTCTCCACATTGAGTTTTAAATTGTTAGTGGAAAACCAATGTTCAAAAGCAGACAGTGCATGATTCACTTTGTTTTCTAAGTCCCTTATAGAGATATCGTTCATAACAGCACTTGTGTCATCAGCAAAAATAACCATTTTGATGTCTGGTACTATCTTATACATATATTTAGCTAAGTCGTTAAGAAATATTATAAAAAATATTGGACCCAAGACTGAGCCCTGTGGAACTCCCTTTTGTACTCTAACAAGCTTAGATTTGTTAATTTTTTCATGTCCGCTTTCAACTGACTTAATTTCGACATACTGTGATCTATTCTGTAAATAAGAACTGAAAAGCTTTAAGACGTTATCTCTTATCCCATAGTGTTCTAGTTTGTCTAAAAGGATTTTATGTTCAACAGTATCGAAGGCAGAGCTAAGATCTAAGAATAGTCCTGCCACTTTTTCTTTATTATTCAGTAGCAAACTGAATAAAAAAGAAAAAGTGGCACCACATCATCCACTAGTGAGTCTATTGCATCAATGGTTCCTATGCTTCTTTGATACCCGAACTGTTGATAGCTAATGATATTGTGTTTAATCAAATGTTTGACAAGCCTATCTTTCATTACCTTTTCAAATATTTTAGAGAATACCGGCAATAGGGAAATGGGTCTATAGTTTTTCGCATCTAATTTGGAGCCTTTTTTGAATATGGGCAAAACACGAGCAATTTTATATTGCTCAGGGAAAACACATTGCTCAATACATTTGTTTAAAAAGTCAGCTATTGGCTCAGCTAATATGTCAATGTTATCCTTGATGATACTTATGGGTATTTCGTCTTGACCGTGAGAATTTTTATTGCACATATTATTAACCATTTTGAAGATTTCTACCGGGGTTACTTGATCAAACAACATGTTATCGTCTACTCTAGCCATATTGTCGGTTAAGTATTTGTTAGCTAAGCTATGATCAGAAGACTTTAATGTAATTTTGTTGTCAAATTGGTCAGATAAAATGTTGGCTACGTCTACAGGGCTGTCATATATCTTATTATCTTGTTTAAGTATTACAATATCAGTGCTTTGTTTTTTATTAGAATTACGTCTACTATTCACTATTTTCCACATGGCTTTACTAGATTGAGGTGCCTGATCAATCTTTTTCCTAGTGTCGAGCTTTTTTGCACATCTTACTACCTTTCTAAATATCCTTAAGTAGTTTTCGCGATATTTTAAAATTGATTTATCACATCTCTTTTTATCAATAAGGCACAAAATGCGCTTGACTTTGCTGGATACTTTAACTCCTTTGCTAAACCAATAACTTTTACCAGACTTATTGAGATCAATTAAAATTTCCTTTTTTTTAAAAGAATTATCATGTACTTCATTAAATTTTCTTATAAATGTATTTATGCCGAGATTCCAATCTATCTCTGCCAACTTTTTCCTAAATTCCACCTTATTTTTTTTATTATATATTCTTTTTTTAATATACTTAAAATTACTTCGTTTTTTTTCTTCTGTTACTTTTTTACATTTATTGTGCAAAAAAGACATGGCATGGGCAAAGGCATGTCCATCTGATAATCCGTTGTGGTCAATATGGATATCGTTAATATTAGTATCTATTAGATTTGTCAATATATTGTCAATACATGACTCTGTGCCATTACGTACGAATGTTGTAGTGTCAAACAAACATCTAAAATTGTAGCATGTGAGCAATGATAAAAATGATTTTCGGTATTTGTCATCTTTCATCATATTAATATTGAAGTCGCCACAAATCAAACACTGTTTATTGAAGAAATGCTTCAATAGTTGTTCCAGCCTTTCAAGAAAACTATCAAAATTATTATTCACAGGAGTTCTATAGCAACAGACAATATTAATATTAAATTCTAAATCTTTTAGTCCATATACCTCAAAATAATCTTGTTTATAGAGCTTTTTACAAATTTCTATGTCCTCTATTTGTCTGTCATCGCTTATTAGCACCAAAGTACCACCTCTTTTTTTGTTTACTCTTGTGTTGTAGGAACCAAGTTTATAACTAGTCATCTGTAATTGTGATATTTGGATTTCATTTAAAAAGTGTTCACTTATACAAATACAATTTACTTTTGATTTTAAGTCATTCAAATAAATTTCAAGGTCATCCTTCTTGTTGTTAAGTCCACATAAATTTTGATGATAGATATTATATAATACAGAGTTTTTGTTTGTGTTGATGTTCGTTAAGCGAGGTAAGATAAAATCATTTCGACGACTACAATTAAAGTCATTTAAACCACAGTCCTTCATACTGTTACTTACGAAAAAAGTCACAAGTTTGTTGCGTTGCACTCAATTCATTCGGATCAGTTAAAGTCACCGTGTTATTTGTAGTAGATAGTTGGTCTTCACTTCTGCCATTTGGGTTTGTCAAATTGTCTTGACAGCTGAATATTTCGTAGTCATAAATTATGTTGGACCTTATTTGTTCGAAGATGTTTTTCCATCCGTGTTTGTTTATCTTTCCAGTATTGATGGAAAACATTTCAAGCGATAGGGTGCGATTACTATCGAAGAAATATGCATGTCTGTTGTTTTTAATGTCCCAGTAGAGGAGATTGTTGAAGAGTTCGACTTTGTAATTATGTATTAATGCACCACATATGTACGTTGGGGCACACACTACGAGATTGGTGTGGGTATTCTTTTTCAGATACTTTCTTAAGTTATCAAGAATTCCTATGTAATCGTTATTCTTCAAATCGTTTTCTCCCATAAAAATTAAGCAATAGTCGTTAATAGAGAAGGTTTTTAATTTGTGTTCAATAGTGCTCAATACGTCTTCTGTGATGGCGTTTGGCAGCAAATAATGACAATACTCAAAATTGTCTGAGAAGTGTATGTATTGATGATACATAAAAATAATTAGGTAGGTAGGCAGGGTAGGGTAGGCTGGGTAGGCAGTGTAGTATATGTCATAATTCACTGTTGCACTGCTACATTTATAGTAATTACCGTAACATATTGACGTACGAATTGGGGTCATTTGCTACAATATAAAAGACAGTGTAATGTGTTTACTTGTCACTTTTACTATGGAGACTACCTAAATATAAACATATTCAACACTCCACGTTGAGTTTCTCTTCTCTTCGAGAGCTCCTCATCAACATATTACATGGCGACCCTGCCACGTCGATACGGAATGGCGTTAAGAAACCACATCCAGAAGAATCAATACTTATTCTATCATCAAAGAAGAGTTCCTGTAACCTTATAGAAGAGTTCCTGTAACCCTATAGAAGAGTTCCTGTAACCCTATAGAAGACTTTCTGTAAACTAATAGAAGAAGCATTGCCAGAAAGAATTGTTCCTTGTTCCTGAAAGAAGACGGAGACGAGTCCAGGGTATAGCCCGGCCAGAACGAGCGGTGTCCAGGGAAATCCCGGCCCATTGAATCCAGGGTATAGCCCGGTCCAGTCATCGAACAACGAGTCGCACGGCAACGACGCAGAGCGCCTCGTGACTTCGTCATCGAGTTACCCGGTCAACGTTCGCAGCTCCGCACCGTCAGCAGAAATGAACAGCAGTCAATTGACCCACTTTCCTAGCTAAGTACATTTTTATTTTAAAGTCTAATAGGACTTCACTTAAACAGTATATTATTAATTAGTATGACTGATAATCTAGTAACATGTCGAGATCAATTACATCAAATTAGGGAATATTTGGTAAAAATAGGACCAGAACGTAGGCAAAAAGAGATTGCTTATAAGAAATTGGAAGAAGCTAAAGCGATATACAGTCAAGCGCAAAATATTTTGTCTCAGATTGAACAGTCAAAATTTAGTAGCAAAGACATTGATTTGATCAATAACTTAGTGGAACAAATTAAGACCGTTTATCAGAAAATACAAAGTTTAGTAAGCGAAGATTCAGCAACTCAAACACTTGACGAACCAGACACCAAGATGTCTCAGTTTGATTTAAAGACTGCGATAGCCTTGTTACCTGTAATGACAGGACAAGAGCAAGTTACGAAACAGCTCATTGATGCCATTTCACTATACAGTAGCATGATAGACAACACTTCTCAGAAACTTTTATTGAATTTTATTCTCAAAACTAGATTAACTCCTAGTGCTAAACTTCGCATGAAGTTATCTTATGATAGCGTAAAAGTATTAGTTGATGATATGCGAAAGCATTTGTTGCCTAAAAGGTCGGCTGAAGCTATTCAATCTCAATTATATCATTCTTCTCAAGGACGTCGGTCTATAGAGTCTTTTGGTAATGAGATAGAGGAACTTTTTGTTAACCTGACGATTTCTCAGTCAGACGATGATCCGACCAAATACGAAATATTACGTCCTATAAATGAAAAAACTGCCATCAAACGTTTTGCGGATGGTTTGTCTGATGCGAGGTTGAGCACAATTATTGCAGCCAGACAATTCTCATCACTTCCAGAAGCGATTAGGAGCGCTTTAGACGAAGATTCTTCATCACCAAGGCATAACGAAGTTTTAAATTTTAGACGTTCAGACGCGTACAGACCGAATAATACATCTATCGGTTACAAAAACTCGAACAGTCGTAATAATAAAAATTATCAGTTCGACAAATCAAATAATAATTATTCACGAACTCGTACGTTTGTAAATACAGGTCAAAGAGGTAAACGAACTCAGGCAACTGGTGCATGGAATGCGAGACGTACTCCTTACGTACAACACACCGAGCACACTCAGCAAAATGACACTGACTGTGTAGACAATAGTGTCGACACGGAGACCAATAATATCCATGACACTAATATTACGGATAATCAGTTTTTTCGTTCCTAAATTAGAATGCTCTATCTTGAATTATAATAATACTAGCATAATTGAATGCACTGTAGATTCTACTTATGCCTTAGATCTTTTAGTGGATAGTGGAGCTAGCCTATGCGTTTTAAAGCACGAGTGGTTAAGATCTAAGACCCAATTAATTAATAATATAGTTCCGGAGAAGGTAACAATAAAGGGTGTAAGTGGAAATCCTCTCTAGGATATATTTATTTAGATTTATATTTTAACAAACTGATATTCAAGGAAAAATTTTACGTTTTTCAAACCTTATCTTGTGCAGCTATCGCCATTTTGGGGCACAATTTCTTTATAAAATATAATGCTGTCATAAGTTATAAAAAAAAATCCTTAACGTTAGAAAATAATGGAGATCATATTAGTATACCTATTTTAAGGACTAATTATAATAAATATTTGTTTACAATACCGCCGCGATGCGAGGTTATCCGGTACATACCTACCACCATACGTGGGGATTGTATTACATTAGCACAAGAAATACGCGATGGTGTTTTCATTGCTGGACTGATTTCGAAATCTAAAAATGGGGAAATCCCAATTCGAATTCTAAATACAACTAATAGCAAGGTGGAACTAGACTTGTCAGGGTTAGAAATAAATTCCACAAACAGCTTCGAAGTGTTGAACTTTGAGAATACGATATCTAACTCTGATAGAGTAAAAGCTCTATTTGGCCTACTTAAATTGAACACATACTTAAATACAGAAGAGCAAATAAGCATTGAAAAGATTAGTGCAAAATACTCAGATGTCTTCCAATTACCAGGCGATAAATTAAGTACGACCAACTTATTAGAACATAGTATAACACTGAAAAATGACGTGAGCCCTGCGTATAGCAAGCCTTACAGGATCCCGTACGCTTTGCGTAATGAGGTACAAAAACAAATACAAGAAATGCTCGATAATGATATTATAGAAGAAACTACGTCAGAGTGGTCAAGTCCCGTTCTTCTTGTGCCTAAAAAATCAGATAAATCTGGCGAGAAGAAATGGAGGCTAGTAATTGACTATCGTCAGTTAAACAATCGGATTGTAGATGACAAATTCCCTTTGCCAAATATCACAGAAATTCTAGACTCACTTTCCGGTAATATATATTTTTCTAAACTTGATTTATCTCAAAGTTATTACCAAATTAATCTTACAGAAAACTCTAGAAAATACACGGCTTTTAATCTTGACCGCATGTATCAATTATCTTTAGACAAAGACTCACGGAAGTATACAGCATTCACTACTGATAAGATATACCAAATGAAACGGTGCCCGATGGGACTAAAAACGAGTCCAAGTGTATTCTCCAGACTTATGACTATTGCGATGGCGGGATTGAACTACGATAAATGTTTTATTTATTTAGATGACTGTATCGTTCTGGGTAAATCCTTAATTAACCACAACAAAAATCTCACTTGTATTTTAGAACGTCTTAGAAAAGTTAATTTAAAATTAAATCCTCTTAAGTGCGAATTTTTACGCAGAGAAATTATTTATCTAGGCCATAAAATTACTCCAGAAGGTATTTATCCCGATCCATCTAAAGCTATCGTGTTAGAAAATTATCCAAGACCTACAAATGTCGACGAAGTAAAAAGATTCGTTGCCTTTGCAAATTATTACAGGCGTTTTATTAATAAATTTGCTGACATTGCATATCCTCTCAATCAATTAAGCAAGAAAAACGCATCTTTTGAATGGTCCCATGAATGCGAATCAGCATTTAATACTTTAAAACGTGCACTCTGCAATCCTCCAGTGTTAGGCTATCCAGATTTAACAGATAAAAATAAATTTATTTTAAACACAGATGCTTCAAAAATAGGTCTGGGCGCCGTATTGTCTAACAGTAACGGACAAGTAGTAGGTTACGCGAGTCGCAATTTGAACTAACTAATAAGGACTCTGAATCCATAAGTAGAACATTTGTAAATAAATTTATTTTAAGATATGGCATCCCCAAAGAGATCATAACGGATCAGGGAACAGAATTTTTGTCAAGTGTTATGTCAGATGTATGTAGCTTATTAGGAATAACCAAATTACATTCTACTGCATACCACCACCAGACTATAGGTGGATTAGAAAACACTCATAAGAGTTTAGGTGCATATCTTAGAATTCAATGTAGCCAAAATAAAACAGATTGGAGTAGCTGGTTAAGTTATTGGTGTTTTTCTTTTAATACCACTGTTCACTCGGAGACAAAATATACACCGCATGAGCTTGTATTTGGTAAATTATGTAACTTGCCTAGTAACCTCAACTATACTTTAGACAGAGTAGATCCACTCTATAATTTTGACAGTTACCCCTTGGAATTAAAATATAGGCTACAGCGCGCATTATTAGATGCTAGGAATAATCTGATAATCAGTAAACTTAAGAGAAAATCATTATATGATAAGAAGTTAAATTCGATAACTTATAAGCCAGGTGATTTTGTACTTTTGAAAAATCAAACTGGACATAAATTAGACAACATTTATTTAGGACCATACAAAGTTCTTAAGGATTTATCACCTAATGTTGAAATATTGAAAAATAATAAATCCTATATTGTCCACAAAGATAATACTAAATTGTTTTGTGAACCATGACCTTTGTCAATGTGTTATTTACTTTATTAATTAATTATTATTATATAACTTCAATAATTAAAACAAAAGAAATTGTATATTTACTAATATGCCAATGTTATTTTTACCTAGTCTAAGTTTAACATATAAAAATGTAAGACTCAAGTGCGTACGTCATACATTTTTTTTTTTTTTAATCCGGTGGTGTAAAGGGTGTCTTTTCGGGGGAGATGTAGTATATGTCATAATTCACTGTTGCACTGCTACATTTATGGTAATTACCGTAACATATTGACGTACGAATTGGGGTCATTTGCTACAATATAAAAGACAGTGTAATGTGTTTACTTGTCACTTTTACTATGGAGACTACCTAAATATAAACATATTCAACACTCCACGTTGAGTTTCTCTTCTCTTCGAGAGCTCCTCATCAACATATTACAGCAGCATAGGCAGGGTAGGCTGGGTAAGCAGGGTAGGCTGGGTAGGCAGGGTACCCAGTTGACGGGAGCGAAGCCCCGAGGGTCAGCTAGTACACTATAAAAAAATAAAATAAAATAAAAAAAAAACATTTATTTCAGACAAAAAAGTCCATATACAAGGCAAGGTTGTTAGTAACAAGAATTTTATAACTATGTTAGTAATAAATAAGCTAAGAAACTAGACACACCGTCTACCCCTGCACAGTAGGCTCATCGGTCTCGCAACACATGGAGTCCAACGAACCTACTGAGCAGAACAGTATCGGTTCTTTCGCCAATCATCTTTAGTACGCTATTCGGGCTCCCCCGTGCTCGTCGCACCACTGACGCAACTTTTTTACGCATGATTGCGTAGAAATCATCTACGCTGGCGTCAGTAAACATGCCGGATGCACTGCAATATCGAGGGAGCCTAAACAGAGCCCTGAACACATTATTATATTGGACGCGCAAGGCATTGTAGGCTTTTTGCGTAAAGTTTGCCCACAGGCCGCTCGTGTAGAACGTCTGGCAGAATGCCTTGAACATCGTTATTTTAACAGGAGCAGTACATCGAGCGAACCTGTGTGCCAACATATTACCGCGCACCGAAAATGCCCTGCGCTCCCTCTCAATGTCTAATTCGTCACTCAAATTTTCAGTTACAATGTGTCCCAGATATTTAAACTGTGCAACACGACCTAGAGGTACATCATTAAGTAATATAGGTGGTATAAAGATATTGTTTTTATTTTTACATTTAAATAACATGAACTCACTTTTACTTTCGTTGTACCTCAGGCCATGTTCTGCAGCATAACCCTCACACACCTTTAACAGCTGTCTGGGACCCCCAATTGCTCAGCAGCACCATATCATCGGCATAACTTAAATTATTGACACATATGTCATCAATATGGCATCCAACATGCATGCTGCTGAGCTCCTCAATCAGCTGGTTAACATACATATTAAAGAGCCGAGGCGAGGTCAGCCCGCCCTGCCTGACGCCACACTCTAAAGAATATTCATCTGAGTATACATTTCCCCACCTTACTATGTTAAGCTGCTCACTGTACCAGTAGAAGAGGATATTCACAAGATCGGCTGGGACACCTGCAGTTCTTAACTTTGTCCAAAGCTTATTATATGACACCAGATCAAAAGCTTTGGACAAATCCAAGAAGCATGCATATACTGGTGTTTGCCTTTTTACATAATAATCAACAGTGTGTTTCAGAGACAGTATTGCATTTTCAGTTGACAACCCCTTTCTGAAACCGAACTGTCTATCCTGTAATGTTACAAAACTATCAAGTTTTCTATCCAATAACCCATCAAACACCTTTGCGATTATAGTAGCTAAAGAAATCGGCCTGTAGTTACTTCTATCTGAGATATTTTTCACTATTGGTACAACCACTGTTCTCATAAGATTAGATGGTAAATATGAGTGCCTAATACAAAAAGTGTAAAACATGGCTAAAACCCTATACAGGTGAACTCCCCCATGCTGCAAGTGCTCGACACTGAGTCCCTCATGACCAGGTGACTTCCCTCTTTTCATATGTTTAATAATGTCAGCCACATCCTTACCTGAAAACCCAATAGGTTTTTCTACTGGGCAACGTTCAGTATCAGACCCCGACAACAAGGAGGATTCCACCCGAAAATGATCCATAGATGAATTTGCAATCATTTTAGCATCACTGATGCCATCAACGCACACGGGCAGACCAGCCTTACCATTTAAACGCTTAGTGCCCTTCCAAAACTTATTAAATTTTTTATCAGAATGTTGTGAGGCCAGGACATCCATTTTTATCTGATCCTGATTGTTCTGACAGTACCTTAAGCGGGACTTGAAAACTCGTCGACTTTCACACATTTTATCATACAAAGGTCCACTACCTGGTTTACCACCTAAGACATACAATTGATGGTCCAGTCTAGCCTGCCCGTGCGCGTCTCTGACATGCTTGTTCCAACCATGGACACTCTTAACATTAGCTGGCTTCCTAGGTAAGAGACTGCGACTGTTTGCCGAAGCCTGACTTAATATATTAACAATATTGTTGTATAAGTTGTCAATTACAAATCTGTGTTGTATGTTCTGACACATACTATCAGCACATTCATGAAGTTCATTAGGAAACATAATTTGTCTGAAGTTATTACTACAAATTTCATGATATTTCTGGATTTCTTCTAATTCTCTTACCCAATACAATGTCTTATACAATATTATTACATAAAAAAATTTGAACCTCTACTTTGGCTTTAATTACTTCTAAATTACAAGTCACTTTTAAAGGTAAATGATCAGACCAATATACATCATTGAGAACCATAATATCAACCACAGACTGCCATGCTGACTTGGTTACCACGCAGTGGTCCAGCCATCGCTTACATCCATGTACTTCACTTTGAAAAGTATATGTTTCAGAAGACATCCCTAATTTGACTAGATCGGCACATATCCAGTCATTTTCCTCACAAAAATCAAGAAGTTCACAACAGAATGTAGCTTTAGGGTGTGCGTTGAAATCCCCCAACATAAATACTACTTCGATACTATTGTCTTGTACCAGGCCCCTCAGAAAGTATTGCGAAAAAAAGTTTTTATATATGGGAGACTGGCCAGTTATAATGTTTTTCGAAAATATGATTATTTATAAGTAAAAATAAGTAAGTTCCAATTTCAAAATTTCCCTCCACATTTTTTGCGAGTTAATTCAAAGTATTGTGTCTCACTGAAATATGGATCTGCGCCGGGAACATTTTAGAGCTATGATTTTATACGATTTCAAGTGTCGCCTGAAACCGGATGAATCGTACGATAGACTTCAAATGGCATTCATGGATGAAGGCCCTTCCAAGGCAACCGTGTATCGTTGGTAAAACGAATTCAAGCGCGGTCGACCAACTTTGGGGGATGACGAAAGAAGCGGTCGCCCTTTGACGGCTGTTACCGAAGAAAACGTGCTAGCAGTGAAAAATTTAATCCAAGACAATAGGCGAATTACATATCAGGAGATTCTACACATATTGAAGATTGGATCGGGAAGCGTTCACGAGATTCTACACAGCCATCTTCGCGTGAGGAGGATAGTATCACGCTGGGTGCCGCACAACCTCACCGATGCTCAGAAGCAGGCCCGGGTGGAATGGTGCCGTGATATGCTTAACAAATTTGAAGCAGGCTCGTCTCGGCGTGTTTACGACATCGTTACAGGTGATGAGTCCTGGATTTATCAATACGACCCAGAAACCAAGCGCCAGTCGACTGTTTGGGTGTTTCAAAATGAGCCAACGCCTACCAAAGTGAAGCGATCTAGAAGCGGGGGTAAGATTTTGATCGCTAGCTTTTTTAATTTGACTGGCCACTTGGTATCAATTCCCTTACGGGATCAAAGAAGCATTAATGCCGAATGGTATACTACCAAATGTTTGCCAGAAGTTTTCTCTGTTATAAGCAACAAGCGACCAAACACAGGGCTCCGCGGGCTACTGCTCCACCACGACAATGCACCTGCGCACACCGCACTCAAAACGAGGGACTTCCTGGACAGCACGCCAGTCAAACTCCTGGGTCACCCTCCTTACAGCCCTGATCTAGCACCGTGTGACTTCTTTTTATTCCCAAAAATAAAAAATCAGCTCAAAGGGATACAATTTTCGTCGCCGGAAGATGCGCTGGCTGCGTTCGAGCAGGCTGTAAACGAGGTGTCTGCGGCGGACTGGAAAAAGTGTTTTGAAAACTGGTTTAGGCGCATGAATCTTTGTATAGAGGCTGGTGGAAAGTACTTTGAAAAGATTTAATAAAAATATATGTACGTATAGAACAATTTTTTTTAGTTTCGCAAAACTTTCTGAGTGTCCCACGTATAATTGCATTCAACTCACCCAAACACTGAGTAAATTCCGGCAAGTTCACAGTTTGGTCAGTTGGCATATACACGCACATAACTAACATGTCACGTCCAGCTCCAGTCATTACTTTAATCGCAACAATACGCTCACTTGTGCACTTCACCACCGTAACATTGCGAAACGCACTCTTCCGCCACAGTATCGCAACCCCGCCGTGAGGTCTGCCTCGCAGCACTCCAGCAGTCAAGTCCACCGCCGACTTCTCCGTGTAACCGAAGTTGTCGTCAATATCACCCAATACTTGTGTATCGTACGGCAGCAGCCAAGTTTCTTGGAGGGCTATCACATCCGCCGATTTACATAAAGTTCTCACACATTCCATACTTCTTTTAATATTTTTGCAGTTATAGCTTACTAACGTACTCTTCATTTAATTGTATGTCATCTTTATCGGAATTCCGAGGTCTAAATCGTATGAATCTCCTAAATGTTATCCCGTCTGGCTACAAGTTATCATTTAAAAAGGTTTCAATTTTATTAATTGAGACGAATATTTTAAAAGAATTGTACGACCTTTCTTTCTTCATGACAACTTTTTCAAGAGAGACTTTTTCCTGAGTCTTATTATATATATATTCACATATATCGGCCTCTAGTGTATCTTTGTTTACATTGGAAATAAACAAAGGAATCTTTGTTTCCGCCGCTTTGAACTTTGTTTCCACACTTTCCAATAAATCGATTCTTATGTCGTCCACGTTGCATAACAGTCCACTCATCTGTTGGCTTGTTTTGTTTCCAATCACCTGGCGACTTAACTATTTCCGCCATTGTTGGTTGCAATTATTATTATTATTATATACTTTATTGTACACCACATAATAAAAAAACATACAGAACAAACATTTTTAAAAACAAAGTGTACAATGGGCGGTCTTATCGCACAGGGCAATCTCTTACAGACAACCTTTGGATTTTATAATTCTTGTACTATAACTATACTATACTATAACAACGAGTACCATTTGAATGTCAAATCGGACTTCTTAGATTGTGACGACTTTAAGTACTTTTTAATCGACTTACTAAAAAGGAGGAGGTTCTATGTTCGACTTAATATTTGTTTTTTTTTTGTGAATTTTCACCGATATCTCCGTCAATTGTGGACCTATTATAAAATTCCTTTTTTGTTTAAAAGAGATGTTTCGAAATTGGTCCCATTTTAATTTGGTGAAGGTCTGATGAAGAACTTCGGAGATATACAACAGAACTCTTCAATAAATAACGGCAAACATCTCGGGATTGCTGCAATCGCATGTCTGTTTATTGTTTAAACCATTTCATAACATATTGCACATCATGCCAGTACGCTCTAAATGGGTACGCAGATCTCTCATATCACCGGTTATGTTCAAGTTTCATGTTATTCGGGTAATCTATTCTGGCGTTATAGGGACCTTACTAAACAACTTGCCTATTAGGTACGTAAAACTAAAAAGGGAAAAATAAAATGAACTTTTTTGCTTAAATATACTACCGACTTAAAAACAGTCGGTGTCCATATCCCAAAAAATGGTACCTACGAAAGACACCGACTTAAAAAATTAAGTTATTTTTCACTTTGTAGTTTTTCATTTGGCAGTCGGTAGTATTTTTTTGAAAAAAAGTTTTTTTTCAGGAGATCGTTTTCAACCCGAACTAAACTGTTACAACTACAAGAACAATGCTAGTTTTTTCAAATTTATAATAGTTAATTAATATGGCATTTCGAAGGAAACTGTGAAGGTCAGGGGGGTAACCACAAGCTCTTAGAGTAAGGTTATTTTGAGATCGAGTAAGTGACAGATGTATACAAGTCAGATACATCTGTCTCTTACTCGATCTCAAAATAACCTTACTCTAAGAGCTTGTGGTCACCCCCCAGGTAACTGATATCTATACCAATACCTATTATAAAGAGGAAAGATGTTTTTGTTTGTTTTTTTGTACCGAATAGGCTCCGAAACAACACGACCGATTTAAAAAAGTCATTTACGTATGCGTATGCTACATTATTATTACGATAGTTTAAAAAAAAAAATGAGATTCATACGTAAATGGCAATAATGGAACCCAAAGTAGCAAAATTTTGCAGGCTTATAAAGTTCATGTGGCGTGCTCTGAGAAAACAATTGATGATACATAAAAATAAATAAAGATAAAGTATAGTACATTGTTCACCGAGAGGAGAAAGTGACCGATTACCGTCGAGGGTGTCGTTTGAAGCCCGAGCCGTAGGCGAGGGCTTTAAGTCAAGTTAAGTCACTACACCTACGAGGAAAATAAAAAACTAAATCTTTACTAATTGAAATTTATATTGAAATTGTTGCAGTTAGTGACCAATGGCGTCTGCAAATTTCACATGTTCTTTTTTCAAATTGTTTGACACCATCCAACACACAGCTAGTGGCCAGTGTCATTTTGCGAACTTGGAGATAAAAACTCACTGTAAAAACTTTTTGGCTTTTGATATTTAGGTTACCAGCGCATAGTCTTACCCAAAATTAAAAAAGAAAAACCACGTAAGAAATGGATTTTCATACACTTTTCTCTCCCGCTCAGATGCGTTTTCTCGCCGCATATTTGTTCGATATGCAATGACGTACTTTCTACCGTAAATTTGATAAAGTATCAAGGTACTTTCCGAGCAGGTGTAGTATAAAAGAATTTTGAAATGATTTACCTATGTAAAAGAAATCGTTCCTGGCTGCCTTTGATATGGGACTTAAAACATAACTGGCGAAATGTGGGGATTCTATAGATGCAGCTCTATCTAAACCATTGGTAAAAATACAGGCGTGATGATAAGTTGTTATATTTACGCATAAAAATGCTAGACTCAGGGTGCGTCCAATGGGCAACACCTCTATCAAGTAAGTAAAAGAATGTCTTGGAGATTTCACGTACAGAATGTGAAATGTATGACGTTATTACCTAACAATGCGTACATTATTTTAGTAGGTAGACAAGCACTTAATTTTGTCCGCAAGATATTAGCACAGCTCTTGAAATGACAGCTACAAGAGTCTTGAGCCCGTAACAGACAAGACATTAACCCGTCGCCTACCCACGAGTTAATGAATTACCTATCGATGTCATACTGTGACAAATAATTTAGTGCAGACACCAGCTCATTACAGAACATTAGCACATTTTACTGCTCACATTATCAACTAATCAATCCGTCGTTGTTTTTGCTCAATATTATTTATAAGCCGCCCATATCTGTGCACAATGTGATTCATATCGCCGTGGGTGCTTCCCACGTGCGCTCGGCATAATTATTACAATAAACACAATAAAAACACACGGTTTGGTCCGTAATGTTGGTACACAGCGCGTTATGGCTGGATATAGTGTGTTATTCTGACAAATTGATTTTTTTAGTTAGTGATCTTGTAATTATATCGTTGGATTGTTTTAGAGTTGGTGAAGTATTATGTATTAAGACAATTAGTTATGTTTCTGTACGTACTTAGATACTCTATTCCATGTTACTGTGTTTCAAATCTTAGGATTTTTTTTACTCAGTCCGTCGGATAAGTTGAGCTGTTGTTGTTGTTGTTGGCTGATGAGGATGAAGAATTTCCCGGTACATTAGGTACCTATACGTAGACAAAGCCTCCATGATCTCTGTCAGATATGTGCGGTTTTATATACGTATATAGCTCCAACTAGGTGGGTTTTCCCTTTGAACTAAATGACGTCCCACCCAATAATACAACAAGATATTTAATTGGGAAACCGATGTAAAATACCACATTTACCTACATAGTTGTTTGTAGGTAGGTACTAAACATGGGTTTACCTCAAACCCTCAACATTAGCATGGAAATGATTCCCTTTACTTAGTAGCCATGCATCTAAGCGCATAATTGGAGGCATAACGTTATGGGCCCGATAGGCGGCCCACGCGCAACTATATAGTACCTGCTGGGCCATTAGACGCACAAGCTACAGACATGACATCTATCTTACAGCTTAATCATATTTGAAGAATAATTAGATGGTTTCTTAAGTAATTGGACTTTGAGTGACAGAGATGGATTGACTCAGATAACCGTAGATTAAAGTCGTAGAAACTGCACCAGGAGAATAACTTAAATGTATTGGTAAAGATAAAAAACACATTACCCTCCTTCGGCAGTCGGGTAAATAGTATTCTATCACCATCATCATCCCGCACTTGACCTAAGTTATTTCCGATTGGCACAGCACGTTTTCTTCGTTCTTTCTCTCCTGTGCTGTGCCTAAATATAGTATAGCAAAAAAAAACTAAGTATGTGGTCCTGTGATTCACCAAGCTATCACTTACTCCCATTTCTTTTAAACCGTTCTTCAAACAATCCATCTTTTCTTTAGCCATCCTCTCCTTCATCCATTCAAATTTAATTCATAATTATATCTATCCTCTTCAAAATCGTATGTCTTAGTATGGGCATACTAAGACATACGATTTCTTTTCAACTTTTCTGATGTCTATACATATGTCAATAAGTGAGTATGTCTGAAATATATAACACTTAGCACTTGGACATCATATCAGACTAAGGAGTCCACTGCTGGACATAGGCCTCTCCAATCGATCAATTTTCTCTTCGCTTAAATATAAAGTGATAAATCTACAATGTACAAACCAATAGACATCTTTAGTTAAAGTCTGGAAATGGCGCATCCGCATTGCCATCTTAGTTAAGGTATGAACACGCAAATAACGATGTTAATGTATGTAATTCATTATATCCATTTGAATCCTCCAAACATTTCAGAGATTACAATTAGATTTGTTTACAGTCGGATCGCCGTTTTCAGATAATAATAGAATTTGAATTGAGTCACTGTTGCTTGTTATAATGCGAGAGCCATGTTCATTTTGGTGCTCGGTGGAAAATAAGGAGGCGCGAATAGAGTTCCTGAAAATGGATGGTATGGAATATAAAGTGGATTATTAACAAATGGAAACTACTTAAATAATAATTCCCTTGTTAAACTTAGAGCTATTGGTTTTAGATTGACTATAGAGTGCAATGCAGCAGAAACAGACAAAATTCTACTGTAGTTTTCTACCGCCCTTGACCATCAATTATGCGAAGGGTGAAAATAAATCATAACATAACAGCCTGTTTTTTTTCGGAATTGATTGGAGTGAGAAATACTGAGAAGTTTCAGATGGAAAAACTTAGATCATAACACTTTCCCCGTCTCGGAAATCGAAACCAGTAGCCTTATTGCGTAATGAATTCGGCAAGGCAAAGAGTATGAAACATCGAGCAATCATATTATAGACGGAAATCCACATCGCGTCTTTTATTTCACATTTGATTAGTCGATTTTTCATACTCTTTGCCCCTTGTCTTGCCGAATTCATTAGGCAATAAGGCTGCTGGACCGCTTTTACCAATTGCTCTTGCATTACGTTGCGATCGCGAACATTAGACCAAAGCCTGTGGCAAAGGAAGTAAAAATAATCATCAGATATTACAAACTTCTTCATAATATGAAAAAATCCGAAGGCGGCTTAGGCTCCATAATAATATGGAGTAGATATTTAACTTTTTCATTAAACTAACCTTCGAATTCTTCTCCTCCATCGCCAATTTACCAATTAGATTTATTCCTTTTACAGATAAGATATAAACTCCAAAAAGCTACATCCGTGTCGAAAGAGTAGCCTCAGCAGCCAATTGTCGCTGGTGCGGGTCATCGCGCGGGTGTGCACTAATGAGCGCCGAAGATGGAGTGTCAATGTTACCCTTATCTGGTCGAGTGCTCGTACAATGATATCACTTGAACACTGCCTTACAGATTGGGCTGTTAACTTCATTATATTAAGTTATCCTGTATCGCTATTTGAGTGTGTTTTTGTTACCTTATCATTTAAATTTTCAACTGTGCTACTGTCTGACTTGCCTATAAAGAAAACTGCAGGTCTTTATCTTACTTAGTGTCTTCTTGTAGCAGTCTTGTTGTCTCAGCTCTAAACTATTGTGCAATGTACGCACTTATTATAACTGGGTCGAGTATAGGCGGAAACTACCTGATATTCAGAACCCCTAAAAAATAAACCTATTGGAAAGTGCAAGAGGTCAATGTAAATGTAATGGTCGTGGGGAAGGGTGTAGGAAGGTAGGTAGTGTCAATGTAAATAAAATTAAAAGGTGAAAAACAAAATCTTGTCCTGCCAACATGCAATGGAGAGAAGCCTCTTAAAACTGAGAAGGATACACAAAACAAGAAACACTGACATCCGGAAAAAAACAAGACTAACCGATGCACTACAGTTTTGCCTGAGGCAGAAATGGCGATGGGCCGGACATGTAGCAAGATACAAGGACAAGAGGTGGACTCTTCTTCTAAATGGATAAGTCCGCTAGGCAAGAGGAGCGTGGGAAAACAAAGGAAAAGATGGACCGACGATATCATAGAGATTGCGGGCAAAAACTGGATCAATATTGCCAAAGACAAATGCAAATGGAAACTGATGGAGGAGGCTTTTACCCACAAGGGCTCACACATAATGGGATAATAAAATAATTTGAAATGTCAATTTATATGTAGTTGTGTGAGAAATAAAGCTGTAATATATATAATATAGGGCTGCTTTAGATTGAGACAGCTGCAAGAAAAATAATTTCAATTGGACTGGATCTTACAGCACCGGACCTAGAACATGAAAAGAGAAGTGGCGACATTAGAGCATAGAAGAAAAGCAGATTTCACGAATTTTTGCTCCTCAGTGTAACAAACTCGCTTAAATTTACAATGTACTAACCCAGATCAGTAGCCTGTCTATAATAAACCTCACCATCGCCATCGAAAACACCATAAAACCGGTAATTGAGTCCGAAGCGAAATTGTTTCATAAATATCCCATATTGGTACACAATCGCGCCGCTTATTCGGACAACGAAAGCGTCAAGTTTATATTGGGAAAATAACACAGCCCTATTCTGTGAGGTATAAGTGCTTTAAGGAAACAACGACGAGGCCGCTGGGCCTTTTGGGGCAACAACTAAAATGTATTTATATTTATTGGTTCCTGGTTTTGGCCGGAGAGCTGCGTACGCGCAGCCTGAGATCCAATATGGAGTTTTGTCGATCTCTGATGGCGATGCCGAGGTATTTAAATAAATTATGGCGTATTAAGACAAACTCAGAATGTCTTTATGAAATCACTGGAAAATTGTTCAAGTTTGTCTCGGTGCATTTTGACGGGTAAACCATTATTAATAAGTTTATTTCAATCCTTATTTGTGAATGTATTTGTTTTGTTTAATTGACTTTATTGTGATTTTCCGCGTATCTTAAATATAGAAATTTACCGATCTAGTCAGGCTCTAATTTCGGGCAATTCTTTGGACAACGAAAAGTATTTCGGCTAAAATGATGAAAGTGTATATACCGTAAAGTACAAGGTTTTCTAAATAAAACAAACTTTAGGCTCCATTTCACTGTTAATACTTAATTTAATTTCACTTATAAATAAAAAACTCAGTTTGTTAAGTATCTATTGGTGGAAATTCATAGAGCAACGCCCACGTGATCAGAATAGAATACCTCTTCTTACCTAATCAATTCTGATACAGTCTCTGGGAAAATTTTAAGTTTTTATTCTCATTTGCAAATGCTTCCCGAAATGACATGATCATTGCAATTATTCGTAGATTATGAACAAAAAAATGTGTGTAGTTGTGTCTGTTGGTGGTCTGCCAATTATTACGCGACTCGCAAAGCCCTTGAGCGTTGAGGAAACTGTGAAAGAAAACAAACATGGGAAAGGCTAATGATTTCTTTTCTGCTATCTTATTTAAAACAAGATCATGTTTTATCAAAATATTTATCTACTTGATAAATGTTATAAGCTGTTACAAGAGATATTACCTAAATTTTGCAGTCTGGTTTACTTTCCAAAGAGATTAGACGTTAGGTAGGTATTAACAGTTTCCTCAAAATTCCAGAATTTTTCCTTTTGCTTGTTTTCCTTTGCTTAATTTGTCAGTTATCTTGTCTACGTCCTAAAATCTACGTCTAAGTCTTCTTCTGCAATAGGTCCCATTTTACTGAGGATCGTGGTTCTCTGGACCCCTTTAGCGGACTATCTGCCTCCATCGACTCCGGTCCAAAGTTGCCAACACCACCTGCTGGAATTTGCTTGAGGACGTAGCTTCCTTCACTTGGTCAGACCATCGTGTTGGCGACCGGCCTCGTGCTCTTTTCCTTTCGGTATTGCCAAAAATCACCAGTTTTAGGGTTCCGTACCCAAAGGGTAAAACGGGACCCTATTACTAAGACTCAGCTTACTGTCTGTCTGTCTTTCCATCTGTCACCAGGCTGTATCTCATGAACTATAGCTAGACAGTTGAAATTTTCACAGATGATGTATTTCCGTTGCCGCTATTACAACACATAAATATTAAACTGGGGCTCCCATACAACAAACGTGATCTTTTTACCGTTCTTTGTGATAAAGGTACGGACCCCTTCGTGCGCGAGCCCGACTCGCACTTGGCCGGTGTTTCTAGACTTCTATCTCCTCTTCGCCTAAGTCTAAGTCTACGCCATACAATTATAACTATAGAGTACGTATCTGTAGAGGTGCACACATAATTATTTCGCTTGTTATATACAAGTCCCACGTACGTAATGGGGTGAACTCTAAATTAGAAGAGGTCTTTGCCCTAAAGTGTATAGTATACTACAGGCTGGTATTGTTATTATGTAATGGGGACGAGCCTATTTAGCTGAGAAACTCCAGACAGAAAAACCAAATAAATCTTTGCTTAATCTAAGAAACGAGCCCAGGACTTCATGCCCAGCAATAAAGTACTTGTGGCAGCAATAACAAAAGCACTTGTGGCAGCAATAACAATTAACAATGATGATTTCCCAAACAAATTATTTAGACAAGCAACAAGCTACGCCCCTCCCACAATAAAACAATATCTTACGACCTATAACAGGTAAGCGGAGCCCACATTAGCTTCATATCGTTATAATAACTACTAATATGGCGTACGTTTTGGCGGGAGTCCGGCGTGGGCCACGGTTTTGGCCATCGCGTGCCATCTAATGATGCTGGCCCACGATGGCCCATCACGTAGGAAGCCATAAACTATAACGCTCTATGATCGTCAGTAATCTGATAGGAGCCTCTTTTGGATAAATATTGCTCAGTTCAAGCAATTTTTGGATGTTTTACCTTGTCGTGTCAGTTTGTTGACGTTTTGATGAACGAGGGCCACCCACGGTGCCCTAATCCCTTTAGTAAATGTCTGCCCACAACACTTTTCATATTATAATATAAACCATGTCACTTTTAACAAACACTTTGTTTAATGTGAAATAGTTAACATTAATTGATGTTATATAGTGCTAACTGTCTTTTAACTTAGTGATAAGATTTCGGCTAAAATTGGTAGTGTAGTCGAAAACTCTCTCTCTCTGTATTTAAATACATATCGCTTATCACCACCATGATGGAAATCCGTATCTGAAACAAAGGCAAACTTAGCGGTTTTGTTGTTTACCAAGCTAAAATAGTGAAATGTCTCATATTGACAAGGCTGGAGTCTCCATAATTTTATTAATAACTTGCAAAAACTAACAAACTTGCAATAACTTCAGATTGTTGAATGTCCCAATGGCATGCCAATACGAGCTACTTGTACACTTTTATGAAAGTCACAGGCATGTGTATTTACGGCTGTCCTGACTAAAATTATTCCACTTACTTCATTTAAAGAGTAACATTTCCCTATTGATCCGTAGTCACCCAATCATTCAGCTCGTAACGCTATATGCTAGCATTACACACATGCTTGGAACACTTCTCCGGACAATGCCGGTGGGCGGACAGGCGGACACGCGGCTGAGCGGTGGTCGAGCTCGGAAACAATACTGCACTCAAGTTTTCCCACGTGGGTAGTTCGCTATTTTTATTGCTCAGAGATTCACTGAATTGAAACGAATACTAAGAAACATTACTTATAATGCCCTGTAATCAGTTGAGAGGTTTTTTTTTTCGTGTACGGATGTGGCCACCTTTGGTGACAGAGTTAACTAAACCACCTCTAGGAACCCCAAAGGCCTCTGACTTAGCTATTTTAGACTTACATTAACTATACAAGTCCAGGTTTCCTCACGATGTTTTGAAAAAGTCACATTGGTACTTGCCCGGATTTGAACCCACGACCTCAAGCACGAGAGGCGAGGTCTTAGCCACTGGGCCACCACGACATTAGTCACTGGGTCACCACGACATTCGGAGTTGAGTGTTAAATGTGTAACAAAAGAACATTGAAATATATTATGTTTATTGGAATTGTTTAATGTTAGTCACTAGATACAAAAAGGAAAATTCGATGTGACAATAAAACCCAGGCGATGTGTAGATTTGTTCTTACTAGGTAAAAATAGGATAAACAAATAATTTCTGATTTTTTATTGTATTAATAAATAATGCAAAGCACAGTTTTTGCGTTAGTTCTATATGGAATTAGGATTCAAAGCATTAGATCTCCCGGTTAGATCTCCCGGATCTATAGTAACAATGGGATTCCCACAGGGCTCAATTCTTGGTCCTTTCTTGTTTCTTATTTATATTAATGATTTGCCATACCTCGTAGCGAGCTCGAGGAGGAGGAGGAGTTCGTGGCTAAATAATAACAGCCGCACGGGTCGATCTTCAAGGTTATGCAACGCTTGCCGAGATCGGACCGTGGATGGGTGACCATTTCAACATACCGAGTTTCCTCCGTGCCGCGGAAAGCACGTTAAGCCGTTGGTCCCAGCTGTCATTTGAAGATCTTTGACAGTCGTTACGGGTAGTCAGAAGCTTGAGATCTGACACCAGTCTTGCCAAGGGGTATCGTGTTACCCAGTTACTGGGTTGTGGAGGTCAGATAGGCAGTCGATCCTTGTAAAGCACTGGTACTCAGCTGAATCCGGTAAGACTGGAGCCGATCCCAACAACAATTGGGAAAAGGCTAGGCAGATGATGATGACTTGCCTTACCTCATAAAGGATAACTATGATATAGTGTTGTTTGCGGATGATACTTCACTTTTATTTAAACTTAAACGTCAGCAGCTGGTTACTGACGACGTAAATAACGCGATCTCAAAAGTGGTTCTCTGGTTCAGTGTTAACAATTTACTTTTTAATGAAAATAAAACCAAATGCATTAAGTTTACCCTACCTCACGTTAGGCAGGTGAAAACTGATGTCTTGAAAAAGGGCGAAGAATTGAATCCTGAAAATAGCACAATATTCTTAGGCTTAACTTTGGATGCTAAGCTTCAGTAGGGCCCACATGTAGATAAATTGACAAAAAGGCTAAGCGCCGCAGCATATGCTATTAGAAAAATTCGTAAAAATATAAAATTGTAAAAAAAATACTGTGGTAGATATCCATAACATAAATTATACTAGGAACAAACACTTTGTAGTACCTACAACAAGGCTCAAGAAATTAGGTGGCTCGTTTAGATGTCAATGTATACGCTATTATAATAAGCTCCCAAGCCACGTACAAGATCTAAGCCTTAATAAATTCAAATCATTCAATCAATCTGCCTATCCTATTCCCAACTATGTTGGGGTCGGCTTTCAGTCAATAAATTCAAATCATTCATTGAACGTAAATTGTGCCTGAAAGCATTTTATACCGTTAAAGATTACGTTGAGGTCAAAAAGGCTTGGGATTGAACTGCTCCAATTAATATTTTTTTTGCATCTTGAATTTAGTTTTTTTTGGGTTTTCTTGCAATGACAAGAATATTTACTTTATAAAGTATTATAATATTTTATTTTTATTATTGTGAATGTGAAGACGATATGGATCATTTTTTTTTTTTTTCTCAGTTAGCTTTTAATCATGGTCTGGCAGTTTGAATAATTTATGCGGTCTACCCGAATGTCCTTTCTTTGGTATTGTTCGTCGAATCGTTGAGCTGCTTTAATTCTGAGTTGAGCTGCACGGTTATTGACAAATGCGTGCACTGACTGGACAGGTCCACTCAATCTAGCTGGTCTTTTCCTCAAAAGACCTTTTCAGACTTCAATCTACATGGTCTTCTCATGATCTAACCAAGATTTTGTCTGGACTATAAAAGAGACTGTGACCTCTGAGTTTGTTTCGGCCTTTCTTCTCAGAGTAGTCAGATAGGAAACGCCGGCCTCATCTAGTTTTAAAAATATGATCGTCATGTAAAAGTGTTTGTACAAACCAACTTACAGAAATAAAATCATTTATAATTTATCAATTACGACTGAGTTTAGCTTTAAAGTTAGCTAGAAGCGCAATTGAAAAAGTTTGCTTCTGTGGGTTGCCTTCGAAATAGTTCGAAAATAAGACGACACAACGCAACAATTATCAAAACTATTTCATTGCTAAGTTATAATTGAATTGAATAAAAACGACGTAAGAGATATTGAGCATAATAGACGTGTAGGTTATGGCGTTCATTATGTCAGTAAAGCCATCACATCAACTGTTAATTACGTGGAGAACATTAGTTATCAACTCACCGTCCGCGTCGCCCGAGCGAGGCGACTCACTCTAGTGTAACATATGAATCTGTCGCCAACTCACTGTCTCTCTACGGCTGCACATTACATGGTAGAGCTATCACATATGAGCTGTCCTTTACGTCGTGAAAATTGACAGGAACTCATCGTAGACTGAGCGAGGCGACTGACTCACTGTACTGTAGTGTAACACAACAATCTGTCGCCAACTCCTAGCGGGTGCATCTGTACTGTATAATGTCTATTCACGTGCACTCATCGCAGTCTCTCAGTATTTGCGGCGTAATGTTTTAACGTGTTTCACGGTAAGTTACCAATCATGACTTTGTTCAAAAACCAAAGTACAATAATCGCTATGAAAAATACATAATATCACGCCTATATTCTTTGAAGGATTAGGCTGAGGTTTACCGATTAGTAGGCAAAGGCACACCCACATTGCGCAGTTATATTTTAATCCATGCAATAAGGAGTGGGCCTATTGACATCATCCAGCATCGAACTGCTACTGCAAAGGTCAATCTGGAAAACCTGATAACCATGACCGAACTGGGAACGAACCCAGGCAATCATGTCATGCTACAGCTAAGCAGTCGCGCTAGTTATAACTAGACCAACTACCAAGGCTGCTTCAACGCAACCTTTTTTTAACCGACTTCAAAAATGGGAGGTACAATTGGATTGTATTTTTGTTTTGTGTGTTACCTTAGAACTCTTTACTAGGTGTACCGACTTTGATCATTCTTTTTTTATTTTAAAGCTGGTGGTTCTCTTGTGGTCCCATTTAAATTTGATTATGATCTGAAGAGTAGTTTTTGATGTATGCTTTATAATGCGTATTTAATTGACCTCGACTACATTGATGATGTTCGCCAAATCACCATTATGTACCAAAAAAAAACATATTCCTAAAAAATACTACAAAGTGGAAAATAACTTCAATTACGAAAGTCGGTGACATAAACGAAAAAACAAAAAAAAAAGTTAAATCAGTCGGAGGATACATACGCGCGAGCTGGCTGACCAAAACCAGATGTATCCTCCTCCTGCATAGCATGATTTTTTCCTTGTTTACGACTTTTTAGTTCGCTTTTGAAGCAGTCGGGTTTTTTGATATAACTTTTTTATTTATAACTTTTAGCTATGTTTTTTCGAATTAGATACATTTAAACATATTTATAAGTGTTATATATTTATGAAATTGCCTCTTAAAATCCTTTATTTTGATACCCCACACGATGGGTTTGGAAGATAAAAATAATTGGGCCCCCGCAATATGGCGCCCAAAAGCCGCCATTTTTCTATTGTCCAATTTTAATGTAGCCTATGACACTCGCAGGGTTAAGACGAATTGATTGACGTATGAATCATCAAATCAGCCAACGCGTTTGGTCTCTGGAACTCCATATAGGAACAAACATACATACATACACAAACACATTACCCTCCTTCGGCAGTCGGGTAAAAACAGGAACACTGACTGCCGTAATTATCATTCACTTTGTCGGTAGTGTTTTTTGGAAGTCGACTGTTTTTAACCCCCGCCGGAAAAAGAGGGGTGTTATAAGTTTCACGTGTGTTGCTGTGTATCTGTGTATCTGTGTGTCTGTCTGTGGCATCATAGCGCCTAAACGGATGAACCGATTTCGATTTAGTTTTTTTTGTTTGAAAGGTAATTTTGTCGAGAGTGTTCTTAGCTATGTTTGAATAAAATCGGTTCAGCCGTTCAAAAGTTATGAGCGTTTTACTGTTTAAATCAGGGTGTTTTCGCAAGATAAACGTGTCAGGGGTTTTTAAATTTTAAAATTTTACTTGTTTACTTCATAGTTAAGTGTGACTAGGTTAAACATAGAAAGAGGCTAGCTCAAATCCATAAGATTCAACAAACGTTGCTCTACTCTAGCCCACTCTAGTGAGGCCGTAATAAAACACCGTGTCGAAACATCTCAGAGAACCAATACATCATAATAAAAAGACAATAGACCCGAACCGGTCTCAATAATATCAATTAATATAATCGCCGATCATCGTCTGTTAGCTCGCGTTACATTGCCAGTATGTACATTGTACAGTCAAGGCAACGAATAGTTAAGCAGGTTGACTTACTCCTGAAAATGTTCGTCTTATACAATATTGGCGGTGTTTGTATAAACGTGTAGTAGTGCTGGTTGGCAATTATGATTTTCGACACAATGTAAAAATTGTGTGGAACAAATAAATATAAATTATATTCGTTTTATACGACGGATTAAGAATGACCATTGCAATTTAAATATACGGGTGATTTGAGTTGATAATCAAATCGCCTAACAGTTCATTTCCCCGACTGTACGTACATTTGTCAGGGGGAGTGGGTTCGTGGACCGATGGGCTAATGTACCTACCCGGTGTGGGCGCAGTTGACACGCCGATCAATAATACGCGTCGCTATAATTGGTAGCATTCAATGAAGTATTGTTGAGTTGTCGTGACAGACCTCATGTGGGATGGAATTGTTTTATGGAATAAAAAATACTATCAGTATGTAAAATAATTTTCAGTTGCTGTCATTGGGGTAGCGACATCTGTAACGGGGGTACTGATAAATACCTCCTATTCTTACTATACTACACTTTTTTTTAAAATAGAAACATCATTTAGTTAGATTTTGTAAAAAAAATAAGATGTTAAAATTTATAAACCACAAAAACACAAAAAAACTTTTCGTGTTTTACAGTGATATGGCGCCGCGGAAACCAAAATAGAGTATTCGAAAATAGTTTCGAATATGAGTTACGCACAAGTACAAGAGATGCCAAAATATATTACGGCATTATAACAATAATTTGTAGGTAAATGCTGCGAAGTAATTTTTTGCTCGATACCATTTGTTATTGGTCCGGTAATATTAACATGAATGCAAATGTACGAGGTATCGAATGAACTGGCAGCGATTACATCTCGCCGGGTGTCTATTTGATTAGACATTATGATATTACAAAAGCTATTTGTGCAGTGAAGTGGGCTCGGAGTGAAATCATAGCGGGGGTGTGGGCTGAGTGGCACGCCTGCGAGTTGCGCGCGCGCAGTGAAAGGCCTACACTTATTACGTATCTATTTACAATTTTTATAGCGCAATAACGATGTAAAGAGATTTAACTCAACGATAACATTTTCGCAAGGAATACGATTTGTTTTCATCCAGAGAACGTTTTATAGTTGTTTTTATGATATTCAGCATGGTCGTAATGATTACGAGTGTAATCAAAATGTTTATAATATAATGAATTTATTCGTGAACCGATCACGAACTTCACGACTCACTGCTAACGTAGATTTATTGTTAGTTTTGTAACGAACGACTCAATTACCTCGAGAGATAGATGAAACTGTCAGCTGCGAGAGATCCTGCGACTTGCTGCGACAATTAGTTTCCTCATAAAAGGCTGCAATTATTTATTATTCATGACATCTCATTAATATGTATGTGTCTAATTAAAATAATTGACACCTAAATGCGAGTGTAACTCCTACCGGTGGAATTGGGTCAGTTTGTGCGAAGTGGGCGGCGACCGGCTGCGACCACCGGCGACCAGTATCATTTCATTGTAGTTGTTATTGGTCCTAGCCCTAGGGTATATAAATGTTCTGTGTCCTAGCCAGACTATAAATATCTCCTCCATCCTCCTTAGTCCGTTCCTCACTGTTGAGGAACTTGACTCCTTAACAGTGTGGATCTATTTGCTAGTCTGTGGCTTGATATAGTGCCACGTTTACCAATATTTCTAGTGGCTTTGCCCACCAAACTTGATTTCGTTTGAGTTCTTTGGAAAGTCTTCTTGGTAATAGGTATATCGTTTCTATAAATAAATAATATCGACACAATTTAGGAGAATTCCTCAAATAATGGCCAAAGACCAACACAACTATCTACATATACGATGTATTTACCTATACATAAAGCTAAATTAATATTTTGTCGAGTGCATGACTAGCGGTATACCTGTAATGATGTGGTTTATCTTTTAATGGTATTACTAATATGTAAATAATATATGGGTTATTCGGCTATAGATAGGTATATTTAAGCAAAGTATGTCTCTCTTTAAGGTGAAATTCGTATGTTATTACTATATAATGAGCATAATTTTCAACAGCGACGTATATTTACTGATAAAATGTGTTTTTTTAATACATATCACCACAACGTCCATTGCACAACACCCGAGACAAGAGATAACAGTGTTTGCGAGTCAAAAATTAAATTATTTTTCTTAAGGCGCCGATTCCCTTGAGTAGCTGATTTTAAAATGAGAATCACGTCTAAACGGCTAGTCATAATTTATTGGAAAAAAATTTGTTATATTAGACCATTTTCTTAATAATTTCATCTGAGCAAATTTTGAGTTTTATTCGTATAACATAGTGTAATTAATTTGTAAAGTTATGTCTAAAACGGACAAAAACACGACAATCACAACAAAACCACTTGGCGTATTTTAATGAAATCGACACCATATCAAAGACAATTTAATTATCTACATTTTGATCTGAAGTTTTTTTTTTTAAAGTCATAGAATAATAAGAAAAGTACAAAAAACTACTATATTTCGGGTCGCGCGGGTGAGAAACGAGGGCGCGTTTTGTTCCCGGATCCCAGACAAAATAAAGTTCGTAAAATCTAAATCTTTCCATTAATCATAAAATATATTGAGAAGCGTGTAAATGAGCCAAGCCTGGGATTAGATTTTTCTCACCATTAAAACAATATTTATGTAGAATTTCGGCGGAATCTGCGGATTGAACAACGAAGCGCTTGAAATGCTGCCAATCACAGCATTCACACTTCACGCCACTTTCATAGATCTCCTTTTGATTAAATTGAAAATATTCTGTACTTACAGAACGATATTATTAAGGTATTTATAAAAAAATAATAGAAAAACCATAAGAAAGGTGCTTAACATGTTAATTCCTTGACTGTATCTACATGCGCAGATAATTTATGGTCAAACCATTACCGCGCGCTCGCCGTCTGTGATTCAAAATAATTTTATTCAAACTAATCGCTTAATTGATATCGCTTGACGATTTATGTTCCAAAGATAAAATAAAACTAGAAAGTCGTGTTACTATTAGACACAAGCTAAAAGTGACAACGACAAATACTTCGCCACGCCAAATATATTTCTGTTAAAAGTGCGTCAGCTGTAGAATACAGCTGACGCACTTTGCACGTAATAATGGAAAACAAATTAAAATATAGCGATTTGTAGTTTTTGTAACAATTTCCTTATTCGCGATTTCTTGAAACTGTAAGTTTTTAACCTCGTGGTATTCTTGTTGATAATTAAATGCGTTCCACAAACATTGCTCATTACGCGAAAACATCATATCTCTCCTTCTGATTCCATCAATTGGAGAGAGACAGAGAGAACCTCATGTATTACGATTTAGAACAGTATATCATTGTGCCAGATACCGAATAGTTTCATTATTCAGTAGTAAAATGATAATTCGGTTGTATTGATAAACAAACCACATCACTCTTACACTCGAGTTGCGAAAAAACTGAGTAATGTGTACATCTGTGTTAGATCGAGGCAGACACATGTTACAGATTTATTGGAATTGAGGCTGACGAGCTGAAAATAACAGGCATGTGTGCTATTTACCCCATTTACATTTAAATTCAGTCCTTACTAGAGTTACGAGCGACGTAAGCTCTAGAATCCAGAATATCTAAATGGCTCGTATATGGCTGTCTGGAGCTAGATGATTCATTTCGTGAATGTGGTCGGTCTGGTCTGGCGTGACATTCCTGTAAGAGAATACCATATATGGCACGCTAGTCGCCTTCAGGTAATGCATCCTCGATCAGTGAGCGATTATAACGCAACGGAAGCGGCTGAAATTAGCAGCGCGCGCGCATCGGGACGGGGCCGGTGCCAGGCGGGCCGCGCCGAAACTAAATACCCAAAAGCGTTTGTGATCGCGCGAGCGGCTGCCAAATATGGCACGAATCTCGGGTTTCGCGAGGCGCGCGCGCCGCGGCGCTGGCACACCACCAGCCACTGCAAAAACGCTCTCTGTTCCCGACTAAAAACACGTAAAAAACGTTTTTATTTCTGTAGCGAGCGGCCTCTAAATTTAGGCCGTATGGAAACCGAAAGTAATACGAGCGATTTTGGTTGGGGCCGCGTTGTCTGTATTTAGATTAGAGCGGCGCGGCGCGGGCACTCGCGACGCGACTCGGGAGCGCGCGCGACTCGCGACCTCCGCGCAACACGCACGCGCACCACCCCGGCTGCATCGAGCGCCACTGTGATACAATATGCGCGCGCGTTAACAGTTTATCAATGAAAAGTTTCGTGTTATTAGTGCACAATTAAAAGGATTTGGATGTCACAAATGTTACCCGAGGGCGGAGGTAAATACTTCTCAATTTTCACAATAAGTTTTCATTCAGTGTTTTTTAATAATTATTGTTTTCAATCTCCTATTCTCATTATTTTTAATGCATGGTTATTGTTTAAACCCTTAAATACACCCAGAATAATTCGATATATAAATCTTCTCTTAATTATTATTTTATATTACCAAACATTACTAAAATAGAGCAGTTATCTAATAAAAATATTAAATGAAACAAACAGTGTTTGATAGCGCGCACAAACATTAGTTATATAACGAAGCGAGTGCTTCAGTTAAAGTAACCCAGTGCCGTTATCTAAGTAGGCGGCGGCGGCGGCGTGTACTAACTAACAACTAGTGTGTAGTTATCTGCGGCTGTTTATCACCGCGATACGCTTTACTATTGATTCGTTACAAACTAGTGTTATCACTCACTACTGGAGATAAATACTCCAATAATTCAACTGTGTGTTCGGCGGATGGTACTAGGCTCGACCTCTGCCCCCCGTTACAGAATACTTAAACATAATGAAATGTAATTGTAACATAGGTGCCCTGCCTCACCCTTCGGATTGTAAAGGCGTAATGTTATGTGTTAATTCACCTATAACTAACTCTAAATTATGCCATTCTTAAATGAATCGTTTACCTATTTTTTTTTTACTTTGTTTACAATTATGTAGGTATAATTTTTTAATGCTAATGAGAATTGGTCACGCTGCTTTATCATGTTTGGTTGAAAACCGCTGGTCAAAGGTTATCTTTACGTAAAAAGGTATTGTTGAGTCCTTTGGAACCCATAATGTTCTCGGGTTGATTCATACTAACTACAGTTAAAAAACATGACTAAGTTCCACTATGAATAAAATTGCCAACTGTCACTGTACAGTCATCGATACTACTGAACTGAAGACTGTCAACACAAATTGTTCGTTTAATCAAGTCACAGGGAAAACTTTTGTCTATACCTGCCTAACAAAACATTTCCCTGAGTGTACGTGGTTTTGATAGCAAAGAGGTTAAAAGCGTTCCATTATTTTTCAAGCAAGGGATATGAGGGAGACTGCTAGAAACGCGACATGTTGGCGCACGGTTGGCGCAGTGGTTGAGCGATTGACTACTGCGCTGCGTGTCGCGGGTTCGATTCCCGCACGGAACAAATATTTGTATGACCTACAGATAGTTGTTCCGGCTCTGGGTGTTGTGCATGTGAGTTTATATGTTTGTAAACGCACCCACGATACAGGAAGAAATTCCTAGTGTGGGGCAACGTTTTAATAAAAAAAAAAAAAAAAAAAAGAAAATGTTATTGACTGCTCTGATTACATTTATTTGAACTACCTACATAGGTACATGACCCATCACTTAACAAAGTCCTTGTCAACCGATTTCATAGATTCGGACACAAGAAAGATGAGTGTCAATTTTATCACTTATGTCATCCAGTTCCGCAGAATTTCCCTTCTCCTTCGCCGTCATCCGTTTTGGACGCTTCATTATTTTATCTGTGTCATGTGTGCAGATCCAATCACGCTGTGTGCGTTTGTGATTACCGCAGAAAGCGCCGGTGTGCGCTAGCCCTTATACGGCGAGTGTCAAATTGTCTCGTCGGCGAACATTGATTGTGTACCGTTGTGTAAACAATGCGATCGAGGTGGCTTCTGTTATCACTCGCCGGTTTCGGCGATCCCGAGGTGATTGTGTGTTTGCCATTATTTGAATAGTTGCGAGTGTTGCCACGCTTTTTTGGGTTTCAGGGTTTTTCGGGCTGACTAATATTAGGTGACGAAATCTTTAGATACTGAAGATTTCAGAAGTATTTTTGTCTGCAGACAGCAGTTGGTTAACAAGGCTTCTCTTCTTAGCAATACCGTAAGGAATCAAGTAAAGTATAAGGGTTCCTTGTTGACTACGGAACAATTAAAAGGAGTTTTCCAATGCACATTGTGCGGAATACCTCAGTAGATTACATATATATATCGGAGGAAGGTAAATGATTAATAGTTGGGAACGAAGAAATATCGTTCAGTTTTGTTTAATTGGCAACATTTAGCCTCTGATTCAAATTTCAATTAGATTTTATTCGATTGGTAACACTTAGTTTTCTCCAGTGTCCAATTCGAGTGAAGGATTTGAATCCTAGAGCAAAGTGACATGTGACAGTGACAGGCAATTTTGGAGGGAAACGCGAAGGCGCGCGGCAGCGCGGGGTGGACTTGAGTGGAGAGAACTGGAGCGGGACGTATGGCGATTACGTGTGATAAGTGGTGCCGGTGGAGTTGCGTCTAAAAGTATCAGACTAGAGAAAGTGATTTCAAACTGGCGCGTCAACTTGCTACTAGAATTGGACAATGGAATATCTCTAAAACGGCATAAGTTACCTGCCTCGTGCATGCATAACCCACGATAAGCCCACAAGTACGAGGGTATATGGAAGGAAGCCCTCGTGTTTCCGACATCGGAAGTGTGTACCAATGCACGCACGGGGCGATGCTGGATCAAATGAGACGAGTAATGGCTGGCGCGCTCTCTTTGATGCGCTAAAATTTGCATGGAAGTACCTACCTACATAGAGAGACGTTTCGCAACTCGTCGGCTACTGGAGAGCGGAGACAGGAATATTATGTTGCCCGAATTCAACCGTATAGTGTGGCCTATCCTAGACAATATGCGAAGTCGGGTTGCAGATAATGTTAATGATGACATCGATGCCCAATTCTGACTAGATACCTACTGGGCAAACAACTGTGGTGTACAGATGTACAGGGAAGTATAAACTTGAGTATTCTGAAAATAATTAGTACCTATCTAATGCCTTGTGAAGTTTAGCCACAATACCTATTGTTTTTCTTGGTATGAAGTGGCTAAAATTTAAAATAAATTTCTATTTTCGTTATGATGCTAAAAGAAACTTAGCCAGTTTCATACTGTCAGCGGAACTCGCATGAGAATAAGACAACTTGTTTAAATACAGTGCAAGAGAGCAAACATCCTTAAGCTACAACTTGATTCAACAAAACATTACGCTTGTGTGAAAACTTGCTCATAGACATGAATTTTTCAGGCATTCGTACAATATGCAACAAATAGCATGGACGTCTGAGCCCTTCAACATGGCTGCTGGGGATACCACAAGACCTGTTGTGACCAGCTGTGTGTGGTGATACAAGTGCGGAGCTCAGGTTCCATTTCAAAAGGCAACACATAACCTGCAGCCTACAGCGCTATGAAAGAGGAAATTTAGTGGTGTTATACATGCCACTGCGGTGATCAATCCATTTAATATTTTCTGGTAGCAGCTAGGAGTCTGGACTTATGCATGTGAGCATGGTCGGCACTGCTGCCTGACCCATCCGGGAGTACAGGCTTAAGGTATGTTACTTTGATTGATCTGCATTCAACAATCTGTGCAGCTGTGCATTTTTGTGGCAGCCGAAGTATGTATTGGGTTTGGAGTTACCTAAGTTTTACAATTAATTCTTGCATTCATTGCAATCTATAACTATTGCATTATTTTGTTTCATGGAAATGTGTCATGTAAGTTACAAAAAAAAGAGTAAAAAAAATATTCAAACAGCGCTATCTGTGTTATGGTGTTGATACTTTTTGTTTCTTTCAATAATCATCGAAAGATTCGGGACCCCATTAGCTGTAATATGCTGCTTGAAATAACTTATTGAATAGGTGCATGAATTTTTTTATGATCAATTAAAAAATGAACAATTCATTTTTACATAGACAGAATGAGAAGTCAGTCCATGTCACGCCATCTATTGATATCCTTGCTTTGTTCGAGCTTTGAAATATTTTGTTTCATCAAGTATTTAATCTTTTTTATTCACCAACAAAATAAACAACAAAACGATTTTCGCAATTTTATGTTTCTAATGTACTCGGAGCATTGGAACGTGGGGACGAAACGCAAAGAAATGAGATTGCATTACATTATTATGTTGTTAGAACAATTAACGTAGTTTTATTTTCTCTATGAGAACAATAATACACGGTTTTGTGACCACTAGAGCTGTCATAAGCATAAGATAATAAATAGGTTGTTAGTGTACTGACAATCGAGAAGTAATGATATTAGCAATCCGTATTTTTTTTTTATATGTTTGAACACTAGGAATTTTAGCCATGCATTTTTCATTAATAGGTGTCACTTCAGATTATCCGTAAATATTACTATCACTGAGTTTGTTGTTGATTTGATCTCCAAGGGAATTTGTGTTTTTTTTTGTTCGCGTTGGTATTTTCAATACAAGTTTGAATCCAGTTACGGAACGCAAAAAGAAAAATCGTAATAATAGTCGATCTTTAGCATCTTTGACCGATTGAAGTTGTTTTTACAACTAAATTAAAGTATCAGGTATAAGGGAACAATATTTATTTTGTTAACGTTGAATTCACTTATGTTTGTGATATAGGTACATTCAATTTTTTTTAAAATGATATTTTGGTTCATATCAAAACAGAAAAATCTTATCTCGATTTTCTAGGGTGAAATATCGATTCGCTGGATCGATTCAGTACTGGATATCGATTGAAAAAAAAAAAAACGTTTTTTTTTTTGTCCTTAAAATCGATTCGTCGATTAATCGATAACAGAACGTCATCCCTTGCTCATCTCTATAAGACATAAAGACAGTGACAAGTGTCAACGATTCGAAAAAGTTTGATGATACAAAACAAATAACTTTATGATTTTTAACTTAAAAGTTACTAGATAAAGACTAGATTATTAATAAATCGTTACAAGGTGTGAGCCACTGTGAGGATTAGACTTTTAACTTTTGCTTTGTTGCAAAGACATGCAATAACTTTCAGTTAAGAGCAATGTGATCAAGTTTATTTTCAAACCGGTGTTAAAGTTTAGTGAAATAGTTTGTTGTTCGACTCGATTTGCAATCTTACAACCTGCAAACATCACGAGGATTTACGTTACTATAGCCTAGATAGTTGGCGTTTAGTTTTGTTGCTACCAATGGTTGAATAAAGGTAAAGTTAATGTCTGTAGTTGTTATATAACGCATTGTAGAGAACTAACCAACTGATAACATGTCATTCTAATGATACCTACAAATAAAAATGATTTAAATTGACTACGGTGAATGACAAGTGCAACTAGACATTTAGATGGTGTCGAGAAGACGTGTTCAGGTATTATGAGATGCTCGAGAGCCAATAACTGTTCCAAGTCGTGGCTGAGGATGAGATAGATGTTCAATTGGCAACATTTTAATTCACATAGAACGTTTTCTCAGTTTCGTGGCTCAGAGAGATAACGGAGTCAAGAGATTATTCGGCGTTTAAGTTGTGCATTCTGTGTAGCAAATGTATTTGCTAAGTTATTGTGAATTGTAGACCACGGATGAGATACTTGGGTTCTATTTGATATACTTGGTACATGGGTTTTTGTTTTTTTGGAGGAAACTAAGAATGGTTTCCTTGTTCTGTGTTGTTCAACGATGCTTGGCCTCGGTAATCTTGAACATTGTTCAAAAATTTTAATAATTGTAACATCTCTTTAAAATAAAGGTGTGTATTTGTGAATTGTGTGGTGTCATGTAGAAAGTCTAGTACCTACCTAACTTGAATAATAAGTTTGGAATTTAAAGTATACTGTCAGTAATGGCTGTGCTAACTTGTTGAATAGTTGAATAGTCTGTGCTGGTCATTGTGAACATACCTAACGTTATTTTGTGTTATTTCATTCAAGTCGGATAAGATAATTTTAACACAGATGTAAAGTCGGTGATGTGCGGTGCATGATTTAATTTTTAGTTTGCAAAAGTTGGTAATGTTTGGTGTTGTAAGTTATTATACCTATCGTACTGAGAGTTTGGTATGAAATCATGAACATAGAATAGAGTTCTTGAGTATGCATTTGGCTGTGTATGAAATCATGAACATAGAATAGAGTTCTTGAGTATGCTTTTGGCTGTGTATGAAATCATGAACATAGAATAGAGTTCTTGAGTATTCTTTTGGCTGTGTATGAAATCCTGAATGTGAGGTTGCCGTTGTATTCAGAATAAAGACTGATACTAATAGTAAAGATTGAAATAACAAATTTCATTTTGGTTTAAAGGTGCTGTTTGGAAGTGAATTGCAATTCTGAATGGTGGCAATTATGAATTAAATGGTGGTGTTGAATTAAAGCCTTTGTTTGGTTCATGATGAGTTAGAAAAAAATCTGAAAGATCAAGTACCCATTGACGTAACTGAATGTACTATGGTGAAGACTGATTCAAATCAATCTAGCAATGGTGAGGTTGTGTGCATGGTCAAAGGACTGACTGTGCGGTGAAGAGTAGTCACTGCGGTGACTGCTGTAGCCTAAGATAGGCTGGTGAGTGGTCAGAGATGACTGCTGTAGCCTAAAATGGGCTGGTGAGTGGTCAGAGATGACTGCTGTAGCCTTAGATGGGCTGGTGAGTGGTCAGAAATGACTGCTGTAGCCTTAGATGGGCTGGTGAGTGGTCAGAGATGACTGCTGTAGCCTAAAGTAGGCTGGTGAGTGGTCAAAAGATGACTGCTGTAACCGAGATGGGTTACGAGGCCTGGTCAGGATGACTATGGTTGCAGGATGGTCACAGGGTTGACCATCAGGAGGCACAGCAATTGCTGTGGGACCAAGAAACATTGCTGGATATGTATGGGGGGGAGCCTAGTCCCTCTGGGGCTTCGGTGACCTGTTGTTTAGTGTATGTGGCATGGGTATCTGGCAGTCTTGTTGCTTCGAGAGGACCGGTTGTCTGGGGGAGCCTGGTCCCTCTGGGGCTTTGGTGACCTGTTGTCTGGGGGGAGCCTAGTCTCTCTGGGGCTTTGGTAACCTGTTGTGTGTCTGGGGGAGCCTGGTCCCTCTGGGGCCTCGGTGACCCGTTGTTTGGTGTATGTGGCATGGTATGTTGTGTTGGGTGTTTGAGTGGTTTCTGGCACACTTAGTGCTTCGAGACCGATTTGACGTCTGTTGGGAACCTGGTACCTCTGGTGCTTCGGTAACCGTTTAGAATGTGTTAGTGTTAATATGGTTGTCTAAACGGTGAGGTATCTGTTTCGAGAGTAAGACGATGGTTGTGTACGCTGTACGGTGTGGAGATCTAAATTTACATGGAGAAAACAAATGAACAGTGTGAAAGCTATGAGAATTATGTTTTCATGAGTAAAGAAGTACTTGATTTTTGTTGTAGGCTGGTAATATAAGGTGTTGATTGAAGGTTTCACGTGGAAGATGTCACGACCACGTAATTATTTTTTTTTATTTGGTCAGGAGCGGCCGAACTTAACCTATTAGGTACTCAATTTTTTTTTTTTTGTTCTCTTGGTTTTTGTTTTTTATCACAATTGAGTAACGATGTTGTTCATCGCTCTACATCAAACGTGGGACCGTTTGAATGTCAAGATGGCCGTATCGGAGGAAGGTAAATGATTAATAGTTGGGAACGAAGAAATATCGTTCAGTTTTGTTTAATTGGCAACATTTAGCCTCTGATTCAAATTTCAATTAGATTTTATTCGATTGGTAACACTTAGTTTTCTCCAGTGTCCAATTCGAGTGAAGGATTTGAATCCTAGAGCAAAGTGACATGTGACAGTGACAGGCAATTTTGGAGGGAAACGCGAAGGCGCGCGGCAGCGCGGGGTGGACTTGAGTGGAGAGAACTGGAGCGGGACGTATGGCGATTACGTGTGATAAGTGGTGCCGGTGGAGTTGCGTCTAAAAGTATCAGACTAGAGAAAGTGATTTCAAACTGGCGCGTCAACTTGCTACTAGAATTGGACAATGGAATATCTCTAAAACGGCATAAGTTACCTGCCTCGTGCATGCATAACCCACGATAAGCCCACAAGTACGAGGGTATATGGAAGGAAGCCCTCGTGTTTCCGACATATATGTCTTCTTTAAAAAAAAACACAATTTTATATAAATAATACGGATACGCAAGACTGTTCGACTATAATGTATTAATGAGTCGACATCTTAAATAAGTAAGCCTAATCTCACGCAAATCAACTAAAAGCCTAAAAGCTTAATCTGCTAAGATAACCAAAATGGAACTGTCCATAAACTGTCGGATATCGGATAGTTAATAATGTTATGTAAAACAATAAGACCATAGCCGAATGTTTTGGTCAACCGTTCGCGATTCGGAACCAAAACGGTCATAAATACGTTCTTGTCTCCTACGCTCTGTTCGCGTCGAGTCGATATGATTCATGCCTACGGGCACAGCGCAGCGCAGTACACCGTACATGGTCGCTATTAGCATTCCCTTTATGCCGATCTCAAATTAATAGTTGTAAACCCGCGGTTCGGCTCAACTTTTTGGAAAGTTAAAATAATAAAAATCTCCGCATTTGTTTATTTATGTTTGCAGTTTAAATTCGACTGCATTCTTGTCGTTGATGATGTAATTGCTTCTTCTAAGTAACAACTGTGTGTTTATAATGCTTAAAGGGCATTTTCATTGTTTATGAGTCAATCGTTTGGGTTCCTGTAAGTCATCGAACCAAAGTTCATATAGTTCGGTTCCGTCTATTCCTTATAAGGAATATCAGCAAAATACTTATACAGTATTTCGTACAGTCAAGGAATTAAAATGACTACTTATTGTCATCCTTTTCAGTGAAAATAACCTATTTCAGAAAATTGGCATGCACCCGCTGTTTTTCGAAAAATTGCATAACGTTTTCGTTCCTTGACTGAACATGGGATAATTAATCTGCCAATTTTAATTTTGATTGCCACACTGTTTTAGTATAGTAATAATAGATACAGTTAAGTAAGTAGTAAGTATAATAATTGCAAAATGCAATAAACCAAAAAAATACAAAATAGGTATTAATCAAGTCAAATGCCACTTTTATTATGGTGTTCCACCTCTAAAATTGATGGCGTTAAAGAGTCCAAACATCATAATTAACTCTTGGCACTGGCCGGCTATGTTGGCGCCACTAGTTCATTCACGAGCCGCCAGGTGGCGCTTGTCACTCCCTTAAAGATGCCCGACATCTGCCGGAAAATTCACGACATTTTTTTCCAAAGAAAAATGGTGATTTGTGATGACTAGTGACTGTAGTGAACCATTCTTTGAAAACAATGCCAAGAACCTGTTGATCTCGTAATTATGGACAATGAACTGTTAACATAGTTGTGTCAAACCGTCGCTCGGTCGTATGCTCCACATGGCTGCTGACTGGTAGCAGACTGCTGGCTACGTCGCGATGACGTATTCCTGGCGGGTTGCCAGCGAGTGGCAGGGTGTGCGACGTAACACGGAGTAAACACTTGCCCGAATGTAGGTGATGATGACTCAGGAACCAGGGAAACAAGATAAGGTTGTCTTTATACATGGGGGAATCTGAATTGGAACTTTTAAAACTGCAAAAATAGATATTTAGGTGTCAGCTGCTACTGAAAACTTTTTTCGGAGATGCTATTATTTTTCTGAAACTCTGAAGAACTTTAATTTGCCTCTCATAAAGATAGTCAAACCTCAACTCGTTGTATACTCAATAGTACACAACGTCGCCATTGTTTGCGTACTATTGAGTCTGCCAATTACGACAGTTGAGGATTACCTAAATCTTTTCAAGGTATAATTACGACATCTAAACCCTACTAAATTACATGAAGAACATTTGATTTTAGATCTTCAAGTTTTAAAGAAAGGAATTAACTTTGAAATAATTTATTCGATCATCTTTTTCTTCCTACTTGCTCTCTCTCTCTCACTCACTGCTGAAAATCGCGTTTTTGATCAGAATGAATATTAAAATATCAGCATTGTGAAATCGTTAACCATTGTCCCATCATTTTCCTTTTAATGCGATATCTTTTCTGTAAACTTTTAGCCATAGAATAGGCACAAAAATAATTAAATAAAAAATTACTAGGGATTTGAAACAAGTAGGTATTTCCTTAGAACCGATAGATATGGTCCTCATTTATGAGCTTGCTTAAAATAATAAGCAAATTATTTGTATTCCATAACCTCCTCAAATGGTAAACCAAAGAAGGTTGGGTCTAGTTAGTAAATAGGGAAAGTATGTCACACCGTAAATACATAATACATTATGAGAAGGCACGTGGAAACTTTTGTTTTTCATCAGTAGGTGCATAGGTAACTGAAAATAAAGTTGGGACTTGCGATTTATTTCTTACTAGTAACAAAACTATTTCGTAATATTTTCTAATACAGTTTGCTTATATTTAAAGGTTCAAAACCGTTTTCGGTTTTAACCGAAAATTAAGTACTGTAAAAATGAGATGGTACATAAAAAATTTTTACAGTACTTAATTTTCGGTTAACATAAGCAATAAAACATTAATCAGGCAAATTAAAAACTCTGTTTTGTTGATTGTAAGAAAACAGTTCGCAAGTACCAATTATTTTTCAGTGCAGGCTAGGTAGTTCAAATGCTTTCAGCAACTGAACAAACAAACTTAGGTAGAAATGTTGCGGTTAAACTAAACCGCAAACGAAAACGAACTCGTGCCTATTTGCTTAATGCCGTTGTTTTTTACTTGAGGAAACCATCCGTTTGTGCGTAATTATTGTTTTACCACCTTATGAAGTATGTACCTACGCCTAAAGTGCGGATTTTTTTGTCAATCACGGCTTTGTATGATGATCACTCGCCTCGTTTATTATATGGGAACAAAACTATGAAGTTTGGGTTAATCCTTATAATATAGCACCTACCTTACCTACTACGTGTGGATTTTTTTATGAACTAATTTATAATTTTATACCAATATCATAAAGAGGAAAGATTTGTATTTTTGTATGTAACGAATAAACCAAATAACTACTGGACCGATTTCAAAAATTCTTGTACCGTTGGGAAGCTACACTATCCCCGGGTGACATGAGCTACTTTTTATCCATGTATTCCCAAGGGAACAGGCACTACGCGGGTGAAACCGCGAAGCGTCCTCTAGTCATTATTAAATTGGCTCTGACTAATTTGGAAGTTATGATAAAAGTTTTCCTCCTTCTTCTGCCTACTATACTGGGTTTTTATTTTTTATGAAACAAAGAAATTTATTTACTACCTAAGAATTATTTGTGTTTAACTTTCCCTAAAATTTATTTGAAGTCGGCTTTGACAGACATAAAAATACGTTATATAAGTTAAAATTGATGGTTACGGTTACGAATAATACTCATGGATAACTAACATTAGTAAGTAATTAATTAGGATTAGATATTTTATTTTTCATAGACGTTCATACGAAGTTATCGCGGCATGTAAAATGAGAAACGTCATCAGATTTCTTAGATTGTCACGATTATAAATGGAAATAATCCAACTGAGTACCTACATGAAGTCAAAGTACCAAACAGTATTATATAGAAAGAGGGACATTAGGGTCAAATGGTGGGTAACCTAGCTAGAAGTACGAAAATACAAAATTCTTCACTCGTAGTGACCTAAGTTATTCCAAAATAGTTCATGTCCAAATTACTAAGAAGTAGTAATATGAAGTAGTTATTTTGCAAAAGCTGGAGCTTGATCTAAGTTCTTAGAAAATTATTGCAACAATAAATTTTCTAACGCGCTTTAATTGCTGTGATTGGTTAAATGAACTCTCAACAGCCAATCACATCACTTGACTTGCATTTCTTTCCTGAAATCGGGGTTATTTTATCTGTGTTCATAGAGTTTAATTAAAAGTTTTTGTTCTGAATAGATATAATTTCTCTACGGTCTCTCTCTAGGTTTGCTGTTAAAGAACCTTTTGTACATAAAATATCATAATATAACTGTATCTGTTTTTATCTCAGATTAGAGGTTTTTTATATTGTGTGTGTAATAAAGAATAAGAATACTGTGCTAGAACACAACCAGCTGTAATTCTGTACAATATAGTTATAACTTCATTATCTACCACCGTAATTTTACAGTTTAAGTATTACATACGTAATGTACATAGTATTATGTGCCAGAGATGCTGGCACCAACTCTAATGAATGAGAGATTACTGTGAGGTCTCTGCCTGCTTAGAGGCAAACTCCTTGCATATAATAAAACTGGCAACATATAATAAATGCTTAGTTTTGGAAGGTAATTGAAATTCAAACTTATATAAAATAAATAAGTGAAGATGTTTTTGTTTAGTTTTGATTGTCAATTCGTCAATTCGATAGAAGCCGCCTGAAGACAGCCATCTACGGGGCACCAAGGCCAGACCCCGGGCTACTAAGTATTGAGAAATGTCAAATGGAAAAACCTGAGAATCGAATCCAAGACCTCATGCTTCATATTTATGTTTAGGGAGGTCTCTCGATAAATTTATACTGAAAAAGGTATCAGTCGCATAAAAACAAATTGGTCTCGCTTCTAAAATGGCCGCTGAAAAGGAAATCCATTCAATAATAATATAAATTATGATAATGTTAATAATCTCCTTAAATGTAGCGCTCCGATGCGTGCCTTAAATGAAAGGGTTCTGTCTGTATTATATTAGCACATTCTATGGGCGTCGGACCGTCGGTCTGTTTTGGTATGACTCACTTCATATTGTTGTGATTTGAGCGAATAAATCTTGCTGGGATCTGTCGGATTCGATTCGGTATCGTAACGTTCGGTATTTATAGCAGTTTTGTGATAAACACGCGCCAATAATTTTATGTTAAGCATTCTTTCCTTATGGTATGTGGCAGGTTGCCACAGTCAGCCGAGTGGAACGTGATTCACTGTGCGTGCTGCAACTGTAGTAAGACAGGAGATAGGGAAGGGAAGTGTTCTCTTGATTTGTGCTGTTCAATATACATATATGTATATTTACAAGTAGGTAGCCACTTAGCTTTGCGCTTTGCCACTTAGTCCACCATTCATCTGCTATGGGTGAAAGGATCCGCCCCTTCCGAATCACAGACATGTTACGATAATGAACTGTTAAATGTTTTAGTCTTTTCGATAGAATTAGATCGATAGATGTTGGACCTACAGTCTACTTAGTTTAATTTACTTTCACGGAACAATAATTAGGTACTTATATGATATTAATAATAGATATAGGTAAAATACACCTATCTAGATGGAATAAATAAATATGAGCATGTCTAGTTAGGTAGGTATCATTCTCGACTGAATAGCGAAAGTGTTGAGTAAACAAGCCGCACGTCAGCAGTCACGGTTTGAATTATTGTGAGAAGCGGCGCCCACGCAACTCAATCACATCTCGGTAGCAGACTCAATCGAAACACTAGGTGGACACGTTCAGAATGTCCAGTCCATCGAGCGCTTGACGTCGAACCATTTGTACCACATAGACCGGAACAAACTACCAGTTCACCTCTGTACGTTTGTGTGCATGAAGTATTAAATAAATAAACTTACCAGACAAAATAAATCAGTGTGGATGTTACATAAAATATTGTTCTACAATCGAGGTTGGTACCCACTTAATTTAAAGCACTTTCAAATGCTAATTCTTGCTTGCATTGCAGAGTCAACTTTCTCTGAAGTTTCACTGAAAAATTTGCTAATTACCTACGAGTTAGATATCGTTTAACTAGAGAAAATATTGACTGGCGAGTTTTTCTTTGTCCCTGACAATAAATCTTCTAGCGATGATTTATCTCCCTCTCATCTTTACTCATAGTGAGGTCGAAATCTGCTGTGTCCCTCAGTGAACAACAGGGACCGTTAAAAGGATTCTTCTTCTTTTTCGTGTGAGGATGTGGTCACCTCTGGTGACAGAGTTAATTAAGCCACCTGTGGGAACCCCACAGGCCTCTGACTTGGCTATGTCAGACTTACATTAACTATATAAGTCCAGGTTTCCTCACGATGTTTACCTTCACCGTTGCCTGTGATGTCCATGATAAACTTAGAAAGTAGGTACATATGAATTTGAAAAAGTCATATTGGTACTTGCCCGGATTTGAACCCACGACATCAAGCACGAGGCGAGGTCTTAGCCACTGGGCTACCACGACGACGTTAAAAGGATTGATGACTGATTATTATGCTTATGCTACAGTATCGCTGCTACGCGTAGCGCACCGTAGATGAAATCTATATGTCGCAGGGACATGATGAAAACAGGGAATTGATCAAATCTCTAAGCGATTTGATCAAATCACGGAGGATGTTAAAATAATAACACGTTTTTATCATTTCCCTAAACAAATCTGGTGATTTGACAAATCCCAATAAAGAAATCTAGTGATTTGAACAAATCTCAAAATTGGTTCAGTGAAATGACAAAAATAACTTTTCTGTAGTAATTTAAAGGTTTATTTTGTACTTTGCTTTCCGAGGTAATCGGCTGCGTTATGTTATATGGTCAAAGAATCAGTCCAAGAGCGAGCGAAGCGAGCTCGGGAACTTAGGGCACCCCGACACGGACAGGTTAGGTTCGAACGAGATGACGGGAGCTGAAGTGAGCGAGCAAAGCGAGCGAACGCAGCTCCCGTCATCTCGTTCGTGTTAGGTTACTTTTGACCCTGCAGACAGAAATAGGAGCCCCGCGCAGCGGGGCTACGTCGACTTTGTTACATGTTTTATTATCTTTTCACTGAATCAATTTAGGGGTTTGTTCAAATCACTAGATTTCTTTATTGGGATTTGTCAAATCACCAGATTTGTTTAGGGAAATGATAAAAACGTGTTATTATTTTAACATACTCCGTGATTTGATCAAATCGCTTAGAGATTTGATCAATTCCCTGTTTTCATCATATCACGACGACATATATATGTAATAAATCAATCAATACATTATACAACAACCTACGTCAATAAGTGAGGCTTTTTCTCCTTACTATTTGGTATTCATGTCATGCTACCGAACATGCTCATTAATTGACTGCTCTCTGAGTTTCTGAGAATGTTAATTATTTCACTAATTCCTCTCCCACGCAATCGCTGGGTGGCATCGATGACAATATGCTGCCTAATAGGTACATACTGTTCGAATTACTTATAATTTCCTTACTTTTTAGTGAATTGTTTGAATGGCTCAATAGGTGGTTAAAGATCTTGTGATGTAAATGGGTATGCGTCAGGCGAGCTGCTGGAGTTGTGTTCCCGAATTATGTCATGTCCGCAAGAGTCATCATGCATCGATTTAGGCACTCCGTGCGTGAATCACTGCAGCCGTGAAAACTGTGATTGTGTTTAGGATGTTTGTAGAATATTATTTATTATATATCATAACAATATGCCTGTCTTTCCCGAAGGTTTGGCAGAGGTGAAGTACCTGCCTAGTATCAGTAGGCACACACATTTCGCCAGCCTATTGCCAGTTACTTTTGCCATCAGCCGGCCACTAATTCAGACTCTAGTTGAACTGCTACTAAGGAATTTCAGATGGCATACACGATATCCTTTTGCCCTACAAGGCTATCGAACCTGGACCTTATTCTCAGTTGCCTTTGCGACCACTATACGGGACCAAAAAGAGGTAGATTTCTAAGTGAAACATTTTTCATTGTATGTATGTACTATAGTCTTCTGGGGTTCGTCTACAGCTCGTAAAATTACCCCTCCGTGGCAAATCTTGTGATTGTTGATAAGCTGGCAGAAAGAAGTCTAACTTAAGTACTTATTTAATGGTCACGCTTTGTTTGATTTCCCTAACTGTTTTTGTGCACAGATACCTAACTAAAGAGCAGTCATTTACAGAAAATGTTTATTGAATGAACTGCGATATGTTATTAAGTTAATCATATTTTTGCTTCAACTAAATAAGGAGGTATTACATTACCTACTGTTTGTAGACCTACTAATCTAATAGGTAGGTACCAAAAATCCTAAAGGTTTATTATTATTGTAAGTCCTTTCCTTGTTTGGGCTCAGTCGGTTAAAATTGTCTGAACTAGTGAGTAGTTTGTAGTGAGTGACAGAGGAAATAAAATTACGAGCTTATTGTTTACAACGATAATAACACGTGCTGGGCTTCATTTATTATTTACATTTATTTGTGAGTATCATTTCACAGTTCTGAAACTTGTTTCGCCTAAATTTACATAGTTAGTTAGTCGATATGTATTTTCTTATTGTATTGTTTCAGATATAGTTAGGTTAGTATGTTTTTTTTTGTTTTTTTTTAATCAAGTGTGTTATTTTAATAAGTGCAACAGGTTATTGTTTGGTTATGTTTTATTTCTGCATTCTTACATTCGTATAATATGTAATTTCGAGTTGTCCTATAAGTATTTACAAAATCCACTATCTCAACAAAAGAAAACTGACACCTTTAAAAACAGACGTTTGCCAAAACCATTACACAGCGATGGCATCAACTGAAAGCTAGTTGCGAAACGTGCGCACGCGCAGTTTCAGTCCCAACTCTGCGCAGCCCGCGGGCCATTCGCGGCGCGAGTATTTCGGGCCCGGCCGCACTCGAGGCGCCTCGGGTTTCACGCCTTGTGCCTGCCATACCCACTGACACACAAACACGCTGTATTTTCGGCCATGAGGGTAAGATAAGCACAGTCGGAATAGTTTAGATGCCCTAATTTCGACGGACTAATGGGAAATACTCATTTCTGGCGAATGCGGCGATATTTCATGCCGGCTTTCGCTGTACTGCACTTTGCGTGGAAATAGTTTCGTAATAAGAGTACATTACTAAATTCTATGAACTCATACATGTTTGTCATGACTATTATTATTATTTTATTTTATCATGATAAATGTGAAAGTTTGGATTGATGTGTGTGTGTATGTATGTTTGTTACTCAATCACGCCAGAACGGCTGAACGGAACTGGATGAAATTTGGCACAGAAATAGATTATAGTCTGGAATGCACATAGGCTACTTTTCATTCCGGTATACCTAATGCTCTCTTGTGATAAGAAAACACTTTTCACGCGGGCGAAGCCGCAGAAGATAGTATCTACTAGATATTTCTTAGGTGATTGACTTACATAATATATTCATTAAAATTTATGTCGTACATTAGATTTATCCTAATGAACAATTCATGTTTTCCCTGCACTCATGAGCTGTAGGGAAAACCTGTTAGATTTTCAGGCTATATGGTAGGTAACATTAGGTAAATACACGTATGCTGCCGACCTATAGCGTCACATAATGACATTTGGCTGATATTGATCTGTCTAAACAGTATTATCTACTATCAATAGATTCCGGATAAAAATAAATACGCCCCAATTTGCTGTTTACAATCCTATTTTTGATAAGAGTAAGGCCGGGTTTCTCAACGCTAAATTATCGCTATTTGAATGTGAATTGTCAAGCACGCGTTATCTGCTGTGATTGGCTGAAAGAATTTTCAACAGCCAATCACAGCAGATAACCGATAATATTAGGCCGATAATCGAATGTTGAGAAACCGGGGGTAAGTATTACATAAGGTTACACTATTGGATCATTCTTACATACAAACGTAGTCTGGCGATTACTCCACTGTTTGACGATGTACGTTCAAAATAAAAAATGATATAATTAGTCTCATCATTATTTAGCCCTGTATAAACAAAAAAGTAAAAAGGTTAAAATATTTGAAAGTTATGAGCGTCGAAAGTTCCATATTTCAACACTAACTTTAACGCGTCTTTGGGCGGCAATAAATACCATAAGAAGAAGGAAAATTGCAAAACGGCCTCCTTAAAGTGCCACCATACAATAGTAATTCAGCAATGCAAAAAATTATATTTTTTGAAAATATACATTTAGTCGTTTTTCCATGGTATCTAGTCTCCCAAAGGTCTGTTTTTTTTAAATTTCGCGAGCTTGTTTTCATCCTAAATCATCATCCATTTCGATTTAAATTTGCAAAAGTGCTAATTCGTACGCGAACTAGCTTCTTACTGCTCATCACAGCATCTATCTCTTACGCACGTGTTGTCCGGATGAGATAGCATGCATTTTAATCACGCGCACAAAATAGTTCGTGCCGTCGACTAGGGGAACCTTAACATAATTTACCGGAAACTCTCGTATATGATTTATAGTTGTTAAACAGTATCCATTTTTAAAATTTCGCTGTTTTTCATCTATTACACAAAATATGCACTTTGGTCTAGCAGCTAGAGTGTCACTATCTGACAAAATCATATTTCGTCGTCTTATAGTTAAGTCTAGCTATAGTAGGACGGCAGTATGGACCTACCTATCTTATAAGTTCAATGCACGATTTATTAGCTGGGTTGCTGGAGTAATCGCCCTATTGCTTTATTATCTACATTCTCAAAAATATTTGAAACTGCAATGTCTAAGCGGCTAAATAATTTTTGTGAGAAGTACAAGATTTTTAACACCAGTCAAAATGGATTTAGGAAAAATAAGTCAACGACGTTAGCAGTATTTAATTACGTACATGAAGCATTAAAAATATTAAATAATAGGAAATATGCAGTAGGGCTACTGTTAGACATGAGTAAAGCCTACGATCGAGTATCATATAAAGTTCTACTAAATAAGTTGTACCAAATAGGTGTGAGAGGTATCGCGTATGAGTGGTTCTGCTCGTACCTCAAAAAACGCACACAGTACGTGGAAGTGGAATATCTTCACCCGGACACTGGCATAATGACTCACGTGCGATCAAAAATGGAGCACGTAACAATGTCTATACCTCAAGGCAGTGTCTTAGGGTGCATTCTATTCCTTATATATATAAATGACTTGCCAAGTGAAATAAAAGTACAGAGTGTCCTCTTTGCTGACGACATCTCGATAGTGTTTCCATGTGACGACGGTAGCAAAATAAATTCAATATTGGACGATATACTAACAAAAATAGTGAATTGGCTAAGGGATCACAATTTGGAAATAAATTTCTCGAAGACAAAACTTATGCAATACAGACCTTATCAAAAACGTCCATTAATTATAAATTACTCATACAATAACATACCGCTCCAATGTGTTGATGAATTTAAACTCTTGGGTCTGACTGTTGACACTAATTTAAATTGGAAGGCACATATTAATGTCGTGTCAAACAAACTTGCAAGTTTCGCGTATGCCTTAAATGAGCTGAAACGATCAACTAATTTCAAAACAGCGATGATAGCATATTATGCCTACGCCTACTCGTGTTTAACTTATGGTATTATAGTGTGGGGAAATTGTGTTGAAGTAGAAAAACTATTCATCTTACAAAAAAGATGCGTGAGAATTCTCGCAAATATTGACCAAATGCAGAGCTGTAAACCATATTTCATTAAATATAAAATGCTAACTGTAACAGGCATTTACATTTTGGAAGTAAGCAAGTTTGTTAGAAAACACGCGTCACTATTCCCTGTAGCTAAGAATCAAAGGCCGCTGCAACGCTCCATAAGAGTCAAAAATGAATTAGCTTTGCCGAGTTCCAAACTAGCTATGTTTCACTCAGGACCTCTAGTAATGTGCATAAAAATTTATAATAAACTGCCCAATGACATAAAAGACATAGAATTTGATAATAAATTTGTAAATGCACTTAAAATGCACCTAATACAGAAATGTTATTATAGCCTAAATGAATTCTTAACAAATTAACACTATACTCGTACGTACCTATTGTGTATATAAATTATCAGATGAAGACGCAATGTAATAATGTAGAAATCAAATAAATGACATCCAATATTTAATTAATTAATAATGAAATTTTGACATTATATAATATAAACTGATAATGTAACAATGTATTTTTCTTAATAATTTTATATAATTTGATAATGTAACAATGATATATTTCTAAATAATATTGCATGCAATTAATATTAAGATAAGTATACAAAATGTTGCGGTGCCCTCGCAGGGTTCATGTACGATACTTATATTTTATAACAACACCTTGTAAACGACATGAATGCAATAAATAAATAAATAAATAAATAAATAATCTGGTGATGATGATCTCGTACGCATGCGTAGTAAACACGAATGATTTACGATTTCGGCTACACTACACACTTTTTCGTTATAGATAGATACCCACCTTACGTGACGTAGGTGATGCGTCTTACAATCAAAACAAATTAAACACTCTGTTTATTTCACTGTAGATATTGAATCATTCCGTTACACTAATGAATGAGTGATAGGTAAGTATATTTTAAGAGAAGTAAATAAACCATAATCATTGAGTGTTTTCCAACTAAGGGCAATATTGTGCGGGCGAGATTCGAACCCAATGCCAGTCACTTTCAACCACTTTTCCATCGCTGTCCGGCAAGTTGCAGCTGTACCTACCTTCTGTATAGATCTACTATCGATGTTCTTAATTATATGATAAGCACTGGCTACATCTTAAATAATGTATAATATTGTGCATTATTAATACTTCAGTGCAACATTATGACTGTGTGTCGTACTCACGCGACCGCTGTCGGTCGATGTGGGCAGTAGCATTCAGACAACCATATTTGTACAAAGATCTATAATAGCTCATACATTATTTTGCAATGGAATCGATTGCAAATAGTTTTCATAATGAAACTGCCAAATCTAACAAATTGCTTTCCATTTGTCACCGCTTTTTGCAAGACTACAGTTATTTATAACTGTTGCGAATAGTAGAACCTCATGTTTGGTCTAGATTTTGACTATGAGTTGATCAGTTCTGTCTACTGCTACCTCGGCATTACTTTCCAAAATATTTTGTGTTTTGTAGCGTTTCGGCGTAACCAAAAAAAAAACAAAGTTATGGATGTGACATCCACCAACCCGCACGTGGTTAGACTGCTACATGTTTGGAACTCTTGGAACACTCTTTCTCACAGTAGTGGGAACGTTAAGCCTGATAACGCTTTGCTACCCTTTTGTGATTGTAGAGTTGAATCGGCGTCATGTTATGATACCACACTAGATTATCCTGGGAAGTCGATATCATCAGTGGACCGCGACATATTGCACCTATATCTAGTCCATCATTTTACAGCCGATGTTATTCTTAATTTTATTTTAGCATAATATATTAAAGTTGTTGTGTCTGTTGTTTCAGAAGTGATGCGGCGCGTGGCGTGCGGCGACGTGTGTCCGACGCCGCCGCCCGCGCCTACTGCGCAGCACAGGTAACTATCAACCACTCAACTATCATCCACTACACGGTCAAAAGATGTGTGCACCTCGCTGGATTGACACCCCACTCCCGCCTACCCGCGCGGAACCCCGCGTTTGCCCCGTGCGCCAATAGCGAGAGTCAAACGCAAGAGTGACGCGACCAAGTATTATTGTTCTGTGGACGCGACAGCGCTACCTCACAGGCCACGTGCGCAGATCTTTTGATAGAGCTAGAGTACTCACACTGTCAGGTCCAACAAAATCATCGGTATAAAGACAAAAATATGCATCTTTATTTTACTTCACTGTAAATATTGTGGAGTGCTTTATAACAATTTTAGAATATAGACACGAAATAATCCTTGCTGGGATCCGCAAAGCATATAATTGACAAGAAAATTAAGAATTTAAAATGTATATTGGCAGATCAATAATAAAACCATGAATAGTCTTTAACTGAAGCAAATTAGTGGCCAATAGCACTGAGGAAGTGAGTAATACATATTTAGTCTTCTCAATGACTGTCGTAAACTTGCACAACATCGCTGTAATCGTGCAAACGCCTGCCAACTGCAGACGAGAGTGTGTTGTTCCAGGCATGAGTGTAAATACGGAATGTTGTAACGTACATGCTCCAAATAGACTCACAATTTATCATATACTTAACTAATGCAGCAACTTCATAAGTATTGATCGAGAGTATTTTTCTCATTCCAGGACATCGGAGAACAAAGAGTTGCTGCGCCAACAGCTCCTGTCTGCTAGCAAAGAGCGTCTTGAGAAGCAGGAGTCCCCAAAACCAAAACACGCACGCAACAGACAGAAAAATCGATGGAAACTGAAATTCCACCACCAAGCGCTGCCCCAAGAGTACCTGGACCACTACGAACAAAGCCTGCAGAAGGCCAACGCAGCTAAACAAGCCCTGCAGAAACAGAAACCTGCTGAGAAACCCAAAGCAGAACCAAACTTTGACATCAATAACTTTACCAACGAAACGTTCAAGATCTGGGCGCAGAGACTAGCGGGCATACAGAACGAGACTGGCACATTGACCGTGCCGCAAGTGTCCTCCATGCTCAACATGGCAGCTAAGCCTCCTAGTAAAGAAGAGAAGAAGAAAAAGAACCCCGCCATCGCTCCCAGCAAGATAGTGACGTACGACGACCTGCCGTACATGGGCGAGATGACGCTGAACAACTCCAAGCCGAGGAGAGGTCGCAAGCCGAAGAAAGCGGACATCTGTCACCTCATATACGAGAACTACGGCACCGTCGTTCCCGGCCAGCCGCACTCGCAGGACAGGCTCAGCCAGCTCAACGCGTGTCCTCCCTTCAGGGACCACCCGCCCATGAGCAGTCCCAAAACAGACCTACAGAACAAAATCATCTCGAGTTTGTTAGAAAGGAAGCTGTCGCAAGAGAACAAGAAGCGACTAGAATCTATGACGCCACCAAAGTTCCCCAGTCCGGATGAACCCATGCCCGAGGCACCGGTGACGATCGCGGGTCCCCTGCACAGCGACGACGAGCCGCTGAACCTGTGCATCCGAGACCTGCACGACCTCAAGATACAGATACAGAAGAAGTTCGGCAACATTTACTCTTCGCTACCTGAAGTTAAGACTGAAGTGGAGGCTGAGAGCTCGGAGCAGGACGGGGCGAAGACCGAGCAGCCTCCCAACGCCATCTCTGTGATACAGAGAAATACAAACCTGACACCTACAGCTAGCAGCTCACCGGACCTGTCGCGACCGCGGAACGTGTCGCCGACGTTATCAGAGCCCGCGCAGTCCACGTCCAGCCCCGACAGTGACGGCAAGTTCCCCGGCTACGTGTACTGGCCCAACGCCGGTATTTACATGCACCCCCTAGCCCTTCAAACGCAGCTCCTGTACTACCAGAGGCTAGCGGCCGCCGGACAACTGCCCATGTCCGCTGAAGGAGACAACAGGGCGCCGACGTCCACGCCAAACAGTGTCAGTGAAGTGTCAGAGAACTCATCGATAGACGATAACAAAAATAAACTAGTGCTCAAACAAATATCAGAACTGTTAGACCCTAAAGTGATTAAGCAAGTGGAAGAAGCGAAACGGAGCCCCGATCAAACTAAAATGAAGAGGGTATCTCCTAACCCTGTACAGGGACCCGTCAAGAGGAAACGGTCCGCGATATTCATCCCGCCAATGCCAACAAAGACTAACTCCACCACACCTACCACTGAAGTCAGTATCTGTAAGTTCAAGTTCACGGGAGGCTCCAAACCCTCGCTACAAGAGAAGAAGATGCTCTCTGTCGACTCGGGAGGAAACTTCAGGTATTACAGCGGCACCGGGAACAAGGGAAACAAAGGATACGAATACCTCCATCGGGACTCAAACCAGGGCAAAAACGCTAACACCGCAGCAGAAACTTCAACCTCACAGCCAAAAGTGGAAGAGCAAAGTCCAGCTCTAAGTAAAGAAGACCTCAGTAAAAAGAAGAGAAAATCCAGAAAGAGTCTGCAGAGGGAAAAACTAGAACAGACGTTCAAGGAGAAGGGGTTTCTGATTCAGACGCAGCAGCTACAGTCAGCAGAGGGGGCAACGTACTGCAAGTTCAGGCAGCTCAGGAAGTTCACGAGGTACCTGTTTAGGAGTTGGAAGGATTATCTTCCTGGGGAGCTGGAGGAGAATCAGAACACTGAGGCCACACCACCACAACCCTCACCGGCGACTGATGGCACGCCCGCGGGAGAATGGGGCTGACCTGACGCGTCCAGGACTTAGAACTAACTGTGGTGCCTTTCTTCAGGCCAAGACGTATACGGACTTACGGAGTTCATATTGAAATCAGGCTGTTGTACTTAAAGTAGGTCATAGTGACCAAGGAAACCTAAGATTGTATATAATGTGAAGTAATTCGAATTTAAAAAAGCTGGAGAATTAACATGGCCGCTCAGCGGTACAATAATGCATTTAATAATCGTGTTTAGTGAGATTTTAAAACTATTAATTTGTGTTGTTTTGTTCTTCATCGCCACTCCGTCCATATTGAATGGTTATTATTAATTAACTGTCGTATCTTCGCTTCGGTGTAATTTATTTGTTGTAACTATAAGTAAATGTTTTATACGGATTTATAATTGAGATGAATAATTGTGTATTGTTGTACGTATATAAATGTGCACGAATTTGTAGGTTGTCAAGACTTATAATGGCGTGCACGTTGTGTTGTTGAAAAAAGTACTGAAAATGTGTAATTTAATATATTCATACCGTTATTCACACTGTTCTTTGTAAAACACAAATATTTATTTCATGTTAGTCATGTTTGTAAAGACTATACTAATAATGTCGTTAAACCAGTTAAATACATATACGGCTACTAACAAAACTAGTCACGTGACACCTCTAACTTAGCTCTACGTTTAGCTGTAAGGCAATCGGCAACCTGTACATATTGCGAACCAGAGGCATTCTAGTCATTAAAGTTAAGTTTTATACGTCGTTGTTATTAACTGCTGCTGTATATTTATAATATTATAATTTTATTTAAAATGTTTTCGTAATTTTATATAAAATAGTAAAAAAAAAACAGAAAACTGTATACAATAAACTTTATTGCAAAGAAAAACACTTGATTCCGTGATTAAAATATAAAGTGAAAACAGGAATGTAATATACCAATTAAAAACATTTAACCGAATCAATATTTTGTATGATTTTACAAATAGGACGACCATTTTAGTTTACTCGACGAGGTTGCATGACAACATTTATATTTGTCACAAATATTCAAGGGTCATGCAACTACATTAGTACAAACATTTTAGTAAACAAATGCACTTTATTTAATCTTTATTGCCTAAAATGGAACATTACCCTGTCAAGACGAAAACAAAAAGTGTTTAACGTAAAATATAAAAAGTTCTAACAGTACAAATTCCATTACAGGCAACAAAGTATCACCAGATACCAATTAACAACAGTTCGATCAAGGCGAACTCTACTCGCTGATACAAAAAATAACTATAAAATATACTCTTACACGCTTACCTTTAAAAATCCTTCTAAAACAGTCCACCTGCCTTGCAACTTGTGCGAAACATCACAATCAACCAAGGCACAGATATATAATTCAATATTTCATATAAAGTATAGAAAAAAGACCTTCAACATATCGTAATATAATCATTACGAGTTACTTCATTTAATATTAGACAATGTTGTCCTTAGGAACTACAAACAAATCTTAAGCTGTCTGCTAAAGATATTGGACCTTTTAAACAAGAGATATCAGCCGGAATGTCTGCAGGAATGTTAATTTTGATAATTTTGAGGCCAAATATCTATTGGTTGCAATATTGTTGATATTTCACAGTGAAACTTTGTGCACAAACTATCAGTGGATAACAAGTACTAACTCAATTACAAATTATAACAATGGGTTTATCAAATCGATTTAAAAGTTGAACAATGTGGCGAACGGATAATCGATTATTCAAAGTTAGAACTGAGCTCTTTATATATTTTTACACTTATTACGATTGTAAAATAGTCTAAATATTGGCTCAAATATAGTGTGATGATAAATTTATTACAAATAGTGTATTAAGTATTAGTCTAGCGATACACGAGCTAATTGTGTTCCTAGACTAGGGGAAGATTCATAGTGAAGATAGCTAGTATGAACCTTATTTAGATCAAGATAAGGTTGATTTTAGTATGAACCGCTAATTGTAGGCTACGCTAATTCATAAAAGTTTTTTAATCATATGATTAGTCTGTTAACTTGGTTACTTGGCAATGAACCACGTCACATCTGTTTGTTTTGATTTAATCAATCATATGGTTAAAACTCTTTCATAAATACATTAATCCCCAATTTTTTCGGCTGCCCTGAAGTTGGCTACAACGGCTGCGTAGTAGTAAATTTCATACAAAACCAGCACGTGCCTTGAGCATCGTACAACCTATGTTCAGGCCGGTCAAGAAGATTGGGGAGTAGTGTCAAGTAGTTCGGTCACAATCAGCACCTGTACACCCGTCCTCCCTACGCCTTCAGCACTAGGTGGGCGGCGGCCGTGACGTGCGGCGCGGAGATGCCGTACTTGTCTAACAGAGCCGCGGGCGGGCCGGAGCGCGGCACCTCGCGCACGCACACATGCTTCACGATGACGTCACGCTGCATGGCCAGCGCGGAGAGCACCGCCTCGCCCACTCCGCCTGGAAGTGGAATGTACAACGAGCTGTTACTCTACTCACATTATTTGCTATAAGTTCTGCAGTGAACACTGCGAACTGAGAAACATTGCATTGGAAGGCCTCTCACTAGGTGGACCGTACAACTGCTAAAGATTGCGGGAATCCGCTGGATACGAAACGCACAGGACCGGTCAATGTAGCAACAAAGAGGGAGACCTATGTTCAGCAGTGGATGTTTTTCGGCTGAATTGTAATGATAATCAGGATGAATATAATGAGAACAACTTGCGACAAAGAGATGCCCCTGAAGTTAAAGGAGAAAATCTACAAGTCTGTAGCAGGATCTATACCTCCACATAAGAACTACAAAAATAAATCTACGTCACACAAATTCTAGACCACGTATTCAACGTAAAATGCACGACCAGCATATAAAACAACCCCACAACAATTATCGGATAGTTGCCCAGCAGACACTACACCCATCTGTTCGGAGCATTCTACTTTTTCAATAGGAAATACTTAATTTTCCACTCCGTTTCGCTTTCACCTATTATAAAATCTATAGGGAGTCGGTAAAAGTGTCTCGATAGTGTAATGATCGCCAGTGCTACTGCTGAGCAAAAAGTTCTGAGTTCAATTTCAAGACAGACTGTTTTTCAATGTTAGGACCCATTAATATGTATTAATGCTAATTTTTTTATCCGTGGTGCTAGGCAACTGGGCTTATCCCAGTTGTATATGACCCTTTGTGCCTATTGGCCTTGTTTGTTCTGTCTCCTGCTTGATATGGAGGGAAGTGGAAATTTACATTTTTTCCTACTCCTCCGTTATTCTTTTCTGATTAATTTCGTTGCGGGATCCAAGACAGGTAAATTCATTCTCCGGGACTTCGTCGAGCTTCATTGCCTCGGCGCTTTTCTGGTGGTCGCCACTGTTGATTCTGGCTTTCAGGAGTTGCAGTGGTTTGGGAATAGAGCGGTGGGATTGTCCCAAAAAAAGATGTTTTTCATTATTAATGGTACAACAGCAACCCTCCCAAAACTCAATAATACTTTACCTGATCTGCAAAAATTTTCCTTAAGAAATTTCACAGTAACCGCCATGAATCTGGATATTTGCGCGATTGATGACAAAATGATCACCACTTATTACATGGGACTCTAATATAATTGGTGAAACACCCAGTACTAATAATAAAAAGTAAAGTGTACTGACCAGCCTGGTAGTGATCTTCCACCACGACTACCCTGCCTCCCACAGCCTTGGCGTGCGCCTGCACTGCGGCTTCATCCAGGGGCTTGATGGTGAAGGGGTCCAGCACGCGAGCCTCGATACCTGCCAATAGACCACAACTTGTAAGACACACACAGACACAACCATAATATTATTCTACCATAATATTATAAACGTAAAAGCCCGAATGTTTGTTAATCAATTACGCCAAAGGGGGGTATTACACTATCACATAATCGCTACTTCGGGGAAGAAAGGGCGTAAAAGCCACTTTTGGCCAAAATGAGTTAATAATGCAACTTTGTTTAGTTTTCGACGCTCTATCGATCTGTATATTTAAAATTTCAATATTCCCAAAAAAATGGCTTTTACCCCCATGATTTTTTTCTCACCAAAACCATTTTTATTAAAAAAAATTGACGTATATGACATTATTTAATTATTTCAAATTAATAAGGGCGTATCACCATAGTATGAAAGAATATTTGGTCGTAAATACAATATTTATTACGTAATGACTTTTACGACATTTTTACTTGGCAATTTAAATATGATTTGGCTTTTACGCCCTTGCACAAAAATAAAAACTTGGAGTTACAGCATTCAAATCGTAACAATAACAATTTCTTTAGTCTAAAAATCGGAGGGATAATCATGTCATTTATCGTTGTCTCTTATGCGTACGTTAAACAGTCTTACAATGGAGTGAGATAGAAACATAATTTATTTAGCCAATAAAGCGCGCGCGCTGCCGACGACACACGCACAAACACAATCGCAACCTGCATGTACACGTCTTACCACAAGTGAAGTCCACGTGTCCAATCTTGTCAGTCTGTCAATCGCAGTTTCTTTACCGGATTGTTATTGTTTACGTTCCGTTTGAATATTAATACAGTGCGAATAAGTTACTTGTTTAATTAAAAAAATGGATAATACGAAGCCGAAAGCCTTGGATTCCTTGCTAAAAAGAAGGAATATCGTTATTGCATTATTACAAAGCCGTCGTCGTTCATCACAAAGGTAAGTTTTAAGTAATAGTACAGTACCTATCTATTATTCTTGGCTCAAACTGTTTAGACGTGCTTACCTAATGTGATGTTTCTTTAGTTAGAGATATTCGTATTTATTTTATAATAAATATTAAGAGTGCATTCGTCGTAGTAATTTCTAGGAAGATAGGTACTTACCTATTTTTTTACTACTTAAAATATTAGGTACTCACGGTGTAAAAACGGTCGGGTTTATTATGGTTGTATGTATAGTTGTATAGATGGGTGCTTACGTACCTAAGTGCTAACTAACTTTACCACAAAGGTCATGTTACGTAGGTACCTATCTAATTATTCACAATATTTTAATTCAGTTATTTTGTTTAATCATTTTCTTTATTCAAATTACATGCATTTCTATTTATTCCGTTATAAACTCCATGAAACTGATTTGTTAGACTGGCTTTTACGCCCTAATGACTAATGTCTTCTGATTTTTCGATGCCGTGCGTGACTTTTACGACCCCAATATTACAGGGAACTAAAACTACAATGGCTTTTACGCCCTAACTCTTACTAGCATTAAAAATAAAGACGACTTTTTTGTATAATTTTTGTATAAGTAATTCTATTATCATCTTATTTCCAGATCTGACTACGAGCCGAGTCAGTCGACTAGGAGTTTTGATCAAAATAGTAGTTCGGATCAAAGCAATGATATAATCGAAAACAGCGACACAGAAATGCAACCAATAAAAATATCAAAAGCAACACACAAAAAAATCATAATTAATTCAAGCAGTGATGGCGTCACAAAAAAAATTACATTCCCTAAATCATCTTTTGGGGGTAGTTTCGAAAAACCAACAATGAAAGCCTTTATTGTTTATTTAGATTGGTATTTACGTAAAGTTTCAAGTTTATTAACTGAAGTACTGAGATTCTTCAAAAAAAAATTAACACCCCGAAATCGTCTTTTGGGGGTAATTTCAAAAAATAATAGTGGCAACCTTTATTATGCATTTAGATAAGTATTTGTGGCAAGTTTCAAGTTTATTGATCAAAGAAATCTGATCTTTCCATACAAACTTCAACACCCCCTAAATCATCATTTGGGGGTAGTTTCGAAAAACTAATAATGTCAATCTTTATCATTTACTGTCAATCTTTATTATTTAGGGAAGATTGCAAATGTATTCGAAGTAGAAACATAATAATATAAGAAGAGAAAGAAGATGAATAAAAAGAAAGTAAAAGATAAAAAAAATAAAGAAGAATACGATTACAAGCAATAAAATTAAAAAAGTAAGAAAACGAAACAAAAAACAGAAAAGGAAATAGAAAAAAAAGAAGATTACTAATTATTGTCAATTTGATTTGATTTATGAATGATTAAAACTGATTTGCATCTTAACTAAATTTATTTATTTAATACACCAATACCTACCTAGTAGAATAAATTACAAACATACCATTATTTTATACTATTTTATCAATTTTAGTTAATTTATTTCTTAATTAATTAATATTAGATGATAGTAATTATTTATCACAGTTAACTTAAAATTTAAATTAATGAAAATAATCAAAGTTCAATTCAATTAAATATTTTCTTTTGTTTCACTATTCATGAATCGTGTGCATTTAACTTAACAGGTAGGTAACCTAATTCGTTATAATAAATTTTGTAATATAGAACTATGATAAATCAGATAATAATAATTATTATGCTATTATTTTGAGCTTCTATGCACCTTAATTTCAATATTCACCACATTAAATCTTACAAAATTATAATAATTGTAGGTTTACTCACGATAATTGTTATAAGTGGTGCAGTCAACGACCTTTTCACTGTATAAAGATGGTTTATACGACACGATGTATGTTAGCATTATAGATATTTGTGGATTTACGTCCTATAGTACGTATTTATAGACGGTGTAAAAGCCATTTTTATTAAAATTTTGGGTCGTAAATCCATCCTATCTTCTAAACCATAAGGTCTACTTAAAATTAAGCTTCTTGATATTAAAGAGCACTTAAATGCAAGTAAATATCACCAATTCATTCGAATTTAACTCTATTGCAAAAAAAGTTATTTTCCAAAATTTAAAAAAAAAAACGTTTTTTCGCTGCCCTGTAAAGTTGCTATTTTGGCTTTTACGCCCTTTCTTCCCCGAAGTAGCGATATCTAGGATCATACATAGGATCCGATCCAAAATATCAATTGTCAAAACTCTTTTATGATATGTTTTTTATCAATGTCTATATTACATTCTCATATAAATATGACTCATAGTTCTATGATCCTAGATATATGATAGTGTAATACCCCCCTAAGGCCGCGTTTCCACTGACGCGGAGCTGGGCGGAGACGTGCGGAAGCGACCAATTACAATGGTTGAAATTCCTCATCGCGCCACTCGTCTCGTCTGTGATTGGTCGCTTCCGCACGTCTCCGCCCAGCTCCGCGTCAGTGGAAACGCGGCCTAAGGGTTTTTTTGAACGCCCTTCCTAGTTTCGTGTTATCTCGCTCTTACATTTTAAGATCTCGTCATTGCCAAAATAAGTTATTTTGTACATATTTATGCTACAAACAGATATTGTTTTAAAGGGTTAGTAAGTAGTTGAAAGATTTGTTCTTGTTAGTTTTTACTTGTTATATTTGTCTGAATGCTACTGCCCACATCGTCCGACATCGGTCGCGTGAGTACGACACACAGTTACTGTAGCACCGACCATAGACAATGTACTACATACAGTACATTGTTGTATTATGTAGCGAGTGCTTGACTATACATGTGTTAGTTTATGGTTAGTCAAACTAGTTTATGTTAAGATTGTTGATGGTTAAAATAGAAACAGATTTTATTTCATCCCATATTATATTCAAAGCTTTAGCAGTAATAGCTTCTATGGCTATTTACCTCGTGATCATGGTTCCATCGATACCCAAAATGAACCAATGAATTGAAAGTTTAATTCGATAACGTATTCGATGCACTGAGTTGTCACACCGCTATGATTTTGACGCACTTAGTGACTAGTATAATTTGGTTTGGCAAGTTTGGTTGTAGGTGTAAGTTGTAAGAAAGATCACGGACAGACACAATCATAACATTATCCTGCTCTAATAATAAATGTAAAAGCTTGGATGTTTGTTAATCAATCACGCTTTAGCGACTGAACAGATTTGCATTAAACTTGGCACATGGGTAGACCCTATACCGGAATTACATTCCCTTGTGATTTTCAGAAGCTAGTATTTACTAAAAGCCAAAATCTTAAAATTTAACATTTTAATCGAAAGGAAATCCCTTCGGACACAGCTTTGTAATATAATAAAATACGTAGTGCGTTACGCGTTACCTTCAGTCTTGAGTGTGTCGGCGGCCAGCAGACACTCGTGCAGAGTGACGCCGGCGCCGATCAGCAGCACGCGGTCCTTGGGGGACTGGCGCACGACCTTAGCCTGGCCCACCTGCGGACATTATGTTAATACTGAAATACAGGGTTCATTTATACAGGTGTTCTGTGACGAAATAGCATCGTTTGTCATTCTATGATTATTCCAATTAAAACTAAAAGGGGTCAGGTTATTTTAAATATATTTAAATCTTGAAAAAAGGAAACTGATGTCCCATAGGTACTGCTTTCGCGAAAGGCTTATAATGTATTACAGACTATCACGCAGATAGTCCTCAAAGGAAAGAAAACAAGAGATGTTATCCAAAATAATTGCTAATAGAAGTTACAAAAGATCCCTGTTTAAAGTATTTCATCTGCTATGTATTAAGAAGGGTCAGTTTACCTTGAAGACCTCATCGTTGGCGTAGAGGATGGCAGTGTTGGGTCTGGATGTGCGGATGTAGCAGATGCCCTTCGTGTTGGCGGCCAGCTCCACCGCGCGCTCCGTCGATACTGCGTCTCTGAGAAGATATCATGATGTTAGGGGCAAATAGCTAATTGGTTTATAAGATTAGTGGGGGGAGGGGGGCGATTGTTATACCACTACTTTTCAGCTAAAACTCAAGAAAACGGTGAGAGGTAGGGGCGTTTTGGGGAACTTTCTTTTTCAGATTTTACATTCAAAAGCGCTGTTTACCGTTTCACAGCCTAATTTTAATTCATGACTTTTGATTAATGTTCTTTTGTAGCTAATTCAAATGTGACAATTTTGAAACAAAAGATTTTGGAGGTATACGGAACAGGGTGTAAATTTCTCCAACCCCCATTGAAAAGACCATTAGTTCGTATATGACGACAAAAGGTCAAACATTAGCTCTGATTTAAACCACACTCCAACAGACTTACGGCTATATCTTATGTCATGTACTCACGAGGGGTAGAACACGGTGGCAGTGGGAACAGCCCTGAACAGTGCGATGTCCTCCAGCCCCATCTGCGAGGGACCATCCTCTCCGATGGACACGCCGCAGTGAGAACCCGCCAGGTTGATGTTCGACTGGCTGATAGCGCCCATGCGGATCTACGGACAAGAAAATCACATGATTCATGCTCGTAATTTCTCTGTATGAGATACATAGCACAGAATAATCATCATATTCACGATCCCACTACTGGGACACAAGCTCCATAATCCACCAATCGGGCCCAGTGAAGCGATAAGTGCAGAAAGTAAAAAAATATTTTGAACTATTTATTCTAAATGCCAAACACGTGGAATTACTGTCATGAAACGTGTGAGTATAATGGTGAAAACTGGCCCCCAATGGTGGAATCTTCTGTGCTTTTAGATGCAGCTATGCTGGCTCTGGTTAGCCAACACCCTCACGCACAATGGATCGAATAGGAGTATATGTGTGGATAATGGGGTCCACACTAATAGTTGGAGATCCCAAAACCCACAGACATTACTCATAGCTTTCTACGAAACATTTGTGGGATTGAGAAGTGTTAGCATATACTTAAATCAGCGTTCAAACTTTAAGAAAAGTGAGTAACGTTTTTGCGTACCCTTAGCATATGATACCTGTAAATTGGCCGTCGACCCAAATTAGCAAATATGCGTTAATTCAAAGTACATACTAGCACTACCCAATCTCACAAATTTTGAGTAAAAGTAATGTCTGGAACGTTTTGGATTTTGCTCCATAATAAATATAAATAAATATAAAATCATTTAATTTGCTTGCTTTTCCTTTATTTTTTAAGACCTCATTAGCGAACCCTGCATAAGCAGTTCTTTTTTGAAAGAAAATTTTTGGTAGTGTTTTTATACTGTATTAACACACCAGCAGCCTAATTGCGTAAGTGGAAACGGCAAGGCAAAGCGCAGAGTATGAACAATTCATCAATCACATAGACGGAAACCCACATTGCTTCTTTCACCTCGCATGCGCATGCGTCATTTGTTTATACTCTTTGAGCTTCGCCTTGCCGAATTCATTTACGCAATTAGACCGCAGGTAAGTTTTATTTTTGTTAGTATATAAAAAATCGTTTGTCTGAATGCTACTGCCCACCTCGTCCGACATCGGTCGCGTGAGTACGACACACAGTTACTGTAGCACCGACCATAGACAATGTACTACATACCGTACATCATTGTATTATGTAGCGAGTGCTTGATTATAGATTGTAACGATTATTTTTGGTATCACAGCGACATCTTGTGTCAAAGAGGAGAACCAGCTTGGCATGGGAGTTGATCATTGTGTGATACGGGATGGCGTTGCTATCTGCAGTTATATAAAATGATATAATAAAATTACAATTTGTGTGTATCAATTTAATTCAACAAACACACAATTCAACACTAAAATATTAAATGATTAACTTCTTGAAAATACATAGGTACTTATAGAAAGACCTAGACTGTCAAGTCTATTGGTTAATCTTCAGTGTCTATGGCTGACAAGTATGACATGTCTTTTTCATTGCAATTACTGAGCGAAGACACCGGTTGAAAACTTCTCATCCCAATAAGAGTTCTAAGGCAAATAAAATGACTCGTAGGCGGCAGGGAACAAGCCCTAAATACAAAAAGATAATGTGTCAGCATTCGCTGTAAGTATAACGTTGAATTTAACTAAATTTCCATACTTGTGAAAACATGTGCGTGTGTGATACTTATCATGCATTTTTTTCTCTCCTTGGCAGGGCACCCTAGGATTAATTTTATAATAATTACCAATATAAATAAGTAAATGGTCAACTAACTAATATAACTACATCTACACATATGACTACAATTCCTGAAGAAAACAGTATCTGAGCTCCATCATCTGGTACCGAACACAAATGACATTTTAGCTTGCACGAGGCTTGATTATGGTTTTCAAGGCGAATGATACTGCTTGAGACATCATACCTCCGGTATTGGAAATAATGGGTAAATTGTATCCCAAATAAAAGTAAGTTTCATTGTACTTGTTTAACCTCAAGAAATTGTGATGACGGATAGTATGTTCAAGAATTAAATTAGTTGACCAAACTGTGTGACTTTTACTTCAGTCAACTTCATGCGAAACCATACCCTACATAGTCTCATGCTGATCACCCATACTTGAGCTAGCTGGTGAGTAAGCAAGCAAAATACTTTCTTACAATTGGCGCCCAACGTGGGGCATGTAGTTTGAAGGAAGTACTTGGCCACTTGTTTTGTGTCAAGAATGTCCTAGAAATAAATTGGTAAACCAAACTTAGGGATAACCACATGCTTATACTTACTTACAATTATTTGACTGAAGTACTTAACCACTTACTGTGTTTTTACTTTCTACATTAACTTATTAACTAAAGAACTTAACCAAACTATGGGTTAACTTCATGTTTGCTTGATTTAAAATTTTAAATAACATAACATTAATATTATGTAAAACTTAAAGTGGGGTTATAGTCATATGTCTTATTTTAAAACTATATACCTTTTCACTGGTAAATGTTATGTTAATCTTAATAAATAACTCTAATTTAACAAAACATAAACATTATATATAAAACTTGAAAGTGCGGTTATAGTCACATGTTTTATTTTAAACTATATACCTATGCACTAGAAAATGTTTTGTTATTATGAATATAAATCACTCTTATTTAACTTAGTTATTTTAACTGTTAATAAGATTAAAATATACAGAACAAAAATATAGATTTTGTTCAAAATGCATAAAGCAATTTTGTTAAACTAACTTCATATAGAAGTATATTTTCTTGTATTTAAATGTATTTATATTTCAACAGAACTAAAAGCAACTGGAGGTGTGATTCGCAAGCGGTGTCATTCCCTGTGTAGTCGGTGTCAGAGTAGCAGCATCAAGCAGATGGATTTTCCAATGCCAGCGTTGACCGATGAGGTACACATGTGTTCGGAACCTAATGCAAAGCTGTTTTATTTAAATAAAGAGTAGGTTTTAGTAGATACTTTTACAATTAGACGTATCATAGCTTACTCATAATATTACTTAATGAGAATTTCTCAAATGATTATTATCATAATTGATTTTTAAACTTTAAAATAAATATAACTTTTTATCACAATTTCTCTTGGAAGTTAGTGATGCCAAGAGAAAGTGTGGGACATCTATTATATCTATTTCATGATGATCCCACTGGCGCCCAATTCTTAAATAAATAAAACTTAAAACTATTTGAAGCAATTAGTAGTGACTTATTAGGTCTTTTTTTACCTGTGTCAACTTTAAAGAAACACAATTTAATAGTATATTGTGATTACTATAGTAGCTATGTTATAGAAACAAGCAATGCTGTAGTTAATATACTATTGTTTCTTGTACACAGAATACCTAAATTTGTACATGAGAACAATAATTAAACTTTTAGGTTTTTTTTCCTATTTCAATTAAAAGAAACACAATATAATAGTACACTTAGTAGATTTATGTTATGTTGTTTCCTATGACGGAATTCAACAAACACTACTATAGTTTAAAGCTAGTGTTTTCTTGTACATGGAATGCCTAAAATTGTCCATGTTAACAATAGTCCTCAATTGACTTACATACATTATTTTAAAATATATGAAGACTAGTTAATGATCATTGTTGTGTTAATGGCTCAATATTTGCACCAAATTCAATAATGGAGGTGCAAATATTTAATAAAGAAAGGGATGAATGAAAGTTGGGAGGGTATAAGGATTTTTTTGGATGATGTGAATGGTAGGATGAAAGGTAACACAATGATGCAAAGACTAGGTGGTTTTCTGATTATAAAACTTAAAATAATTGAACATTTACCTATATCTATACAACGAATAGGTGCTCAATGTGATACTAGCTGATTTAAAAAGGCAGTATTACTTTTTGTTGCGAACTAACTTGATGAGGTATAAGCCTACATCTATACAACGAATGGGTACTTAATGTGGCATTTGCTTCATTTTGAATGGCAATGTTACTTTTTGTTATGAATCTAACTTGATTGGGTACTTGTCCACATTTACTTGTTAACATTTAAAAATAACTTGGTACTTAGAATAACACTTGCTCTATTTAAATGGCAGTGTTTACCTTTTGCTGTAAAATTTAATTTGATTAGACATTAAGTCTACAATTAAATAATAAAGGGCTAAATATTTTAGATTAAAACCCGAATATAAAAATTTAATAAACTTAAATACTTAATAAATCAAATATTAAATTTCATAAACTTCTTAGCGATTGTGTTCAGACAGATGTCTGTCTGTCACTAATGTTTTAATGTTTAGTACATATGGTACTTAATTTATAAACTTAAAACTTTGATGAATAGGTTTTGAACTTTGTTTTTTTTTTTCTATAAAACTTAATGTAGGTAGTTCTAATATAGATTATTTTTTTCGGACTACCTCATTTTCTGTCAGGGAACATGTTTAGATTCACAAATGGAAATGAAGTAAATTCAAAAAAAAATTGTGAAACAATTTTTTAACCGGGGAAGGATGTACTGTAACGATTATTTTTGGTATCACAGCGACATCTTGTGTCAAAGAGGAGAACCAGCTTGGCATGGGAGTTGATCATTGTGTGATACGGGATGGCGTTGCTATCTGCAGTTATATAAAATGATATAATAAAATTACAATTTGTGTGTATCAATTTAATTCAACAAACACACAATTCAACACTAAAATATTAAATGATTAACTTCTTGAAAATACATAGGTACTTATAGAAAGACCTAGACTGTCAAGTCTATTGGTTAATCTTCAGTGTCTATGGCTGACAAGTATGACATGTCTTTTTCATTGCAATTACTGAGCGAAGACACCGGTTGAAAACTTCTCATCCCAATAAGAGTTCTAAGGCAAATAAAATGACTCGTAGGCGGCAGGGAACAAGCCCTAAATACAAAAAGATAATGTGTCAGCATTCGCTGTAAGTATAACGTTGAATTTAACTAAATTTCCATACTTGTGAAAACATGTGCGTGTGTGATACTTATCATGCATTTTTTTCTCTCCTTGGCAGGGCACCCTAGGATTAATTTTATAATAATTACCAATATAAATAAGTAAATGGTCAACTAACTAATATAACTACATCTACACATATGACTACAATTCCTGAAGAAAACAGTATCTGAGCTCCATCATCTGGTACCGAACACAAATGACATTTTAGCTTGCACGAGGCTTGATTATGGTTTTCAAGGCGAATGATACTGCTTGAGACATCATACCTCCGGTATTGGAAATAATGGGTAAATTGTATCCCAAATAAAAGTAAGTTTCATTGTACTTGTTTAACCTCAAGAAATTGTGATGACGGATAGTATGTTCAAGAATTAAATTAGTTGACCAAACTGTGTGACTCTTACTTCAGTCAACTTCATGCGAAACCATACCCTACATAGTCTCATGCTGATCACCCATACTTGAGCTAGCTGGTGAGTAAGCAAGCAAAATACTTTCTTACAAGATTTGTTAGTTTATGGTTAGTTAAACAATACTAAGTAAGATTAGTCAAACTCAAAATCGTAATAATTTATTTCCATTCAGCCTTTTTAAAGGCTTCACAGAGCTTGCCATGATTATTATTTTGATTTCGGTACTTGTCAGTTTGTGAAGTTTCACTAACTTTACCTATAGGCATGTGAAATTTTTGTGCGGCATTAGTTGTTATCAAAATTATTTCTTGCAATACAAAAACATATTCCTGAAACAATTTTGCGCAGTTTTCTTTCCCGATGAATACGCGAAAACTCGACACGATGCACATAGGGGTATTTGATAATTAAATATGGCCAAAAATATTTTTAATTTTTCTCAGCAAAATTGTTATCAAAGTCGATTGACATTAAATAAAACACAAAAGAATACAGACTTAAATACACTTTAATAAAAGCATATAATATATTTTTTTATCTCTATATTCATCATTTTCCGAATTTTTCTTGGTTTTTTTTTTTGTTTTTTTACGACTTATTGTCGGGCCTACATTGTCCCCACATATCTAAGTACTAATGCAGTAACAAGGAAATATTGTAAAACCAAACCATTTTTTAAAAGAGTAACCATGGAGTTTCTTGCCGGTTCTTCTCCATAGGAAACCCGAACTGTGCACCTTTTGTCGACGTTTTATAAGTGCCTATGTAACCTACATAAAATAAAATTGATTTTAGAATACCTGTTTTCATCTTTAGTTACTCCGGCAGCCGTATTGCGTAAGTGCCCAAAGAATTAAAACTCTACCCAACCGATCAAATCGGTCAATCACCAAAACGGAAATCCACATTGCGTCATTCATCATCTGGCATGTGATTGAATCGGATTAATCCGACAATATAAGAAAGTTACTCATTTATTAATCTAGATTGATATTTTTTACTGTTTCTAATTTAAGCCATGAAAAAGATTCAATAGATATAAACATTAGTAAAGCAATGTATACAATAAGCTACATACCTCCATCGCTAGGATCCATCATCAATACTTGTCAATAACGCTTAATTACTTTGTTATGTCACCGTGTGAAGCCTGTTTTTTTTACTGCGCCGAGAACGGCTCGTGCAACTTAATAATACTATGTTCTGACTGACGCTACTGAGCAATCGCTAACTTTGGCGCATTGAGATGGCTATGAACTGAATATGAACTGATTATTGGCTATTTTTTTTGTATTAAATACCCGTATGTGCGAGGCACGTCGCAATATGCTACGATGCGACGTCGTGTCGTGGATATGTGTTTGGCCCAGCTTTGTTTAACTGTGGAGCTTATAGCACAGTTGCCACTCACCTGGTCGAAGGTCCTGGTGAAGAAGGCGGCGAAGGTGGACACGAACACGACGGCGCGGTCGCTAACTGTGGAGCTTATAGCACAGTTGCCACTCACCTGGTCGAAGGTCCTGGTGAAGAAGGCGGCGAAGGTGGATACGAACACGACGGCGCGGTCGCTAACTGTGGAGCTTATAGCACAGTTGCCACTCACCTGGTCGAAGGTCCTGGTGAAGAAGGCGGCGAAGGTGGACACGAACACGACGGCGCGGTCGCTAACTGTGGAGCTTATAGCACAGTTGCCACTCACCTGGTCGAAGGTCCTGGTGAAGAAGGCGGCGAAGGTGGACACGAACACGACGGCGCGGTCGCTAACTGTGGAGCTTATAGCACAGTTGCCACTCACCTGGTCGAAGGTCCTGGTGAAGAAGGCGGCGAAGGTGGACACGAACACGACGGCGCGGTCGCTAACTGTGGAGCTTATAGCACAGTTGCCACTCACCTGGTCGAAGGTCCTGGTGAAGAAGGCGGCGAAGGTGGACACGAACACGACGGCGCGGTCGCTAACTGTGGAGCTTATAGCACAGTTGCCACTCACCTGGTCGAAGGTCCTGGTGAAGAAGGCGGCGAAGGTGGACACGAACACGACGGCGCGGTCGCTAACTGTGGAGCTTATAGCACAGTTGCCACTCACCTGGTCGAAGGTCCTGGTGAAGAAGGCGGCGAAGGTGGACACGAACACGACGGCGCGGTCGCTAACTGTGGAGCTTATAGCACAGTTGCCACTCACCTGGTCGAAGGTCCTGGTGAAGAAGGCGGCGAAGGTGGACACGAACACGACGGCGCGGTCGCTAACTGTGGAGCTTATAGCACAGTTGCCACTCACCTGGTCGAAGGTCCTGGTGAAGAAGGCGGCGAAGGTGGACACGAACACGACGGCGCGGTCGCTAACTGTGGAGCTTATAGCACAGTTGCCACTCACCTGGTCGAAGGTCCTGGTGAAGAAGGCGGCGAAGGTGGACACGAACACGACGGCGCGGTCGCTAACTGTGGAGCTTATAGCACAGTTGCCACTCACCTGGTCGAAGGTCCTGGTGAAGAAGGCGGCGAAGGTGGACACGAACACGACGGCGCGGTCGCTAACTGTGGAGCTTATAGCACAGTTGCCACTCACCTGGTCGAAGGTCCTGGTGAAGAAGGCGGCGAAGGTGGACACGAACACGACGGCGCGGTCGCTAACTGTGGAGCTTATAGCACAGTTGCCACTCACCTGGTCGAAGGTCCTGGTGAAGAAGGCGGCGAAGGTGGACACGAACACGACGGCGCGGTCGCTAACTGTGGAGCTTATAGCACAGTTGCCACTCACCTGGTCGAAGGTCCTGGTGAAGAAGGCGGCGAAGGTGGACACGAACACGACGGCGCGGTCGCTAACTGTGGAGCTTATAGCACAGTTGCCACTCACCTGGTCGAAGGTCCTGGTGAAGAAGGCGGCGAAGGTGGACACGAACACGACGGCGCGGTCGCTAACTGTGGAGCTTATAGCACAGTTGCCACTCACCTGGTCGAAGGTCCTGGTGAAGAAGGCGGCGAAGGTGGACACGAACACGACGGCGCGGTCGCGGCACGCGGCACCCGTGGCCACGCCCACCAGGTTCTGTTCCGCGATGAAGCACTCGATGTATCTGCCAACAATCAATATCGCTTTATAACACCAGTCAAAACAAAGCCAGGGACTATTAGCACATGAGTAGATAAACGGAACAGAGACAAAGCTTCCTAAGAATTAGCAAAATTGTTACCTATTTTGGTGGGGTTGTCAGAATAGGTGAAATCAAAAACAAAACATTTGTTAAATAGTTTTATTATTTACTAGCTTGTTACGCAAGCATAGCCGAGGCAAATCGCTATAGTATGCATCGCCCTGATTTCCCACAGCAACAACACTGCGCAATATCTAGAAGCTGACGCTGCACACGTGCCTCGTGTCGCCATGAAGACGACACCGGACGCGAGCGACTCGATTCCGTAATCCATGTGAACATTCTTTGGTCAATCGTCGACTGAATGATACCTATCTTTAAGTTTTAGTTTTGAAATATAATTGTAATTCTATATTAATTAAATTCTTATAAAATAAATCGTTTTTTTTTGCATCTTCCGCTGCCACCGGACTTAATTGGCGCAGTCGGTAGGATACATCGAGATATATTCGGTACGTGACGCGTCAAGATTTCCCCTAAAATCGGACCGAAGTCCCGCGTGACTTACCGATTCCCGAGTATCCCGAATCTACATCGTGCGGCGCCAGCGGAGGTGAATCCAGACATCGATTCGGCAAGAAAAACTATGTTGTAAGTACTTTGAATCTTTCAAGTCCTTGCTTCCCTATTTTTAATCTAACTTAGATCCTTCCCTATCGTTTACAGATTTTTATTTCTTGCAATTACGCATCTTATAATTTAAATATTGTGTGTTTGATTCAATTTAGTGTTTAATATAGCTTTCAAAATTTTTCACCCAAGAGAATCGCGTAACCCTAGTTTAGGTAGTAGTAGATCGAATAGGCTTAGTATTATAGACGAATCTAGGCAGTTAGGTGAACCAGCACTACTGGACGCAGATATGGCTCAGGGTAAATTAGAAGATATCTTAAAGTCGCTTAGGATTGTGCCCGATTTCGATGGTAACCCTCACGTGTTAACCCGTTTTGTAAACCTCTGTGACCAACTAGTACTAGCATATTTTAATACAGAACCGGGTAATGAGTTAACCAATTTGGCTCTTATAAATGGCATATTGAACAAGGTTACGGGTTCCGCAGCTCGATTGATAAATACTAACGGCATCCCCGAAAATTGGATTGGTATTCGGAGTGCATTAATTAATAACTTCGCTGACCATCGCGACGAGACCGCTTTGTATAACGATTTGTCATTGCAAACCCAGGGGTCCTCAACCCCACAAGAATTCTATGAACGCTGCCAGAATTTATTCAGTACAATCATGACATACGTCACATTGCATGAAACCGTGGCTACTACAGTTACAGCGAAACGCGACCTCTACAAGAAACTGACCCTACAATGTTACTTACGCGGTTTAAGAGATCCCTTAGGTTCTAGGATCCGTTGCATGCGTCCCGAAACGATGGAAAAGGCTCTCGAGTTCGTTCAGGAAGAGCTTAACACCCTTTATATGCAACAACGCACCGAAGGCGGGTCTAGTAAGAAAGATAATAATCAGCAGCCTTCTAAACCTAATTCCAATTTGCCACTAAATAATTTCATGCAGCAACCTTTTGTAATGGGCATGCCCGGTCCCGCAAAACCACAGATATTCAGCATGCCTGGTCTTCCACGTCCCCAGCAATTCTTTACTCAACCTTACCAAGGTTGGCGGCACAATGCACCCCAACCACAACAACCACGCGGCCCTACTCGGACTCAACAGATGTTCCGAGCACCACCTCCAAATTATAACGCTCAAGGCAATGCCTTTAGACTCCCGAATGTATCACCCATGCAGCCCACTAATTCTAATAACACGCCGCGGCCTATGAGTGGCGTCAGCCACTTTGTGCCTAGACCTTTACCTTCTACTGGACACGACTGGCGTACAGCTGGTAACCCGCCACCCAGCAACTATTTTAGAACGCGCGAGGTTAATAACTATGACTTTGTATTTGATCCCTACTATGACTTAGCCTGTGCAGCGTATAACCAAGACTACGATGCTTACCAAGAGTACTTAGATTTTTACACTAACTATGGGCTGTATGAAGCCCCAGTCATAGAAGAAATCAAATCAAACGCAGACGAAACCGGTACCGAAAACCGGGAATCGGATGGAAATTTTCCCGAGGCACCGAAATTAGAAAAGCCAAAATAGATGTAAATTTTAACATTCAGAGACAACTCGGGTACATACAAATCCATAACCCACCCTTAAAATTCCTTATAGATACTGGAGCCAACCAGTCGTTTATTTCACCTCAAGCTGTTGAGAAATACTTTTCCAATGTGCCTCTTAACTATAACCCGTTTGAAGTAACCAACGTGCGCACCGTTTATAAAAATAATTATTCAATAACCCTGCCTAGCTTTCCCGAATTTAAAGAAGAAGGCGACATGACCTTATTTATCCTAGATTTCCATAAGTATTTTGATGGCCTCATTGGCTTCGATTTATTGGACTCATGGGGTACTAACATTGACTTAAGAGACAAGAAACTAGTCACCAGAAATACTGAGATACCCATTACCATGTATGACTCTCGCAATGCTAATCTCTATGAAGAAATCATACCAGCTCAAACATCTAAGCTAGTAAGATTACCCATAAATTCCCACGATGGTGAGGTATTTGTTCCTGACCAGATAATTAGTAATTGCTTAATTTCTGATTGCTTGACTACAGTACAAAATAGCAGAGGTTGGGTAGAAGTTTCAAATAGTTCACCAAATGACGTAATCTTTTCCATGGACCGTCCCGTTACTGCCGAACTATTTAACGCACAGAGCGAACCTGTAGAACAACTATCTGACCGTACACAGGAAGTTTTATCGCGTCTCCGAACCGACCACCTAAATCCAGAAGAGTTGGCAAATCTCAGAGCCTTATGCGCACGGTACTCAGATGTATTCTACCTCGAAGGAGAACCTTTAACATTTACGAACAAAATTAAACATAAGATTAAGACGACTGATGAAATCCCTGTCCATGCTAAAAACTACAGATACCCATACATCCATAAACAAGAAGTTAAAGATCAAATTAGTAAAATGCTCGAGCAAAATATAATAAGACCTTCGGATTCTGCGTGGAGCTCTCCCATTTGGGTGGTCCCCAAAAAGGCAGACGCTTCGGGTAAGACCAAGTGGCGCCTTGTGATAGATTTTCGTAAAGTTAACGAAAAAACTATCAATGATAAGTATCCCATTCCGAACATTTCCGACATACTAGATAAGCTAGGCAAATGTCAATACTTCAGCACTCTTGACCTCGCCAGCGGATTTTATCAAGTCGAGTTAGACCCTTCTGATATACACAAAACTGCTTTTAATGTGGAAAATGGGCACTACGAATTTTTAAGGATGCCGATGGGTTTGAAAAACTCTCCGGCAACATTTCAGCGTGTAATGGATAATATCCTAAGAGATCTTCAAGACATTTGCTTAGTGTATTTGGATGACGTCATCCTGTTCAGTACATCCCTGCAAGAGCATGTTATTAATTTAGAAAAGGTTTTCAAAAGATTGAGGGAATCCAACTTCAAGATACAAATGGACAAGTCCGAGTTCTTGAAGCTGGAAACCCAGTTTTTAGGACATGTCGTTTGTAGAGACGGGGTTAAACCAAATCCGGATAAAATCAGTGTTATAAATAATTATCCGTTACCCCAAACCACTACGGAGATTAAACGTTTCCTCGGTCTCATTGGATATTATAGGAAATTCATACCGGATTTCGCACGTATCACAAAACCCATGACCCAATGTCTAAAGAAGGGATCCAAAATAATTTGTGACCAAAATTACATCAGCTGTTTCGAGCATTGTAAGACATTGCTAACAAATGATCCAATTTTGCAATACCCGGACTTCACCAAAGAATTTCTATTGACAACGGATGCCTCAAATGTCGCATTAGGGGCCGTGTTATCGCAAGGTCCGATAGGTTCCGATAAACCCATTGCATACGCTTCCAGAACTCTAAATTCTAGTGAACTTAATTATAGCACCATCGAGAAGGAGCTATTAGCTATCGTCTGGGCTTGCAAGTACTTCCGACCCTATTTATTTGGCAGAAAATTTAAAATTATTACCGATCATAAGCCTCTGCAATGGGTTATGAGTCTCAAAGAACCCAATTCCAGACTCACGAGATGGCGTCTAAAGCTATCAGAATATGACTTTTCGGTAGTTTATAAGCAAGGCAAACTAAATACTAATGCCGACGCCCTATCTCGCCTAGAAATCCATAGTGAAGAAGTAAGTTCAATAGTTGCAAACCCGTCTGAAAAGAACCAATCAGCTGTCGATTCTAGAACAATTACAGCCTCGGAGGCCGCAAACGACTCTAACACTCTAACAGTCCATACAGACGGCGAAAATCCCATTTTAGAAGTCCCCATCACTGAACAACCACTCAACAAATTTACCAAACAGTTAGTACTAACTATAGTAGGCGACATCAAAGGAAGGCCAACCGTCACAAAGCCCTTCGAAACGCACACGCGTACCGCCGTTCAACTTTCAGAGTCCAATTTAGAGGAAGATGTCATCAACGCTATCAAAGAGTATGTTCACCCCAAAATTAAAACGGGCTTGTTAATAAATCCACCATTGGCAATGTACAAAGTTATTCCCATAATCCAAAAAACCTTTAAGAACTCAGCCATGAGCTTAGCGCTAGCAAAAACCGAATTAGAAAATGTTAGAGAGTACTTAAGACAGCAAGAAATAATCAACAAATATCACGACGGTAAAACGAACCATAGAGGCATAAATGAGTGCTACCTAGCCCTGTCTAACAGATACTTTTGGCCTAAAATGAGAGAGCACATTTCCAAATTTATTAATGAATGTACAGTATGCGGCCAGGCTAAATACGACCGCAACCCCATAAAGCAACAGTTTCGTCTTGTTCCTCCACCTAGTAAACCTCTCGAAACCGTCCATCTAGATCTGTTGACTATCCAAAGTGAAAAGTTTCTAACAATTGTAGACGCTTTCTCGAAGTATGCCCAAGCCTATTTCTTAAGAGATGGGACAGCAGTAAGTGTAGTGCAAGCGTTATTAAAATTCTGTACCCACCACGGAGTACCTTACACGGTAGTGACAGACAATGGACCAGAGTTCACCAACCAACTGTTCGCTGAGTTCACAAGGCTACATAAAATCCAACACCATAGAATAGCACCTCACACCCCTAACGAAAATGGAATTGTCGAGCGATTCCACTCAACAATCTTAGAACACCTACGTATTTTGAAAGTACAACAAAAGAATGAATCCGTTTTAAATTTAATAAATTATGCCCTTCTGGCTTATAATAGCTCCATACATAGCTTGACTAGATGCAGACCAATCGATCTTATTACTGGACATTTCGACCCACGAGACCCACTGGACATAGATCTGACTATCCATTTATTACAACAGTATACAGTTGAACATAAAAACAAAATGACTAATGCTTATAATCTAATTCACGAGTCTAGTATGGCCCAACGTAAAGATTTAATAGATGCACGTAATAAATCTAGAGAGACAGAAAACCAATACTCACCTGAACAACAAATATTCGTGAAAAATCCCTTAGCCTCCCGCCAAAAGATAGTACCTCGCTATACGCACGATACTGTTATGGCTGACCTACCAATACATATATACACCCGCAAAAAACGTGGCCCCATTGCTAAATCAAGATTGAAAAGAGTACCTAAAAGTTCACAATTGTTACAGGACCCTCCTTGTACTTCATCTGCTCCTGAATTCGGCCCTAACACAAGAGATAAAACTTGAAAATCTTGACGATGGCCCCGGTGTATTACCTTTTAAATTAGGCCCCTGTAGTATAGTAACTCACTATCATTCATTTCTACAACATGTTAATCTTCAGGAGTTGCAAGATAAAGTTAATACCGTTCATAACCAATTAAGAGAAATAAGCCCCGACCTTAATAACAGAAGCCTTTCTTTATTCAGGCCCCATATTGAATACTTAGAGGATCAGCTTCAGGCCGTCCTAGACCAATTACAGTCATTTGAAACTACTCGTTCTAAAAGAGGTCTCGTAGATGGACTCGGTTCTGTTGTCAAAAGCATAACCGGTAACCTTGATTATACAGATGCAGTTCATTTCAATAATGCTATAAAATCTCTTCAAGATAATGAAAACAAGTTATTAACAGAATTTAACAGTCACGTGAGCCTGACCAAAACTTGGGTAACTCAACACTCTAAATTACTAGATAACATGGTAGACAATCAGAACAAATTAACAGCCTTAGTTAGAAATGTTAGTGAGAGTTTGGATAAGGGGAATCATGAGTTAGTTCAGTATGCTCATCTAGGACAAACCATTCTAATAGTTAGTGATAACGTTGACCGGGTGTCACGAGAGATATCGAAATTACAGAACGTACTGGCATTTATAAGAACGTCAACGGCACACCATGACGTCATTAGTTTAGATACCATTAGGTCTATAATAAGCAAATTGACTAGGTTATATGGTAGTAATAAGGTATTAGACATAGGAGCTAGAGAATATTATGATGTTATAAAGTTAGGTTCTTATTTTATAGGTAATGAAATAGTTATAGTCTATAAATTCCCGATTATTCTACCCCAGACATATGACCTATACAAGATATCCATAGTTCCTAATAAAAACCATGAAATTCTCGTCCCCCACTCCCAATTCCTAGCAATCCATCCGAAAGATTTCAAGTACATAGAGGCTGAATGCCCGAAGTCCACCAAAGGGTATCTATGTGAAGAGATACACAACGTACTAAGCCGAACATCGCCCGATTGCATTGGAGCCTTCATCACCACGCAGCAGAGACTTCCTGAATGCAAACCAGTCACAACATCTCTTCAAAAACCAGCCTACGAGAAACTCGACGACCGTCATTATACCATCAGCTTCCCGACTCCGACGAAAGTACGCCTATCCTGCGAGCAAGATCTCCATAAGCAACTGCAAGGAAGTTACCTCGCCATACTTCCTCACAACTGTTTTATCCAGACAGCAGAGTTCATCATCTCAAACTCCAATGATCGACTGAAAGGTCAAGCTTTGAAAATAATGGATGTTCCTGGAGAAGATGTACTTAGCCCAATGGCACGCCCACTGTTCAATCTCAACTCTATTAACTTGGATGATCTCCACGCTACCAATAAGGAGATCTCGCTGCAGTCACCGATACAGTTCGATACACATTCAGATAGCAGCATCTATCACACCACTATACCAATGTACGTGTTACTATTCAGTGCATGTGCACTAACTGCATACTTCATTTATCGAAGATGTCATCCGAAACAGATTGACCTTAAGAAAGAATCATCTGATGACAAGGAAGATCGACCGCAGATAATCTACTCTATACCAGCAACACAAAGGGATAGAACAGATCATCTCCCAGCGCAATTTACGACCAAGGTCTTCAATAGTCGCTGTTCTTCGGGGGGAGGTGTTACGCAAGCATAGCCGAGGCAAATCGCTATAGTATGCATCGCCCTGATTTCCCACAGCAACAACACTGCGCAATATCTAGAAGCTGACGCTGCACACGTGCCTCGTGTCGCCATGAAGACGACACCGGACGCGAGCGACTCGATTCCGTAATCCATGTGAACATTCTTTGGTCAATCGTCGACTGAATGATACCTATCTTTAAGTTTTAGTTTTGAAATATAATTGTAATTCTATATTAATTAAATTCTTATAAAATAAATCGGTTTTTTTTGCATCTTCCGCTGCCACCGGACTTAATTAGCTGACCCGGCAAACTTTGTTTTGCCATAAAAACACCAAACATTCATCTACCCTACCTACCCTATCCTACCTATCCTACCCTACTCTACCTACTGTACCCTACCCTAACCTACCTCCCCTACCCTACCTACCCTTCACTACTTACCCTACCCTACCTATCCTACCTTACCTACTCTACCCTACCTACCCTACCCTACTATCCCATGTCTGTCTCCTGGATCTAAGCTACCTCCCCACTAATTTTCAGCCAAACAGGTTCAGCCGTTCTTGAGTTATAAATAGTGTAACTAACACGACTTTCTCTTATATATATAGATTATGTATGATAGAATACTTTAGAAATTATTTACTCTAATATTTTTTTAATTTTCAAGTATTATTCATACACACAGTACAATAAACAACCATTATTAATAATAAAACGTTTTTACAATAAAATATTCAAACTTGCAACTAACAAAACAAACAACGTGCGTTGCACAGACCCTGAGATTGTCCACTGGCTGTGGCAACGTAAACCGGTTCTTTCCAGTCTCGCCGTGTACGCGACAAGCGGCCAGTGGTCACGCACTCATGCGTCCGCGTGCTTGTAGTAGTGCAACCGATTCACGCGTTTGTATGAAGCTTTATCTCTGTTCCGTTTATCTACTCATGTGCTATTAGTGTGAGTAGTTTTAACAAATTTATTACACAAGGTGCGCCCGGCTGGGTTCGAACCCACGACCTACAACTTGATTAGATATTGAAGTATCCTGTTGTTGAATAGCTACATACCTGTCGGGGTAAGCGTTGCGCAGCTTGTCACTGAAGGTGGAGTTCTTGGTGTCGCCGTCCAACGCGATCACACTGCGGGATGTAAAAACACCATAAATCTATAAACTTATTATATGCGAGACGCGACGTTCTCGGTGTTAGCTGACCATACTTTTTAACCATCTTCAAGGAAGAGGTCTTTTTTCTGAAGTCGCTTAAAGGCTCAATTCGTCTGAATGTTTTTAAATAAATAAAAATACTGGCCAAGTGCAAGTCGGACTCGCGCACGAAGGGTTCCGTACCATTATCGCAAAAAAGTGCAAAAAGGCAACAGAAATACATCATCTGTGAACATTCAACTTTCTAGCTATCACAGTTCATGAGATACAGCCTAATGACAAGACGTATCGTGGAGTTTTAATAATAGGGTCCCATTTTTTCCCTTTGGGTACGGAACCCTAAAACTCACGGTTCCTGTGGGATAGACTATAGGGGTGTAACTAGCGATGCATATTATATATAAACACTGTGTCATTCTAAAGTTATTTTGTAGTATTAGTCTTTATAAGTAAAAATTTGTCTGAATGCTACTGCCCACCTCGTCCGACATCGGTCGCGTGAGTACGACACACAGTTACTGTAGCACCGACCATAGACAATGTTCTACATACAGTACATTGTTGTATTATGTAGCGAGTGCTTGACTATACATTTGTTAGTTTATGGTTAGTACTTATAATAATGCTTCATTAGGGTTTGATTACAGTAATCAAACAATATTATTAGTCAAGCAATATTAAAGTAAATTGTTAGTGCTAGATTAAGTTTTTAAATAGGCAAGGTTTTTACTATTTTATGAGATAAACATGATAGTTAAAATATGCCAACCAACATTAGAGTTAGTATAGCTCAATCACATGAATGTAAACTTTCAGTATACACGCAGTTTTTTTAAGTGTTCCTAAGCAGATTTTAACCTAATAATTGATAATGCTATTCATTCGGAATCTTGTCACTGTTTTACTGAACTGTCAGTTAAGGTAGAACTAGTATAAATATGCGTATGTATGAGTATAAATATGCAATTTTATTGAAACAATAGCTATTAGAAAGTTTGTGTTGCTTTACCTTTTATTAAATATAAATTTTACTTGCTGGCTATAACATAATAGTAGTTTATGCAATGGTCATATAACAGGGGTTATTAAAACACGAGCGTGGGTTTATCACATGAGGCGAAGCCGAATGTGATTATATTAACACGCGAGTGTTTTAATACCTAATTATATGCCGTTGTATACACTACTTTATCTTCACTCATACAGTTGAAATAAAATAAAGTGGAAAAGGAAAACATATGCAGTATGGCGGGCAATTTAGATTCTCATTTCACCATGACTGTCAATGTCAATGAGCCCAATCGCCAATAAATTAAAAAGTAAAAGTGTGCTATAAAAATTAAAAAGTTATTTTACAATGCATGTCCTCGAAAAGAGCGGTTTTCCAAGCAGCCAAACTGTACGCAAAGTGTCACTTTTTTCACTAGTGCTTTTTACTTTCCTGTATTTTTTTAATTTTTAAATCCAACGTCAGCCCGACGCAGAGTTTTTATTATTTGAGGAAAAGTTTAAAAAATTAGTAATGTACAGATTATCATTCATATAAAAGGTAAAATAAAACTAATACTTCATTTTAGGCGTTTTTAATTTCTAGATTTAGATTTTGATCATACATACATACATAAACTGACGCCTTTTTCTCATGGGGGTACGCAGACACTACAGAACGCCACCTGCTACGATCCTTTCGATTTTGATCAATAAATTAATATTAAATATTCATTAAATATGTTTGGCAGAACGTATATTTTGCTCGTGCCTTATTGCGTTACGATGTGAAAGCTATTCGCACATGCGCAGTAGATATGCCCGAGGAACTATTAGTTAATCTGTGGATATGCTGAACGCGCTTGAGTAAGCCCGCCATTTTATTAATTTCATTTTATTTATTTATTTATTTCTTCACACAGTGCATAGTAAAATGTTGTATGATACACGTACGTAAGATGATTTCCGACTCGTGTCGATTTATCCACTCACTCGCTTCGCTCGCTCGTGAATAAAAATCCCACTTATCGGAAATCACCTATCTTCCGTACTTGTAGCATAAATAACTATTATGATGCAGTTGTTTGAAAATCAAAGGATAATGTTGAACTGTAATGGTCAAAGTCAAAGTCAAAGAATCTTTATTGTGAGACAGCGGTTACAGAGTTGTTATTGAGAGATTTTTGTGTGCGTTTGCACTGCTCCACCATGTTAGGCATACAATAGTTTGAAAATAAATATTATCCTAGACATAAGTTTATGTGATATGTGTTAATTTAATAGAATATAAATTTCAATTGAAATAGAGACTTATTTTGCATCAAAGCATAAAACCAGTTTGTCACTAGCTCATCACGAATCTGTCGGACAAATATTCATGTACTGTATAATACGGTCTATTTACCAAAAAGTCATGTAATTTTTTCTTAAAATGTTTGATGTTTTCAATTTCTCTTATTTGCTTAGGAAGCTTATTATAAATTCGTGAAGACATTCCGAAGAAACTTTTAGACAGTAGGGCTGTTTTTGAGGTCATAATATTTGCTATTTTGTCGGCATGTCGACGGGAGTGCAGGTTAGCAAATTTTTCTCCATTGGTTTTTACGAACGTAGCGACCTCATAGATGTAGAGGGCTGGAAAGGTTAAAATCTTGAGCTTTTTAAAATATGGCATACAGCTATCAGGGGCACGTATACCACAAACAGCTCTAAGACATTTCTTTTGCGCCCTAAAAGCGAGTTCCCTGTCTGTAGCATTCCTCCAATAAATCAATCCATATCTAAGCGTAGACGTTACATAGGCATGATAGGCGACTAGTACTGCTGCTTGATTTACTATCCTAGATAGTCTGTATAAAGCGTAAGAAAATTTATTAAGTCTTTTACACACCGTATCAATTTGCGTTTTCCATGACATATTTTTGTCAATCCATAGTCCTAAGAATTTGATGGTATCTTCTTCCTCTATTTTTTTCATTTCATAATTTACATTTAATGTCAAAGGGGTTTTTCTTTGGGAATAACTAACTATTTTTGTTTTATCTAAATTAATTATAAGATTATTACATGTTAACCAATTTATAATGTCATTTAAAGTATCGTTTATGTCATTTTCAAATGTGTTATTGTCAGTCGGAGAAAATACAGCAGTGCTATCATCAGCAAAAAGGACTAACGGAATTTTTACGGCTCGTGGTAAATCGTTGATATAAATAAGGAAAAGCAAGGGACCCAAAACACTTCCCTGCGGCACGCCATATGTAACTTCGCTTGGGATTGACGAATATTGCACTTCAGTTTTTGTCGCAAAATAAAGCCTATTTATTTCAGTTATTTGTAATCTCTGGCTTAAATACGATTTTATCAAGTCTAGAGCATTACCCCGTATGCCGTATCTATACAGTTTTTCGATCAGTAATTTATGATCCACATGGTCGAAAGCTTTGGTCATGTCCATATACATGGCCGTTACTGGTGTCCTATTGTTCATATTTTTGTAAATCCCGATAAGAAGATCGTAGATGGCCATATTTATAGTCTTGTTCTTACGAAATCCATTTTGTTCATTGACAAAAAGATTATGTTTTTCGAAATAGTTATAAATGCTATTGAAGATTACTTTTTCAATGATTTTGGAAAAAATAGGGATTAAAGCTATTGGCCTGTAGCAGGAGATATCCTCCTTGTTACCCTTTTTGAACAATGGCTTGATGATTGAGACTTTTAGCATACTGGGAAATTTTCCGTTTTGGATGCATAGATTGATCAAGTAGCTTAGAACCGGACTAATGGATTGCGCGACGTATTTTATAACTGACGTAGATATATTATCGTATCCAGTACTGTGTGTATTTTTCAAAGATTTTATTATTTTTAATATGTCATTTGGAATTGTAGGACTCATAAATAAGGAATTAGAATTATTATCAATCAATGTCAGTGTTTTATTATAATGGGATTTCAAATAAGTCAATGTCGAAGGATTTTTAGGTTTAACAAGATTTACAAAGTAACTATTAAAAGCTTCAGCAATTTGTTGGGGATCCGTTACAGATTTTCCATTTAGATTTATTCGTGCAATTTCTTCTTTAGGAATGTTATGTTTTGTGGAGTTGATTATCTTCCAAGTTGTTTTAGTTTTATTATTGGATTGTTTTATATTGTAGTCATTTCGCGATTTTTGAGTCAAGTTAATTATTCGCTTCAGCCTTGAAGAATAATTTTTGAATGTATTATGATCTGATTTATTTAAAGTCTTTCGATACGTCCATAACAATTCTCTCTTCCGTCGGCAGCATTTGGCTATGCCTTTTGAGATCCATGTAGGTCTTTTGGTTGGAGTATTTCTTATTCTTATAACAGGAAAACAAAGATTATATAATAACTGAAAGTGATCGTAAAAATTATTAAAAGCTATTTCAGCATCGTTTTCGCCAAATACGTCAGAAAACGTGAGACTTTCTATACACTGCTTAAATTTTTCTTTATTTCTGCTACTAATATCTCTTCTAAAGGTATACCATTGTTTAATTCGACAGGTTTTTTTAACTGGACATGATAAAATTTGTGCAGTATGGTCCGAAAGAGCAAAGTCGATGATGTCGCACTTGCTACCCCTAATATTGTGGATGATATTATCGATACATGTATTGCTACTCAAACGTGTTGATTCTCTGGTACCAAATTTTAAGTTAAAGTTTAGGATAGTATTTTCAAATTCAGACGACCAATAAGTTCTTTTTTTAAGATCTATGTTAAAATCGCCACAAATTATTAATTTTGTTTTTTTTTTAATTTTACCTATCCACGAATATAAAGTACGTGTTTATGCAATAGTTTTTGAATTCATATTTGGAACATTACGTTGTGAGTGTAGATAAACGCTTTTACCAATTTACATGATTTAAATAAACGGATAAAATGTTGCTACGCCTATACCTTTCATTTGAGACCAAAATTATCCAAATATCTCCATAAGCAAAAACTACGCCTATACCTTTCATTTGAGACCAAAATTATCCAAATATCTCCATAAGCAAAAACTACGCCTATACCTTTCATTTGAGACCAAAATTATCCAAATATCTCCATAAGCAAAAACTACGCCTATACCTTTCATTTGAGACCAAAATTATCCAAATATCTCCATAAGCAAAAAATCTTGTTTTTAAGTAAGCTTTATTTTTTTATCTGGCGGGGTTTGTACCTGATGAAGCACTTACCGCATGTTAGTGTCAGCGATCTTCTTCAGAGCAGTTCCGTAGGCCAGGCGGGTGGCCACCAGCTCGCCTGCCTTGTAGGCGGGCGGAGAGGACAGAGTGATGTCTCCGATGTGCACCTTGGGCGCGTCGCTGAGGGGCGGCGAGGCCTTCAGGGTGATGGTGTTGTTCTTGATCTGGGATTGGAGGTGCTGGGGGCGTGTGGGATGGTTAATAGACTGAATATGAGACAGTTCTAATCCCGCTAACGAAGTTAGCGCCTAATCTGTGCAAAATCTTACATTCCATTCCTCTTTCATGCTTCTCGTACTTTCATTCTTCATACCAGGGTTCTTCTTGCATACGTTATCTTGTATACAGTGGGTGACCCTCTTAAATTATTGCATTGTCATCGGTCCTTGATAAGTATGCAAAGTTTCAAATCAATCCGACGTTTTGAAGGGGGTGAAAATCACGTTCAAAAATTCCGTTACGTTGATACATTGTTACATAGATACATTCATACCAAACTAATAAAGACGTGTTAATAAAAACACTTGTATGAATGCTACTGCCCACATCGACCGACGGCGGTCGCGTGAGTACGACAAACAAGTCAATTTTGCACAAACTGTTAATAATGTATAATAAATCCATACATTATTTAATAAAAAGTCAGTGCATAGATCACCGGATGATTCTTTTACGAACTAAGTAAAATAAAGCACAGCAATTGTCCCCTTATTTTTCAAGATACAAGTACGAATTGCTCTTAATCAAAGTTGAAAAGTTTGTTTAAGAGCAACATCTACAGAAGGCTTTGACTTAACATAGGTAAAATTTGTGTTTCATACAAATATCAAACTTTCACTGACAACATAAAGTTCATATTAATATGGAACGTTTTCAGAAGCAGACCTTAGGCTATACATGACACAGGTTTTAGAAAGTATGTCAAAAGAAAAAGAGGTTCAAACATACCTTGATAATCTTGTCTCCTTCAGCTCCCAAGGCCTTTCCGTGCCAGTTCTCCAAGTCCTCAATACCGGGGAAGCCTTTCCCCTTGAAGGTCTTAGCGATGAGGGCGGTGGGCTTGCCGGGAACTGTCTGAGCCTCGTCGAAGGCCTTCACCAGCTCAGAGACATCGTGACCGTCTACCACCAAGGAGTGGAAGCCGAAAGATTTGAGACGGGCATCGTACACATCCAACTGGAGAAGAACAGATTGAATGAATTCATTAAGAGTCTTTTAATGATAAATAATCTAAGTAGCTATAATTATAGTGATCCTATAATTTCTGGCTGGCCTGGTAAAGGGGGACGTTAGAAATACACAGAACTGGTCTTTGTGACGAACGCTTGGAGACGACCTATGTATGTCCAGCAATGGACGCCTTTCGGTTGACTTGATGATGATATATAATCATTCTTGTCTAATAAAACTAATCTGTACGGTCTTGCTCAGTATAGTTTAGTGAAGAGATTCCATCATAGGAAATCTTGAATTCTTTTAAAATGTTCTCTTTAAGTTTATTCAGAACGCAGGTAAATATTCCAAGTACAAAACTTGATCTAGATTTGTACGTTCGGCACTAATTGCCAAACGGAAAGGAGATTGCTCAACACAGACAAGGTTAGTTTATGAATCAAAAGCACTGAATAAAACATGACTTGCATTATGTTATAAAAAAGTCTCTTATTGAAACTGTAACAGGTAGGTAACAGTCTGCTCTATCATCATAAATTAGTATTTTGTAAGTGCAAGTCATATATTTGTGAAGTCACAGGCAGATAATCTTATCTCATTCCTTTTCGAAGATTTTTATGTCATTATTGCTTTTTTCCATGAAAATACAATTGACGACTATGATGATGATTTATTATTTGTTTGTTCCAAGGTCACATTTCCGCGTATGAACAAATATGAATCATCGATTAATTCGATAGACACATACTCAGTTTAGAGCTCAGTAAGTAAGTGCCGTGTGTAATAGGTCCGTGTTGCCTGACATAATATTACATAGTTACTAAATACAATGTTATCTAATCGGGTCGTGCAGGTACACACAAGCGAAAAAATCTGGTTATACTTATTAATGTCGCACTTTTACAAATTCGCTGCCTTTTGCATGCAGAAACATGTTACATTTTTTTATTGTCCGGTTTTTGAGTGAGATGGATAAGTGCAGAATAAATCGTTTTACTTTAATCAAATATACTTGTCCTGAAACAAAAAAAATACCAGAATGCACCACTTGATTTGAATGGGCCACAGATAATATAATACTAGCATACAGCTGCCTCATCCCCTACTGTTGCCGCCGCTACAAGTGTGCGAGTGGAGGAGCAGCGGGCACCGCGCACCGTCTCGCTTGGCCGCCAGCAGAGACCCTTGAGACCGCCGCGCAGTTCGCACGTAGTATATAAGACATAGACTGTATATGTATATCTACCTACGTTAATTTTACACACAATTCAATGTCAAACGCGCCATCTAGTGACATTTATTTGAACCAAATTTTCTTTGTTAGCGCTGGGACCCCGTGACTGGGCCTTGGTGGATTATGGCAGACTTCCTATCACAGAGAATAGGCCATGTGTACCAGAATTGTGAACATTACAGGCTGATTTATGTATGAGCCACCTGCCACTAGGCTGACCGATGACCTGGTTAAGGTCGCGGCCTCGCGGGAATACGTTGCATGCGAGAAGCACGGGACCGGTCAATGTGGCGACACTTGGAGAAGTCAGCAGTCCACGTCTTTCGGCTGAAATGATGATGTCTATGTGCTAATAGTTTTATTTCTTGCCTGATGCTGCAGCGAGGTGGGCTCGGACTGTCCCAGCCTGTTAACATCGAAGATGACCACCAGGTTGTCTAGCTTGTAGTGGCTGGCGAAGTGCAGCGACTCCCAGATGCTGCCCTCAGCTGCCTCTCCGTCTCCCACCAGGCAGTACACTCTGGAATGGAAGGATACTTGTTGGAAAACAATAGGCATGAATCCTGGATAAAAACACAATGATTCTATTTAGACCGTCAGTTATATTATCAACAAATATTACACGCGTATTTATTACTTTAGTAAATCAATAAAAATTGAAAAAGACATAGCGCATCAAAGTTGAGGAGTGGGGTCTTGTGAGTTTGTGACGTCACTTGTGAGTAACAAGGCACTTTTTAGGTGTGGAACTTAGTGCGCAAGATCTATAAAATACGAGTCCAATATTTTTTACTAAGCTAAGGTACCTGATGGACTAAAGAATGCAGTTGGGTAAAAACTAGTTTTAGAATAGGTTTTGTAGATAACTTAGAAAAAAATAACATTTTATCTAAATAAGACTGGCCTGTGTTATTGTTCTTTTGATTAACACAAATCAGTTTAATTTTATTGTTCTTTTTCTTTGTTACGACGTTTGCATAATATTTTGTAGAATTTATTTTACAGATTCTATATAAGTAGGAACCTATTACCTTACACTTGAGAATACAAAAACTCTACCTATATTGCGATCCACCACATCCCACATCTTACCTGTAAGGTGCCTGGTCGAAGTATTTGCCGACGTAAGCCATACCGGCAGCTACAGCTAACCCCTGTCCCAGGGAGCCAGTGCCCACATCCACGAAGTTCAGGCGAGGAGTAGGGTGACCCTCCAGGTCGGAGTCCAGCTTGCGCAGGTTCTTTAGATCTTCGACGGGGAAGAGACCGGCCTCAGCCCAGGCCGCGTATAGGATGGGGGCGGCGTGACCCTGGCAAGGGGAAAAGTGACTTTAGTGCCTATGTAATAAAGATAATGTTGATTATGACCTTTTAAAGAGTTCATGGGCAGAAGCAGTTTTTAAAATATGATCAAACCTTTCCTGTATATATTAAACAATATAACTAACGATTATATTTATTTCATTTAACCACTTCGAACTTAACAGGGATTCAAAATATTCAAATAGACAGCGTAAGTGTATGCTATTTTGTCATTCACACACATGGCACATCTCCTTTTGTTTTTTATAAGTAATTATATCTTCCTCTCAATTTGATACTTTCACATTTTTGTAGTACGTAAGTGTGTAGTATTTTAATTTTAAGGGTGTGAGCCTGGAGATCTGTCATACAGGTCTCGAACCCAGTATAGACTCCAGCTCTCACAAAGGTTTGAATCTGCTGTAATCTAGATACTATTTACCGAAATGTACCTTTTTGAGAGAAATAAACTTTTATTCTATTCTATTGAAATTGAACCTTATGCCCACGAAACAAAATTGACAAGACGCAATGATTAAACTGCAAAGTTTCAAGGTCGTCTCGCTCAGATTATATCACTACAATACGACACTTTAGATTTAGCTCAGCAGTTTCAATATAATGAAGACATCGCGATCGCGACGTCTCAAATTCTCTATTATTTTGGTGCATTTATCAACATGCAATATAACACGATCTAATTCTGGGACCGCGTTTCTGGGCCAAGGTTCCCTTTAAAAGAAGACAGTTGTGGAGCACTCGTGCCCGCTTGTGATTGAACTTGTTTTACGGCCACCAGAGTTCATTTTATACTATAATTTTGGGCATTATGTAGTCATTGTCGTAATTTACCTTATCGTTTTTTACAAAAACGCCCAAAAGGTTGAAAATATTTAAATATCGAAGTAATAAAATTATTCATTAAAAATCTTTTTTAAAAACAAGCTTTTTTCGTATTCTACTCAGCAAACCCTTTCATTTGATACCCATATCATGGCAGAGCACAAAAAATAACTAGTCCGCCATATTGGATTTAGAATGATGTCACTTAGCTAACCACAGAACAGATAAAAGATCTCTTTTATCTGTTCTGTGTTGCTAACCATGCATAGTCATCCAAACTAACCGTGTATGCAAAATTGCATCTTAATCAGTCTAGGATAACTGCTTTAAAATTCAGTTCCAAGATTTGACCCAAACACACTCACATACATACATTCATTGCAAATTAAATACAAGCTTGTAAAAAAAGACCTTGTTGTTTTATAACGTGTACGTAAGTGACATTTACTTCTTTCTTATTTAACTTTATGGTAACAAAGAAATTTCGAGATTGACAATACAGTTGAGCACAGAATCAAAGTATGTAAAAAACGATTAAACTAACTGTTCACATCGATCCCACTCCCCGCTACCCGCGCGGTGCCCCACGTTCGGTCTCAGGCCCACATTCCCAGGTGCGCAATTATTTTGACAGAGTAGTATGTACGTATTAAGTTTACCTTGGACAGAATGAACCGGTCGGCCGAGGCGTCCCTGGGCGCGGAGATCTTGTAGCGCATGGTGTGGAAGAACAGCACCGACATGATCTCTGCCATGGACGCGCATGATGTCGGGTGACTGGCGACAAAAGAAAAATAAACGTTAAAACTTTGTCATAAAGCTGAAATTGCAACGAAGAGAAGTACAAGCGATTAAAACTAAACTTTATGACCATTCACATAGAGCTGAAATTGGTAAAACGAGTGACTGCTAACAACAGCGGTTCTTTTAAAGTAGACGCAAATAAAATTCAACTGAATGTCATTAGACATAGAGCTAAAATTGGTATTATGGGTTAGTGAAGAGGAGTATTCATGATATTTATTCATTTGTTTAGTAGTTTCAGAAGACCAAGTGAAACTTGACTTTAGGACGTACGCCATAGTGTTGAAATTTACATCATAGGACGCCTAGGTGACGCGACGATCTTCACAGGGATGGGAGCTCCTGGATGAGAGCAGCCAAAGATAAAGTTCAATGGCATGCTATAGAAGCTTATGTCCAGCAGTGGACTTATATACGCTGATGATGATGACGAAATCAAATCACCTAATATCCAGTGTGGCCAATAGAATCGCTGACCCAAATCCACAGGAAGATCGAGTCGTCTGTTGATTCAGTCTTGGCATAATCTACCGGTCATTAACCTTAAATTAAATTGGTTACATAATAAAAGTCTCTTGTTATTCATTTAGGCAAAATCGCATACCGTCCGTTTTTGTGCAAAACCTTGTAACCATGACCAAGTGATATAGACCGTAACTTTTTTAAAAAGGCAAAAAAAAATTGTTTAAAATGTAACTATAGTAGGTTTAGGTCGCTACTGCTACATATATGAGTTACGCAAACAAAATTATTTCACAATATCTCGAAGATAAGCTGGATAATTGGAGCAGTAATCGGGCATTTAATCAAAATAATAGTAGTTATACGCAAAAAAGCTTAAGAAATATTTACATAACGCAAAAAGAATTCTGCATCGACCGGGAATCGAACCCGGGCCGCCCGCGTGGCAGGCGAGCATTCTACCACTGAACCATCGATGCTTACGAGTTACTGATTTAAATTATGGTTCGGTATCGAGTACTACTTTACAATTTTAATTATTAACCGACTTCAAAAGGAGGAGGAGGTTCTCAATTCGTCGGAATCTTTTTTTTTTACGATTATGTTAGATTTGGGACCAATTCCATAATAATAAACAGTCAACCATTATGTCACAACTTCAATCATCTACTTAGCTAAGTATTAGAGTACACAGTAGGTACGTACTTACTTATCTACCTATTACGTAACAATTGTAAAGAAGTGTATGAACGTAACAAATAAATATGTATGAATGCTACTGCCCACGTCCGACAAGTGGTCGGCGTGAGTACGACAAACAGCTTGATGTAGCACTGGAACTGTACACGCGTCTATTTTTGCAGACTTGTGTAAAATTAGTTTTTGGTGCTGTAGAATGTACGAATATCCTGATATCCTCTAAAATCATTGCTTACCATGAGTTGAGATAGTGGTCAAGTGCGAGCCTATATATAATAAAGAAATGGTCTTTTACTAAATTCCCACCACCATGAAGTAAATTTTATAACAAATAAGAGGGTCAATCTTTCATTCATTTATTTGCCCTATTTATGTTATTTTTAAGGAAGAGGTTAGGTATGGTAACTACTATCGCGATAGTTCGCTATCTTATATTCTTAGCATTAAGGTTGAAAATTGCGCGACCAGGATCTTTGGCGAGTAGGACGGTAGATTTACAAAATTTGTATCATTAAATAGTCACAGATTCTTACGGACAGAGCTCATAATAAAATTAGTGTTAAGGATTGTATGTTAATTATTGCTATGGTTTTGTTTAGACAGTCCAAATAAGTGACCATTTACTTATACAAGAAAATAAATATAGCCCACTCATGAGTAACTCATAATCATTATAATATTTCCATTAAAAAAACTGTCATGCTGGATATGAATATTTTCTGTGTTAAAATAAATAAAAATCAATACATGACTGGTTATCTTTCTTATCGGTTTACGAAAGTGTAATAGCTTCATATTCCTTCATTAGATAACATCTACTGATATAATATTACTTTGTTGTCACAGTAACGTCAGTAACTTTAAGTGTGTCAAGATAATTTAATTATAATAAAAATTTCAAAGTTCTACTGGGGCTTTCTTTCAAAGAGTTCAGTTGCACCACCTTACTTAGATTTCAGATGGAGAAGTAAGTACATTCCAAGAAAAAATCCCTCATAATGGTATTTGTAAGTTAGATAAATAAATAAAATTATTGTGAACTAGCTTCTGCCAGCGACTTCACCTGCATAAACATTATCCCAAGGTAACATACTAAAGCATTAAAAGTATCCCCTTATGCCAAGTTTCACGTAAATTCGTCTAAGTGTGAAAGAGTAACAAACAAACTCTCATTCACATTAGTAAGGATTATTGTGAATAAATCAAAATGTGGCAACTGTCTCCTTACAGATATTTTTAGCTGTTCACTGTTTGACATACAGGAGTTTAAAAAAAAACTTGTAGGTCCATAAAATACAAACAAGCAAAATGGCCATGTGAGGATTGGAGCAGTGTGTTCTTATATTTTCGGAAAACACCCATATATAAATATTGTGAGCTTATGTATGTAAATACCATATATTGGATATCATATATTCATGGTTCAGCCAGCAGTGAATTTGAGAGACTAACAAAAATAGGCTAGCTGCCTATTTCATAAGACTAAAACATAACTGTTGATATGAAGGTGTACCATAGGTACAAATCTGCCCCACAACACAACATAAATAATGTGATATGTTAATAAAAATCTGATTATCACGGCAAGAGTAAGTGATATTACTTGACATATTTATGCAAGGTCAAGAAAAAAATAATATCACAAATTTTAATTTACACAAACTCTCAAATAAAATAGATTACCTTCAGTAACCTTAAGTTGACATTCTGGAGCACCTTGACATCCACTATCAGTTGACCTAATGAGTGCTCCGTTACAGCTGGGACCCTCTTGTATAACTTTGCTATCTTATAGATAAACGAGTTAATATTAACTTTATGACTGAACGGAAACAAGCAGGAAAGTGTTATGCAAGGCAGAATTTAATAGTATGCATTTTCTGGCAGATATCTATAGGTTGCAACACACATATATAAGTAGCTGCTATTATCTACTATTGGTTGTCCAATCGTTGAAATTATACATACTGCTGCTCCGTTTAAAATTAACCAAAATGCTATATCAAATCAAACATTCTGTGCATGCAATATGCTCAATAAACTAAGACTGTTTTCTCATCACATATTAATATAATAACAAATCTCATAGTATTAATTAGTACATGGATAATGATAGGAATTTAAAGTAATTTCCACTTTAAATAATTGTGAAACAACATTTTCAGGAAATAATATTTTAAGAGTTGATAGTCACCATTAATTTCAACTTTTGGCAGTATTGATGATGAAGATGATTCATAATAACCAGCCATGATTTGGCAAATGCACCAGCAAATATTACTATGATTTGGGAAATGTATTAAACTTTTCAAGAATAATGAATTTATGACAAATACACACCAAATAGGCAGCTGATTAATGTGCAAAAATTTCAAAGTAGGCAAACACTTATCTGTTATTATTATCAAAATTTGGTTTTATCTTGTTTATTCATTGAAATGCTAAATAAATTGTAAAATCTTATCTGATAAGAAGACATTAAGTTCTAATATTGCTTGCACTATAATAAGTGCCATAAACTTGATTGAACACTCTCGCACATTCATTATTACTTGATGAATTCAGGTGGAGGTTAGGTGCATTACACACAAGATTTTGTAATCTGATTCAAAACAAGAACAAGCAGGTATACCTCAGTAACATTATGATTAAAAAGTTATTCTGAAGGTTATTATTTCAGTGGGTACTGAAGGTTGCATGAAAATATTAGCTAAAAGGAAACAAAGGATAAAAAAAGAATTTGTTATTTAAAAAAGAAGTCTTTTGAATACGGAAAACCAGTAATGGAAAATTCATATTAGCATTACTTAACATGCATGACAGCATCCATTACAAGAAAACAATCGATTTCTGATAGTGACACAATTCGAAGGGCGATGACCTTGGAGGCATGGCGCGATAGCAACGATTCCGATCACGTGCTCGCTTCCTAACCTACAATGGAAAATTATGCGACACCTCCCGACCAACGTAACTAAAGTGCGATGAAATTGTTAATCAAATGACCTCTGAACCCAATAGACAGCGGTGCCGGCCGGCGATATACGAAAAACCGAATAATATGTCTAAAACACAAGACAAATATTGGCGAAAGTATGTCAAACTGTCATCTGCCCTTGTTGATATTGTTTAACTAGATACCTATACTGCGGATTTTTTTTTCGAAATATATGCTATAAGATTCTAATAGGCGAGAAATCGGCAAAATAACCTTCATTGGACCTTCAATGAAGCGGCGAATATACTAAGGTTAGCCACTCACCCCGATTTGGAAGCGTTAGTAGCAACGATGCTGTCGATCCTCAGCTTGTTGGCGATGTCTTTCAGTGCCTGGATGTCTACGTTCTTGTCGCCTTTCATATTGAATATGTTTTTACTGGTAGATTTTCAAACAAAAACTAATAACCACGTTGTTTACGACCGGTCGCTTGCCCGCCGCCGGATTCAATGACAGTCAAACGCCAAACACAAAATGACAACAGAACAGTTGTCACTTCCTTCATTCATATTTTTTATCAGTCAACGAACTGCGTTATGGATAATGCAACAGGTGAATAAATTAACACGTTTATTTTTTTTTTACTATATAATCTCATAAAACTTCTTATAAGATAGTTTTATTTTAATAGATTATTTAATCTTTTAAGTTTCGAGTTAGAATGTTGTGTGCTGCCATCTATATCATCACTAGTGCAACTACTTTCATAAAGTTTTTCAGTTAAAACTAAGATGGCGCTCTATGTAGTAGATGATAGAGGATCCTAGGACTCCTAGGTCCTAGGGTTGCAAAATGTTTTTCGAGTAACTGCAATTATGGCTAAAATTTCCATTATGGACCGTTGATTTGGAAGTTCATATTTTTTTTGTAGGTAGTACTAATAAATAGAAAGCTATTTACACATTTTCAAGACTCGGAAATTTAATGTTTTTTGTAAAAAAAAAAAGAAAGAAAGAAAAAGAATGAAAGAAAAATATAAGTTAATATAAGTTTTTCGTGAGGTAAAAAAATGCGAATTAGTCCAAGAGCGAGCGAAGCGAGCTCGGGAACTTAGGGCACCCCGACACGGATAGGTTAGGTTCGAAGGAGATGACGGGAGCTGAAGTGAGCGAGCAAAGCGAGCGGACGCAGCTTGATGCTATACCAGCTTGATGCACTTGTCGATTGACAGACGGGCCAAGAGGCTTATTGGCAACGATGCACTGGTCGTTTCAAAGCTCCAGAGCCTCGAACATCGACGACGAGTTGCCAGCCTGTCGGTTTTTTGTCGTTTACATTTCAGGGAGTGTGCTATGGAACTGCACAATTTGATGCCGCCGAGCCCTTTCCATAATCGGACTACATGACGCACGGCAATGCGCCATCGATACATGGTGGACATCCTACCCAAACGCACAAAGCGTTTTGCTAATACTTTCATTGTGCGCACAGCTAAGGTTGGGCTTTTCTGCCGGAGTCTCTGTTTCCTGATAGCTACAACCTTGGGGTATTTAAGTCAAGTGAGAGTTACTTCTAGGCAAGCGTTCTGTACCGTTGACCACATCATCGCATACAATCAGGTGACATAGTGGTCAAACGCGAGACTACCGTTAAAAAAATTATATAGTACTTCCTATAGACATAACTAGCTGTTGCCCGCGGCTTCGCTCCCGTGGACCACCTCACAGGACCCGTTTTCGGGATGAAAATATAGCCTTATATGTCAGTCAGGAATAATGTAGCTATCTAATGGTGAAAGAATTTTTCAAATCGGTCCAGTAGTTTCGGAGCCTATTCGGTACAAACAAACAAACAAAAAATCTTACCTCTTTATAATATTGGTATAGATATGCATGCTCTGCAGAGTGTGCTGACCGTGATTCCTATGACAAAAGGTCCTTATTAATGTTCCTGTGTTCAGTCGTTATGGCTGTGACTGCACGCAACTGTGGCTTAGTAAGTCGTCAATCCATAGCTTGCTGTGTTGATCACAGCAGGTACCCGGCGTTGACCGTGTGGCTGTTTAGTGCTCGCAGGACGGTCATGCTGTCCCCAGCTAGGACAGCTGAGGCCGCCATGGAAATGCCCAAGCATTCGGACTGAGATCCATTGTCTTTAGACGTACAGCTGCCATCGTCACTTCCTGCTGTATAAACAGATGCAGAGGTCCAAGCATGGCCTCGAGCGCTGCGGTCGGGGTAGTCGTCATGCAGCGTGTTGTCGCCATGCAGGCTAGTCTCTGCATTCGCTGTAGCTTGTTTAAGGCTGTAGTTAGATTAGTGCGAGGCCACCAAACCACGGCCCCTTAGGGGATTATGGGTCGAATCACCGCGCTGTACAGCCAGAGTATAATTTTGGGGCATAGGCCCCACTTCTAGACACCTATAATTTTCCTGCATTGCCAGAAGGTGATGCAGGCCCTGACTAACTTATTGTATAAATGACTGCTCCAGTTCAACTTACTGTCAAGGATGACTCCCAAATAATTGACCTCGTAGGAAAGCTGAAGCTCTATTAAACAGCTTAGGCAGGCGAATTTTCAGGGTGAACATGACCAATTCAGTACTATTGAGGTTTACCCTGCACCATCGCTCCACTATATGTAGCGCTTGTTGCGAGGTACGAGGATTGCGAGGTCGTCTGCATAACCTATTCTATAGTAACGGTGTTAGGTGTATCTGGTCATGATGTCGTTAATTACCAGATTCAATAGAATGGGGTAATGAACCCCTCCTTGTGCGCACCCCTGTCTATCAAGGCCTGCTGCTGCACTCCCTCTAGACGAATCACTCGTTTGCTTTGCATGTTAGTGATCTAGTCAATCAGCAACTGCTCTACGCCATGATTGGAGAGGGCAGCACCGATGCTGGAGAAATTTGAAGTGTCGAAAGCAACTTTCTTTCAACTTTCTAGTGAATTCCTTCATCTATTTGACTTACCACCAAGTGAAGAGCGGATTCAGTAGACTTACTCGAGCTGTAAACATGTTGGTTACCATGTAGAGGTAATATTTTTAGAGAGCCAACTCGGAGCTACCTTTCGCATAATCTTCCCATGGCCTTAATCAAGAACGAGGTCAGGCTGATTGGGATGAATATTGCTTTTACTTCCCACCATCCTTTAGGGACGTGTCTAAAGGCCAGGCACGCTCTCAACCTTGGCACCAATCTTTCTACTATAGACATACCTCCCCATGACAGTTAGCGCGGGGAACACCCTGTCTGGACCGGGCGCCTTGAAAGAATAGAAGCTTTGGATGGCCCATTGTAGTTTCTTCAGGGTAATCATTCTTCGTGCACAGAGTCAATGATCGATTGTTGGTAATTGGATAGTATCTTGCCAGTCAGTTACCTGGGCGAAGACGCTGCCTGGGAAGTGTATTTCTACTAGGACGCGTCTTGTTTCTTCAAGCGACGTGGTGAGTGTGTTGTTAGGCTTACAGAGTGTAGCTGGCCCAGGTGTACTTTGTTGTGCCAGTATTTTCCTTACCCTGTTTGCTTTTTGGCAAGATTCAATGTTTACACAGTATTTACGCCATCCCGTGGTACGCCTGAATCTGATGAATTTTTGTAGCTGGATTTGGCTCCGTAGTAGGTGTCCCAGTCCTCATCCGCGCATGTTTTCATAGCTCTATTCTGGGCCTTCCTTACCTTACCGCGCTTGCATTCCTTATCCGCAACCCACCAGAGTTGTTTGCCCAGTGTTCTGCGCTTAGTGGTTTCTGGCCAGGCAGTGTGATAGCTCCTTATCATAGATTCGGTAAATTGGTTTACCTGCGTATCTATTAGGGCATGCAGTATCGAACATTTTCAATTTCGAAGTCAGCTTTCGAAATTGGGCTCCTCAGTTAAAAAATGTCGAAACTGCGGGGCCAAATTTTATGGGAAATCATAATAACACAAAAAATGTAAAATTGGTAGTCTGGATAGATACTTATTATGGGCAGTTCTTTTTTTTTAAACCATTTTCAAAAATTACACTATATCACCTCCACCACTACTGCGGGTGATACGAGCCAGTTATTCCGAGCTAATCCACCAGATGGGGAGCGTCTCTCCAAGTCCTGCGAACAACTGCAATGGCACTTTGTTTCTCCGCTGGCGAATTTGCATGTCCAGTATGTAGTCGCTCCACCCACTCCAATCTAGTGGATACAGATATTATTTATTATTTATTTATGTACACACAAAACACTTAACAGAGAAAAGAAGGAATACAGACAGAAGAGCACAAAGGTACTGCTTCACATCATCAGCCTATTAATGTTCCCACTGCTGGGACACAAGCCTCCTCTGTGTGAGAGGGAATGGGCCTTAATCCACCACGCGGGCCCATTGCGGATTGGTGGATGTCACATGTCTTCGAATTTTTGGTTCTAGGACATGCCGGTTTCCTCACGATGTTTTCCTTCACCGTTTTGAGAGCAGTGGTGAAGAAATAATTTACACAAAGTAAAGCGCCTGCCTGGGCTCGAACCCACGACCTACAACTTGTAAGTCGCGGCCGATACCACTGGGCCACCACTCACACACAGGTACTGCTTATTTCAATAGAAATTTCTCCCAGCAGACCTGCAGGACAGGAAAGTTGTATGATAAACGAAGACACAGTGTGTAGAAAGAAATAAGGAAACTTAAGATACTAGACTATTATAACTTAACTGATTATGTATAAATTACACATATACCTTAAATACATATATAAAATAAGAAATACATACAAAATATAATATATAAAATTACAAGATGGTGGAAAGGTAATGTTCTTTGACCTGTTTCTTGGTTATAGATACATTTTTAGAGTCACGGATTTTAGGTGGAAGTGAGTTCCACAGTCGTACTGCATGACCAGAGAAGGAGTGGGAATAGAAATTAGTATTGTAGGAGGGGAAGTTTAGATGATGCCCTTAATGAGACGTGCCGGATTGCCACTGGTTGGCCAAAACCGACTCTGGTACGAATACAGCATGCATGAATTGCGTCCCCAGAAAGGACTGGCGAGCCACATAGAAAGGGCAAAAGTGGCAAAAAACCCACGCCACTCAACGCTTGAACACGGCTCAGTGTCTCGGAGACTTAAAAGCCGAAAATTCCGCTTGCGTAGGTCCATCTCATGGTAGCGCTGCCTCGGGGAGATCTTCGGCAAAAGAAGTTCAAGCCTCCTGACCGTTTTATCGAGCCGTCGGAGAGCCTTCCGCCTGAGCATGCGTTGCCGTGGCAGACATGGAAAACTCTAAATAGACTCCGCACTCAGGTCGGCAGCAAAGACAACGTCCACAGGTGGGAGTTATCGGATGGTTCCGATACCCAAAGCTTGGGCGGCGTTTCTCCACAGACCATGGCCCACCTTTCATCCTGCACTGCATGCCCAGTAACCTGTACATGTGAGGACCTTATGGTTGCGTCAGCGAATGGTGTTGCCGTAGCTGAATATTGGACCAAACATAATATTTAAAAGCTGTATTTGCCACCGACACGCTAATAAGAAGAAGATTGGCGAACGAGGCGAACGCGGGGTTGCGCGCGGATTGGCGGGAGTGGGGGTCGCTTGACGTATGGGTAGCACAGTTATTTTGACCGGGTAGTGCCGACGGAACGAAGTTGTGCTAGCAAAAACATTGACACTCATGGCTACCGAAGCATTTAGTTTAGTTAACAGACAAATGATGCCAGTTAAAAATATGTTTTCTATGTAAAGTAGGTACATACCATATGTATCTACAAACAGAGAACGCCTTTATCTCAACTGGGCATAAATCTAAAACCCGGGCAGCTTCTAACTAAGAAATTCCTGAAGAAAACCTAACATCACTTCGGCCGATCTGAGAATCGAACATTGTATCCCAATGGCACTATCTATGTAAGTAGGTAAAGTATCTAATTACTTCATAACTGTAAATTTGATCAGTTTTATGGCACCTAAACCTACTTAGGCACTAAGGCTTAGCCCCCACTAAGTAGGTAGTAGAAGCTATTCAGCCAGCCTCACATAGTGACATCGTGTCTATAATTTCATGCACAGAAACAAAAGATCATAGATAACTCCAAGAAAAGCCATCCAGAAAAATATACAAAGCGTCAAATAGCCGATAGCATTTGTATTAAAAGCACTTGAACATTGTTTGACTAATATCCGCCAAACGACGCGATCAAACGCCTGTCATATTGAATTGAATCCGAACTACCGGCCAAGGGGACATCACTACCACAACCTTACATTTACACCTTATAACACTCTTAACACAACGGATTAAAGTTCAAAATCGATTACATTGCACTAATAAAAACGTCATATACATGTCAAAGTTATACGTGCGGTTATGATAGCTCTTAATGGATTGAATTAAGGGTGGTTTTCCAATGATGGAGTGTTATATGTGGGGTGGTGGAGATTACGATAAAACGAGGGTGGCTATTCTAAATCGCGCTGACGTATCAAGCCGGACCTTTGTTCACCTGACTCCGTTGGCATAGCGAGGATGTGACGACATAAGGGGACTGATAAGTCATAAGCCGTGGCCTACTCTAACTTCAGATGGCCTAAAAGACGTTGTTGATGCTTGATAGAATCTAATTGTCAAAAAAAAGTTTTTGTATATAATTTCCCTTTTTTTAACCAACTTGAAAAAAGGAGGAGGTTCTCAATTCGGTTGAATGTTTTTGACCTGTCCCGGTGTCTATAATCAAATCTTGCAAGTTTTTGAACAATTTCCCAGTACCTGATTGAGCTGAAATTTTGCACAAGTTGCTTTCTCGTGACAGTGCAGTTTTTAAAAAAGCTTGCTTTTTTATTATTCAGTTAAGTACCAATAGCACTATCAATAATACAATGACATAAAATAAAATATAATTGGTACATTTAATACATTAATTCAATATGTGTTTTTCCAGGTACGATACTTATCAGTGACGTAGTTATTTACTCACGAGAAACTCTCAAACAGAGTATCAGACAAAATCAGTGATCAGGTCATATCTTCAAACTCCCATCGCTCTTCCACCTCGCATTGCCGTTTGCTACGTCATAGAGCGATACGCTGGTACTCAGCTACGCGACTACGCAGCTATGAGGCTACGCAGCTACGAGGCTACGCAGCTACGGCGCTACGACGCTACTTTGCTACGCGGGCATAACGTAAAAACGCCGTCTGATAAATAAATATTAAAACAATAAAACTGTTGTCTATGGGCAGGGAAATGGCCGCGCTGGGCACACGGTGGTATGGTGACCATGATTGCTGAGGACGGAGGATAGTTTCGCCATCTAGTTGATGTTTCAAGAGATATTCGAAAAATGAAAAACGCGTTGTCGAGATTACTCCTTTTCGAGGTAAAACCATAGTTTACCAGTCCATGACGTTATTTTACAGTATAGTGTACCTCCGTGACTCGGACAGCACGTTAAGCCGCTGGCCTCGGGTGTCTTTTGAAGAACTTTGACAGTCGTTACGGGTAGAACCCTGAAAATCTAGCACTAGTCTTGCCAAGAGGACTCTTGTTACCTGGATTGTGGATCTTATATAAGCAGTAGTTTCTGTAAAATGCGGTGGTACTCAGCTGCATTCGGGTAAACTGGACGTATAAAGCCCTAACTTAATTGAAAGAAGGTACATATTTATGTTAACATTTTTTTATCCGTATAAAGGAGTAAATAGGTGATGTCAATAATGTGTTAGTCCGTTAGTTTATCCCAAAAGGTTCCTACTCCATGGTGCATTTACTCTGGAGCATCACTGTTGGAGGGTGGCCCGCCATCGCCCGGGGGGCGAGTGGGGGGCATTCGATGTTCTGTTTTCAAATTCAATTGGCCGCTGTCCCGGGGCGATCTTTCTCCGCGAGTCCGAATTGAATATCAATAGAACAATACGACGAACGATTGTATGGACATGACCGGACATTTTCTGTTATGATATTTTTTATGATAGATTGTTTTTAGACACCGTATTTCATAATGCTTGATGTTTTATTGCTGATTGGTTTGAATAAAAACTGATCTAAATTGTTTTTTATATGTGTTTTTGCAGATGACGTACTTAAGCAGGTTCCTATACCAGCATCTAACGTAAAATAAGGGAATGGATTCGAAATGCAAATTGTTGCAAAGTCTTTTGCCTATGATTGACAATTTATCGGGCCTTCTTAAATGTAACAGACCACTTAGGACAAACGATGCCTTCCAATGTAACGACGCTTTTTAATTCTACGTGGTAGCAACTACTTAAGTCTGCTTATTGTCAAGTAGACTGGGTCAGTTCTTTGCCGATTATAATATTCCACTTAATTTAAAACAAATCGCCTCATCCACATTCTGAATGCACAAACCTAACGGTCAGCGCAAATAACGTTCAGATTTGAAAAATTGTAAAAGGTCGAAGTTCTTGAAGTGTCGCCATCTTCGTTCGGTTCGTATACCCTCGGAACCGCGGCCATATCCGATCGGACCCGAACAGACCCGGATGCGGACGCCAGCGGCATTGTCATCGCCAGGGGACTTGATGTTTCAATCCGATACTTTGATTCCTTTGCTAATGTTTTTGTGATAAAAGTAAACAGTTTCTGTTTGGTGGACTTTGATGTCCGATGTTATTTTGGTGTTTGTTTTTATGTCGCATGTCGGTAAAAAAATTGTAAATACATGGTAATACTTGTTGCTCCGACCCCAAATAATTGGGATAAGAAGATTACCACAGGACACAACAATAACGGGATCTGACGCAGAATGTCCCATTCGCACAAAGTCCCATTCGCATAATGTTCCATTCGCACAAAGTCCCATTCGCAGAATGTCCCAATCGCACAATGTCCCATTCGCAGAATGTCCCAATCGCACAATGTCCCATTCGCACAATGTCCTTTTCGCACAATGTCCCATACACACGATATCCTATTCGGGAGCACCAGTCATAAAAAAGTGCACTTACAATTTTTTTTTTTTTTATAAGTAAACAAGAAGAAGTTCTTGCTGTGCAGTCGGAGGATCAGGTGGTCAGTCAGCTCGACTGCACAGCATAATTTTCTTCTTGTTTACATATTTTTTGTTTTTTAAAATAACTATTTTTATTTAAATTTTTTTTTTTTTTTTGTAATTACTTTTACACATATAAGTGATATAAATATTTGTAACCACCATAGATATAATAATTTCTATGGTAACCACCTTTTAAACCCCGTTTATTTTGATACCCCACTAGATGGGTTTGGAAGAAAAAAAAATGTGGCCCGCACAATATGGCGCCCCATAGAAGATACGCGCAAAAAACATAAATACATATTTTTTTTGCGAACTGGACCTGGATCGGAGGTAGTTATAAAAACAACAGGTTCTGTAGCCTAAACCCTTTGCCTTGTCGAATTCACTTACATATTATCGGAAATAGTTGGACGTAAAACATTAGAGCTTTGAAAAATTATGTTGTGATACATTATTTGATATTTAATTGTGCGTCCTTGTGCTTCAAATCCATTTAATAATCAACATCCATAAACTCGGGTTCAGATTTTTCCCACTAAGGAGTATATTCGTTCGTTATTCTTTTCTGATTAATTTCGTAACGGGATCCAAGACAGTTAAATTCATTCTTCGGGACTTCGTCGAGCTTAATTGCCTCGCCGCTTTCTTGATTATAGCTAACAGGAGTTTCAAGGGTTTGGGAATAGTGCGGTGAGATTGTTCCAAAAACTCGGGTACACATATCAATTTTCATCACATATACAAATTGTTCGCGAGTAAAGTCGGCGCCGGCGGTAGTCAAAAAAATATTGACGAAAACCTTGCGCGTAATATTTTCGCGAATGTAATTTTGTTAGGAAATAAATTATGAATAGTGTTTCAATTTCAGTGTATAAAATCTGTAGTTAATGAGTTATATCAGCACCTCATGGTGGTGCAGTAGATGCTGATAGTCAATTTGAAGTCACTTGTTAGAGAGTTTGTAAACTCAGTAGAAGCAGCAGGCTAGGGCACTTAGTGCATCTGTAGTGCCGTAACAATTGTAAATGATTGAATGAGTTTAGAGCGTCCTTTATACTCATAACTTTTCGGGTTCGCTTCCCGGCCGTCCGTTACACATATCGACCCTAACGAGATTCGAACCCGCAACCGTTGGTTTCAAAGGCAGCGTTACTACCAAATACGGCAATCGGTCGTCAACGGACATCGGGTTTGTATCAGACATTGAAATTCCACGCACGTTATACGAGTTTATGGGAATGGGACCTTTTGCGAATGGGACCTTTTGCGAATGAGACCTTTTGCGAATGGGACCTTTTGCGAATGGGACCTTTTGAGAATGGGACCTTTTGCGAATAGGACGTTTCGCGAATAGGACATTCGTTTTAACTGTGACGTTTTGCGAATGGGACATTCTGCGTCAGATCCCAATAACGATAGTCAAAAAGTCCAATGTGGGATTGGAGCGTTTTCGAAATGACACGTGACCAATCTTATGACCGTTGAATGTCACTTTGTTTTGGAGCACAAGGACAAGATAATATTAACTTTCAAACTTTCGCGTTTCATAATTGAAAACAATATAATTATCACGGGAAATTTAACGCGATGATTTCGATTGTTTGTTTACCTATTTCGCCCGACGTTCGAACAATCGAAATCATCGCGTTAAATTTCCCGTGATAATTATATTGTTTTCAGGACAAGATAATGTTTTTTAAGATTGTCTACATATTCAATAAGTTTTAATACGTTTGATATAAAAGCAAAGGTATTCATAATATATTATCCGAAGATGTTTGGGAAGTCTTTGATAAAAAGTAAGTACTTTGGAGGTATGCAAAACAGAGTGGAAAGTCCCGCAAACCTCCCAGAGAGAATCTTCCGACCAGGCGGGTTTGTCGGACTCTTGTATACGTTCAAATCACGCCGGAAACTCTGCTTGCACGATGGGATGAGTTAGGATAGATGCCACCACAGTACCAATAAAAGAAATAGTTAACTGAGTCAACTGACAGGACCATAGTGCTGAGATATTTTATACACCTCTACTTCATTTTGTTTGATCTACCTAGGTTAATAATTGGGAAGAAAGGATTCGTTGTTATTTGACATTAAACATGTCAAAGCTTAACTCCCCAGGAGCTTAACTCATGGATATTATTTTATTAATCTAACGTAGAACGTACAATAATTAAGTTACCATACCCGGAACCAGCAGCAGGTTAACGTCCGTAATTCTCATATCACGACTTATTCGATAACAACTAATACATTCGCTGACACGCTAACATCAATCATGCGTGTAAGCCGCTAACATAATTACAAGTAATACCTACCGTGCACGCTACGTGGCTACGCTAGGCGTGCGTGAGTCGCGTGGCGGTCGCGTGGCCGGCGCGTGCGGAGGCGCGTCGGCGGCGACAATAACGACTTACAAAAGGGTAACAAGTTTGTAAACACTGTAATGTTAGCATAGCGGCGATATTAAAGGGTATTTGATTAGGATAATAGGTATCTATTGGGGCGATGTGAGATAAATGGGGATTACATTTGTAGCATATTTGATTATGTTTTCTGTTGCAAGTTAGTGTGGCATGGGAATGGTGGGATTTGATAGGGTTGCAATTACTTGACCCCTTTCAAAATTATCCAAGTAATTTGGTGTTAAATTGCTGACAAACCTAAAGACAGTTGTTCCGCGTCTTCTGTTTGTGTATGTGAGTGTTTAATTTTTGATAACCCACCCACGATACAGGAGAAATAGCTAGTGTAGGTCAACCTTTAAAAATAAGTAAAGAAAATGATTAACAAGAAGACTGATAATAATCTCAACATAAATAGTGATATTGTTATGCCAGCATTAATATATCATGTCAATCAAGCAGTAAAGCACTAAAGGAATATTAGTTAAACCACCCACTTACTAAACAAGAACGTACACCCTTCAACTACTTACAAAATACCTCATAGATACTTATATGTGTTTACAAGAACTGCCCAAACTTTAACTAAGTACATAGTTTAATTTCAATAAGTCCCTCACAAAAGTACCTACTCTATTCTAGAGCTTATACGTAGAATGGTTACAAGTTGTGAAGCTTACGTACAAATGCCTCCCTCTCTGCTTACATCAGTGACAGTACATCTTGCCGTAATTAATATCACATCAATTATGTTCGTCTTAGAATATAGTTGGAAAACTTGGAAATGTTATTTTCAAAGGAAGGACAATATCAGTGAATCATAACTGGACTGAAAAGGTAAATAAATTAGTAGGAAACTAATTTAACTAAGTACCATGCGTTTCTTCATTTAGAAAATTTACAAATCTAGAATCAAATCTTTTCGAGTAAATAAACATTTACTCTCACTCTCACTCATTACTACTACGAAATTTATTTAGTGTTAGTGAATAGTGTAAAGTACAAAAGTGCTATCAAATAAAGGTGAAATCAGACGCGATTTTTCGTTTACTCCATGTTCACAATGCTTAGCTGGAATGACGTAGAAAAGAACATTCATCTGCTCTTCGTCTTTAATATGTCGCCCTGACGTGCTTCTGATACAGGACTCGAGACAAAATGGCCGAATTGAGTGAACGTTCTCTGTGTTCAGACTGTTAATTTTTCGTTAATTATCGTCATTCAATCGGCACTTAAACACAAGAACGAAGTGCTACTGGACACATTCTTCATAATTTAATTACTTGTTATTCTTATATATTGTAATAAGATATATATAATAGAGTACATCCTTTTGTTGAACTCTAGACCAAGAGGAAAAAAATCTAGAATGTTTAGTTTTGTCATGGTTTTGACTTCAATTATTTGTATAGCAGAAAAGTCGAAAATTTATAAAGTTTATAAATCACTTTTAATACAGTAGCGCTAATAGATAGCAAAACGGAGCAAAATAAGTTAAATAGATAGGAAGTATGTTATCTTTTCATAAGAGTTAATTAACGGCCTTATCGCTTACATCGTTCCTATTATTGGGAAACAAACGTCCCCTTTGTAAGAGGTAATCAAAATTACGTACGAAACTTAGTTGCAAAAACTTACAAGTTCCGAGCTCAAGTTGGGCGGCATTAACTGGTATTAAGAAGTAACAGTTAATTTATTGCGAATGCTCATTGTTTGTCTATTTTGTTGTGCGTGTGTTTGTACTCTTACTTGTGAGTTATATTAGTTTGTAAGTTGTCCTGCAAGTACTTAATCACAGTAAATATTATAATTATGGTAGAGTCTGACTTAGTTTTATACAAATTTAAATTAAAAATGCGTGTCAGTTGAGAACCAGTAGTGCACTTTACAGGGTGAATTTTCCAGATGGGCGTGGATGGCCAAATGCAAAACTATGTGGAATTTCTAGAAACTCTGAAGTCACGGGCCATATTTTGACGAAACCTAAAAGTACAACATGGGATTTTTGAAAAATAAATATTCAGAAATCGAACTGTTGATTTAAAAAAAAAAACAACCGTTGCATTATTACACCATCCAATAGTGTCGATAATAAGGACAAGATTCTGGGAAGTAATGACATACGGCAACCGTAAGCAAAGACTTAATTTTTAACAAAATAAATTTTTACTCTTCTTAAGGGATATGTAAATAAAAAAAACTATAAAGTCACGTATCATAATCGATCTTTGGAGAGTATTCTAAGCGAAATCAAAATTAATGTAGTACTGAATGTAGAACAAACTATTTTTGAGTCTTCGAATCCGCTATATGTGTTGAAAATAATGACCATCATTTTGAACAAAATTATCAAAATCGGGCCTGTGATTCCTTTTAGTGTTTTTTGAGCTATTCCTAATATTTACCTATGCACGCCCACTTGAACAACTTTCCTTTCAGTATTTTTCGCTATTCCTCTTATCCAAGCCCACTTAAGAAACTCACCTTACATTTGTCTATACCAATATTATAAAGAGGAAGATTTTTTTGTTTGTTTGTTTGTACCGAATAGGCTCCGAAACTACTGGACCGATTTTAAAAATTCTTTCACCAATAGAAATCTACATTATTCCTTAGTGACAAAGGCTATTTTTTAATCCCGAAAACGGGTCATATGGGGTGGCCAACGGGAGCGAAGGGAACACCTAGTGTATATCTTATTATGCTGAACGAGATATCTAATTGTGTAATTGTTCGATGTAGGTATTCCGAAGACACAGCGTTCATTTGTGCAGTTAACCTTCTTGTGTTGAGTGACTTGTATGCTAAATCACTCTTCTAACAATCATGAGGTCACGTTATGAGTCCAAAGTTTGCATTAGGTTGGTACTGACAGTTAAGCGCAGAAATACTATAGAAACAAATTAAATACTGCGTTATTAATGCTGCATCGGAATTTAGATTGCTATAAAGTTACTATCAACTGCAACCTTGATTGTAGGTTAAATATTTTCAATACTACAGTTAATATCTATGATTATAAATTAAACCTAAAGATAATTTGATAAGGAAATAGGTATTCATCAAATAAACTTAAAGTAATGGTAGCTTTCCTTTATAAAGGGAATGGAAATGACAACGTATATTAATTTAAAGGAAATAGGACCGTTAATGTAATTGTAATACAAGAGATGTAGAAGCATACGTAACTAACATTATCTATAGCTGTAATTGAATGTATTTACTTTACAAAATAACGTTATATGCACAAAGCAGTGGTTATTGTCAAAGATACTCGTACATACTCGTAGATCGGCAAAATAAAACTATGTAACTATTAGGAAAATTCTTACTGTGGCCAAGAAGAAGAGGAACAAAAACCAGTTACAATAATTATAAAGACTGAGTAAAACAAACGTACTCGTAGTTTTGAATTATGCCGAAACATAAATAAATAAATAAATAAAATAAGCCTTTATTACTGAGTTTACAATTATTCTTAAGTATTTTATTATGGATCAGTACTTTTTTCCCCAGCTTGTCCTTCGACATAGGCCTCCTCCAAAGATTTCCACTTATCTCTGTCCCTCGCAATTCTCATCCATTCTGGTCCAGCAGTTCTCTTTAGGTCGTCTTCCCAGCGTTTTGGTTGTCGCCCTTTGTTCCTTTTCCCATCTCTGGGGTACCATTCTGATATTGTTCTTGTCCATTTCCTATTCCTCTCTCTTAACATATGACCTGTCCATTGCCATTTTAATGTTTTACATATTTTTCCTGCATCTTTAAATTTAGTTATTTTTTTGATATTTTCTAACCTTACCCTATCTTGTCTTTTTACCCCTATTACACTTCTCTCTATTCCGTTTTGACATACATTTATTTTTCTTGTTAGTTTTTCCGTTAATGCCCATGTTTGGCATCCATATGTTAAGCATGGCAAAATGCACGTATTATATACTTTCCGTTTCTCTTTTATTGGCATGTCTTGATTCTTCATAATTTCGCTTAACGACCAGTATCTTTTCCAAGTATTGGCTATCCTTCTATCGATTTCCTTTTGCATAGTATCACTTGGCGCTATTAACTGTCCTAGGTATATGTATTCTTCTACATAGTCTATTACCGCCATGTTAACCCTGATGGTATAGGTTTGTGAACCGTTAACCGCCGAAACATATCAACCCATTAATAATTCGATGAATTATTTCAAATTACTAATCAAACCAATCAAATTTTTCGGAATATGTTTAGTAAAATTCAGAAGTAAATCCGTAGGTATACAGTTTAATTGTAACTAAAAATTTAATAATAAATCAGTTTTATTTATCCAAAATCAGTCCCAAGAAAATAGGAGAAAATTTGGAATGCGGTAAATTTTTCCATATCAGAGTATTAACAAAGACATCATGATACATAAATATTATGTATTTTGAAATACCTAGGTAATATAGCAAGTATGTGTGACTAAAAATAAAGCATGTACAAACAGAGACATAGAGGTAGGTAGAGATGAAGGCTCGGGCAAATAAGTACAGGTGTGGAATTAACCTCGGTCCGGTTGTTTCGCCGGTTACGACCTGAACCATAACCCGCGTTATAGCTTGTATTATTATAACTTTTACCACCGACATCAACCACTAGATGTGGCTTGAAAGTTGCATTTCTTTTCTAAGAGCGAAATCGGACTTCCTAAATAAGCCATGGATTGGAATAGTCAAGTCGGACGGACTACTGGGCCACAGATTCGGTCTCTCCGGGAGGCCATGGACGAACGCTTGAATCTATGCTTGAAGGCGGTCTCCGAATGGGGTGATGCCAATCTGGTCAGTTTCAATGCTACTAAGACCCAGGCGTGTCTTTTTCCCGCTAAGAAGAGCCAATTCCACCCGGCTTCATCTATCCGTGGTGTAACCGTGCCGTTAAAGGACCATCTCGAACTTCTTGGTGTTACGTTGACATCGACCCTCAATTTTGGTCCATTCATTGAGGCGAAAGCTCAGTTGGCTGCAAAAAAGTTGGGGATTCTTGCAAAGGTGAGACGGTACTCCACACCTGAACAGCTGCTCAACTTGTATAAAGCGCAAGTTCGGTCGTGCATGGAGTACTGCTCTCACCTCTGGGACGGATCTGCCAAATATCAGCTTGATGCACTTGAGTCGATTGACAGACGGGCCAAGAGGCTTATTGGCAACGATGCACTGGTCGCGTCAAAGCTCCAGAGCCTCGAACATCGACGCCGAGTTGCCAGCCTGTCGGTTTTTTATCGGTTACATTTCGGGGAGTGTGCGACGGAACTGCACAATTTGATTCCACCTAGCCCTTTCCATCATCGGACTACAAGACGTACGGCCATGCGCCATCGGTTCATGGTGGACATCCCACCCATACGCACAAAGCGTTTTGCTAATACTTTCATTGTGCGCACAGCTAAGGAGTGGAATTCCCTTCCAGAGTCTTTGTTTCCTGATAGCTACAACCTTGGGGTCTTTAAATCAAGAGTGAATAGGTTACTTCTAGGCAAGCGTGCTTCACCGTAGGCCACATCATCGCTTACCATCAGGCGAGGTAGTGGCCAAACGCGAGCCTACATATATAAAAAAAAAAAAAAGTTAAGGGAAAAAGAAGCGTGGCCGGCCCCGTCAAACCTGGCGATGCAGGTTTTCGTAGGCATTGGTAGAGCGACGTCGGAATGACTTGGAACGAGGTGATGTGTGAAGTTCAAGATTCTGCCCCAGCCTGACGCCATTGGATATTTAGTCAAGATCGGACTCTGAAGACTGAAATGTTAGTGTAGAAGTCACAAGCGCGACTGATGAGTACGAGGTACTCAGTTTGATAAAGTTCTCTCGTCTCACTATCATGGTTTCCGAGGATTATTTCTAGTGGTGACATATATCTAACACTACGCTCGGGATATCTCGGGGAAATCACTTTGAATTGAAGGAAAATAGACATGTGACATCTAGGAACCCACACTTGTCCCGCGTGGTGGATGTGCCCCAGCAGTGGGCTGATTATGTAAGTGCTTTGTTTATGGTATTGCCGCAATCATCTTTCTTCTTGTTGTAAATACCTAACATTGGAAATAAAAACCCAACATAAATTAACGTTAATTGCTTGTTTAGTTTATTTAAGACTTTTTATCAATTTGGTCATTTTAATTCTGGTTGTTTCTATGAGCCCACTGTCCCTTCTAGTACCGAGGCACTAAATCATGGTCCCTGAGGTTATAAGTTACAGAGGTCTGATATTTATTCGTACGGTTCGATTGTAGTTTTATGCGCGGCCGTAAATGGTGTTATTGGAGCGCATTTGAATAATACGACCAACGCCGAATGTTACTTGTAACGCGCAAAAATATTTACTTCTTACTGCGAGCTGCGCCCGTGTGTGTGGCCAATGTTGGACAAACATTAACCATGTTATGGGTGGCTCAATTATTGGTATGGTTTCATAGGAGGTGATTGATTGAGTTTGAGTCATAAAGTTGAAAAGTGCAAGCCTGACTAAGTAGCAAAAATATTTTTGTGGTAGAGAAGATAGAAAAAAAAAAACAGTTTTTTTTTTAAAGAAAGTGAAACATTTATTAGAAAGAACTGTACACCACTGTGCAGACGTGCAGTACAGTCAAACAAAATAAAATAAAAAAGCTTTTGCTATTGTTGTAAGTTCCAACAATTCAGCAAGTACTGTTACTAGTATTTACATACTTAGGCAAACGTTTACCTACCTTTTTACCTAAAAAGCCTATGATAAGGATCTAAGATAATAATTCCCAAAAAGGGTAAAGATTTTCAAAAACATAAAAGTAGAGTTGATAACATGGCAACAAATTCGGCGAGCCTTTATTTGAAACTAATGTGCATGTTTTTCTTTTAATTATGTTGAAATGGTAGAAATATATTAGATTCAATATTTACATAAAGATAATGAATAAATGGATTAAACAGTCGCCCATTTCGAAGACAGATTTCTTTGAAAAGAATAGTGTAAGCACAGTGAACAAAAATAGAGAGTGAAAAGTTGTACACCCGTCGTACACAAGTGTCGTGATAACCCTTTGACGATTTCCCCTTTTTTTCCTGAGTTGAATCTCATGACATGACTGGAATCATAAGTAAGCCGATGGAGGTACTCATATCTTGCACCCTCCGTCAAAGATGTTATAAGTTGTGATTTTTCTTTTTGTAATAGATTTTCTTTCAAGAGTTTTGACTTTTATAAGTGGCCACAGTTCCAGAAAAACCAGAAGGGCAAGATATTATGTTTTTCATGACAAAGAGCCCAACGGCATAACTATTGGTAAATAGACACCACCGCCTATGGACATCTGGAAGACCAGATTGCATTGTTCGCGCATTGTTCTTTATCGTTAATCCATCTCCATATTTCTCCGTCTATGTCCATGAATACTGATTTACGCTACCCAATAGAAGCTATGAAACACAATTACATGTGCTGCCCGTATCCAACAATATAGTTTGATATTAAAACCCGCGAGCTCGCGCCAGGTGAGCCGAACACCTAAACCATTTCTATATAAATATATTTTTATACCTCTTTATGTTATTTTGTTTCTTTTATAGCGCGCGCGAGTGTTGCCATATTTAAATTTTATTCGCCTTAATGTTGCCACACACACGACTCCTTGCAATCTCATACCTATAACATAGCAATCTTTATTTTTACCCCAACGAAATAAAATGAAACTCTATTGTCTAAATCATAAGGTTGTGTTTGATATTTGTGATGGCAAAGATAGTTTGGTTTCAGATACAGATGCTGGGGAAATAGAACCGATTTGGGAGCAATGTTTTTATTTAGAACGAGGCCGTTTGAATGTGGAAGGTAGGTTGGCCAGCTTTGTCTTGTTTTGGGAATAGTTTTCTATTGTTTTAAATTAATCATACAAAGACGATGTAGAAATCCAGAGTTTGAATCTAAAGACCAATTTGGCACATTAAAAATAAGCCGCAAAAACTAGAAGATGACAGTCTAAATAGGTGGCGAAGAGAGAAACTGCCATTGATACTTTAAGATCAAAACTTCTCCAGTGTTAGATAGTTTTTTTTAGTTTTCCCTTAGGTGCTTACTTGATTTTAAACCACGACTGGTGCAAGCACATACTTGTTTTTTTATGATTAGCTTACTTGGCAGTAACAAAAACGAACGGATAGATTTCAAAACCTAGCTACTGTTTTATTTTATACTCTGAATATTAGAAAATTATAATTTTCGTATACCATTTTACTCAACAGGAGCTACGAGGGAGTAGCCTGGATCCCGTAGACGACCTGGCACTTTAATTCAGGGAGATCTACAGCACTAATATTATCTCTGTCAGTCTGTGCTGTAGATCTGTAGACCTTGTTGGCAAAATTGTTTGTTATTAATTATAATTACCAACAAATACTTTTTCAACGAGGTTTTCAAAGATAGATGTGGAGAAGAGAAGTTAGGAACAATGAACGCCAAGAGGGATTCACAGTCGAAAAAAAAAGTTAAATCAAAAAATCAAAAAACCCGACTGCTTCAAAAGCGAAGTAAAAAGTCGTAAACAAGGGAAAAATCATGCTGTGCAGTCGGAGGATACATACGCGCGAGCTGGCTGACCAAAACCAGATGTAACCAGATGTTGTTTACGACTTTTTACTTCGCTTTTGAAGCAGTCGGGTTTTTTGATTTAACTTTTTTTATTTAAAACTTTTTAATTAAGTTTTTTTCGAATTAGATACATTTAAACATATAAGTGTTATAAATTTTTGAAATCGCCCCTTTATTTTGATACCCCACACCTGGTTTGGAAGGAAAAAAAAATTGAGCTCCCTAAATATGGCGCCCAAAATCCGCCATTTTTTTATTGTCCAATTTTAATCTAGCCTATGACACTCGCAGGGTTAAGACGAATCGATTGACGTATGAATCATCAAAATCGGCCAACGCGTTTGGTCTCTGGAACGCCATATAGGAACAAACATACATACATACATAGACTGATAAACACATTACCCTCCTTCGGCAGTCGGGTAAAAAGAACATAACAAATCGCAACATGGTGCCCCTACACTAAGGGGATGTTTGATATATTCCTACCTGTATGTTTTGATTTGAGCGCGAGTGGCCATCGGGCTCGGTCGGGGTACGAGTACGAGTAGTACAAAGCCGAGCACACCGTGTTATCATGCGCCAGGCGACAACCCCGCGGCTGTTTGCTTGCTATTCTGTTACCACGTCAATGGAATCATGCCGTGTTTGTTAGCTTTCATTGTGAGCACAAAGATGTGGTATAATTTTTATTTGATATTGATAGATTGAATAAATCTAATGTTTTATTCTGTTTTGTTGTTACAAAAAGCAGCTGTTTACCTATAATATATTAAAATCAATGTCACTGTCGTGTATAATGACACAATGAAATAGCTTGTAATTGTAAAATACTTAGTAAATTTTCAGTAGAAGTATTATAAAATGCTCATAAAAGTTGATCGCCAAGGAAACGGTTTTAATCTTTCGATATTAAGTTCGGCACAATTTCAATTTCATCTCTCAATTTTCAATAATCCGCATTCATTCCAACGCCTATCGACATAAAAATTTATTACGCTGGCAACAAAAAAAATAATTTTCAAATTATTCCAACCGCCCTAAAAATAAGTCATAAATTCCGCCATTCAATATTTAATACACAGGAAATCATTCGCAGTCGCGACCTTAGCTTTTATATTAAAAAGCATTACTTTTCCGATAGCAAATCTTATACAGGAACATACGCGATGATTGTCTGACAACACTGGGGTTGGAATGTCAGTTTTAGCTGTAAGATTTTAAAGTTGGAATTCGATTGTGCTTGGAAGAAGGAGGTTGGAATCTTAAAGAGGTTCGATTCGTAGAGAATTCTTTTAATAAGTCGGGATGATTTACGCGACGCCAAGCGCACTCGGCGCGACTCCCCCTTAATTAGAGGAGGAAAAAATTCGCGAACACCTTCGTACGGACGTGACGTCACACGGTAATTAGCTGCAACATTTGAATGCAGGGATTTTGTAAGGAGGCCGGTTGTGTCCCGGTTCTTCGTCCTTATATTTATGAAAGATTATGACAGAGACAGAGTTAATTGACGGTGATTATTAGGGGGACTTTTTTATCAGCTGGGTGAGAAGGCAATAAAAAATACCTTAATCTATGAATTTTTGAAGAAAGACTATTTCATTCGTTTTTCTATTTACATAGAAGAACATATTGAAGTCAGGTGATTGGAGGCAAGTTCGGTAATTACACTCGTCAATAATTTAGTCTGCTACTGATCTTAGTATGGTCGTCGCGGCCAAGGATGCTTACATTTGAAGAATCAGGCTTACCTGAGAACTAGGTGCCTATAGATAATCTTTGTCATTACATCCTTACTGACCATTAACAGATTAGTTGGCAAACTTACCCCCATCGATGTCTTCACGTTCTTCATAAATATCTGTTGAACAACTACAAAAGCGTTTACAAAACAGGGTGCTCACAATTAGGCGGTGCCATCGAAGTGCTGTCCGTTATGAGGCGTTGCTGTCGAACGCGGCGATCGTAAGCCATTGTTGTACAGGGTGGTGTTTTCGAGTTTATTTTGTAAAGAAAAGTAATGGTAGAGATCTGATGAGCACGATGTTTTTATGGTTAACGTGGTTCAATTCTTACTTATATTCTGACTAATTTTGTTGCGGAATTAAGTAATTTTTTTCCCAGATTAGTTATCTCGGAGGTTTTCTGGTGGCCACTGTTAATTTTCCCTTTCAGCAGTTTCAGTGAATAGGAACGAAATCCTGTCCCAAATAAGTCACTATAGTCGCTCAGGCATTTGTTCTGTAAATTAATTACATATCCTGAAAATTACAACCTGCCAAGAAAGTCATTCAATTCTTAAGCAAGCAAACTACAATAAAAAAGAATATTTTATTTTTACTTTGTCAGCCAGATTGTTCTTAACCACTTTATATTATCCACTTGAAAATAAATTCGCTAACCCTATCAACAAAGCTAAGCACGGCTACATGCTAATAATATACAAGTTAATACAATAAAGTAATACCTATTACTTTGCACATTTAATGTCACAATTCCACCGTCCCGTATATCCGTAGCTACCCTCCATCGGAGCATATTTTCATAAATGCAAACATTCACAAAGAATTTCCTCCAAAGCTCATAAATATTGCCCACTTTTACTACTCCACTCAACCAACCCCAACTTAAAAACAATCTTAGCTTTTACTGCATAGAGTTGAATTCTCTTTGGTGAATAAACTCATAAGCGCGTTTTAAACCGGATCACAAGAGGGCAGATTAAAGATTAATCCGAATATCCAATAAATACCAGAATGGATTCATTCCGGAATTGGAATCGAAGAATTGGAACTTATTCCAATTCCATTTTGTAGATGAGCAGTTTTTTCGTGCATGAGTTATTGGTGACCGGTTAGATTTAGTAGCACTTACTGGACGCACTTTTTTTCACGTGTTTTTCGTGCTAATGGAAAAGGATTAGGTGTTTTTCAATTTTCTTAATTGACTTTCTTGATTGGTAAAGGGCTGGTTTTTTTGTGTCCTTTTTGTCCAATTTCTTAATTATACTTTTTTTTCAAGGGTTTCGATAAATTTATTGTGATTTGTATAGTTTGTTAGTCATATAATCGGTGCCTAAATGGTACCTGTAGTAATTAAGTAAGTTGGATTGTAAAAATAGGTTTCATGTACTTAACATCAATTATTGTGACAAGTCAAGATGACTTTTCTAATAGTCGTAGAAAAAAATGGAAAAATACATGTTACTCCGATCCCAAACATCGGGATGAGTACAAGTGAATGCAAGCACATTTTAGAATGTGCTTGACAACAGGGTTTTTTGGAACATATAGAACTACGTTAAGACATTCGTCATCATCATTATCATTGCAGCCGAAAGACTGCAATGATAATCAAAATCAAAATCAATATTTTTATTTCATATAGGCCTACATGGGCACTTATAAAACGTCGACAAAAGGTGCACGGTTCGTGTTGGTCGTTTCCTATGGAGAAGAACCGGCAAGAAACTCTATGGTTACTCTTTAAAAAAAAAATGGTTTGGTTTTACAATATTTCCTTGTTACAGCATTAGTACTTAGATATGTGGGGACAACGTAGGCCCGACAATAAGTCGTAAGAAAACGAAAAAAAAAAAAGATTACATATTATTTAAACAAAAGAAAATAAAACGAGTTAAAAAGTTAACAAATGTTAACAAGCATCTAGAAGGCCTACAATGTTCACACATTTACAAAACAATCGGTAAAGGAATCTATACAAAAGTAAAATAAAAAAAAGACTAAATCTAACATGTGGCACAAATATTGTTATCAGTGCTGTAACTATTCTTAGCAAAGGGCTATGAAGATGATTGAAAACCATTGTAAAAAGAATAATCAAAAGAAGGAAAAAAAACAAAGAATTAATGAGATTGAGAATAGTTAGAGACAACCACATGTCCGCAACTGCTGGACATAGGCCTCCCTGAAGCCTCATCACACTGTTCATCCTGTGGTTAAGACTGCGGGAACCCGATCGATGCGAGACGCACAGGACCGTTATGAAATAGTAAAAAAAAACGAATGCTGTCCACAATCAATAGTTTGCTTACTTGCTCTATTTGTCTCGCAATCTATCAATGTATAACTTGTTCTACTAGATATCTCATGGCCAGTAACACTCATTAACAGTGTCCCATGATGAGCACAACCGCATTATCAAGCCATCCCTCAGCGCGCGCAGCCCGCATGGCCCGGCGCTAAGTGAGCAAGTTCGGCAGTTCGGCCTCGGGCGGCACGGGGCAGCTAATGACCGCCCCCCGACTGCCACTAACGGCCTGTTTTGTGCTAATCTACACATAAACCTACACTATTGCCAAGACTACTCGCTCTAGGGATGTGCGGACATCACTGCTGGGAGGTTTTTAGTCTATACTGTTAAATAAATGTATAGCTATCAAGTGCTTTGACCAAAAGTTTTTTGTTTTGACTTTTAGAGACCGATATTGTCGCTCTTGTACCTATTTGATTGTTCCAGTTGCACCGAAGAATTGCCAAACTTCAGTGGCAGTGTTCACGGCACATAATTGCTCGCAGAGCGGATGGAGTGTTCTGGATTGGCGATTGCAAACCGGAACACTCCATCGGACGACCAATCGATGTGGGAGGCCTATGTCCAGCAGTGGATGGTTTTCGGCTAAATTGATGATGGTGATGAGTGACTCATCAAGCGTTGCTCCAGTGAAAACGTTCTCTATATTTGTCTTAACTCCAGTTATCGATCTGCACTGTTGAAGTTTCTAAGTTCTAGGGTCTGGCTTCTGCCAATAAGATTCTTCTAGCTAAGCAGTTGCTGTATTCATTTGTACTAACAAATGTAAAAAGTGTCTATGATGAATTTATTAAGTTCCTTTATAATTTTCAACTGAAAAGTTGCTTGTTAAAACTGAATCTGCCATATGCATAAGTAATACCGCCAGGTCAATAAAATAATGATAAAGCACAAGTTTTCTAATATTTTCTGCAGTGCCTGGATTGACTGTGTTTAAGCCAACTGATAACAAACAGCCTACAACATTTTGTATGTTCTTTTTACTGTCTAGCCTTTCAGAAACCAGAGGCTCTAGTCAAGGAACATTCTATCAAAAAAAGCGTCATCATAGCGATTGGAATAAAGTGAAAATGTATATAATTGTCAAGCGCTATCGAAATATGACGCAATTATTCCCCTACATTTTGGAATTTCGAGCATTGCTAACAGAAACTAACAGAAAACACAGCCTCAGATCAGATGTTAGTCGATTCGCTACTTAGTCGATTAGAACTCCCCTCACTACCACTGCAATAAACCTCGTTGACCGCGGTCAACTAACGCGGTAACTCCAGACACATTACGTTTATTCCTCTCTCTTACAATTTACAATCACTGTTCTGTCCACTATTTACTCTACTTATATAAGAGGCCATGATATGCCCGTTAGGCGACACTGTCGTTTAGAATAGTTTAATTTTATTGTTTTAACTTGATTGAAGTTGGATGATGTTTTAAATAGCCTGTGATTGATTATCTTAATCAGTCTGCAAGATGGAAGTAATTAGTGTAGTCAATTAGTAAGAAATGTCAGTTGGTTTTGAAGATTATAATAAGAGATTGTACAGACAATTGTATTAGAGTTATGATTAAATTAGTCTCATCAGACTGTGAAGGTCAAAGTCAGCTAACGATTGTTTTGTAAATTATTATTTCAATAGCTGCGGAGGTTTAGATTGGCATTGGCAACTTTAAACTGTCTTCGTCGATTATATAGATTTCGAATTATTAATTATTTCTTCTGGTTCTGGGTGTGTAATTTTTGTCTCTAGAAATACCCACGCTACATACAATACAAGAAGTGTAAGTTAGTGATTTTTGTGGACAAAGAAATGTCTTATTATATGCTTGACAAACTGTAATACCTATATTTTACTTCGCTAAGTAAAATAATCGCATATTTTGATAACCTATGATACCTGCGCTCGTGTTGCAGGTCCGAATTGAAAAAGTTGAACATTTGGAGATCTTTTCCATGTACACTGGACAGTGCAACTATTATGTCCTTGACTATCAACTGCACATTCAATTAATCATAGGGCCCCGGTGTTGCTCATTCACTTCTAGTCTTACCCTCAACGGAAGAGGCTATTGTCCAAAACTAAGTATTAAGGCCAATCGGGTCACACAGGAAAGCCAACAAATTCTCCTACTTACAACATGGTTCCTTTATTTTTCTACTAAAACTAAAGTGTCAGTACATTAGAGTCAAGTGTCAAGTGGCAGCCGACCGCGCCACTAAATCTGCCATTAAGTGACACTTAGCCCGCCACCCCGTCGTGCGGGGGGAGGGTAGCAGATAAATTAAATTATAACCCCTTAGAACATCGTGATGTTTGTTCGATCTAATTAAGTGAACTGTTATGGTTCCTTGAGTGGTGTGACAAAAGGGTTTTGTTGTTGAGATAATGTTTTTATGGTTTGAGACATTTTGGTATCATTACGGAAAGAAATTACAGACTGTAGTAAACCCATCCTTTACGTTTTTTACCTAGAGGGCAGAACAAATTGCTCACTGAACGGATGGTCGATGGGGCTGAAAGCTTCTGGAGTGACGACCGCGTACTGGAAGATGCAACGTTGGAAGCCCTCCCAATAGTTGGGCTGATGACCTGGTGAAATCGTGAGTCCAATGGAAGCGAGACGCACAGGGTCAGTCGTAGTGGCGATGCTTGGGGTGGTCTGTGTCCAGCAAGTGACGTCTTTTGGCTGAAATGATGATGATGATTGGAGTAAATGAATATTAAGTAGGAATGCCGTAAGTAACAAGTTTTTTGTTTAACTAATCCTTACCTAACTAATTTATTTAGGTAGATTTTAAATGTTGTCTAGCAATTAATTACAACAGAATTAATATCATAGCTTGTTTGATTAGTTCCAAACCCTGGCTGGCTGCTTTTACTTCAGACAGCAGCAGTTACAAAAACAGCAGCCTAGGATGCTTTCATTGGTGAAGATACACTTTTCGAAAAAGTCCAATAATTTTAGAAAATACCTAATTATTTCAAGAATATTTGTCATACTCTTTCATGGGGACAAACCCTTTGGCTTGCCGAATTCACTTACGCAATTAGGCTGCAGTTTGACAATTCGTCAGATGCTAAATTTTTGGGTTAATAAGCCTTTCTGAAGCAGGGATGTGTTAGTTAGTGATACTATTACTATTATGCTTTCAAGGCAAGCAATAATGTAACTTACAAAAAAAATACACTTTGGTAGACCTAATAAGGACAACCATCTAAATGGGAGGATATAAATAAAAACCCATTGAAGCTCCATTATCGTATGTGGAGTGTTCTCGTGCCAAAAATACACTTATGGTGTTATATGGGTGTTCTATATCGTGGTAATATGGTGGGGGTCTACAAGAGTAGGGGTGGGGGCGAGTGCCAAATTAGCGAATATTGTAACGTTCGGAGACAACGGAAGTACGCTGGGTTAAAAGCCAATCGTGTAGAACTAGGAATCTGTAGAAGCGGCTGAGCCAAGCATTTGCCCAATTGTGTTGGAGACTGCTTTCAGTCTAATCAAATCCTGCTAAATTACAGTATTTTTCATATAGTTTATCTGATTGTATAAAACAACCCAGTTAAGTACTTGGTAATAAGTAGTAAGACTTGAGGTCAGACCTGCCAGCGTTTGACGATCCATGACAACTATCAACGATTCAAGAATAACAGACTTGTGGCACCTACCTATATCTTGGTATGTGTGGATTTAGTACCTAGTTCCTCTTGATCTCTAAGGACATTGACAGAAAACAAGACAACAATGAGGCTGTCCATGTTAAAACTACCTAAAAAGGCTGTAAGATAATGTTATTAAGTATGTCTCTCATGATCACTATTATCAGTCTATTTAGATGTCATTTTATTTATATCTTAGGCAAGCCTATTATTAATTACCGCTTGTTCAGATTTTCAGGTAGCTCAGTTAATATTTATAGATTTGGTGGCTATTGACGATAAATCAAATGTAGACACCATTTTGTTTTTCATCAAAGACCTAGAATATAATTTTGGAATGCCTGCTTTGGAATAAAACGATCGGAAGATCATCTTATTATGGCCAATCTTCACTACTTACTATTGAGCGAAAGTTTCATCTCACTATCTAAGGGAGTCGGCGATAGCGTGACGGTTGATAGGACGGTATGTAAGAAGAAAACGTGTTGCGCCGACCCCAAGTAACATGAAACAAGGGCAGGATGTTGATGATGAACTGTCTAACACATTCTCAACTCTACACAAAAGCGTTTGCGTCGATCTCAACTCGCGACAAATTGCGATTTACGACGCGCGTGTTTTGGCCGCGCGTCGAGCAGGCGCCAGCGGTCACCGCGCGGTTTGTCACGCGCGTTGGAACGCTTCCACGACGCGCTAAGTGTGTGCGCGGCATTACCGTAAGTTAGCGTGTAATTGGCAGATTGATATTACGTAGGGTCTACAATTTCTGGAATGTGCGGCATAGATGTGTGGTTCAAAGGGTAATTGGTACCAAAATGTAGTCGTGAATTGTGATTTTATGTGCTAAGAAAGTAATATTACAAAGAAAAGTCTTTACAAATATAGTGCTATAAATGATAATGAAGCCAAGTTTCGAGGTCATATCTCTGTTTTTCCATATTCGCAGATAAATATTAATTTCATCTGTCGTAAAATAAGTTAAATATTTCATTAATTATACCATCCGACCTTTTCCACTATTCATCCGTCAACTGATTTTAAATCATATCTACTACATTCCACCTCAAGACAAACGATATCTCGTTCCTCCCAAACAAGAGTAAGCATCGTGATTCACTACACAGTAGTAAAGTTTTCCAAGTCTACATTCAAACCCTAAAGAAACACCGGTAATGTTTCACATTAAAAATAAACTCCAAACAAAACAACCTTATTGGCAACATTATAGGAAAAATAACCCCATTATTTAAAACACCCTAATTTATAGTCAAAAGCAAATTAGACGATAATAATTTAGAAATCGATAAATATAAACAGATTTTTTTTGGAAACTTTTTTAATAGAAACTTCGAAGTCTTAAGTTTCATTTGCTCGGGGGTCTGTGAGGGGTCTCGGAGGGGTCTCGGATGGGTGTACGAGGGGTGCAGGGGGTGTGTTGTCGACAATTTATTGTTTTTAATTCAGGTGGCGGAGGCGCGCAATCACTCGATACGCCATCAAATAAATGTTTAGCTGCACTGTGCCTAGGGATGGGGGACGTGTCGATAGTTTGAGGATTAAACGGTTTTTGTTATGAACAAACTGTATTAGGTAGGTTACATTAAGGCCCAGTTTTTTGATCCTTAGTTAACTCAACCATTGGTTAAATATGCTAATGAAAGTTTTAAAAGGAGATGTTCCAGAAATGTATGGAGCCTGGGCCAGGTCTATACACACTTTATGTAAATACCGCTATATAATACAGTAAACGTTTTTTATTGTTAATTTTCTTTAATTTCACTTCATTTCAATGTAAACTTAAATTAACTTTGTCAAGTAGAGCAACACAACATCTATTAAACATGGTGGATCAGATCAGTAGTATGCGAAAAATGTCATTTTGACAATGACATTTTATTGACGAGTCATCGTAAAATCTGCGTTAAAAAAACAACACCGAGTCCAATTGCAACAGAGAATCAATCAATCGATATCCGTAGTAGCAAATTGGGTTGCAAAACTAAAACAACCACTAAAAACGCCGAAACATATCCAATTTAAACCAAAGCAAAGAATGACTCAAAGACGTCACTTCTTAAAACTGTCAAAGTCATCGAATGTCATGTCAAACACAACTGTCATGGCTGCCCTAAAAATAGGCTTATCGTAGTAAAAAAATGATCAAATGATATTTTTTTACGCATGTACCCTTCTTCAAATTAATTTGTTAGTATTTTTATGGTATTCCTCTATTTTTTTCCTATTTATCTATGTAGTGTACATATTGATGGCCCAAAATCGAACATCTCCTTTCAGTAAAACGCGTTATTCATGATTGTTAGTCTCACAACTGGTAAAATAATTAACTATCCAACTTATTTGACCACCTGTGAGGATAAAAATTGATGAAAAAACGCCTTTTACCGAAATTTGAAACCATTGGTTAGAATATTTTTTGGATGAGAAACTATAGATAAAACTGGCCAAGTGCGAGTCGGACTCGCGCACGAATGGTTCCGTACCATTATCGCAAAAAACTACAAAAAAAACACGTTTGTTGTTTGGGATCCCTACTTCAATATTTATTTTATTCTGTTTTTAGTATTTGTTGTTATAGGGGCAACAGAAATACATCATCTGTGAAAATTTCAACTGTCTAGCTATTACGGTTCATGAGATACAGCCTGGTGACAGACGGACAGATATACAGATCGTGGAGTCTTAGTAATAGGGTCCCGTTTTTACCCTTTGGGTACGGAACCCTAAAAAACTGGTCCTAAGGTTACGATATGCATGGTTACGCACTAGCTATGGAGTGGAATTCCCTTCCAGAGTCTGTGTTTCCCGACAGCTACAATCTGGGGGTCTTTAAGTCAAGAGTGAATAGGTTATTCCTAGACAAGCATGTTTCACCGCCGACCACTTCATCGCTATCATCAGGTGAGATAGTGGACAAGCGCGAGCCTATTGAATATAAAAAAAGTTAAGCTGCGCTACGGCAACGCTACGGCAGTCCTATGAATACGCTACGAAAGTGCTACGCCTACGACAACGCTACGTTAGTGCTACGAATACGCTACGCAATGCTTACGGCTACGACAAAGCTATGCTATTGTCTTTTCGCTAAAGAGTATGCCGTGACAAGTAAAGATGCTAACTTGCCACCGGTAAATGCTTTTTTCTTTAACATGTTTTTCTACTTTCAACCAACCAAGAGTTTCAACATACATTCATACAGACATATGAACTCACGCCTTGTTCACTTGGGGGTAGGTAGAAACTAGAGACCGCCATCTGCAACGATCCTTACACACTCCTTTTGCTTCATTTACGTTTAAATATCTAGTCATACACGCACGCCGGTTATGAGAACTGCGCACCTGGCCGTCAGAAAAACATCACCAATAAGATCCGTGTATGTCTTATGTCATACATTTATTGAGATTCAACGCCACTATAATCATTCATATTCTGAGCCATGTTTCCTGGTCAGTCGTTTTTGTAAAATAACTGAGAAATGTCTTATTAATAACACAATATTCGAATAAGATTCAGCTTCAAATGTAGACCCATTTTATAGGTATTTTAATTTTAATCAATACTCAGTTTATTTTTCCAAATATATATATATTTTTTTTTTTTTTTTTTTTTTTATATATTATAGGCTCGCGCTTGACCACTATCTCACCTGATGGTAAGCGATGATGTGGTCGACGGTGAAGCACGCTTGCCTAGAAGTAACCTATTCACTCTTGACTTAAAGACTCCTAGATTGTAGCTATCGGGAAACACAGACTCCGGCAAGGAATTCCACTCATTAGCTGTACGCATAATGAAAGTATTTCCAAAACGTTTAGTGCGTATGGGTGGTATGTCTACCATGTAGCGATGGCGCATCGCCGTACGTCTTGTAGTCCGATGATGAAACGGGCTTGGTGGAATTAGATCATGCAATTCCATCGCACACTCCCCGAAATGCAACCGATAAAAGACCGACAAGCTGGCAACTCGGCGACGATGTTCAAGGCTCTGGAGCTTTGACTTAACCAGTGCCTCATCGCCGATGAGCCTTTTGGCCCGCTTTTCGATCGACTCTAGTGCATCAAGCTGGTATTTGGCGGATCCGTCCCAGAGATGAGAACAGTACTCCATGCATGATCGAACTTGCGCTTGATACAAGCTGAGCAGCTGTTCTGGCGTGAAGTACCTTCTAACCTTTGCAAGGATCCCCAGCTTTTTGGCAGCCAGCTGAGCCTTTGCCTCAATGTATGGGCCAAAATTGAGAGTCGATGTCAACGTAACGCCAAGAAGCTCAAGATGGTCAGTTATTGGCACGGTCACATCTCGGAAAGTTGGAGTCGGTTGGAATTGGCTCTTTTTAGCGGGAAAAAGACACGCCTGGGTTTTAGCAGCATTAAACCTGACCAGATTGGCATCGCCCCATTCGGAGACTGCCTGCAAGGACAGGTTCAGGCGCTCCACCATGGCCTCCCGCAGAGACTGGATCTGAGGTCCGGTAGCTCGAGCGTTGGACATGTATCTCTCAGCAACAGTGCTGTCGTCTGCATACCCAAAGGTGCCGGGTTTTAGCAGATCGTTAACATGCAGCAAGAATAAAGTTGCTGAGAGTACCGACCTCTGAGGGACCCCGGCATTGATATCCAATTGGTCCGACGAGCAGCCATCGATAACCACTCGAATGGACCGATCTCTCAGGAAGTCTGCAATCCAATCACACAGACCACCGGGCAAACCGAATGAAGGAAGCTTACCAATAAGGCTTTCGTGCCAGACCCTATCAAAAGCCTTCGAGATGTCGAGGGAGACGGCAAGCGCTTCCCCGTGCTTCTCGATGGCCTCACTCCAGATGTGAATGGCATACGCTAGAAGATCCCCAGTAGACCGATTTCGGCGGAAGCCGTATTGGCGGTCACTAAGAATATCGTTAGCTTCTAGGTATGCCAGGAGCTTTATATTAAGTACACGTTCCATACTCTTACAGAGTATGGAGGTTACAGATATGGGTCTGTAGTTGGCCGGGTCAGCTCGACTGCCCTTCTTGGGCACGGGCTGTACGTTAGCTTGCTTCCAAGCATTCGGCACTTTTCCAGCCTCATACGAAAGGCGGAATAGACGTGTCAAGATCGGAGACAGTTCAGGCGCACAGGTTCTAAGAACAATTGCTGGAATGCCATCAGGGCCGCTAGCCTTGTTCACGTCGAGTTGGCTCAGCACCCTACGGACGTCCTTTTGGTGGATACGAATGTCCGACATACTCGTCTCGCATCCATCAGGAGAAGGAGGGGGCTGCGCGTCACCAGGATTCAGACGTGAAGATTCCGCAAAAAGAGAGGCAAATAAATTTGCCTTCTCCTCAGCGGAGTGTGCCAGCGACCCATCGGGTTTCAGCAGTGGTGGTAGTGAGGGACGGCAAAAGTTCGACTCGACCGACTTAGCCAGGGACCAAAACGCTTTACTTCCTGCTGGGTAAGAAGCAAGTTTGGCCCCTATTCGGCCAATGTGATCGAACCGAGCCCTTCGCAACACCAGCTTGCAGGACTTGGCAGCCCTGTTGAAGGCCTTCTTCTTCTGACCCACGTCACTTGCCTTGCGCGATCGAGCGTCGACCCAAGCCAGGTACGCCTCATGTTTAAGCGCGTCAGCGCGCCCACATTCGGCGCCAAACCATGGCCGGTCAACGTTGGACATTGTTACGTCAGAGAACGGAATGTAGTACTCCATTCCCTGACGCAACACATCGGTCACGGCGTCTGCGCACGACGATGGATCAGTCGAAAAAAAGCAAGTAGGCTGCCAAGGATAGCATGCGAAGAATGATCGCATACCATCCCAATCTGCCGACCTGTACCGCCAAACCCGCCGGGTGCCTCTTGGGCTGGGATCGGGCGGGGAATAGGCGGACACAGACTTCACCAGACAGTGGTCGGAACTACCCAAGGGTGAAGCTATCGACACAGAGTATCTGTCCGGATCTGTTGTCAGCAGAAGGTCCAAGCAATTCGCTGTGTGCGAATCAACATCCGGTACCCTCGTTGCCCCCTGGACCAGCTGGGTGAGGTTTAGCGCAAGTGCAAGCTTACGCATCTCCCGTCCAGCATGGTCAGTGCACTGGTATGGGAAGAGCCACTCCTGGTGGTGGGCATTAAAGTCCCCCAGTAACACTAATTGGGCGGAAGGGTACCGCTGCTGTGCCGCATCAGCCGCCTCACTGAGGTACTCTGTGAGCCTGGATGTCTCCTGATCTCCACTGTGCGAACGGTAGACACAGGCGTAGATGACTTTATCCAAACCTGTGTCCACCAGAGCCCAGAGCGTTGAGAATCTGGAGTCCTCAAGGTTACGGAGACGCCGATAGCAAACGTCGTCACGGGCATACATACATACGCCCGCCCGCGGTTTAAAATTGTGCTCCAGGGTGAACCCTGGGTAAGACAAGTACGACACGTCTGACGGATTCGCTATCTGCGTCTCCGTAAGGAAAAAGAGCGCTGGTTTCTCAGCCTCCAGATGGTAGTGGACTGCAGTGATATTTGAGTGCAGACCTCGAATATTAGTGAGGTGCACTTTGTGGGGGAGGGGGTGCAGCCGCTGTTTAACACCATTATTTTTCCTTTTCATTTTAAAAGAGTGAATGGAATAGAGGAGAAGGAAGTGAGACGAGGTTCCACGCTGCTAACCTACAGACACGCACTGAAAGGACAGCATCATTGGGGCACTAGTCTGGAGACTGCGGGGACGCCCGAGCCCCCCCGGAATGTCCATCGGGCCCTCCCGTCTGGTCGCCAACCAGCACGATGGTGCATTCCGGGATTTTTCGACAGTTGGCGGGGCAGCCTTTCGTGTGTGGCTGGCACACTACTTGGGCCCCCAACTACCTGCGGTCGGCCAGCGGTGCACCGTGCCTCGGATCCCGCTACCCTCCGCGACTAGTCTCCCGATACATCCTTAACAGCGCGCGTCAGACTGGTCAGCCTGCAGTGGAACAGCTATCTCGACCTAACTCCTCTAGTTGGCTACACCGAGCATCGTACCGGAACACGGCTAGGCCGCTTGGCGGTACGTCTTTGCCCGGTGGGTGGTCACAAGCCTTCGGCCGAAGCCTACCACCAGTTAGTGTCACCTGATTTGCACCACCCGGGGACCACGTGTAGGGAATCAAAAAAAAAAAGGGGTACACACCTACGGACGTGGGTGACTCGGCCCCCAAAATAAATGTCCGGGCTGGCTACCAGTTTAACCAGTTGTAACCGAAGGTCAGTATTTTTACACAGAGCGACTAACAAAAACACAGATTATAACCTCGTCATTCTTCAACCTATTTTTATTAATTATCAGACATATCTTCTTAAATAATTCATATCGAATTATCGACAAAACATATCAACATTTCTCCACCACATCTCTACCACCTAGCACCGTTCGTTAACTGGGCAAGTTTTCCAATAGATGGCGGCACCTGCGCCATGTTTATTGTGTCGGGATTACGATTCATTAACAACGACTAATTCCTTGTTTCGAGGTGGTGTGCCCACCATGGCACATCGGTGATGAGGTAGGGAGGGAGTCACACTTGTGGGTTGTAAAGGTTTGAAGCAAGTAGTGTGGTTGGAAAGGTGAACTTAGTATTTTTATTATTGAATGACTCGCGTGTGGCCACTATCTCATCTGATGTAACCTATTCAGGTATCTGCCTAGTTTGCAAGTCAGGGTTCCATAATTTGTATTTTGCCTTTTCTTGTAGTTCTTATTTGTAAACCATTTTTTATAAAAAAATATTTAATTTTTTATTATTTTTGAAGACCTGTCAAAAAACAGATTGAGTTGGTAGATGTGGTGGGATTTGATTGTGGAAGATGGACAGAATAGCATTTGCTTACCATGAAAGTTAGTGGTCAAGCGCAAGCCTATTGACGATAAAAAAAAAACAGAATCCTTTTTTTGGCAAAATGATTACCTTCAGTCAATATATTCTGGGCAATATTATTTTGTAGCGGCACCAACGCCGCCACTTACGAACCAATGACATGACGATGACGGCACACAAATCCTGCAACGCGCAAGCAAAGTTTCAGTCGTGATTTGAGCACATAAAAAAAAAAAAAACGTTTATTTACCTTACACAGTAGTTAGATAATTGTATTAGTTTTGTATACATTAATTGAACTAACAATGACGTTGAAATATTACCAACGGATCCCAAACTAGGCACATCCTGTATCTTGGTGACAGAGTTTGTAATTTAAAGTGTTCTGCTAGCGCAGCAAGGCAATTGATAACAATGATTAATAAACAAAAATATTTTTATACAATATAAATACATTATTGGATTACAGATTGACTTAGGGCCAAATAGACTTGTTTGAGCAATTTTGAATTCGGAATCGTTCTCACCTTTAAAAAAATATAATTAATTTGCGCGCTCTATTTACTAGGCTTTCAATATGAGGTTTAAAGGAGAGTGTTTCATCTATTATAACCCCGAGATATTTTATGTTGCCTGCTTTGATGATAAAATGACTATTACACATTCTGACTGGGTGGAATCCTCATTTATGGGCATACAGATGAGAGTTAGTAATGTTAAATTGAGATTTGCGCATGGAGAAGTGAATATATTTTATCTTTTCAGCATTTAGGGTTAGACTTTTTGTCTAACCCTAAATGCTGAAAAGATAAAACACAATTTTTTTTTGTGAATTGCTACAATTAATTACTGGTTTTCGAGTTAATAGGTAAACTGTGTCATCAGCATATGATATGAGTTTGCCTTGTTTGATAACTAGATCGTTTAAATAAATCAGGAATAAGGTTGGTTCCAGAATGCTTCCCTGAGGAACACCATAACTAATATCAGCAACTTCAGTACGGAATTTAACTATAATATAAACCAATAAATAACGTATATACAGTTTGATAAGAATAATTATGTACAAGAGCATATAAAAATCGAATTACCATAATATCCAATTTGCGTATTATTTTCCCAACAATGTTGGAATCGGCTGCAGTTTTCGCGCTTGACCACTATCTCACCTGATGGTAAGCGATGATGTGGTCGACGGTGTAACACGCTTCGCACGCACTCTTGACTTAAAGACCCCAAGGTTGTAGCTACTCGTATCTGGAAACACATGCAGACTCCGGCAGGGAATTCTACTCCTTAGCTGTACGCATAATGAAAGTATTTCCAAATCGTTTAGTGCGTATGGGTGGGATGTCCTCCATGTACCGATGGCGCATCGCCGTACGTCTTGTAGTCCGATGATGAAACGGGCTAGGCGGAATTAGATCATGCAACTCCATCGCAGAATCTCCGAAATGTAACCGATATAAAAAAAAAAAAAAAATGTTTATTTCAATTACATAAAGCATTAACATAGTTGATGTGGAGATCGCCTTTTAAGCAAGAAGATGCTTGTGATAGGTGACTCCGCTCTTCCACTTAACATTATACAGTGTATGCAATTGTAAACGGGAAACCAAAATAAAATAATAAAATAATGATAAAGAAATAATCATAATAATAAAAGAAAATACAAAAGGGAGTGCGCTTGTGTGAATTGTGCGAGTAGGTTTTGAGTGTGTGTGTAATAGTGTCAGTATGCGTGCGTGAATGTGTATAGTAGTGTGAGTGTAGGACTGTAGATTTTATTTATGTTAAATTTGATTGCCTGCATATAGATATAAGTTTATGTTTTAGCTAGGTTAAGTTCTACGCTTAGGTTAGCCCTGCGACAGTGTCTTGGGATCGGAGGGAGCCAGGAACAGCTTCCTCCACTAACGATTTCGTTACTGAGGACTTATTTTTTATAGGACAGATTAAGGAAGCGATGTTACCATGGCCTCAATGTCGTCATAGGTTTTAGTCTTAAGCCATTAAGTCACAACCAATTTACAGTCACGGAGTTTCAGAGGATAGACGTGTAGTTCCTTATTTAATAGATTGTATAAGTGGGAAGATTGCCTTGCATACTGCCTCTTGGCAAAAACTGATCTAATTGGGACAGTTGGCGCGACTAAGTAGCGTCGTCTGCCACTCATACCCGGCTTTATGGGATCATACGGAAGGGATTTGTGTTTTCTCAGGATAAGATGCAGTATGTAAAGTTTCCTTACAGAAAAAAGGTCAGAGGTTAGGTAAAGGCTTTGGGTCGGGAACCTAAAGGGTTTAAAGAGCATAACCTTAATCAAAGATCGCTGCGCCCTCTCAAGTTCCAAAAATTTAATTTTTGTTGTCCCACCCCAGCATGGCAAACAGTACGTAAGAATCGATTGGGCCAGCGATAAGTAGACTTTGTGCAAAAGATTCTTTGAAGCAATGTGTCGCAATGTTTTAAAAGTCCATATTAATTTCCTAGCCCTTTTCATGATCAGTTCAGTATGCATGTGCCAGGACAGGCGCTGGTCAATCATGATGCCCAGATATTTAGTATACTGTAACCTGTCAATATTTGTACAAGAGCAGTCAGGAATTGGGGGGTTGGCACAGCAGTGGATCTTTATTTGGAATTCGAGTGGTGGTTGAGTGTTTGCATACTTGGTGAAACATATGTAGTTGGACTTGGAGGAATTTAGTGTGAGGAGGTTATATTTGAGCCAATCTGCAATCTTTGACAGGCCGGATTCGGCTGACCTTCTAACTTTTGCCCAAGTCTTATCGGCAAAGACTATGGCAGTATCATCTGCATAAGAGAAAATGTGACCCCCGTCAATACTCATGTTGCATAGGCTATTTATATAAATAAGGAACAATGTCGGACCAAGGACACTTCCCTGTCCGACGCCGTACGAAGTAGTTTCTTCTGTGCTAGTGAATGCCCCTATTTTTACTGTTTGTTTGCGTTTATTCAGGTAGGATTTGAATAGCTCGAGAGGGGACCCCCTTATGCCGATGCTTTCAAGTCTGTGTAGAAGTATGGGGACAGAAACTGTGTCGAAGGCCTTTTTGAGGTCAAGGAAAACTGCCAGGCATTTGCTACCCTTATCCACATTGTCAACTATAGTAGATGTTAGTGACAAGACCGCATCCTCAGTAGACCTTCCCTGCCTGAATCCAAACTGAGAAGGGGACAGAATGTTGTATTTAGAAAGGTATTTAATTAAGCGTGAGTTTAAGAGTCTTTCTAGAATTTTCGAGATAGAAGGCAGTACTGAAATTGGCCTATAGTTTGACGGGTCTGAGCTGTCTCCACACTTGTACACAGGCGTTACTAAGGCTATTTTCAAGGCATCCGGGAAAAGTCCCTGCTCAAAGCATAGGTTTGTCAAATAACTAATTATTGGGACAATTAGATCGTGTGCAGCTTTAAGGAATTTAACTGGAATGTTGTCCCAACCAGGAGCACTGTCTAATTTTAAACCCATAAGTGTGGAATGGACTTCACATGGGTCTGTGTCGAGTAGAACAAAAGATGAGGTCGATGTATAGTTAGGATCGTTATTAATTACTGTAGAATGTGTTATGTGTGTTCTATATTAGTGTCCGAGTTATTTCTCGGCCCCTCCACAAGATAAGATAATTACTGTAGAAGACAGAGGTGGTGTGATATTATCGGCAAGAAGCTTTCCTATGTTAGAGAAAAAGCTATTCACTTTGTTAATAGAGTTCTGTGGGGTATTGGATAGTTCCAAGAGATCCAAGTTAAATGTTTTTTTAGGTTTTCGCTGTGTAATGTTGTTAATGATTTCCCACGTTTTTTTAGGATTTTTTTGTGCTTTAGCAAGTTGGTCTCTGTCATGTTTTCGTTTTTGTTTTTTTATGATGCAGTTGCAATAATTCCGGTACCTTTGGATATAAAACTGACAAGCTGGTAACTCGACGACGATGTATATAAATATCAATATAATCTATCTAAATCAAATATACTTATTGTAATATAAAAACTTAAACGAATAATTAATATTTAAGATTAATATTTAATTTGACATGAAAATAAAAAGATTTACGTATTAGTACATTAAACAAAACAAATAGAAAGGGAATAGATAGCTAAAATGTTAATAGATAAGGAAAATATTTTTATTTGTAATAATATTAAGCGCTATTCCTCTCTCCTAGACACTGACTGTATCTAGAATGTTGCTGTGCCCGACAGGGTCCATAATTGTTTCTGTAACTTATATTTACCACCTGTGTGAACATTATGGATGCAATAAATTTAATTTGAATTTGAATGTTCAAGACTCTGGAGCTTTGACTCGACCAGTGCCATTGCGGATGAGCCTCTTGGCCCGTTTTTCGATCGACTCTAGTGCATCATGCTGGTATTTAGCAGATCCGTCCCAGAAATGAGAACAGTATTTCATGCAAGATCGACCTTGCGCTTGATACAACTTAAGCAGCTGTTCTGGCGTGAAGTACCGTCTCACCTTCGCAAGGATCCCCAACTTTTTGCCATCCGGTTGAGCCTTTGTCTCAATGTATGGCCCAACTTTGAGTGTAGATGTCAACGTTACGCCAAGAAGTCCAAGAAGGTCCGTTATCGGTACGGTTACACCTCGGAAAGATGGAGCCGGGTTAAATTGGCTCTTTTTCGCGGAGAAGAGACACGCCTGTGTTTTTGCGGCATTGAACTTGACCAGATTGGCATCGCCCCATTCGGATACTGCTTCCAAGGACAAGCTCAAGCGCTCCACCATGGCCTCACGGAGAGACCGGACCTGAGGCCCAGTAGCCCGTGCGTTGGACAAGTGTTGCAAGTTAATCTCTCAGCAACAGTGCTGTCATCTGCATACCCAAAGGTCTGAGGCCTGTTGCAGCTGAATATCAGTATTTTACATGGAGCAACTGCCTCTGACCTCCATAACCCAGTACCATCCGTACTACGAACCATCCTCAGCAGTGTTGGTTTACCTTGAACCGAAGACCGTGGGGCTATAAATACTACGATAATAGTTTGCGGTTCATAACAATAAACAAGCGCAGTAGAAGAACCGATTATCAGGACTGTGGAATTAATCATGTTGCAATTCAAGATTTTGTTTTTATTATGATAAGTTTCAGTACGATAATCTTATATATGGAAGGATTTGGAGGAGGCCTTTGCCCACCAATGAGAGTGACAGTGTGGGCTAGATAAAATAAAAAAAATCGGCTACTCAAACAGCGCCCTGACTTGCAGACGCAGAATTATCTATTACTAGGCACTATTGTGGCCGGTTTCTCAATTGAGTACCTATTTGGAGTATAGAACGTGTCAAACCTTAACTTTAATCATAACTTTAACCATCATCATTCAAAGACGTCCACATCTGGACATAGGCCTACCCCAATTGTCACCACACTGATCGATCATGTGCGTCTCGGAATCACCGGATTCCCGCAGCTTTGACCAGGTCATCGGTCCATCTACAGACAGGCTTTTCAACGTTGCGCCTTTCGGTTCGCGATCGCGGTCTACTTAATATTAAAGAGTTTGAAAAATACTCAACTTCAAATACTTAATTCAGAAATCGAGAGTTAATAAATGAGAATTAACGAGTAGGGAGTGTAAGCAATAATTATAATCAGTAGCTTTAATTGTTGCTCATACTATGATTCGCCTTGCAAGTGTGATGCATACTACTTTAAGACTTGCAGGGACCAACTCATCCCACTCACATCAAGCTAAAAGCAATATTAATCTATTCAACATTAAATTTTCGCTTAATAACTACGAAAACGACTTGAAAATATTGAATATCATTGAAACATAATTGAATGAAACGTAATTGAATTATCCATTTCATTAATCTGTTTACAAAACTGTGAGTAAATGGTGCGTTATAATTACATGAACGACAATGGATATATCCTAAAATTTTAACACGGGAGGGTTGCGGAACCCTATATAATGGTATTATACGGAACCCGGGGGTTCGGCTGATTTAATTTGAGTTTGTTTAGTGTTGCTGCGATTGATTCTACTTCGTTTTGTGAGATTAAATATTAAATGGAGTATGGTATTTAAGGGGTAGTTGCTTGGAAACAATTTTAAATATTTTATTTTGTTCTTTTTCGTGTCAGGATGTGGTCACCTCATGTTTAAATTTTGAAACTATAAGAAATAAAGAGTGCTTGGGATCATTTAAGAGGTCTTTGTTTAGATTCCTTTACGATAGATGTTACTATTCCATCACTGAGTTTACTACTGATAAACAGAGTTATAACGATTCCAACTTGCCAATTATACTTTTACTACCACTTATGATTTTATTTATTGATTGTGAATGTGATCGGTCAAAGTGGCGACGCCTGGGGGAGGCCTATGTCCAGCAGTGGACGTCTTTCGGCTGAAATGATGATGATGATGATGATGATGAATGAATGTGTTTATTTATCTAAAATTGTAATGACCTGTTTACCCGTCATTTATTGAAGAGTTCTGATGTATATCTCCGAAGTTCTTCATCAGATCTTAAATAAAATAAATGGGACCACATGACAAGCGCCAGCGTTCAAATAAAAAAAGAATCATCAAAATCGGTACACCCAATACAAAGTTCAGAGGAAACACACATAAAACAGAAAAAATACAGTTGAATTGATAACCTCCTCCTTTTTGCGAAGTCGGTTAAAAACTGGGCCTTAGGACCGATTTCACCAATGAAACTAATCGCGATTAGTTTAACTAAACTCAGTTTAAGCAAATAAAGCGTTCTGATTGGTAGTTTTTCAGCGGTCTCAAGCAATCAGTACGCTGTATTTGCTTAAACTTAGTTTAGTTAAACTAATCGCGATTAGTTTCATTGATGAAATCGGCCCTTAGTCGTCCTGCTTACGTGCGTGCGCGGCACCAGCGCGGCCGCACCGCGCTCTTGGTGTAAATTGTATGGAAAAAATCAACCGGTCTAAATTGAAAGAGTCCTAGGAGTCAGATTATTTAACAAATGACCTATATTTTTAAGTCTGTTATGATTTAGATTTAATCTTTTTTAAGTACATAAAAGTTACACAGTAAATTATAATCAAACAAAATAGAATAGTGCAACATATCCTTTCTTCTTCGTTATACTTATTCGTTAAATAAAGAAAGAAAAATCTTCTACTGGTACCACCCAAAGCAGTGGCAGTGTGGTTTTCGTGTAACAGATTCAAAAACCGTAAAGAAAGTATTGTATTAAATGCTTACTCCAAAACAAGGGTGAAATGGGTTTGATTCCTCGGGGGATAGGGATCATAGGGGTGGATGTGGTCCGAAACTCCGAATGTGGGCGCATGTGCTTGAAATTACTTGCGAATAACTAAAAATATTATTTTATTGTAAAGTTTCTGCAACTATGGCGTGTATGAGCGTGTGTTGTTATTAAGTGTGTGATTGACACCTTCTTTCTTTGTCGTGTGAGGATGTGGCCACCTCTGGTGTCAGAGTTAAAAGTCAATTAAGCCGGATCTGAGAACCCCACAGGCCTCTGACTTGGCTATTTCAGACTTACATTAACTATATAAGTCCAGGTTTCCTCACGATGTTTTCCTTCACCGTTACCTGTGATGTCTAAGATAAACTTAGAATGTACATATGAAGCGCGAGAGGCGAGGTCTTAGTCACTGGGCCACCACCACAGTGACCTTATTGACACCTACTCATAATCATCATCATTATCATAATTTCAGCCGAAAGACGTCCACTGCTGGACATAGGCCTCCCCCAGGCGTTGCCACATTGACCGGTCCCGTTCGTCTCGCATCTCATCATCATCGTCTTAACGAGGTCATCGGTCCACCTAGTGGGAGGCCTTCCAACGTATCGTCTTCCGGTTCGCGGTCGCCATTCCAGAACTTTTCGGCACCATCGGCCTTCCGTTCTACGAGCAATGTGCCCTGCCCACTGCCACTTAAGTTTAGCAATTCTTCGGGCTATGTCGGTAATTTTGGTCCTCCTGCGGATATCATCATTTCTGACGTGATCACGCAAGGAAATTCCGAGCATAGCCCTCTCCATTGCCCTTTGGGTGACTTTAAGCTTTCTGATAAAGCCCATTGTGAGCGACCACGTCTCGGTCCCATAGGTGATCACTGGCAACACACACTGGATCATAGACTTTTTTCTTGAGACACTGCGGTAAATTGGACGAGAAGATACCACGCAACGTCGCGAACGCCGCCCTGCCGAGTCGGATTCGACGGTTGACCTCTTTCTCGAAGTTGGACCTACCCAACTGGACCGTTTGTCCTAGGTAGACATAATCGTCTACAACTTCGAGTGTAGTCTCCGATCTTGATAGGAGTGGGTGTTACATGGGCATTCACCATGACCTTGGTTTTGTCCATGTTCATTTTAAGACGTCCACTCTTTCGGAAGCTCTACTGAGGTCATCGAGCATTTTACTCAGGCTCTCCATGGTCTCAGCCATGACCATGCCATGTCGTCGGAAAACCAAAGGTGAGTGATGTTCTCGCCATTAAAGTTGATGCCTAGCCCCCTCCAGTCCAGAACCTTGAAGACATCCTCCAGCGCAGCAGTGAACAGTTTCGGCGAAATGACGTCTCCCTGTCTCACGCCGCGCTGGAGAAGGATTGGTTTCGAGGTCTGACCCTGAAGACGGACTGACATGGTGTCGTTTTTGTACAGACAGTTCAACACCTCAATGTACCGGTAGTCGATCTGGCTGACTAGAGACTGCAGTACAGCACTGAATCAATCATTACAGTACTTATAATGTAATTATTGATTCAGTGATATTTTCTGTGAAGCTTTCTTGCTTAGTTATTTTATACTTTAAAACCCATCCATACTTAATATTATAAATGCGAAAGTAACTCTGTCTGTCTGTTACCTTTTCACGCTTAAACCGCTGAACCGAATATGTGGCGATCGGCACGCATCTACGGACCGACCTCGACAAGCGTTGCTTAAGAGGAAATGCGGTCGCAGACATCCGACTGAATTTCCTAAGTAAAAGTTATAATTCGAGGCTTGGCTTTTGCCTACTTCCTCTTCCAATTTTGGATCAATTTAAAAGATACTCGTATTCGATAAACTGAAAAAGTAAGATATATACTGAGCCCCTATTCTTTCTTTTTTTTCATTTTAAATTGTCATATTTGTACACTTGTTTACAGCACAATTTTAAGGTTTTTTTTTATTTTATGTTATCGATAGGCTCGCGTTTGATCACTACCTCGCCTGATGGTAAGTACGGGGAAGCACGCTTGCCTAGAAGTAACCTATTCGATTCCTTTTCGATTTTTTTGAGTGTTCTAGTGCTTCTAAAGATAATAATTATATGTATCATCAAAAAAGAAAACATAGGGGCACAGTATGTATCTTTATTTTTAACCGACTTTCCAAAAAGGAGAGGTTCTATTTTTCGACTTTATGTTTGCTTTTTTTTTGTGTATGTTCACCGATTTCACTGTCAATTGAGGGACGATTAAAAAAAATTTTTTTTGTTTGGAAGAGTCAGTTCCGAAATTGGTCCCTTTTTAATTTGGTGAAGATCTGATGAAGAACTTCGGAGATATACAATAGAACTCTTCAATAAATGAAAAAAACTTTCTTCTTTAAAAAACTTTCTTTTTGGAACTAACGAAAATAAAAAACCGGCCAAGTGCGAGTCGGACTCGCGCACGAAGGGTTCCGTACTTGGTAAATTGCGGTTTACGATTTATGACGTATTAAAAAAAAAACTACTTACTATATCTCGTTCAAACCAATTTTCGGTGGAAGTTTACATGGTAATGTACATCATATTTTTTTTTAGTTTTATCATTCTCTTATTTTAGAAGTTACAGGGGGGGACACACATTTTACCACTTTGGTAATAATTTTTGAAGACCTATCCATAGTTACCCCACACGTGTGAGTTTGATGTTTTTTTTTTGTTTTTTTTTTCTATTTTTGGGTGAAAATCTTAATGCGGTTCACAGAATACATCTACTTACCAAGTTTCAACAGCATAGTTCTTATAGTTTCGGAAAAAAGTGGCTGTGACATACGGACGGACAGACAGACATGACGAATCTATACGGGTTCCGTTTTTTGCCATTTGGCTACAGAACCCTAAAAATGGTACCTACCAAAGACACCGACTTCCAAAAAGAAAGTTTTTTTCACTTTATTGTGTTTTCATTTGGAAGTCGGAAGTATTTTTTTGTCAAAAAGATTTTTTATTCAGTTTATGGAATATCTTTTAAATTGGTCCAATTGGAGGAGGAAATAGGCGAGAACCAAATCTCTAATTATGACTTTTTACTTATTAAATTCAGTAGGATGTCTGCGACCACGTTTCCTCTTAACCTTGAAGATTGACCCGTACGACAGTTATGATTTAGCCACGGGTTCAGTAGACATGTTTATTTAAGTATTGATATTTTAGGCTGATTGAACTTTCAGAGAGGCATGGTGCGCAGTTCTTAAGTATACAAGAATCATAGCAGGTGGCATTCTGCAGTGTTTGCCTACCCCCATGGCAGAAAGGCGTGATTTTATGTATGTGCTTTTCGCTCAGACTTTCTTACACTGGTAACTCATTTTCTTTAAAACTTTTTATTTATTAAAACTTCATGCAACATACAGGTACTCGTAGGCGGACTTAATGCCTGAGGCGGTCTCTACCAGTCAACCAAGGGTGGTGGAGAGATAACACGGCAGGTGCATAAAAAAATAAACAATTACTGAAGTAAAATGGATACATAAGTATATATATAGTTAGAAATAGATCAAGTAGGTATTTGATTATAGGCCTACTTATCAAAGAACTTGTCTTTAATGTTCAAAAGTCCTTGTTTTATTAGTTTAATGGTTTTACTAATTTCCTTATAAGTCAAACCAGAATCTGGTCATTTCTTAATGGTTTTATAGTATACCTAATTGGAACTAAGTCAAAAAACAAAATAGTCTAACTGCAGCATACTAAACTACGTCTTTGTTCTAAATAACTTAACAAAACATTTCTCTTACATTCACGATAAACTACACCTGTGCATAAAATACTTTATATGGACGTAAACTCCTGAAAGTTTTGCAGAGCATCGTCACGTCCGCTCTCGATCGCGGCCAACAATCGTCTGAGCGCAACAAAAACACGTGGGGTACTCCACACCGAGGGGCGGGGCTGAGAATTACGACCAGCCAATGAGAAGGCTGGATTCCTCCTCCCTCTCGCTCCCACGGATGTTTGTCTCCCTCCAATTCGTAGATACCGTAGTCGATTCTTCATACTGAAGTATGATTTTTTTATTATCATTTTAAAGTTGGCAAATATGGTGGAGTCCGCAGTTTGTGTTTAAATGTTGCCAAATTGTATGTAAGTGTGTTTGTGTTACATTAAGAGCTTCTTATGAGATAAAGTTTTATTAAATGCTTTTGTTTTATAGAGAATGGCACTTTTATTTTGGCTTTTGTGCCATATGTTTTTTTTAGAATTAATTTTCAGCGATTTTTTCATCTTCTGTGTATGTTAATTATGAAAAAAAACTGTTTTACATTTTTGTCAAGTCAAGACGGTTGGGGAAATTGCACGTTATCTATCTAACGGCAAAGTATAAATAACAAAGATTAGGGAGGCCTTTGCCAAAGGGTATACAGGGAATTATAAAACTTAAAATTGGAGTTATGTTTTAACTACATGGATAGATACATATTAAATTTGGATTTCTGACATAAGGGTATAAATAAATAATTAAATTATTTTGACCAAATAAAAATCCAAATCCAGTTCATAGAGTTTTTCTATTAAAAACCTCATACATTTCAAATCACTTCCAGTAAACATTGTCAACCACATATTTTTTATTGAATTTTGTAAACCTAATTAATTAAAATGATATTGTATAGCGTCACCTACATCTATACCCAGTCTTATAATCTAGTTTGCACTACAATGTGAAACATTTAATGGAGTTGTAAATATAAATTGATATAACGACTAACTGTCCTTATATCAATTTATGCCATATATTTTATGTCGTTATATGCCATCAATCTTCGTCGATTAAAACCTCAATAAATCATAAGTACTTTATATAAATGGCGACTAAAGATTAACTGCAAGTATTTTTTGTATGAAAATATATTAACACGGATTGTGAACGAGTTTTGTAATTTACAGCTAATCATAGTTTTGTGTCTGTCAATTTATATCTATAGGTATTTTATAATTGCTATTTTTACTACTAATCAAGTCGTTAATTTCTACTGTGTCAACTAACTCTTAGATTGCATCAGACGGTAAGTATTAACATGAGTTGAGTCAGTTTTAAAACTCAGTTAATATGCTAAGTAAATCAGAAAACTATCAAGAAAATTGACGGCTGTTGATCTATTCGTCAATATATATACATCTAATAATTAGCGAAATATTTTACGTACCAATTAAATTCTTAACTGAAACGTGATTAATGTAATAATATTTAAGCACTATCTGAAAATAATATCTGTTATTAGTTTCATTATAAATGCTGTACAAACTTGATTCATTAACATCTCAACCTCTCTAACAATCTCAAATAAAATTTCATTCATCTTCGAAGTAGTAAGGAAATAACACATTATTGTTAAAACGTTTATACCACCAACTTCCTACTCATTAACATAAAAACTAATTACAGAAACACATCACCGATTGATGACATAAAAATTAACCTTAATCTAAATTGAACATTAGTAACGGTGTTATAAATATTTCGTATAATAAATATCGAACCAATTTATATTTCAAGTCAATAAATACCTTTATTCAAATGAAACACACGGTACTCTCAACTCTACTGCTAATAACATAAAGTGTAATTTTGGTGATAGTGGTGTGTAATAGGCAGATGATAAAAGGCCGACAAAGCAAAGGTGGCGGCTAATTGACGCGGCGAGAAGGAAACCGGGACACAGGGGGAGGGTGAGGTGCTAGTGTGAGCGGGTAGCGGGGTGCTAAGCGGAGCGAGTGATGGACATTCATGAAGGTCAGGTGAGATCCAGTAGTATAAGAGAACTTGAAAGGAAAGTAATGCAACTTTTGAAACACAAACTGGGTCAAGGAGGAAGAACAATTAAAACATGTAAGTTCAATATCAGGCTGATCTATCAATAGTTTGATTTTATTTCATCAGTGGTGACTATCAGTTCCTGCAACATAGAGGAGTTAGGCACTGATTAACATTTATGGATCTAAACATATAATCAGGATAGGTAAAAAGCTTTACGAACAGCTAAGTAAGCTTCAGAAACTCTTATAAAACACAGTTTTGTTTATGATCTGAGTCATAAATGAGAATACATTGTGGCCTTGGGTAACACTCATAGTTTTCTCGTTTCTTGCACTTTCTTCTCCATGGAGATCTACGTTTTTGAACGAGCAAATAGCTGCAACTTTCCAACTAACTAGCCAAATCCTCGATTCGTTAGTTCGAAAGTGCCTGTAAATGGTTTAGTTGATAAAAAAGCCTTTAGTTTTTTAAACCTTAAAAAGAACGAGGGTCGGTTCTCACCTCTATTGAACACACGTGACAAATAACCTATCTGAAATACGAAGTAGTGCTTAAATTATCGCTACAAGAATTCCTTACCCGCTCTCAGTGGCACCTGTCCCCAATTCCTATGTTATATTACATCCGGTGTGTACAATACCTTGGCTGGTTCCCCGCGGTCCATCCTCGACCTTTGTGTAAGCGGCACCCGGTCCAGGGTCCATTGTGTGGCCGAGACTTGGAGATATTTATCTCGTGTTGTGATGGTCAGCTTGATGGGTTGGTATTTTATGTGAGGATTAAGATAGGGGTCATGTTGTGATCAAGGGGTTTAAAGGGGATATTCATACCTAGATTTATAAGTTATTGTTGGTTTAAAAATTTATAAAATGTCCATTGTGCTCTGCTAACTACAAGTTATTAGCAAGTTCAATCAGTCAAGTAGGTGAAAAATGTTGAAATAATTACTTATAATTTTTTATTTAATGAAACATTGAAGAATGTTAATTAGGGAGTTTAGTATGCTTAGGCAGACAATAATTTTGAAAATCTAACTTATCTAGAAATCAAGACATAATTTAGTTGTATGCAATCAATATACAACTTCTATTTCATACTTACAATCAGAAAACCAAATTTTAAAAAAATAAGCTGATTAAAAATAAACCCCCAACTTATAAATGAATAATTCTATTAAAAATAATACTACAAAATACAAAAAACATCCTGAGCCTGAGTCGGTCGGTGAAACCAAACCCGATTCACTCAGACAGGATGCGCAAGCGATTCCGTTTATTAATAGTTTAAAAACCGTTTATTGTTCCGCCATCTTTATATCAGGGGCGGCCATTATAGGGGATTTAAAAAACGAATCACAAACGTCAAAGTGTGGCTTTGTGATGACAGTTTGATTGTGTGTGTTTGTGTGACTGCGTGACTGTTGGCGATATGATCGGTTATTTTAAATGTAATTGTAGATAATTGTATTTTAGAAGATTATTTTTTGCGGTTTATTTTCTATTGTTGTTGTATTTGTATATAATTATTTGAGTACTTATGCTAGTTGGCCATTTAGCATATTGCTAAATAGAAAGTGAAATTATTTTTTAATGAATGGATCTAATTTTCCCATTTAAAATATTTTTTGAGATTCTGCTTCAAAATATTAAGATGAATGAAGCCAGGAAAACATTTTCAGATGTCCACGTAAATAGTTATTTGAAAGAGCTTTCAAATATATTCTGTTTATATTTTTAAACATTATAAAAATAACAACTTACTTAATTTAAGCATTTTCTAAAAGGCTATTTATTATTATCAGGTACAATGAACTTCCGTTACCTGTACCTACTTATTTTATTACTCGTCATAAAACTTTAATTTCTCAAAAAAAATACAACAGCAATTTCTCAAGTCCATCCAATAACCTATCTCGAGTGTATAATAACTGAGACGACAAGCAATTAATCAAGTTTAATATCTGCACACTACGGAACCCATCCCTTAGCAGATGTCGCTAATTCTATGGGTGTTTTATTTCTTAACAAATCGAGTGCCGTGTCAATTAATGTTATATTTGTCACATAAATTACCGGAGATCCTTCCGCTATTATCCGAACGCGTAAACTCTGCCATTCTAGCTTATTATTCGTGGCACAATAGTTTTTAGCGGGTGAGGGTCGGGGGGAAGGGGGGCGGCCCGCAAAAACTGCACCCGACTTAATTATAAAGAGACAAGAAGCGCCATTAAATAGCGATTCGTTAAATCTACGCTCTTGTGTTAACACCACACGTGTTCCATCTCGCTCTATCGTATGTGAAACAGAGCGGGATGGACAGAGGTTGGGGCGACAGCTTGGTTTAGGGGCGGCGTCCGCGATATAAGGTTTAGATTGACTGGGCGGCGTTCTCTATTCAAGTTTTTTTCTGTTTGCGAGCTTCGGCGGGTTCCAGTCCGCGACGCTTTTCATTTGGTGTCGGGTCGCGCGCGCGGACACACGTCTCGTGTCTATGCGATGACCGAGTGATACGGACTTGTGTTGCACACGTTATATTATATGCAGTGGACTCTCAACATGTCGGAGCTTCGTGGTTCTCCGCCGTTGTCTCGTGGTTTGGAGCATGGTTTCGGGGCTCCACTGGCGGCGTTGAGTTCCTTGGCGGAGGCGCCTCCTCCAGCGCCGAACCCTCACGGGATCGACCACATCCTGTCGCGGCCGACGGTGGGCGGTGGTGTGGGCGCTGGTCTGCTGACTCCCCGGCTGTCGCTGGCGGCTGCGGCAGCTGGCATGGCTCATTACCTGCAGCACAAGCCGCTGTACTGGCCTGGCTTCCAGGGGCTGGTATCTAACCCCATGGCGTGGAGAGAACGGCTACAGTCGAGTGAGTATTTTTTGTTTTTTTCGTGTATTAGAGCTTCAGGTTATTTAAGTATTGTAGTACTAGTTACCAAGCGCGGCTCTGTCCGCGTATCCGCGATCCGCTTTATAAAGTTTAACCTATGTTATTCTGATGTATTTTATACATTACTTGTTCTGTACGTTATACATGATCTACTTGTTCTATAAACAAACATCCATCCATCCTCACAAACTTTCGTCGAATAATATTTTTTAGTGGGATTAGTACAATTGTCAAGCCCGTCACGAACTACGTTTGTTCAAAGTATATAATATCTGTTGGTCCTGGGACTGGGACAGCCAATATCACTGATTTTCAAACGTTTTTCCTTGAAGAGGATTTCTTCTGATGTAAATGTTTTCAAATTCATCCAATTAAGATGATAGATAATCTAATAGGAATATGCTCACCTGATAAATATCTATGGCTAGTTTATTTATTAGGAGATAGTAAGATAGCTAGTTAATGTTTTGTATTTGACTATCTCAATGATCTACAGGTGGAAAATGAAATTGATATCTTTACATAGATAGATCTTATAGAAAACTAATAATTTTAAAAATACAGTATGTTCAATATTCATGAGCTTTTCACATTAAATTACAATAAAATTGTTTTATTAGAATTTTAAATGGCGTTATTAATTGGATGGTTCATTAGAATGTTTTATAAATGCAAATAACACAAAATAAATAGGAGTCGTATAAAAGACATCAACGCGTCACGATTGCTGATCTTATGAAATCAAATGACTATTTAATGTTTGATTTTATACCTATCTACTAGTTATTTCTTTCTGAAGATCAAATAATAATGAATAAATTATTAATAACAAACGTGTTTTATAAGATTGAATGTTAATTACCATTTTGTAAAGGTTTATTTGACGATTAACTTTTGATGGACTATTTTGAAACGGATTAACAATACCTACCTACTTTATTAGCTAAAGAAATCCTTTAAATGTTAGATTATAAAAGCAATTAATGACTGGCAATTTATTATCATATTGGCAATCTTGTGCGCATGCCTATTTAGATAATACGCCTCACTTATAATTGATAAATCTAGGTTTTCATTTCAAGCCGTACTACTTAGCTTTATAAAAGTTTGTTACATGCTTATTACATACTTACATAGATATCTTCATACTCAATATATTGTATATGTAGCGCTACAAAATACGTTACTATTATACTCGTAGCCAGCCCACAACATGCTCAAATCTCAGCCTCTACCAATCTTGCCCACAAACCGGAACTACTTCCCAACTAAAGCCTCCTTCATCCGTGTTCCGGTGGCCGTCGGCCGTGTCCCGTCGGCCCTTAGCGGCGGGTTATAGCCCTAGGGCCGTTTGTGGCCGTTTACGGCCGTTTGTGCGGCGTTACGGCGCTACACGTACGGGTTGTATTGTGGAGTTGGATTTACTTGGTTATTGCTAAGATGGGGGTTTTGAAGAAAGGGTTTCATTTTTGTCTGTAAAATACCTATACTTAGTTTATTTATTATAAATAATAGAAATGTTAGATTTCGGGCATCGGGCGGTGGTTTGGTGTTTCTTAGTGAACTTATCTTGCATTTTTTTTAAGTACTTTGTGGAGAAATGGCTATAAAACACCCTTTTCTTCTGCGGTATGGTTCCTTAAAGATCTTCTTGTCATTAAGGTATTGGTGTTCAATATTTCTAATTATATTTCTAGTAGCATTTACTAGAAATGGAATGCGTATAGGATGTGGAAAATGTATGTGGAAAATTCTTGTTTTAAGTTTCCCTGTCTATAGGACATAGGATGATGATTATAAGTGAGAATTTACTTTTCAGTAGTGATGTGCAGCTGACAATAACATTTTAAGAAAATACGTTTAGATAAATTAAAAAATATTTATATGTTCCATCGCATATCCTATCTTAGTAAAGGAAATTACGCGAAGAGACAAAATAATTGAGCAATATTAATAAAAAGTAATATAATAAAACTTTGTGTCGTACAAAATTTAGAACCCAAATAAAATAAATGTAACCCGATGTTCCGCGGTAAAATCGACATTTATCGATCGAAAACTTATAAATATTCAGAGAAGTCATTTGTTCTGGGAATTAATAAGTTCGCCCACAATCGATTGATTTGTGGCTCATACTTACAGACGGAGGTATTCGTAATCTTGATACATTGACTGTTATTCACTCAAGACTTTAATGAAGTCTCTTTTAATCCCGTAATGAATGTGAAATTTTCATTTTCCGATTAAATATGACGTATTTGCGTTGATTGTTTCTTCTGAAAATAAAGGGCAATGACGGAACCTTTTTGGTTACTAAATACATATTTGTGTCTTATTTTGTCTTTATGTGACATTATTTAATGATCAGGCATTTAATAATAACATAATTGAGACCGAAATAATGACACTCCATAAATGCAACTTAAGAGGAAATGCAGTCGCAGACATTCGTAAAGTTAATGATACATTATCTTTAGAAGCACTAAAACTCTCAAAATATGCTCGAAATTGCACTGTTAACAGAGAGTGTACAAATTTGACAACTATAAATGAAAAAAGGAATACATAGGGGCACAGTATATATCTTTCTTTTTCAGTTTATGGAATATCTTTTAAATTGGTCCAATATTGGAGGAGGAAATAGGAGAGAGCCAAATCTCGAATTATGTATGACTTTTTACTTACACATTTCCTCTTAAGACATAACTCAAAACAGTTGAATGATGTCGCACCTAAATAGAACACTACTTGATACAAACTTAGTTTCATTATAGGTGTGAGAATGCATTGTGAATTGTGATAGTTCGCCTATGTTGTACAACAAGTTTAAATAAATTAATAATGATTCTACTGATACTGAATAGCTAATTACTTTTTTCTCTTGTCAGGGTACAAAATTATACAATTTCAGAATCTTTCACTATACCTTTTATAAAATAGTTATCGAATCTATGAAAATGGAATAAAATTAGTCTAATAAATCCTCGTCCTTTTGATTTTCAAATTAAGATGGTATTCATAATAAAAAGCCTCCTATCTATTCTTATACATAATAATAGACTTAGCGCTCGTCGGCAAACTATTCTTTCAACTGTCGACTTAAACTGGATTATTTAACAAAATACCCATTCACAAGCTTTTGAGTATTAGTTATGAATATTAATTCGCGAATAGTGACAATTTGTCAAACGAAACCGTAATATAATGTGTCAATAAATGAGATCTGTTTCTAGTCACAGAGGAATCTATGAGTTATAGCAGATCACTGGGTGTGGTCGGCATTGATCAATGAAGTTATGACTGTATTTACAAAAATATTATGCCGACTTCGTTGTGTAAGGATCAAAGAAGGCCGATTATGTGTGTAAGAGATATCGTCGTTAATTATTTGTGTGATACTTATAGATTTCAGTTTGGGGTATAGTTCATCATCATCAGCCTATTAATGTTTCCACGGCTGGGACACAGGCCTCTTCTCTATGAGAGGGAATGGGCCTTAATCCTCCACGCGGGCCCTGTGCGGGTGGGCGGATTTCAAATGTCTTCGAATTTTTGGTTCTAGGACATGCCGGTTTCCTCATGATGTTTTCCTTCACTGTTTTTAGAGCAGTGGTAATGAAATAATTTACACAAAGTAAAGCGCCTGCCTGGGTTCGAACCCACGACCTACGACACGTAAGTCGTGGCTGTTTCCACTGGGCCACCACTGCTCTTTAGGGTATAGTTATAGAGCTGTATTGTCTGCCGATGTTTAATTAAGTAAGAAAAGCTGTTTCGTTATGGTCCAGTGGTCGCTGCGGATGAGCATGAGGTCCCGAGTTCGACTCCTGGGTCGGGCAAAGTGTTATTATTGGGGTTTTCCTGGAGCCTGGATTTGTACCTGGTTGATGGCAAGAGGCTCACCCCCTATTATCCCTCTTAAGACTTAAAAATAACTGGCGTAATGTGGATGTATTATATGCGTATCGCTGCCGATCCTTTCGGGAAATACAGGCGTGATGTTATGTGTAAAAAAAAGCTTTATTTATGAAATACTAGCTTCTACCGGCGGTTACGTTGGCGTGAATGTCGGAAATCATGACGAGAGAATATTTTACCGGGATAAAAAGTACTATATGTGCTACTCCTGACTATAATCTATCTCTGTGCCAAATTTCATCCAAATCCGTCTAGCCGTTTGAGCATCAAAAAGTAACAAACACACACTCACAATCTTACGTCTTTATAATATTAAGTGTGATGATACACACACTCCTATTAGATTATTTTCATACCTCATGGGTTCATATAAGTACTTCCAAGGGGCCCTAGACAAGTGACATGCTATCATCGAAAGCGTGGCGATAGCGATTGGCAAAAAGTCAAAATTGTGTGGGATTTCGAAAAATCACGTGATCAATCTCATACATTTTGACATTTTGACTGTCGCCTTCGCTGACATCGGATGCCACTTGTCTAGAGCCTCAGGAGTCTGTATGAAACCGATAGTATTGCGAAATTTTTATACTCTACTAGACAATTGTGATTGAAATAATATTGGCTAATTACTCGATAAAAATCACCGTATTGAATGCAAAAAACAAATAATAAAACTTGCAAAACCTATGCAACAAAAGGAGAGGTAAGGATCTTAGTAAGCGTTCTGTAGTTTCTGCCTACCCCCGTGGGATAAAGGCGGGATTTTATGTATTTAAGTATTGCGAAATTTAATTTATACATACATACATACATAAACTTACGCCTTTTTCCCATGGGGGTAGGCAGAAACTACAGAACGCCACCTGCTACGATCCTTACATACTTAATTAAATAATTAAGTAATAAAAAAAGATAAAAAAAAAAAAAAAAGTTTATGTTATGTTAATGTTATGTTTTTTGTTGTTAATGTTTGTTATTGTTATGTTCTAAATTTAATTTATGTCTATTACATTGAACTGTATACCTTCAATTATTGACCTACTTATGTATGCCGCGGCGTGACTAAATAATTACTTGAGGTTGTGATACTAATGAGTATTTCAATGTCCTACTACCTAATATTAGAAATTTCAAAGTCTATTGGATGTTTGTTTTTAATCTACCTGACTGGAGGCTATAGTTTAGTCTCCACAAAATCGCCCGGTTAAGCAGTAGCCAATCACTCGGATTGACCTGCAAGACGCCACACACTATTAAAAAAATAAGTTTGTTATTCAATCACGCTTCAATCGCTGAATGGATTAGGAATACAAGTAAATTTTGGTCAAGATAAGGACGCAGGATACTTTTTATCCCGATAGTACGTTTTCGTGCGATATATTTTAGACATTGACACGGGCGAAGCTATTGCTGCACTGCGTATATTATACATACCTAGATAAAATAAATAAAAATGGCCTTTATTCGCTGACCAAAAGGTACTAAACTAAACGTAAACTTAGTACAGTTTTAACTTAATTATCTCATCAATCTTCTTCAACACTAGTTTAAAAAAAAATAAAAAAAAATCGTTTGAGTATCCGAGTATTACTCAGCAACCAGTTCGTTTGTCAGGTTGTTCTTCTTTGACATAGGCCTCCCCTAATTTCTCCTAACTTCCACTCATCTCTGTCACGAGATATCCTTCCCCATCCTTTTGGTAAGTGATCTGCCCATCTTTTTATATGACGTCCCTTTTGTCTTTTTCAACATATTTAAGTACAGGTATAAATATTTGCCAAGAAAAAAAAAACAGAAAGGGCAAAATAAAATAAAAAACTATTGAAACGAAATAATTATGCCTCTATTACCGACGCATAATTTCGCAGGTTGTTAAAATACCAAATAACATTGCCAAAATAAAATAAATAAATGTCGCAAATTCGCGTCACGCCGCCTTAACGAGGGTAACGAGTGTTCTTACACGAGAACAGGCTCTTTAATTAATATATTACTTGTTCTCGAGCGATGTGCCGCCAATCGATATGATGTCGAGCTGAAAACGATGCAATATGCGGCTTATCTCGCACTCGAGATAACCGCATGTCGCCTATTGTTACTATTGTGTTATGAGTAGTTAGAATTATGTTGCAGTTTATACCTAGTTAGTGAGAGGTTTACAGAAGAAAAGGTTTGTTCCATCAGGAAAACATATGAGTTTTAAATGCTATGAAACAATATCCGGCCATTCGGATTAAAAGATTGGGCTAAAATGAAGATGGCATTTGCGATTTTCACTTTCAAATAAAACTATACATATTTATATCTATTTGAATTTAGTAGACACAGTCAATACAATAAACTAATAAAGATATATAGAGTTCGCATTAATGGAAAAGTACAGTCACTCCCAAAAGCTATCGCCAGAATTTGACACGCAGATTACATTTACGACACAAACTAATATGTTATTCCCTATAACCTCAATCAATTATATTATTATTGATAAACTCACAAAATTCCCTATATCTCATCGTATCAGTTTTATTAAAAACACACAAAATATAATAACATTTGATGTGGCTGCGTCACGGATCGCGTCAGATTTTAATAAAAAGCTAAACACATCGAGTATAGATAGTCACGGCGAGAGCTTATTAAATGCCACGATAACATAATACTGGTATCAGTTGATAAGTGATCAGGTAATCATGTGTAAACTCAAGTATTTGACGTTTGACAGAACGCAATTACTTTGTCAAGCCTCGTATCATTAGAGGGTCATAATATCGGCAACGCATAGAGTGCAATCATAAACAGACAATATAATTAAATTGTACGTCAATATGTTTATCTATGACAATATTAGACGTGTCAAAATATGATGTTATTAAAACTGAGTGGAATATTTTGGGGGCGACTGTACTTATTGCTACCGTATTCGACGTAAAATTGATTTGATTTTTGGCAACAAAAACACGTTTCAAATGTCGTGCGATACTGCACCGTATATTGATTTCAAAGTTAATCATTTGGTTAATCAAGTATCCTAGAGAAATATCGAGATAGCCATGTTAACAAAAGCTATTTTATCCTATCTCAAAATTCATAGACTGGACTAAATTTAAATTACAAATTATTATGGTTTTTAAAAATATGACTTGAATAAGTGTAAATGTAAAGATCTGACTACGTCGAACTAAATATTATTTTGCCATCATTTTCATAGAACGAATATAATTGTATTCTGCCATAAGTTAACTCTCAGAGTGAAGCTATAACGAACGATAAGTATCAGATTATGCTAAATTAAAGGCAAAATCTAAAATACAAAATTTAAACCAACTCGCCCAATTACGTACATAAACAGAGACAGAAAGCACTACACAAAACATTAAGAGATTATTATTAAAATCCCAAAAACATTGGGGAAATTATTAATTAGTTAGGGCGAGGCGCGTTAGGCTGCGGTCTCACTGGCGCGCACGAATGAAGTGCCACACATTTTTTTAATTACAGTGTGTCCCCACACCCACCTCGGCCCACCCCCGAGGGGCCAGCGGCCCAGGGCGGGGGGCCAGCATATGTCGCCCGGAATTAAAATTCACGTTTGTGATGCAACATTCAATTGTGTCCAGTTATTCGATAGTGGGAGAGTTAAATGAAGTGTTTTTTGGCAAAAAGTATGTTTTTGTTAGTAGTTCGTCGGTGAAGTATGGTAATTGGTCGCCGGTCGCTGGTCTCTGGTCGCGAGGAGACCGCAAATTGGTTCGTTTTATTAGGTTTTGTTGCAACTGTTTTATGTGCTACTGCGGCCATACTTTCCACTCGAAAGTTCGTCGGGTAAAAAATAACACCTGCTTCAGGAACTCTAAATTATTATTATAGCAGTATTGCCTCGCTTGTACCTTGCCTTACCTTGCTGACTGAATTAAATTTTAAAACGGCACGACCTATTCTCGGTAACTCGTGCTAACACGAGATCTTCTGCTTCTTTTAAGCAAGGGTTAAGGAAGCTAGAAATTTCTACGCACTTGGTAGAATAATCGTGTATCACACTTAAATTTCTTAATAACACCATAGTTATGTCTGAAAGCTTTTCGGTCTAAAAAATATTATCTATATGCAGCCATACCACTAAACCACACATCTAGCAACTAAGGAAGGTGTTATGATTTAGAAAACTATGTCTGATTGAAGGTTGTTCGAGGGTCAAGCAATAAAATGATTTCAAAAAATTAAACTATTATATTCATCGATTATATTTTGATTCTATTATTTATAAAACTAAATATCCACTAACAATTTTATCAATATTGTAACGTTTAAGTACATCAGCAACAGCTTGTAAGTCGTAAAGAACCGAAATAATCGTTACAGCGGTCTCAAACTGTATTGTGTACCTAATGTACTCGGTGCGCCTCTAATTGATACGAGTATTACATCCAATAACTGTTCATGGTTCACTGAGAAACATAAGTTGTTTTGATTTAATTATAATGTCTTAAAAGGTGTTTTTGACTATAACTACCTTACCTTAAGATAAAACTCTCAGTGATACACTCTCACTGATACAGTGGAACAGTAGTATTATTACTAGGTACAATATATGAACGTAAATAATAGCATCAAGTTTTAGAAATATTTAGTTTGGCTTAGTGAAGCGGTTATCACTCAGTCCCCGGCGATTTTAAGAGATTAAGGGCGAAAAATAAATATATCTATAACTTGCATAACAGTATGCAAGTAGCTTGCATGCGATTGTGACATTACCAATCAGATTGTTTATGTCACAAGGGCATGCAAGCTACTTGTAGACTTTTGGGACTATTCCTCCAATCATGTTTATTTATATTATAAGCGGTACTTTGTTTTGAATATAAAAAAAAACACAGATAAACACAGACATCCTTTAACACCCTGGCAATATTGATTGTAAATATTTTCGATGTACTTTTCCACAGATTTATTATATGTTTTGATATACACATTCATAATTTCGGTTTATATAAAAATCATACCTCAATACCATCTCCTCTCTCTCTGATGATTGTTTTCATAGCCGTTTCATGGCGGTCATGAAAGGCTGGGCACAATTACAGCCGGACGGGCACAATCTCTGCCGCCCCCCACCAGGCCTAATGAAATTAAATTAAGAAATAACATAATTCCGTCCGCTCCGCCCGCTTACCGCACATTTTCGCGTACACCCTTGGATGTAGGGCTGTTCAAAGGTTTATTTAGGATTTGTTTATAATAGTTTAAATAGAAAGGTTTAAAAAAGCAAAATCATTTGAAATGATATTATCTTTTCTTTTAACTTATATTTAGTAGTTATCGTAAACAAAAGTTACAATATAATGTTACAGTAGGACAGTTTAAACAAAAAGTTACAATATAATGTTACAGTAGGACAGTTAAAACAAAAACTTACTTTTAAATGAAAATTATAATATGTTCTTATAAAAAGCCATTCAAACGTTTAAATCATAAATATTTATAATCACTAAAAATACTAACGCACTTTAGAACTTTCGCTTATAATTTCGATTGTTTATTTACCTATTCAACCAAAAAAAAAACGAAATCATCGCGTTAAATTCCCGTGATGTATTGTTTTTCAATAATGACCCAATTACAAAAATCTTTTATTTCTAGAAGACTCGGTACAATATTAATTACCGAATGATATAACAAGAAATTTCACGCGTAAGAAGTCTCGAGGAGTGTAGCTAGATTGTTTGTTATAAGATCCGACAATCCTTCAAAATGTAATATCAACAAATGACTTTTCATTACCACATAGTTGAAGCAAAATTAAAGTTTTAAAGACAGACTCAATACCAACCCAAACATCAACTGAAAACTACCTTCTCACCACGACATCTTTTCAGAACCCCGTCCACTAACCATACTTACAGCCCTGCACCTCTCCCGCCGGGGTGGGGGGCTCTCTCGTCCCCCCTCCCCCTCAGGGCCTCCATCTTTGTTTTCCGCGATGAGGTGCCGGTTATTACGGGCGGTGTCGATGTATTCCGTTGTTTTCGCCGCGATATAATGGACGCGCATAGCTTTACTGTTAGGCAAATTATTTTATGGCGTTTGGCAGTTGATTGGGGATACTTTAGGTTAGTTCTGGTAGTAGATACAAAATAGTTTTGGCTGATATAGACAGAATAGTTTGATCTTGTGTCAAAACAAGATTTTCAGTAGTTGCACATTTTGACAACTTTGTTGCCCTATTCTGTTTGTTGTTAATGATTCTTTAGTTTCAAAAATTAGGAGTTACTGTTGGTAACAAAGCCGTTGGTAAGCCACGCAGCATATCGGACGCACAAAGCACACAAAATTTCAGCTCAATTGAGCACCTGGAAGAGATTCAAATTTAACTTACAAGATTTGATTAAAGACCTTATAATAACTTTCAGTTCTGTTATGGCTTTATACAGTACATTTAAATACACCAACTTCTTTAGCAACAGATGCAAATGTCGATAACAGGAACCACTTCTAACTATTATTCCAACTCGTTCCACTAACACTTAAACAATTCCTGTACCCAGCAATACACTAACCAGACGTTTTATAAGGCCATACCTTACATCATCTGTGACCATACGTACAGAAGACAAACCGTCTCTTAATACACCTATATCGTTATATGAGATGGTCGCAAGTTGTCCGTCCGGGCGGCGTCCGGGCGGCGCGGGCGTCCGGTGCCGTATCGCCGGGCAAAAACTGGACAGTTATCAAAGTGATATCAGGGAGGATGCCGGATGGTGAGACAAAAACTGCGCTTATGAGGGGATAACGATCGATGTAAACAGGGGTAGTTTTAAAGGATTATTATAGTAGTTTGGTGCGGTTTTTTAACAGATATTTTAGACCTGATATTTGGCTTAGTGGTGTAAAATTAAAATATAATGGTCAATTATGCATTTGTGCGTTATTGAATTTATAGAAAACTTCAAAATCAGATCTTTTTTTGTCTGAAGGTCAATTCTCGTAATTAAAACGTTCAAATTCAAGTCGCAATATCATCTCGGCGTCAATTAATAAAACTATTCAAAATGTATGGAAATTATAGGTGTTTTTTTACAAATTACGAGAACTTTTTTAAATAACATATTTTGAGTCATGTGTCAAAATTTAACAAAACTAAAATAAATCTAAATCTAGAAACAATAAACATCACAGCAATCAGTCAATAAAATCCCAAAAACCGAACATATTTCAAACCAATATCGTATCGTACACAAAATAAACTTGTTCGAGATAATAACACGATACCGAAACACATAACAAGCGAAGTGTAACGCGCGCCCGTCTAATAATGTGCTACGAAGCTTTGATGCGCCGCTGCTACGGCGTAGCGCTACGAACGACGCGAGCTACGCCGTAGCGATACGGGCGGGAACATGCCCACTGCATACCTTAGTAGAATAGTTTTCGGGGACTTTATTTTGTTGAAGTTGTTGTAAGTTGATGCTGAATCTTTGTGCAATATTGTTTTTATAAATGAAATTCATATTAGTTTATTTAAAAACAAATTGATAATAATTTTTATAACTTAATTTTTTTTTTTATTTCAAATAATTTAAGATATAAAATACAGTGAAGATGTATTTTTAAGGCTTTTATTATAGGTACCGGAATATCTTGTCATATTTGTCAATTTTCGCAGTTCAAGCTTAATTAATTTTTCTTGTAGATACAGAATACTTGGTTTTACCTACAAACGGCAAACAAAGCAACGGGGCTAATGTTTAAAAAAATGCTAAGTGTGTACCTATTTAAAGTGAAAAACGCGTAATGAATTTCCGTGATGGTGTTGAACTTCATGTAAAATGCTTTATCTATTACTATCTAAAAGATAGTTCATGTTTCAAAAATAATTGTACACCCTTATCTTCACTCTTATCAACAAAAAAAACACCAAAAATCTTTATCAGTCACGATTGTGCGTCAAACCTAACGCTATCTCTAACACAGGTGTGTTACTTGTCGCCAACACACGGCGACATATCGCGACACGGCTTTATTACGGCCCATCGCTTGTACGACACGCGTATCGTCTGTCGCTTCGTTTATGGCGCTCCTTATGACGCGCGTGTCATGAATAGCAAGCCTTACAGATAAGGAAGTGATGACGTCGACTTTTGCGTTTATTGTCAGAGACGAAATGAGAGTGTTGCCAGTTTTATGTCGGTATATGGTTTGAACGGTTTTTAGGGATTTTTACCCGACTACGGCGAAGCCAAATGGAGGGCTATGTTTTAAACCAGTTCGTATGCATGTATGAACGTTCATCTGTTCCCCCATAACTTCTAAACTCTTTATCATAACTTGACAAATGAAACCTCATTAGAAGCATTTTGGTCGTTTGTTACGTCATAGGTTATGTGACGTCACAATACATTTAATGTGGCGCCTTTATTCTCCGCAGGGTTAGGCAGAACCGCATCTATAATACACCCACATTTTGCCACTTAGTTAAGTCCCATGTGATGAGGCCTATTGCCGTCAACTGGACACAATTCCAGGCTTAAAGTTGGCAATCTGAGATAAGACAGACTTCCGATTTTTTCTGGTTGAATATTGTGGAACCAAGCTAAATATAGACATTTTTGTTTTGGTATCGTATGTCATTTCCTCCCAAATCGTAATTTAAAAAAGTTTCCTGAACACGTTGTGTTTGTGTCATCTTTACTTACTAAAGTCTTATGACCATTTGTAGAAAACATTTAAATTCTACATATCGATACGGGATGTATATATAAGATACATCCCGTATCGATATCATTTTCCCAATATGCCAAAACTACTAACTACCTATATCAGCTCAACTGTCCATATTTCCGAATCGGATTAAAACAATGGTAATTTCTATTGTGTCTGGAAATTGACACTTTGAGGGATATATGGTCATGGAAGTTTACGCCCATTTATCGATAAACTGTAAATGATAAATATCTGATAAATATTTCAAAAAATGTCCTTTATCATTCAACATCTCTTTTAACTCCAAAACAATTCAAAACCGTGCAAAAATAGGCCAAGATCCCAACTTATTAAACAAAACCGTTTTAACAAAAATAAACAGCCACCAATTTCAAGTTTGTCTCAGTCAGTTGTTCAGTGACACCGCATCTCTCTGAAGAGTTATAAAGCCTCCTTCCTGTAACGAACTCACGCAATCAAAGCCTGCGGTTTGACTATAAACAGGGACAACTGAAGAACTCTGTGACAAACATTAAGTGTAAACTACCCTCCAAAGTCCCCGTACAATTAAAACGTTTTGAGAGCACGCTGTATCACCCCCGCGTAGATACAGGGTGTGGTGAGGGTGGAGGGAGTTATATGTAGATGATAGAGCACAGATTTTGTGTGTTTGTCTGTTGTTTGAATTAATTTTGTGTGTTTAGGTGCGTGCTTGTGTCTTTATTACATGTTGGGTTAATAATAAATAAGAAAATGTTACTTATTCTATCTGAAACTGAAACCGAGAAGGATGGTATTTTTTCTTTAGAGTACTTTGTGTTAATTTTTTTTTCTTTAGAAAAAATATGGGCAGAAAAACAATGTTATGTTAACAGGTGCTTACAAGTATATTGTTTCTGAAAATGAGTACTTATTGTTAAGAAAAACAACCGTAACTGGATCTAAAAGAAAGACTAAAAAATCTCAAAATTTCCGTCGTCGTAAGTTTTACTAACCATTTTTAAGTGATACTCGAATAAAGAGAAATTCTATTTTATTCTTAACATTTACAAACTCCTTTCACAATCACTTAAACTGAAAACCCAACCAATTTCACAACTATCTAACAAGAACATACAAAAGAGCCCCCAACACGTACACACACATACACACCTACACATTTTCATGTTACACCACAAAAGGCCTGCCCTAAAGAAGGCTTGATCCGCGAACGTTAACAGGGGCTCCGGCCCTCCCCAGGGCTCATGGCTCGTGGCTCCTCGTTAGCCCTCCAATTGAGACGCCCTCTGCAGGGCTGATGGAATACCAACATGGGCCTGTTATGTAGGATTGTTGCGTTTTTTGTTTTGTTTAATTCCCATATCAATAGGACGGTGGCGGGTGGCGGATATTGTTTTTCGTTGCGTTGAAATGTTTTGGCTTTTGGGATTTTATGCTGTTTTGAGTAATATACTGTGTGTGAATGTCTATTTTTTAGAAAATATATCAACAGCATTGTGAGCTGTTAGTTGAGTTACTAATGACCCAATTTTTTATTTGTTTTACCAAGGACTATGTACAACAAGTTTTTGTTCAATTATCATATTTTTAAACCAACTACTTTACATAGTATCATAATTTTATTATGTTTTACTTAAGTTACTGTACGCATTATTTTTCAAGTGTTGATTTGTGTACTTTTCTTTAGACTAATTCAATGTTTATTCTACTTACCTTACCGATTCGTCATTCACTACACTTAAACATTCACACTATTACTATAACGTCTCAGACATATTCACCCCTGAAAGCAGATATTTATCCATAAAAGCCTTCGCACAGCCCTAGGACGGGTCCCTGCGCGAAGGGGTTGCGGTCACCTCCCTCTGCCCACCCCCGGCACGGATTTGTACGTAATTGTGTATTTCATATAATTGTTTCACATCGCTTCACAACTCGTGAGGGAAGATGTTCGGAACACTCTTCTGGTATAATGATATGGAAATGTGAGGATGTGTTCTAGAGGGTGAGAGAGTGATGCTGTACGAGTTGGGACTGATAAGGTTTTGCGTGAATTTGAATTTGGTTTTTAATATAGTTGATGAGATTTAGTAGTGAGTGGTTTTTGAATCAGAAGAAAGCTTGGGCAATGCTGGTGAGAAAATTACGCACTTATTTTGAAGTTTATAAACAAACATAAGTAGAATGATGAAACAAAGCCAGATTGAAGAGAAGAGTTGAAAATTGTAAAAGAAACGTGTTCGACTTGCAAGTCTAGATTGATAAAAGTTAATCTTGAATTCGTTTGAATTAAAGTCAAATCACATTGCTCGCTGAACGGATGGCCGATGGGGCTGAAAAGTTCTGGAATGGTGACCACAAACCGGAAGACGATGCGTTGCAAGGCCTTCCACTAGGTGGACCCGTAGCAAAAAAGAAATCTAAATCTATGGGTGGACCGATGACCTGGTTAAGATTGCAGGCATCCGCTGGATGTGAGATGCACGGGATCGGTCAATATGGCGACGCCTGGGGGAGGCCTATGTCCAGCAGTGGACGTCTTTCGTCTAAATTGCTGATAATGAAAAAAGCAAAATCGTTTATTTTAATTAGGTCACTTTTGCATGTATTTTTTTAATTCAAATACGATTTTCCTATGCCTATTGCAACGATATATCTTACTGTTTTATTTTACTATCTCGGTTGTTAGGTTGTTATGTGCTGTAGCCTAAGATGAGTTAAACTGAGGCTCGATCGCTTCAGCTTAATCAGTGTTTTAAAAATTTAAATATCGTAGAAACCAAACCATCTTCTACGTAGCCATTTTCCGCCACACTACAGAATATCGAAATCAAATATCCGTCCGCACATGTCGCCAAAACATTTCAGAATCAAAAATATATCTATTGGAAGTTGCGCAAGTTATTCTGAAAGTCCGGTCGCGGTGGGCGCGCTATATTAACTGGCCGGTGCATAATGCATCGCGCACAATATGGCGGACAAAAAGTGACGTCACGATATTGGCGGGAAGTTCGCTGCAGTTGGTAGTTTCATGGTGGAATGAAAATTGAGGCATACTGGCTGCTTTTTGTTGCAACTTCTATTTATTATAGACCTGGTTTAAACTGTTCTTATTAGGTTACTAGAGTTGTTGCACGGTACAAATCATACACAAAAATCTTTCTCGCTTATCGCTCTTTCTATTTGTGAAAACCGTCTCAAAATCGTGCGTGGTTTAGAAGAAGTTGGTGGAAAAACCAGAATGAAGTCGACAGACGCGGACAAAGACTTTGTTTCATACTTATTTAAAGCTAGCTTCTGCCAGCGGCTTCGCCAAGTGTTTTATAATCCCAAGGGAACAATCTACCGGTATGAAAAGTAACATATGTGCTATTCCAGACTATAATATATGTCTGTGCCAAATTTCATCCAGATCCGTTCAGCTGTTCTGGCGTGATTTAGTAACAAACATACATCCACACACACATCCATCCAAACTTTCACATTTATAATATTAGTAAATAGTAAGATAAGATGTATTTTACAAGAATGTACTCGTGTGTATGTTTGTTTCTTTGTTCCCTAGTAACTAGTAAACGGATGAACCGATTTGGATTAGTTATACGTCATTCGATTTGTCTTGGTTGTGTGAGTGTCACTGGGTACATTTGAAATATAAAAAAACAATATGGCAGTGTTTAGGGGTCAGTTAGGCAACCAAAAAAAAGCTCTAGCATATCTATCGAGTGGGGTATCAAAATTAAATGTTTTAACTTTCAGAAAAGTTCCTATGGGCGCATGATATATTAATTGTGTCGTACAATATTAACTGGCCGGTGTATAACTAATGCATCGCGCACAATATGGCGGACAAAAGTGACGTCACGGATATTGGCGGCAAGACTTCTGCAGTTGGTAGAGTTTCATGCTGGAATGCAAATTGTGCGATTAGTGCGAGTGCGAGTTAGGGAAAACGCGTGTTATGTTGTAACAAAATTTTATTATTTTCATCTCAACATGTTTTTGTCATTTCATCAAGGATTTATTGCCTGAAGATCCCTTGAGGAACAATTCCAAGGTGCAGATGTGTATTATTATGTACATTGTGCAACTTATGTTCAACGTAGGTATATGAAGAAATTCTAAAAACTGACGTGTAAAAATATTTGCAATGATGAGCCCAGTTAAAAAAGGATAGGGTCACTCACTCGAGGCTAATTATGGAAGCTAGGACAGCAAGCCAATAATATCCTGGTTTCCAACATATAAAAAAACCTATCAAGAGCGAGTCGGACTCGCGAACCGAGGTTGCCGTACTATCATATATAAATATTTTGCATGTGTTACTTTACGTACGGACTGTTTTAAAGTAGGAGAGGAGGACAGGCGGGCAGGTAAATGGACGGACAGGCGGACAGTTGGAAGGGCGAACAGGCGGACAGTACTTTACTATTAGATCTTTATTGTTAATTTACATAAAATTTGGTTGGTGTCTTTTTTTACATTTTTCGTCAAAAGTCGAGGACTGAAAATAAAGAAATATGTTTGAGAATGTGCAAATAGCGTTCTTTCATATGACACCCCATATGCCCTAGTAGCCCTACTTCGAATTTTTAAGAACCCCTTTCAGACACTGTTAAAACAACAAAATGGGCAAACGTCATCTAAAACTATGCCAAATTTCGAGTTGATAGCATTAGTAGTTCTTGAGATATCCAGCTGTGACAGACGGACACACAGACTGAGTCGCACCATGGTTCCTTTTTACCATTTTGGTACGGAACCATAAAAATGAGGACCCTTCTGTATACACGAGGCCAGTGTCTAGCTTACTAGCACAATTGCTATCCTAGCTTGAAAAACAAGCCTCCTGTATGCAGAGCACTACGTTTTATCTGTTATTTCGTCGATTGCCGACGATTCTATGACTCACGATGACGGATCAAATATTTGATTTTACAAGATTGGATACTATCAAATCGTATTATTAGGTACTACGTATCAAAACTATTCCGCCAGAATTACAGCACCCGCCCAAAAGCCGGCCTCAACATGCTGTAACGTTAACATAAGTGAATCAATTAACTAGAAACACAGCCATTGTACACCAAACACGAAATTAAATGGAGGCTATACTGCTGACCCACTAACACCCGAATTTATTCCTTAATCACTTGTAATAAAGTTTATATTTGGGTGTGACAAGCTGACTTCCTATGTGAAATGATTTTGGACTGTATTTTGTGAGTATTAAGGTTTGTTTTGATGAGGTTTCGGTCAGCTATCGGTGTGTAATGTGTTATTTGTCGGCTGTCCATTGTTCTCGTGCGCCAAGTGGACTGTTCGTGTATTATTGTAGCACTAATGTTTGGACGCATCGCTTTTAACGAGCTTTTCTTTTTGGGATACATGGAGGTTTTCCGGCTGGGTAGAATCTATTTTGGTGTAGCAAGTACGTGAGATTATACATAAGCGTAGAAATGTTATTTGCTATTATTTTATTTTATTTTATTTATTAGGGAAAACAAACAATTACACACTATATATGGTTAACAAATAATTGTACAAGACTACATTAGTGTGCAACTAACAACGTTATCCACATCTTATATAATTAAAATTGGAAGATACATGCGCAAGCGCAATACTAATAAGCCTTAGCTTCGTTAAATACTATATTATACAAAATTAAAAAAAAACACATAATCTACATTTACAGAAATACGGATGTTAATTAAGTTAAATTAATTCTCACAGTTGTTGATGGCTTTAAGGATTTCATTTCTAAATTTACTAGCTGAGCAAGAAAATAAATCTAAATTTGAGAATAGGGTGTTATAATTCTCTGCTAAACGACGCAAAGGCGCGCTGGCCCCCGCGTTTGTGCGACACGAGGAGACCGCAAACAGCGGGCAACCGCGCACCGCGCGTCTTGTGATAGTCCTAGGTACTACATAACACAATCTGTTTGTTAAATCTGAGCAATCATATTTGTTGTTACACAGGTCATAAAGAAACATGCTTTCCAAAAAGGTGCGTCGAATATTAAGGGTTGTAAGTTTATAATGTTTCAATAAATTATGGTAAGAGGTAGCTTTACGAAAACACCGGTAATGAGTGGCTTTAAGGAATTTATATTGTACGGTTTCAAGCTTTTCCTTGTATTTTGCATAGAAGGGATTCCAAATCATTACAGCATAATCTAACTGTGATCTCACTAAAGACTTGTATAAATTAATGAATGTATGAGTACGTTTAAAATCAGTCATACATCTCATCACAAACCCATACATGCGGAAGGCATTACTAATAATCTTATCAATATGTTGATCAAGATGAAGTTTGTTATCCAGTAACACTCCAAGGTCCCTAACTAAATTTATTTTGTGCAATACAGAGTTATTTAAGTAATATGTGTGAGTTATAATGTTTTTATTCTTGGTAAATGTTATAGATGAACACTTTTCAATGCTCAGTTGAATCTTATTTTCTATACAGTAAGTCGAGAATCTATCTAGATCCTCTTGAAATAAGAGACAATCATTACTGTTATGAATTTTTCTAAAAATTTTAAGGTCATCGGCATAAAGTAGAAATTTGGAATGTCTGAAACACTTATATATATCATTTATGAATAATATAAACATGAGTGGACCCAAAATTATTACTATTAATTTATCCACCGCACTTCTCAGCCTTGACCAGGTCGTCGCTCCACCTAGTGGGAGGCCTTCCAACGCAACGTCTGCGAGAAGCACAGGACCAATAAATATGACGACGCTTGGGGGAGGCCTATGTCCAGCAGTGGACGTCTTTTGGCTGAAATGATCCACTTTTTGACAAATTGTTTGTCACTTGTAGATTCGTTAATTGCCTAAGATGTGAGTTCCAAGATAAGTTGAATAATTTCTTCCACAATTAGGTGAATTCATTAGGAATATATCTTTTGGGTTATGAAAATAATATTTTGAGATTTGGATTTCCTTATTCATCTTCTCCTTTTACAAAGAACTTATTCAGATTTATTTAAAAAGGTTTAGAAACCTGCCTGCCTCTCGTCCTGTAGTTGCCACATTCTTCTTTTTCTACATCAATAGGCATTACTGTACTTCTGAAATTGCCTAAATATTTCAAAGCGTTGTATATTCCAGTAAAGAGGCCACTTTTTGAACACAAATAATATTGTAAATAATTCAACGCATGCACATAACAAATGATAATAACTCATGTTTGTAGAACAACCGTAGATATATGTGCCTACCTACATCTGAAGAATTAATATTTATATGTTATTACAATATGTCTTGCGGACAGATATAAATAATGTTCTAAGTAAAGAGGTACCTCGCTTTGTTGGTTATAAAAAAATATTTTTTGGAAAGCTTTACCGCAATACCCGTGTCTTTTAGTTATAATAAATATAAGTTGCTCAAATATTAAAATATTTATAAGTATACTGTGTAACATTTGACGTCAATCCCTTAGGAAAAAATATAGCTGTAAATTGAAATGTAGAACATATATAAACACACCATTAGATTTAACTTAAATCGTCATCATCAGCCTTTTAAAGATGCCACTGCTGGGACACAGGCCACCTCTCTTGGTGGATGTCAGATATCTTCTAAATTTTGGTTCTAGGACATGCCGGTTCCCTCACGGATGCAGCTGAGTCGGGGCGATTGCCTATCTGACCTCCAACACCAAGTAACTGGGTAACAAGGTACCTCTTTGCAAGACTGGTGTCAGATATCAGGTTTCACGGAGGAATCTCGCTATGTAATGGGTGGACTCCCATCCACTGACTGACCTTGGCAAGCGTTACTTAACCTCAATGATCGACTTGTGCGGATGTTATTACGAGTATTTAGCCACGTGCTCCATATATAAGTAAACTTCACACAATAAACGAATTGATATTAAATACAAACATTCGAACATCGATACAGCTCAATGTTTCCACCGGCCAATAAATTCAATCTCTCGCCAGACTCATATTATTCCGTTCCCAATAGCGTTCAAAAACTAGAGTGTACATAACAGTACATCAATATAAAAGGCACATAAAGCATAACCTCCCTCCACACCGCAATGTTAACATACAGGACAGATACAGAAGGCCAATTATTATTAGAAGCTTTTTCACCTAGTTCACTGCAGCGTAAAGATTGTTATGCAGTGCGAGCAAGATGTTAGTATCACTAGTATAAAGTTATTTAGAACTGAAATATCTCTATCTATCTCTCTCTATCTAAATTTACTGTTTTTGGTCTGTTTGTTTTTAGCTGAATGCTGTGTCTTCCATTTTATAAAAATAAATAAATAATAGGTAACAGACAGACACCTGGAATAAATAAAGCTACAGTAAGTACGTTTCATTGGTTAAAGACCAACTTCGTAAGCGACCTACAAATTTTAAATATCAGTTTGGCAAGAGTGAATGAAAAATGCGCAAGAGCAATGTCTACTGGCAATTTTCTCCAGTTGGATACCTTTTCCCTGAGATTTACGGTATATAAGAACATTGTATGTCGATTACTTCAGTTACATTGGTCTCACATTATATGTAATTTCGATCAACAAGAATGATGTTTAAAGAATACTTTGTAATAATTATTTAAAGTGACCGCGCGCGCGTTCTCGCACGTTATTTTCCTTAGATCTACCTACGCTTGGAAATGTGCAACTAGCTTTATCTTGTGAACGACTGCTTGACAATTCCAAATTTCTTTTAAATGGTTTCATTGAATATGATTTGAGTTTTCAAGTAAAATAATAGTTTAATCTATGGGAACAGTTTTCATTTATCTGCCAGTCATGAATTTAACTAATTCAGCAGCAAACATCTTTCGACCGAGATTCGTAGCCGCGTGGCACAGTAGCAAACATTCCTACAGAATGGAACTTCTCCATCATTCTCCCATTGCGTGTCAGTATCATCGCGAATAAAATTGTTTTGATGAAGCGAAGCCTGTCGCGTCACCGCCCCTCCGGGACCCAGAGGAGGAGGGTACCAGGATGGGAGGGGGTAGGGGGAACAGACGAGTGGAAAAATGAAATGAAAATAATGATAAAAACGTCGACACGATGTCAAGGGACGGAGCCCTTCGAATGAGTGGGTAGATTGATTTTTGTTAAGGTTGCCGGTTTTTTGTCTGTTAGATTGTACGTGTTAGGTAGAATGTTGAAGTGAGTTTGGTGTTTAGTCTGGCTATTGTCATTTATTGGCAAGGGATTCTTTCACTCATGTGGTTTAGCATATGATCTGTAGCCAAATTAAAATATATAGCTCTGCCCCTAATCGATTACTAAGGGCTAGGGTTCAGCTTTCAGAGTTTTCCCTGAGATTCCTAAACCTTTTTCATAAATGCTAATAATGGTCGTAACATATACAATCTGTACCACGAAAAAAACCTAGTGACTTAATTTCAAATGATTGATTCATAAAAAACCTACGAATTCATAAGCGTTAAATAATTGTGTAATAAGCTGTATTACAATATTGCAACATAGTGTAACATTATGACCATCGATAACGTTTGTTAATGACGTCATCATGCATCGGCTACAGTGATATTGTATGAAGCTACTCACGCTCTATGTGCGCCTGGTATCCGCCAGCTGATGTAAACTGTTAATTAACTAATTAGTACTAACTGCTATATTGTTTTGTGAATTAGTTTGATGTGGGAAATATTGATGAATATGATGAACTGTTTGGAGTGTCAAAAAACCAAAAATATGGATTGCATAATTCAAGCAGGCTTGGATGAAGGATTCTTGATCGCAGTTATGATTAGTTTAAGCTCTTTCTTGTTCTGGTCCTGTAGTTAAGGCGCCGATTCCCTTGAGTGGCTGATTTTAAAATGAGAATCACGTGTAAGCGAGAAAATATATGTTACATTATACCATTTCCCTAATAATTTGATCTAAGAAAATTTTGAGTTTTATTCGTATAACATAGTGTAATCAATTTGTAAAGTTATGTCTAAACCGGACAAACACGACAATCGCACCAAAACTGCTGCGCGTATTTTAATGAAATTGACACTATCTCAAAGACAATTAATTATGCAAATTTTGATCTGATTCTTTTTTTTATAAAGTCATATAATAATAAGGAAAGTAAAAAAACTACAAAATTTTGGGTCGTGCGGGTGTGAAACGAGTGCGCGTTTTGTTCCCTGAAGGTAGTTGGAGTTAGTTGTCGTCTTAATATTTTCCCCACGCATAAGTCTTGCCTAAACATTCTTGCCTACGCAGCAGTCTGCAAAAGACTTGCAATTTGCCAGCAGAATGCTTAATGTGTAATACAGAATGAGTAACATCATGCTCATCAATAGACGATCGGTACTAACTACTTCATTGTTTTGTGGATAAGATTGAGTGTTTTGATGTGGGAAACATGATTATGAGCTGAAGGCGTTTGTACAAAACATTATATCAATTTAGAATTATCTCTTGATCTTGTTTTGTCTTGTTCCAGCTTAGTTTTATGACTGATTCATAATTAACTATTCTGATATAAAAACTTTTTCGTATTCATGGTACATGTTAAAATAATATTGAACCTTGGCGTTATATGAAAGCATCCTAAAATGCTGCAACACCAAATTTTCTTGATCGCTGAGCAACATTGCAAAAATACTAGAACCTTGTTGTTCTTGTGGACGCAAGCGCTACTGGTAAGCATAAGGTTCAGGGTTCGATTCCTGGTTCGGGCAAGGTTTTGGCAATTGGGTTTTTTCATTTGGAATTTATCAGTAGCAGCTCGGAGTCTGGATTTGTGTCCGGTGACAATAGGCTCGTCTCCTATGATAGATTGGACTTTAACATAACTGGCTAAATATGGATGTACTACAGGTCACCTTTGCTTAACCCTTCTGGGACGTTATACAAATACAAATAATTTATTTTCTTTAATGTGTAAATGTAACATAAGGTCTTTGAAGTGCCCTTTAAGACAAAAATTGCCTGTAGTAGGGCACTTCGCTATAGTACTATATAGTACCTACTAACATACTTCTGTTGATAAAATTATTAAAACTTAGAATATGTTATGTGTTACGTTGTCAGCATGCCAGTGTAGCAATTTTGAAGTGATTTTTTCACATAAACTATCTTGTTCAACATTTGTTAACCATAACTACATGTCTTACATACTTTTCACAGTCCAAATCTTACCCTATTTCTTTTCTCACCCCAGATTTTGTTGCAGTGAGCAACGGCGCGCTGAGCGCTTGCTCGCAGGGTGGCATGGATAAGGACGGCAAGAAGAAGCATACCAGGCCCACCTTCTCTGGACAGCAGATCTTCGCGCTGGAGAAGACCTTCGAACAGACCAAGTACCTGGCAGGACCTGAGAGGGCGAAGCTGGCGTACGCGCTTGGCATGACTGAGTCGCAAGTTAAGGTTAGTTATATGGTTTCTGATTTTTTATTTGGTTTTAAGTCGTTGTGCTTGCCACAATCAAAACTTCCGATCAAAATAGAATAAAAAAAGGAAAATAATTGTAGAGGTCTCTCTCAAATTTCAGGTCTATGACGATTGTTGTAAACTTACCCCTAGTTTAGACGGGTCTACATGTATATTAAAACCTCGCATCATGATGTCGTAATTTTTTCGCAGTTAGCTGACAAAAACCTCGTATTTGTGAGTTTTCATCACAGCGATATTTTTTCCATATCTGTAAAAATTGCGTCTATCAATTAGATACACTTGGGATAAGTAGTGTGTTGCTACTAAAAACTTCCAATTGAAGAAGATCTGAAAGCTAAAATAAACGTACGATAAAAGCACTCCATATCTATAAAGTTTTCTGATTATTTAACAGTAGTTCACACCATAGTTAGAGCCATGAAATCGCATAGTCAGAGAACAATATTATTTGGCAAACTGACACATCGAAAGGCAGTACTAATATTAATTGGTCGTGACTATACAAGTAGCAATCCGAACCCAATAGTGGAACAAAATAAATGAATCTCGAACGTAACACAATTACCACTGGCCGACGAGTAGGGTACAAGCACCAACACGCGGCACTCGCGATAATCCGATTACACAGATTGAAAAGTCAATCACTTAGCCGAGCGGCGAATCAAACGCAGCTCTATTACTGAGGATTAAAACTACGACATGTGGCCGAAAGACTTTGTTTTATTGTTATACACGACGCTATTTAATATCGTGATTCACAGTTTTACCAATCACTGCCATGGTTTTGATGATGGCGTACTTTTTTTAGTACGTCTTTGTAATTTGTATGGTCATTTTATTAGCTGTGTCGTGTTTTATTAGCTAGAAATTATTAATATTTATTTAAGTATCACTTTCCAATTTCTATTATACCTACATTATACAGTATAATAAAAATTATCTCCATAAAAGTCGTAAAAACGCAACAAATAACTACCGGATCATCACGAAACTTTATGAGTAACAAATTACCATCTTAAATGAAGCGTCTACTGCACGGTGAACTAAACACATCATGCAAAAGGATCTTTCAATTAAACCAAACACATAAAATAGGCGTAAAAAGGCGCCGTTATATGGAAGTAATTGGGGTGCGAGTGGGTAGGGGCGGTCGCGAGGACCGAGGGGTCGGACGACAACTGCGGCGCTCACCCTGCCGCGGTGTGGTCACGGCTCACGGTTGCGATTTCGAGTGAAACTTTATTGAATGCCGATGTTCAGCGTTTGTTGTTTTACATTTTGGTGACGTTTGTATTTAATACTTTTTTAATTTTGTTTCAATATATGGAATTGAGCGTGAAAAGTACATTCGGCAATCATAAAAGTAACCACCACTCTAAGTAAATTGCTAGGTAGGGTGGATACTTAATTTATGTCGGAAACGTATATAATCAGTGATTTTGTGTTTCAAATTATATAATTACAAATACAGTCCTTCAGATTTCAACTGTTCAGGTTATTGTTCAAACATCACCACTATACAAAACTTATTTCCTAAGATCGATATCACATTCTGCTACAGTTTCAATGATCGCCGTCAACTGTGATGATCTGCCCACTGCACAGCAGATCTTCCCTTCGCATTGTGACGCGACTCGCGAGGGGAACAATCATATTATACTAAGTGATATGCGCTATTAGGGGACCGTTACTGTTAGGTTCGCTCCATACGGCGCTATGGAATGTTGACGGGTTTGATTAATTTGGTGATCTGATTTTTCACACAGACAGTAGAGAGATTTTTGCATTTCTTCATTTAACGATATTGGGTTTACTATGCCACGTAAAGGTCTCGGGTCTACTCATATTAGCTGTTGTCTGACACTGCTTTTTTGCTAAGTCTTTTGTTCGCTTATTTGCGTCATCTTGCGTCTCTAGTACTATCGATACTGCGTATTTAAACTCAAGAGTACCTACTTAAACTGCCATTCTATTAGCGATAACGATTGTCAAACAGTCCCAAATTCATGGGATTGGAAACGCTACTCAGAAATGTTACGAGTGTAATACCAACAATTTGGGGATTTGAAATTTGCAATCGTTATTTCACTGATAGAATGCCAATTTGTTTACTATCCAAGGTCATATTCTTGACAGCAAAACTGAATCAAAGCTCAAAGAGAATGTTATTTAGAACACGCAACCATGCTCATAAATCATAACTTAAATGCTTAGTCAATAAGGCGAGCAACAAAAGAGCGTCCCCGTGTGCAGCGAGCCTAAATAAAGTTGCTTGCAACAGTAAGTGAAGCGAGTGAAATGAAGCGCACACAATGAGATTAATGGACGCGGCTCATTGCGCGGAAATGTTGCCATACTTATAGTGGCGTCGTGAGCAATAATCATGAATCTTCAATATTTTGCGACGAGTTTCAAAGAATTTATATTGGGAATACATCTGCCGATAAAAAGTTATGACCGTTTGTATTAGCGTTTGTCTAATAAACTTAGTAAATTCTTGATAATAATCTAAGGATTATAACCTTAGATTAACTAAAGAGTAGTAGTATATACTCTTTAGTTATTTTATTAATAACTAAAGAGTATATAGCTTAATTAAATAGACTTAAAGTTTTACTATAGTTAGAACATTTCACAAAACCGTCTTTAGAAAGGTAAAAGTACCAATTCACGTCACACACAAAAGAATAGATTAAACTAAAATACCCCAATACCGAAGCTTTTAAGCTCCATAAGCGACCTAATGGTATCAATACACAAAGACCAACAATCCTTTACAATACTAAATACGTATCACACAATACACATTCACAAATTGGTCTCAAAAGCCAATGTGCGAAGGGATAATCTACCACTTTATCATTCTACACTCCACAGGAATTTAAACCTTATATCTTTTACGTTAAGAGTGTAGTGAAGTGTAGAGTTAAGTTGGTAGGGTCTTTCAATTCCCCTGCATGGGTGTCATAGCTCATTTGGCATTCGATAAAATTAATCCATGGGGAAGATTAACAGAGAGGGAGTGTGTTTACACATGTGCAACGCAGGCGATGCCGCGGTGCAAGGGAATACGTAATGCAATTAATTCTTGACGACTGTTTATTCAATAACTATATTTCATACTTTCGTAGTTTAATGTCGTTTAATTGTTGCGTTTATTGAGTTAATGGATTGGCTTTTGTTTGATTTTGTTTTTGAAAGTGAGTTTGTTCATATTTCATCGTCTTTCTATTGACAAAGACTAGATTTTTAGAAATAGAACCCTTAATTGCCATCGTAGTCATAAAATATTCTATGTACGAATCTAGAACACTGAGAATACGACATACTACTGATTCATCCAGGCATCTCATATATCCCCATATTATTCAATACTCGCTATCATTATTTCAGAATCCTGACTCAACTATACCCACCCATCTAAGACTGATTCATTCCACCATTTCATAGAATTCAACATTTATACGATCCACATTAAAACTGATTGATCCCTCTTCCCATAAGTCAAAACGAAAAAAGCCACGAACGCATCAAACCTCCTTTTTATTCCCTCTGAAACTATACAGCACCAATAATAAAAATAATAAAAGATAATCTTATAATCCGCACCTCGGCCGTGTTCGTTATTTAAGTTATTTTACAACTATGATATACAGCAGTCGTAACACCTCGCCCTTTGGGCAATAACTCGTGTCACGTTCGAAATGCAAATCACTTTGTGTCGCTATCATTTCCTTTTATTGTGGCTGTAAAACATGGTCGAATTAGTTGCCAGCCAGCGATGGATGGTTCCCACCGCGATAGATGCGTTTAGATAATTTTATTGCGTGTTATCTTGTATTTTTATTTGGATTATATGATCCTGTTTCGCGAATTTTTATATTGTTTTATTATGATGCATTTTGTAATAATTTTGTCGTAAAAATTGATTATGATTGGGATAAATGTTTTTAATGGTGAGCCGGTAATTGGTGTTTTCACCTTACAACTGGATAAAATGTGTTATTATGTTAAATTGAACTTTACCGTTAATGTATGCCCTTTAAATATGAACATTCATTTTCAAAGTTCTTTCTTATTTTCACTCTTGTGTTCTTATATCAAAAGAAAATACACAAAAATACAGTCGAACAAAACCATCTAACTCGTAAACGTGTAACAATCACAAACGGTCCTTACACATAATAAAAGCAATCCAGTTTACGATCAGCCTAATGACGTCACAGATAAGATAAAATTAAATGCAGTTCACAATCATGCAGATGAGCTCCGGCGTCAAGGGGAACAGTCACTGCAGCATATTAAATTATTTTGATAGATGACACTATAATTTAATTTTAATGTGTTTTGATAAAACGACCCTTTAACCCTCTTTAGTGAATTTTAAATGTTCCACCCTTAATATGAAAGTTTTTTTTGCAAATTGTAAAGTGATTGACTATGGATCAAGATGGCTGACGCGGCGTTTCGTGAAGCGATGGTTACACTAAATGATTGTGATCGACATTTGCATAGAAGTCATTAAGTTGATGTAGCAGTTAATGTCCTTTGTTGATGATTTTAGTTTATTTACGCTTGATTTAGTTTTTGGGGTGAACAGGATTTGAGTGATATTTAACACTATGAGATCAATAGGCAGATGGCAGTACGAGTAGCTATTTCATTACCAATGGCTATTGGCTGCGTGTGTTATGGTGACTGACCCAAAAAAGAATTATCATTATTATTGTTTACTATCAGGCCACAGATGTTACGTATGCCTAGGAATCTGCTGACATTGCGGACACTAAGTATTCATAGACCTTGACGACGGTGCAGTTAGTTACCTTGAAGCCAACGCACGTAGCTAGGCATTTGCTGACACAGCAACTACGTAGCATCAATATAGGAAGTTACTGACGGTGCAATTACCTTGAAACCGATCCAGCCATGACGTCAAGGAATCGATCAATACCGAACTAATATTTAAGAGCATTTATTGTAAGAAGAAGGCATTCCATATTCCTACTTCGAGTAGGATGGATCTTCGTAGGCTAGTTAGTTGTAGTTAGTCTATTTAATTATTGTAACCACTCCATGTCCTAACATAGGCTTGAAGTGGACATTTGTAGGTTAGCTAGTTGTAGTTAGTAGTTGTAACCATTCCATGTTCCAACCTCGACTTTAACGTTAATAACTAAAAGTTTAGAATCATTTCGGGTTTATTTCTAATCCCCCGGCTGTGGTAAACGTAATTCAGACTATGTACTTGGATATAATCAGATAAATTCTACAGCTGCAAACTTTTTGGAAGGCCTCCTCCATGAATTGTTTTACGGGTTGCTTATGCTAAGTAACTAGCGACTTTGCACATATTAACACTAAAAATTTATTACAATCAAGTGTAGGTTTGATTACAAATCGTAATTTATAAAATAGTAGCTTCTGCCAGCGGCTTCGCCTGCGTGAAAAGCGTTTGATCCTCCTAAGGGAACATTAAACCGGGATATAATGTAGCCTTTGTGCTATTCCAGACTATAATCTATCTCTGTGCCAAATTTCATCCAGATCCGTTCAGCCGTTCTGGTGTGATTGAGTAACAAACACACATACATACATCCAAACTTACGCATTTATAATATGAGTAAGATTAGTCATTTTCATTATTCATCACATCGCTATTCTCTGTATATATATCTCAAAATCAAAGTAATTTTCCCTCCATCATAATCTAGCATACAAATTGGTACCTAGGTATTGCTGCTATCCCTATCAACAGCCATTACTGCGACGCATAGGTGATCCAACAACTCAATCAACAACAACATACTGTTATGAAGCTGTCGGACAGTTTACGACGTAATTAGCATACGGTTAGATAAGCTGTGGGTGTGCTTATATCTCAGCTAGAGTCGACTATCATCATATGGTCCCGACCCAGAAGACGACCGAAAATTGGTATTTACGTTATTTGTCGATAAAATTACACTAGTTACCAACTGAAGTCCTTATATCTTAGACTAGTGGCCCGCCCCGGCTTTGCCTGGGTCATAATAATGTACAGCCTATTACTGTTCATTAATTTCATCCTATTCATTTCGGGTTACCTACTGCTAGTATGTTTCCTTTCGTCATCATCATCTTCATTTCAGCTGAAAGACTACTACTGAACATAGGCCTCCCCCATGTGCCGCCACATCGACCGGTCCCTTTTAAGGGTTCCGTACCCGAAGGGTCCAAACGGAGCCTTATTGCTATCACTCACGAGTCTGTCTGTCTGTCCGTCGTCTCATTGTTTTAACTTCCCATTGACCTATGAACTTGAAACTTGGTAATAATGTTTATTATTTCTTTTATTTTACTAACAAATACCAATATATTGATAAATCAGATTTTTTTCTTTGGTACGGTATCCTAAATGTACGATGTCCGACACGCACTTGGCCGGTTTTTTTCCTTTAATTAAGTCTAAATTAGGATGGTATCATTTGACTGGGCAACCATACTTTTTCTCCGGCGCACGGTTGGCGTAGTGGTTGAGCGATTGACTGCTGTGCTGCGTGTCGCGGGTTCGATTCCCGCACGGAACAAATATTTGTATGACCTACAAATAGTTGTTCCGGCTCTGGGTGTTGTGTATGTGAGTTTATATGTTTGTAAACGCACCCACGATACAGGAAGAAATTCCTAGTGTGGGGGAACGTTTAAAAAAAAAACTTTTTCTATAAGTATGGATGGTTGCATCACCAGTTATTACCCCGCCCTGATGGAGCAACGAACAGATTCCTTGATTACAATCAGCGAACTATTGTACACGTCATAATGAAATTAACATATTATTCAATGTTTGTACATTATGGTAGAATATGTTGCCAACGATACTGACTAGTGTTTCATGTACAGATTACAACGGAATGAGAGAGTGGGATGGCTCATTGGCTGTTACACAGTGGCCCATGTTGGCTGTTCTATTACATATACGAGTCTAATGACAATTCTAGATATTTTTAGAAATGTGGATCTCGAGTTCTCCTTGTTCAAAAACTTAAAAGCAACACTGTTTGCTTATTTGTGTGACTTTTGGTGATAAGTCTAGTATAGTAGGTAAATAAATATACACACATCAACACGGTCTAGGGATATTTTTAAAAAAGCGAATTACTATCAATGTGTTAATTATTTATATGACATGTATATATTTAAAAGATACGTTATTTAATATTCTACCATTTTTTAATAATGGATACGGTACTTCGATTAAAAATTCAGGATTTTATGGAAAATAAATGAAGCATAGACGGAAACCGTATATGAATTAACTTTTAATTTATGAGTAAAAACTGAAAAAAATAGAAAAATCATTTAATTTGTGTTTATAAACTTGAAGTTAGTAGTCTGAGAAAGCGCCCATGATGTTCATAACACATCGGCAACGATTCGGCATGCTCAGAACAAGGTTGTCAATGTCTTGCTGCGGAATATTTATTTATTTATTTATTTATTCATTAACACATACATTTGTTTTAACAGGTAAGACCCAAGCTAACAAAAGTAGTCATAAATTGTTAATTATACAATCCCAAACTATATATACTAAATATAGAGGCACAAGTTATACAGTGGACAACACACTAAGTGTCACCCTCTGGAATTCCGTCAAAGAACAAGAAAATATGTCTAAACGCAGAGAGATGCTATTAAGTATTCCTACTGCACGAATCACTGGTGCAAACTTTAATAAATTTGTACGGGTGAATTTGTGGTGTCATGTCCTTCTGAGGTGCGCAAAAAGTTGATCTTCTGTAGCCAGATTTTCAGGAACTTCCTTCAGAGCTCTTTTTTGCAGCATATCCCACGCATGCTCAATGGGATTTAGATCTGGCGATTGAGCAGGCCAGTCTAAGGCCCTAACATTGTGTGTATGTAACCAAGCTGCTACCGTTCTCGCCGTGTGTGCCCGGGCATTGTCGTGCATGAGCAGGAAATCTTGCCCCATTTGTGTTCTGTGGGGCAAGATTACGGACCCCAGCACCTGTTGGACGTATCGTTCTGCCGTCATTTTGCCCCGCACCCAAACGAGATCCGTCCGTCCTCCAAGACGAATTCCTGCCCAAACCATAATTGTTCCTCCTTGGTATGGGTGAACTTCCTGAGGGTTCTGAAGACGGCTCCATCGTCCAGGAACTCGCCAAACACGCGTCCTTCGTGAATCTGGATGGAAGCCGAACCTGGATTCATCCGTGAACAGCACATTGGACCATTGCTCACGGCCCCAGTCCACGTGGTTCCGAACCCATTCTAATCGTCGTCCACGATTGCATCTCCGTAAAGGTGGGACCCGGAGTGGTCTACGAGAGCGTAGATTGCTTTCATGCAGTCGCCTTCTTACAGTTTGGTCACTCACAAGCACTTGGTGTTCCACTCGCAGCCTTTGGACCAATTGAGTCGCCGTTGCATTTGGTTGAGCTCGCGCAGTAATTTGCAAAAATCGGTCTTGTCTGGGGGTAGTGATGCGACTTGGCCCCCGGTGCCTCTCCGCTACTTCACCTGTGGCACGATAGCGTGTCCACAATCTTGAAATTACATTTTGGTGGGACCCTATGGCCTCAGCAACATTACGCTGAACAGACCCAGCTTCCAGCATTCCTACAGCTCGTAACATCTCCGCCCTCGTCAAATGTTGGCGTTGCATGGCTACAATACCTCAATTTTAACTTTGTCTTTCGTTTAAAATTTAAAAAAAACTGTAACTAAACGTAATTCGTATTGTTTTCTAAATTTCGCACAAATGAAAATTCCCTCTCCTACACATCAAGACATTTTTATGCCACCGAAACAAAAGAATTTTCAAAAATTTGAATTTGGAATTAGTCTGAGATAAATTACAAACAAATCGGTGTTTAAAAGATTCCAATGCAGCCAGTACTTTTCGAGTTATTTAATTGAGTATGAAATATCCCTAGACCACACGGTCTAGGGTAAATTAATTAATTAGGGCTAATGGGTAAATTTTTGAGCACATACACACATCAACACTGATGTGTGTATGTGCTCAAAAATTTACCCATTCACACTATCCTCTTTGAATCAATAAACTTTTGGATCAAAATTGGCCCCTAGTCACAATTTCAACGAAAAGTTTTTTTAATTAATGAATTTCAGACACCATGACAAAAGCCCTGAACTGTTCCAAATAAATCATATCCTATCACTCCACTCAAAACCAAACTAGCAACAATTCAAATATTGTACAATCGAAAAACAACTGGCATCCCAATCCCACTGTTATTTGTCAAAACAAATGTCAGCGATGTTTTGTTTCCAATCGATTTGTTTAAACGCGACACGATGACGTATATCTGCCTAAATTCCCGGCTAAATCTATCCGACAGACATCAACCAGTATACACAACAGGATACAAATCAAAAAGCAACTTTGTATTGATAGAGGTAAAGTTGAATGTTGTTTGTGTGGCGGGGACTAGTGAAGTGATCAATCGATTGGTTCGATGACAGCCGGGAGCGGACGATAATCGCTTCTCATTAGTCGAATGCGAGTGCCAGTGAGCCAGTGAATCGATTCGGTGTGACATCTGCGTTTTCGAATATAATCCGCGAGAGATATTTTTAGTCTAGTAGCGCTGATTGCGATTCTATTTAGTTGTTATTGGGGCGTGTTTTGAAGGATAGAAATGTTGATATAATCTGGGACTAGATATGTTGGTAACAGTGGTTGACTATTATTGAACAAACATTGGTCGTTAAATTACGTATTGTTCCACTTTTAGTGATTTTTAAAGACTACCAAGAATTATAGTATCGATCATCGGTTGTCTACTTTGTTATGATGAAAATCTAAAAACATGTTGCAATTCTTTTAAAGAGACTACTGCTATTACACAAGAAGGTTCACCAGTCAGCACCCTAACCGGGTATCAGTTTTGAGAGCACGAAGTACACTCCTTCTCTTTCATTTTGATAACTCAACAGTATTCATTGTATGTTTTACGCTATCGTGTAGACGGATTTTTGAACATGCATGCAGCAATGAATACAAGGAAAGCATACCGTGTGCTATTCTTTGAACCTACACAATTAGGGTACAGGTGTACTAAAAGATACCTTCACTTTAGTACACCTCTGACCAATACTGATACATATTATGTTTAAGTGTCCTGTTATACGTGTACTAGAATAGATTCTAATAATATGAATATCTACCTAAGAAGTATGCAGTTATGCACCACTTTTATTTTATTCATGGCCACGCGTGAACAAAGCAAAACAAAATCGGACTCTTCAATATGTAAGTGGCAAAAGACACAAAGCGTGGCAGGAGTAATAAAATAATACCACAAGCAATACATAATAAAGTTATATACTTGTCAATGAGGCCGTTACAAGGGGCCACGTGTACCACGGAACCCTAATTGATTGGCGCGCTAACGACGAGTTTTTAGGGTTCCGCAGTCGCGACCATCGCCTTATTTATCGTCTATAAATTATTTTGATGGCTGCAAGGGTTTTTATGTGTACTTACAGAAGATGGTGCTAAACTGTAACAGTGGGTGCTTCAGTATTTTGTTTGTTTGTGTTTTGTAGTAATATTGAAAGGATTTATAGCTCAATTATGATGGTTAAAATAAGGATAGTAGTACAGTTTTTATTTTTAATATTCACGACTGGGTCTAGGTTTACTGAAATAAAAGCGAATTGAATCTGCGCCCGAATATCTAATCTGTGGTCATGACCAAAAGTAAAGATATGCTTACATTTGATGGACCGGAAGCTTATATTATCTCAATTGTGAACAAGATAGACCCGCATGAAACTCGAAAAAGACCTTTTTAAATCCACATTGAAATTGAACATAAAACGCGATGAAAGAAACTCAAAAACCCAGGCTCACATGACAAAGCTTGTCATCAGTATTAACACCTGCACATCTGTCCATCGGGGAGGGACGAGGGTACATACCTAAGAGGGCTAGACTGATGAGGATCACGCACCTGTCCAGACATGATTAGCGAGGGAAATTAGGGGATTTTGAGTGGTATAAATGTGAAAAAACTCAAGAGCAAGGATTTCTAAATCAAGAAGGAAAAACTGTATTCATCGTCCCTCTGAAGATGCGTTCGTTCTTTTTAGGAGTTGTTAAGGCTTTTGGCGGCACTCTGTAAGGGTGGGATTTTACTTACTTTAAGCCGAACACTTTAGATTGGATCAGAGGGTCGTCTTCATCGTTAAAAAAAAAAGAATTCGTGAATATATTATAGTGCATTTTACATGACACTTTCATCAACTAAATTATATACGAAAGCTGGCCTAATGTAGGCACTAATGTAGACCTACCATTTATTAATCTAAAACATAATTACTGTCAACATCTTCACCTACCAATAGCTAAGTCACAGAGTACAAAAGTCTCTCTGTGTAACAACGCATAGATGGACAAAAAGCAGTGTTCTAATGGCTCAGAGTGTGGTGGAATCAATTATGGCAGTCTGTGCACAGCTGAGCTGAGCCCCAATGATGAGGGACTGTGACGAAATGTCCGACGAGGAAGAATTATATTCCGCTCTTTTTACTATTTCCTCGTTCACGAATTTTTATTCATCAAAAAATCCGTATTTCTTTTTTAAATGGTTATGAGCTTTTTATATCTCACAAAAACAACACACAAATCAATAAAATCTACTAGAAGATTCAATTTAAGCTTGTAGTAAATGATAGTAATGCGCAGTTAGAACGTGACTACTGACTTATAGCTCATGTGCATCTCGCAATAGGTCGTTTTTTCTGGTACAAACTTATTTTAATCCTAATTTGATATTGTTTCCGTACATTTGAGTTTGAATTGAACTCACAAGACCGGTGTTTCGTTCCGAAGAAATACCCATCTCATACATTATTTCAAAACAAACATCAATAAAATTCCCGAAATATAAAGGCAAAACCACACCAACGAATTTTTCCAAAACCCTATGTATCGTAGGCGTGTCGCAAAGTCGCAGTTGTGCGGCCTCAAGCGATTAGAGCAACAACAACTGTTGTCCACAACATTAACATGACAATGCAACGCCTGCGACAAATAAGTCGCATGATGAATGGATGCGATCGGTCGCGGTGTGACTGGCCAAATATTGTAGCTTTATTTGATTTTAATTGTATTATTAGTGGGGTCCTTTTTATTTTGTAATCGATAGAAATATCATGTGTGGTTTGTGTGGAGATTGTGAAATGATTTTGTTTTTAAAAGGGTTGGCTATTTGTGGAATAAAGAGTCGTTTAATCAATGAGGTATTAATCGCTATTGTATACTAGGCTTACAAAGTTACAAAGCTCTAAAGACCACACTCTTCTTGTTAAAATATAGAATTGTGTGGCCAATAGGGTCGCCACTAAAATGTTGTAGATAACACAAGAAACTGAGCTAACTATATTGTTTTATGAACCACCAATTTCATTTCAGAAAACAATGACTCTGGTATAAATCGATCGGTCGATTTAACCGACTTCAAAAAAGGAGAAGGTGCTCAATTCGGTTGTATTTATTTATATTTGGACTCACAAAGATCACAGCAATAGCAATGCTTCCCTCAAATACATCACTACAATGCCAGTCAAATTCTAGAATCAACAGTTACACCCAAAACAAAAGCTCCAAACTCCAACATTCTGCAAACTACTACATAACACAGATAATCATTATCACATACCCATAGACAAGCGAAGCCTCCTCTGGGCGGGCGGGAGCCAGACGTAGGGCGGCGTAGGGCGGCGCCCATAAAAATGCAAATGGTGTGTCGACAGGGCTCGGGTATCAATCACTGCAAGTCTTATTATTGCAGGATTTGGAACAACTGAGCATTGAGAAACCTGTGATTATTGTTTTCATGTGTGTGGAGGGTAGTTGGAAGTTGTCGACTTGTGTTGTATAAGAACTGTTGTTTAAGCTGATTTTCCCTGAGTTTATTTTTTGGAAGTGATATGGATCATGTTTTTTTGTAACTTATGTAGTTTCAATCTGAAAAATAAACCTTTTCACTTAATTTGCTATGTGTCACACTAATGGCGGGTGTTTGAGTTTAGAATTCGGAGTCAAGAACGTGACGAACCTTACATGCCTAAGTTTTCAGGCTTAAATAGAGTTTGAAAAATATGCCATTTCAAATTCTTAATTCAGAAATCGGGAGTAAGACTCGAAGGGACCAAATAATATTAAAATGGTTCAGATAGAGTTAACTGTCTGGAAACTCGATACCTACGTGCCTTAAGTTCTTCCACTTAGCGTAAACGGGAAATATAGTAAAAATTCTGTGAGTTTTTGTAAAATATATATTAAAAAAAAAATGAATTTAACGAAAATTTAAATAAAAATGAAATTTTAATGTTTGAGAAAGTTGTCTTCATTCAGCTCCTGAATATTAAATATGTACTGATATAGGTCTCTACAGTACAGGTGTACTGTAGAGATAATTTATTCGCAATCAATCTAAACGCCCATCAAATTAAAATTCAATGATCCGACCGTTTTCCTAAATACCAATTCGATCTCAAAACTACCCACGTTTTTCACCCACTTCAACCGTATCAATGTTTGCTCACTACCTAATAAAGATAAACTTAATTATTAAATACACGTCTATAAAAATAACCAATTATTTTCTCTTTAATCAAACCGACAAGCGCGTCGATTATTATAATTTTTAATTAACATTTGTCAGAGAGAAGTCGGGCTTCCGGCTTACGACTTGGATGTCGCTGCTCATTCAGTTAATCGACTTTGCATTCGATTAGTGTTGGGATCGATTGGATTAATCGTATTGATGGTATAAAGAGAGGTGTGAAGTTGACTGTCGGTTTTGTAGAGGGCAATTGAGTGGGGATAAAGCTTTTTAGTGTGTGATTTAAAATATTAAGGCGCCGATTCCCTTGAGTAGCTGATTTTAAAATGAGAATCACGTCTAAACCGCTAGTCGTAATTATTTTGGAAAAAATATATGTTACATTAGACCATTTTCTTAATAATTTAATCTAAGCAGAATTTGAGTTTTATTCGTATAACATAGTGTAATTAATTTGTAAAGTTATGTCTAAAACGGACAAAAGCTCGACAATCGCACCAAAACCGCTAGGCGTATTTTAATGAAATCGACACCATATCAAAGACAATTTAATTATCTACATTTTGATCTGAAGCTTTTATTAATGTCTAGAATAATAAGGAGAGTACAAAAAACTACAAAATTTTGGGTCGCGCGGGTGTGAAACGAGTGCGCATTTTGTTCCCTCAAAGTCGTTGGCGACTGTCGTCGTCTTAAGGAAAGATGTTCAGTGAATTGAATACTATCTGTATGGTATATAGTTCGTCATACCTAGAAGAAATCTAACCAATTATTAGAGGACTGTAATGAATAAATACAATGTTATATTATAATCAATTCGAGATACTGGCTGCCGCCTAGTTCGGATGCAGAAAGTCCTATATGTACCAACTCTTAGCCGTACATTTTCATTTTAATTTTATCTGTAATATATGTGTAATATCTTTGTGGAATAAATATTATTTGATTTGATATTCAACGTGACGTGAGATCTTACACCAGTCTAGCCAAGGGGTACCGTGTTACCCATTTACTGGGTTGTGGAGGTCAGATAGGCAGTCGCTCCATGTCAAACACTGGTACTCAGCTGAATCCAGTTAGACTGGAAGCCGACCCCAACATAGTTGGGAAAAGGCTAGGCAGATGATGATGATATTCAACGTGACAATGCTGCCAGCGTTCTGGGCACATTTCCCATTGACATCGATGTGGACGAATTTTTTGATGCACAATGACGTCTTTTCCCTGTCCTCTTTGATTTAGGTTTGTTTTGTTTTGTTTAGTCATAAGTTTAAAAACACAAAACTGAGAATAAAATACAACATTAAGTAATTAATTTCAGGTGTGTATAAAAAAACAAAAACTGTTATTAGCTGTATTAATATCATGTTCTCTTACTCTCCTTATAGTTATATTAGGTAGTGTTATCGAATTGTTTGATATTCATTACATTGAACATCATTTTCATGCCTTAATCCCCAAACCTTCCAATTTGCATACCCTTAAAACAAGCGCCATTTTTCTCATAACATCATACTTAATCACGCTTAACGATATAAATGGTGTTCAGTTGTTCAGCTCACGATGCTCTGCTCAAACACTTAGGACGTACAAACAGACAATCAGTCAGTTTTGACACGTGTTTACGAGCTCGGAGCGTCGAGTCGCGGACGCCTCGTTATCCGAGATTACCGTAAACGTCGCCAAATAAAACGATCCCCGGCTACGTACAAACGGCACTACAGTTTTACGCGAACAAACAATTATTTATTGCTCCGAACACCCTATATAACGCACAAAACTAACCAAAATCAACTCTAACACCACCAAATAAAGCACAGAATCGAATGACGCACCGCCGATCCACAGTCGAGCAAGATTAATAGGGCATAAAACGTAAGATAATACAATATACAAGAAGACACGTTGTTAACCGTTCTGTTTTGAGACGGTGTTGAGTGGCTTCATCTGTCTCGCTCGCTCGTATGTGGAGCGGTGTGCCTGTCTCCGTCGCACAGTTTCAATTATCTGCCTAATCCTTCAATTACGCCGACAGATGTCGCGTTCGTCTTCGAGCTTATGTGCCAGTTTAAAGTACCGTCCGCAGAGCAATTACTATGATCGAACCAGATTTTGTAGGCTTTTATTGGTAGAATATAATTAAATTTTCATTGATTTCATAATGTAATTTATTTGTTATTGGTTGCTTAAGTCTCAGCTTGAGACGATGTTCAATTTCTCAGCTCAAATTAATATTCTAAATAAATGTAGGCTTATCTAAGAATAGAAGCAATTTGTTTCATCATTTTTGTGTACTGTTTTAAACCGAACGATTGAATTGGCTATTATTATATTTGGAGCTTTTTTACCAGCCTTCAATAAAATGTAACTAAAAACAGTAAAAAAAAATGTTGGGAATAATATAGTGACACGTTTTTCTCAGCCACAGAAATAGTGTATTACTTATTTTATTTGCCAGATATCTCTTTCCATTAGATACCTTTGCTTAGTAATTTCAGTCTCTAATTGGACGCGTTTTATTAATTACATAAATTATGACATTACATTACTACTGACCACCAAACCCAATTAGTATTTAAAACAAATACAGATTAATGAGTTAAGTTTCTGCTGTCGCTACTCTGCGGCGTCCCTTAAGGGTACATGAGTTAGCTAATAATTAATATTATAATTAATGTTGCAATAACTGGAACCGCGGCACGCTATTAATCCGACCCCCCTCCCCCCACTGCCTTTAAAACTCCCTCCACTGGACACAGAGTAGATAGATACAGAAGCTCAGCCTTGATACGAAGTGAGAAAATACAGGGCTACTTATTTCAAGCAGACCGGGCTATTTCTGATTCACTAGTGACTCAAGCTCATTCCTGATCTCTCTCTCTTCATCATCTGCTTAGCTTTTCTCAACCATGTTGCAGTTGAACACTAGTAATTTACATAGAGCGACTACCTATATCACCTGTACAACCTGGTTACTGGTTAATGCTATAAGTACCCCTAGGATTTCGGGCTTCTGACTACCCGTATCGACATTCAATGATCTACGAATAACGTGCGTCAGCGATTTCAAACAAATGTCTATTCAGGCGGAGATGGCGAAATGAGATAGACTCCTTTAATAAGGACTGGTCCTCAGTAGCTCTGAAAATATAGTAAAAGAGACAGTAGAGTATAGAAGGCCTTTGCCCTACTGCAGGTAGAAGTGCGATATTACAGGCTTGATAAATGATTTTATTTCTGTAAGTTGGTTTGTACAAACGCTTTTACATGTCTAACATATTTTTTTTAAAACTAGATGAGGTCGGCGTTTTCTATCTGACTACTCTGAGAAGAAAGACCGAAACAAACTCAGAGGTCACAGTCTCTTTTAAAGACCTGACAAAATCTTGGTTCGATCATGTGAAGGCCATGTAGACCATGTAGGCCATGTTGAAATAAACATATGTGAATTGTGTCTATGTGTGCATGCGTTTTCACTCTTTGCATGAAGTTTACCTTCTGTATACCTCTCTAATCTGTGGCCCCGGGTTCATTAGGATGTTTTTACAATGTCACACTTAATTTAATTATGACATTTGTATAATGGTCCGTGAATTGTGAGTCAAAGGGTGTCTTAATGTTCTTGCGGAGTTTTGATTGCACTCAAAATTAGGAGTAAGATTTTTATAGCTTCACATTTTACGGGCAATGTAGCCTTAGGCGTGGATTTACAAATAGAGGTGGAATGAAGGCCCAGCTGGTTTCATCATGCAACTTTTGAGACTTGGGCCTCGATCTAGTTGACTGTCGTAGGAGTTAGCTTTAGATTATAGTATAGGTCAGATAAAAACAGCAAAAAATGCTCTTAAGGTGACTGTGACATTACAAATATGTTAAGTAGAGCCGATAATCAACCTCAACAATTTTAATTAGAATATCACATTCCACTCACTCACAGATGCTATCTGCCCACCTCGTTCCGATAATCACAAAAAGTGCAACAAACAGAAATCAATTAAACCTAATCTCGAACAAGATGTCTAAACGAACGAAATTAACTCTCTGCTAATAATGGTAGCCGCCTTATCTGAGCATCGGTTTAATATATCACTGGCTAAACACGGACAATCTGTCCATCCGTCCGTCTGTCCGTCCGTCCGTCCGTTCGACGGGTTTGACAAATGAAAGCGCCCGACTGCCTCATCGAAATGACGCTGATAATTATCTAGGCACACATCTGTGATCTAAATTAAACCTTAAATTGTAGTGGGGTCAGATTAAAATTAATCGCTGTATCAAATTTTTAAATGTTTTGAACATCTTACAAAATTTTAAACCCTGCACATTGAAAACCCAACTCTATATCAACGAATTTAAGGTTCTAATTCAAATGCATGGTTTCTGAAGTTAAGCTCGGTGTAGACCGTCGCGGCTATGTCGATTGTCGTGTCAGAATGGTAATGATGGCAGGCGACAGGGCGGAATGGCGTTCAGTAGCCACCGACGATTTCATTAATGACGTTAGACACAGTAATGAGAATTTAAGACGGCTCCGAAGCTAAACGCGCGTGATTGAGATAAGGCAGCGCGGCAGTGCCTTAATACTTGTACAACATGCTTTAGAGGCTTTCCTTGGCTTTAAGTAAGGATCTTAATGCGGCTTTGATTTTAAGAATTTTTTTTAAGTTCAATTTACTGGTCATTGAATGGGAATTTGTTTAATAAAATGCTGATTTAGTTTTCTTTGATAAACTTGCCTATTTTGATAATCATCAACGTCTTAGTCGAAAGCCATCAACTGCTGGCTATAGGCTTTTCCAAGCCATGCCACGTGGATCGATCTTTTGCTTCTTGCATCCAGCTCCCATCAGGTCATCGGTTCACCTTGTGGGAGTCTTTCCAACGCAGCCTCTTCCGGTATAAGGTTGCCACACTAGAACCACCAGCTAGGGCCACGTTTCGGGCCCATCACCAATTCATTCTGCAAATAATGATAGCTTATAATGACTCAACTACCTACTTACTATACTTAAAAATGATGTTGATGATTAATTTCTCCCGTAAAAACAGCAACCGTTAGGCCATACTTCAGTGGAGACTATGTCTTACACATAACTGCTCTGCCATAGACATTAAATATCTCTTTAATCATCGTAACTATTTCTAAACATCAACATTAATATCTGTAATAGAGTTGGAAGCCGCGCTTAATAATTAGTTCTCATTAATAATGCGGCGTGTTTATGACAGCGTGTGAGTCGACACGCAATCGGTCAGGATCAGTCCGTCGATCTGATCGCGACAGATCTGATGATCTATCTATTACGAGTAACCTTTAAGGTATTTTTTACACGACCACGGTGAAGCCCAAAAGTGTTTTTCAATCTTGTCCTGGGCTTTAATTTAGATTTTCGGATTGAAGTTTCTGGTATATAAAGTAAATATCGCTTTTATTTATGTAATTTATAATTAATTGTTACACGTCACATTATTTCAACATTTTTCTCCCTTTTCCACTGTATCCGTTGTGCTGTTGTGGTGCGGTGGTGGTGCAAGGGCTGTAATAACAGATACAATACGTTCGCATAAATTGACATTATTCAAACGTCAAAATAACAATCTTTATAAAAAAAACTTAATTCAAAAATCAAAAAACCCGATGCGAACTAAAAAGACGTAAATAAGAAGAAAATCATGCTGTGCAGTCGGAGTATATATATTAGCGAGCTGGCTGACCTAAACCAGATGAATCCTCCGACGACACGTTATGATTTTGTTCTTTTTAGTGGTTTTTTATTTGTAACTTTTTAGTTAAAGTATTTTTTTCGAATTAGGTACCCTTAAATATATAAGTATTATAGGTATAATTTTTAAATCACTTCTTAAAACCCTTTAAGTATTTTGATACCCCACACGGATTGGGTAAAAAATTGGGTCTCCACAGTATAGCGCCCAAATGCCGCCATTTTTCTATTTTCCAATTTTAAAGTAGCCAGTGACACTCGCAAGGTTGAGACGAATCGATTGACGTAAGAATCATCAAAATCAGCCAACGCGTTTGCTCTCTAGAACGCCACATAGGTACAAACATATATACATAGACTGATAAACATCGCAACCCTCCGTCGGTAGTCGGGTAAAAAGAAACTGCAGTTCTATGATAAACGTGTAGCGGACAAGAAACTAGTCTGGTACGACAGTCGCGGTCACACAATCGATAACACATTACTCATACGAGACGTACACATGCTTATCTTATTGAAAACCATGGAGACGTAGTTTTGTCAGATCAGAACAGCTTTTAAGAAAGAAGAAATATCTTTGCCCAGTCAGTCAAACTGAATGACTGAAAATGCCAACAATATATAGATTCAAATTCATAGCTATACTTGGTAGCCTTCTAGAAAACTAACAGTTATCCGATTTTATACGTTTTAGGAAGCCTTTGAGATATGAAATACATCCATTGAACTTCATTCCCTCGAAAAGGCCATATCGCCTATGCGAAAAAACACACTGTATAAAATATATTATGAACAAAACAAAATTTTAAGTGCAGATTGAGCAATAACCCTTGCCAGACATCACCTTGTTAAATGATATAAGTAAGCAGCAGTGGTCTATAGAATGTCGTGTAGATACAATATGAGTAACGATGCAGTTGTAAGAATGGTGAAGACAAGAGCGGATAGCGCGGAGCGGTAGTCGCGCCGCGGTCCACACAATCGATCGCACATTATTCATAAGAGACGCGACGCACACTGCTTTCTAGCACGGGGGAAACTGTGGAGACGACTTCATGGTCTTGAGATAAATTCTACTCTAAAGGAAATAAAAAATCTGTTTGGATATCTTTTCCCAATCTTACTTCTCGTTATACTAAAACCGAGTACAGTCTTCTGTCTTATTCTATATCCTGTCTCCTCTTATGAATTCTTATTTTCGTGCAAAGACACCACGCCTATTGTGTTGTGTTTATAATGAATTTTAAACACCTTTGGGGGCAAAGTCACTCAATTTTAACATAGATGAATCTCTGGTGACTGTAGGCCGCAATCGTCTAAAATTAATCCTTAAGGCCTACATACCCTTTAGTGCCGTAAAACGGTAACTTTCCAAAGCATACTCCTTAGTATAATGGCTAGGTTAAGGTTTGAAAAAAAAACATTTATTATTGATTCATGTACACAATTTTGAACACAAGGTAATTTCGTGGAACTAATAGTTTTGCTTTAAAAAATAAATAACAACCAGATATTTTTCGCAACTTTTAGCAAGTCCTCCAAAAAGACTTGGATGTTTAAAATATTTTTACACAGAAAAATGTATGGCTGGTATTTCTTCATAACTAACATAGCGTATGTAAATCAAATAATATGTTGCAAACAAAACTGTTCAAAAGGAGGTTCAATATTGATATTTCGGCATCGAGCGGGCGCACGGCCAGTACTGCGTTAGGCGTATATAGCGCCTTAACAAAACACGTGTTTCAAAACTATGGATCATTATTATAAATATTAAAGCCGTATATTTGAGACTTAATTTCGTCTCTACATCTTTCTTGTCCGGCGCGGAAGTTAGAATGGTAACAGTAGCCGCGGCGGGTCGCGTCATGATGTTCCTCCGTCTACAAATGTTACTGCTCTTATGTACAACTCCACTTTTAGATATAATACACTATCAATGTCTTGCCGATATCATTTTTATACCGGGCTACTTACAGATTCTGGAAAGAAGATTGGGTTATGGTGTCTAGCTTTCCTCATTCATGTTAGGGAGTGTTGTTAGATTAACCAGACGTTGAATAAAAGTATTCTTGCAAAAACGACTAAAAAGAACAGACAATTTTTTAAACAAATTCTATGCCCCATATTCTGCACCGCTTGCTCTTACATAATTTCTCCAAAAACATCGTCGAATTAAGGTATTGTGGATATACCGACTGCCAAATGCCAGCAGACCTCAATGAAAACATGTATGAGAATAGATCCAGCTGTAGCCTGATCCGTTCTTAGCCCGTGACATACACCGTTGGTACTACAACCAAACATAATGATGATCTGTTCCATACAGCCACATTATCCCTCCACATCTGACATCCACCACAAAAGGCAGTGCCACACGGTGCCAATCTTAAACACATTAGCTATCGATTCGCCTGAACATGTGTACCGCCCTTATAGACAGCGCCGCTCAATATGTGGAAATAATAATAAAGGAGGACGGCTGCCGCATACGTATCGTTTTATTATCGTTATATTATCGGCATTGTATCGGCCAGTTTAACTTAGTACTATTGCTTGTTTCAGTATGTTGGATGTAGTTGAGATGAGGAGAGATAAGATTATTGTCTGACATACCTACTACTTGGTACATGTGATCGCCAATAACTTTTTCAAGCGTGGTGATTACAGTGTATGTTCATTAGTGGTTATATGATAGATATAGCTGCCGGCCGCCGTTCCGCCGTATAAAATATTACTTAATTAAGCCTCTTTTATTCTGATGTATCCGTTCAGTAGTTTTTGTGCGAAAGAGTAACAAGTATCGATACTTACAAACTTTCACATTCATAGTTTCTTGGGGGTGGCATATGTTCAGTAGTGGAAGATTTTCAGCTGAAAAAAAAAATTGTGAGTACAGTGGTGGCCCAGTGGTATCGGCTGTGACTTACAAGTTGTAGGTCGAGGGGGTTCGAGCCCAGGCAGGCACTTTACTTTGTGTACATTATTTATTTACCACTGCTCTCAAAACGGTGAAGGAAAACATCGTGAGGAAACCGGCATGTCCTAGAACCAAAAATTCGTAGACATGTGACCTGCACTGGGCCCGCGTGGTGGATTACGGCCCATTCCCTTTCACAGAGAGGAGAACTGTGTCCCAGCAGTGGGAACATTAAAAAGGCTGATGATGGTGATAATAATTGTTATGTTTGGTATACAATAAAGAATTAAGAACAACAAAGATTAATGCAACTACTTACAACTGGACAACTGGTAGGTACTTCGAGATAAATATCTCTTAGCTCTGCACAATCAGAATAAGTATCTGACCAATTGGAAATTACAGAGAACAATGAAATTGATTACTTCCATTCATTTCCATAAACGAGAAGAAAGTAATACATATCATATCGCAGAGAAAATAATAAGATATTCTGTAAAGATGTCTAGACACATTCGTCTCTTGTCTTACGAACTTAATGCGGGGAAAATAATGATGTACACATGAGATTTTTAACTTAGTCGTATAGTATTTATGCTGCGCTGGCAACATGACACACAGCACTTGGCAATACTTTCTAACAATTAAAAGAATAATTGCAATCAGATCTGTCCAACTTTTGTATAATAAGTTTTATTTTAGATAATACTAGCTTTTGCCTGCGGCTTCGCCCGCTTAAAAAGTGTTTTATTATCCCAAGGGAACGCACTATCGCAAACGGGATAAATTCATCCTTCCAGAGTCTCAAACTATTTCCATACCAAATTTCATCTATATCGGTTTGTGAAAAGGTAACAGACAAACAGAGTAACTATCCCATTTATAATATTTAGTTAAGATTAGACTAGCTGCCATCTGCGGCTTCACCTGTGTATATAAGTAGGTACTTGCCACAATATCTTTACAAATTACCGCCTAATTCTTGCTTTTGCTTGAACAAACATCAATACTCATAAACTTTAACAGTTACCTATAATACTAGTAGGATGAATCTATTTCCAATATAATACCTACCTAAACAAAACAATCTTTTACCAATATTCCCTCAACAGAATCCAGGAAAAATCTCCCAAGCATGATGTACCATCAACATAGCAAGAACATGAAAATCCGATGAGGCATCATATCGATATGATTACATCCCTATTCGATGGCAGTCGATCCGATCGATTCATGAATACATATCGATGCTTGCCCCGGCCTCGTGCTCGGGCTCGCACTATAATGAATACTTTGCACTGATTACGTTCTGTTCTATGATGCTGGAAGGATTTGAGAAGAGGGTTTTATGATTGAGGAAAAATCTTTAGAATTGGATACTTTTGCATGTTTATGAAGGGATAAAAGGCCTTGGCTTTTAAAACTAGTCCTAGCAGCACTAGGACATCACATATATAAATTCGTGGAAACGATCGCAAACTCTTAATTTTGACAATAACACAGTATCCATGGCGTTATCTACACTGTCCAGTGGCCCGATTTTTAAACATATAAAGCAATTAACAAGGGATTATTTTCGGCTGTGATGGAAACTGTAATTTTCTAATTGGCGCTTGTAACTCATGTATCACTTTCTTAGAAAGTCAGCATAAGTGAATATTGATATGTTGCTTATAAGCGACAAAAAAACCATGACGCTTTCCGATTTTTTTTGCTTTATTACAGTCATATACTTTTTTAATTTATTAGTACACACACATAGAAAATACCTATGTGCTCCAAAAAGGATTAATAAATTCGTAAAGATTTTTCGTAGCATTGCTACGCCGTAGCAGTCTACGAGAAACGCGTAGCATTATGGTTTATTGAACTAACAGACAATACAATGTATACTTATGTTACGTTATTACATAGAATGTCGGTGTATATCGGCACTACGCTTCACTAAAAGTGCCGTCCTCGCAACTTATACACACAAGTGTGCCGTAGGTACACTGCTGGCAAGATTGGGGATGCACGATAAAATATTTTTGTTTCTTTGCTGTTTTCAACAATGTGGATTTTGTATTTAACCTGTTAAGTAAATACTTTTTCGGATAAATACTAGGTATAAAACAACATTTCTAATATTGAAGAATGCAGAGGTGTTCGGAATATACGAAAAAACGCGTAAATGTGTTATAAGTAACCTACTCAGTGATATGGAATAAACTTTCAACGCTCCCCACTTAACATTCCGTGTAGATTACAGCATCAGACTCAAGTAAACCAAAGAATAATACACAAGAGACCTAACAAACTAGATTTTATCGCATAACCAACTTTTCTAACTAAGTAAAGTAAGTAAATAAAATAAATAAAGCGGTCCACTTTCCGTGGCCCGAAGTGTAATACGTGTGTTAGTGATGTTATTGGAAAACTTGGAGTTGAGCGCTATACAATGTAGCTGGGATCGCTCGGATGCTCGTATCGCTCGAATAGCTCTGGTTAATGCGCACGCTTCGCTCACCGCGGTCACTCGCTTCCTTAACAATGCTGTTTATATGTAAATGTTCGCAGTTTTTAGTTGAATTTAGATATTAGGTTTATTGTAGTTTTAAAACTAACGTTGAATGATATTCAAGGTTTCATAATGTTGAAGCAATAATCGTATCTATTGGGACAAGTGCTTTTGTAAGTACATTTCTCAATGTTTAAAGCTTGTGTTAAGGCTCTTGTGTTTAATGTGTTGACTCTTTCGCATGTTTGACCCACGGAGTAGGTTTGACCCTTAGGAAATATTTCATACATTTACGCACATATTTGCACTGTAAATAATAAAGCCTCGCTTACCTTTTCACTCCGTTCAAAGTTTATAGTTTTGTTGTTAAAGTTCAACAATTATAAACAAGATAGCTGTAAGATATTATAATATAGTTGGCCATCTTAGGTGGTAACATAGAAAAAATTCATGACGTTAGCGAAATAAGCCTTTATTAATACTAAATTACAATTTGATTTGCCTTAAATTCTTTCGTTAAGTACTTTCATCATGAATTATTTTCAACCCTTAATAATAACCTTTATTTTTTTCCCCTGTATTAAATCTTTACCAAAAATCAATATTCAACACAGTAACTTGTCCAGCAAACCGATCCTCCAATTCCAATCATAACAAGTAATAAAGTACAGTACAGATACGCAGCAGTAAGCAAGTTGGATACGGCGCGTAAATCCCTCGTAAAAAATGAAATATCGCTGACGGCTCGCGATAGCGATGGTCTGTTGGACTTGATCTACTGATGTTTGCTTGTACTGTACCATCACTGTTAATGTCTTGTGGAATTTATTTGTTTTATGAAGAATGTTTAATTTGGCTGTGTTTTACGAGTCTTGATTATTTTGTTTCAATGTGGTCTATGGTGCTGTCTTTTCCCAACTATGTTGGGCTGGCTTCTAGTGTTACCGGATGTAGTTGGAATAGCGATAGCGATGGTCTGTCGGACTTAATCTACTGATGTTTGCCTGTGCTGTGGTTCGAGTCGTCAACTGTTTATGTCTTGTGGAAATTGGGACATTATTGTATTATGAGGATGGTTTTATTTACGTTGTGAATTTTACCTGCTTTGATTAGGGCTTTGATTATGTTGTTTGTGTGTTTTAATATACTAACGGATTGGGAACTGTAGTGGCAACTGTTGTAAGCTTTTCTCTATTGTAGTCATTAGGTGTGTAGCTATCAAACAGCGTTTAATAAAGATCGGTGACTATTAATTACCTACATATTGAGATTCATCCTTGCCTGCGCAAGCATGTTCATCCGTTGGTCCTGACTGACATTTGTAGGACTTACACAGTCGTTACGTTTAGTCAGAAAGAAGCTCCAATGTCTCAGCACCAGTTCACTGGGTTGTGGAGGTCTCTTTGTTAAATACTCACTTCATTCAACTACACTCGGTACGATTAGAAATGGGTCCCAAAATAGTAGACAGAATGGTTCATCTTGGGTGCAAAATTTTAAACTCAGTTTAATTATTGTCAATTCAAATAAAAGTTAAATAGGTAATCAAATTTTTAGTTTCGGCATTTTCTTTGGTCTAAGCGAAATTTCAGTGTATATTGCAGTTGTTTTTACTTTCAAATGGTGTCCCATATTGTGCTAACTAGAACATTGGCACTTTATAGCACCTGCAGACAATTGGAAACACTTCAACATCCATTGTTTGAATACTAACTGCTTAAGTAATCTTTATTCAACGAAATGCCTATGTATAAGCCAAGAATAGACACTTCTATACACTAAGATGAACTTAAACATACATATTTTGCGAAACCTTTTTCGTGTATTTTAAAGGCGAGTTTGAATAATGCTTACAAAATGTATTCAAAGCTGATTAGTGGCGAATAGCGTCTAAGGACTGGTACAAGGGATGTTGGTCGTCCGGCAGCGAGATGGACAGATGACACTGTTCCCATCACATCTAGAAACGATAAGGCTGCTTATGGGCGCGCGAGGATTAGTACAAGGAAAAAGAGGCCATGCCCAGCAGTGGGCGAACTCGGGCTGGATGATGATAGCTGACTTAAGTACCTATCTAGCTGAAATTGAGTGGCAGAATCGCTATTATTTTTGTTCCTATTTCATATTTTTCAGGCAACAAAAATAACTCTTACAGCAAAACAACAAATCATTGTTTCGTATTTTAGCAAAATAACCGAACGCTCATACGCTATCGGGCGACTGTCACGTTTAACGAATTTGTTGGGCAAAAAAAACCCGGGGCCACATCCATTTGTTATCCATTTTGTCGTGTGTATCGCGGGTCCATTAATAACCAAGGTTTATCCGGCTCTAATCTGCCTCTCATTGCTTTCCGCGGCTGATTCTTTTCGCGCCAAAAACGCCGCCATATTGGTATCCGAACAGATTTATGGAGCGGATTAAATGTTTGATAAATAATAAAAAAGAATTTTATGTGTGTTTTGTTTATTGTCGTGTGGCTTTTGTTTTGTAAGTGTATATGTTTCTAGATTCTTGAATTACTAGCAAAAAGCTAATAGTTCAAGATTGGAATCTGATGGCGAGTTGATTTAAATTACATTGAGAAGCGATTTCAATTGCAAGTAAGTACGATCACATGATTGCAATGCGATGCATTTCGAGCACTTGAAATTTTATTAGAAAACTAGCTTTTGCCTGCGGCTTCACCCGCGAGAAAAGTTTTAAGTTATTTTTTCCCAACATTATATTGGGATAAATAGCCTATGTGCTATTCCAGACTATAATCTATCTCTGTACCAAATTTCATTCAGATCCATTCAGCAGTTCTTGCGTCATTCAGTAACAAATAAACATCCATATTTAGTTAGATACTTATACGTGATATCCGACTGATATCGCTAATCGCATCATCAGGAAGGTTCCTTTCTCGTTAGTATTTTTTATTACATGATTTTAAGTCATGAAAATATACACTTACAATATATGAATTAGTAAAAGATCTCTTTCTTAAGCCAATTATAACGAAATAACAAATTATCAATCTTCAAAATTCGATCTAAACAAACCTATACCAGAAACTGATTCACAAAGAAACCAACACTTCCTTGACAAACAAAACACAAACACTTTACATACATATGTGTAAGATTTTCAATTTGTACCGGCTTGATCCCATTTTATCGGGGATCCTCGCTTTGGGTCGCTGCACGTAAGCCTCGTATGAGGACGACTGAGGGATCACTTGAGGACAATCGAGGATGTTTTTCTGAGATCCGAGGCAGGGGCGGCCATAACCGCTGCGAGGCCCCAGACGGGCGGCAGATATTTGCGAGGCCCTTGTCCCTTTTTGCTTCGTATGTGAAGAAGTGATGATAGACGATAAATGCAAAACTTGGCACTTAGTATTATTAATGTACAATAAAGAATATAATAAATAATAAATAAATAAATAATGCTTTACTGTTAAATACTTAACCAATTTTATTTTATTGTTACGAATAACGTTGGATGCAAGACACACAGGACCGATCAGTGTGGTGACGCTTGGGGGAGCCCTATATCCAGCACTGGACGTCTTTTGGCTAAAATGATGATGATGATGATGAAAAACTGCTAAGGATAAAATAAAAAGTTAAAAAGTTATTGGTTGTCGCGTGAGGCCCCTGCAGGAGAGAGGCTGCGATTGCCGTGCTTGCCACCCCCTAAGGCCGCCACTGATCCGAGGACGTTATTGGATGGCAAATGAGTGATTGAAGTGTTTGTTCGAGAGTTAAGATAGGGTCGCAATGTTTTCGCGAACGCTATTTATGCTGGCTATCTGTTTTATTATGTTTTTGTGGTTCCGTTATGGGATGGAGGAAATATTGGTTTCGATGGCTGTGATGTGTTTTTATTTGGCAATTAATTGATTGAGAAAATTTGGTGTTTTTTTCGAAAACATCCCTGTTTATCCCTAATATATTTAGTGTCTATTATGTCTTACAGAAAATCTGAAAGTAATTTAGAGCTTCAGTACTTGCAGTTCATGTTTCACTTACATACTTCACAAGATCTTTTATATTTATTATCTTATCAAAAATGCAACTATCAAGTTCTGATTTGTTTTCACTTACTTATTATCATTAAGAAATTCGTTAGTTAAAGATAGACATACAAGATCGAGAGATTTGTGTCTTTGTAGTGACTTCTCTATCTCGTGTAAAATCATAGCTTCAAAAGTACAACTACGATATAACTGTATTATTCACCCTCCAACATGAACTCATCCCCGAACCACACATTTAAACAACAAAATCCTCCATTAAAACGTTCGTTACTAAACAAAGCACTTAAACCATTATAAGGCTGGTTACACACAATTTAAAATTCACCCACAATCACCGGCCCGCCGCCGCGCGCCGGGCGCCGTTGATAAGAGAACGAATGCGCGTTAGCAATCCGGCGCCGCCTCATAACCTCGCTGTAATACCTTAATTTAAATTTAAATGACATCTAAGCTTCGGCCGATTGTATCGTCGTGTTATGGACGTGGGTGAGAGGTGGCGGGGGGGGGGGGGGCATGATGAGTTATCGGAATGGTTTCGTGTATTTTCGATGGTTGTTTAGTCATTTGTAGTGTTTTTTATGTCAGCGAAAAGCGTTTTTAAAGTATTTTTTTATATTAAGAGAACGTCTAAGTGTAAAAACTAAAATTGTGTACATAATAAGGAGTATTTTATCTAATAACTGCTGTCTCTTTCTGAAGTTCAATGTCAAAGCTGATGTCAAATTGTTTAATAATATTTAATAATAAAAAAATATCTTGCAATTTCTTGTATAATCCTAAGTAATATTGCAAGTTAAAATGCCCAATAGTTTGTTATATAAAATTACTGCCAATTTTATGCTCTAACGCAATCTACCACACTAAGCCATCCAAACAAAAAATATCTAAATTTTATTCCGCACAATTCAATGAAACATTGCAACACAAAATCACTTTATTTCCCTTAAATTATATTCGGTTATGCTCAATTTGTTCCCCCAGCGATACGAACAGTTTGTAGACGGGCTAACAGGACTGATGAGAGGCTTACACGCGCGATAAGCAGGATTACGGCGTTGCGATGGTGGCCGCGTGTGCACCCACCCTTACCTACTTTAAAATTTCAAGATCTGTTCATAGATAAGGAAATACAGTGAGACCGTGACGTATTGGCTTTAGAGTTTTGTGGAGAGATAAAATAGATAGAGATACTAAAAACGCGAAGTATTTTTATTTTTTAAATAATCGCTGATTTGCCTTAGATAACTTTTATTAAATGATTGCATTGCATTAGCAGCTTTTGTATAGAAAATATGTCAAACCACCGTGTTTACTCTTTAGGTAAACGTTATCTGAGTATTAAAAATCAAACCTTAGAAAAGCACCTACCCATTCAAATATTAAGTTAATTTCTAGTATAGGATAAGGATATTTTTCTTTCCTAAAAACCTGCCATAATATTGTTTTAGTTTTACTGAGATCACGATATGTCTTTTTTAGGGTTCCGTACCAAAAGGGTAAAAATCGGACCCTTTTACTAAGACTCCGCGGTCCGTCTGTCTGTCACCAGGCTGTATCTCATGCATGAACCGTGATAGCTAGACAGTTGAAATTTTCACAGATGATGTATTTCTGTTGCCACTATAACAACAAATACTAAAAACAGAATAAAATAAATATTTAAGTGGGGCTCCCATAAAACAAACGCAGTTCTTGCAGTTTTTTGCGATAACGGTACGGAACCCGTCGTGCGCGAGTCCGACTCGCACTTGGCCGGTTTATTTTATGGCATTAGAATGGCAAACCTTTTTTTGGATTGAATACTTATGTACCCAAGAGATCAGCCGACAAAAATATTCATTTCACAAAAATTAAATTACACTCCAATTTTAAACTTCAAAATAAAACTGATAGGATGAAACTTTCTCAATTACAGAAAAAAAGTAATCACAAAAGAAACGCAGAAATTAATAACAAAGGTAGGCTGAATTCATTAGTTGCCTTCGCCTCCTATCAAAAAAATCTCTGCCGTTTCATTAACTTAGGAAAAAAAGAAAAAGAAACTGTCACCAAAAGAGCACAGATTAAATTTTAAAGGCACTTTTTCTTAATTAATTAATAGGGGAGAGGTGACTTGAGGGAAAAAATTAAATGTCAAAATTACAACAAGATTCGCCCTCATTATGTCGGCGGCTCGGCTCGCACTAATTACATTTTCTTAATTTGCAAAGTTGTGGGCTGGCTCTTCGTGTTTTGAGATAGGAGGACTTTTTGTCATGTACCGATTTTGGGTAGTAACTTTATTATAGTATCTTTTTTCTAGAAGTTTAAGACAACTATTGTCTGTAAAGATGTGTCTATGGTACTTATAATTTTAAAACAAATTTAAAATCATCCGTTGCTTAAAATAAATTTTCCAAAGACTGATCTTATAAAATACGAGTAGTTGACTTGAAAGACAAGAGGGTGATGCATCTTCTGCCGTTATGTATACGAAAGTTTTCAATACAGCCAGATTATTAGTATCGTAGAAATATTTTCCCCGGATGTCGACCATAGACAACAGTACAACAAAATAAAAGTATCTTGTTACGAGGACAATATCTTCAAGTATCACTTAAGCGTGTCCTAAGTCATTTCGCGATCCTTACCAAAACGCAATATCCCGGAGAGCATTATCTGTATAGAGCGGATGACACCCCACTTTACGGCCGAGCCCTCGCTAAACGCGCTACATTAAAAATTTTATTTTCACTTCAAGTTTGCACAAAAAAGGGGTGTATTTTTTCTCATTGCCCACCGGGGACGTCCAAATTGAAGATAATTCAGTTTATCGCTTTAATATCTCTTTGTCTTTCAAAATTTGCAAATGAGTTTTTTTAATAACGCCAAATTTGTAGCGGCCATGAGCCGTGCGGCGTGCGGCGTGCCTTCCTCTAATCCTTTTATGATTTATAGCCGTCATGCGGATAGATACTTGGATAATGAAGTTTGTGCTCCATTTTTTTTTGTTTTGTTTATTAGATTCAACCCTTTATTTTTTAATCGTAATCTGCTTTATCTACGAAATGAGTTTCTTCGTTTTAGTTTAATTGTTTTTAAGATTCATTTAGGTGAGTGTTTAAATTAGTAATAACATTTAAAAATATTACTTTAAAAGTAAATACCTGCATCGAATGACTGCAAAAAAGTCCCCCGACAGAGAATAAAAATGAAACAACAAAACGGAGCCAATAACAATTCAAAAAAACAATGTTTGCATATCAATAGGATGCATCGGATGCGTTTGCCTGCGCTCGTCCATTAGTGGGGGAGCCATCGATCAAATACACAATTCCAATTTACCCGAAGCCACAAATTCTTCAAAACGACTGTCCGATCTCGCGCAAATAAAGATAAAAAATAAATTGCCGCGGTGCCGCGGTGGTTTTTTCAGCTCTATGTAGTATTCGTGTGTAGATAGGAGTTGCAATGTATGGGCGGGGTGATTGGCTTTTTATGGGCTGTCCTTTTCGGCGATAGCGTGATGTATGTTACTTAGTGTGCTCTTGAATACGTGTAGGTATTAAACTAGGTAAAGGTACTTACATATAAAGTACCTATTTATGTTTATCAGCCTTCCAAAAAGAAAAAGAAATGAAATGAAATGATTAAGCATACCTAGTCCTAAACACAATAGCCTTATCATATTTCATTACCCACTTCATAAAGGGTTCCAGATAACTCTGGCACATAATTTCTTTCAAATCCTTTTGGATTTTAAAATAACAGGGTCGATCTTTAGGGTTGGTTTCTGATTGAGTATTTGGAGTTCTAAACCGTGTCAAATCCTACTTTATTGCCAAAGTTTGATATATTTTCAGGTTGAAGTAGAGTTTTCAAATACTCAACTTCCAATTCTTAATTAAGGCATCAGTTGATTGCTCTACTGTACTCTATATTTACTTAATCTTTAGAGGTATCATAAGTAAATAACTTTATTAACATTACTCAATTATCTCTTACTGGTGTTTCAGTATACCAGCACTTAATTGCATATATCCCTGATGATCTTAAGCAATGATCGTTTCACACAAGCAACTCGAACACAGCCATTACTAGTGTAATTAAAGTGATTACGGCATCAATTAAAATTCGAGTTCACTTCAATTAAAATAACTGGTGGTTCAACAAGAATTAATTATGGCTAAATGATTTATAGGTAACTACAGTAACCTGTTCACTGCAATCTTTTTTTACTTACCGAAGCTCTTTGTACTGTAAAATTAAGATATTTTATAAGAGAGTGTGCACCCACTGTCTCCCGTGCCTGTCTCAAATGTTTAAAATTTTTGACCTGGAGTAGAGAGAAGAGAATACTCACTTTTCTTCACTTTTGGTATAGTTCCTTTTACCTCAGGTAAGTATAATACCAACACGTTGGACAATTTTGCCATACAATTTATTTTCCTGAATATCTCTTTATAATCTTGATAAAGAAGATCGATTCACAGCGTGAATAACCTAAGAACTTAGACGATCTAATATGAATAGACTTAAAATAACAATCTATTAATAACTTTTGTCCTGAAGCAGCTTAATTATATTATATTATTTTTATTTAATTATCTCGTAATTATTGGAGTTGGTTCGTTTTATGTGGTAACGAAATTAATTATAGTTTGTCACTTATTTAATTCAAATGAAAGCCATATTAAATGCTACAATAGTTATTCGATTGACACGAAAATAACTAATTACCAAGTGCTTATATAATTAAAGTAATTACTAATTTGCATAGGTAATTAATTACCCTTCAGTCGCGACGTCGTCATTTGCACAGTAGCTAATATGATCGACATGACATTCTCTGAACACTGTACTGTGACTTTCGCAAGCGCATACTGTAGGTGTAATTACATACTACTGTATATTTATTGCAGCAATCATTGAACGTTAACTTGTCATTACCGTTAAGCTTACAAATTATAGGCGGTAGCGTGTTAAAGAATTATACACTGAAATAATTATATGTAAGTAAGTAGTTCTTTAATTTTTGTTTTGTGTGTAGAAACTGTGTGAGATTCATTCAAGCACACATAGCATAACGACAGTGTTTCCCGAATGGATACGAAAATAACACGTGTACACCCAAATTTCGACAGTATTTTTTTGAGTGGTTTTGTGTTTGGGTCATTAAAGAAAAGAAATTAATTCTGGCAAAAACCTGTAACACCTCTCACTAAAGTGATATATATGCACAAACAAGCTTAAAAAAAAGCTTTATACCATTCCCCCTCTAAAAAGCTTATTTTATTCACTGAAAACAGTGAATAAAAAGCACTTTTAATCACTGTTTTGGTTTTTGAATTTGGAACACACCAATGTATTAGACGTCCATCTCAATGCTATGTAACCTCCTTGCGCCTCCTTGCGCAAAAAATACTCGATACACAAACTTCTTCTTCGATTTTAATTTTGAGTTTGTTATTTAGGATTTTAATAATGATTTTGATTTTAGTCTAAGATATTTATTGAGTACTTGTTTGGATTGTAATTCTAATATTAATTGCAATGGTATTTAATTAATTATAATTATGTAACGTAACGGAGGTGGTCACTGACCCCTGAAACACAGGTGCTGTTACCTAGCTCAGGGGTCAGGGTTTCACATTTTATGTAAATTTTGAAGGTAATAAACCATTCATTTATTTATTACTCGTAATATTCCTTGTGCTTTTCGCTTAAATCTTTCTTTTTCTCGAAGTCATGGTATAAAATATAGTATGCAACTCTTGAATAAAACGGATTTAAATGGAGGACCATGAATCACTCGCTATGCTCGTGATTCAATCATCATGAATCACTCCCTACGGTCGTGATTCAGTCGTTAGAATCCTTCACTTGCTCTTGATTCATCTATGGCCCTCGCTTTAAATCCGTCTATTATTCACTAGTTGCATAATATACTATTTCTTTCTCTATTTCTACTCTTTAATAAACAGTCTGTGTCTATCACAGTATGTCTTTATTGCCGTAGTACTGCTCTATTATGACATAAATTTACCAATTTAAAACCCAGATTTACACCGCTAACTCCTACAACTTAAGCCACGCTCCCAACTGACCACAACTTAATGAGTGCAAGTGAAGCGTGAACCTTATTAATAATTATTATTTGTCTATTAGCGCTCGGACTGGCCCCGATCTCTTATTGATTGCTACATGTTGTATAAAAAATATATTCTATGGAAAAGTAATGGAATATCGCTACTTGGACTACATGTTCTCACGCAGATTATAGAGGAAATAAAGGCCCTGGATTAGTGTTATAGACTGAGAAATTACTTAAGGCGTATATATACCCCAATGTTAACGCAGAACTGGCCGTGCGCCTGCTCGAAGCCAGTATATCAATATTGAACCTCCTTTTGGGCAGTTTTGTTTGCAAAATATTCTTTGATTTACATATGCTGTTTCAGTTATGAAGAAATTTTAGGCATCAATTTTTCTGTGTAATAAAAGTTTTGAAAGAGTATCCAAAAGTAGCGAAATAATATCGTGTTGTTATATTTTTTTAATGCTACACTATTAGTTACACGAAAAAAACATGTTTCACAAATAATGTTCTAAATCCGAGTGGGCACACGGCCAGTACTGCGTTAACATTGGGGAATATATACGCCTTAAGGGCGGTAAATTTAAACCCTAATAAGTAGTAGTTACTACTACTCCAATTTTAGTCCTAAATTTTAGCATCGATTTATTTAATTGAAAACCCAAAAAGCTTTATAGAGTGGACATTACAAAGACTATATAAGACAAAACAGATAATTTGCCAAACACACGTTTATATCAAAACAATGCCAGTACATAACATGCCAGTAACCTCTTCCCTAGTCACAATATCACGCATCCCCGTAAAACAGATGTAATCAGAGCTGCCACGTTGCGACTAAAGCCCGACATCATTAGTCGGCGTCGTTTGTCACGCGACTTATCGCACCCTTTGCTCCGGTTAATAGTCGCGGCGATTTGTCGCGTCGCCTAATGTGTGCTGAACCTTAATCACTGTGATTTTTTGCATGTCATCTTGGAAGCTAATTGCGAAGAATAGTGCGATAAAATTTTGAACTAGTATGTTTTGTGGAGAATTGGCTATATCGCATAGTTTATTAAGACTTTTATTGTTGTTTATTATTTTTCACACTTTATTATAAGTCTTTAGACGTAGATATCACAAAAAAAAATTACAAGTGTAACTAGGTGTGTAAAGTTAATGTTGGTTGATATAATACAGATAGCTAAAGAGCCAACGGTTTCCACGAAAGCTAGATGATCAATTCTTCTTCGTCGTATCGATGATTCCTCAATTATATTCGTTTTGACCAGAATTCAGCCACGGCAATAGCGTTATCATTTGCCTCACAAAGGTCCTTCAGGGTGCAGGTGTTGTTGCACAGAGAGCACAGTAGGAGGTGATATATTAGGAACGTAGCTCCGCAATCGCACTGCGGGTCATTGGAGTACCCACATCTAAATAAGTTGTGCATGCAGCTACCCATTTGGCTTCGGAGGCAGTGTGGGCCTTGGAAGTTGGTGGCCTGCAGGGAAATTTTCTGCAGGCTCAACATAGTCAGTCGGAGGAGGATGTTTGAGGAGCCACAGACTCTTCTTTGCCTCACTAGACCTGCTGTCATTCATTGGTTTGGTTAAACTCAGGAATCTTTGCCTACCTACTCTTCAATCTGCCCCTTGGCTTGTCCTCATTGTATAAAGAGTGTCGTGTATCTGTCTCCTGCTTGTGTTTTGCGGCGTCCAGATCATACTAAAACGCCCGGCGCACCCTGTTATCGGTTGGTACTCGGTAACGCAGAGAGTCCAGCTTGCCAATCTTCTCACCACGGTGATTTCTCACGGTCCCTCCAGGAGCATCAACAAAGGCTCTTATCAGAGCCACTACAATCGGAACACCTGAATTCCAATCGGCAGCTGGATGATGTTCTACTCAATTATCGTTATTTATGTCAATTTATTTATTTATTGAACAAGGCACACCAACGACTCATTTACAAATTCATACCAGAATATAACACTCACACAGTCACTTACAGGCATGTACATCAAAAATACGACTAATAATTCATTCAATGAGACTTTTAATCGATGGGTTTCTATCGTAAAATACATAATACCTAAAGTTTTACCACTCGATAAACTAGTTATTAGATAGGTAAATGACACTTTTATCGCACATTATATTTGCGTTATTATAGACCTCTTTAACACGATAAAGAACGAACATTATTTAACACAAGGTACCATTCAAACCGTAGTGTAACAATCTTTAGCTGTCAATACGATCGAATAAATCAAACATCTCATCTTGAGAGAGAACTTGCGAAACGTGACCTGCTTTCCAATGTGAAACTTGAAATATATTATGCATTTTAATATCTTGTTTTACTCCTACTACTTAATATTATAAATGCCAAATTTTGGATGGATGGATGGATGTTTGTTAGATGCTCAAACACGTTAGGACGGATCAACGGAACTGAATGATTTTTGGTACAATGACAGATTATAGTCTGGAATAGCACATCCCGATAAACTCGGTTTAATGATCCTTTGGAATAATAAAACACTCCTCAAGCGGGCGAAGCCGCGGGCAGAAGCTGATAAACGATTTAATTGAAAGAAAGCAAATTAAAACTTATTTTGAGTTAATAGTGCACAAAAAACTTAAGAAGATACTCAAGTAACAATAGCTGAAGTGTAATAAAAATGATAAAATCCGTGACACAAACAACCGACAACAAAAAGTTAACTGCACCAGTCCACGTTAATTCACATGTAAGCCGACTGCTTGAACTTATGAAGCAACAAAATAATTACATCGTACACAAAAACATCAATTCATTCAAATTAATTACCGGTAAAGCAACATGGCGTCTGTTTATTCGACATGCCCACTGAAACACCATTAGCCCTATCAAACCATTACCGAGCTCTCTTGTGAAATAAACACATTACCCTTCTGTGCGTCGCACAGTCGGGTAAAAATAATAGTTACCTATTCACATAATTACCAGACCCTACCTTGAGCGAACGAGACAGGTACACTCCATTCATATGTTAGAAAGAGACGGGCATATCCTCTGCGGGCCGTCTTCAAACACTTAAGTAATTGAATGGTACGGAGGGTAAGACGGGTATAAAAGTACCGATGAACGAAAAATGGAAAATAATATTATAAGTAAGGGCACCGCGTGAAGGGGTCGGGCATCGTCGGGAATCATCGGGTATTTTCGGATTGCTCGTAAAAAGCTTTGATGAGCTTATGTTTGGCTGAGGTGTTTACTCGAAGGCTGCCGTTGGCACTAAATGTACACTTATCTAGATGACACATTCCTAACTTCTGAACATTCTCATGTAATGTATTTTCAGTAAGTAGTAGATTTTATGTTGTTTTGAAAACAATGCTTCGCGCTTAGTGAATATGTAAATGAACTCTTACTATCTTGGAATGGAGTAGCTTTTTATAAAACAGTTGTATTTTATGAGAGACTTTAGAATTTCTTTTTTTTTTATACATTGTAAGTTAATTTCTTTGTATGTAGGCAAATACTCATACTGGAATTAGGAATAAAATCATACCACAGTAAAAAACTACAATAATTTTTATATGGCTCTTAGACATTACTTTCTATAGTGATCTTCTTAACAGTTAAAAATACTGATTAACCAATCAAATGGCAATCACACATCGGTTTCATCTTAATTCACATAGTCATAAACCCTTTCTGCTCCAGTCAGCAACTCCTAATTTACTCAACACAACACAGCATTAGATCCATCTCCATTTAAGCTAACTCTTACAAGACTGCTACCATCCCATGCGACAAGTCGCAAGTCGCGTCATAAACAAAGGCTGCCATCAACTCTACGAATATAAAACCAAATGGGGCAATGATAATACGTATATATTACTATTGTGTTGTTTTGCCGTCGCATATTTTTTATTGCGACTGTGTATCGAGTCGGCCGATTTATTTTTATAACTTTATGTAATGTCGCGCTGTCGTAAACGTGGATCGGGACTTATTTATAGTGTCGGTAGTTGTGTCGGATTGTCACAGTTTTAAGTGAGAAGTTTTGATGGAGTTGTGAGTTGGTTTGTTTGGAAGAAGCTGGGTTATTCTTTGTATTTTGATAATTTACTAAAGAGTCATAATGTTATTTGGAGATATTTATGAGTGAGAAATGTTGATCGTGTTGTGAAAATTAAGATTATCTGGATAACATGTCTTACAATCCCTATCACGAGATCGCTTCTAGTGTTTCATACCCCATCATATCATTGGGACCCTGGTTCCACCTGCTGCTACCAGTTATACCTTACCCTACATGTTATTATGTCTACATTTAAATGACTGCAACTACGAGTACCTACTTGCACGGTGTCGTTAAACAAAATTTTTCCGCATACAAAGTAGCTTGATCTTAAATGTTTCCATAGAGAGAGTTAAAATATAGCCAATGAAGTTGCTGTAATAGCGCTGTAATTATGTCTTAAAGCATTACCAGTATAGAGCTTTCTAGGACTATCTACTTTGTTAACAAAATATGCAATACAGTAGGTACTAATAACTTATTGAGTAAGTACTATGTGATCATTACAACAGTTATCTGATTCTGCTCGTGTCAGATTTCCTACCAATATTTATTAGAATCTGGTTTGGTAAGAAAATAAATATTATTCCTTACTAAATACGTTTTCAAAAACTCCTCTGCATTAGCTTTTATAAAAGCCAATTTTACCCCACGACAACAACCAACGCCCGATTCATGAATCCATTGCTGTTCATTGAATACAAAACTGTTATTGCTACTGTAACCAAACTACGAACACCGAATATCATCGATGTGCCAAAATCAACTAAAATTTTATCCAATTAAGTGCCGTTGTTAACATAACGAGGAGACCTAATTCCGGACAGCCATGATACCCTTATAATGACATCGACATCTGCTCCAAATACCAGCCTTCAGTGCAATCGACGACCGTCCTACGGGCTAATCATGAAAACGTATTTATGACCTAATTAAACTCATGTCGACCCGAGCGACGAGGACGGGACATATCAACCTCAACGAGAGCAAAAGAGACAGCCAACTCCCCAGGCCAGTGATTAATGATCGTTATATGGCTGGTTAAGTACCGTGTAATTTGCAAAACGACCCTTAATTACCGTAGAACACGGCTACTATCGTCGTCTTTGTCGTCTGCGAAAACTCGGCGTGTGAGAGAGCGGGATGGAGGGTAGTTCGTGATGCGACTTTAAAGGCGGTATTTAATGAGGCATTATGATGTCGACCGCGCAGATTAGGTCCTCATGGAGATGAAAATTGTTTGCTGTTCTCTTTATATTTGGCTTGGCTGGTGAACAAACATGAGAATTTAGTACAGATTTAAAGCAAGACCGTCTGTGTTTGACTTTCAGTCGACTGAATAGCAGGGTTTTAAAATTGCGCTAAAGTTTAATGCTCTTGCAATGAAACTTTTATTTTTCTGAATTTATTTTTGCTTTGTCAACTTTGGCATTTATTTCAGCTCAACTTTGCTCAAGGATACGATTTCTCTACTGATATATCTCTAACTCAACAAACATAAATATCAATTTACTCCTACAATGTAGTTTTGTTTATGCACTGTTTAAAAATTCTACCCATACAGTCGAATACTTGATTTACAGTCTTCCCAAATAAAATCTTCTATTTTATTAACCTTCTATTTTTCTCCCACAGGTCTGGTTCCAAAACAGAAGAACAAAATGGCGGAAAAAGCACGCCGCCGAAATGGCGACCGCGAAACGTAAGCAAGAAGAGCTCGGCGAGGAATGTGATGACCAGGAGCAGCATGACAACGAATGCAGTGATGAGGAGGAGGCTAAAAGGCCACGGCTGGACATCCATCACATGCATCATCAGCTGCCACATCGCCAGTGATCACAAACCCCGGGCGAATCAGCCGCCCGAGACATCCACACTCCCACCACCACCTTCAACCACGACTCTTCCTGCTACTACCAGGAATATCCTCCCTACAAAGAAGAGGAAGCGCCCTGCGACCTGTCAAACTGGCAAGTCAGACGGTTTGACGAAATCAGATCAGATGACAGTGACAATTTGAACAATGACGGCGTCAGTGTTGATGAGGAGCAACCAATTAACTTCGCGTACTATCACTTTTAACAGTGTTGTGGACGATTCATGTGGAATGTTGACTTCAGTGTACTATTTAAAGACTTTTTAAAACTATAACAATTATCATTCAATTGATATCTTTTTACAGTCAGATTGTTTGTTAATTCTAAGACGAATGTCAGTGGATGCTGTATTCATAAGCGCTATGTAAAAACGATTATATTAAAGTAATTAGCATTACGTCACTGTAAATATTTATTTTATAAGTAGTCATGTGATAAATTATAAGTAATTTATTGATAATTTTAGATTTTACATGTATTTTATGAGCATTAACGTGTAAATTGTATGAATCTTGATACCGGTGCCAATTTCCTATCTGTAGTTATTATATTCGAGTTTAAAGTAGATGTTATTTTGAGGTTATTATTACGTTTTTTTTTTTCAAATGCCATAGTAATGGTTTAATTTAATTAATTTAACTGTAATGTCATATTATCGCCACTCTCCCCTTTCATAAAAGCTTGTTTAATTTTAATGTCACATTCAAAAATAACTTGACTAGAGTGCATCCACCTCATTCAAACTGTATTGTTTAGTGATATTAGAACCATTAGCATACCGCAAAATAATGACAAGTATATATCTAATTTATGATAATGATGTAACTACTAACTTACCGTTATTCAGAATGTGCTGAAAAATTATTCTGTAGAATTGTGTTGCCGTGCCGTCGGCGTCGGAAAACTCAAACTGAACTTGAAACTATATAAATTATCTATGAAGTTTTAAGTCTTTTGTTTTTGTGCTAAACGCTGTAATTATAGCTAATTTATTTCTGGCATTAATGTAAGATCATAAACATATTTCAAGTTTTTTAAAGAAAGTTGTATTAAACTGCTTTTCATAATAATTTATCCTCTACAAATAGCATTTTTCTTCACAAAAGTATTAAGTTTCATATTTAAAATGATCTTGAAGTCACACTTCTAGGGTTTGACAAAAACTTGTACAGATTTCTTCCTTAATAACTGTAAATATTAACAATATTTGTAATTCTATTATGTCGTGAAGGCATCGCAATATGTTTAATGTACATTTTAACTTTAAAAAGTTGTAAATAGATATTTAAACGAATTTAACTATTGTAACTACGAGTAGTGAAGACCACGCGACAGTATTACTATTTAAAAGATAAATGTGCATTATTTGTACTACTGTTTGGTGACAAAACTACGCTAAATTTTTAGCATGTAAAAATAAGTATCATCTCTTACTTTATACGCTTCTTTGTAACTTAAATAGTAAAAAAAGTTTATATACGTTACTTTAAAATCACTTATAGTAAAATTAAATTTGAACCTTAAAATAATGCCGACTTGTTTTCATAAAACCTTCTTCTGTTACCACTGTAAAAAAGGGTAACGTCACCAAAGTCAGTTACAAACTCACACAAAATTGTACTATAATAAAAAGTGAGGTCGTAACCTCAAATACTGCACATTTAACTCACCTACATCTATAACACTAAAACTATAAGTTTACATAGAAAATGAGCTTCAAAAATAAGGAGAATAATTCGCTTAAAAATGCACAAAATATGGATAACTGTAAATGTTTGAAACAATGAGCTCAGAGGACAATGACCTGGGGCTCTAGACAGAAGGCCTGGGACAAGTGACATTCTACATCGAAAGCGTTACGGTAGCGATTGGAAAAATGTTTGGGAATGCCATCGTTGACGTCGAATGACACTTGTCTAGACAAGTGTCACTTTAGGCTCTAGAGCCTAAAGTGATATTCTATTCACCAGTGATGGCTATGGTCGAAATACCAAAATATAAGGCATTGATCACGTGAGATTTTAATAGCGCTAGACAATCCCAAACATTATCTGTGCCCATACATTTTTACAAGCTTTTTTTAACCCCACCTGTACGGGTAACTGTAATAACATTTTACAAGTTAAATTTAACTAACTTCCCTGTGTCCGATTGAGCTTAAATTTTGCAAGCATGTTAGTTTCTCGTGACACTGCAATTTTTAAATATAAAAGCCTGTTTAAAAAAATATGTTTTTAATATAAAATCTGGTTCCAATCGCTGTCGCGACTGATAGAATGTATCTTGTCTCGAGTCTCTCTCTTGTTACAGCAATGAAACAGCGTTTAAAGTAATCATGTGTAGATCTAACGAGCGTGGAAATTCTACGTACTGTGGTTGAAATAAACAGTTAGTAAAAATATTACGTTTTTGATTTTATTTTTATCTTCCATCATCACATCACATCATCATTCATCATCATCTTTACTACGGTTAGAATAGCAGAAAACTATATTATTCTAGATTGAAACATAAATCATTAAGCCGACTGTTAATATTAGAGTGATTTTTTATGTTTTATTTTAATGTGGCACAAAATAAGTCCTTTGTTTTCAACTGGTAATTAAGTTGATAATTAATCAAAGGAACATAAAAACATATCAAGAAATTAAGTCATAACAAATAAGACACAAGGAAAATATCGTCAAAATCGTTACCTTTACAAATCTAAGAGTTCACAGATCACTCTGATAATCATAAAATTAGACTGATCAAATATGAAACACAATATGAAGAAAACAGTCTGTAAAAATATAAAACTAAATGAATCATCAACAAACCTGTTATTATACTAATAAAATACAGGAAAATACACATATTACATGTGCTACAAATGTTACAATGGCTGAAAATCCACGCACCTTGCAATCTGGATGAACACATTACATGAATATATAGCAGGCGTAATGGTGCCGAAAGGAACCCGATATTGAATGGGATATACTCGGCATAATAAGCTGAACAGGGGGTTATATGGGGATTGTACAGTTTTATGGACAGGTAAAGGTGTATTATTGTAGAAAAATGTTAGTAATTGTGAGGGAAAGATAGATTTTGTGATGAACAAAGAAAATATAAGGAAATCTCGACAAAACCTCTATTTTCATTCAAATAATCAGCAACCGCACAATGTAGAGACAGTAAGATTACCTCACTGAACAACATTCTCAAGCAAATCCATTCCGAACACAATTTCGTAAGAAATTCCGCTTCGCGAAGCAAACAAAGGAAATTCGCGCAATCCTCAATTTTGAACCGTTTCGAATCTGTCAATAAAACATTGTACGCATCGCGGCGTCCGTTTATCGAACCGATTCGTATGTACCATGATACCGTCCTTACATCGGCAAAACCTTTAGGTAATCGAAGGAGGCGCGAGCGGGCAAAAATCGCGACGCCGCCGCCGATCGTTGCCATAGATACGAACCAAGACGGTAAACAAGCACTTAGACAAAATGAAACTTTATCCGAAGTCAAATAGAGTTGGGTTTTGATTGTGGGGGTTGAAGTTGTACTACTTGTGAAAGAGCTTGTAGTTATAAATGTAAAACATCGTTTACTGGCTGTTAGAGCGAGAGATCGGAGGGGCGAGAGGGGGTGAGAGGGTATTCTTTCATCTGTTGTGGTCGCTCGCGATAAGGTGGCGCGTCTACCTTTTATTTATGACTACATTTTAAAGCGGGGGGAGTATGTTACGTTTGTTACGCAATTCGCTTGTGATTTTGACGTTGGGGTTGTACCGTTGTAGATAATGTTGCTACAGATTTTGGTGATAGCACTTCTTTCTGAGTCCGTGAGGGAGGGACTCTCGTGATATAAGGTCTGGGGTGAACTGTGTAATGTTGTATGAGTACATGAGTTTATGAAACGGAAGACATATACTATGTTGTATAGTTACGACTTTTATGTAATAGAGGATATAAACAGGCGATTGGCTGTGTTTCAAAGATGAGGTGGTATTGATTCTAGTGATGTCCTGTATATGCAGACGCTTTAACTGCATCGTCTATAACAGAAGCAGATGACTTGAGAGTGATGGCTGCAAAACCAATGAAAATTTTCGAAAATAAAGGATTCTGTTATAAAGTAGTACAAGAACAGCAGGATTACGAACAACTCGCAAAAAGACTATTCTAAGAGTCTTAAATGATTAGGGTAATACAATTAACTAAGATCCAATAAGAATAGGTGCTGATATTATTACCAATTAGGCGTTTACAACAAAAGCAGAAAAACGTAAGTATGATTAAGATAATAAAGAAATTGGCACACAATGCAACAACCTAAAGCAATACACTGAAAGGCTATATAAACAAGCCTACGTCCAGATAAATATAAGGCCTTTGCTAAAATGAAATCAAATAAAGGACAACATCATTGACTTTAAATATAGACATCTAAAACGATAAATCAAGTATATCTTAAATCAAAACATACATAATTACAACCAAACCATATTTAAAAACTATCAAATATAAAACAATAAAGATATTTCCAAGTTACAAGATGACAATACTTTTATAGAATTTAATAGTCGAGTTCACACCTACAAAGGATATTAATTACGAAACAAAAGAATTAATGTCAAAGAACAATATATCAGTATTGATGATTATGTCAATATTGCATGTTACTGATGAATATGGAAAGAGTGAAATACAATAGCTATAGGTAAACGTTAGTCATAGGCATGCTACAACTCTATAAAAGTATACCTACCTATATAATTATAGTGATGCAACAGACGTCTGCTTCTGTTTCCGCAACTGTGGAAGTTCTGCACGCTTTCTAACATTCGTTTCTGCTATATTTTTATTTATTTTTTGCTTTTTGCCTATCATTAATTGGATAGTAAGTAATTCATTTATTTCTTCTACAATACAGTATTCTTACCTACCTGCAAGGCCACCTACACTTAGACATAAACTGTATCGATAATTCATTTGTTGACACTATAGGTTACAAATGTAGCAAAAGCTTAGGGAAGATGGCAACTGTATTCCAAGCAGAAACATATGCCATAATAACCTGTGCTCAAGAGAATATAGATAGAGGAACCAGAGGTGAATCCATAAATATTCTTAGAGACAATCAAAGCCATGGCATCCTAGAAAGTGGACGCCAGACTTATTCTGGATGCTGTCCAGACCCTAAACAGGCTTATAATAGGGCAAGACTGATGTGGGTCCTTGGGCACAAAGGAATCCATGGTAACGAAGTGGCAGATGAACTGGCAAGAGAGGGCAAATGATTTTGTGGGTCCAGTGTAGGCAGTTTGGGGTTTGCAGATTACAGACAACGAACACATTGGCTGTTTAATACTGGTCTACAACACTCCAAGAAATGCCTAGGCTAGGAATATGAGCAGTGTGCAAATCCGCTTCCTGCTTGGGGCCTTTACTGGGCACTTTGGAACCAACGACATGCTCATGAAGATGGGTCTAGCCGCGACACCCATGTGCAGGTTGTGTGGGGAACATACGGAACGCATGGAGCACCTTCTGTGCAAATACGATGCACAGGCTGGTATGCGAATGAGTCTCCTAGGGGTTGGATATCCAAAACCAGAAGACTATATACTCATATCTCCTAGTCTCCTTGTAAAACTCATGAAAAGAGTTTTCAACGAGATTGGGGAGGAATAAGTTATCTAGGGGACCACAATAGATCCCAATGGGTCGAAGTGTCCGAAATATTTCTCGGCCCCTCCACAAGATAAGATAAGATAATTCATTTACTCCGTTTTATTATTATAAAAAATACAATAATGTTATACTTACTACAGTCACTACTTGTCACTTGGCAGAATATGTGTAAAATGGCAACACTAAGCTAATGAGATTTAACGAAGAAATCAAATAACTTTCATTTATAATGTTGTTTTATACTTTGAAAAAACGTAGTCAAATTATGGATTTTTTTTTCGTATATCACTTTCAGACGCTCAAATTTAAGTCAGCTAAGATTTTGCCATTATTCTTTAAACGGAACCTTATGAGCGGGTGAAGCGCGAGTGGACTAGTAATGAGAAGAACCCCAAAGCAGCAAAAGTAAACTTTAAAACATAATTTACCTTCATTTAATTTTGAATGATGAATTATTTAAAAAATAAAAAAAAAACCTATTATTTTGACTTCCGCTTCTGCATCCGTTTGTGTTTCCGCCAAAATTTATATTTCAAAAATGAATGGAATGTCAAACGCTATCGAAATTTCAAGTGTTATATTTTGGCATTTCGATCATCGCCATCTAGGGCATGTAATATCGGAAGTTTTTCAATTCCGATATTGATTTCTGATATTAGATCTCACTAACGGAATTCCGTCTTTTGGCTGAAATGATGATGATGATGAGAGACAATGAAGTCATGTAGTGGAAGTTGATTTATCCACCAGATTAGTGATCGGATAGACTAATCTGTTGTATTAAATTTTTATAAAAAAAAAACAAGCAAAAAATGAAAAATATTAAGCTTTAATTTATTGAGGTTTCCAAACAAGTAACACGATTGTAAATTTGAAATACAGTTTACTCGTTCCAAAACAGCTCTCTCATAACTATGAAAAACCATCTTAGCATTCATCATCATCATCATTGTCAACGTCATTTCAGCCGAAAGACGTCCACTTCTAAACATAAGCCTCCCCCAAGTGTCATCACATAAGCCGATCCCGTGCGTCACAAATCCAGTGAATTCCCGTAGCCAAAGCATAAGTCAATGAAAATACAATAGTTACAACAGGTTCTATAAAACTGTGTATTTACTTGTACTCTTAAAGGTAACATTTTTAGCAATCTCGGGGCTGTAAATACGGAATTCATCAAGGCAGATACTATTTTTCATGAAGTGAATTATAAGTAAATAAGCGCCCAATTAGTAAACAGATTATGCGACCACTTCTAATCACCGTAGTCAACGGGCTTAAAAGCGCTTTCTCACTCAACGCTACACAAGGAGCTCCGATATTGGAACACTTAATATCGGAATTGAAATATCGGTAATTTCAGTCCGAGATTCCGATATTCATGCCCTATCGCCATCGGTGTGATCGAATGACACTTGTCTAGAGCGTCTGGAATATTGATATGGAATTGCTGTTTTTGGTGATTAACTAATATTTAAAGCTAGTTCCTTTTCTGAAGGACTGCAGATGGTAAATGTGTAAGCTAAATTATTATTTTTTTAACTATCTTTTTTCGTATTCTTCGCAGCAATCACTTTCATTTTTAACCCCTGCCGGAAAAAGAGGGGTGTTATAAGTTTCACGTGTGTTGCTGTGTATATGTGTATCTGTGTGTCTGTCTGTGGCATCATAGCGCCTAAACGGATGAACCGATTTTGATTTAGTTTTTTTTTGTTTGAAAGGTGATTTGTCGAGAGTGTTCGTGGTGTCGAGTTTTGAATAAAATCGGTTCAGCCGTTCAAAAGTTATGGGCGTTTAACTGTTTGAATCGGGGTGATTTCGCAGGATAAATGTGTCGGGGTTTTTTTTAATTTTTAAATTTTACTTGTATACCCATATCACGGCAGTGCAACAAAACATAACTAGTCCGCCATCTTGAGCTGTCCGCCATATTGGATTTAGAATGACGTAACTTAGCTAACCATGCATTGCCATCCAAACTAATCGTGAATGCAAAATTACATCTTAATAGGTGGAGGATAACTGCTTTAAAATTCAGTTGCAAGAATTGACCCGAACACACATATACATATAAACATTGCAAATAAAAGCTTGTAAAAATGGCTATGGTTAGATTTGTGACTACTGAGATGGTGGCTAAAAGAGGAATAGAAGTATGAAAGAGGGACACACAATGTTGCCAGGACCCCAAATAAATTGCAAAATAGGCAAGAGAATTACCTAAAACCTCATTATTTAGATGTGTTATAAAAGTTTATCGATCATAACTCTATACAAAACCCACGAATGACGAACAATAAAAAACACAATTCATTTGATCTTCGCCGTTTTAATTGCCAAACCGAAGCCCGTATATCTCCCACCTACATGACTGAAATAAAACAAGCCAAAATATGGATTAACGTCGAAACAAAAGCGAGTCATAGTCGATACAGTCGTACTCGTAGAACACACGCCAGTCGTAAAGATTCGACGTGAACATAAAACTGTTTAGTGTGGTAGACCAACTGGCCACACAGACATGGAGGCGTATTCTGGGTAACGTGTGTCAAGACGTGTCGATCTCGATTGTCAAACATTCATATTGTTTACTGTAAATAATACAATTATGTACTTATATAAAAGGATAACTTATACTTATGTACGAGCTTAACCCATACTTAATTGGGTTGTCTAACAAAAAACGACAGTGTTACAGAGAGATAAACATCAATTAAAAGGTAAGAGGAAGAAGGAACAGAGAAGAGATATCTAAGAATAGAACATTCCGTCTGAATTCTCAAATAGACTGGGAGAGGTTTTGCTACAGTAGGAATGTACCCTACACTCACATTTCGTATTTTTTTTTATTTCATTGGTATGTTATTGTCGCAAGCCCCTACCGAATTTATAGATTATAGAAATTATTACAATCTATAATTTGGTGAAGAATTTATTCGTTGTTTGTGTTGATATTATTTTGTTGTCTCCGTACATCATGACAGTATAATATAAATATTTGCCAGCAAGAGGCTTTAGACTGCGGCGCGCCGCCGCTTACGTACTTTGTGCTTTAGACAAGAGACATTCTATCAACAAAAGCTTGGCGATAGCGATTGTCAAAATGAAAAATATGTATGGGAATGTCAAGCGCTACCGAAATGACACGTGATCCCTTACATTTTTGGCATTTCGACCAACGCCATCTCTCACATCGAATGCCATTTCTCTAGAGTATCAATAGGTTAATTTGCTAACTTCGTCATCGCCAGAATAAGCCGTCAAATTGTGAAATAACTCGCATCATTCCAGCTCGGTGAGTGATAGACGTCCGTATTTAAAGCATGTCTCAATGATTTACGCGATGGGTCCCACGCACCAATTACCGGCCGACCAGCGACCGAGCCGGACTTAGGAACCGATTTATTGAATGACAATAATCGTCAAATGAGACTTAGCTCAGTTGCGGTTTTTTTACGCTGCGGTAGAGATAGTTATGGGAGGTCTGTGATGATTTTACGATTACATAAAAGAGGTAACCTAGCAGGTATGTAGTAAATGTGAACCAGATGTTATGGAATATATATATGTCTTTTAAAAGTGCATCTTGTTTTGTGTGTCGTTGATTATGGAGTGATTAAGACAGTACGCCAAAAGTTAAAGCAGCAGCACTTTCTCCCCTTTATTACAACAATCTGGAAACCAGAATTAGGTTGCTTAGAACTTGTTAGTAAATGTATGCAAGTTATTATTAATATTGAAGAGGGCTATGCTCGGAGTTTCCTTACGTTATCGAATCAGAGATGAAGACATCTGCGAGAAAACCAGGCAGTGGGCAGTGCACATTGCTTGCAGAACGGATGGCCGATGAGGCAGAAAAGTTCTAGAGTGGCGACCGCGAACCGAAAGACGTAGTGTTGGAAGGTCTCCCACTAGGTGAATGACCTGGTGAAGGTTGCGGGAAGCCGCTAGATGTGAGATGAATGGGACCAGTCAATGTGGCACCTATGTCCAGCAGTGGACGTCTCTCGGCTTAAATAATGATGATGATTAATAATAATACTAATATACTCAGCCCTTGTTCATAAGCGTGTAGCATCCTCATTTTATTGTCTATGCTGACACGAAAAAAAAGAAATCTATCAAACCAAAATTATCGATTGCTAAGAAAAAAAAGACATTCGATTGAAATCAATGAATGTTAATCATGGACCGACACACATCAAGATTTAATAGTAACTAACGTAGAATCACATAAATAAGAGGTGGTCACATAAATTATAGCCTAAGATCCTACTTCTAAAATCTGCAGGTCAATTTGTTTTTTTATTAAACTAAATGTATGAATGATACTTGATAGTATAATAGATTCCAGCAGGGTTGTCTGGCATAATCTAGCCGCCATTAGTTTTCGTTTTATTTTTAAACTTTCCCGTACACTTGGAATTCATCCTGTATAGCGGGTGCGCATGCAAACTCAGCCAGCTCTCAGTTAGCCTCAATTTATGGGTTGCCTGGTGTAAACAGGTATACTGGCAACCCATAGATTGCTGCTATGAGAGCTGGAAACATTGCTTTTATTATTTTTACATCACTTTCCATCCAACGACGTTAAACTCACTATATAAACTTATATAGCTGGGGTTAACTATCAAACATAAATTACAATTTATTTAATTAAGCTATTTGCGGCGAGACTTTGGCAGGCAACTTTAATGTAATCTATTCTTCTATAAAGTCATAATAAATAAGTTTATTAAAAACAATTTGAGTGTAGATTTCTACGGTGGGATCTCGTTCTATAAGACGTGGTCACATAAAGAAGACATCAAATAAAGTCCGTTTGTCCGTTTGAGTGACACACGTCGCCCGCATCTGTCGTAAACGCTAATCAAGTTGAGACAAACGGAATCGTATGACTGGCTTGTATAATTACTTGATTCAAAGTAATGATGCTCAAGTTTATGGCCTGAAATTGATTGAGATGGATTCTTAAATTCCTTAAAATACCGTATAAATGCTGTCTTATTGACAACGACATGCAGTGCATGGAAAGAGCGATAAATAAATGTAACTTTATTTCATCCGAAAAACGTTCTCGCCTGAACATAGGCCTCCCACAAGTGTCACCACATCGACCATTCCCCTGCGTCTCGGATCCAGTGGATTCCTTTAAATAAATGGTTTAAGGTTGCCTTAGTGGAAAATTCTTCCATACAAACGTAATCTGGCGACTACGCCCCTGTTTGATGATCAATCAATCAATCTGCCTAGCCTTTTTTCCCAAATTCATTGGGGTCGGCTTCCAGTCTAACCGGATTCAGCTAAGTACCAGTGTTTTACATGGAGCGACTGCCTATCTGACCTCCACTACCCAAGGGTAACACGATACCCCTTGGCTAGACTGGTGTCAGATCTCAGGCTTCTGACTACCTGTAACGACTGTCAAAGATCTTCAAATGACAGCCGGGACCAACGGCTTAATGTGTTTTCCGAGGCACGGAGGCAACTCGGTATGTTGAAATGGTCACCCATCCACGGATCAAGCTCGTCAAGCGTTGCTTAACCTTGATGATCGACCAGTGCGGCTGTTATTATTTAGCCACGAGCTCCTCCTGATGTGCATTCTAAATAAAAAATATATCTCTTTGTCTCATCATTATCTAGCCCAGTATGAAAACACGAAAAGAAAAAATACATATATTTTAAAGTTATGAGCGTCGAAAGTTCCATATTTTAACACTAATTTTAACGCATCTTTTGGCGCAAATAAATACCATAAGAAGAAGGAAAATGTTCACCATACCGAGATAGATTAGTAGTTCAATAATGCAAAGATTTTCATTTTGAACAGATGCATTTAGTCGTTTTTAGGGTTCTGTACCTCGAAAGGAAAAAACGGAACCCTTTTAGGATCACTTTGCTGTCCGTCCGTCCGTATGTCTGTCAAGACTCTTTTTCTCAAGAACGCGTGGAGGTATCCAGCTGCAATTTATATCAAATACTCAAGTCTACTGTCCCTTAAAGCTGTGAAAAAATCACTTCTAAGTCAACGCAATCAAAAGATACCGCCGTTTATGCCGCAAATTTCCGCAAATTTTCGACACTCGCAAGGCAATCAAAACCTACAAGGTACTTCCCTTGAACTATGAATAAGCAAAAGGAGTATCAATAATCTTGTTGAAGAATTGAACATCTCAATCCTGTTTCATTTCCTTCACTCGACTCATTCTCGACTCAGCCTCCGACAGTCAAATTGTAAGTTATATAGAACATACTGGCTTCTGCCAGCGGCTTCACCCGCGTGAATGTCGAAAATTATCCTGAGGGAACATATTCCCGGGATAAAACGTATCCTATGTGCTATTCCAGGCTACAATCTATCTCTGTGCCAAATTTCATCCAGATCCGTCCAGCAGATTGAGCGTTAAAAAGTAACAAACATACAAAAACACACACACTCACAAACTTTCGCTTTTATGTTATTAGTGTGATAGTCTGTAACTCTGTATGTACTCTGTAGTACCTATATTAGTTACTAACGCACGCCTCGTGGTTTCACCCGCGTAGTTCCCGTTCCCGTGGGCATACATGGATGAAACGTAGCCTATGTCACCCAGCGATAGTGTAGCTTCCCAAAGGTGAAAGAATTTTTGAAATCGGTCCAGCAGTTTTTAAGTTTATTCTTTACATACTAAAATACAAATCTTTCCTCTTTATAATATTAGTATATATAGTATAGATTGAGATGAACTTCCTCGACTCGAGGACTTCGTTATTTTCTGTTTGTTTTGTGAAAAGAACACTAAGGTGTGAACATGTTTAAAAAAACTGCTTATGCCCATGTAAATGAACAACTTTCTTCAAGGAAGTCACATTCAAAATTGTATCTTCCATACAAATTTTAGTCAGCTGGTGACAGCAGTATGTAAGTGTAACCATGCAACTATGATCTCCAAAAAAGTGTCATTGGACAATCTTCTTTGTATATTGATGATTAAAGGCACGCATTGTTCCCTTTTTTTATTTGGATTAAAAGACCACACATTATTACGAAAAGTCTTATCACCCCACAGACTTCACAACAACAAAACTGTTTACCAAAAACAAATGCAGACCGCAACCAACAAATGTCAAACTTGATTAACACCCCGTACCCCGCGGGGGTCAATATAACCCGTCACTTTAAAGTTTTATTCGCCATCAAAATTCGCCAAATTGATTTTTTAGACCCTTCAAAGGGTGATAATTCTGGTCATCAATGGATACTAGAGGTATAAAGTGTTTGACACTAAACGGTTTATGGCGTCAATAAACCGAGCCAGCAGTTCATTCACTTGGAGAACGAATGAAGGAATTTTGTTTAATTAGCTCCGGATTGAGACTAGTGAATGTGAAGGGGTTTGCTTGCTTTAATTTCTAAAATGGGAATGGAGTGATAAAAAATATTTTACGCATTTTCCAAAGGCAGTGCCCATTTACCTGTACTTTAGAGGACCTTATGAACTGCGCGCACTTATGCTGCAATAAACGTAGCCACGTGCAAATATATTAATTTACTCATCATTATTTCAGCCGAAAGACGTCCACTGCTGGACACAGGTCTCCCCAGGCGTCGCCACATTGACCGGTCCCGTGCGTCTCGCATCCAGCACCTTCCCGCAACCTTAACCAAGTCATAAGTCCACCTAGTGGGAGGCCTTCCAACGCATCGTCTTCCGGTTCGCGGTCACCATTCCAGAACTGTCGGCCCAAAGGACGGCCATTCTGCGAGCAATGTGCCCTGCCCACTGCCATTTAAGTTTCGCAATTCTTTAAGCTATGTCGGTGGCTTTGTTTCTCCTGCGGATATCATCATGTGAAACATTTTAAATAAAACACGGTGAATTTTTACTACCTCCTTGAGGTAGTGGTTGCAAGCGCTACTGATGAGCCCAGGGGTCGATTCTACGGTTCGATTTCATGTCGGGTCAAGTGGGTTTATCATCTGGAATTTTCGAGTAGCTTGAAATTTTAATTTCTGTACAGTGTATAGCCCTATTATGTAAGAATTAAACATAATTGTTAAATAAAGTAATTTGCAAGTAATGACACATCTCAGACAATTGCACATACTCATATTACTGTGTCCTGACACAACCATTTCTTAATATGAACCCACTTTCTAGGAAATCTAAGCCAGAGATCAGCAAGAAATGAAATATTAATTTAAATTCAATAGTAATTGCCGTCCTATTACCAGGAGATCATCATGGCGAGGCGGTATTCAATCTATCAACAGCAATGGAACAATCGCAGTGGCGGTTACAACCGGGCTGCGGCGCGATTGGCGATTTTATTAAAATTAATTGCGCCACTGGACGTGGGCTATAAATGGAGTATCATGTGTGGAAGGTTTGACTGTCTGTCTGTAAAGATATCAACTAGGTACCTTCTTAATTTAGTTGCAAAAGCAATGCCATTCCAATCTCTTTTGGTGAGCTAAGATGTGTTAGTGTGTATACGTAAGACGTGCAATCGTGCATCAATAAAAACATTTTTTTCTTTTTTATTCAATGTTACTTATCCGTCTAAAAATAGTTTATATTAAAACATCTTCATATAAAATCATTGATTCAATTGAAAATAGATTTTCAGTACGTAAGTACCTTGTATTTACTTTATTGGCGTGGCACATTACCTTGGTTCAACCATAGTACTTCTTTGCTCTCAGCAATCAGCATAATACTAACAACCCAATGGCAAGTATCAATTATGAGTAAGTATCAATTATGAGTATGACAGCGACTTTACTTCTTAGCAGTAAGGATGGTTTCAGTAGTTTAAATGATGTGCCCACCATATACTTTAGCTATAGGAAAAGTTCAAGGTACTTTTTCCCAAATATCGACCACAGCAAGCAAAACCAGGATCCTTTACTCCTACAAGTTATACAGCCCCTGAATAAACCCGAGGCGTTGGGATTTAACAGCTGTAATTCGCTGGCTATTGTAATTACCAGTTTGCAATTCTATGGAGTCCTAACAAGCGCCGGCATGCTCATTATACTGCTGTATGACGTCATTATTTTAATTAGTACAATAACAAATGCTGGATTTTATTGCTAATTGTTTTGATTTTGTGTTGTCTGTGTTAGTTGATTTAAGTGACTGACTGGCTACTGACTGATATGCATTGTTTCTTTTGGGGTAGTATTGTAACGTAAACTTAAATAAAGAAACTTTCTTATTGCCGTTGATTGCAGGAATAAGAACTGACTAAAATCATTATCATCATCAGCCTTTTAATGTTCCTACTGCTGGAATACAGACCTCCTCTTTTAGAGAAGGAATGGGCCCTTAGTCCACCACGCGGGCCCAGTGCGGATTGGTAGATGTCACATGTCATTGAATTTTTGGTTACGGTTACGGCCCTGACTTACGTGGGTTCGAACCCAGGCAGGCGAATTCCTTTGTATAAATTATTTTATCACCACTGCTCTCTAAGTGATAAAGGAAAACATCGTGAGAAAACGTAAAAGTTACTTACCAAGAAACTTTTATATTTTTGCAGGAATTAAGTAAAACTGACTGTAAATAAGAAAAACTTGTAAGCCCAGAGACCGAAAGAGAGGGATGGTGCCGCATCGTGAGGTGAATCTTGTTAGCCCGATGTCTCACTGTAACATGATGGCCACGACCGCTCTGCCAAGCTTGTACCGACAAAGAAGAAGAGATAAGGGGGGTGACCACAAGCTCTTAGAGTAAGGTTATTTTGAGATCGAGTAAGGGACAGATGTATCTGACTTGTATACATCTGTCACTTACTCGATCTCAAAATAACCTTACTCTAAGAGCTTGTGGTTACCCCCCTGAACTCTTTAATTGTGAAGTGAAAAAACCTTTTTAACAAAAAAAACATACCAAAGTACATAACTACAATCACTTAAACTAAAGCGAGCTAGGTTGATTTTCGTTGATTGTTTGTTTGTCGCCGCCTCAAAATGTTAAAACTATAAGTTTTTTTTTTTTGCTTTACAGTTAGTTATTTCGTCGGTTCATTTATTTATTTAACCATTAATGTACACACAAAATAAAGAAACAAGAAGAAAAAGGAACAGAAAATAGGTACAAAGGTACGCTTATTTCAAAAGAAATCTCTTCCAGCATACCTGCGAGAGGAGAGTTGAAAAAAAAAATATGTAGATACCGTGTGTAGGGCAATAAAAAGAAAAACATATAAACAATTTACTATAATATATAATAAAATATAACTAATAAAAAATTAATAAACATGCATTAATAAATTAAATATTACAATAATAAATACTAAATAATATCATATATAAATAATAGGTAATAAATGATTATTTGCAACTATGACGGAAAGGAAAGATAGTGTTCTTTCACTCTCTTTTTAAAAACAGCAAGAGTGTTGCAGTCCCTAATGTCAGGCGGTAAAGATTTCCACAACCGCACCGCGTGCACAGTAAAGGTGTAGGATTAAAAGTCGGTAGTGTGGGAAGGGGTTTCTAGGAGATGCTTAAGATGCGACCTGCACAGTGCATCGAAAGGACGGGAGAAGGAGAACCGTTCGCGGAGGTAGGAAGGCGTTTTAGGGTTGTGAAGGACGTTAAATAGCAGACACAAAATCCGAGAGTTCCTGCGAAGACGAATAGGGAGCCAATTGAGCATCTTGTGAAAGCCTGAAACATGATCATACTTTTTAAGATTGAAAATAAAACGAATAAATATATTTTGCAAACGCTCAAGTTTATTTAAAAGCTCCTCGGTGGCATCCAAATAACAGGCGTCGGCGTAGTCGATGATAGGTTGAATAAGAGTTTGGGCAAGGGAAATTTTGGTTTTCAAGGGCAAAAAGCTCTGGAGGCACTTCAGCGAGTGGAAAGTATAGTGCACTTTGCGACTGACTTCAGCGACTTGCGCAGTCCACGATAAATAGGAGTCCATGATCACCCCCAAGTTTTTGGCCGTCCTAGTGTATTCAATTTGAAATCCATTTAAACTGAGAGGAGACAGCGCCGCAACATCAAGCCTGTTTCGCATATGCCTACCGCCGATAACCATGGCCTGAGACTTCTTAGGGTTGATTTGCAGCCCTAAAGATCGCGACCACTCCCCAATCAACTCCAGGTCACTGTTAACGGCGGACGCAGCGGCTTCCGCATCTTGAATTAGAAAATGATGGTAAAGCTGCAAGTCGTCAGCATAGAGATGGAAATTACATGAGATGACTCTAGTGACAGAGTTAATAAAAATAGAAAATAGAAGAGGAGAGAGAACGCCACCCTGAGGTACACCCGCAGTTAGAGAACACCAATCCGAAAAATCTCATCAAGGTGTACCCGCTGCGAGCGGCCCCCGAGATCCGAGTCAAACCAATCAATAGAGGAAGAGGAGAAGTTGAAAGATTTAAGGATCCCAAGAAGGATATTGAAGGCAACAGAGTTGAAAGCGCTGCTGAAGTCGAGAAGTACAAGTAACGTAAGAGATTTTTGGTCCATAGCCATCAGTAACCTTTAAAAGAGCTGTGACAGTACTGTGACCGGGCCGGAAACCAGATTGAAAAGGACTAAAAAGATCATTACTAGAGAAAAATAGAGACAATTGCTGATGGACAATGTGCTCAAGAAATTTGGAAAGATAAGGAAGGATGGAAATGGGTCTGAAATCGGTCAGTGTGACCGGGTTAGGGATTTTAGGTAATGGAATAATATGGGCTAGCTTCCAAGCATCAGGGACAGTGCAAGAAAACAAGGAGAAGTTAAAAATGTGGGTTAAAATGGGAAGTAATGTGGAGAGGATGGGCGAAATCATTCTAGAGCAAAGTCCGTCATTACCAACAGCGGAGGAGGAGATAGCACAAATAGATTTTTTGACATCACTTTCACTCACAGGACTGAGATCGAAAGACGAACACCGCGGCAATGGCAAGTCAGAAAGTTTATTTAATGTAGCTGATTTGACGTGTGGATGGAAGTGAAAAATGTTTGTTTAGAGCACACACGTTAATGCCTTTGCTAGAAGCGACAGGGGACTTGCCAATGCCAACAGTTTTCAGAAACTTCCAGACCTCAGAGGAGTTCCGGTTGTCAAGAGAATTATGGAAGTAACGTCTCTTTGCATCTCTACACATTCGACTACAGCGATTACGCATCTCTCTATATGAACACAGGTTGTGCTCGGATGGACGGCGCTTTAACCTCCTTTTGGCTCGGTCTCTAATTGCCATCGCATCTTTAATAGCAGGAGTGAGCCAGGGAGCCGGAGCATATTTTACTCTGACTCTACGGATAGGAGCATGACGATCGTAAAGGCCAAGTATTTGAGAGTTGAAAATATGAACCATATCGTTGATACTGGAACTTTCCAAAACATCCGTCCAATCGATGTCACCATGGCAGCATCCCGCAACAGTGCCTCCAGATCTATGCCCTTGTAGTTCCGAAGGAAAATGAAAGAAGGCTTGCGCTTAGGAGGACGAATCTTGTAAGACAAGAATATTAAATCGTGGTAGGAAAAACAAGCAGTGAGCTGACCGTGGACTGATACATTATAAGCCTTTGAGACAATCATGAGGTCTAACTGAGAAGGGGTGCAATTAGGAAAATGATGAGAAGCGATTGAAGTTTGCGAGTACGAGAATCATTTTTAAGGAGACAAGTGTTAAAATCACCCATCAAGACAACGTGGTCATAAATAGGACACAAATCGTTTAAGAGGGATTCGAAAGAGCCAAAGTAACCAATGTTGAGGTTAGGACTATACATCACTCCAAGAAGCATCTTAGTGTGATGTTAAGAGATTTCCAAAAACAGATGCTCCGCTGACCCCGAGTAGGAAGATGGTGATGTACTGATAACCTTATAAGGAATACTAGCGCGCAAGTAAATAGCAACACCTCCACCGCCCTTCCCCGTTCTATCATTACGAATAAGAACAAAGCCAGGGAGGGCATAGTGTACAGATAAAAGCGAAGGTTTCAGAAAGGACTCAGAGATCAGTAAAGCATCTAGGTGTGCACAGTTAATGGAAGCCAGAAGGTCAGAGTAATGGCTAGGAACACTCTGAGCATTGATGTGAGCTATGTTGAGATTATTGGGGTAGAGTGAAAACAAAGAGGAAATCTGATCACTAAGAGTCAGAGGAGAGGATGAACCACTCGCCGCACTAAGGAAACTGCTAGAAGAGGAAGAACATGAGAAATAGTCATCTTCAAAATCACAATCGATCATAGTTTGCAAATACATAGTTATAATATACTAAGTAAAATAAAAATTTAAATAAATAAAAAATAACAACAATCAGAAACAAAACAAAAAATATTAAATGCGCTCAACTAAGAAAAACCACCTGTACTTGGAAGTACGCTGTATTTGGAAGAGATTTTAACATAAATTTTAAAGCTAAAAGGTGAAGTTATAAAATTAAGAAATCGAAGGAAAAATATACATAGCAAGCGAGAATATCACTCATCACAACAAACGGGTACAGACTACTAAAATCGTACAGTGCAAATTTCAATTGTTGTTAAAAAGTTTTTGTTTCGGTTTTAAGTTTAATTATTATGAACTGGTTCACAATTGAAAATTCATTGGGAAAATTATCGATAAATCCTTTTTTTTCTACCTTTAGGGGTGGATTTTATTTTTCAAATTTATATGGAACCAACTTTTTGAGGTAGGTATACTCCATACTCTTTCCAGTAAAAAAATAAAACATATATATGGTTTATATGTTTTGGTGGCTCAGCCACAAGCCACAAGTTCAAAGCCGGAAAGTATCAATTTGACTTTTTGTACCTCGTCCTTTTTTTTGTCAGTTAAATACTGAGCCTAGCTGGGAAAACAGTGAATCGCAAGGGTTTATTAAACTATTACAGTGTTATTACAAAAAGTGGTTTAACTAAAAACCCAGGTTTAAATCTCTATAAACCACGGTTTAAATAAAAATGATATTACAAATAATGGTTTAGCGATAAACCATGGACCATATCATAGTCTAACGCTAAACCTCGGCGGCCCCTATTTTAACGGTGGTCTAAGTCGTATCTGTCAAAGTTTTTCTTTTAGGTTATAGAATCTTTTTCATTGTGTTGTGTAGTTTTTACCCGAAAATGGATATTAACATGGTGGATTTAATTTATATTGAGGATATTACTTTTTCCTCGGTACTCTAATTCTCAGATGTTTTTTTTTGTTGGTCCATCACAACACATAATATACTATTATAACACATTATTAACAAAGAGGCAATTGTTATAATAGAGACTTGGAGAACTTAAAAATCCAAAGCCTAATGAACTTTGTTCAACGAGCGATGGTTTTGTTTATTGTTATGGTTTCATGTAACGCGCGAGAATGGTACGTTTCGTTACACGTACGTAGATGTATTATTAGTAATTAATACGAATTTAAGTAATGTGCTTAAACCTAAACAAAACTGCATTCGATAAAATAACGAATGTTAATATACATGCAAAATAACAAAGTGTCAATATTTTAACACTCCTAAACATCATTTAATCCTTATCGTATTATCAAAAAGTTTTCTTTTGTGGGCATACGGAACGTTGCAATTGAATGATATTATGGTGAACGAATGATATTTGTTTTAATCTGTGGTTGATATATTGACAATGGTTCAAATGACGGTACTAAGAAGACCAGGGTTTTTTTTAAGTTTTGTAATACGGACAAATTTAGACCATGGTTTTGCAGATAAGCCTGGACTTGATAGGCCAGGTTTAAACCAAAGTTTATTGAGTTTTTTGTAATAAGACTGTTAAAGTTTATCACGAACTACAAATCAAACATGTTAGTTTTCTGTTCTACTTAAGCTATTTCTATACCCATGTTTCCTATTAGGTATTCGTCACACTTCTAGTATCATGCTCCATGACAGTCCACCAGACATTTAAGATATTCGAGGATGGATAGCGAGGTATTGTCGCTAGTGTATCGACACCTATCCTATAGCGTTGTACACTGCGGTGCAGAAAAGAAGGCCTGAAATAAATTATGCCGTTTTGTTAATATTTCTTTAGGCAAATCGCCTCAGGATACATACGCAAGTTTCCTTCTTGTAGGTTAAGGTTTTTTTTTTATCATTGAAGCTGGATTTGAAATCCATTAAATTAGGTCGATTATTTTTTGAAGGTCCTCTAGGACTGATTTTTAGTAGAAATTTGTTTCGTGTATTTTGTAGACTAATAAATTTAATCAAGAAGGAACGAATGTTATGTGACAAACGAGACAATATTCCTGTTTGTCACACTGGTGTGATAATCTGGTGTGACTACGAGTCAGCAACGTAAAGCACACAGCAAATTGTCTTGAAGAATTTACTTAAACTAAAATATGTGACTTAACTATCGAAAGGTCTGGACAGACTGTCTTGTACCTGTCTCCAGACTGTCTTGGACATGTCTGTTTGCCCAGCTTTATAACGCTATGCTTTCACAGACAACGACTCAAGATGCCTAATTATATACCTCATACATAACAAACACTCAGTGGACGGTGTTACTGTGGCTGAATACTGGTCTAGGCAAGTTATTTAACTGTCTGTCTGTTTGGCATCAAAACTCTTAAAAGATGAAACTAGCTCTTCTTCTTCAATCAGTCTCTCATTACTGGTGATCGTGGTCACAGGACGCCCTTTAATCTGAAAATCTGTCTCCGTTGACTCCGGTCTGAAGTTGCCATAACCACCTGCTGAAATTGTGTGTTCTGGACCATACGGTTGGCAACCGGGGTCGTGCTCTCTTTCTTTCAGTATTGCCAACAATGACCAGCTTTTCGAGACTGCTATCTCCTTTTGCATTAGGTGGTCAAAAGTAGATCAAAATACGCTGAAGGCGTACTGTAGACAATCGGATCTTGACATCGAGTTGGGCAAGGACCGACACATTTGTGCTTTACCTTGAAGAACAAACAATCCCTAGTAAAACAGCATCGAAGTACTCCCATCCCTGTCCCAATATCCCTGTCCCGCAGTATACGACATCGATCAAAAGCCAAGATGTGGTACCTCCGATAAAGCCTGGAGGGACATTAAAACATTTTAAAACGCAATAAATAAATCCCTTAACGACGCTAGCCCGGCCAGCCATTAATCAAGTGCTCACTTCAAGCTACTTTTTATTACATGTAAATGAGTACCTCGTAATGCTGAGGTTTATGGTCAGAGAGATGTGTGTGTAGCGCTAGGGGGTGAGCAGGACTTGCAGTTCCATGGTGAGTGAGGCTGGGTTGTGTTGGTGAAACTTCCTTAAATCGGAGCCTTGTAATTTCGATGGTGATGTCCGAAATGCCAATATGTAAAGGACTGATAATGACAGGTGACATTTCGATAGCACTTGGCATTACATACAATTTTGACATTTTTCTGACGATTTAGTTCATAGAATGTCACCGAGGGTCTGGTGAAAAAATTAATTAATAAACTTGTTTGTATCTTGAAGAGAATTAATAAGGGATATAAAATTAAATAAGTAGGTAGGCGGAGCTACTTTTTGCGTCATCATTTCAGTCGAAAGATGTCCACTGCTGAACTTATCCTTCCTTAAGCGTCACCACACCGACCGGTCCCGTGAGACTCGCATTCAGCGGATGCCCGCAACCATAACCAGGTCATCGGTCCACCTAGATTGTCCTAGACTCTGGGACACTCTAAGCACTCTAGACATTTTTATAGACACTAGGGAGGCGTGACAAAAAATACTTTGGGAACCCCAGTGCTAGAGGGAGCAGAGGACTGGACTTTTGCATATTGCTTGTTTTTCCCATTTCTGGATCATGGAAGGATTAAATAAAGTCTGTATGGAAACGAAAATGTATTATAAGTACAAAGAAGCAGCTTTCATCTATCCCGTTTTCGTCTTACTGGATCATAGAATAATTTCATATGTTGTTATATAAGAAGCGAAGCGAATCGAATAACAGGACAACTGTGAGACGAGACGCACGGTACCGGTCGATTTGTGACACTTAGAGGAGGCCTATGTCCAGCAGTGGACGTGTTTCAGCTGATATGATGATGATGGGTTTGAGTCATCGTGGTGAAAGGCCAGCTAGACCCTGCGTTACCTGGTGCTAGCTGCCCAGGGTGTGCCGGGCGCAATTTTTTGAACTTGGAATCGCAATAGTATAGATTTAACGTTATTCGGGGAGGTTCTTTTCATGCACCCCATGATGATGAACAGGACCACTAGGAAATAGTCCTTCTACATAAAACTGACTGACTGCAGAAAATCAAATAAGTCCCTTCAATATAAGGAAGACAATGTACCAATTTCAATTTGTTTTATTCATCAAAAGTCGAGTTTCCTAATCAAAATTAGTCTATCCTGGTCTGACCATATCAGGGCGATAACAGGACTCACGGTGACCACTGCCCTGAGAAGAACCAAAGATAGAGTGGCTTGGAAGCAGCTCGTCAGTGACTCCGTCAAACCATTCCAAGACAGGAATGACCTTCAGAAATGAAGCCAAATAAGAAGAGAGTAAAAACTCAAACCTCGTCAAACCTCCAACCTGAAGAGATACATCACCATCACGTGTAAACGACCTCACGTCTTAACGTCTAAAGCCGTGCGCACACCAGCGCAGACGTAGCTTTATTACTAATATCACTAACAATCCGTCGCGCGCGTCATTAAACCCCCATCGCCTTCAATGGCATAAATAACGACGGATTTATTCCTATATTTATTTATTTATATGTGTTATTTATTTATTGCCGTCCGGTCTGCACTCGGCTTTATAGATGTTTTTATACTTGTCCTCTGATCGAGATGTATTAAAATGTTTATTGTCTAATCTATTTGGGTATTAAACAAAGTTTTAATTTGGGTAAACATTCTTATTTGATTTCGATAAAGATAAGGGATTTGTTGAGGAATGCTTAATTTTTTTTTTGTTATTGATTCGTTGAGAGGGATGGTAAACACTGACACCCTTATTTATAGCAATTTCGAATCTGTTTGGCAATTGTTGACACGTTCTATATATATAGAGAATTTAAATTTAGAATTAGCGGCTTCTTCTTCTTTTCGTGTGAGGATGTGGTCACCTCTGGTGTCAGAGTTATTAAGCCGCCTCTGACCTCTGACTTGGCTATTTCAGACTTACATTAACTATATAAGTCCAGGTTTCCTCACGATGTTTTCCTTCACCGTTACCTGTGATGTCCAAGAAAAACGAAGCAAGTACATATGAATTTGAAAAGCCGGGCAAGTACCAATCAGCAGCTAAATACCTCAGAGATTTTTATATAATTATTTTTTCATTAATAGTAAATATAAATAAGCTACGGTAAGCTGCTCTGCTTATCATTAGGTCTTATACAGACAGACTGGTTACAGTTATGTAACATAACTAGACAGACAACTGACATTTTATCAACGAAAGCTTCGCGACTGCGATCGAAATAAATTATTCATCAAAAAAACATTATTTTTAAAACACAACACCCTTTAAGTGTTTTATTTTGTTTTGTCAGTGGACTTTTTGTTGTCTGAAATAAATAAATTATATATATATAAAACAAGATTTTTTCAAGATTTTTCGTATTCTACTCAGCAAACCCTCTCATTTGATACCCATATCATGGCAGTGCACAAAAAGTAACTAGTCCGCCATCTTGGGCAATTCGCCATATTGGATTTAGAATGACGTCACGTAGCTAACCATGCATTGTCATCCAAACTAAACGTGTATACCAAATTTCATCTTTATCGGTGGAGGATAACTGCTTTAAAATTCAGTTGCAAGATTTGACCCGAACACACTTACATACATACATACATTACAAGTTAAATAAAAGCTTGTAAAAATTACAAAAATGTATGGGAATGTCAAGTGCTATGGAAATGTCGCGTGACCAACATTTGGCATTTCGTCCATCGCTTCGGTGATGGAGTGATATCTTGATCTATCAATCTAGGTTGAAAAAAAAGGCAAAAACAATTTTACAAAACTCAAATTGTCTCTGAAATGTTCGGGCCTTACTCTGACGACTCAAAAGTATCGTGTAAAACAGTGAGAGAGAGACGGACGAAGAGCACTATCCCTTTTTTACCCGACTGCCGAAGGAGGATAATGTGTTTATCAGTCTATGTATGTATGTTTGTTCCTATGTTTCGTTCTAGATATCAAACGCGTTGGCCGATACTGAAGATTCTTACGTCAGTCGATTCGTATTTACCGTACGAGTCAATGGCTACATTAAAATATGAAAATAGAAAGATTTTGGGTGCCATAATGTGGGAACCCAATATTTAATTTTTGCTTCCAAACCCATCGTGTGGGGTATCAAACTATAGGGTTTTAAGAGGTGATTTAAAAAATATGAAACACTTATATGTCTAAATGTACCTAATTCTAAAAAAAAAAACTAATAAAAGTTAATTAAAAAAATCGAAAAGCCCGACTGCTTAAAAAGCGAACTAAAAAGACGTAAACTAGAAGTCGGGATTATCAATTTATTTAATTATTTTTTTCACAGCGGATTCATATAATAGTTCTGACACGTCAGAGTATGGCCTCAGTTATTATGTCGCAAAAATATACCAGGCAGACCTGACAAACAAAATAATACAAGTGTAATTTATTGACTTAGGATACCTTTTTTGTGCCGCCGCTTATCCCGGAGGAATATTTACTTTAAAAACAAACGTTTGTCAACTCGTCAAGGAAGCGAAACCGTAGAACTACCCTAGTATTGTTTATACAATCTTTTACCTTTTTTCAAGCAATCAAGATTTCATCGGTTCAATAAAAATATTTCAGAAGCAATTTCCTTTTAAAAATATCGTTAGTTTTTTACTCCCTCGCTCGTTTAAAAACTTAGCCTTGGCATCTGGATTTGTCTGCGCAGATTCTAAGTTATTTGCCTTTTAATTACATAATTGATAGTATTTACACTGATGCTACGTGAAACATATTGCCATTAAGGCCAAGCAATATTTTTGGTTGGTTATGTGGTTTACGATTAATTTAATTAAATAACTATTTCCTACCTGATAATTTTATTTAAAAATAAAATGTCACCCGCCGCTCCGTTCGCGTGAAATTCGAAATGATGCCAAAGAAATCTACTACCTGGATAAATTATGTAAATGTAATAAGTATGCTTTGTGTTAATTAAGGTTTTAAACTATCTGTGTGACAAATCAGTAAATAGTTTTTGCTTGAAAGAGTAACAAACATCCATCTATACTTACAAAGTTACAAATTTATATTATTAAGTAGGAATTGGGATATTTAACTACGCAATAATTCCTTAAAATTAACCCTTTGAGTGCCCGAAGCGTGCATCCACGCGAGACACAATGGCTTTCTAATTGTTACAGTATTAACGACATTCAACCGTTAAATGTCAGATGAACAGACAAACCTTTTTTAATGACCTTTAAAAAATCATATATTATTATCTTCAGTGACAAACAAACAAACTATCCCACATACGATGTTAGCACGACCAACATAATTATTTTGCTTGCTACTCAATTGAAGCCATGTTATTTTCACGCTGATTTAGCAAAGAGGTGTAAAAGAACGTCCCGTTTTATTGACGAGAACGAATTACTATAAAGATTGTAAATTATTGCGTTTAGACTTTACTAGCTTCCGCATGCGGCTTCGCCCGCGTGGATAGCGTTTTATTTTCCAAAGGGAAGTTACTACATAACATCACACCCGTATTCCGCGAAGAGTAAGGCAGAGGTGCACCTCCAGATGGAAAAACCCAATAACACTTTGCCCGGCTTGGGCATCGAGCCCAGGAGCTCATGGTCAGCAGTAGCACTTGTGACCACTAGACCAACGAGGGAGTCACTATGTTCTAATCAATTTCAAAGTCTAACTTTGTGATATATTTCCTAATTAATATTTATCTTGGGAAGAGACTCGATCCCGAAACACAAGGCATACTATTATGGGATTCAGGGCATCTGTAAAAAACTAGTACACCCCTGTACTACGTTTCACCAAATGGTGGACTGCGGTCCGGATCCAGACTGCCGACCTATTTTGTGTGGACCTTAAGTAAACAGTGCAATATAATTTACTTGTGTCCCCCACACTTGAATCTAAAAAAAAATCAATTTAAACTTAAATTTTACGCAAACGGATACCTGAATCTAAAAATGGTTTTCACAGACCCATAATATTTCTGAATGGCCTATCCAACGATAAAGTCGTTGAATAGGCCATTCATAAATATGTGTACTTACCTACGTGTAAAGGTGATACCCTAAAAAAAAATATTTTATCATGATTTAATTTTACCACTTTGTCGGCGTGATTAATATGTCATGCCAAGTTATAGCTTTCTAGTACTATGAGTCTCTGAGCGCTGCGGACGGGCGGACATGGCAAAACTATAAGCCCTATAAACTATATAACTATAAGGAGCCCTAAAAACGGACCCCAAATGAAAGTAATTGTAGACCCCTGACCTAGTAGATACTTAAGGTTCCTATTGTAACGTATTTTTTCATTAACTATCCAAGCCGGTCAGCGGTAAAGACTGCAACGGTAACATACAGATAGACAGACACACAAGCGCAAATATTAATAAAGTGTAATAGTGATTTGTTCTTTTGCAACTTATATTGTTGATCTTACAGTGGATATCAGTTTGGTGCAAGCATTTAATTTTTAATGAAAAGTACAATGTTCAAGATCAATGATAATGTTTCTTTATTTCTTACTTACCTTTTATATTTTGTTGTGTGCATTGTTGAAATTATCTACCACAGTGATGTTCAAAGTGGGTGACACGATAGACTATGGGGGCGCACTTTCTCTCATTCAACCCAAAACTAGGAATCTAGTCCTAATATCGTCGTAAGCGTACGTTTGGGGTGAAAGTACCTTGCACCAAAATAATCTCTACCCGTCCTTCTTTAACTGTACTAAGATTTTTTGTATACCAATCACTGTTTGATACCTTAAAACAAACACAAATGCTGAAGCTACAACCTGTGTGTCTTTAAGTCAAGAGTGAATATGTTACTTTTAAACAAGAGTGCTACATCGTCGACCACATTCATCGCTTACCATCAGGTGAGATGCAGGTCAAACACCAGCCGATCAATAACAAAAAGGTAGACGGTGCATTTTTATTTTATACAGTAGGAGTAGTACGATAAAATAGCTTTGGGAAACACTGATCTAAGATCTAAGATCTAAGTACCGGTATAGTCCCGATGAGTGGTTTATAAACTTCAGCTTGATAGAAGCTGATGAAAAATATTAATAAATGATGTTTGGAGAACTTTTGTTATCTGCGTGTTAAATAAATAGTTTGCTTTAATGTTTGTTTTATTTCTTTTTTTTATTATTCCAAGCGTATCCCACTACAGGGCAGAGGCCTCTTCTCATAAAGAGAAGGCCACCAAACCTAGCTTGGCGATTTCACTGATGCCAGCGATGCCTAAGATAAACTTAGAAAATAACATATTATGATTTGAAAAGTCACATCTGCAAAGATTTGAACCCACGACCTCAAACACGAGAGTTGACGTCTTAGCCAGTGGACCACGACGACAGTGGTGTTGGTGTAGGGTTATTAAAATGTTATTGGAAAATGAAAAATACCCTCGGCAGCCTACCCGAGCCATAAGCCCAGCATCCATAGTCCATACCATCAACAATGATGTATAATAAAGTCAGTTAATTCCCGCGTATCTGCTCATTAAGTCCGGCCGACATCCGGTCGCACAACACAGCACTCATCATAATTCAACCGACATCAAAGATCCAATAAATCTAACATTAATAACTCTATTCGTTTGTTGTTCCATATTTACACCAAGATGAAATCAACCTTAGTTCGTAAGCTATATGGTTGGTTTTCGGTTGGGTGAGAAAGGGTATTTTAATCCCTAGCAATAAAAAGTTGTGGTATAAAACGGTAGCCAACAGGATTACCTATAGGTTTTGTATCAAAGTAGCGCTGACGGGTTGATTTTAGGGATGTACCGGAGTTTGTCGATAAAATCGATTTGGTTTTTATTGAGATTCAGATGACTTGTTTGTATTATGTTGTACGAAATCTTATTTTGTTTTGAATATAATACATTGCATATAGCAACTGTATTAATTGAGGTAGCTGGAATTTAGATTATGAGTTAAAAACAGGTTTTTTTAAACAGTTTACTGAGCTTGAATATTGATTGATGCATTTCAGGTGACTTAAAGCGACATGAAATATACCTACGTAATAAAAAGTTAAATCAAAAAATCTAAAAACCCGACTGCTTTAAAAGCGAACTGTTTTTTTTTTATTAAATCGTTGCCCCACACTAGGAATTTCTTCCTGTATCGTGGGTGCAAACATATAAACTGACATACACAACACCCAGAGCCGGTACAACTATCTGTAGATCATACAAATATTTGTTCCGTGCGGGAATCGAACCTGCGACACGCAGCGCAGCAGTCAATCGCTCAACCACTGCACCAACCGTGCGCCCAAAAAAAAGACGTAAAGAAGGAGAAAATCATGCTGTGCAGTCGGAGGGTACATATTTGCGGGCTGGCTGACCGAAATCTGGTGTATCCTCCGCCTACACAGCATGATTTTCTTTTTAGTTCGCTTTTGAAGCAGTCGGGTTTTTTTATTTTTTTATTTATTTAACTTTTTAGTTAGTTTATTTTTCGAATTGCGTACATTTATATAAGTATTATAGATTTTTGAAATCACCTCTTAAAACCCTTTATTTTGATAGCCCTTACGATGGATTAGGAAGAAAAAAAAAATTGTGCCCCACATTCGGCGCCCAAAATCCGCCATTTTTCTATTATGACACTCGCAGGGTTAAGACGCATCAATTGACGTACTAATCATCAAAATCGGCCAACGCGTTTGGTCTCTGGAACGCCATATAGGAACAAACATACATACATACATACATGCATATACTGATAAACATATTACCCTCCTTCGGCAGTCGGGTAAAAAAGCAATACATCCTTCGATTAAGAATACGCATCCATTTAAACGTTATTGGTAAGTTAATAGTAGTAATGAAAATAATTTGACGAACTTGTTAAGTATCTAGAATGTGATTATTTTGAAACATCACAATTTTTTTAAATGTAAGGCTCGAGCTTGGCCACTATCTCACCTGATGGTAAGCGATGGTGTGGTCAACAGTGAAGCATGCTTGCATAGAAGTAACTATTCATTGTTGACTTAAAGATTGTAGTTATCGGGAAACACAGACTCCGGCAGGGTATACCACTCCTTAGCTGTACGCATAATAAAATTATGCTTAAAACGTTTCTTGAGTATGGGTGGGATGTCCACCATGTGTCTGGTAGTACGAGGATGAAACGGGCTGGGCGGAATAGATCATGCAACTCTATCGCTCGCTCCCCGAAAAGTAACCGATAAAAACCCGGGAACCTGGCAACTCGGCGATGATGTTCAAGGCTGGGGAGGAGCTTGGACTTGACCAGTGCCTCATCGCCGATGAGCTTCTTGGCCCGCTTTTCGATCGAAACTAGTGCATCAAGCTGGTATTTGGCAGATCCGTCCCAGAGATGAGAACAGTACTCCATGCATGATCGAACTTCCGCTTGGTACAAACTGAGCAGCTGTTCTGGCGTGAAGTGCCTTCTTATCTTTGCAAGGATCCCCAACGTCTTGGCAGCCAGCTAAGCCTTCGCCTCAATGTATGGACTAAAGCGCGATGTTAACGTAACGCCAAGAAGCTCAAGATGGTCCGGTATTGGCACGGTCAGATCTTGGAAAGTTGGAGACGGGTGAAATTGGCTCTTTTTAGTGGAAAAGAGACGAGCCTGAGTTTCAGCAGCATTGAACCTGACCAGATTGGCATCGCCCCATTCGGATACTGCCTGCAAGGGCAGTATCAAACGCCCCATCATAGCCCCCGGAGAGACCGGATCTGAGACCCATACGTTGGACAAGTATCTCTCAGCCACAGTGCTGTCGTCTTCATACCCAAAGGTGTCGGGTTGCAGCAGATCGATAATGTGCGTTAGTGTGTATCATCATCCCTAGTGGGAGGCCTTCCTTCTTACTTTCGAATCGTTTTCTTTTTGTGTATGTTCTTATATTATTTATCTGTAATAACGACGTAATTCGAACTCAAAAAAAAACCTCAACCTAAGTATTTTCATCCATCGACACACGATATCGATACAGTCCCATCACTAGCCACTAATATTAATTATAAATGACTCAGGCGTCATTAGCGGTGGCAAAGATCTGGCGATACAAAGACTATCACCGTCTCACTCGCACTCACGGTTATGTGAGACCTTGTTTATTGTAACGTGAGAACAGCACTGGGGTCATTTTGGACTTGGCTTGACTTGACTTGGTACAGGCTGGATGAGAATGATATTTGAGAAGAAAGAGGAGAAAGTAATGGCGTATTTGATCCTTTTTTGCCTGACCCATACGAACCATTTGATATATGTAAAGCAAATGTGCATGTGCGATATGTGAGCAGTGGTGGCTCAGTGGTATCGGCCGCGACTTACAAGTATGGCGAATAGGTCAGGCCAAAGCAAAAAAGACGCGTAAAAATTTACAACCGTAAAAGTTTTTTTTTAAATTGCTTACATTTTTTGTATTTTTTTGTGTTTACGATAAAATCTCATTTAATAGTTATTTATGCTACAAGTGCGGAAGGTGGTGATATGAGTGGCATTTTTATTCACAAGCGAGCGAAGCGAGTGAGTGGATAAATCGACACGAGTCGGAAATCATCTTACGTACGTGTATCATACAACATTTTACTATGAATTGTGCGAGGAAATAAAAAATAAATAATTATAATAAAATGAAATTTATAAAATGGTGGGCTTAATCAAGCGCGCTCAGCATATCCACAGATTAACTAATAGTTCCTCGGGCATATCTACTGCGCATGTGCAAATAGCTGTCACATCGTAACGCAAAAAAGCACGAGCAAAATATACGTTCTGCCAAACATATTTTATGAATATTTAAAACTAATTAATTGATCAAAATCTAAATCCAGAGTGATTAAAAACGCCTTCAATGAAGTATTACTTTTATTTTACCTTTTATATGAATGATAATCTTCATTTAACTAATTTGTAAAACTTTTCTCAATTAATAAAAACTCTATGCGATCTATAAAAACTCTAATATCTCTATCGGACTGACGTTGGAGTTAAAAATTAAAAAAATACAGGAAAGTAAAAAGCACTAGTGAAAAAAGTGGCACTTTCCGCACCGTTTGGCTGCTTGGAAAACGCTCTTTTCGGGGACCCAAACGTGCAGCCGATTAAAAAAAAAACACTGTGCTGTCGCCGGGTTAATGGACTAATTAAAATAAGTTATAATTTCACTATTATAAAATTAATTGTTATGAAATCTTAATAAAGTAGTTACACTAGTACCTAAGGTGGCCTGATACTACAAATGTTACCATGAAAGTAAACAATACACAAATGAAAAATCTAGGTGATACTCTGGTGATACGCATAACGTAATACCTCCCTTCCTTCTGGTTTACGCCTAGCATTCCTGTACACAATCCTTTTGACTCTGATTTTAGGGTAATTGAGCCCAAGGATCATCGACTGTCTCGGCAACATCTGACTTGAATAATTAAGGTCTAACTCAGTAATAAGCAATTGGTGAATTTAACTGCAGACTTTGATAAACCATAAAAGTTACCTTCCAATTAGATTTACAAGTTCACCAAAACTCAGTCCAAATCTTCCACCAGCTTACATTTACCACCAATATATTAAACCCTATTATCAAAACCCCGCTTCACACCGATTCAAAGTAATTTAATTTTTTTCTCCATCCTAATAACATAAACTTATTAAGTAACTGCAATAGCAATAAAAACCATGAATGGGTCTATAGAAGCGGCTGGATCCCACAAAATCCTCCCCCTATACAGGCATGCGCGCGCGCACCATTCACGTTATTTTTTCTGCGCGTTTACCTGCAACTTCCTTCCTACAACGATCCATTACTATGAATGACATTCCTACGCTCTGACAGTTAAATGGATACCCCTGACACTTACGTTGTGATACTTTCAAAATATCTTTACAAAACTCTACCTTAAGAATAAACACACAAAGTTAAAATTTCTTCAAAGGACCAATTTCCGATTGATGACGTAACAACTTTACTTTTACACTTGCCTAAACTACTCGTTACCCTTTTATGCCTGGAAATAAGGTTGAATTTCGAGTCTTTATCAATTTTCATAAAATAATTTGATTGTTATTATTTTTCCTAGCGCGTAAACGATACGTACGCTCGCCGTAAACTCCTGCGCATTGTTGAGCGGTGCCACACTGTCTGGCAAGACGGTTTTTGTTCAAATTTAGAACGCGTTTTTTTTTTCAATTTAGGAACGCGTTTTTTTGACAGTTAACGTGAAGCTAATGATACTTGACGTTGACGGTAGTACGGTGTCAAGTTATTCAGTAATTATGAACAAAATAAATGGTCAGGAACTTGGATTAATGTTTGTTGTGGAAGATCGCTAATGATCTTGGTGAGTGATATAACAAAGCACTTGATGTTATGTTTATTTTTAGGGTTCCGCCTCAAAATTATAAGGAGTATCAAGACTTTTTTCCAGGAATGCGGGGACGTATCAAGTGGACATTAATATCTAATACTCAGGTCTGCAATCTCTCGGAACTGTGTAAAAATCGAACTTTAAAATCAACTCCATTAAAAGATTCGGCCGTTTATGTCGCATATTTGAAGAATCACAAGGGATAGACATTCTGGTCCTGAGGGATCAAAACCTACTTCCAGTTCACTTAGAATCATGAAACTTGGCAAGAAACAATGTCTTACGGCTGTAAAGGAAAAAAAACTGTAATCCGGAAATTTGTACCGACATTTAAAAAAAGGTTATTGACTTATCCATTTGAGCGCTAATTAGAGATGCAATAGAAAAGCAATTGTTTCCACTTGAAATATCTAATGTCCCTCTTGTTCGGTCAAGCACTTATTTGCAGTTCGTATCCTGACCGTGACCTATGCCGATGTATGTGGACAACAGTTTTCCAAAGGCAAAGTCCCACAATCTAGTTTATCTTTTCGTTCAAGCAATGATTGCTGCTTTCATTGTTTATGAACTTCAGTAATGTTACCATCTAGTTATTTTGGTGAATGTAGCTGTATGTACGGAACCCCCGAGGCGCGATTCCGACTCGCACTTGGCCAGTTTTTTTAATAGGTATTAAGTAACTGAGAGCCGTGGATGTCCACTGGTTGCCGTATGTCCAGCACTGGACGTCTATCTCTTGACGGGAAATGACGACGATACCTCTAAATATCTTTAGAGATACCTATCATTATTCTTCCAGCTTAAAGACGCTATCACATGCAATTATGAAATTCTCTCGCGTTAACTCGAAACACAACATATTCACATTTGTAACTTTAAAATTCTAAAATTAAAAGAAAACTGATAATATTGTGTCAGTTACAAAGGATAATTTAATGATGAAGAACTTAATTATCTTATTAATGTAAGAACTGTCATTAGTCATTACCTACCATACAACAAAAATATTAAATTCTATACTTAAAGATCTTATACTCTCTTGCACTGAATTTATTCCATACTGCTCCAGATATTTTTAATTAAATATATCACTTTACAAAATCTATTACATCTACAATAGATTAATCGTTTATATTCTCTGCCCCTACAATTAGCTGTCACATTACATGCGACAGCCAATAAACTAATCCGGTCAAAGTCAATAATCCCTAAGAAGTATCGGCGACAGTCGCAGTGACGAATAAAGTCAACTGCACAATGGAAGTTGTCGATTGTTGCAAATACGCTATTTCCTATACGTGTTGCAGCTGGTTGGAAGATGTTAGACGTTTTAGGAAAAGTCCGATGTTTAATTGTTTTTTTACCTTTTTTCACATAGAATACCTACGTCTGGTACTTAAGTACTACTTATTTGTTTTTAAGAAATTCGTCCTTAATTTAATGGATAAAATAAAACATTACGTATTTTCTAGAGAGTTTCAGATTAAGCTGTTATAAAATCTTTCTTATTTTTTCTTATTTGTGTGCAACTGTAGATTATTACAGCAGAATCCCATTTATTTCTACAAAATTCTAATATTTTATAGTTACTCACGGCAAGCAAATGCAATGACGACTATTTTGTTAGAGTTAGAAAGTTTGTAAAAGCTCCAGATTCGCTGCACCACCGTAACAAGTACCGGTAACAACAACGACACTTTCACAAAGCAACCGGAGCGGAAATACATCACACAAAGGAGCTATCAAACAGTCACGTTTTTGCTGTCTGCCCACCCCCTGTTACACCAGTCAATAGCGTTAAGAGTCCATTCTTACTACTTTAAATGTCGCGTAAAATTATTGTTCCGCTTTTTTGTCGAAACTAGTATTTTTGATAATTTTATGAGAGCGCGTTATGATTGCAACATGCGACTTTTGGTAAAAAAAGTGTTTGTAAAGGTGAGATTAATTTGGGCAAACATACACCCTATTAATTTTTAGATCCCCTATTTAATGATATCTATTAACGTTTTTCTAAGGTTTTGTATGGCAGATGGAATTTAATGTTATAAAAAGTCAGGATTATTGTTTTGTTATTTACTTATTCGAACACCTTATGTAGTAATAATAATGCTGCATTACGTGCAGATAACACAAGGATAGTTTTTAGGCTAGCTAACAAGAAAGGTCTAGTAAGCCAGCAAGCTATTCGCTCTGACATCGTTGCAATAAAATAATTATTTAGACTAGTACGATAAATGTAGCTAATAGAATGGGATTGTATTTTAAACCACTACTATTTTTGAATCCAGGCATGCTAGTCTCTGTGTGGTTGGCAAAGCTACGTATCCAATCAACTCATGGCGCAAACAGCTCTAGCATTTGCCATACCTGGGATAATAAGCCGGGGTATCACTAGTTTGTTATCCTGGCTTAAAAAAATAACCTCATGCAATCCGGCCATAACCCCTAAGAAAGCAATTAGCAGGTCCATCGGAAACTAAAGGTCGCGACACATCTCACATGTCGGCGATACATCTTGTGTGACCTGTGACTGTTGTGTGAGTGTGACAGCTTGTCGACGTTGCACATCCTAAGATAACAAGGATGTCGTGACAGCATCCATGCTAATGTTACGTGGATGTTTTTGTTGAGGAAGATGACGAAATTAGTTTAATTTTAATTGTGGGGATATTTTTGGCATGTTTTTGTACTGATACAGATAATATGGCAGAAACACCGACCACAATTTAGACTTGTCCGTTCTTCTCCACTTAGTACTTTCCGAACGGATGGTAGAATCACTTAATCATGATCCAGCTCTAGTTGTCCCCACAGCGAGATTCGACCCATAGGGGGTAGCCCTCAGCGTGGTCGTTTAAGTTTTGCTTTTGTGCCGGAAAGAACGGACTATTTCAGGGTTAAGACCACGTCAGTTTCATCTTAATAAGGGTTTGAGGAATCTAATTCTCTTATGAATACTTAATAATCAACTTTTCATTATAACAGTACACAATTTAAACCAAATTCGATTTGTTGTTTTTATCACCGAGTTATGTGGGTTGTAGGTGAATACACAGAAAATAAACAAAAGAGTATCGTAATGTTGAAAGGGGGCAGATCTTAAAGTTCAAACGACCATCTTTCTTGACACCTTGATCAACCTACTTAATAAGAATAATGCCACTCATTTAGTTACACAATTTCCTGTATTCTAATACCTTGAAAAGTTCGTTAGTTAATTGGCCCTATAATATAAGTCCGTGGTCAGTACATAAGTCCCTCGGGCCCGAGTGCCGGACCAGAGTCTTTGTACAAGAGTGTCAATAAACTCGGCCCGACGTTTAATACACCGCTCACAAAAGCTACGGAACTCTTTTATTTTTCATACACTTAGGGGCCCGTGAGTTTACGGACGATTAGACATATTTTATATTTATTGAAGAGGAATAGGGTTGTTTGAAAGTTAAAATTTAGGTTAGGGTGCTCTGAAAATGGTTTTCTATAACAGTTTATTTCGCTGTTGAAAGGAGAATCTTTTAATCAAGATTCAGAAGTCTAAAAGTCTGGCAATCGGTCTAACCAAGAGGTATTGTCTTACTCAGTAACTGGGTTGTGGTGGCCTGTGGCTCCAGCTGCATCCGATGATGATGGTTTTCTTGATTGGCTGCATCCATAGATATCTGTGGCTGCACCGTAAAATAAGACTCTACCTTCCAAAGATGGTGGAAGAAACGTACCAACCGTTTTTTACCTATTAATAAATTTCGTGATCATCACGATAAAACATATATCTTTAAGTATTTCTAACAGCGAGCTGCAAAATAAAGCCAAACATAATTCGTAGTATTTCGATTTGAAAGACTAATGTTTTTTTCTGTATAAATCTTATTAATTAACTGGCCTACGGAACCACATATTGAATCAGCCTACCGGATTCTCCGTCAATACCAGTAGCTGACAATAGGTGGTCATTTATCAGACTCAACTTAGCCCTTTTTCTTTTTACCCCTCCCGGCGTCGAACGCGCTACCTGATCACTGCCCACCGCTACTTATGCCCCGAATTAATGACCACTATATAACCTTTGTGAGGTTAAGTCGTGTATGATAAGGTCGGGAAAATGATGGGTGGCTGTTATTATCTTTAATTAATGAGAGATTTTAGTTTATGTGAAATTCATTGTTGAGTTGCGGAGGATTGACTGTAATCACCTTTCTTTGTGAGGTTTTCTGATGGTGGTAGCTACTTATATTTATCATTGGACTTGGTGAAAGAGTTTAAGGTAGCTAGCTATTTTTGTGGAAGAAGATAGCTACAAAGAATGTAAAAACTGAAGTCGTCATCACTAAGTGAAGAATGAAAAATAAATCTTTCGACGCCCCTTGTAAATTAAGATAAAAAGAATAAGACAAGAATATACTGGTGATGATATACTAGACTAGAGAGCACAAGTTACAACTTAAAAAAACCGGCCAAGTGCGAGTCGGACTCGCGCACGAAGGGTTCCGTACTTGGTAAATTGTGGTATACGATTTATGACGTATTCAAAAAACTACTTACTAGATCTCGCTCTAACAAATTTTCGTTGGAAGTTTACATGGTAATGTACATAATATTTATTTTTTAGTTTATCTTTCTCTTATTTAAGAAGTTACAGGGGGGGGGGACACATTTTACCACTTTGGAAGTGTCTTTCGCGCAAACTATTCAGTTTAGAAAAAAATGATATAAGAAACCGGAATCGGAGAAAAGTGGCTGTGACATACGGACGGACAGACAGACAGACAGACAGACATGGCGAATCTATAAGGGTTCCGTATTTTGCCATTTGGCTACGGAACCCTAAAAACATAATAAAAAGTCAGATTTATAATAATAATAATATAGCCTTACCAATATAAATAATAATGCCATTATTTCCCAAAAAAAATTATTGAAGTATTACAAACTATTATATAACATTCCTTATTAACTAACTAATCTATTTCATGCCGTCTGAAATCACCTTAAACAAGCTCACAATTAGTATTTGTATTTCACATTTAAATTAACTATATAAATCCAATAATGCATGATATCACTACATTGATATATTTACCTACTTTTAATAATTCATGATTTTCATAGTAAAATTTAAAAAAAAAAATTTCAATTTGATACATTCAATTATGTATCTGTTTAAATTTAAAATTTTCTAAGTTTTTATAGCAGTTATTTTCAAATTTAGTATTTTCAATTCATACATTTAATTGTGTATATACATTTAATAATTCCTGAATTTAATACATACGAATTTATATTTAAATTCATTATAAATAATAAATTATCAATTAAAATAAAACGTCATTTATTATTTTAAATTACAATTATGATAAATAGGAGTGTGATAATATTATTTAATTAAAAGCAATACAATTGAGTATAACATTAGAATAAAACTTTGATAAACAATATAAAGACCAGATAAGAAAATAAGTTAAGTTTTTTGAAGTTAAAGTTCAGGTAAACGGCGTAAACTCTAGGGTCTGAAATGATAATGGGTGTTCTTCAAGGCTCGATACTGGGTCCTTTCCTCTTTTTAGTTTATATTAACGATTTACCCCAATTACTAAAAAACAAACGAAGATGTTGTTGTTTGCTGATGACACATCTTTGATATTTAAAATAAATCGGCGATCACGAAATCTTGATGACGTGAATAACTCCATTCATCAGGTCCAAAATTGGTTCACGGCAAACAATTTGGTACTAAATGAAAAAAATACCAAATGTATAAGATTCACATTGCCGAATGTTAGAAGTACCGAATGCGATATCATATTGAATGGCGAAAAGCTGGACTTTGTAAATCAGACAGTTTTGGTGGGAATCACTCTAGACGACAAATTGCAATGGGGCCCTCACATAACATCTCTTGCGGGTCGGCTAAGCTCAGCCTCTTATGCTGTTAGAAAGATAAGGCAGTTAACGGTTGTAGAAACCGCGCGTTTGGTCTATTTTAGTTACTTTCACAGCATAATTACATACGGTATTTTACTGTGGGATCGAGCGGCTGACATTGAATTCATATTTATATTAGAAAAGAGAGCTGTCAGAGTAATATATAAGTTAACTCACCGTGAATGTCTTAGGGAACTGTTTAAAAATATTAATATTATGACAGTTTCTTGCCAATTCATTTATGAAAATATTATGTTTGCAAGGAAAAATATACATTTCTTTAGTAAAGTCAGTGATAGACACAATTGTAATACCATAAATAAAAATAAGTTAAATCAACCTTCTTGCTGACTAGCTAAAGTACAATCATCTTTCATGGGGTACTGTGTTAAATTCTATAACAAAATTCCTTGTGATATAATAAAACTTAAAAGTAAATATAAAACTTTAATTAAAAGAACTCTTTGTAAACAAGCATAGTACAAATTAGATGATTATATTCAAGATAAGAATGCTTGGAAACATGCTGGTCCTGCTCCATAGGGCAATCTTTGGTGTAGACAAAATCAAATTTGTTAATTTATATTCCTATTCATAGTTATTGTATTCATTGTTTTATTTTTAAAATTGACTCACACACTGTTCCGTTGATGTTGAATTAGGTATTCTACCTTTTTTTTTTTGCGTGGAGAAATGCTCATGCATACTGCGCTACCACGGGGAGATAGAACAGTTATGTGGGACTCTAACCCACTAAAACTCCACGGTGTCCTCCTGTGCCGCTTATGGCGGGAACACGGGTACGCGTTAGCACTCACCGCGAACCCGCCGCTAGGTATTTTACCTATGTTTGCAATATTTGTAAGTATGTGAGAACCATGTTCCTACTTATCAAATTAATTAATTGTTAATGCTTTTTAATACTTTATACCTGTACGTAGTATAGTGTGTAGAGCTATTCTGGGTACATCGTCCTCACATACATACGTGTATATTAATTTATTAATGTTTGTACTTATGTAAATATTGTAAAACACCATTTTTTTTAAAAGAGTAAGTATGGAGTTACTTGTGCGTTCTTCTCCATAACAATCTACTTTCCAAATACACGGAAGAATCAATTTTATTACTTGTAAATTTTAATTTATTTGACGTTCAAAAGTGCCGTTTAATGGCCTAGTTGAATAAATATATTTGACTTTGACTTTGGGTACCCAAGATTGGGCCTATGCCCGATCTTGGGTACCCAAAGTATGGCCTATGCCTCCTCCATGCATTTCCATAATTTTGTTCTGGCCCTGCCTGGTTCAAGTGTGTCCCGCGACTCGCACCACGTCGTCGCTCCAGCGGCGGCGCGTGCGAGTAGTTTGTTCCTTGAATGTTCTGTCCCAAATAAACATACTCTTCTACGTACTCAATCTCTTTAGATGATATTTTGAATGCTATTTTTTCTGCGTTAGTCATTACATGAGTTTTCTCCAAATTCATATTTAGTCCACATTTTCTACTCTCCCTATCCAAAGTTTGCCGCATGTATTCCACGTGTCTGTGGTTGTCGCAGATCAGCACTATATCATCTGCGAAGCGTAAATGGTTCAGTATTTCGCCATTAATGTTGATCCCTACCGAGTCCCAGTCTAAGTTTCGGATAATGGTTTAGAGGAGAGCAGTAAATAGGTTCGGTGATATCGGGTCGCCTTGCCTGACTCCACGTTGCATTTCGCAAGGTCTTCCTTGCCTCTCTAGTTTGAGTTTGGCTTTACCCCTTTTGTAGATTTCCTTTAGTATATTTAAGTACTTATGTGGGACGCCTTGTTGATCCAGAGCCCTCCACAGAGCTAAGTGTCCTATCGAGTCAAAAGCCTTCGAATAGTCAACGAAAGCAATGTAGAGTCTCTTTCCAAATTCTTCGTACTTTTCGATGATTTGCGTCACAGCGAATATGTGGTCAATCGTAGAGTCAACCGGGCGGAAAACAGCCTGTTCTTTAGGTTGATCCAACTAATAATTTGTACGTAGTCTGTAACAAGCTTATAGGCCTATAGTTACCAATGTCCTCCGAATTTCCTTTCTTGTACAGTAATGTGATGATTGAAGTCTTCCATTCCGTAGGTATGCTTTCATATGCCAAGATATTATTGAATAAACCTCGTAATAATGGAAGCGAGCGGTTCGATCAGAGTCTTCAATATGTCGTTGGTAACCTCAGATTACAAAGTCAGATTTATAGAAAGTGAATAATATTATATGATTTCATCATAATCATCACCATAACAGCCAAAAAACGTCCGCTGCTGGACATAGGCCACCCCCAAGTGTCGCCACATTAACCGGTCCCGTGCGTCTCCCATCCAGCGGATCCCCGCTACCTTCACCAGGCCATCGGTGTCATCGTTATATGATTTATGGTTGAAATAATCATTATTAAGATCATTTTAATTTTATTTTATTTATAACAATTAAAACTACTTAAAAATAATGACATACGTTTTATAATAGTTATAATAATAGGTATTTGTAAAAATATAAACACCCCTCAGTATGCAGATTCAATAATTAATTAAAACGGAATCATTTTCAAGACCAGATATTAAGTTGATAATTTATTTCGTCACTTATCAAGGGGTCCTATAAATTCCTATATAGTTAAGTCTTACAAACCCTGAAGTCTTTCTTTACATTGGTCTCACATTAAATCATTTTTAAATTAACCTAGACGAAATATCAATTCTTTGGAAATTTAATAGTATCATTACACATTATTTTCAATCAACTTGTTTATCCATCAAAGTTCAAAAGGACTTAGTTTTATTTAGTCTTTCCGAAGTTACGTGTAGTGAGAGTAAGTTCAAACTCTTGAATGTCTTCTGTCTGATGGGAATGTTATAATGTCACTAGGATCTTCCTCAGACTGTCTAGAACCTTCTCTAGCAAGACCTATTACTCCCAGTCTTATAAGAGACTCAGATGGACTAGGTTTAAGATGGTCTAAATTAAAACCTTCTCTATCCTCATCGTGTGACCGTCTGTAATAATTCGGATGTTTGTTTATATTTCGACTTCTCAGGTACGGGTGTATGAAGAATGGATCTGGTATGCGAACAGCAGTCTTCTTGCTAGAAGGTTTGTTGTCATTCCAGAAGAATTCAAGTTTGAGGTCGTCTTTTGGTTCTTTATCTTGACGATTATCTGCTTGCGTCCTTAGAAGTGATTTAGGTCTTCCTGTTTTAGTTTCGTCAGGACTTAGTTGATCGTTCCACGGGAATTCTATATGTAGTGTATCCTTTGGTTTCTCCTTGTTTCTTAACTGTTTGCTTTTATCACTATTTAGGCTCAGTGCATCATTCCATGGAAACTCAAGTTCAAGCGTATCTGTATCCTTAGAGTCATCTTGTTTTTCATCGGTTTTTAATATTGATTTGTCTTCATCACCTTCAGAACTTAGTCCGCCGGTCCATGGATACTCAAGATGCAATGTGTCAGTGGTATCCTTTTTAGTTTCTGTTTGTCCCTTGTTCTTTAGATGTTGCTTGCCTTTATCATCTTCAGGGCCCAGGGCATCGTTCCATGGAAATTCAAGATATAGTGTATCAGTAGTATCCTCAGTCTGATATTTTTCTTCATTGATACTTAATTTTGATTTACCCTTACTAGTAGTAGGTGCTGGGCTCATTGCGTCATTCCATGGATATTCCAGAAGAAGTGTGTCAGTAGTATCCTTAGCTTTATCTTTTTTTTTATCGGGTTTTAATTTAGATTTACCTTTATCACCGTTAGAGCCCAGTGGACCGTTCCATGGAAATTCGAGATGCAATACATCAGTAGCATCTTTGGCCTTCTCATTTTGTTCAGGGCTTTTTGATTTTGATTTTGATCTAAGTGTAGGTTGGGTTGATATATTACTACCTTTCTCATTATCAGTGATCAGTTGGTCGTTCCATGGAAATTCAAGGTGTAATGAAGTGGTCGTATCCTTTGAAGACATTTTATCATTACTTGATAAATTAGCCTGTTTTCTAAAGGCGAACAACGTGTCAAGACTGTATTCATCAGAGTAACCATCATCTGTCCGAGTGTTATTTTCTTTCTTATCTCTTCTACTGTTAGTAAGTTTGATAGTTTTGCCTTCATGATAAGGCACCAGAGTTTTAGCAGTATCTTCATCAAATACGTTTTTGGGGACTTGTCTTGTGTTATTCCCGTGTGCTCTTCCATTTATCTTGCTGTTACGATTGGCAGATTCCCGGTTTCTTTGAAGTGGTGATGCAGCTTTCGGGATATCTAAACTTGCTTGGCGTAGAACGTAGAGATCACTAAGATGATCCTTTTCAGCACTCAGCCTATTATTTATTCTCCTACTATTCTTGGTGTTCGATGGCTCATTCTTTCTTAAGTTTACTGGTGCGAGATTTAATTCATCTAAAGTCTCTGAAACTAATTCTGACAAATCAGAAGCGACACCTTCATCAAGATCTACTTTGTTATGTGGTGACAGTGAAAGTCGCAGGAAATTCATGTGATTATTTCTTCTATTGTTACCGTTTCTTAATACTGATGGTTTGAGGTTCAAGTCCTCCAAGCTTGCTAAGTGCCAAACTGTTAGTTTTTCAGTATTATCATTCAATGGGGATTCAAGACGAGGATTGTCATTACTGTTCCTGTTTAATTTTCGAGTTACCGTACTATCATTTATTAATTCAGGACGTGGTTTAAGTCTACGGAAGGATAAAATACCATTTCTTCTAGTATAAAGATTGTTGTTACCAGGACCTGTTAGTTCAGGGCTTTCTAATTTTGGTATTCTGATAGGTTTATCCTCATCATTTACAAGGAGAATCGAATCTATATAGTCATCGGTAACATCTTTTGTAGGAGACGGCTCGCTGTAACGTAAGTTATATTGGTGATTATTATTTCGTCGCTTGTTCAGAGAATTTGGTCTATTGACAGCATCTTCATCAGGATCTAATTTATCAATTGGTGACACATCAATGCTTAATCTGTTTCCATGCCTATAATATTTACGGCTTGGGCCTCTTCTATTGTTTGGTCGTTCGATGAGTGACAGTAGTGATCGAAGATAGTTGGCTTCTTCGCCTAGACGAGATGAATCTTCAGGGTTATTACTTTCTAGAGATGAAATTTCGAGGCTTGTCGAGTCATCCATTGCTTTTCTAAAATTTTTGCGAGTTTGACTCTGCCTGAGATTTGATGGTCTTGAGTTTGGTCGTCTGTAGTTGGTGTTTGTCCACCTACGCGATGAAGAGTATGGTTGAAGGCTCTCAGCATTATTATTAGAGTTAATTCTACTGACAGGGGCTTCTTCAAGACCCATAAAATTTTCTGGTCGAGTGTTAAACCTCCGATAACCATTTCGTCTTTGATTTGGTAGGCTCTGCAGTGGTCTGACTTTCCTATAACTGTAGTCTTCGAAGCTGCTTGAATATTCTGAATCAGAATGTTCGTCGCTCCCTATTATCCCTGGGGAAGTCAAAGGCACGTAGGTGTCAGCTTCCGGAAGTCTTCGTGTATGTACGGAGTTTACGAAGCGTGGTGACGTAATCATTGAGTTGCTATTGTAACCGCGATTGTTCAGCGCAGCGTTAAATCCAATTTGTAAAACCTGTAAACATAATGCGAAGGAAATTAAAATGAGTACGCAATAACATGAACACAAAACGTTGTGTGTATCAAATGAGAGGCTTTTGACGTAGCCAAATGTTGTGAGTGTGAAATTATATTAATTTGTATTTCAGTAAATTTTAAAATCAGTCTGGGTAATGTCACGGGGTCTCACCGCTAAGAAAGAAAATTGGGTTCAAACAAATCTCACTAGATGGCGCGATATGCATCTGTCTATTATTGAATATGTGTACAATTAATATTTCTGGAATTGAACATAAGAATTGTATGTTCTTATTTAATCAACTCTCCAAAGTACAAAATTATGGAATATTGGGTTCTTAATTCACATTTCAAAGATTATTTGAACGGATCATTTAAAATTGATACCAATAGAGGGCGCGGTTTTAAATTTCTGAGGCATTCCACTCGATTGTTTAAATTTGCATTATAACACATTTTGGTGCAAAGAAACAGTAAAAACGTGCAAAAACAAAAAACTAACCTTCACTGTATTTCAAGAAAAACATATTCAAGAACCGATAAACCCTTTTACTTGCAAGTTGCTGCTAACACGATCTATCTATCGCCGTGGAACGGAACCGAACGCGATTGATGGACAAAACAAATAATCGGTTTAATCAGACCAAAAACGCTAGTTACGTCGGCACGGTTTCTGTGTAACTGATGTTTAGGTTAATAAAATTATATTATAATATTATACGTTAATGTAAAGTCTGATTTTAGATTAAAATTTTAAACACTATCGTATTGGGTACAACCTGTAAAGAAGTTAAATAAATAAATAAATCTGTTCGCTAGTAGGTATGTATTAGGTATATTATCTGTGGTAGTGTTAATATTTTTGTATTAGCTTCGTAATTGTGCAGGTTATTTTTTTTAACCCCCGCCGGCAAAAGAGGGGTGTTATAAGTTTCACGTGTGTTGATGTGTATCTGTGTATCTGTGTGTCTGTCTGTGGCATCATAGCGCCTAAACGGATGAACCGATTTCGTTTTTTTTGTTTGAAATGTAATTTTGTCGAGAGTGATCTTAGCTATGTTTGAATAAAATCGGTTCATTAGTTCAGTTATTGATAGGTTCCTTCTACCAATCCAATTATATGACTATTTAACGAAACTTATTAAATACCTATGTAACGACACTCGTCCAGTCTATTCTCTTGTTTATAATATCAATAGGTCTATCGACGATTTGGTTACTTCTCAGTTGGTCTGTATTTCCAATGTCGTCGACAATGATTATGACTATCATAAAGCAGTAGGTATCGAGGACCAGTACTACACTACAATCAGATAATGTAACATCTTCAGATACAACAAATGCTGCAACTTGGCCAAAATACCTAACTGTTAATGTCTGAACAATGAACCGTAACTAAATACCAAGAAATTGTTATGAATGAATATTATGTGAAAACATGAAGTACAAATTGATTGAAAATAATTGCTTAGTATTTATGCAAATTGGCTACAAAATAATAGGTATAAGTATTATCATTCGCGTCATCCCTCGCGCACGAAGGGTTCCGTACCGTTATCGCAAAAAATGGCAGAAAAATCACGTTTGTTGTATGGGAGCCCCACTTCAATATTTAGTTTTTAGTATTTGTTTTTATAGCGGCAACAGAAATACATAAAAAAATAAATAAATCATCTGTGAAAATTTCAACTGTCGAGCTATCACGGTTCATGAGATACAGCCTGGTGACAGACGGAAGGATTGACATACAGACGGACCGCGGAGTCTTAGTAATAAGGCCCCGTTATTTATTTATTTATTATATACTTTATAGTACACCACAAAAAAAAAACATACAGGACAACCCGTTTTTACCCTTTGGGTACGGAACCCTAAAATATTATACTAGCGACCCACCCGGCTTCGTCCGTGACAAATTATACACAAAAACCTTCTTCGTTTCTCACTTTTTCTATTGGTGAAAACCACATGCAAATCCGTTCAGTAGTTTTTGAGTTTACCGCGAACAAACGCGGCGGGGAACTTTATTTTATAATATGTAGTGATGATAAAGAGGCAATATTATATTTATATTCTCTTTATATTATTATTACTTATAGTGTAGAAAAGAGTGAACGTGGAAAAAGTTCTTCGATGTTGCAATGACGTAAAGCACAAATCAAGAATGTATGATGTGATGGTGTGTGTTTTGGTGCAACAAAAAAAATCCCAAGAAGAGAAGGAACAATAAAGACCTGTAAAAAACTAGCAAATAGCAAGAATATAGTTATATAAGGGAAGGATGAACCTAACCCAAGAATTTACAAACACCATTTGAGAACAGAAAACTAACAAGTTAGTAAATAATTAATAAATGGAAAACCACATTATAAATATTAGAAGTAATAGAGACATTATTTCAAAACTCACAAAGTGGTAGTTCGTAAGATATAATTTTGGGAAGCAGAAGACTTTGGCTGGAAAGGATATTCTCTAATACACAATACTTAACTGATGGCGAGAGATGTAAACATGCTGCGACGACCCCTAATGAACAGAACCGAACCGAATTTGAGACAGAACCATATGCCCTGCTAGAATAATGACTAGGCTAATTATGAGACAAATATAAGGAGAATCTTACCAAAACAAACCAGGACAGTTCCATTTTCTTCCAATATTTAAAACATATTCCGAATACAATCACAAATAAGTGTTTTCTTCCGATCTGGCTCCACGAATGTCGCACAAAACAGAATATTGCTCGGTCCCAGCGAATCAAATCGAACTTACTGTACAATAAGTCATGTTCCTATATTTATCGACATGTTAAGTAAATTAAAACATGAATTTTCAAACTGATTATTTGTTTTTTAATAAGTTATTACTACTAACGATGGGTTTTTGTGAAATATTTTTTTAATATTTAGCAATGTGACTTGCAGCAATAGTAGTTTATTATTGGCATGTGTAGATATTATATACGTAGGTAAATACGTAATAGGCTTATGTAAGCGTGCATTATGCCAGCAAACTCGGTTATAACTGCATTAGCATGGTTGAATGTTTCAGCTTGTTATCACGTCATAATCGTTGATTTGCGTAAACCTATAAAATGTACAAATTCTACGTAAAATTGATACAAATAAGAGCCGGCACTAAATGGTGTTAGTTGCATAATAGTACCAGCCTGCAAACGATCTACTGCAGAGCAAAGGCCTCTTCTCATACAGATATGGTACGTTTTAAACACCACGCGTGCTCAAAACAGGTCTAATATTTCAGAATTATAGTAGGATAGTATAGGATTCCTCTCGATGTGTTGATCCTTCCCGATGTTATTGATATCTAAAATAAACTTAGTAATAAAAGTAACTACTTACGTATGATTTGAAAATGACTTGGTCCTATGTCCGTGTTTTAGTTTTTATCACAATCGGGCCCAAGAGTCCTTTGAGGGTTTTTCGCTATGCCTCATAGTTTTGGATTTGGCCGTCCACGCTCACTTGGAAAACTCACCCTGTACTTACAGTAGGTACACCCAAATTTCGCCAGTTATGTTTAAGTCCCGTGTAATCTATTGACGATAGATTACGATTGCCTAGAAGTATCCTTTTCACTCTCTGATGAGTTAAAGGGGAAAATCTACAAGTCCGTGATTAGACTTGCCATACTGTATGGATCAGAATGTCGGGCTGTGATAAAGATGGATGAGAAGAGATTGATGTAGCAGAGATAAAAATGTTGAGATGGATGTGCGGAGTGACGAGAATAGATACAGTTAGAAAAAAGTATATCAGACAAAGTTTGAAAGTGGTGATAGTGACAGAAAACTTGAAAGGAAACCGTTTGTCCTGGTATGGTCATGTGAAGAGGGATGAAACGCATGTTACTAAAAGAGTTATGAATATAAATGAGGATGAGAGCGAGAGGCAGTTCAAAGAAAAGATGATGAATTGTGTGAGGAGTGATATGAAAGAAAAGGGAAACAGTGATAGCGTGACAGGGGGCAGGACGTTATGGAAGAAGAAAACGTGTTGGGCCAACCACACGTAATATGGGTTAAGGGCAGGAAGATGATGATTATTTTTCACTGTCTTTTGGAAGATACACAGATCAGACTTCGGCAGTGAATTCCTTTCCATATTATTTTCCCATTCTTGACGTTACGAGACAAGGAGGATCTTAGTCATTTGATTGGTCGTCGCATGCGGCTATAGTTATTTATGCAACTGTTGTATAATAAGGGGTATTAAAACACGAATGTGTTCGGCTTCGCCTCGTGTGATAAACTCATGTTCGTATCACATGAGTGTTTTAATACCTAATTATAACAGTTGCATACAAGACTTTATCTACACCCATGATATGAATCCTCTATAAAGGTTCTGAAACCATAGGGTATTAATACTAAGCGTACTTTTCAGCATTGAATAGAAGGTCCATAGGGATGAAGATTTGATTTTTTCTGATAATTCTTTAAAATATACTAATAGCACATCTTGAGAAAATGATGTACTACTCTTTGATATTTTCCAATTCATGAAATTTTGGTACGTCTTTTCATAATGTTTTCTCGACTTTTCTGGTAATTGGTTAGAAATGTCCTTTGCTGCATTAGAAATATCCGGTGGTGTGTTATCAAAGCTTGTATCACTCATTTGTAAACAACATTTTTTTTTTTTTTTACAATACTATTATTGAACAAAAATGGCGGGATACATAGAGCAACACGGACCACCGTCGTGCCGGAGAAGAGTAGCCATAGCGTTTTTTCGCGATACAAAACTGTCTGTCATTTTTTGCGGGGGGAAATCTGCTCTACCCACACTTTAACAAATTCTCACACAAAAATAATCGTCTGTTACTACGAAACTCACACTTAAAAATTTAAAAATACACTAACAATTTTACATACACATGGATACATTCTGTGTCATGACAGTATAATGATATGACGCAACTACACTGACAAGTTGCTTACAGCCGTGGTTGTAACTACTGTCGATACGCATTATCGATAAATTCAAGAACTCGGTTCGGGATATACGGTTTAAAAAGTGATACAAAGTGTTATAAAGATTGACTTTATTTATTATGAACTACAATAATTATCATCTATCAAATAAACTTAATGTTAATTTTAAAAACCAGTGATAGTTGTATCTATCACTGGTTTTTAATAGATTAGTTTTGTATAAATATGACAAATACATTTTTGTGGGTCTGCTTTTTTCATTAAGAACGAAATTCTTGTAGCAGTATATTTTTCCATTATTAATATTGCCAGTTCCAAATTATGATTTGTAAAATCATTTTTGTGTAAATGGTAACTAATAGAGGAAAACAAGTCTTTGCCAATAAACTTTTTATGGCATGTGTCACGATTTCATGTGTAGTACAAGATCGTGTAGGTTTATTGTCGTCACTTAAACGTCGTCTTATTTCTTTTTCACAAATCCGGCCATAAAAGAATTACCTATTTTGAAGTAAAAAATAACTGTCCTCTGCTTTTTTGGTGTATTAAACTTTTTTCATCAATCGGCCCAAGCAAACCTTTTATGCACGTATTGCATTTTTTTTTTTGATTTCAAGGAAATAACAAATCCAGCTATGTATTCTACAACTTTCTCGGCAAAAGGGGATAAAAAAGTTAGAGCTTCAATCTCATCAATTAAATCTATACCAATACCAATATTATAAAGAGGAAAGATTTTTTTGTTTGTTTGTTTGTACCGAATAGGCTCCGAAACTACTGGACCGATTTCAAAAATTATTTCACCTATGGAAAGCTACATTATTCCCGAGTAACAAAGGATATAATTTTGACGGGAGCGAAGCCGCGGGGGTCAGCTAGTCGTTAATAAAATTGGTAAAATTGACTTCTTCTCTTCTTGATGTGCAATTTAGTACCAATTTTTTTTTCCAATGGAAAAGAGTTTCGAGTTTGTGCCGCTTCCAGTTTGTGTTAATTCTGTATTAACAAGTATTTCTTATTAAATTGCTTCAAACTGAGAGCTTGAGGGATTATCGCAACAACCACCAATGACTTCTTACAATCGAAAAAAGAGTTTGATGTGATCTTGACTTATCCTGTGGAGTGGCATATATTTCAGGCCATTTTATTGGTTTTGTATTATATCTTGGAAGATAGACTTGGTACTCTTAATACAGATCAAAATGCCCAAAAACTTGTGTATCGTGGTGAATCAATTTTTATTTTTTTCTAATACGGTAGTTTGCAATTTATTTGCAACTAAGCAGCAACCTAGTTCTGTGGTCATCGCTAAATTTGCTTTTCGCCTTCACACGTTAATGCTTTTATTTCCACTCCAGTTTCATGTACTAATTCAAAGGCTTTAGGTACAAGCTGAGCTTTTAACTTAGCACATGTGCCTTTAACAAAAAAATATCCGATTGGGACTTTCCATGGAGTATTAATGCCTACTAATAGAAATACTAGGACATCTGTTGTTTCATCTGTATTATTTGTTAATAAATCAAAACCATAATCAACGTACCCGAATCGTCTATCACCATTCGGACTATCATGTGGTTGTGTCTGTACATTAAAATAAAGCTTACAATAAATAAATCAGAAAACTCAATCTCAAAAATGTCTCTGTATGGATATAGACTCCTTTGCCTTGACCATTTTTATCGATAACTATCTACAAACAAACCGGTACCAACACTATCGCTCGGTGACAGACGACTACTCGGAAACAGACTCGGATCAGTTGCTCGACCGATCCGCATATTGCATGAGGGCGAGCGGCCTGTGTTGGTAAACAAATCCGAAACGTCACCAACCGATAATATTGTAATTTTTAAGTTTTATAGAAGTAAATAGTAATAATGTGATTAAAAATTGCTTACATATGAAAGATAACGCCATCTTATTGTAAATTTGTCGTGGCAGATCTCTTTTTGCAGCAAAAAACAGAACAATTCGGCATTTTTTTAGGACGTCGATTCATTCGCGCAACTAGATTTAGTCTACTGAGCAGTGCGGCTGCAACTAGTTTTATTGTACGCACAGGACCACGTGGACTTGTACTTTGACAGAGGGGAATGCCTGCGTATGGCTACTCCCCTCCGGTTCGCCGGTGGTCCGTGTTGCTCTATGGCGGGATACGACGTCAATTCGAATTAGTATTTTTAAATTACGGCGCTGTGGTAGTGAAACACGCGTGCATGACAATGTTCTTTTTTTGAAATTCATAAAGATGCCATGAGAATGTGGCTGTTCGATGAGTAAAAAAGGAGTTGCATTATGAAATTTAGTACAACATTATAACACCCGTTTGGATGATATTATGGTTACTATGACACTAGCTGTTTTAATGTTGGCAATAAGCTAACTGTTTCAAGAATTTTTATAGAGGATTTATAGCATGGGTGTAGATAAAACAACTAAGAACATCTAAACAGAAGCATTATATTTTAATTTAGTTCAGGTGCGTCGCTTTGTGGTGTGTATAAAACTAAGCTGGTATAAAGTACGACTCCTGCGCAGGTATTATAAGCGACCAGGTTTTAAATTAAAAGCGTTTACATGCCGACGTGTTATTTAAAGTTAGAAAGTTACTGAAAAATTCAGTGATATTATTTACCAGCATGGAGATGTTTTACAGGCGTAACGGATAGTTAACGACCCTGACAACCATAATTGTAGATCAGAGAGACAGACAATCCATCTAAATTACTGGTATCAGCTGCAACCGATTAGATTGGAAACCGAATCCAATGTATCGATGATGAGAGCAGTGATGGCCCAGTGGTAACGGCCCTGACTTACGTGTTGTTCAAACCGAGGCAGGCGGTGTACATTGTGTTAATTATTTCATCACCACTGCTCTTAAAACGGTGAAGAAAAATATTGAGGAAACCGGCGTGTCCTAGTTCAAAAAATTCGAAGACATTATGTGACATCCACCTAACCGCAATGGGCCCGTGTGGTGGATTAAGGCCTTACCTCTCTCACAGAGAGGATGCCTGTGTCCCAGTAGTGGGAACATTATAAGGCTGATGAAATAGTGGTCAAACGTGAGCCTATATATAGATATTAAAAAAAAATAGATGATGATGAGTTGCTTACAGCACAGAATGGTTTTAACACCGTTCATATAGATACTATTGTTGCAACTTGCACGTAAAAAAAATAAGTTCTTGGTTAATTAATAAATAAACACTTAGTAACACTATATTTTTATACTAATGCTTAGAAGCACAATATAGACGAATGGGTAGGTATGTTTAATTTTTTGTTAACCTTTGCCCCACACTAGGAATTTCTTGCTGTATCGTGGGTGCGTTTACAAACATCTAAACTCACATACACAAGACACCCAGATCCGGAACAACTATCTGTAGGCCATCAAAATATTTGTTCCATGGAGGAATCGAACCCGCGACACGCAGTGCAACAGCCGATCGCTCAACTACTGGGCCAACCGTATCCTCGTATAAAATCCTATTACAGTAAAAAAATGTAAGACAATCGATTTTAAATTGGTTATTCTACTAATATTTTTAAACGGGATATCAACCTTTTAAAGTAGCACAAGAAACGGCACAGCACCCTACATATGCCACCGTCATACAAACCCCTCCTAACAGCAGTGCACCGCTGCAACATTGCCAGTAAACAAATATATGCATTTAATAAGTTTTTATTGCCATAATCTGGACATAATTTACGTTGATAAGCAGATCATATCGCCGTAAGTCTGGACACAATGAGTAGTTTGTTTTATTTTAATTCGCCTTTATAATCTTTTGAATTCACTGAACTCAACCGTTTATATTTGCGTGTGCTATATTTAATTTTGTTTTGTGGAGGTGTACGGTGGGCTGCATGTCAGTTGAAACCAATCCTGAGCTGTTGTCTTTGGACAGAGCAGTCGTGGTCACGATGAATTTTGTTCAAACGCTGGTGTTGTTGCTCGCCTCACGATATATCACCATTTCTTCTGTTAATGAAAGTTAGGCGCCATCATTAACAGGACCTCAAACTGCACTTCATCGGTGACATCCCGCGTGGCCTGTTAACGTCGTCTCTGCCCTGCACCACCAGGCACTCAATTGAGTCGTTATTTCGCCGTAGACCTGCAAAATGTTCAAAATAAAAATGTTAATACCAAAGGGTGAACGATTGTACGAGCATGCTTTTTTATCAAGTCATAATTGTGACTTTCATACAAAAAGAAGTACAGTTTCTACTGATAAAATCTTGGACAACTTTGTGAGTACTGTAAAGAAAAGCAACTTGAATAAACTAAATAAAAACTTTTCAGTACGTATTCATACCAATTAGTTCGTAATGATTCAGATGTCCAGTTCATGCAGTTAGAAAATTCTTCTTTCTGATATCTATGGTAGTAATCTACAATTCGAGGACTTAATCTATCGATCTATGTACCTGAGTACTACCTTGAAATAGAGCATCTAAAATAAAGCTATTTATAATAATCTTGCTTATCAATTATAGCACTTATGTGTGACATATGTCCCAAAAAGTCAAACTAAACAAACCCCATTGTGTGGCAGATTGCTTCAAAAACCCAATTAATACTAACATTAGCCCGAAATCACAAATACGTTCGAAAAACACATTTTATACAAAAAAACTACGCATATTGGGATCATACACAACTGTCAATCCAAACGTCACTTTGGAAAATCGACAAAATCCTATTATAGTATCGGTAACAATTGTGTGGGTGATATTACACCCAGCAAACATTACCTTTACACCCCAACCAGATAAAACTGAACTCTATGCCTTAGTAATAATGGTGTGTACAACTGTATATAATTAGTATGTTTGTTATAGAATATTGAATATTTAGGGACAATCGGTGTGAAAAGTGGTGCCGATCTATTACGGGTAATCGGATTAGGTGGACGTGTCATTTCAATGGGATTAAGGTAAAATGGCCGCCGACAATAATTGTGTGTATTTTGCGAAGCGCAGTGAAAGGTAGTATGGATTGATTTTGTTTAGTTTACGCCTTTTAAGGAAGGTGACAATAGTCACTGAGTCTTCTTGACTTTAGCATGGATATATGAGGTTATTGTGAAATTGATAGCTACGGATTAAGTATCTCACTTCGAATATCACTTCCAACACTGATTAACGTCCCTGTCAGAATCATAGCTGTGGAAGTGACTATCCTTAGTGAAAACATATATGGGTCCTTAGGTTAGGTTAGGTTAAAACGGGCTGGTTTCCGCAACTCCACGACCAAGCGCGTATTTTGCGTACGGTATATGGGTCCTTACTCCAAATAAAAAGGATAAAGTATAGGATAGTGTTTAGAATGTTTATTAAATCAAAACCCCCCTTGATTATATTATTGGGAAAGAATGAATTAGGTGGGTATCGAATTTAATTTACTAAACTAGCTTTAACCCGCGGCTTCGCTCCTGGACCTGTTATTTTTGTCGGGATAATAAGGATAGGCACAGGTAGACACTCAGCGAGCTTTATTTCAATTAAAGTTTTTTTTTGTAATCGGTTCGGTACTGACTGAGTTTACAAACAAACATACAATTTTACCTCTTTTTAATATTAGTTACCTACCTACTAGATTCTGCCCGCGTGAAAAGTGTTTTATTATCCCAAGGGAACATTATACCGAGATGAATAGGGTATTTCAGAGTATAATCTATCTCTGTGCCAAATTTCATCCAGATCCGTTCAGCCGTTCGGGCATGATTGGGTAAAAAACATACATCCAAACTTTCGAATTCCAAATATTAGTAAGGTTCATCATCATCTTTCTGCCCTTGTCCCATGTTACTTGGGGTCGGCGCAGCACGTTTTCCTCTTCCATACCGTTCTGTCCCCAGTTACGCTATTACTGACTCCCTTTTCCTTCATATCACTCCTCACACAGTCCATCCATCTTTTCTTTGGCCTTCCTCTTCCTCTTCATCCATCCACATTTATATTATTATTATTATGTCCTTTATTTAATTTAATTACTTATTTTATACATTTTTACAAAACACATACAAAAAAGAAAAACATTTAAAAATATAAAAAAATAGAGGCCCACTGTTTTTTTTTTTTAGGTTACTAAGATTATAGTATAATAATAGAAAGATATATATAATATTTATTTATTTTAATAGGAAGAAAAGTACTACGAACTGGACCATCTTCGAGTTGTTCTATATATAAACCTTTTGTAAGAACTTAGGCCCACATCACATGCGCCAAAAACTTAACTCAGAGTTAGTTACTCATACGAGGTTAAATTAATATAATGACATACATAATGTACCCGTGTTATTGCTAACACGGGTCTAACTAACTCGGAGTTAGTAAAAATAACCGAGGGTGACGCAAGCGTACCTTACAGTTCAGTTCAGTTCAATCTACCACCTAATTAAGTTAGTGGCCCCATCTACCACCAGCATCAGAACTAACTCCCAATATGTCCTCAAACTACTTAACAAAAGTCAATCCATAATAAACGTTAAATACTGTTTTTTTGTTACAATTTGTCAATACTCACATCTGCTGCTCCGGGTTCGATTCCCGACCCGATTGTTGGCTCAGACAAATTGTAGGTCAATGAATGCGAGCAATGGCACGCATGATTTCATTGCTCGAGTGTGAAGCCCATTCATTATGCGATTGACTTTTAACGACATTTACTTTTGCAAGCGATTAATAACTGGGGTCCTTTAGATAGAAGAATCTGTCTAAACCTACTGCTATTTTTGATAAACTAACAAAATCTTACAATGTTAGTAAAGGTCTAAAAACTGAGAAAGGAATAAAGTAACACGAAGCATTTCCTGCCGGAGTCTGTGTTTCTTGATAGCTACAACCTGGGCTTATCCTGGAGATCTATATAGACTTAGAAGTCAAGAGTGAATAACTTCTAGGCAAGCAAGCGTACTTCATCGTCGACTACATCATCGCTTACCATCAGGTGAGATAGATCAACAATAAAAAACGATTACTGAATATTTTAAAATGTTGTGCTACAAACTGGCAATCAATAAACCTAAGTAGATATAAAAGATCTACAATATTGTGCTAAGCGACAAACAATTCACCAAAAAAAGCAAAACCCGAGTATCCGGTCAGGAAGTCCATTTTATTCTCTAAACTCATTATTTATTGTTACCTCACATAATAACATCAATACAAAAGACGCGACTTCACGACAATCGCGCAACTTTGACGCAGCATGAATGGCACACTTTAAAGGTGCGAGTTACAGGCATAATATGTTTAGTAAAGGTGCCGTGAATAGGCCTGTTTATTGGTTCGAGAGTAATTTATTGAAGAGCAAAATATTGAATTCGTAACTATAACAGAATTAATTGCAGATTTAATGAAGTGACGATTAGTGATGTAATTTATTGATAGTGGCGTAATAGTTTAACAGCTGATATGTTGGAATAGCTGTAAGTCTATGTGGGGTTGAATTTTATTTGTACATTTTATAAGTAAGCAAACTAATAGCATAATATAATGTGGTAGGCTCGCGTTTGTCCACTATCTCGCCTGATGGTAAGCGATGATGTGGTCGACGGTGAAGCACGCTTGCATAGAAGTAACCTATTCACTCTTGATTTAAACAACCCTAGGTTGTAGCTATCAGGAAACAAAGACTCCGAAATTCCACTCCTTATAGCTGTACGCACAATGAAAGTATTTGAAAAACGCTTTGTGCGTATGGGTGGGATGTCCACCATGAACTGAAGTCGCATTGCCGTACGTCTTGTAGTCCGATGATGGAATGGGCTAGGCGGAATCAAATTGAACAGCTCCATCGCACACTCACTGAAATTTAACCCATAGAAAACCGACAGGCTGGCAACTCGTCGTCGGTGTTCAAGGCTCTGGAGCTTTGAGTCGTGAACTGTTTTCCAGGTTTAACCATAGGTGTACCTTTAGGAAACCCACATTTCGTCAGATTTATTATAGGTTCTATGCAATAAGAGGGCAAGCCGTTTGCCATCAACTGGTTACATATCTAGACCGGACTGCTACTGGGGAATTTCAAATGGAAAAAGTTTATACCGCTTTGCCAGACCGGTAAATCGAACCGAGGACCTAAAGGTTCAGCAGTAGAACTTGTAACCACTTAAATCAACAACTCATACAACAAACACAATATATTGATATTGTAATAGGAGATTGAAAATCAAAAGCACTGCCCATTCTCTGATTTACCTTAGCAAGCATTCACATCGAACTATTAAACAAGTAGTAATTAATATCTGAAAATATCCTACACAAAATACACCATTTACCGACATAAGTCGAAGGGTTCCCCATATATTTATAAAGAGCTATTACCCTTTGTTTTCCCACTTAACGTTACGACGGCTAAGATTTACCGTCATGTGCGACTGTCCGACTAATCGCTGCGACTAACGACTAGTCGCAAGGGGTGTGATTGTGCTCAATTAGATAGGGGTAACTGAGTGGTCAAGATGTGAAATGGGGTCCTAATTTGTTATGCTCTTTAGATCCCCCCTTTAGACAAAACACCCTTATTGGAGTTTTGTTTGTTCTTCTATTGGAGTAAAATAAATTCGTTGCGTGAGTTAGGGTTACCAAAGGTTAATTGTTCAGGTCCTTTCTCTAGAAAAGAATTTATATAATTTGGTCTCCTCTAGATCTTCTAATGATACAGGCATATTTTTTAATTAAAACTAGTTGAGGTATTTGGTTCCTAGCTGACTACTCTGATAAGAAAGTCTCTTTTAATCTCCATATAGCTATATACTTTAAATTGAGTAATACCTGCGTTGGAAGGTCTCCCAGTAGGTGGACCAATGACCTGGTTAAGGTTACGGTAATCCGCTGGGTGAGAGACGCACGGGACCGGTCAATGAGGCGACGCTTGGGGGTGGCCTATGTTCAGCAGTGGACGTCTTTTGGCTGATATGATGATGAGGTAACACCTAACTGCACTTAGATTTCTTAATTTCATGCAAAAAATTAAAATTCTAACAAGAAAACTAAGAATCATCTAGAAACGTGTTATTAGAATGTAAATGTACAAGAAAATTCTCCCCCCAAAAATGTTGCAAAGGAATCACTTTCCTCAAATCATGAGGATTTCGTTGACAAGCAACAAATAGCTGGAGGAATTTAAATTCAAAAACTAATAAAAGTGTTTTCACGAGAAACGGAACCTTCATATTATCGCATAAACTGAACGAATGAGCGGGATGTAGCGACAGCAGCACAAACAAAATAAATATAGGGATGCAATTAAAAAAAAAAATACAGTCCACTTCTACTTAGTATCGTTAAATGTAATTATATCAAGGCAACATCTGTCCATTAATAACATAAAACTTCAATCAGACAAGAAAAAAGCCGAAACTATGATACATAAAATTGCCATGTCAATATAAGTACCTGGGCGACCGGTGAAAATAGAGAAAACGACTTTTTCTAAAAATTAAAAAGCTAAGATCGATTTATCGCCCCCGAAACCCCAAACGCATATAAAATTTCATGTAAATCGTTGGAGCCGTTTCCGAGATTCAGATTATATATATATATACAAGAATTTCTCGTTTAAAGGTATTAGATTAGATAGATAGTATACTGAGGATTGTAGACTATTATAATATCATGGCAATTTTCTTATTTTAACCCCTGCCGGAAAAAGAGGGGTTGCTGTGTATCTGTGTGTCTGTCTGTGGCATCATAGCACCTACAGATGAACTGATTTTGATTTAGTTCTTTAGTTTGAAAGATGATTTTGTCGAGAGTGTTCTTAACTAAAAAAAAGAATAAAATCGGTTCAGCGTGCAAAAGTTATGGGTGTTTTACTGTTTGAATCGGGGTGTTTTCGCAAAATAAATATGTCGGGGGTTTTTAAATTTTGAAATTTATCTTGTAGCTATAACCATTTACTGTATCGGTTAAGCCAATATTGAACAATGTTATCATATCCCATGAAAAACTGAAGACATCATTAGTAATTTTTATTCATGCATAGACCCTACGTCCTACATTACGTGGATCATAGGATATTTCCTATTATCCCCAGTTTGCGTCACGTTTTGCTAATTCCTATGGAAAAATTCCATTTTCTGCACCAGTCCGTTATTTATATCTACATACTTCTTAAAAAAACATAACTATCATCTATTCAAAACAAGCAATCAATTATAATGATAATTGCATTGTCTAGAGAAACAAAAGATTAAGTATGCAGGTTTAACTAAATAAAAGTTTGTAAAAAACTCCTCATATTCTGCAAACCGTACATGCAGATAGATTTTTCAAAAATTTAACAGCCTGTCATTGGGGCTCTGGTTGGGTGCTCGCGGGGCTCTGGCTAAGGGATGGGGGGGCGGAAAGTAATCAACAATTTAAAATTGGGGCTAATCTCGCGCCCGCCGTAATCGTGGGCGATCGCTCTCCGTAAGGGAGGCTGCTCACGGAGACACGCTTGACAGGTGGCTACTTGGTTCTAGAGGGTTTTTCTGGTTATCTTAAGTTTTATTTTTATAGGTGGAATTGGGGAGTCAGTATTCGCAGTGTGTGAATATTTTTGCTCTTGTTTTGACTTTGATTTACCCGTGGGTTGAAGGTGCAAATCAGTGTCAGGTTAAAATTAGTACCAAATGTTGCCATCTGACATTGTGCTGGGGCCCTTTTAAGATAAGCGTAGATAGTATTATTGCTTGAAGTTTTGGATACGGTAAAAAAAACGCAGTTTTTTTGTGTTTCGGTGAAGGTGGTAAGAAGATTAGAAAAAACTTCAGAAAATATTACGAAAGAAAAAAAAAAGATTTTCTTCAATTCCATTTAAGTATATGGCATTGTTCAAGTAAATCAAATTGATTTATATTTTAAAATAACATGATCTTTTAAAAGCTCTTAGTCAACACCATAAGCCCAACTTATCTGGTGCCGCCTCTAATTGAATTTCAAAAAAATACGGAAAAGGATGTCCAAAATAGTTAAAAACCGATTAACTATTACCGAACAAGGTGTTAAAAATGCTTGTAAGAGTCAAACAATGTCAACGCGTGTTCTCACTTATCTCAAACTCTTGTAAAACTGTCGAAGCTTGAGTCACTTCCTATTTTAAAATCTTCGTTAAAATAATAAAACCACCTCTTGTGAGAAAACCCCTCAAGGTGTTTGTTTTTCCGACAAATTGACGCGTCACTTATCTTGTGCCCCTTCTCTCACTTATACACCATCCTGTATTGTCATCTCTTTCTAAATAACGAATAACAAACATAATCCTTGGATAATGGCCATTCGGATTATTTAGATATCGCGATGTTTGACAGGATAGGCTGAATACTTTAATAGGTACGCTGGTGTACTGAAAACCTCTAAAACAAAGGCCTTATGTTTGTGATTCATCAGCATCTGCTTAGCAAATACCCAACTATGTTGAGGTCTGCTTCATTAATACTAGTATTTTACACGGCAAGACTATCACTACCTATCACAACCCCTATCTGATATCCACAACCCAGTCACTGGGTATTAAGATACTCCTAAATTGACTGGCTGACACAATTTGTGAGTACCTACTATTTACCAACTGTAAATCTACAATTTACTGTACCTATATGTCGTTCGTTAACTTGTGTGTGCCCTGGCACTTGAGAGTGTGTCATACTCTCTCTAATGTCTCTCTGCAGTGTTGGATCATTCAGTGCCCTTCATGATGTTTGAGCTGACTAGTGCCAATCCATGCGTCTTGTTTGTGAACGGGAGCCATCAGTTAGGATTGGTCATAACTTGGCTGTCGGCCTTTTTGTAATTTGGTACTTTTTGTATTGTTTGTTTTATTCTGGACGCTTTTAAGTGCACGTATTTTTACATCGTTCTCACATACTTATAAGTATTTTTTAACAAAAAGAATGTTGTAAACAAATACTTGTAATTAAAACTAATGGAAAAGAGTGTCCGTGGAGTTTCTTGCACATTCTTCTCCCTAGAGACCTACTGAAGCTTGCGAATGTGCAACTAGATTCATTTCTTTTTTTGTTTGAAAATTCAAATGCACCCTTAAGGCTTAGTTGAAATAAACTATTTTGATTTAGTCAGATTTTCAGAATCCAAAGGTCACACAGCCAGTTTGCAAAAGCTCGGACTACCCGTTACGGCTGTAAAAAATCTGCAAATGACTAGTCTCATTCTAATCAATGAGCCAAAAAGGTTTTCAAATAACCCCAGTAAGTAGGTACCTATGTAAGTTATTAATTACTAAATGAATACACTTAGATAGATCATTACCACATTATAAATCCAAGACACAACTTATTACAAATCAATACCTAAAATTTCAAAACTGACCGTGAACTGTCATCATTAAGCGAGACCAACTGTTCTAAGAATTAATTAGTCTTTAACGGACAGGCTGATCAATCTAAACTGACAGGCTTGCTTGACAACCCTCTGTTGGGTTTGATGTCAAGGCCAATGTCGCCGGATTGATAATGCAATTAAAATTATGTTATTTCGAATTTAATTATACGTAAATTAGATAACAAGGATAACAACTTTATTATGCGACCGGTTGCCTAAATTTATGAACTTGTTGCATTTGTAATCTTATTTTTTCTGGGTTAATAAAGAGAGCGTTTTTGCCCAACTTTACAACAACTATATCAAAGAATCAATATTAATAAATAAGCCCCGCCAAAACCAGTCCGACATCAACGTGACGTAAAAAAAAACAATAAAGTGCTCTTGTTATTCTGCCTTCCCTCCAATGGACATCGCGTGATTCAATATTAAAATCACACGTAGCGACATCTAGGTAACACATAAAGAACATCTTTAACAATAGTGTAGCTCAATCGTAGGTTATACAGGCAGTATAACATAGATGGCGTTTTTACTGGGAACGTAAGTCGGCGGCTTAATAGTACCAGCAGCATATAACAGATGGCGCGACTAACAATAATGAAAATTTTAAATCGTGAGTGTATCGTGTAGCTGTTTTAGCTCATCTTTGTGTTGTTTAGCATTTCTGTAGCCGGTATAATAAGTCTCAGCGCTTAGCTTTTTCATGTGGACGATTTATTTATTTATTTAACACTTCATATACAAAAACGTACAAAGACGGACTTAATTCCTTAGGCATTTTTACGATTATTAGTCTTAGGCATTATTTTGCTCTCTTTATACTGGTTCGTCAGGGAATCGAACCCAGTCGTATTATACTGCCAGTAGGCAAACTTGATGTCGTGTTATGATATTGCTGTATTTGTCCAGTAAATTCTATTCCTTTTTTGCTTGAACTTGGCTTGACACGCTGCCGCGTGTTTAGGTTTCATTCGGAAATAGATCAATAATATCTCTACTTTTTGGTTGTGAAAATTATTGCCCCTGATTATTACACAAGGGTAGTAAAACAATTTAATATTATGGAAAACTATTTATTTCTCATCCTGACTATACGTACACTAGACTACACCGTAAAGAGTAGGACTTACAGAGCTCTTCGGACACTAAACACTAAATTTTTCATATTCTAATGATATCAATTTACAGTTTTGTAATTTTGACTTTTTTCTCTTATGTACAGTGGATACAATGTTTTTAAGCTTCAAAAAATATTTGTCGAGTTATTTTTCTGAAAATACTGAACTAGGTAGGATGTACTAAAGGTAAAGGCATTTTATTAATATATAAAAATATTCGTAAGTAATGTTACAGAGAGTGGCAGATTGACAACCGGTTTCTGAAACGAAAATTAAGTATCTATCGCACAATTGATGTATCAAATTGTCAATCGTGCTTTAACCGCTTATATTGGTTGAATTAATTATTAAAAAAACAATTACATAACTTGACTTGCGTTTGATTTGTGAAACTTCGATAATTTGCTTTCAGAAACCGGGTGTCCGTTATAAGGCTTTTTCACAATTTAGCTGTAACTGAATAGAACCATACAAAAGTAATCTTATTTGTCTCAAAAGACTAGATAAGTAGATACAACTGAACTCAAGCGAAGGATAGTAGTGATATTTATTTGTTAAATGAACATCGATCGATTAGTGATTCATAAAAAATACAGTAATTAAGCGGTATTTGAGCTAAAGAAGGGAAGACATTACGAAGCATAGAATAGAGAGTAGGTACAACTACTTCTTTAAATTATTTAATATAAAATATAGGTTCGTATACATTCAATATTTTAAGTAGATATATTATACTTTGCTGCAAACAATACAAACTTATTTTACAGTGGTACTATTCTTTGATCTACAATACACTACAGCTAGTATTGTAGAACAGTAAGGCAGGATCATAATCTTGAATATACCTACATGTAAGTTCACAGAGATTATCGCAAGGTTTCTGGTGACACAACACAAACATTTACAAATTTTAAACTCTTTCATGTCTAGTGACTTAAATGGCTGTTGTAGTACCTATAATTCAGCCAATATCAGCAGATAACATGAGTTTGAAAAACTGTCAGCATCTTACTGTGTCAGTTTAAGAAACCGAGCTTTTAATGTGTTATTTTTTTCAGAAACCGAGTGACATTTTAGCATGGTAAATTTGAAATGAACAGAAAAGAGATTAGTGCTAGGCTTGGTTTTTTTATTTAGCCATTTCCTTAAAATTATAACATGGTGTTATTTTCTACTGTACCTAAGTAAGTTTATTAAAAGTGTAGAACTGCACAATTATTATATATTTTCGTTTTGTACTATTTTATCAGCTGAATGAGTTACGTTAAGGACTACGATATTACTATATAAAATTAGCATGGCATACTTATAAAATTAATATTTATTACAATACCAATATATAATTCGTATGTAGTACTTCAAACATCGGCCCTATTTTTTTTTGTAGTTTTCCAAAAATAAGTACTTATAATCTAACACTATACGATTATTGCACAAAACTAATAAACACATAAAGTAGTTTATTAAAATCACTGTATAAAAAACTGCAAAAAAGCTTAAAAAAACTAAATATAGTGCTACCAAATTAAATTACGAAACCAAAATTATTTGTACTTAAAAAGTTAAAATCTTTGTGACAAAATCTCTTAATTTTTTTTTGTTTTAATCTGGCAGCATTCGTATACATACAGTTCTGAGATTTGTCCAACAGATGGCGATATTTTAAGTTTCCTAAGTTATTAGTGAACATCAAACCGAAATGTAAATGTTATTCGTATCTAAACTACATACACAAACGTAAGCTTGTACAAAAACTTTAATTGCCCACACAAACTCAAAAATATGTACAAAAAGGTCTCACTTCTCATAATTATTGTACTATATTATATTTCAAAAAAAAAAAGTTATGAGTACACGGTAGAGTACAGACAGTTCTTTAAAAACTCACAATATTATTTTTCAGTATAAAATAAAGATTTCCCTAATATGTTCTATGGTGTTCAATAATATCAAATAATTTCATAGTTTGTGAGCAATCTGTTTTTTTAACCTGGTACAATGAGATGGAGCCCTCAGACTTATAGATCAGTCACCACATAAGATTTTGATAAAACGATAACAATATAATTTAGTTCGGTCATCATTATAATTATTTCTCGCTCCGATAACACCTAATTACTATCAAATCATTTTTCTCGCTTGATGACCCTGATAATTTGGCTTTCCACGAGTTTGACACCCGGTTTCTGCCTGGTCAAGAAAATCAACTGCTGACAACAGAGACAGATTGTCACACTTTCGTCAATTCATATATTGGTTGTTGTCATGATGCAGCAATTATTAATATTAGTTTGACAATCTGTCACTTTTTGTCAGTAGGATTTTCATCTTTCAAAAACCATGCGTTTTTCGTAGGTAACTAAACTTTTTAATACCAAAAGGTTTCCAAGAAAGCAGTCACTGATCTCAAGTTCAACCCTTAACTTAAACTTTACATCTCAACGTTACTCAGACTATCAAACTTCATCTCTTTAACTTCTTCAGGGTTAAAACTTTTGACGGACACCTTGCCTTCCCCCGATAGGTCTGTGCTCGATAACTTATTCGTTATCTTAGTTATCGATATACGACTCTCAATATCATTCGAATCACATATAGTTTCTAATATTACGCCTTTTTCTACTTTCCTTGATTTTGGCAGGACTTGGCCCACTTTTGTGTTTCTTAATTTTTCACTTAGTAACTTATTGCAGTTTTTTCGGGACATATCCAAGGCTAAGGGGTCTTCTTGAGGAGTTTCCTTCTTCTCTTCTGGCTTGTTCTGTTGCTTCAACTCTGCTACTTCTGCGTTCGACACGTTGTCTTTCTTCTTCCATTTCGTTCTTCTGTTTTGGAACCAAATTTTTACCTGGAATTAAGAGAGAAAGTATTTTAATAAATGGTATTATATCTGTTTTCATTGACTGCGGAGCCACCGAAAAGATTATTTGCAGACGAACTAAAACATGAATGAGTACTTATATTCTACACTAGCTGTTCCCCGCGGCTTCGATCCCGTGGGCCACCCCACAGGACCTGTTTTCGGGATTAAAAAATAGCCTATGTCACTCAGGAATAATGTAGCTTTCTATTGGTGAAAGAATTTTTAAAATCGGTCTAGTAGTTTCGGAGCCTATTCGGTACAAACAAACAAACAAAAAAATCTTTCCTCTTTATAATATTGGTATAGATATGGGTGCAGAGGTATGCCTTTGTCCAGCTGTGGCATAAACAAGGCTAAAAAGAAAGATAGATAATAGTTATTTTGTACCTTACTCGCTATTAGATACAGTATTAAGGTTTATTAAATGTATTGACTAGCAGTTAGTAACAGCAGCTATCAATTACGCCCAACAAACACAGTGTTAACCCTTGAACTTTCCCCACCTAGGTGGATATTGTAACAATAATCAGAGGCTCCCTAATTCTGACAGTTGCCATGGGACTAGACGAGTTTGTGTGTGGCAGGGGCGTATCGTACGGGGCCCCCAGGCTACTAGGGCCCCGACGCATAAACTCAAAATTCACAACCTGAAATCTGTATCATTGACTAGCTTTTGCCAGCATTGAAGTCGAATTTTATCCCACGGGAACGGAACGGAAAAGTTAGCATTTTCTAATTTTATAACTCTCTTCTCGCTCTTGCTGTCTCTTACTAAAATCACAATGGTATCTTAAGCTTTCGCAGTCAAGAATCATGACACTAATAACGTTATCATTTATTTATTTTTAGTAGTTAATATGTGTCCCGACATAGCCCAAAGAATTGCGAAACTTAAGTGGCAGTGTGCAGGACACATTGCTCGCGGAACGGACGGCCGATGGAGCCGAAAAGTTATGGAACGTGTCTCTTTCTAAAGCTCTTGCGATCTTTGGCGAAGGCCATCCCGCTTCTTTTTTATTTTCATCTATCGAACCTAATCGAAAAATTACAATACTTTGATTTTTAGTTTCACTTCAGTCGGGTAATAGAGCTACCTAATACAGGGCCCCTTAAGACTAGCTACGCCACTGGAGTGTGAGTGCGAGTGTATCGGTTAACAAACAGTTAATTACGAGCTGATCGATCTCAGCCCGGGGGAACCGCTAGTGAGGGGATGTTGTCCATAATTCGATATCGATGTTTGTAGTGAGGAGAATAATAATTGTGGGTGATTATCGGGTTTCTGGTTCTAAGCTTTGTGACGATGATTTGGTAAATCTGAAACGAACTAGGCCCAAATACAGGGTTTCTATGTTTAGGGAGGCAGCGGTCAAGCTTAATTGTTTCAATATTTTTGCAGTTTCTATCATATAACGTAACATCACACTGTTTTCCCGAAGGGTTGTGCCATCGTCATATTTTAAGTGTTCTGTATATACTTTCTCATTTAAGTGATATTGAAACAAATTATTAAATATACTAATAGTCTAAGTAAAATAATGTTGCAAACAAGGTCATAAATTAATGCCAATTAGTAAAAAAAAAATACTTTCTTAAATACTTAGAAAAATAAATAATTATCTAAAACATTGAAAACAAAAAAAATTGACACTGAAAACTTTCTCAAACAAAACTCTTCTCCGTAACAAGTAGCAGAAATCATTCCTCAGACCACACACCATTAAGCTTAACAATAAAACATAAGCACACATAACTAAGTACTCAGTAACGTAAGTAGTTGGGGGCGAAGTTATCTCGTAAAATAATCGTAAAAACAACACCACCCAGATGCACTTGCGAGGGCTCGTTAGCGGTTAGCACCCCTTCCCCTTATTGCATCTTGTCTTTAGTGATTTTCTTTGAAAATATGTGTTAGTATCGATGATGTTTCTGAATGAATACAAAAAAAATATTACTACACTTAAATAACGAACTTTCATGTCTGTTGCAATTCCTAGATACCTGGAAAAATCTTTTCTAGATCTAAGCGTGTGATTCTTCAAAGAATCTAAAGACATTCAAGTAGTATAGAAATATTTTATAGTCGCTTGATATTTTCTTGTTCTAACATCTGAAATACAAGAAGTTATACATCTTTTGTCCTTTGAGCAACTGACTGCCACTGCATTAACAAGCCGCATAGTGCAACACCAGTCTGGCACTAACCCGCGAATATTTATACGACTGGGTGCAGGGGGTCTACTCCCTATCAAAACAACGAAGGTAGGGGCCCCGCCTGAAAGTACTCCGAAACTTTGGAGTGAAAAAAACAAGTGTTAAGTTACATTTTTCGGACGGGTAAAACACATCGGAAGTAGTTACAACTGGCAAATTGTGTTGTCATTTATTCTTAGTTTGGGCCACGAACGAATCATCCGTCTGTAGGTGATACGGAGTAGGAAACTCCCGTAACGAAAGCCTACGGATTTAGAGCTTAGGGTGTAGACCCCCAGATCCAGTTTCTGGAACGAAAATCAAAACAAAAATCTTGCTATATAATATTATAAATGCGAAAGTTTGTATGGATGTATGTTTTTTACTCAATCACGCCAGAACTGCTGATCGGATCTGGACGAAATATGGCACACAGATAGATTATAATTTGGAATAGCACATAGGCTACTTTTTATCTCGGTTAAATGTACGGTTCCCGTGAGACAACTTCCGAATGTAACGCGGGAGAACCCGCTGGCACAAACTTTTCATCTAATAAATTGTCAATCTCGCGCAATCCAATTATATTTTTATTTGACCTGCGTTTGTTTTGTGACGCGTGGAAACCGGACGTCAACGGTTTCAAAACTCTTTCTATAATTACAATACAACTAGAAGTTATCAGTAACTTAATGGCAACTTAGTTATAAATGAGCTGCATTAGACTATTCAGCCGTTTACAGCAACTCAGCCACATTGCTCACTTAGCTTCGATCCAATCGTGTTGACTGCGCCGCGCCCGCCACTGATTACTCTGGTCGACCTGCATTACTCGGTCACTTGCGCGTCTGACTATTAGCGCTAATTTAGAGAAAGCAGGCTTTACTCGCTGATCATTAATTACTGTAATTCTCCTGTAGTGACAGCTAATGTGGAAAAATAATTTATATTATGAATAGTGAAGGAAATTACTGTTATTTATAGCCAATAATAAAATACAATCAAAGCCATCTGAACAAAGCCAGAGTTTCCTCGACCACTTGATGATAACTGGTAAGATCAAATAAGGTCGATGGTCGATGGTAGGAGGCTGCGGGATCCCAACCCGATCAGATGTGTAAGGGACAGATGTATATGACTTTAATTCATCTGTCTCTTACGCACACTCAAAATAACCTTACTCTAAGAGCTTACGGTCACCCCCAGATGGTACGGTCAATATCGTTCAAGGTACAACATCAACTTGCGCAATGCCTGTGGCGATGCATTCCACGACGCCAAGGACAGACACATATGGAGAAACATCATATTATGAGAAAGGTTGATCTCCCGTCGGGGGAATCACGACCTGAGTAATCAGGAGCACGATATGCGGAGAAGAATAGCCAATAAGGGCCTTATTCTCCTACCGCAGTCTTGTCAAAAGGATGTGGAAAGATACCGCAGACTTCCCCAACACAACAAAGAAACTTAGAGATACAATTACAATCTTTGTATCATGTTTCTAGAACACTTAATGACCAACATCCTTAAAACTAGAAGAAAGCAATACTGTCTAGCAAACTTTCTATGATTTTCGGACACTTCGGGACCATTTTGGCCACCAAATCTAAGGTGACCCTTATTTTCTATGGAGAAACCCTCTTGAAAATCCAGATTCCAATTAACACCCTGCGATGACCCTCTCTCGTAATTACGACGAACTAAAAAACTGTTTTATTTTTGCATTCCTATTCGCGCCACCCTCAACCAGCATAGGTCACGCCACAGCTGATCACCGCGGCGTATGATTTACAACGATGCCCACACACACATACCTACAGACATACAGACACGCGGCACAATGGCTCGCCATGTAATTGCCGAGCAAATTAATCCGGGTAACATGTGACATTTGACTCCCACTGTATACACAGTACACCTTTAGTTAGGCTGTGGGTACACTTAGAGGGTTGAATGTTATCCGGATTCTGGGTTAAAAATGAATTTTGAAAGGTTATAAGTTCGTATCTCGTTGTTCCGGTGGTCGCAAGGGCGCTAAGTGTGAGGTCCTGGGTTGTTCTTCATTTGGGATTTCTCAATAGCCGCACGGTGTTCAGATTTTTGCTCGTTTGATGTTAATAGGCTCGCCCCCAGTAACGGTATTTAAACAAAACTTAAGCAGAGGTCTACTCATAGTGTGTGCACTATGGGATGTTATATTTTGAACTTGTAAGATACTAGCGACCCGCCCCGGCTTCGCCCGTGACAAAATATAGACAAAAACCTTCCACGTTTTTCACTCTATCTATTGGTGAAAACCGCATGCAAATCTGAAAGTAGTTTTTGAAATTATGAAGAAAGAAAGAAAGAAAAATATTTATTTGTGACCCGCCGCACAGGAGACACGAGAAAATAAGCATACACTTAAACAATAATAAAATAAAAACCCTGTGCGAGACCAAAAAGGCTCCTATCTCAGCATGTGCAGCGATATCCAATAGACAAAAACCTTCCTCGTTTCTCACTCTATCTACTGGTGAAAACCGCATGAAAATCTGAAAGTAGTTTTTGAAATTATCGCGTACAAACGTGTGGGGGGGACTTTATTTTATAAGTAGTGAAAATATATCCTTAGGAAAACCAAGTCAAATTTTAGATTTGACTAACACCAAAATAACATGAAATACTGGAAGAAAATTTAAATTATCTTAACAGAAACAGCAAAAAAACTATTATTTCTGCGGACCAACGTATTGAACCCTTACTACGTGGTGAAAAAGTACACGCTAAATCAGCAGTAAAAAAACCCAGCATTAACTGCTGACTAACGTTCCCCTAATTAACGTCTCAAAAGGGGTGTAACATGAGCAAGACAAATATTTTTTCCAGAACTCCAAAAAAAGACATATCACCCCCGTTGTACCCCCACCCTTACATCACAATGCAATCCACTTGCTTGCAAACATGAAGATAATTATTATTGATTGCACATTAGCACGCGTGAATGAGACAAATATATATGATATTGAAGGTGTGAGGGAGAGGTCGGAGACAAGAGATGGATTGATAGTGTTATATGTCAAAGGGACGCTAATTGGACGTTTGTGTCAAACGGGGGTAGGCAGAGAAGGTGGTATGGAGTTACGGTCGCGGTTGCGGGTGTGATCTCTGTTCTAAGGGTTAGATGGATGAGCTTGGTGAAACAGTAAGTCTGACAAATTTAGAGAAACTGCTTCTAAGGTCACAGAAATAGAACAAAGTGGTTCAGATAGTAAGCAAGACAACCGAAAACGTAATACTTTACAGAGCAAAAATATTTTGTAGTTGTGCACTCACTGTATTACAAGAAATATAGCTATAGCTGATTTGATGGATAATTATGAGGTAATTAAAACAAGATCTTAGTAAAAATAACATCCCACTTGATGTTTATGCGATAATTAGGTTGGTTTAAGAGTCTAGTCTCTAGTCTTCTGTCAAGCTTTTGAAACTTGACGTTCGGGTGATGCAAATTTGTCATGAGAAAATGCTATTCAAAAAGACTACAATGCTATTTATAAGACTATTCAGAAATGAAAAATTCGAATCCACGATTCAAACCCCGAACTCGCTAATTCAAATCACACAACTAAAAACAATTAAAGGAACTAAACAAGAGATTCCTATTACGAGTAATTAACAACACGTGTGTAATGAACACCAGTTTCCTGAGAATTGTCATAAGTTTGCAAAATGTGACTAGAGACGACTGACACGAGTACGAGTTGATGCGCGGCAATTCACTGGCAATGTTGAAAGGAATTTACTTTATTGTGAAGTTACTTATATTTTACGTGTTTATTTTAAGAGACAATGTATGGATTTCTATGAATGATTGTATAAATAAGGTAACTTTTAAATAAATGTAGTTATCATTTTTTCTGTGCAGAAAGTACTTGTTACATGCTAGTTTGCAGTCTGCACACAATTATAAAAATCTACTAGCTAAGCTTAAAAGGAAATGCGGTCGCAGACATGCGACTGAATTACCTAAGTAAAACGTCATAATTCGAGGTTTATCTCTCGCCTATTTCCTCCTCCAATATTGGACCAATTTGCCCTGAAAAAACCTGTGCCCCTTTTTCCTTTATTTTTCTCACTTGCAATGTTAGTTTGAATTACTAATTATACGTATCAAGTCCTAAATCCACTGTCTGTGTCTGTCTTTGTGTAATGAAACACAACGTTTCCAGATTTTCGAGCAGTGTACCGCATCAATTACCCACAATAACATCACTATCATAAAGCCTCCTGTTCACCGTAGTTCAGGCAATCAATATTACCGCGAAGCGTCGCTTTGTTCGGGGAGCAGTGCACAGGACCCTATTAGTCCGCAAACCCGTGTAGGGAGGGACGCGCAGGTGTCGAGGGATTTGTCGATGATTCAGTTGTTTTGGCCTTGTGTGTGTTGAGGTTTTGTGTTCTTTGTTCGGTTTGCTATGAGTAGGGTTTTGATTAAGTTATGTTGGTGCGTGTTGGGTTTTGTTGGACGATGGTAAATTAATATAACTTTGCTCTAAAAAAAACAACAGCAGAGTCCAATTACAATTTCAAAAAACGCAGTTACATTTTAAAACACACAAACATATTACTGTCTAGGAAAGGGTTCAACTTTTATTAGTTTGCTTTCCTCAATACTGACAATGCAAATAGCATATATATATAATATGCAAATATTCATTTTGCAAATAGGTTAAAATAACACTTTTACGTAATTTTTTTTTGTCAATTATAACTAGATAGGGTCGGTTTTCCCGAACTGAAACACCGAAACAAACTCAGAGGACTTGTGGAAAAGACTTTAACATGAGCAGTTAGTATATTACCAAACAATTAATCTAAGAAAATCTTATTCAATCTTACTATAGCTACTTGGTATTTACAAAACATAATCACATACACAGACACACAAACCCCACATAATGAGGAAGCAGCAATCAATAGCGCAGTGTCTCAAACGTCTTGTTCGCCAGATCATCGGACATGACCCTATTAGTGCCGCCAATCGGCTAGGGAGGGGACGATATCGATATAACGCTAGCTGTCAACGGATTAATAGGGTGAGGTTTGTATTTTTAGTATAAAACGAAGCGGAGGGGAGTGAGAGCTGCTTAACTATACGCAATCCTATTATTGCTGATTTTTGGACAGGGTTGGGAAAGACAACGATATGAAGAAAATATTTTTGTTTATTGATAGGCTAGCGCATGCGATAGTGGTTGAAGATGGAAATCGGTTGCCTAGAAAAAATCTTATTCACTCTTGACTTAAAGACACTAGGTTATAGCTAGTAGGAAACAAAAGACACCATTAGGGTTTTCTTCTTAATAGCTGCATGGACTGGAAAATAATTCGCAAAACGTTTGTCTTATCCCAGTGTTGCTAAATTGTTTTGAATTTGATGATAACCATAAAGTTGATTCAAACTTTCAATTCAAGTTAATTGTAAGTCTTAACTTTCATTGGGCTTCAGAAAAAACTTTTCGCCCAAGTTGTTCGGTAGGGTTACATTCCGTTTATTTGTTTATTTTAATACTAAAATACACAACCTTTTTCTTCTTCCTTCCCTGATCCAATTAATTAGGGTCGGGTATCCTCACTTTCCTGTGCCAAGTTGTTCAGACTTGGGTTGTCTATTCTGGCAATTAACCTGCTTGAGGTATATTTTTATCAATGAAAATTGAATATAATCTGGCTAGTAAACTAGCTTCCTTAGCAGATTTATACAGGGTGTCATGAAAAGGTTTGGTGGAGAATGACTATGAATCCAGCGGCGAATGAGTTTCATTTACATGGCCAGAAGCAGTTTTTAAAATATGATCACAGTGGAGAAAATTGATTACACAACCTGACTATTAAACTACCTTCCTTAGGAGATTTATAGAATGCCTGGCAATTATAAGCAAAACAATAACTAAAGGCACACAAATACAAGACACAAGCAGTGAGCAGTCAATAGCACACGGTGCGCGGTGTCGCAAGCGGCGTGTTCGCGAGATCATTGTACACGACCCTATTAGTGACGGGCTTGACTAGGGAGGGAACAGCGTCGATAGAAATTTATCGATAGATTATATTAAATGTTTTAACGTTAATTTTTGTGGTTATGAAAGGATGGAAATATAGATAGAAAATAATAGTTTTTATGATTGATTAGTTAGAATTATTATTTAACTTTTAATTCTTTAGATAATTTAGGGTGATATGCAATGTTGCCAAAAGTTCTTAAAACTATCATATACAAGTACCTAACTATCCAATTAAATAGTGTTTAAAAAAATAAAACCATAAGCACCACATTGACTCAGATTTATTTTACAACAATCGTCTGATTTATATGGAATCGTTATAAAATCAATTAACAGTATAAAACCAGTATTTAATTACAGATTGTAAATGAATTTATGGCCCGACAGTAATATTAACACTGCGCTGATATTATTGCACATTTACTGAATACGATTACCGATACAAGTGATTGTATTGTTGATATAAATAGCTGTATTAACATTTATTTGTTTAATTGGCCGACTCTATAAATTCTCGACAATTTTATTTCTGATAAGTAAATGTCACGTTTTGTGAATAGCGAGAATGACTTTATTGAATACGGCTAGTGGTAGCAGCATTAAAAAATCGCAAATGTATGTATCGCAAGAGCTTACTTCAGGAATAGAAAGTCTCCTATGTCCTTCTTCAAAGTTAAATCTATTTTAACAGCAAAATTCATTTCATTCATTCAAGGGTTTAGGCGTAATAAACAATCAGACTTTTGCATCTGGGGGTACGACATTACCACAAACAAGTTGAGGTTCAGAAATACCAGTTTGGATTTTGATTTTGTTCTTCAATTCACAGTTTTAGGTAACAGTATCATTTGATGGAGCTAAGCAGAACTTATAAAACAATATTGATCTTAAAACATAAGTAAGTTTTTTTATTTATATAACATTTTTAAACGAAAACTTCTATCGACAAAAAAAGCCTACCGAAAATTATCGTCGCAATAAAAAAATCGTTAAAATGACATCGATCAATCGCTCGCCGTCCATCACTAGAGTTATCTAAGCCGCCGGCGATCGCAGCCAATGACTAAGCCCCGTTAATCGAACAATTATTCATTGAAGATAGTCATCCCTCCCCATCCCACCCACCACCCCCGGAGGTCGAACAATCAATTATTTTATCCTCCTTTGTTCTTTTGGGATTGTTTGTAAGGCTGCTACTTTTGGTGCAAGGTGGCTTTTTCTTTAAGTGTTATCAACTTATCATACTTCCTATTATTAGTTCATTACTATTATCGCAAAAATAACGCAAAAGAGTGTGAGTATGGATATTTATTACAATTTTACGCAATCAATTTTGTACGGATTTAGACGAAACTTTACAGTACCTAACACAGCTTATACATCGAAATAATCCATACTAATATTAAAAAAGTGAAAGTAACTCTGTCTGTCTGTCTGTCTGTCTGTCTGTTACCTTTTCACGCTTAAACCGCTGCACCGATTTAGATGAAAGTTGGTATGAAGATAGTTTGAGACCTGGGAAAGGACATAGGCTTGTGATGTTAAGAAAAGCATACTATCGATTACTTCCAATGCAGTAGGAAGTGACTGTATCAGCCGTAAAATGTTACTCCCGGTGCTGGACGTTATCCTTCCTGTAATTTGTCATATCCTTAACTTTTCTGCGTCTAGCGCTGTCTTCCCATCCTCATGGAAAGATGCGCAGATTATTCCTTTACCAAAAAAGTCCAATCCCTCATCCTTTTCTGAATTCCGTCCAATATCTATCTTACCATTCTTGTCCAAAGTCCTAGAGAGGTTGATTCATGATCAAATTAGCACTTTCCTATCCAAAAATAATCTCCTCAATCCCTTCCAGTCCGGCTTCCGTCCTGGTCACAGCACCACTACAGCTCTTCTCAACATTACGGATGATATAAGGTCAGCCATGGACAGCAGTAATCTGACGGTCTTGGCATTGCTGGATTTCAGTAATGCTTTTAATACTGTTGATTTCGACGTTTTGCTTGGCATTCTATGCTCTCTTAATATATCTCCATCAGTAGTTGACTGGTTTCGTAGTTACCTGTTCGGGCGCCGGCAACGTATAAGCAGCGGAGAGAATTTCTCTTCCTGGTGTAGTACTTCTGCCGGAGTACCGCAGGGTGGCGTTTTATCTCCTTTACTTTTCGCAGTTTTTATAAACTCTATCTCCAATGAACTAATTTCTTCCTACCATCTTTATGCAGACGATCTGCAATTATACTCGCGTGCTCCTCTCGGAAAGCTGTCTGAAGCTTTAGAAACCATCAATCTTGATCTGGCTCGCATTTGCGATTGGAGCAAGAGGTATGGGCTTAAGGTAAACCCCATAAAGACTCAGGTAATAGTAGTTGGCAGTCCTAGAATGGTTTCTAGGATCAACTGGACGATTCTTCCCCAAGTTATTTTTGACAATGCAGTAATTCCCTTCAGTGAGAAAGTTAAGAACTTGGAGATATTCATCGACAGGAACTTCTCTTGGACTGCCCAACTGCAGGAAGTTAGCCGCAAGTTGTTTGCATCTGCTGCGACTTTGAGGAGACTACGTAATTTTCTGCCAACGGCCACCAAGATTGCGCTTGCACAATCTCTTCTTCTTCCCATCCTTGATTAGGCTGATGCCAGCTATCTTGATCTTACCCAAGAACAACTCGATAAACTTGAGCGGCTTCAAAATTTTTGTATAAGGTTCATATTCGGTTTGCGCAAATATGACCATGTTTCCGAATTTCGTGTAAAGCTCAAGTGGTTGCCAATTCGCCTTCGCCGGAATACTCACATTCTTTCTCTTCTGTTTAATGTGCTCTTTACTCCTTCCACCCCTCTTTACCTCAAGGATCGTTTCCAGTTTATCTGCGATTCCCACACGAAATCTCTAAGGTCATCAGTTAACTTGCGACTTAAAATGCCAATGCATTCCACAACTTTCATGGATAAATCTTTTTCTGTCCAGGCTGCTCGTCTGTGGAATGCATTGCCTGACCCGATTAAACGTGCTCAGTCGTTGCCTGTGTTTAAAAGACTTGTCAAGGAACATTACTTATCGCTGTAATCGTGCTCTTAGTATTTTGGCTTACATTTGTCTATGATTGTCATACGACTTTTATTTTTACGGTTTATATCAAATATGTATTTATTTATGTATCTATTATATGGCATATATATATGGATATATATTTGTATTTGTATCATTGTATTTTTGTTGGTATTGTTGCACCACAGACAACCCCATGTCATGTCCACGCTTTCACTGTCCATTCCAGGTTGCCTGGAAGAGATCGCAGAATGCGATAAGGCCGCCCATTGTATTTTTTTTTTTTTTTAGTTTTAAGTTTCAATTATTCCTGTATTTTCTGGTGTACAATAAAGTGTATATAAATAAATAAATAAATAAATAGGCTATATAGGTAGGGTAGGGTAGGGTATGGTAGTGTAGGGTAGAGTATTGTAGGGTAGTGTAGGGTCGGGTAGGTTAGGGTCGGGTAGGTTAGGGTAGGGTAGGGTAGGGTGGGGTGCGGGTCAGGTAACCTCCACGTTGGCCTAGTTGGTTGCTGGTCTCTTTCGGATACGTCCGGGGAGAAGAGCAACCCGCTGGGCTGGTGCACCCTGGGTACCGTCAATAACTTCCCATTCGTGGGTTCTTGTTGGCGGTGGCGAATATCTGACGGGGGGGGGTGGGGGGGAGTCGTCGCTCTGGGTGTTCCCCTGATTAGCAGGGGACACTCCAGATGCGGCGAAGGGGTAGTCTGGGTAGGTAGGTTAGGTTGGGGTGGGTGGGGTAGGTTAGGTTTCGTAGGACAGCGGTGGGGCTCGCTTCCTGGCCTCTGGGCGGGCCGCCTTCCCCTGCGGGGGGGAACGCCCGGGGCACCCCAGCTCTGCACCCTGCACTGCCCGGCTCTGCAGTGACCGGCTCTGCCCGCTCTGCACCTGGCTTTGCACTCGGCGCTCGTGCGGTTTGAGCTCCCCGAGTGCACTGACCAGCTCTGCACCCTGCTTTGCCCGGCTCTGCATCCGGGCTTTGCCCGCTCTGCACCTGGCTCTGCAGCCCGGAATCTCTCCTGCGGGTGGGGGTGACCGCGGCTCGGGGGCGGGAAGTGGGCCCACGAGGAGGTAGTGACTTGTCGTTGCCGACCCTCCTTTGACGTGGGATGGTCGGCAGGGACAAGTCGATGGTAGGAGGAGGCGGCGGAGCGTCGGTCCCGACGCTTCGCCGCACACGCGGAGGGCGGCATCTGGCCTTCGCGGATTCTGGCCAGATGCCGCATAGGAGGGGACCGTTAAGGTCCAGCGCGGTGAGGAGCATGGCGCGGCACACCGTCTAGGTGTGCCCAGCGGGGGCGTAGCTGCGCCATGCCCTGAGGAGGTGTTTGGAAGGTCCTCTCGCTTCCCGGTGTGGTGAATTCCATGCTGGGGAGCGGGGAGGCCTGGGCGGCGGTTGCCTCCTTTTGCGAGGACGCCATGTCGCAAAAGGAGGCAGCGGTGGGGGTGGGAGAGGGCGGTTGTACGATCGCCTGCGCCCACCCCCTGGTGGTGATTAGCGGGCGGCAGGTGCGGGGGCGCCTGTCGTCTGCATTGCACAATCACCACCCTCGTCGGGCGGGAATGGCCGATCACTCACGGTCATTCCCGGGCCCCTCCACTGAGGGAGGGGCGTGCGGGGCCCGCCATTATGGTGGGCAGTCGTCGGCGGAGGACTGGGCGTAAAGGCTGTGCCGGTTTCCCAGTCCTCCTCCACACAGACGATGCGGGAGTGCGCTGGTTTATTTTAGTGGGTATACCGGGCTTGCCCGGGGAGTCCCACATAGCCCGTCCATTCCCCCGATGGGCGGGTATGCGTAATGCATTTTTTTCCAGCGTGATCGAAAAAAAAAAAAAAAAAGGGTAGGGTAGGGTAGTGTAGGGTAGTGTAGGGTCGGGTAGGGTAGAGTAGGGTAGGGTAGTGTAGGGTAGGGTAGGGAAGGGTAGGGTAGCGTAAGTTAGCGTAGGGTAGGGTAGGGTAGTGTAGGGTAGGGTAGGGTAGATAAATGTTTGGTCTTTTTATGGCAAAACAAAGTTTGCCCGGGTCAGCTAGTAGGCTATAATTTAAAAACATACACGGGCTATAAATATTATTTTGATTCACTTGTTCTTCTCCATATACATGAATGGGCAACCTTTATATTTCTGACTGACCGACTCCTTGACAATTTTGCCTGTAAATTACATAATATAAATAAACGCTTAAGTTTGACTTTATAGCAGATGACTTAATCTCTGATAGTTGTTTAATGTCGTCGTGGGAAGCAGGTTTCCATGTAATTCCAAGTTGTATGAACGAAGATGAAGCAAAAGGAGTATGTAAGGATCGGAGCAGGTGGCGTTCTGGAGATTCTGCCTACCTCCATGGGAAAAAAAGCGTAAGTTTATGTAGTTATGTAGCATCATCATCATCATCATTTCAGCCGAAAAACGTCAACTGCTGGACATAGGCCTCCCTCAGGGTTTGTCACATTGCCCGATCCCGAGCGTCTCGCATCTTGGTTATGTTTGTGTTCAAGTTATTGTAGGATGGACTAAGAAACATATCGTGAAGTAACTTAGATATTGCCAATACTACTTGGTGGCTCTTTATCTATCTGAGATCCTGGTAGAAATAACCTTTTAATGTAACAAACCAGTTAAAAATCAAAATAACAAGTAGAGCCTAATCAAAACCTTCGTAACATAAAATTAAGCTCTTAATACTGTATAATCACCATGAAATTAGTGAAAGTTTACTGCCCACATTATACATTCACAGTTAATAGATATAATATCGACGCAGCGTAAATTGTGACCGAATGCGAGTCCGCTCGGATGAATTTGTAACCAGTGTAGACATGAAGAATCGACTGAGCATTATGACCCGTCAGTTTTCAAAGCAAGAGTGAACAGGCATCTTCTAAGATCGCTCGCTCTATCGTAGACACCATCCGTCGCTTACTATCAAGAACGAGATGAAGGTAAAGGTTCATCAGGAAAGCAAAAAAATACCCTTACAAAATGTATCACTTTGTAGAGATAGTCAAAGCAGCCAATACCTGTATATTTTATAGGCCGTTGTGTATGAGTAGATCTTTGACAGTTAAATGTTATGGATAGTCAGAAGCCAAACTTGTCACCGGTCTTGCCAAAGGGTATCGTATTACCCAGTTACTGGGTTGAGGGGGTCAAATAAGCTGTCACTTCATGAAAAATACTGATGTACAGGTATTCGGATTAGACTGGAAGCCAACCACAACAAAACATAGCTGTGAAAAGGCTAGGCAGATGGACTGCAAGCCTGTGACGTGTGCCAATCAGAATTATAAAAAAACATCTACATACCTTACGATCGCTTCATCTCTCTCACTCGTTTCAACCAGTATTCTCTTTACGCATTGATGAGAACGCTCAGTCCATGCTCCATGTCTACGGTAACCAGTTTAAATTCTATCGATCAATCGGTTTAGACAAGCAAATCGATTTAGTAATTAATTAAATTATTATCGTTTTGCGTCCGATGCGTTTGTAAGTGGTTTGTGATTCGTTAATTAGGTATCGGTTCGATTTCATTCGTTTGTTTCACACAGGTAAGCCTGTTTTGGCATGATTCGGCAATTTAGAATGTTAGGTTAATTGGTTTTGTGTGAAAGTGAGGTATTTATTACGTTGGATTCTACATAATTTAAACTATTATTAGAGTCACGTAAAATTGTTTGTTTATTGAACTTAATCATTGGATATAGTACCTGATACGAATATGAAAATTATTTCATTGAATCCCCCGATAGTGTGCTTTTTTAGTCACACAATCGCTAAATGGCATACACACAGATTATTTTTTATCTAGCAAAAATGCACGGTGTCTACGGGATAGGCCATAGGAGCGTAGTCACAAATGCGAAAGTTTAGATGGATGCATTGATGTGTTTGTTACTCAATCACGCCAGAACAGCTGAACGGATCTGGATGAAATTTGGCATAAAGATAGATTATAGTCCGAAATAGCACATCTACTACTTTTCATCCCGGTATAATGTTTCCTTGGGAAAAGAAAACACTTTTCACACGGACGAAGCCGCTGCCAGAAGCTAGTTATTTATAAAGGTACACAAGTAAACATCATATATTATCTAGTTCGGAAAGGTTTTCTTAGTGACCAAGTGGCTATATGCCAGACTTGGCGATAACATGCAGATTAGCAGACAGCAATACACTATAGATGCTAGAGTTGCCCAAGTGAACATACAACTGCACTTTTATAAACGCCACAGTCGCTGCAATTAACTTGTCTAACTACTTGGCACAAAACATTTAAAAGTTAACAATCGATTCGAAAAGAAGAAGAAGACTGTCCCGCCAATTTAAGGCAATGACGATGTCTCCGATGATGATATCTTCATTTGATGACAATCTCAATGACCACAACTATTGGTATAAGATCTAGGACCGTTAGTCATTTCCAACACACAGATACAGTCGATCAACAGCTCCATTCTCACCAGAGACCACGGACAATTACCTACCTATTACAATTCCACAGCCACAGATAATATAGGCTACAGCCATGTCCTTTACAATGTAATCTCAATGAGCTGTCAAATGTGACAGCTTGACACTATTGACGTCTAATGACAGTGCTGCCAGCGATTGGTATTGTGTCAGCTGGGATGGTGTTAGACTAGAGAATAGGTTATAGTGAGGTAGTTTTATTGGTTATTAGCAGTGGAAGTTCTGTATTAGTAAGATGGAAATTGCGTATGTCTATGGTTAGAGAATGCGATAGGCTGTATTAGTGATTTTATAAGCGTTTAATTTTCTCGTGGCTTCACTTACGTAGCTTTTCCCACAGAAATAAGTATTACAAGCAAATAATTTTAGATAACTTCAGATAACAATTTTATTGCCTTCACCGTGGAAGATAGTTCGCAAGTTTGAATGATAAAAATACAGTTGGGAAAATAATTAAGAAAATTAAAAGTAATAATCAACAATTAAGTCTGGTTTGTGAACCCAGGTTGGCCGCTATAGAATCAACTTGGTCTAATGGAGTAGGTATCATAAACCCAACCCAAACAAAGTGCTAGTGTGAAGCCTCTTAGCAGAATATGGCCCATCTCTTTGTATGCCCTTTATGCCCGACTCTATGCACCTTTCAGGCTTTGAACGAGGTGAGCTGTCCAAGTCTGAATAGTTGAGCCTATCATTGAGATAATCGACACGCAATAAGAAGTCTGGTTTGAAAAGCAATGTTTCATGAAAACACACATAAAAACTTGCTTTTCTTTCTTTCTTTTTAAGTAGATATCTTTCAACCCAAGTACCAGGCTACCATGAAAACAAGCAGTTCAACAACACACGATCAATGAATCATAAAACAATATCGCATCACAACGATATTCCACATTTGAAAACTCATTATATTAACAGTCCGATAAATAACTGTTACATATTCAATTAAACTTGTGCACATAATATTTCCGGATCGCGGACATGTTTTACCGTTCAATTAACTTTTAATTATTGTAAAGCCTTATAGAGTTGAGTGGTCTGACGCAATTCCGCTATTTGTGCTATACTACTTGTAAAGGATCCTGCAAGATGTCATTTTTATATAACCCGGTTCATTATAGAAACTAATCTAAAATGGCGGTGCTTATCATGTTCTCTCATGTTCACACTATAGACGGCACTAGTGTGCAAGCGAGTGAACATGATAAGCACTGCCATCTTAGATTAATTTCACTAATGAACCGGGTTATATCTGTCCTGCCTTAGAAACCAAAACCCCCTTGATAAATATTGATAGGACTTTTTCCAGAAGCTGAGATTAGGGTAACCTTGTATTTAATAAGAGTTACTTGTAACATTAAATAGGCCTATTATAGTCTATCGCCCTTGCTTACATTCTTCGACTTTATTGTTTTTTTTTCTTCAGGCGAGATAGAGCTCAAACGCGAGTATATAAAAACAAACATAGGAGATTGCTTTTGTCCGTCTTCTTGAGTCAACCTTTAACAGTTTGACACTGCTGAAAGAAAAAAATAAATGTCAATTTTCCTTTAAAGATTACGCCGCAGCTTTATAAACTTTTCTGTAGCCTTTTAGAAAACCAGTCAACTCTTTCTTCAAAACTAATTTTTAAATCTATTCTCACAAATTTTCTTAGATATTGAATGATATTTCTAGAGATACACATGATTTAAACTAGAGACAGAAAATAAAAACTATTCACACAAGCAAACCCACGGATTCACCCAGTATAACTTAAATGCGCAAGCTTGCTACTCATTCACAGTGTGTGTGGATTACTACTAACTGTGTGAACACGGTGTGCGTGTAATGTGTGTGTGTATGTGTACGATCTGTTTATAATTAAGTGCAGATATTACTCCGCGCCGTATGAACGATCAAAAGCGTGCGGAGATGTAGAGAGGCTGGATGTATCTGCGTATGGGCTGATTGGGATAGGTTTCAGTTTTAGTTTATTGACATTATGTTTTTAGTTGGCACTAAACATATATAACTTAGATACGTATTTCTAGTAGGATTATGAAAAAGAGAGATGTATTAAACGCATTTAGTCCTAAAAGGCGATACGTGTATGCTGGCCAAAAGTTAACCTGATGCCGAAAAGGCGATACGTGTGTGCTGTGCTTACTGCTTGTTAGCGGCTTCAGACATTTAAAAGGAAGTCTTCATGTTATTTTTCTTAACCGTAAGGAAAACGACTTTTAAAATATCATTTCAAAATAAATATGACATTAATTAAAAGTAACGTTGGCATATGAACGAACACAACCAAGCTACTACTAGCTTTAAATACTATTTACAAATAAGAATGACAAATAATCTCTCCATTAGATAAAAATATTAAAATAGTAAACAGATTAAACCGCACAACGCAACCTCATTCAGGTTAAGAGAAACGACACACATCCTGAACCAAGAGCCACTTCCAGTCCCCCACTATATATCTTTGTACAAGAGGGTTCGTATAATTCATTTAGTTGCCATATTATTTCATCTCATTAAGCGGCTCGTTACAGGTGAATACCGTCCAATTATACGAGTGTAGACCCGGCAGCGAGTGGCGTGTGGACCTGGCATTATAAGATGGGCTTCAGACGTCCTAATAGGGAGATGACGAAATTGGGTACGTGGAGGCTGGCTGATGCGGTAATTGACGATTATCTTTTCTTTGTTCTAAAGTCTAGACATGTTATGATACTGGATGTATGTAAATTGGTTCATCATCCACGTAATACGAAAAGCGGGTATACAAACACGGCTATCCTCTAAACATCTTCTAAGAATTTGAGTCGAGAATATTTTCATGTTTCATACTTTCCCGAGTGCGATTTTTTAGATGCCGTGTTTTGAAACTAAGTTTTTACTGTTCTACTGTGAGATTTTAAGTTTGTAAGTGCAATTAATTAGACAGAAGACCGCCACATAATCCCCTATCACTAGGTGAAGTATGCTCCACCTCCTATCCTGGCCTGGGTACCCCAAAACATGTACAGGTATAGCCTAAGTGAACTCTGCGCTCCCACAGATGATACCGTGAAAATGGTGATGTTTCAGGGTGACGAAGAAGAAGAAAATGCTAGGTATCTTCAAAAGGCTCTTTCAAAAGACAGTAAAAAATGTGCCGTTGTTCTCGTGGACCATTTTTGGCCTAACATTCGACGGAAAGGCACGATACACTACGACGTAGCTAGTCAGGTTGAAGTACACTGTGTAATTGATGTGTTGTGTGATACATAGCCGTGTAACAATATTCTCTATTCGCTCAGGAAGCGCGCCGGATGCTGGCGAGATGCGTCCATCCATCTCCCGGCTATCTACATACGTTTGTACTGTTCTCCAGCATCTACATAGTGATTACATTACGTTTGATATACAGTTAACGCTTCAAATTTAAGCAAGGGGTTCTTATGGTGCCTCAAAGCTAGTGGACATAAAAGCTTGCTTTCAATGTTATATGAAAACATCCGTCTTCGTTTATTTGGGGAAGACGTAACATATCTTAATTTTCATTTCCATTAGACGCCATCTCAGAACCTAACTAGAGAGACCAACAAAATATGATTTTGTCTTTGGACTTTTCTCCAAATAGGAATCGAACCTGTAGGTTCTCATGCTCGTGACCGCCAGATCAACGTGTGAGTTAGTAGTTTTATCCGCAGCATTAAGCGGCTAAAGCCTAATTAAGAAAATATATAGAATTTGATGCTCTAGAAAGGGGTTTAACAGTTTTAATCTAAACGTCTTTTTTTAACACAGTACTTATCAAAATCTAGCACTAAAGCCTAGTTAAGTACCTTACACCTCTGTCCACCTAATTACAACAAACAGCACAATTCATAAATATAGTTGATCCGGTATTGATCTGTCATGGCCGACCAACTCCGTTTAAAAATACATGGCGATCGCGTCGTTACTGTCGTTAGCTGCGAATGCCTCGACAGGCGATTTGTGAGTGTTTCCGTAAACTTCACTATACTTGACAAGTTGCTACGTTTATTTGTGTAGTTAAACTGGTAGGTTATTGTGATTGGAGATTGTGAAGTTTGTGGCTTTTGTCTTGAATATCTTATGTGAGAACAACAATGTGAGGTACATAAGGTCTAACGGAATAGGGTGGCCATATTTTAAAAACTGCTTCTGATCAAGGATGAACAAATTCCGTCATTAAATGCTAAAATAACTAAATAAGGACATTCCATACAAAGTCTGGAAGCTGATAAAGCACGAAGAAAATACTATAGGTTCCTTGAAAAAAGGTTTTTCATTTCCATATGGACAGGATTAGTTTTTAATATATCATTACCCATTTCCGTTACTCCCTGTACCTATAGCTCATATTAATAGCTCAAACCCCGCATAGAGACACCTACACATTTCCTGAGATTATTATATTTGAAGAGGCGTGGATACGTATATTTGGCCAGATTATGTTTTAGTCCCCTAAGGCCTTATGTAAGCGATAAAGAAGGTGAGTCTATTGCCACTAATCACATTAAAAACTTGATCATACTGCTAGAAGAATACAATCATAAAGGAAATAATAACAATTTCCCAGAGCCAGGAACTGTACCAAGACATCACGCTCAGCAGTCGCGCTTGATGAGACCACTACTTGAGATGGATTGTTTGCTTGATTGTAATTTTATTTCATCATCATCATCATCATTTCAGCCGAAAGACGTCCACTGCTGGACATAGGCCTCACCCAGGCGTCGCCACATTGACCGATCCCGTGCGTCTCGCATCCAGCGCCTTCCCGCAACCTTAACCAGGTCATCGGTCCACCTAGTGAGAGGCCTTCCAACGTATCGTCTTCCAGTTCGCGGTCGCCATTCCAGAACTTTTAGGCCCCATCGGCCATCCGTTCTGCGAGCAATGTGCCCTGCCCACTGCCACTTAAGTTTGGCAATTCTTCGGGCTATGTCGGTAACTTTGGTTCTCCTGCGGATATCATCATTTCTGACGTGATCACGCAAGGAGATTCCGAGCATAGCCCTCTCCATTGCCCTTTGGGTGACTTTAAGCTTTCTGATAAGGCCCATTGTGAGCGACCACGTCTCGGTCCCATAGGTGATCACTGGCAACACACACTGGTCATAGACTTTTGTCTTGAGACACTGCGGTAAATTGGACGAGAAGATACCACGCAACTTCCCGAACGCCGCCCAGCCGAGTCGGATTCGACGGTTGACCTCTTTCTCGAAGTTGGACCTACCCAACTGGACCGTTTGTCCCAAGTAAACATAATCGTCTACAACTTCGAGTGTAGAGTCTCCGATCTTGATAGGAGTGGGTGTTACATGGGCGTTCACCATGACCTTGGTTTTGTCCATGTTCATTTTAAGACCCACTCTTTCGGAAGCTCTACTAAGGTCTTCGAGCATTTTACTGAGGCTCTCCGTGGTCTCAGCCATGACCACTATGTCGTCGGCAAACCGAAGGTGAGTGATGTACTCGCCATTAACGTTGATGCCAAGCCCCTTCCAGTCCAGAACCTTGAAGACGTCCTCCAGCGCAGCAGTGAACAGTTTTGGAGAAATGACGTCTCCCTGTCTTACGCCGCGCTGGAGAAGGATTGGTTTCGAGGTCTGATCCTGAAGGCGGACTGACATGGTGGCGTTTTTGTACAGACACTTCAACACCTCAATGTACCGGTAGTCGATCTGGCACCGTTGGAGAGACTGCAGTACAGCCCAAGTCTCGATCGAATCGAAGGCTTTCTCGTAGTCCACAAACGCTAAACAGAGAGGCAGGCTATACTCTTCGGTCTTCTGTATAACCTGCCGCAGCGTATGTATGTGGTCTACGGTGCAAAAGTCGGAATCCGGCTTGTTCGGGAGGCTGGAAATCGTCAAACCTGCGCGCGAGACGATTCGTGATGACTCTTGAAAACAACTTGTAAACATGGCTAAGAAGCGAGATGGGCCTATAGTTCTTCAGCCGGGCATTGTCGCCCTTCTTGAAGAAGAGTACCACCACACCCCTGCACCATGCCTGTGGCGTTTTGCCCTCGAGTATGACGGAATCAAAAAGCTTCTGAAGGGCCTTGAGGACCGGTTTTATTTATTTCATGTGCATTTTATTGTTATTATTAAGAGTATTTCATTAATGCAACAGAATGATTTGTTATTTTATTTACTAGGCCTACGAGGCACCACTCCATCGGGCACTCCTAAGTTGGAAAGCAGCCGATTCTGAAGTAATTTGTGCTCTATTGATGTAATTGCTACAAGGCGATCCAATGCGAGGATAAACGAATAATTAAAAATGCTAATTAATTTATTAAAATGTAAGCAAAGGTAAAAATCACTGTACAAACGGACTCAAGAGACACAAAACATGTCACTTATTTCTCTTTAAAACCCATTAATACCTATTTCGATAACAAGTGTGATAAAATCCCACCAGGCCATAAATAGCAGCAGATGACAGATTGATTGTCACAGTGCTAACGAGACAATACAGTCATTGCAGTCAATTGTGTGTGCCGTCACTTGCGGCCGCCAGTTCACGCCGTGTTTGTATGCGGTCTGATTTAATTGTCACCTAAATACAGAAAACTAGCTTCTTCCCGCGGCTACATCCGCGTGAAAAGTGTTTTATTAACCCGAGGGAACCTTATAACGGGGTTTGTGCTATTCCAGCCTATATTTGTGCCTAATTTAATTCGATCAGTTCAACCATTCTGGCGTGATTGTGTAACAAAAATCCAAGTAGGAATGGATATGGAATAGGATGACAAAGTAGGATGTAGAACATTACATTGAGATTGACTTCTATACGATTTCTATAGTATAGATGCAAAATAGAAGGATTTTATTAAATATTAATTACAATCTAGCCAACAAGACTAATAAGTATATAGATTTAATTTAACTTATTTGTTTACAGTGGATGATAGATAGTCACAGCGCTAACGAGACAATACAGTAATTCAGCTCAATTATGTGTGCCGTCACTTGTGGCCGCCAGTTCACAGCGTGTTAGTAGTATTGTTTTTATTGGACTACTGATTAAATTGTCACCAAAATACAGATAAAATAGAACATTACATTGAGATTGACTGCCGATGTGGCCAATGTGAATTTATCGGTTGGAAACCAATTACAGTAACTAAAGATGAAAAGAAACAATTGACAAGCATATTAAAATATACAAAATAAAACGAACTCGTTTAATAGTAGGTTTTGAAGCCGGCTTCGTGATATTGTTCTAGATTTCTTGTGGAAATTCCGTTCTGATTCATTCGCCATATCAAATATTCATACAAGAAGTTTTTTAGTTCTTATTGCACTATAAACGACACTTGTTTTTATTTTGTTAATGTGACATTCGATTACCTCTATAAGCCCAATATTTTGTATGCCTTCTGGCGGGACATAGTATGGACCAACATTTTTTTATTTATAACATCTGTAATTTTACCCAATGTTCACAGAATGAATAAATGAATTTGAATTTAAACTTTCAGTACCTATTCACACAGATTGGTTCACTGTTCCTTTGTAGTTCGGTTAATTTAATTAAATTTTTAATTTTAATTAAAATAAATTTTTAATTTTAATTTTAATTAAATTTTTAGTTGGATTATAATGGTATTTTAATTGTATTTTATTGTGTTTAATTGTATGATAATTGAATTTTGATTGTATTAATAATTGTATGATTGATTGTATTTTAATGGGTTTTTAATTGTATTTTTAATTGTATTTAATGGTATTTTTATTGTTTTTCTATAATTCTAATATCTTTGTGGTAGTAACATCGCATTGGCGATATAGCTGTTAAGGTGTTACTTACATAATTTTGAATAAATAAATAAATAAATTCTAATGCGTTTAGTAAAAAACATTTAACATAAAATTTAACCGACTTCCAAAATAAAAACTACAAAGCGAAAAATATACCTTTTTTCGGCAGTCGGAATCTTTGGTACATATATTTACGTATATATTTGGTTTTGACACCGACTAGTTATTATTATATAGCTTGCTAACTGAGAGCAGGCAACCTTATTTGTTCCTATTTACTACACCATCAGTTTCAAATGACGTTAAATTCACTTGAATAACTTTTATATTTGGGGTTAAATCAATCATTTTCCATTTATTTAATTAAGGGTATTGCGGCCAGTTATTTCCAGGCAACCCTGCAGCAATATATTTAACTCAGATTCAGATTCTTTATTTGTAAACATAGGTTAAAGATACACAGGTGTGTGAGATGTTACAATTTTGTAAGTTCTCTATGCTTTGCCATTAGGCGTACAAATATTTCATCATTAATTTCACAATATTATATAAAAACTAGAATGATTTAGTATGGATAAAAAAATTTAGTTATTATTCTCCTGACAATTAATTAATTTTCAATACAAATAAATAATACAAAACAATAATTCAATAGAGGATAATGTCAATTAATCAAATTAATACAAGAACGTCAAAATAAATAATAAATCAATTAAATGTTTTTAAATGTCAAGAATAAACTCCAAAAAATACAAAAATAAATGTCAAAAAAAAATGTATGTAGTAGTAGTAATGTCAAAAAAAATGTATGTAGTAGTAGTAATGTCAATAAATTAATAAATAAGTACAAAATTAATACAATATATCCAGAATGTCAACGGTAAAAATATAAAAAAAAAAACATACAAGAAGTCGAACATAGAACCTCCTCCTTTTTGGTAAGTCGGTTAATAAAGTCTAATTTCAACTCTCAAGTATCATTCATAAAAAATAAGTTTAGTCAATAACCCTGATGCCTGCAAATTTCTGCAGTCGGATCTTAGGCTAATAGCTAATAGAATGAAACTTTGTCTAGATAGAACTTAATGACCCTAGGAAGTCAATCCCGTCACAACCTTGTTGACTGAACCACATTTTTACGAAGAATTTCGAACGTTAGTTCCTTCATATATTATTGGTATGTACCTATATTCTATCTATCTATAATATAGATACCTCATACTGCGATACCGATTCGTGAGAAGAAGTGCCTACAATATACCTCCTTCCAATTCTTAGTACTAACACCTGAAGTAGTAAACATCCTCAATCGAAATCTACAAAGTGTTCGATATTAGCTGGAGATAGCTGCAGCGCTGCAGATGATAGCGTCAAGCGATCTCAAGCGCTGCAGTGCTTGCTGAGCAGACATCAAAGTCGGCCCCTTGAGAGCCGCCGTGATACAAATGTTGTGCGGATGCAATCTCAATGCTTATGGAGCACGGATGTTGGCACACTGGATGTGTCACTTTACTCTTATTACTGAAATACAGGTGAGACTTTGAAGAGTTTTCACCTAGTGAAAACGGTTATCTTTTTACGATAATGACATCATAATTTTGCCTTTTAAGGCCAATGGACCTCAGCTAGAGGAAACTAAGTTCATTTTAGTATCTCTTTATTCTTTAATTACAACAGTTGGGACCAATTGCAATAATTAAAGATCAATAAGAACCAAAATTGTGAGTTACTACTACCAACAACAATGATTTAGAGCAACATTTAGGCCCAAAAACTTGGTACGAGAATTACTTCTTACTAATATTATAAATGCGAAAATTTGAATGGATGGATGAATGTATGATTGTTACACAGTCACGTCAGAACGGCTGAACCGATCTGGAAATTGGCTTAGAAAGTGTGTTTGTCTGGAATGGCACATAGGCTTTTCATCCCGGTATAATGTTCTTCTGAGATAAGAAAATACTTTTAACACAGGCTAAGCCAATGGCAGTCGCTAGTTTATAATAAATTCTCACTCAAACTCCTGCCTAAAATACTTACCTTTTGGTTTACCTGCAAAAGCCTCTTTTGGTTTACCTGCAAAAGCACCTCCAATTTTGAAGGTAAACCTAACTATCGGAAACCCAACTCTCTCAATCACAAGTCATTTCAGTATTCCAGTCCAAGGTTAGACCTAAGCGAATTGGCTGCCATTTGACAAGTCCTCAGTCACAACCAGACAGTGACGGAGTGTTCCACTTCTGAACCAGACCATCACATGCCAAATTAAATGTAAATTACAGCGCATTTAGACGATAGTAAATACTGGCAAGCTTTTAACTTGTCATGACGGCATTTGAAGAATGTTTATATATCTGAATGATGGCTGGTATTTAAATGGCGTCGTTATGATGTTGCGCTGGATGTAAATTGTTTATGAGCGTTCGTTTCTGAAGCGCGGAAGTGGGATTGAAGTTTTCGTTTTGCTATTTGTTTTAATTGTGGATTAATCTGAAGCAAATCTTATTTCGAAGACATGGTCACTCACAAAGGGTCGTATGAGAAAGCTTAAAATCACCCAAAGGGCAATGGAGAGGCTATTCTCGGAGTTTCCTTGCGTGATCGAATCAGAAATGAGGATATTCGCAGGAGAACCAGTCTCACCGATATAGCCGGAAGAATTACCAAACTGAAGTGGCAGTGAGCAGGGCACATTGCTTGCAAAACGGATGGTTCTGGGGTGGCAACGGTGAACCAGAAGACGCAACGATGGAAGGCCTCCCTCTAGGTGGACCGATGACATGGTAAAGGCTGCAGGAACCCTGTGGACATGAGACGCATAGGACCAATCAGTGTGGCGATGCTTAGGAGGGGGGGGGGCTATGTCCAGCAGTGGACGCCTTTTGGCTGAAATGATGATGCTGATGACTTTTTAATTTACTTAGTTTCTATGTTAATTACTAGCGACCCACCCCGGCTTTGTCACAAATAATATACATAAACCTGTCTCATATATCGCTTTTTCTAGTGGCGAAAACTGTAACAAAATCCGTTGGTTGACGGTTAAGAAATGGTGGAGAAACAGATAGAGGCATACAGTAACTTGGTTTTATTCTGTTTAGAAATGCCAAGGTTTCTCAAATATTCCAGGAGGAAAAGTGTCAATGACATTTTTTATTACCTGCTTATTTTTTACCATCCAAAAATATTTACAAAACGTTTCGAACTACGAAACACAACAATCCTCTCTGAGCTGCCTCAGTTTAATCCATATTTTTTTTGGTTTGTAAATCATCCAATGAATTCTTCCGCGCTGGGTAAAGCGCCTCAGTTTATTCCCTAGAAAAATTTTCTACATACCCAACCACGCTCACAACCGAACATCCTCCCCGCACCTTACCACATCCAGTATCCCTAACCCCCTGTCAGTTAGCACTCCTCTATCGCAATATCTGCAAGTGTATGCGCCGAGCAGTTTTTGGCACCGTCGGAGTTGCCAACTTGCCGAGTGGCACAAACTTGGCACTCCACCAATTTATATTTAAACTCTATTAAATAAAATGCCACTTTGTACTAACAGTATAACATGCTTTTGATAAATTTTATTAGGAATCTCTCGTGCACACATATTCCTCTGTAATGTTGTGTTTGTGTGTGTGTGTGTGTGTGTGTGTGTGTGTGTGTGTGAGGGCTATTAGATCTGAAGGTGGACGATATATTGTACAGAACGTTTGGACTTGTTAACATGATTTGTTGTACCTGTTTTTTTTTTTTATTGATAGGCACGCGTTGGGCCACAATCTCACCTGATGGTAAGCGATTATGTGGTCGACGGTGGAGCACGCCTGCTTAGAAGTAATTGATGGTCATTATTCACTCTTGAATTTAACTAATTTCAGAATCAGTGTCAGAATTGTATTTGTTCTAAATGTAGGTACAGTATAAGATTAAAAAAAAAACATTAACAATTTATTTCATGTCAAATAGCTAATAAATGCTCAATTTAACTCTCTACTTTTCGTATTGAGATGGTTCAGTGTCGAAACAGCGCAATGCGTATTTAGTATGATTCTCGGCGCAAACGTTTTGTAGTAAACTTCAATCTACTCACAATAAAATAAAATATATAATTTATAGCTCCAATCGTAACGAAATTCAATCCAACCGAAAATATATCATTCTACAAATTCCTTGACACAGAAACAAGTTTATCGAGAAACGAGACGGTTAACAAATGCCCGTCACTTCCTCTCATCGGGCATCAAGAGCAACATAATTACTGATCATTAACGAACATCATCAATGGCCCGAATCAATGCCAAACAAAACATTAGAGAACTCATTGAATTGCAAAACGAAACCTGCGCCAACGCAGGCCACGCGTAACGCTGATTGGCTGAAGCCAGCTGGCCTACCGTTCTCTCCTCCCATTGGGGAACAGAACAATTTGGCAAACTTTCAAACGGGCGTGGCTTAGGAAAAGTTCGAAACAAATGAGTTTCTATACTGATCCGATGACAGATGAAGTTATCTAGTGGATTAAGGTCAGTGTTCACTGTATGTCGTTTGTTTGTGACAGATGACAGTTTCGTATATGACATGTGGTTATTTGATGACGGTAATGAGACGGTCAATTTGAAAGCATTTTATTTTATGTGAAGCGTTTTATGTGATTTGTTTTCTTTGAGGAAGTAATTGATTAGATTCTCATTTTATGTTTTTAAAAACACAATTATTTAATTATTTCGTTTCCGGTAAAGTGATTCAGTTTGAGATTTAATGTGAAAAAACTTAGTCATACCCAAAAAAATACTATGAGACATTTTCTGGCCTACCTACGCTAGAAAACCGAGCAAATTTCACTCGAAGTTCAACCAACTATACAATTTTCTAGCCTAAAAACAAATTCCTATAAACGTTATAAACGGCAATTGCAACACATTCTCATTATAAATGATTCTAAAATAAAACAATACACCCACGTGCAAGAAAGTCGCATTTACCGGCACTTAAAATAACTCGCGAGCCGCGGGCAATCTCCCGAGGTGCTAATTAAACCCTAATCGGGAATGGTCACTGGTGTGCACTAAGCCTTATGCAGATAAGATGCTGTAGATAAGGTAAGCTCTTAAGTGGGTGCTGCTCAAATGGGAGTTGTAGTGGCATTTATTGTGCTTGGTGTTGGTTGTTAAATGAAAAATAAAGAAAAATCGGAGTTGAAATTAAAACATCAAGAAGAAAAATTTCCGCTGAAAATAAATTTAAAATTATTTATCTTGTTCTGTAAGTACAACTTTAACAAGGATTCTCGAATGATAACTTTTTTTACCTCTTTTTTGATCGATGAAGCACTTAAATGGATGGATGGACTTAAAAAGCCTCAATTTGTAGTTGTAAAGCATTGATGGCCGTATTTTTAGCACTAAGCAGAATTATACTGCCCTGCAGGTAATGGCATGCCGAGTTCTGGCTTTTTCTGTCTTGATGTGATAACCAAGATAATGCCTTTATAGGAGAAACGGTAAAACAATTTTATTAATTTAAACAAACAGACGATCATATAATCACCCATTTATAATTTCTTAATTTTCCCAAAATCCATAAAAAAAAATGGACAACAACTTTATCTTAAAGCAATTAATTTTAAAATTAAAGAAACAAATTCATATTAATGATCCATAAGAACTCCCTTATCAATACAAAATAATCTGAAAGCGACCCAACAGGCCTATTAATATTTAAACGATCTCAGCTAAGAGCTTTATCGATACTCGTCTAATAAAATCGATAGATAATCGAATTATCGGGGACTTCCTAATATCGATAGCAGATTATAATCTAATTGATGTTTCTGAGTCACTGACGAGGGTTTGTGTTTGTAACCGAAGCCGGATGGTGGAGGACCATAGATTATGAAATATAAAAACAAAATGCAGATGCGACGCTGACATTATTTCGATGAATTGTAAAATGGGATCATGTCTTCTATTAAAAGTTTTTTACTTTTAAATTGAGCCTTAGTAACAAACATTGCTTTCTATCTATTGTCGCAATAAGATTTAATTTTTCTTTTTTAGACGATTCTATCCTCCAATTTCTGATACAAATATTTGACAACTTTTTAACAAAAATTTTAAACCGACTTCCAAAACAAAACAAGTTCCACAACAAAGCGAAAAATAACTTTCTTTTCGGAAGTCGGTGTCTTTGGTACCTATTTTTGTTCGTTTTTCACAAAATTCTGAGGATTGTGTGGCATATTAATGAAGGGAACATACAACCTCACGTGAACACGTCGCTCAACAAAGGAGAGGTTTTGGCACCGACTGTTTTGCTTTGGAAGCCGATTTATATTTTTGTTAAAAAGGTATTTTCTTTTTAGTTGTCGTACCTTATATTATACCTTGAAAATAAACATTATTAAGGATATCTTAAAAAATCTCGCTGAATAAATATAAATGGGACCAAATTAGAAGCACCAGCTTTCAAATAAAAAAGAATCATTAATATCGGTTCATAATTGGTGGGGTAATCGCATAACAAAAATACAAAACAAACAGTCGAAGTGAGGACCTCCTCCTTTTTGAAGTCGGTTGAAAATGTGTTTTGCCAAAGACAAGACAAAGACTACTTGACCCTGAAAACATTTATCTACTCAACTTTAACGTCATACTTTGGTATTATGATAGGGTAAGGCACAATTATTTTGCCAAATTCTTAGAAATCGGCCCTTATTAAGTATATATTTTTGTACGATTCTACCTAATTCTTGGAAATGTATCGTAATAACATTCCACATTTAGATATTCGCTAAAATCAAGAAACATAGCCTCGCCAATTAAATCCCACGCGATACATTGCTCTCAATTTATTTCGCTCAATGTAATTTGTATTTGATCCATGTTATTATATCCAAATCCGAGAAGTCTAACTAATAACGTATTAAGTTAAACACCATTTCATCAAAGCCTAATACCGCGTTTGAATTTCCCGCTAAGAGCGCTGGTGTAGATTTAAGCGCGAGTTCATATAGGTATTATTTTTTATCATTGTGTATATTTTCCAAATATAGCAGATGCAGATAGGTACGGGTTTTAGCAACAACTCCTTTAATAGAGCTATGATCTTATGTTACTGAAAAATCTGTAAAGGGTACCTAATCTTCTAACCCAGAGAGAGATATAGATAATAATAGGCACACACAATTACGGCCCACCTTCTTACTTCCTTACTCTTTGTCCTACCCCGGACGCCAAGCACGGCGCGGGACCACCGGCGGAGATATTTGCATAAAAATGCCCGGACACGCGCCTTAATTGATCGCGACTATACTAACGTACCGCCTGCCGGGCTACCAGGCGGCCATGTTCACTGAGAGTATTAAATTATTTCTAAGCGAGCTTAATTGGCGCGTGTTTAGACTACGTGTAGGCATTAAAGTGTTTCAATGGATGTTTTTAGTTCGCACTTTTTTTTTAGTCTTTGGTAGGATGGGGATTTTGTTGGCTGGGTTTTTATTAGTGGAGAGATTAAAAAGTTGTTATTGTTTTGAAGAGATGGACTATTAGAAATGCTTGTTTAAAATTGATGATCTTTTTAAATGACATGAGCCCCGTTATTTAATGCATTTTTTTACGTTTGCTTAATGTCTGAATCTTCAGTTTTTAAAATAGTTTGGCTAAAACTTTTGCAGCATTTTTTTCAGTTCATCTTTTTATTAGGTAAGCAGTAAGCTTTATTTTAGTCATGCTTTGCAATCGTTTACGTTAGTTTAAAAGCACTTTTTTCTATTAACAGTTCATTTCCATTCCTTACTTAATTGTTACCTTCTCGGCATGTTTTCCCCTAATTCCTCGAAAACCCCTAAAAAGAGCATTCACAAAACAAGCGGAAGCCGTGTTCGCGTGTAGTTAGGTAGGTACTAGGGACGTTAAGCTTCGACTACGATAAGTCGGAATTTCCGATTGATATTGCACCTCTGGTTTTGGATTCAGATCAGACACTTTAAATCGGAGGTCGAAGCAACGGATAGTGGCCGGTGATACGCCTGGCGGCTGCTGTTTTTACAATATGTATTTTTAATTCCCTTATCATGTAGTATATTATTTTTTTATTAACATTAAAGAGGCTGACTGAATAGTGTTTGTACTATTTTATTTTATTAGGCCTGCTCTTAACAGATCGCTTTTATGATATCACCTCTGAGTCCGCCTCAAATTCCGGTTCCGACACCGATTTAAATCAAATTCAGAAACTCGAATTCCGACTTCGGTTCCGATGAACCAATTTCGGTAACATCCCTAGCAGGTACATAAATCAGCTGAGCGGTGTGCGGCGAGACAATTAAAACAGCGGAGAGCACACATTTTTAATTGTGCTACTGTACCAAATTTCAGGGGATTTAATAGCTACTGTTTTGCTTTTGCAACCTGTGATTTCGGCAAAAAAATAGGCTATCCAGGAAAACTTCTTCATTGAAAAGTAGAGCTAAAGTTTATAATAATTCGCAAATCTACCTAGTGTATTTCCGGGTAATTATCTTGTAATAGATTAGCCCTTGTACTGTAAAAGTTTATACAAATCAGTCTGCGGTAAAAACACGTGGAACAGCGTTTAATATACTTGTAAATATTTGTATTATCGGAATTTCTGTACTTGTTAGGATTCCGTAGCCAAATGGCAAAAGACGGAACCCTTATGGATGGATTCGTCATGTCTGTCTGTCTGTCTGTTCGTCCGTGTGCAACAGTCAGTTTTTTCTGAAACTATAAGAACTATGCTGTTGAAACTTGGTAAGTAGATGTATTCTGTGAACCGCATTAAGATCTTCACACAAAAAAAAAAAACAATTAATTTTGGGGGTTCCCCATACTTACAACTGAAACTCAGTTTTTTTCCATCAAACCCATACTTGTTGGTATCTATAGTAGGTCTTCAAAAATGATATGATGATGAGGTTTCTAATAATTTTTTTTCTAAACTAAATAGTTTGCGCGACACATACATTCAAACTTTGGAAGTGAGACACTTCCAAAGTGGTAAAATGTTCCCACTGTAACTTCTAAAATAAGAGAATGATAAAACTAAAAAAAATATATGATGTACATTACCATGTAAACTTCCACCGAAAATTGGTTTGAACGAGATCTAATAAGTAGTTTTTTTTAATACGACATAAATCGTAAACCACAATTTACAAAGTACGGAACCCTTCGTGCGCGAGTCCGACTCGCACTTGGCCGGTTTTTTTTTTCAAAATGTTTTAGCTAGAAAAATATCAATGAAATAGGTATGTTGCCGGTAAATAGCAGACTAACCCTAATCTCTTGTACTTACATCGTTTTCTTAGATAGATCCTGAGATAGTCAACAAAATCCTCCTTTACCTAATGCTGAAGCTCTGGTCCACACCAACTCCTTCCAATCTATCTATGTAACTTATAACGCAACTTACTCCACATAATACACTTAAATCTCTCCCTAACCTATACACACCACGAATTCCACCACATCACCAACATACACATACATAATCTCACCGCAGTATGAATGTATGTATGTCCGTCACCATCGGCATGTTCAAAGTGACCGCAAGTCAATCACAGGCTGCGGTCGCATACATAACGTTATCACTAGCAGTAAGCACGTTGATAAGATTACGCGATTACATTATCAATCTGTCGGGCGTGTTTATGTGTATGTGATCTGTGAGCTAATCTTGTAATGCTATGGGAATTGAATTTCGTTTTGATTGATCTACGAATCTACGAGAGCAGTGGTGACTCAGTAGTAACGGCCACGACTTGTAGGTCGTGGATTCGAACCTAGGCAGCCGCATTACTACGTGTAATTTATTTCATCACTACTGCTCTCAAAAAGGTGAAAGAAAACAACGTGTCGAGTTCCGGTATTTTTCCCTTTTTAGTTTTACCTACCTAATAGCAAGTTGTTTATTAAGGTCCCTATAACTCCAGAATAGATTAACCGAATAACATGAAACTTGAACATAACCGGTGAAATGAGAGATCTGCGTACCCCTTTAGAGCGTACTGGCGTGATGTTATGTTATGAAATGGTATAAACAACAAACAGACATGCGATTGCAGCAATCCCGAGAGTTTTGCCGTTATTTATTGAAGACTTCTGTTGTGTATTTCCGAAGTTCTTCATGAGACCTTCACCAAATTAAAATGGGACCAATTTCGAAACATATTCTTTCAAACAAAAAAAAGAATTTTCAAAATCGGTCCACAATTGACGGAGATATCGGTGAACATAAATAAAAATAAAAAAAAAACATACAAGAAGTCGAACATAGGACCTCCTCCTTTTTGGTAAGTCGGTTAATTATTTTATAACTAGGTTTTATCAATGAACGCCGACAAAAGCTTACATTTTGATTAACTACTAAAAGCTTCTACCCTCCCTAAACTCTACAACTGAGTCCGATAAAGTTCTTTGTCAAAGTAGCACACATAACAGCCCATCGATAAAATGAATCCTTATCAAAAACACCTCCACAATATAATCGCCGGTTTGGACTAACAACAGCTGATACAAAATCACCCCTAACCTAATTAGCATAGCTTGAAGCTAACACATCTGAAATTCTAAAATAATTAACAATAACACTTCATTATTGCGCTATCCACCCTCGCACAAAAATGTTTCCCTTCACCCCCCTACAACCCTCTAATACCCCCTGCGACCCCATGGCTCTGCCGTGTGACATAGCACACATTGCGTGCGTGGCTATATGCGGGTGGTTTGGCGATAAGTGTGTTATTGTTACTTTGTAAGGAGGGTAGTTTTAAAGGAGGTTGATAAATAGTATCGGGAAAAGGTGGAAAATGTTGTTGAAAATCTCGAATATTAGGCTAGATTCTACTAGATAGAAGGAAAATAAATGCGAAGAAATAGAAATTATAGACTTTGCTTTATATGATAAACTAGCTGACCCCCGCGGCTTCGCTCCCGTCAAAATAATAGCCTTTGTTACTCGGGAATAATATAGCTTTCCATAGGTGAAAGAATTTTTTAAATCGGTCCAGTGGTTTCGGAGCCTATTCGGTACAATCAAACAAACAAAAATATCTTTCATCTTTATAATATTGGTATAGATAAATATGAATGATGTAAAACTAATAGATTTTGATTGAAAAACTATGTTTTCCGTACATTATTACCTCAATGGTTTTCCGACGGCAAATTCCTCTCATCTTTCTGATAACTTTTCACTTATCTGCTCCTTATATAATTAAAGTTTAAGAAAACAGGAAACTAAATCATAACATACAGGTAATGACTCAAGAACTCATTACAAAATACTGAAAATATAAAGCCTTCAACTTGAAGTACATTTTCGCAATTGTACAGTAGAATACACCGATATTACGGAGTCAACCGTTTTTCACCAACGCAAAACCTAGCCAAAAAAAAATGGCAGGTCATAAAAATACTGTGAACCAATAAATCCACTAAAAACATAAATTTGTCCATCAGGATGCCAGCTCATCAGTTCGCAAGGGCCCCTGACTGCGGTGTGTAGAGCGTGCGTTATCTACCCGGCATCACCCTGGGCCCCAGGCTAGAGGGGCCCCCGCAATTTAGGGGCCCTTAATGACAAGGGATTTTCAAATAATGAATTGGGTGTTGAGATTCTTTTTGTTCAGAGTTTGTGACATTGTGTGAATTGCTTGATTGGTTTGTGAATTGCTCGTGTAAATGTGAAAGACAGTCTGCTTGGTATTTTTTATCGACACAATAGAAACAATGTTGAAAAAATTACTTATTATCTGAAAAAGAGGTTGGGAAGCTTTTTAACTCGAAAAACGAAAACGTTTGCAGAAGTTGCGGGTAGATTATGAAGGTCTTCTAGTTAGGTATTTATTGTTTTAAATTAAAAGTGTGTAATGCTTGGTATTCTTCGTTGGGGTGCGGCAATTATAAAAAAAAAAAAACTTTTCATTTTCTGCAGCACCAATCTATACCAATACTATAAAGAGGAAAGATTGTTTTGTTTGTTTGTACCGAATAGGCGCCGAAACTACTGGACCGATTTTAGAAATTCTATCACCTACGGAAAGCTACATTATTCCCGAGTAACATTTTGACGGGAGCGAAGCCGCAGGGCTTAGCTAGTGAAAAATAAAATCAAACGAAAAAATACGATTTTCTTTCTACATATCACATTAAAACATCTATCACACTATAAAACCACGATTTCGCATAAACTTCACAATCACACAATTTCCGTTGGATACATCCCAATATTAATTATACAGAGCTTTTCAAATTATCATTTATTAAAGCTTTACCGCTCGTTCGGACGTCATCAAAGCAATTTAAAACCGTATTACCAAAACATTGAAGTTGATATTTGAGTAATAAATCACGCTATGAAGTTTGTAACACGAACTCCAAATGGTGAGTGTTATGTCATATTGTAAGGGTAGTTTTACACTGTGGCAGTTAAAAAGATATGATAGAAAAACGATTTAATTGAAAGTGAGATTATTTTTATTTAATTTTTTTTTATATTCAATAAACTCATAAAATAACACAAACAAATTTAAAAAAACAGTTTCGTTTACTAGACGACATAGAGAAACAAAAAGGATCTTCCTCCAACCAACCGATTACTTTGTCACAACTAAAAAGAAAGAAAAAATATTTATTCCACAGGAACAGGCATTCCTATAAATTATTATGCTTAAATTAAAATCCTCACTAGACAACATTTTATAAAAAAGCAGAAAATAAATGTTGGAACTTTAAACATATTTAAGAAATACACAACAAAATCTCCAATTACAATAATATTCTCAGAAAAACTAACCCACAATACTCAAACTTACTTAAATAAACAAACATGTTACTAATGAAACAACAGACATACTGACAGCCCACTAATCTATCTTCAACACATAAAAATAACGTTAAAAACTAGTTATGTTATGAAAGTCTCAGTTTCATTGGAAGTCGGTCGACTTATATCGTACGAGGAAATGTTGATGATACACGGAAAGCTGCCAAGGATCGAACTGACAAATTGTGATTGAAAATATACCGCGGTTTGGGCTGTTTGGTAGAGAGAGCGAGGCTATAATATAGCTAGTTGTAAGCGAAGAGCTTTGTGGCTATCGTTTAAATAAGTTTTACATAATACTATTGGATGTGAAGAGCACAGAACCGGTCGATGTGACGAAACTTTGAAGCGGCAGCAATGGAAATCTTTTAACTGAAATGATGATAAAATGTTCGTCGGATTGAATTCTAATAAAAAATAGTTGACATATTTATGAAAAGTATCATGAAGGTCATTAAACTATCAAAGATAAACAGTTTAAAAACAATAATCTAGTTCAACGTAGTCGATTGAGATTGAACAATTTATCAGAACCGAGAGTTCTGTAAATAATTTCCATTTTATTAATCGCCCAATTGAACCATATAAAAAATGTCAACACTTATATTTGCCCGTAGAGAATATTTTCCTGACATATAACTAATGGTAGTACGTTGACCCATCGCGCACAAAACAAATCAATACGTTCCAATTTACTCAATTCTCAGAAATAAAAACTACAACTTCCGACGAACTATCTGATACAATTTGTTACATTTAGCAAAGAATTTTAAAGAATTTACACAGTAGAAATAAATATTTTGATCATCGCATAGCTTTCATTCTGCCCCGTCCTATAAACGTCACATCGAATGGACTCAACTATGCCGTCCGAAATTCTTGTAAAGTCATTTTTCAGCGCGAAACATAACGTTGGCTGTCGTCGCGCCATGTCGTTGCCGATTAAAAAATAAAACTTCACAGAATCGCAATATATCCGACGTTAGAATATATCTTGCAGAGGATTAGTAGCATTAATATTAAGATCAACGTTGCGTTTTGATGTTTGTATTAATCTTGAGTGTTTAGAAGAATTAGTAGCTGTTTAGAATTTAATGGAGGAGTTAGTTTTTAGGGTGAATTATTAATCCGTTTTGGCATAAACAAATTAATAACCGGTTGTAAATAAACATTGTTAATATGGTAAATGGATATTGTATCTCTTCTCTACTTCTTCAAGCCTTATCCACCCAATGCCCTCCCATTGAGGTAATAATGTACTACGCACTACATATTATCTCAATGTGCTCTCCATCAGTAGTTCTCCATTACACGTCACTTTACTCGGTCATGGTATTCCGCATCAAACCCTTGCCTGCTAATTTGATCAGGTCGTCGGTCCACCTGGTTTGAGGTCTGCCTACGCTCGTCTGACCAGTTTTTTACTTCCACCCAAAGACCTTCCTAACACAGGCAGAAGCCATAAACAGAGATAGTATATATATAAAGAAATGTATGTTGAAATAAGCTCTCGCTTGAAATACACATACATGTATGTATGTGTACATACATGTATGTATGTGTACATACATGTATGTATGTGTATGTCAAACGTGTTTTCCTATAACAGTAAGCATAAACTACAGAACGTTTCCTGCAACGAATCTTACTCCTGTTGATTCATTTACGCCAGCTTGAATAAAATAAATATTCGCCTTTACATGGACCCCATTTTCGCGTTTTGAAATCTTGATATTATTTTCTTTGCATAACTATAACTTCTACAATGCTTCCCTATTAGGTGTCCAACAATATTTTCTTCAGTAACATTTCTAATAAGGACAGTCGTATCGTTTCATTGGTAGATTTTTTCCCGATTAATCTTTAATGTCATTTTCTTTTCCTCGAACTGTATCACTTCGACTTATAAATGATGAATCTAATCCACTGTGACTTGTTGGAAAACAACTGTTGTGTAAAAGATTAGCTATATTATATTGTGTCTCTTATTGTGAGAAATATGTCGTCTTGATCTTATTGTTTACCTTCCGTTTATTCGTGAGCTAATTGGCTGTTTCTTGGAAGGGATATCGTGTTACATAATAATAATAAAGAAGGCTATTATGAGAATATGGATCCTACCTTTTCAGATATTATGATCATTTTTATTTTCTAAGCTTAATTTTGCTTGGATAAATTCATTGGGTGCCAGTTTGCTCTCTTAAATTTCTCATTTCTTTCGTACCTGTAGTTTAGGCTATAAATGTACTCTAATCTTTTGATTCACATAAAAAAGCTTTGTTAGAAGCTTTTATTTTTACAAGCTGTTATTTACCTTGCAATGTATGTGGCGTATGTATGTGGTATGTATGAATATAAGTGTGTTCGGGTCAAATCTTGTAACGAATTTTAAAGCAGTTATGCATACACGTTTACTTTGGATGGTAGTGCATTGTCGCATGGTTAGTTAAGTGACATCATTCAAAATTCAATATGGCGGGTGGCCCAAGATGGCGGACTAGTTATTTTTTGTGCACTGTCATGATATGGGTATTAAATGAAAGGGTTTTCTGAGAAGAATACGAAAAAATATTGTTTAAAAAAAATATTTTTTATGAGTAATTATTTCCTTTGCCTGTAATCAAATCATGCAAGTTAAATTTGAACCACTGCCCGGTGTTGGATGGATCTGAAATTTTGAAAAGTCGTTTGTTTCTCGTGACTATATAATTTTTTTGTATAAAATATTGTTTTTTTTGAAGAATGTTTTTTGCTAAAGATGTTATTCAGACTTGAGTTGGAAACAAACTAATCTATTTTAAATCTTGTGTCACTGTATTTCAAGAAAACCCCTCGATCCGGCAAAACTAATTATCGAAGACATTAGAGACTTCATTTTAATTCAGAAGCATGTTTTTAATTTTAGCGGAATGATATTGATTTCTGAGAAGTGTATAACGGTCGGTGGAGGCAAATGCGCGAGATCAAACCGCGCGGCATATCCGTCGTGCGGCCGGCGCGCGCGCTTACGAGCTGATCGAGCCCTAGGGCTGTTACTCTGCTTGTAAGACAGTTTTGTTTGCAAACCTGCTAAGTGAAGGTCTATCCCCAAAATGTTCCATTCTCCTTAATTATGTCTCGCCTTCTCCGGACAATCTCTGAAGAAGTAATAATTTTGAGCAGATATCATAATTATAACCGTGCGTGCGTCGGTAGCCTACTGTGTTGGAAACTTGAGACAAAGATCCAATCGTTGTTCATCTATAGATGCAAGGGTCTGAGCAAAGTGCCGCTATATTATTTTTATTTTCAGTGATATGACCTCATGAAGAAAGTTATATTACACGGAAGTCGAACAAATGTACTGCCTTCAAGCAAAGGTCTTTCGGCATTCTGGTGTAAGTCAAGACTCAATGGCACAATCTAATAGTCGGTTTCTGAGTTAAGATTTTGAAGTTGAGTATTTGCCATACTCTCAGCCTGAAAACCTGTAAAATGTTGGCTTTAAAGTAGGGTTTGACGCGTTCTTAACTGCGAATTCTCAATTCTAAAACCGGGTCTTATTGGAGTTACAAAAAAAAGTAACAATACATATTAATTTTAATTATTTCTCTATCTACCAACCCTGCTGAATGGTAACCTGATGACGGGAAGCGCACAATTAACGCGACGGGTGCGCCTGCGCACCGCGGACGGCCACTTTATGAGATCTTATTCTATGCTCACTCGAGGATGTGTCCTCATCCTCATTCTCAGCTCATCATGCGTATGACGAATCAAAAGTGATATCCGCCTGTCTGACGGGATAAGTAATGTCAATTTCTGGTTTTCAGTAGATTTTGGGGATTTTGGTGAAGATATGAAGAAAGAAGGAAATACTATATTTAATACGCGTTAATACCAGCAGTAGAAATACACGCAGAAGAACATTCTTATTCGGCTATAAAAGTTTAAGATATTCATATTCTCAGAATACATCAAGGACATCTTAGGCATCTATGTTTGCATCACTCGACAAAATGATTACAGTCACCTATTTTCGGGCATTGCGTTTTTCTGTCACACCTTGTATTAGTATTAGGTAATAGTCGTACCTATGGCTAATATGGCTTTCAATTACTATAAGACAGAATGCAAATCAAACTTATTACTAGATGGCGTGATTCAATAAGTCTGAGCAGATAATGATATTAAATCGTTGAATAGTGATCTGTATTTTATTTAACCAAGAACTCAGTCATCCTCGTTAGAATCAGCTCCCATTTCAATAACTTCAACCCACTTGTTAATTTGTCACAACTGATTCTTACACCAACTTTCAGAAGATAACAATGCAAAAATTATTCTCAGTAATCAATAGAGATGCCAGTATCCGACTATTCGCTACACAACAATTGTTCTTGATTGTACCACTGTACCAGTACCCGGTGGGAGCCGGGTCACCTAATTAACCCCGACTGTACCCGAAGGAGCCCGACCGCTTCCGAAGTCCCGACGAGGGTCCGAATATAATAGGGTTATGATCGCTATGATTATCTTGTTTTAAGGGTACAGTAATTAAAGGTGAGTATCCACTGGAATTGTAAAGAGGGGTTTTGTTTAAGCAACCTAAAAAGTGCTGACCAATTTTATTATTTAAGAGGGATCAGTGAGTTTTTGGGGAGCTCGTGTGATCAATGTCAAAATTAATTACATCTGTAAATATACATTTGATACTTAAAAGATCCACAGCTTTTACTACTCAAGCGCTTCATTTACTAAGCTCAGTTAGTAATCCAAAAGCAAAGATCCAACAGTCTTGAACTTTAAATCGAATTCAAATTCCATTAACACAACATAATCGAAATCACCAACGCCAATAACTCTTCTAAAGTTCAAACCACAATTCGACGCACCTACTTAGACAACAGAGTACACACAAACACACTAACAACATCGCCACGGTCTATTTAAAATAGACACTTACTGCAGAACCATTCAGAAACATCAAACAGTAATAATTGCAAAGACATACGGAACCGAAATAGCCGCGATGAATCAGAGTTCTCTGCGGCAATCAAACGCATTAGAGGGACATGGAGCTCTGAAACCTATGATGTCGCATCTGAGCGGAGCCAAATTGCTCACTCCATAACGCGGTGTTAAATGCGAGGCTGTAAATCGTAGCTCTATGGCGGATAGTTTCAATGTTAAGGAGCAGGCCTAGTCCTGAAAGTGTTCTCGATACTTGTGGCATTTTAGAAGGTTCTTCAACTTTTTGACATGATAAAAGTAAACTCTAAGATTCTTATGTGATCATAATATGGGTAACTTATGCATTATACAAGCATTAAATGTTATATCTATCACATACTTAAATCTTTCACCTAATGCATATCTATTTTTGATACTCTACGGATTAAGCAAATGAATCATCTATATAGCATCAAGACATTTAACTCGCACCTTTTTTAATATTCCAAAGATACAAAAGCAAGATACTTCAAATTAAACATAACGATAGAGACCGTACAACTTCAACAGATTAAATAATCAGCAATATCAAAATGTGCATTTTCTTAAGTACATGAAAATGATTACTAGCTGATTATATCCCGAGACTGACTCAACCCAAACGTTGATCGTCTACCTACAAATTACAGGCAGCAGAGCGGTGCCCTGTTATTGAGCGGCTAATATGAAGCCTAGCTCCTGAATATGGATGAGTTTGGAGCGAGCTGGTAATTGTCTACATAGACGACGCGACGGGCTGATACAAGGATGGATCATCTGACTTGGGGGATATCGTTTTAGTGGAAGTGGTTCCGTAACACCTCAAATATTTTGGGCTTTATTTATAAAAATATTGGAGCTGTTTAGCAACTCATTTGCAGATTATTTATTCAAATTCTCTGTCAAAAATTTGAATAGGTATAGAATGTGTTAAGTAATCACTAAACACTTTCGAGATATTTATAAATAAGTCATTTAATGTACACAGAAGTAGATTTTTTTAATTCAATAAGGTGGCTTAAGCCAGCAATGAATTGTGTATGATTGAAGAATGACATTCAACTTCTTCTTATTAAAGCAGGTATATATTTTGGAATCTGAAAATTACGGATAACAATAAATAAATAAGCTCTAATCTCATAAAGTATCTGCAAGTTTTAAGCAACCAGCTCTAACATTGTATCAAGTCAACTCTCAATCAAATATCGAAGTACACCAAAAGAAAATAAATAAAAACCTCAACAGTCGTCTCCTTAACCGCCATTTTCGAACATCGCCGTATTATTGTCGCGTACGTCATACACCGACGTGTACACCACACTTTGATCTACTACATACACGACATCCACCCTTAACACCCACGCAATAAAGATCACATTCCGATGCAACACAATTTATAGACTGGGATCTATCATTACCATTTTAGATGGGCTTTTCTTGGAGAATTTTAGACTTTGAGTATTTGAGTTAAGGTTGATTTTTGTGTACGTTAAGCCGCAGACAAGCAATACCGAGTGTGTTTGACACACGTATAATTGGCGAGAAATGGGCCGCACTCCCTTTATAAACTGTTGCTTAAAGGTTTCAGCACATTATGGCGTAACGCGTGGAACATTGGAGTGACGATTTTTGTTTTAGTTTCGTTATGCAACGGTTGTTACATTGTGGTCGGGTTAAAAGGGGTTTAATTGTATTTTGAGCTGAAGTTTCACTTGTTTTCTTTTGAAGAAGGGCTTTAGGAGTATACTGTGTTTCTGCCTCTTTCAATGCTTATTTTTCTTAAAAAATTTACAACACTGGCTTTTAGATTCTCTCGAGATTTGTAGCAAGAGAGAATCCGTCAAATAAAGAAAACCGGGGCAAAAGCAATAGCTGGTAAGTTCAAACTATTAAAAACTAAGTATTTAGATTTACCAACTTAACCAGTATCGTTAGACATGCAAGTTTTAGTAGAAGCTTCAATCGCTTTTTCAGCTACCGAAATCTATTTTCATTTTCAAAAAGTAGAAGTACGTAATAGTGTCGGCTTACGGCTATTAGGCTAACTATCTACATAATAGAAGAAGTTAAATAGAGTATTTTATTTCAAATCCTTCTATCCTTCACCTCTCACTATATAATTACTTTAAGCAACTCTCTCAGTGAGCACGTAGCCTTATGCTACCAATTTAGCTATTTTGATCAAATAACCGATTCACAAGGAATCTGATCGTCCCTGATTATGAACTTACCCTCGTTTTGGCCATTCGTTAGCACGTTTTAATATTAATTGCTAAAATATTTCTTCCCACTCACTCTTAGGAGATAAGTCAAAGAGAGAAGGAGGTAGAGAATAGATTCGGGTACTGGGGTGAATGATGAAGGATTAGTGATGTCGGAGGATTATATTAATGGTGGTAGATAATTTTTGTAAAATAGCAGTTTTTCGGTTTAATGAAGGGGTGTAGTCTGTAGAGTGTTGGGTTATTGAGACGAATGTTCATTTTAAGATTATATTCGGTTTTATTCACTATATCGATAAAAGTCTTAAAATTCAACAAACTTCACACTGACATTTACACACGATGACTAACAACTTTTTTAGCTAAGTAGTAATTCGCTTCAGCAGCTAGTTCCAGCTCATTTCTGCTATCCTGGTAGTTTTAATAAATAAACAATTAGGACAGTTGAATTTTAAAACTTCTATCGATATCATTTATTACGTATCCTTCATGTTCTTCTCTATGTTTCATCGTTCGATCATTTCGAGGAATACTTTTGGTGCGCTTCGAAAAATACGCCAACTTACAGTCTAATAAACTGCAGATTTTTTCGTTCAGTTTTCGGTCGATATTTAGTGTTAAAACATTGTAAAAATAATAAGTAGGTACATATTTACTAAGATAGAATAAGTTCTTAGTCCCTATCTTTTGTTTCAAATGTGAATCAAATGGAAAATGCAGCTGGTTCGAAAATGTAAGCCGGTTCAACACAGGACACTATTGCAATATTCAGAAAGGATCAATAGACTCGTGACACTCATGTTAGGTACACTCATCCATCATACGAGTACATAATCCGTTCAACCTCAATGTATTACAGTACAGTCAACTATCTTAGCCACAACAATGAAGTCATTGTAACCTATAAATTATCTAGGGATGTAACTTAGTTATTTTTTTTTTAGATTATATTAAAATTAAACTTACTCACTGTTCGGAGTTCGAATCAGACCTTTTAAATACCACCCAAGTTGGTTACGCTTCCTAATTTATAGTTCTTATATTTTTATTACATCACCATAGGGCGATTGAGAGGCATTGGTTTAATAGTTCCAGTTTATTAAATAAGTGTCACATATCGTTGGTTTGGTGATATCCCGCGCGGTGGCGCCTCTGTCAACGCGTCGCTGCCGGATAGACGGCCGCCGGCCATTATTATCTGTTCGTTAATAACCACGGTTGAGAGCGCGTTCATCATCACGCATCATCTCGCCCCAACCACTTAATTGAACCTACTTGAAAGTGTCATTTGTATTACCTAGACATACTGTGTTGTGTACCGCTGGCCAGCGTAGTGTATCGAGTCTGTGAGCTGAACTTCCCGAACGTGACATCAATCTGCATCTGCATGGGAATCGCTGTTTCAAAGGTATGTGGCATAATTAGTAAATTGAACTTTATCCATTGCCTTTCGTCTCATCTGCGTATTTTTCTCCTTTAACTTAGCACTGCTGAATCAGCAATTATAGCCTAGATTACTCTAATAATTTAGGTTCAAGCGCGTGTGATTTTTCTAGTAATCTTCTAGAGGTTATACGCACCATTTTGGTCCTTCGAGCCGGATAAATTAAATTTGGGCCTATTTACAGCCTAATTTTAAGTTCTAAAAGTCTTTTTTTTAAGCAAAAAGTTTGGGAATTTTCCATAGTAATTGCAGATCATCACACAATTCTCGCCTCTATTGCGTTGGGAATAAGGCTGCGGCTGCCTTGCATGTAGTAGTTTCTACCGGCAAATTAATTGTTAACTTAAATCTTTAATTTTACTAATTAAAACTCCGAAAAATACATTTAATTGAATATCAACGTTGATTCATATCGCTAAATAAGTTTATTTAATAAATCAGTTAGTTTTCGGCGTAATTACATATTTTTTTGTTCGCGTATGAAAATTTTGGGTAGTCTGGTAGAACATTCGTCAAGTTGGCCTACGTGACTGTGGAATATTCCAGTTATCATTATCGTTCGGCTAACTTTTATTTACGCATTAGAAACTTTCATATAGTTTTTTCTAATTGAGATTTGCTGAATGAATGACATTGATTGTTATTGTATGATACACTACTACTGTAGGTTCGTTAGGTAAATGCCTACTATAATCGTATTGCACGAGTAGGTATTTTTTATAATTCGAGATTCAACCGCATTTGATTAATTATTGCAATTAATCAAATTATTATTGCGTCGCTTGTTATTTTATTTTGTAAGGTAACTTGATCTTTTGATAGGAACCTTCAGGTAAAATAACAGATTTGTATAAACTTTACGCGCTTAGTTCTCCTCATAGGAAACAGCCGTATATTTATACATATCACCCCCGCACCTAACTTTGTAAACGTAGTACTTACTAGATAACTTACTTCGAACGGTCATCTGCGTATTTACTTGTTAGGAAGTTTATTGTTTCTTTACGAAGGTATTTCGTTGCGAACACAATCGCTTCGCTTACGGAAATAAGTACCATACTTGTTTCTAAGTTTCACGCTTAACTTATTGTTGGTTAAGAATATGTAGATACATATGCTATGTATTGAGTAAGTTATTCTCATATAAATAGAAGTAGTAATAAAGGGTTATCGCGTCGCATCCGACATAAATGCTAATTATCGGGTTGTAGGTATCTCTAAGCTAATCACAAATACATACTACATAATATGTATATGTTATAGATGGGCACGTTCTTAAGTTATTACGCGTGCTTACTATTTTATTTGTATTAGACTTTGTTACTTGCACGCGGTTCAAACTTTTCACGCTTTATATTTTTTATTTCACCTTGCAATTTATTATTGTTAGGGTTCACGTGTACGGATCGTTCCGTACTATTGTTTACTTAAGTTGTAAAATCTTTCGTTGAGTTGTCGGTTTGGTTGGAACACTAATTTCACTTACGCGGGTTCCGTAAAAGATAAAGACTTGTTGATTTTTTTGTTTCCATATTTTTACTTCTGTTCACCATGACGGACAAGGTTAAACTTAGATTGTTGGAAAGTAAACGAGACTCGTATTTCGCGCGGGTTCAAAGGATTTTGGATTCAACAGAATCTTTAACAACCGAAAGATTACGTGAGTCTTTTATTGCTCAGGCTAAACAAATTGACGGCCAACGTAGCGAATTCAATGAGATAATGGACGAGATAAATATGTTAAAATTGACACTTGATCCAAAGTGCGAAGTAAGCTATAGTGCCTTGCATTCATTTGATGAGTTGGTCGGCGAGATAAAAATGACTTTATCTTCATTAACTGATTCAAATGTTTCCAAGGAACCTAGCCCGACAGCGAGCCCTAATGCTCATAATATAAAAGTACCTAAAATTGAGCTGCCTACCTTTGACGGTGATATTCAGTGCTTTCCGTTCTTTTATGAGACTTTCAAGCGTATCATACACACGAACGCAGATTTATTAGATTCTGACCGCATTCATTATCTGTTGAGTTGTTTAAAGGGAAAGGCTAGGAATGTGGCAGTAGGTATTGTACCTTCTGGCGATAATTACCGCGTTGTCTGGGATGCGCTTATCGCAAAGTACCTGGATACACGCGCGCTCGCCACTAATTATCTAAATCAGCTGTTCTCATTGAAGTCGTTCGGATCGACACCCGCTAATATTGAACAAGGTTTCGATAAATTAACTTCTACGGTTGCGGGACTCAAACAATTGAAAATACCTAACTTGGTTGATTTTATATTTATTCATTGGGGTCTTAAGTTAATAGACTCAGATACAGCAAAACATTTTGAAATGTCGCTTCGTAATCAACAAGAGTTGGATTATGATTATTTCGTAAAGTTTGTTCGTGAACAAGTAAAAATCTTATATCGCTCCTCTTCTGCGGCAACTAAGCCCGCCCCCGCAGGTAGACCCAGCACCTCATCTAAGGTATCGCAGGTGTTTGTGGCTACTGAATCTAAATGTTCGCTTTGTCAATCCACACATAAAAACTTGTTTATGTGCAAAGCGTTTCAAAAGTTGAGCGCGGATAATAGATTTAAGTTTGTAAAAGACAATAAGAGATGTGGTAACTGCCTAAGTAGCCAACATACCGTCTCTAAGTGCCTATCTAAGTCAACATGTAGGAAATGCAACGGTAAGCATCATTCCTTATTGCATTTTGAGCAATCGACGCAGGCCCCTCCGCTGGCGCCCGCTAGCGACCCAGCCTCCGTTTCTGAGGCCGACCCAGCTCCTTCAGATCGTGTGGCGTTGTGTACGCATTCTTCTGCTCAAGTCCAGGCCACACGCAGTACTGAAGTGCTGGCTACTGCCAAGGTGTTAGTGGCGGGTAGGAAGGGTAGGGGCGTGGTGGTTAGATGTCTTTTGGACCCTGGGTCGCAAAAGAATTATATGACATCGCGTTGCTGCCGTGTGCTCGGTCTAACTATACATACTGACTCAATAACTACCGTTCGTGGTATTGGTGGCACGTCGCAGCCCGTTCGCGGCTCGGTGAATCTTACGTTTAGTTCACGGTTTTGCTCGCAGCCTAGGTATCAAATTGACGCTCTAGTCTTGGATCAGATAACCGGACAGCTTCCTCTGGGTGCTATAGATACTGCCGAATTGAAGCATATTGATCTTAAACTACTCGCAGATGACAGCTGGGGTGTGCCAGGTAATATTGACATGTTACTTGGGGTCACGTTGTTCGCTAAGTTATTGCGACCCGGTCACGTGACCAGCGCACATGGTTGCCTTGATGCATTGGAGACTACGCTCGGCTACATACTTCTAGGAGAAGCACCTATTATCGAACCTCCAACTGACACTCTGTCTTTCTTTGCGAGTTCTTTCGATAACTTCGATCTTCGTAAGTTTTGGGAGATTGAAGATGTTACTGCTTCGTCCGTTGGGAGTGTGGATGATAAACACTGTGAAGAGTTTTATTGTAGCACAATTACCCGCGCTCCAAATGGCAAGTATGTTGCAGCCTTACCACTGAAAACAGACGCGTCAGCGTTAGGAAATTCCTTTGATATAGCTCGCAAGAGGTTCCATAGCCTCGAACGTAAACTTAAATCGCTTCCTAACGTCAAGCTTCTTTACGATGACGTCATACGGGATTATCTAAAGAACAATTATATTTCTTTGGTGCAGAATATCGTACCTGAATGTGGGTTGCCCAAACGAAATTGTAAGGAGCGAGAAAGGGACTACTATATTCCTCACCATGCTGTTATTCGAGAGGATAAAGTAACCACTAAGCTGCGCGTGGTCCTGGATGCCAGTGCATGTACAGATAACGGTACCTCGCTCAATGATATCCTGTATGCAGGTCCAGTCCTTCAGGCTGACCTTTTTAACATCTTGTTAAATTTTAGGCTTTTTAGTGTCGCTATTTCCGCAGATGTCAAATCTATGTACCTACGTATAGGTATACGCCCACAAGATCGTTCGCTTCATCGGATCTTATATCGGTTTAATGAGGAAGAAGAACTTCAAATTTATCAGTTTTCTGTGCTTCCCTTTGGATTAAAGTGTAGTCCTTTTATAGCTATTCGCACTATCCAACAGTTATGTCAGGATGAAGGAACGCAGTTACCTCTCGCCAGGGACATTTTGCAGCGAGATATTTACATAGATGACATAGTTAGTTCGATACCTAGCACTACGCTGGCTATAGACTCGGCTCGTGAACTAATAAAAATATTCTCTCTCGGTGATTTTCAGCTGACGAAGTGGTCTAGCAATAGTGTCGATGTTCTTCGGAATATTCCAGAGTCATTACGACTTTCACAGAGCGTGGACCTAAGTAAACATCCGACACAGAAAATACTGGGGCTTCGTTGGCTCCCTGATGAGGATTGTTTCGTATTCCAGGTTAACCCTAATGTTCGCCCGTGCACGAAACGGAATATTCTTTCTTCCATTGCACGTCTTTTCGACGTTTTAGGCCTCGTGGCACCGATAATTTTATACGCCAAGCTTCTTATCAAAGAGCTTTGGCTTGTTAAACTTGGATGGGATGACGTCCCACCACCTCGCATTGTTCGTCTGTGGGAACAATTTAACGCTGAACTGCCAACTATCTCTGAATTGAGATTTTTGCGACATGTCGGCGTCATAGAACGCTGTAGGCTCTCACTCGTCGGTTTTGCCGACGCTAGTGAGACAGCCTACGGTGGTTCGGTTTACGCCCACGTTGTCAGACCCGACGGTAGTATCGTCGTTTCACTGGTGTGTGCGAAATCTAAAGTCGCGCCACTGAAGGTAGTTTCGCTAGCTCGTCTCGAGTTATGCGCTGCATTCCTCTTATCAACTGTGATAAGGCGAGTATATAATCTTTTCGCAGCTCGGCACGCCATTGAGGCAGTCGTAGCTTTCTCGGATTCAACTGTAACCTTGAGTTGGATTCATTCCGCACCGCATCGATGGCACACCTTCGTAGCCAATCGTATCGCTAAGATTCATGAGAATCTTTCGGCAGATCACTTCTTCCATGTGAAAGGGTCTGAAAATCCTAGTGATTGCCTCTCTCGCGGTTTAACGCCTGTTCAATTAGTTCATCATCCGTTGTGGCTAAATGGACCGCCGTGGCTTAAACGTCCGCGCGCTGAATGGCCGATTAAACCATTTGTTTCAGGCGAGTCGCAAGAGCTTCCCGAAATGAAGCCCGTGGCTTTACCTGTGCTCTCGCACCAATGCTCGGACAGAAGTCCTCCTTCCGACAACATTTTATACGCTCGCTCTACTAGATTCTCGTCCTGGTTGAAATATTTAAAAACCATTTGCTTCGTTTATAAGTTTATTAAACGACTCCCTAGAGGGCCCGTTATCGCGTCTGATCTAGAGTTCGCTGAATTTATTGTGTGGCGATCTGTGCAGAGGATTCATTTTGAAGCTGATCTCGATCGCTTAGCCCGCAATGAGTTGTGCTCTAAGTCAGTACAGCGGCTAAGTCCCTTCCTCCACGAAGGACTTATCCACGTTGGAGGTCGCCTAGCAAACGCTGAGCTAGATTTTGACTCGCGTCATCAGATCCTTCTGCCGCGTCAAGATCATATAGTGGAGCTTTTAGTTTCCCACTATCATGTGAAAAATTTCCACACAGGACCAACCTTGCTCGTATCTCTCTTACGACAGAGGTATTGGATCCTGTCCGCTCGACGTATTGCACGTCACATTACCTTTAATTGTAACCTTTGCTTTCGAGCAAAGCCGCGACCTACCTTTTCTATAATGGCGGATTTGCCACGTTTTCGCGTTGAGTCGGCTCCTAAGGCTTTCTCCCAAACAGGTTGCGACTACGCGGGACCTTTCTTGATCACGTCGATACGTGCTAGAGGCCAAAAATCGAGGAAAGCGTATATCTGCCTTTTTACATGCCTGACAACTCGTGCTCTGCATCTTGAGATTGCCTCAGATCTTAGCACTGCGAGCTTTCTGTCCGCTTTTAAACGTTTCTTGGCGCGTAGAGGGCCGGTTCAGTGTCTTTACACAGATAACGCTACCAATTTTATTGGTGCCAAATCCTATCTACGAGATCTCTACCAATTCTTGGCTAAAGAGTATCACCCTTTATGGGAAAGAGAACTTGCAGAGCATCGAATAACACTTAAAAACATCCCCTGTAGAGCTCCACATTTTGGTGGTTGTTGGGAAAGTGAAGTAAAGAATGTCAAAACTCATCTCTGCAAAGTTATCGGTCAGCAAATTCTTAGTTTTGATGAGTTTAACACTATACTAACTCAAATAGAAGCTTTATTAAACTCGAGGCCTCTGTATGCGATCAGCTCGGATCCGTCAGAGCCCACTTCATTATCGCCGGCGCACTTCTTGCATACGAAACCTCTTTTATTTTTACCCGCCCGCGAAGTCAATGAAACGCGGTTACATCTTATTTCGCGTTATGAATTAACTGATAAAATGGTCCAATCTTTTTGGAAGCGGTGGCGCCAAGAGTACCTGCACACCCTACAATCCAAACAGAAATGGAACACCCCTGCCAATCCAATACGGGTCGGTATGGTTGTCGTCTCCATGCAGGACAATGTGATGCCTCTGCATTGGCCATTAGGAGTAATCACAGAAATATTTCCAGACAAAAACGGAGTTTGTAGAGTCGCATCCGTAAAGACTAAAAGCGGGCTCCTTCAGAGTCGCCCGGTAGTAAAGTTGTGCCCTTTGCCAACGCAATAAGTTTCGTTACATTAATATTAAATTTTACCGTGCACCAATGTGCAGTATTAGATTTAGTTACCGCGTAGAGTAGTTAGTTAAATATTCTTATTTGTAATAGAGAGTCGCAACTGAGTTCTCATAACTTCTGGTAGAGTTGTGATGATGACCTGCAAATTTATTTCCTTCTCCTTTGTGTTTCGAAAGTAGGAACTTTCAAGCCGGGGAAAATGGTTACGCTTCCTAATTTATAGTTCTTATATTTTTATTACATCACCATAGGGCGATTGAGAGGCATTGGTTTAATAGTTCCAGTTTATTAAATAAGTGTCACATATCGTTGGTTTGGTGATATCCCGCGCGGTGGCGCCTCTGTCAACGCGTCGCTGCCGGATAGACGGCCGCCGGCCATTATTATCTGTTCGTTAATAACCACGGTTGAGAGCGCGTTCATCATCACGCATCATCTCGCCCCAACCACTTAATTGAACCTACTTGAAAGTGTCATTTGTATTACCTAGACATACTGTGTTGTGTACCGCTGGCCAGCGTAGTGTATCGAGTCTGTGAGCTGAACTTCCCGAACGTGACATCAATCTGCATCTGCATGGGAATCGCTGTTTCAAAGGTATGTGGCATAATTAGTAAATTGAACTTTATCCATTGCCTTTCGTCTCATCTGCGTATTTTTCTCCTTTAACTTAGCACTGCTGAATCAGCAATTATAGCCTAGATTACTCTAATAATTTAGGTTCAAGCGCGTGTGATTTTTCTAGTAATCTTCTAGAGGTTATACGCACCACAAGTTATTAACGACAGTATATTAACCTCTCAATCGACCGCATACCACATCAAATAACTTCATAAACCTATTCATATAGTTTGTTCACAAAACGGCCACAAAAACAAACACTTTGGCGTAACTCATCGCTCCATTGAATCTCAAATCGTCTCGAGCACATTACATTATTACTGTTACATAACCAACATTACTGAACCTTCTCTTCCTCTTTTCATCCTTTAAGTTGTGGACAGTAGAGGAGGAAATGTTTGGGAAAGAAGGTTCCAGAAATAATGGTCGTTTTAACATTCAGAATATAGTCAGCCGTAAACAATTGCCCGAGAACTGACAGTTTTATTTGAAGCACTTTATGACGTCGCCCTCTGCTTATTAAAGGACCAATTTAAACCATTATAGTGTTCATAAAAGCGTACATCATCCTGTTTTGTTGTTGTCTCGCTCGCACAAGGATTAAAGGGGTATTGTTTGTCTTGCTTTAAGATGCTGAGTATGGTTTACGAGATTTCGAAGTGAAGAGTATTTTTGAAATTGGTAGGTAGGGGTTGATGGTTGGTGACAAAGTTATTGTCGATATAAATGATTTAAATTTTAGCAGCACTAGGTAACTAAGTATCGAAAGTAAAGCTTCCTTCTATGCATCACGAGAAAAAACGCATTGTTTAATATTATCTCAAACAAACGTGGTTGAAAGCATGTCTCTAAAAGTGATGCAATTTTAAATTGTATTGCAGAGATAAAACAAATAACTTATACTTTAATTACTATCTCTGATTCATTGGTAGAATCTGCTTTAATTAGGATAATCACAAATTTGAATCATATTACAATGAATTCTTTGATAAAAATAATGCCTTTACATTACCTCGTATTGTCAAGGCAGATAATAATCTTGTAATTATCGTTAGATCATTATAAACATTTTTCAATAAATCAAACTCATTAATCATGATTAAGAAATAGCAAAATTATCTCATCCGTTAACACGTTCCAAATAAAAAAAAACTTCACATCAACATTCCAGTAAAATAAACATATCTTTGAAAACAAGAATCTCCTACAAATATCTGAATAATTCTATCAATCAGCCGTCTCTTGTCGTAAACATCGATAAATCGTGTTTCGCACATCACTAGTTGCGATCGACCAGTTCAAATTTACTTTTATCCATCGAAATCCCATTGGAAATGAAACCTTTTTCATTTGTAATAAAGGATGCTGAATATTTTGCAGGGTCTCAAGTTAAGTTGGTGGTGATATAAGTGGTTGATAAATGTTCGTGGTGATTTTATTTGATTGTTTGTTCGTCTGATTTGTACTTACTGCCTGCCCTCTTCTGAATGTAAAGCTAGGAGCACATTCCTGCTAGCTTTAACTGCGAACATTTTTGTGTTTTTCAAGATTGAGATTGTACACACTGTTTATTTGCGTGATAGTAAAATGGGGAATTTGTCAGCTGGTTCTATGCGATATAATCTTTTTGTTGTCTATTTTCTCTTTGGCTCTACAAATCTTCCTATTTCTATGTTAATTTTAGTCTGGTAGTCTGGATTCATTAATATATCAGCTTTTTAGCTGCAGGTTCGCTTACGTTGTCTATTTCCCAGGAATATTCATTTAATAATTCCGGATAAAAAATTTGACAATCACCGATGAAATATTTTCGTAGATAAGCATTTCAGTAGACTTTCAGTGATTGTATATTTTACAGACACACGTTTAAACAATCATTGCTCTATTAATATATAATATACGATTAGATAACATAGGTAACTTTGAGTGCAGCCACAAAAAACGATAGCCATCATGCTGCTGAAAAAACATCGCAAAGTTAGCACTTTAGATGTAGCCAAAATTAAAAACCATGATAAACACAAGGAAAAATCATTAATAACAAGATCCATAATTTAGACAATTTCCGCTTTCTCAAGCATTATTTCAGAGATCCGAAACATTTGAAGTTTGAACAAATTCAGAATCGACCTTCACCTACTTTTATCTTCCGAACTGAATATTATACGCGTACGTGCTTTATAATTAAATTATAATAATACTTAGTTGCATTATTAAAAGCCTTGTTTAATTATTTCTTATCGCACGGTTCCCAGTGTTCTTGTTTTATCGTTCTGGGAACCGAACCTGATACTATACTGTTGTTAATATGTGGGTATATACAAAATGTAACAAGCTGTCATAAATTAGAACTTTACGTTATGCTTTATTGGTTATAAAATATTTATTTATGTCATTAAAATTTAAAGCTTCTGCTTTGGTATATTTAAAAATATGACAAAAGGCAATGTCTACGCCGGAACGCAGCTCTTTTACTTTATTCATGAAAAAACGTACATATACTACGTCGGCGAGATTCAACTTCACGGCGGACTTCACTTCACTCAATATAGCTTTCCGATGCACCGCCATATTTTTTTTGCGACATATTACCTATGTTTCTGTACAAACTGTTTAAGAAGAATAAACTTATGAACAAGGGTCGATCTTTTAATGTATCGCCCTCAGGCAACCTAATGTGAAACATTATAAACTGAAAAAAAACACAGTCTAATTAAATATTCTTTGCATTTATGTGAAATACCAACACCCGACGTAACTATAACTTATAACAGCCTTCCGAAAACAAACCACAAGAGAACATTAATACCTTAAATGGCTATAAACAAAAATACATCATACTTAATATAATACCCTAAATACAGTAGATCATAATGACAAACAGCCTGTCAACTCATTACGGTACACTCCCGCTTCGGTAAAAACCATTAGGTGAAGATTATAAAATAAAATGACGACACAACAAGAATGGCCCGGGCGGTGTTTTAATAGCATTTCTAAATGTCAACAACGGGACATGGGTAACGCGATAAGTCACGCCCGACGGGCTATGAACAATAAATGTTATAATTATTACTTCATAAAGCTTTTATAAATAATCAAGGGTCGTGAGGAATTGGGCGGAAAGTATGGGAGTTTCGTGAGCGATTATTTTTGAACATTCTCAGAAAATGTGGCCCAGCTATGAATAGATCACCTTTATGAATGTATCCGTAAAGGCCATTAAGGTTTAAAGGTGAATGTGCAACCATTTTCCTGTCAATGGAGATGGGGAGGAATCGATATTTAATAATAAAATAATCTCGGGTAATTCTATAACAGTCGCACGAGGCTAAGCATCGCATCGTCCATCCTCCGTGGCTCAGAAAGCACGCTAAGCAGTCTCAGACAGTTATTACGGATATTTAGAAACTAGACAATCTGAGACCTATCTTGCCAAGATTGGTCTCAGATTGTCTAGTTTCTAAATATCCGAGACCCTGCTTCTGAGTTGCGGAGGTCAGATAGGCAGTCGCTCCCTATATAATTTTTATCTGCATCCGGTTAGACTGAAAGCTGATCCCATAGTTGGGAAGACTGATTCATCATTCTCAAAAAGCGGGTTGTGTGCTCCATGTCAAAAAGCAACAAAATACAATAAAAAATACTGTATTGCTAAATGTCGTTATGGCATTTCTGGAAAGAGGTCCATTAATGACATAAACGTTGTTATTTGTTATCACACAGAAATTTTCTACGTAAAAGTTTCTGATAGATCTAGAACATTTAAATAATTCATCTTCAATCAACATCAGACAGCCTAAGGCAATTTGTAGATATTACCTAGCTGACTAGATATTTATAACATAACAACATAGAGACTGGCATCTGGCAGTGTGTCTCAGTTTCACAAATTAACAATTTAACACAGATGTTGAGACCAAAGTGGAGTGCAGTATAAAATGGTTGCAGACTGTATAAAATGCGGTTACTAAAAGCAACATAAACACAGAAAAATCGGAGGACTTTTTCGCCTTTATAGCAGCAAAAGACACATTGACAAACTGCAACAAACCGACTCAAAAAAACAATATTTTTCCATCTATTAAAAACTACAAACGGACCAACATCTTTTATCTGAGCAATAACAAATCATGGACATTAAAAGAACTAAATCACGTAGTAATGCCGGCCGCTATAATAATAGAAAAGAGGATTTATATACTTAACTAAACACAGGCTTCCCGAAATTAAATCGTTTGTTGTTTTTTGGCGTCTCCTTGGAGCACAGATGATAAATTAATTAATTATGTTTGGTTAATAGGCGGCGCGGGCGCAGGCGGCGTGGTCCCAGTTCGGGAGGATATTGTTGCGTCGTAAATTATGTCTGATTTATTTATTTTAGGCAGTTTTTGGAGGTGTAATTAAAGATTTTGTGTGTGGTGTACGAGATTGTGTATGTGTTGTATTATTTAATTAACAAAGTTTGGATCGGTACCACCTACTTGAAGCAAATACCAGTTAAACTGAAACCATAGGTACGGTCTACCAAAATTCAGCTAAGTATGTTTTGTTAGGTGCCCATTAGGTGCCCTATATTTTTACTCGACTAAGGCGAAGCCAAAAGGCAGGGTTCTAATTTTAGCAGTCTATGTATGTTTGTATTTAAGTATGTTCCTCCGTAGCGCCTAAACTATTCATCCAATTTTGATGAATATGTTTTTAATCGATTCGTTATTATGGCCCGGGTAAAATAAGCTAAAAAACCCACAGCCGGATTACTTTTTTTTACTTTTTGCTTGTATTGTTACGAATAGAATATAGGACCTTAGATATCAAACTATGGAGCAGCTACAGACCGACAAAATATTTACAACTCCACTCTACACTTGCAACCCTTAATTCCTGCCACTGCGAGCTCGCAACTTCGCCATTCAAAAACAACATCGATCAGGACAACCCAATAATAACCCATACATTTTTAATAGACAACCAACAATAATTGACCAACACAGACATACCCGTTCCAATAGGGTTGTCTCATTTCGTGCAGGGATGTTATGGATAAGATACTTCGGATCTGGATACGGATATAGAAATAATATTATACCGATTTCGGATAGTTTCGGTTATTTGATTATTAAGAAATTCTAAAAGTACAACACTAAGACTAGGTATGAGAAAACAATAGAAATAGTAAACAAACATGCAAGTGTTGTGCGCGGCTAGTGTGTCGGGTTGGCCGGTCAGAACAACCTGTCATAAGGTGTCTCATTTAGACTCCTCTCCTAACGGAAATTATCTGAAACTAATATATCGGATTACCTCTCTCACAAAGAGGATGACTGTGTCCCAGGTCCCAGCAGAGGAAACATATAAGGCTGATGTTGATGTTTATATCGAATTCGATTACGGTTACGGATAGATTTTTATTTTGAATATCCGATAGTTCCGGTTACGGCTATGGACCTCCTTAACATCCCTAGTTTCGTGGCCTAATGAGCCGGCGGCGAACGTTTGAAACCCAGGGCTGTCACACCGCGATTAATGCTCGATCCATCAAACTTTAATAGTCGCCCGTCAGACACAAAAAAGACGCCATTTTTTTATTTCCGACTTTTATTGATATTGATTTTTAAAACGTCTTTTGTTTTTTATTAGGTTTTTTTTCTTAATTAGATGTGGTTTGAATTATGTGTTTTTGGGTGCTTTGTAAATAAAAGCTTGTTTATGTATTTTGTTTGATGATTGTCATTTGAATATAGTAGGACTGTGAAGTTTTAAGATCTTTATTTAAATGAAAAATTACGATGGAAGAGAACTTTTTCTAACAATTTTTATTTTTCTGGAATTTTCTAATTCGTGGTTATTTGCTTATCCTAACTTAATATTATAAAGCCGAATGTAAGTTTGTTTATTTCCTTTTCACGCCTTGATAGCTGAATGAGTTTGGATACAACTTCGCATTTGTATAGACCAGGGGGGTGACCACAAGCTCTTAGAGTAAGGTTATTTTGAGCGTGTGTAAGGGACAGATGTATATGACGTGTATACATCTGTCACTTACTCGATCTCAAAATAACCTTACTCTAAGAGCTTGTGGTCACCCCCCAGAACCTGGATTTGAACATATGATACTTTTTATACCGGTATAATGTTCCCGAGGGATAATAAAACACATTTTACGCAGGCGAAGCCGAAGGCAAAAGCTAGTGCTAGACTGTTGACTATCTCCGTGGTTATTTGCTTAGTAAAATAATAATTAATTGCCCTAACATACTCAATTCCTTATAACATTAATTACCGAATAAACCTGTACCGTTCACTTATTTTACGTATAATTTATTTTCACACACACCGCTTTTGGTAAGCGGATATGCGGGCAAATTCGAGTATTCAACAAACATGCGTTTTCAAAGATAATTACATAACAACCCACTCACTCGCAAATCAAACCAAAACTCTATTACTTAAGCAATAATGTCCAAATTCGCATAAACAGTACTTAAATCAACGCAAAATTAATTTGGTATAACATCCAGGAGCCAATTTTCCGTAACTTAGCAACCCTGGCTCATTCGAATTACGAATCATATTTGAATATTACTCACGCACCATCACTAAATTAAACTTTATTAGGTTTGAATAAAGTTGATTTTAGATCGGTTTAAGTGGTCGTAATAAAGACTTGGCGAGACAACACAATTTGAAAATGAAACCTTGATCGCTTGTAATAAGGTTGAATTCAGATTGTTGGGTGGCAACAGGTATGTTAAATGGTATATTTGTTTGCATGGGAAGGTTCCGTACGATATTTTAATATGAAATGTTGACGAAAGTAAGAGGGTTAGCGCTTTTCAGAATGGGAATTGTATCGAATCGATGTATGTTTATCTCGAGAGATTGAATATTGATATGTCAATGTAAAGATATGTTCACGTTGGGTTATTATCCGTGTACGGTTTTATTTTGATTTTATTAGAGGTTCAGTGGGACTTCATTCTTTACCTACAATTACAAATGAGGTGTTCGATTATTTATTGCTGCACTAACGAATTTTCCAACATTAAATTCAATAGTAGGTCCACATTCATACTTACGAGTAACTTTCACAGGAAATAGATTATGACGTAGTTATTTAGTGCTCAGTAGTGTTTTTAAAAACCGATTAAGCAACAAAACCAGTGACGAACAGTAACTTCAACGATTCGTTTCTTTATAGGAACCGGTAATCATACTTTCAAATGAACAAATTCGATATATATTGAAATTATACGTTTGAAAGCATTGTTAACAATCCCAATACTCTGTTCCCAATCATTGCAACTCATGAAAACCAGTATTAGCAGTAATATCTACCAGAAAAGCACCAAGCCAATGAAACTCGACGAGTCCAGCAGCCTTATTACGTAATAAATTCGGCAAGGCAAAGGGCAAAGAATATAAACAATCGACACATCGCGTCTTTCATCTTGCCATGAGATTGTTCGATTGTTCATACTCTTTGCTCTTTGCCTTGCCGAATTCATTACGCAATACGGCTGCAGGTTAACGATTCTACTGTATTTATTCCCGCAACGAAATTTATGAGAATAGAACAGTGGAGGAATAAGCAAATCCTATCAATCATAAAAAAACCGGCCACGTGATAGAAAATCTGATTTATCAATATATTGGTATTTATTGGTAAAGTATCACTACATAGTATAAAACAAAGTCGTTTCCTGCTGTCTGTCTGTCCCTATGTATGCTTAGATCTTTAAAACTACGCAACGGATTTTGAAGCGTTTTTTTTAATAGATAGAGTGATTCAAGAGGAAGGTTTATATGTATAGTAAGAAACGCTCACAGAAGCTAGAACGTAATAATATTAACATTATGACCATATTTCAAGTTCGTAGGTCAATGGGAAGTAAAACATTTATTTGGATCAAGATTGTGTGACAGACGACGGACAGACAGACGGGCAGACACGGGAGTGACAGCAATCGGACTCCGTTTGGACCCTTCGGGTACGGAACCCTAAAAAAATAACATAATGATCTTTATTTGGAGGTGTTATATACTTTGTTGGGGTTATGGTAGATAGATGTCCTAGCTCCTAGAGGACAGACCATTCACTTTTGCTTTATACACCAAGTCTTCATAATCCCTAGTTTATAAATCATAAACAAGATGGCGTTGTCTCCTCGGGTTAATGGGCGCCCAGCAATTAGTAATGTTTGCCTTCCGTTACTGACAGTCGTAACGAGCGGATTAGCTTAGCCGACTGCGCGGAGGAAGTAGTTGTGTTTTGTTAACGATTACTTCGTGAATTAATGGGCTTTTGACGGAAGTTGATTAGTTTGTTTTATCTAAAGTTGTCTGTTGCATTGAGTTATGATTTAATAACATAGGTAGTTATTTTTTTTTTTATAAGGTGGTATTTTGTGGACCAATTCCAATCATTTTAGGGGACATTATTTACAAAAAAGAGAAGTTATTCTGGCACAGTAACAGAACTTGCCTCAGTGACAATATTAACTAATAATTTACTTTTTTAATGAACTAATCTTATTGGATTGTTAGCAGGTAAATTGTATTTTTTGTTTTGTTTCTCTATATGTACTGATCTGGTTCCGAAAATTATTTCATTAATAAAAAGGTATCACTATCCGTCATTTCCAGACTTACTACAAGCTGTTGGCCTAATTAAGTTCCATTGTTCCTAAGCACATTTTGAGGTATGAACTAAAAATAAACCAATCAGCTAGCACGTCTAATCCCAACTGAACAAAACAGACACAATCCCTAATTTCGGCAACACATACATCACCTAATTATGAACCACTTAGAGCCTAATTCGAGCCCGTTGATGTGCGCTCTGCGCAGGAGTGTCGTGTCAGGCCGGGGGACTACAAAAAAGCGCCGCGCCTAACGCATGACATATGGCGTCAATGAGTTTATACAGGACGGTCACAAAAAAAATTGAGCGTGTTTATTTTTCGCACCCAACCATCTATAACTTTAAATGTTTTTTTTTACATGAGTTCATCTAATGTATTTTTTTTCGTAAGTGATCATTCTGTAGAAAAATATTTTTTGTCGTCATGTTTAGTTGAATTTTGTGGCTTAATAAGCAGATGTTTAAGAGCTGCTACTGCCAATATGGTTTACGACAAAACCACTTAAAATGCCAAACTGAATAAACTATGGTATTTATGTATAACACCTTTTGTCACCCAATTTCACGGGAAAAATAAACACTTGTTAATAGGCTTACGACAAAACTAACCAACGGGAAAAATGTTCTGCTTCGTCTTATCGGTGATTCCTAGTTTATATTTGTTTTTACCAAAATTCAGCCAAGAAGTAGGAAACTAAGCAATAAATAATAAAACTGATACATCGATACGGAACTATAAAAGATTCTATACCCCAACAAACAACAGGTAATGTTAACAAAACCCAATATTGTATTTTATTCATATTCATTGTACGAGTAGATACAAATTTTCACCTCCTGAAAAATTTACAATGAATCAAAAATCAACCATAACGCCAAAATCTAGCTAAAATTCAAAACGTATCAAAAATACTGGTATTAAGACGGTACCCTGACCAAAAAATCGGCATGAGATATGAGCATTCCTATTGGTCTAGCGGCTCTGGTGGCGCATGAATTACAGTAGTGAATACGCCCAGATTTTAGAATAAAATCTTTATAAAATCGAATTTTGGTCTATTGAAAAAAAAAAATCTACAAAAAGGTTCGTTATTAAATTTTCTATCCATTAGTGTTAGTGCAAAAAATAATTAATTAACACTTTACGAGGAGATGCATAATATCAATAATTATTTCTCATTTTTATGTTTTTTTTGGAAGGAGCTTAGTGAAATATATACAACATTTAAAAACAAACTAAATCTACCATTTTGGAATCAATATTATGTAGAAATTTTATGTATTTTTATTAATTGATATTTCTTTTTAAATAACGAGTAGATAGCTCCTAAAAACAGCATAAACGACGGCTTGCGCGGCGTTTTGCTCGGGGTACCGCCTTAAGTTGCAGAAACATAGTTAAAAAAGGCTTAGCGGATTAAGTTGAAAAAAAAACATTCATGACATTACCAACAGAATTAATACCTAATCAATAACATCATTACAGGATTCCCCAACACGATTAATAATAATAATAAATTTATTCAAAAAGGCACACAATCCCAGTTATTTAAAATTACAAATTCATAGATACAAATCATCATACATTCATTAAAATTAATACATTGAAACAAAATTCTTTATAAAATAATAATTCATTCATATAAAATACATGGTCAGTAGAAATCATTAAAATTAGTCGATAGTCGTAGTATATATTAAAAGATATTTACCTTCGGTTGGCACTCTGGTGGACGCCGAGCCAATACCTGTGGATCGGACTGGACCAATCCTCACTAACGACTCTTATAAGCTGGTTAGCCGATCCTCGCAAGCTGTTAGAAAAAGATGCTATGCGAGATCGTATGACAGCATAAAAGTCAGGCACCCTCGCCTCAGCGAACATGCTCGACGCACTACAGTATCGCGGCAATCTCATCAAGATTCTGTACGCATTGTTGTACTGCACACGTATTGTACTTATTGTCGACCTTTTAAATGTAGTCCACAATTGGCAAGTATAGAAGCAGAGACAATACGCACGGAACAAAGTCCTTTTGACACCCACGCTGCAGCGAGAAAATCTGCGAGCGAGCATATTGCATCTTATCGAGAGTGCCCTTCTTTCCCGCTCAATGTCGGCGTCATCAGAAAGATCATCAGTGAGTATGTGGCCCAGATATTTAAACCTTCGTACAACCCTCACTGGTGAACCATACAGAAAAACGTCCGGGACTTTCTCCGGTCCCTTACCAGCTCTGAAAACCAACATTTCAGTCTTCATGACATTATAAATCATGCCATGAGAAGCGGCGTAACGTTCGCAAATTTTAAGTAGATTTCTAAGGGCCCTTATTGAGGGGCTAAGGAGGACCATGTCATCAGCGTAGCTTATATTATTGAAACACACGCCACCAACGTGACAGCCGATACCTGCCCTCCCCAGCTCCTCAATAAGTCCATTCACATATATATTGAAAAGGTCCGGAGAAGTCAAACCCCCCTGACGAACCCCACATTCTAACCTATAATCGCTAGAAAGTGCGTCGCCCCATCTAACATTGTTAGTTTGGTTTCCGTACCAGTACTGTAGCATACTTATAATGTCTGAGTGCACCCCCGAGCCGCGCAATTTGTCCCAGAGAATCTCATAATTGACCATTAATGCGCTTATCCTAAAATATGTTACCTTACATTGACTTTTAATAAAGAATTGTGATTTGTAAACAATGCACTCTATGTGAATTCACCCAGAGAACCTATAGCAGAATAGCTGCAAAATATTTTCTTTCTTAACAACAATAACTTCTATCAACAAATCCTAATTTAGCATTCATAGAGAAATCTCTCAAGATCCAACAATCGACAAGTACCCATATCAAGTAAAACTCATCTCTCTATTATTAGAGCAGTTCTCCGTACGAGTTCTGTGGGCTGACGAGGACTCCGTAAACATCGAACTTCAAAGTCGCCGGCAAATGTAGGTACTGCATGAAGTTAATACTAAACATTGAGAGAAATTAGATTAATTGCGTCCGAGAATCTATTAAAATTGTGACGAATGTAATTTATTGTTTTGGCATTACTAACACAGTTTAACTATGTTTTAAGTTTAAGCATAATTGGTGCATGTTGATAAATCAGGGCAGTAGATGCATTTTCTTCTTTCTTCCTATTTGCTAGAAGAATCGTAGTATCCTAGTCCTTTGGCAACGTTTATGGGAGGCCTGTGTTCAGCAATGGCCGTCTTTCGGCTAAATGATGATAATACATCGTGTCTGTATTCCCCGAATACCTTTCGGGGCAGAGGTTCACCCATACATTTATAATTACCCCAATTATGTTGAAATCATTGCCACAGCCATGACATGCATCTGCTGTAATTTATAATGGCATATATATATTGATTTTTTTACTTTTCTTACATAAGTTAAGTTAAGTTAACTACTAACACTATCGGTTAGGGTTAATTTAGTTTGCAAAATCTATTACCACTGTTCTTTATCTTGTAATGTAATGTTTGTATGTCGTTTTGTGGCAATTAAATACTTTTTTTCTTTCTTTTCTTCTTTCTTAATAAAAAATTAGTCCCATGTAAAATAGGTGGATCCTATTGTCATCAGACAGGCACAAATCCAGACTAGTGAGAAAATAAAGAATAAGAAAAATATTTCTCCTTTCTTCCATCACAACTTTTTTACTTCTGAAAACTCTATTAAGCTAAGACAATATTTTCTTTACAAATTCTGAATCAAACAAGAACGCTATTGTATCATTAATTCCACCCATTGTACCTCAGCACTAAATCCAACAAAAACTTAGCTACATCTACATTCCACTTGCAAATCCCACAATGTGCCTACCCTCTTACGCGAAGAGGATCATAAAACAAAACATCCTGTATTCCAACCATTCGTTCTGCGAAAAATGCTAAATGTGAAAAACCTACAAAAAAAATACAGTTCCGCTTTTAAATCCCCCTGTATACTCGAATCCCTGCGGACTGCATAGATCAATAGTACAGTCGCGCACACAATGCAAAAGAGATTTAATCTAGCTGAATACACGGGCTATTTTTGCTTAGTTAGTGAGTCATTTAGAGAGTAGAACTGGATCGTCAATTAGTGTCTGTTTAAGAGCGAGCCACTCTTGTTATAGCGAGACACGTGTCGCAGAACAATTTGTTGAGATAATACTATAATAATTATCATAGAAATGTTCTGCGGAACAATTGTGGGAATGTGTCAATGAGAGATTTGGTTTTCAATGGATGAGTGTAATAAAATTCCGGCTTACCATAATACGCTACGTTTGCACACATATGTTGATGAATGTTGATCGATTGATCTGAAGATTGAAAAAGTAACAGTTGATGAATATTTTGTGCTAATCCCTTTGTTCTTCTAAATTGCAGTAACAAAAATATATTTGACTCAAGGCTTAGAGTATCCGGTTAAATTATTTTTTGGAAAAGTTTTACGTAAGTATTACGTAACCCACTGTGCTAATAGTCCTAAACAGGAAAGACCTCTCCTTCAAGGAAACTTCCATAAAAACGACCACTTCTAAACGGTGTATCTTAGAAAAAATCTCAGTAGCAATATCAACGAAATCTATTTCTTCTTAATCAAAATGAATCAGCTAAAAAAATACAAAATTTAGTGGCAAGCGAGCTCCCGTGACCCGCTCCAAGAAATCGGATCCCCATTTTTTTCACTCACTTTTTTCGTTCGTTTTTGCGTTGCCATCTCGTTAACGATGACATTAGGGGATAATAGACTTCCTATGCGACACTTGGGGGTGGACAGGGTAGTTACTACTCCGTTGGAGACCCCGGAGTGAATTAATTATATTTTTGGGCCTTTTAAGTAATGAATTGGTGTCTATTGGCAAGTTATGTCGTTAAAGTGATTTTAAAGTCATTAAAAGGACAGCAGGGACATTAATTGTTGTTTTATATTTCTGCGACTATAATTTTTTGAAGACGATTTCATTACTGACGAATTAATGTCTATTTCAGACTGACTTTGACCTTTATCACGGCCTCCAATAAACAGGTATTGAACATGGTCGCGATCTTCTCTAGAAGATGTACAGTTCAAGACATTTTGCACTCATTACATCCGCTCATATTTTGTGCCTATTTTGTGAAAAAAAAAAGTGTTAGTAAATATTATTATTTATATCGAACCAAAATGATGAAAACTTTTTGTCTCATAACGAATGCAAATTGTTTCCAAATGATTCTTTAAAAGGTTCGTTAATAAAACAAGCAAGTTATTGCAGGCATTATGTACCTACATCTCATCTACAACCCAAACTATTAATCACACAATTTCATCAAAACAGCCCATTCCCGAATGATGTCGTCTCGAGCCGCCCGGGCGACTGGGCGACTGGGCGACTGGGCCGGCACGTCACATAGTTTTAATTACTGGCACCATGTGTGACGGCTCACGTCGCGGGGGCCCATCCATCTGCCAGCCACCGCGCCGCACGCCACCACCGTGATAGTATAATTATCTAAGAACGTTTAATGTAATGCTCTGAGCGATGGCCGACGATTTATTTTAAAAAAATCTAATGTTTGTGTTAATTTGTTGGTCGTTATAATAAGTTGAGCTAAAGAAGAAATGTTTAGTAATTAATTGTGGTGCATTTTTTATTTGGGGCAGATCTTTGTCCACTAGTGGGATAACATAGGTTGCAAATAAAAGAAGTTTTAGGGATAGTGTAAGTTTTGACGGTTATAACTCACAAATTTATCATTAGGTAATGGAAAGTAGATAACTTATTGATGCTACAAAAAATTACAAGACTTATTTGCCTTATCCAAGAGTAAACACTAGACATAATGTAAATAAAATGTATGTAAAGTTATCACCCATTCGTATTTAAACTCGCTTACTCGCTCCCGCTTGTCACTTAGCCCACACGCCGAACAATGCGACAACGTGTGGGTTACATTCGAAAACGTTTAAATTCAGAGATTTCGTGGAACACACGACACGACAGAGGCCGCATTAAGTGATTTGTACAATAATAATTATGTATTACTTCATTTTGAAGAACCACTTGTGTGCGTAGATGTACTTTTATTTTGTTTCTGTATTTCATTGGATTAATGTTCGTGTATTGTTTTACACATCAATGCTAAAACGTTACAGACATTCAATGCCATTTTGTGGCGCATGGTAAATTACAACCATGAGTAACTTTAAAATCATACAATTATTATTTATTATATTTAATCCTAGTTTCTTTTTTGTTATTTTAGACTAATAAGACTTTAAAAGAAAAAAAGAACTTAAAAAAAAACTTATACTTCGAGTTAATTAGAAGCTCCTCTTCTTAACCGGCTGAAACCCAAACGCGATTAGACGAAAACATTTTTAAAAGACCTAAAACATAAAAAATAACTAACCTGTGTTTCAGTCACATTCAGCAGCTTAGCCATATCAGCTCTCTCCCCAGAAGACAGGTACTTCTTCACCTCGAACAGTTTCTCCAGCTCGAAGATCTGCCTGCCAGTGAAGGTAGTCCTGGCCTTCTTCCGTCTACCGACTCCTGACTCCTCTCCCTCTTCGCTGGTGAGGGAACCTTCTCCTCCGAGGGGAGATCTGACATCTTCTGTTGACTTCTTTCGCTTTATCAGCTTGGATGGATCTGGAATGAGAAGGTGTAAAGAAATTAAATTGCTGAAGTTAGCAACATATCTAGAGCTTTATAATAATGCAGATAAAGTAAGTCTTGCCCAGAAGCATAAAGGTTAAAACTACAGTAGATTAAAGACATAAATAAAATTACTTTATTTCATATAGTGTAAAGATACGACCAAGGGTGTAAAAACAACCCCTGACAGCCGTGTTTCTGGATTAATTAGGTACCCAAGGGAACTACACATTCTATAAAATTGGGCAACCAGAGCCTATTGCCATGTCCGGTTGGACTCCAAGCTGTGACTGAGAAATTCCAGATGGAAAAACTCAATAGTAAATTGCCCGACTCGAGCATCGAACCCGCGACCTCATGCTCAGTAGCGCTTGCGACCACCTTAGACCAACGAGGCAATACCTTCATACTTACCTGATTAAATGTGGGTGTACTAATAAAATAGACAAAAGACAAAAAATCTTTATTTCAACTAGACCATTAAGCGGCCATTTTGAACGTAAAAATAAATAAATAAATAATAATTGATTCTACCGTCCATTTGGAAAAGTAGCTTGTTATGGAGAAGAACGGGCAAGAAACTCCACAATTACTCTTATAAAAAAAGTGTTTTACAGCATTTACAATACATAAATTCATATACGTGAGGACGATGCACTCAGCACTACTGTACTACATATAGGTATAAAGTATTACAAGCACTAACAAATAAATTCCTTCGTTTGATAAATAGGAACATGGTTCTCACATAGTTACAAATATTGCAAACATTCACCAACAACGGTACAGTGTGCGGGTCAATTTCTTAATAGGTGCACTTCTGCCTAACCTTCCGTTAATACTGGCGTGGTGTTAAGTTGCCCACAAATTACAAAACAAGAAAATGTTTCGTATCTCACTCTCACTCTCAAATATCCACGTAACTCCAAAGATCTGTTAACCCACCGCGTGCGCACACGCATCCCGACCTCAGCATGACCAATAAAAGAGCCCATTACAGCTTCTATTAGACACATAGCGTAAATCAAAGGGGACGGTCATTAATTGCTTCTTGTAAATCTGCCAGACGACAACATTAGTGTTTAGGATACCGATTTATATTGCTATTGCTGTGGCGGGGAAGGGTTGAAACTTATTCTTTTTGAGTCGATGCAAAACTCTTTAAGAGGAAATGCGGTCGCAGACATCAGACGGAATATCCTAAGTAAAATGTCATAATTCGAGATTTGGCTCTCGCCTATTTCCTCTTTCAATATCGGACCAATTTAAAAGAAATGCCATAAACTGAAAAAATATATATACATATAGGTACTGTGCCTCTATGTTTTCCTCTTTTTAACCCCCGCCGGAAAAAGAAGGGTGTTATAAGTTTCACGTGTGTTGCTGTGTATCTGTGTGTATGTGTATCTGTGTGTCTGTCTTTGGCACCATAGGGCCTAAACGGATGAACCGATTTTGATTTAGTTTTTTTTTTGTTTGAAAGGTGATTTTGTCGAGAGTGTTCTTAGCTATGTTTGATTAAAATCGGTTCGTCGTTCAAAAGTTATGGGCGTTTTACTATTAAAATCGGGGTGTTTTCGCAAGATAAATGTGTCGAGGGTTTTTAAAATTTTGAAATTTTACTTGTATTATAGAAGCAACCCTCAAAAATGCTCAAAATTGCGTTATCAACCTAGCTGTAGCCCTAGTGTACAAATTTGACAAATATAAATGAAAAAAGAAAAACAAAGAAGAACAACATATATCTTTTTTATTCAATTTATGGAATATCTTTTAAATTTGACCAATACTGGATGAGGAAATAGGCGAGAGGCAAAACTCGAATTATTACTTTTACTAAGGAAATTCAATCGGAGCTCTCTGCCCTCATTTCCTCTTAACAAATGGCGTCAAGTGCCATACATGTCCCTTATAGCGCTTAATCGGTTAAATATTTTGCTAAAATAATAATAGGCTAACATAGAGCACACAACCAGAAGGCTAAAAACAACACATTACACTAAGGTCCAGTAGAATTGAGATTTTGGAGTCAGAACGTGTCAATCCCTATTTTAATGCCAAAGTTTTCATGGTTGATGGTTAAAGTAAAGTTTGAAAAATCATCATCAGCCTTATAATGTTCCCACTGCTGGGACACAGGCATCCTCTTTGTGAGAAAGGTAATGGTCCTCAACCCACCACGCGGGCCCAGTGCGGGTTGGTGGATGTAACATGTCTTCGAATTTTTCATTCTAAGGCATGCCGGTTTCCTCACGATGTTTTCCTTCACCGTTTGAACTCACGACCTACGACACGTAAGTCAGGGTCATTACCACGTTTGACAAATACCCAACGTCAAATCCTTAATTCAGAATTCAGGGGTTATAAGAAAACCAGAATCATGGGAAGATTCTTATCCCAAGCTTTATAATCATCGTAACAAATTCCTGTTCAGCTAGTTTTATACGAAACTGCTTTTACCACCAAGCAGTATGTTATCACTCTTGCATAACGATAGGAAATTAACAATTTAAGTAGAGTTAAAAGATATTCAGGGTATATTTCCGAAAAAGAGTCCGAAAAAACACATTCATCATATGAGTAAGTAATAGAACAGGGCTTTCAAAAAGTTATCTACCCGGTAATAATATGTGAATATACCCTAGTTTTGTGAAACAGGCCGTCAATAGTTTAATGATATAATAATACAGCTGAAAAGTGATCGCCGCAGATTGTAGTGCATGCTGATGCCAAGTCTTGTACAAATGAAGCAAGTATTTTAATTGCCGCGGACGACTCGAGCCCTAGTCGAGGGTGAATCGATTGTGGCTGCTAAGTCAACTCAATAGACGGATTTATGTTTATTTTATTGCGGTATTTAATTACTGAGATATACTTAAGATCTGTACAATTAATGATCGTCGAACAGATAGAGTTACGATACTTACCTACTAAACAATTTTATCTGCGCCAGATTTGACACTTGAAGGGCTGTCTTTATTTGAAGTTAAAAAAATTGAGTTAAGACACAAAGTACGTAAGCGGCGGCGCGCAAGACGTATATTAGTCAGATTTATAGTTTCTTAACAAAAACTTTTTTACAAAAAAATACTATCTACCAAAAAAAAAACTTTTTTACAAAAACATTAAAAAAAACTTTTTTACAAAAAAATACTACCGACTTCGAATGGGTCGGTTAAAAAAGTCGCTGATATTAATAATACAATAATTAACTACAAAGTTCTGATTTTATTTTCTTTACAACGTAAATTAATAATTTACTACCAATTGCTACCAACATACTTAGACTCACACTAAACACCAAAAATAACTTACAAATGGCGTCTGAAAATAGTCACAAAGTATCGTTTATATTATATGTGTCCCGGACATCGCGAGATCGAGTGAAATATCGAGTGTTTACAATGTTAGTACCGTTAATTCAGCAATTTATCGAGACGTTGCTTATTCTTGGTATTGGCACAGAGTAAATAGATACAGAAGGTCCATCCTTCTTGGTTGTTTGCTCTCTGCCGAGGCATAACTTTGAACCATCTCCAAGTAAGCATATACCGAATCAGGCTGCAGCCTCTAACTGCTAATTGCGTCCAGCCATCTAGCCAGTTCTCTGCCTTGAAGCTTCACACAATAGGCAAAAACGCACACAATCATGACGGGTATGTAGTAACAGCCGCAAGCGTCAATCGAGCACGTTAAGCTACATATTGTGTATGTTGAAGACAGTCCGTGGATGGGTGACTATCTTTACCGAGACCCCTTCGTGGTTGTTAAGGGCGTTGGACTCGGATGCCATTAGTTGTATCTTTTACAGTCATTACGGGTCTTCAGATGCCGAAAGTCACACAACCAGTCCTACCAAGAGATATGCTATTAGTCAGTAACAATTAGCAATTGATTGTAGAGGGATTGATTGTAGTCGCTCCATTAAAAATATTGGAATTCAGATACTGGTTGTACTATTTATACTAGAACCCGATTCCGTTACTAGGCAAGGGCTAGAGAGATTTTAATATAAATAAAGCAAACCTGAAATTATAGTTAGCTTAATGTAAGTTTGTGCTCCATCGGTAATTGGTAATTGCTGCAAGGTACACAGTGCAAGGATATAAGGAACAAATAAATAAATAAATAGAGCTGGCCTTCTGTACCTATCTACTCCGTGGCACTGTTACCAGTGCAATGTTTGAGGATAAAATATCAATGCTCTTTGTTTTGAAATGTCATATTTTAGAAGATTGTGTGGGCGTTTGAAGTCCCGTGTAGCTAATAATATTTGCTGTGAATCATATTTGGGTTTTGGCAAGTTTTCGCAGTACGTATAAATTTTAGTACTTTATAGAGATACCTTCATCGGGTAAATTGAATCATCTTGAAGTATTTTGACGATTAAAGGTTCACCGATCACAGAGATTTGTCTAAGCCAGTGCCTGAATCATATTTAATATTGTCCTAAAAAAGGGTTTGGATCATTTAGTATCAGTTTGATTTGGCATTTCTTTCATTAGTTGCGTTTTTTATTGAGCTATAGATCATCTATTTAGCCCTTACTCTACCACGGGTCGTAAACTTTCATAAGATTCAGTATTCAAATAAAATCTATGATATAACGACCTTGAAGAAACTTCCACTTTACTGGCCAATTTCTATGAGCAGTCCTATAAGGGTTATATTTTCCAGCAATTTTGATTGCAGTCCTTCAATAACCTCCCAATATTACACGCAAATATCTTCAAAAATAAACTCACAAAATACACCGCTTGTAATAATTTTGTCGTGAACATTCTGATATAGAATTGGATCCGAAATCTGCAACATATTTCAGTCGCTTTAGCCCGCTCTATAATATATTGCGGCTGAAATATTATGAGTCATAAATTCAACGTTTAAAGGGATATTAAATGGTGTTCCATGATCGTTGGGAGCTTCACTGATTGGGGAAATGAAGACGATTTTGTTGTCTTTGTTTTAATTAACCGACTTTGCCATACCGAACGAGTTACCAAGTCAGCATACTTAGCAGAGGCAGGTATATACCTAAGTTATATCTAGGTTATCAAATAAGAAGAATATTTGCAAAATACTTGAAGCGAGGGATGAGATAAAATATTGTTACACAGAACTGGAATCGTTGTCTATTATGAAATCTTCCTTTGTACCATTCTCTGGCACTTGACAATAGATATAGTATGCCTTAACGTAAATATACCTTCAACTTCTAAACAGATTCTTTGTTCAATATAAAAATACAGTTTAGTCCGAAAATAATCTCAGTACAATATATTATAATACCATACTAATATTTTAAACGCGAAAGTAACGCACCTGTCTGTTTGTTACTGTTTCACTTAACGACAGAAGAGATTTGGATGAAGCTTGGCATATGGGTAGATCATGTTCTGGATTGGGACAAAGGATACTTTTTACCCTCGGAGTAATATTTCCGTGATACAATTTTCGGCATTCCCACGGGCGATGTCGCTGGCAGAAGCTAGTACCTACTTTATATTACGAAATTATGATTTATTTCTTCGACCAAACTTACTTCTGTATCCTTTTAACATTCTTTACAATACAAAACAATTACCTACATGATATAGTAAATACAAATGATTGATACATAGACAATCTTCTAACGATTAACAAACGAGTGAAGCCGGGAGCAAAAACTTACGTAACAAGTAATGTAATATACATTAATATGATTAATGACGGTGTGTGCTGGGTGTAGGCCACCCGCTCTATGTGATGAGTGGCGATAGGCGATGGATGGAGGAAAGGAAGGAGGAAAGTGGATTTAGCTAATTAGTTAGGCCCCATGATAACCTAACCTGGTGATCATGGTGACTATATGATACTTTGATTCAAGGCAACATGCTATATTTCTTCTAAGTATATTAGTATAGTTGACGATATTTGATCACGCAGCAGTTTTACAATGAGATGGACTGATGGAATCAAAGCTAAAATTGTCTGTCATTTATCTACACGAATACACAAGGAAAGCAGCAGTTAGACAAGAATGGCGCTGCATAATCAAGCGAGGTTTGAGGTAAACCTCCACGACCGCTCTGTCAAAAGTGTACAGACTGATCAAGAAGAAGAGGTCAATTTAGGCTGTTCCTTAAACACATCTAAGACAGACCTCCAAGTTGATAAAGGCTTTAGGAAACCATTGGGGAGAAGCAGCCAGAGTAAGAATTAGGCCCATAGCTAATCGGTAAGTACATGAAGAAAACAAATGTGTACCTAGGTACTTTCTAATAGAAATAATTACAAAAAGTACACCTAAAAATTCATAACAGCATAATAATTTTATCAACAGTCCCCAAGGTCGGCTTTGACTAGACTTACAATTAAACAGATAATCTGATTAATGAGTTTATAAACAGCAGATGCAACAGTGCGCCACCCACGTAATATCATTGCGTACGTGAGAAAGCTCGTTAGAGCATCGTAATGTGAATGTCTATACTGAGGTAAGGTACAGACCATGGTGGGATCAGTTAGCGATTTGTTGATGCCTAGATATGCCTAACAATCTTTTGTATTCGAGATTGCGAGGTTATTGATTTGCAGATAAGTTTCGGAAAATAGGGAAATTTTTCATTTCTGTCTTTAAGTTCAATTCTGGGCAAATCAGTTAAAAGATTTATGTCAATTTTGCTGTATTATTTTTAACAACATTCTTCTCTTTACTCTGTGTATGTTGCTGTTGTGTTGTACCTATGTCGAATAAATTATTTCTATTCTACATATTCTAACAAAGTGATTGGAAACAGATATACATATGCTATACTAACACCATGTTAAGCATTGATTATTTCAATCAAACTGAGGAGTGCATCATATCATGCTACCCCCTAACTATTCTGAGGTTTTCCCCGGGTTCAGAAAAGAAATCATCGCCGCTGTCCAAATAAAGTCCAAGCGATGCGGTTGGCTGTTGAACATTGATTTACCGAATCACAGCCGCGCGTTTGGCACTATGTTCCATTAATTTTGCGATATTTTTCTTGTCAGAAACTGACCCTTGCTAACAAATCTAAAGCATAAAAAGTCCTAAATGCTACAAGTAACATCCTACCCGCTTCCCGCTCCGCTCATCACCTAGCCCGCTCAACAATAAGACCGCTGACACACCACTGAGTCACAGCACATCATATCGGTTACAAGACTACCAGGAACTGCATCACGTTAGCATTATGTTAGCGTTATGCTAGCTTAGTACATGTGTAACTCTGCTAACGGCTAATTGTTTTATGTGGCTTGACATGACAATTGTTTTGCTAATCAGTTCTTGGGACGTGATTTGATTAATCGCGTTATATACTTTTTAACCGACTTCCCAAAACGGAGGATGTTCTCAATTCGGATGATTATATATATTTCATTTGGAACTTTAATAGAGTTTTTATTTGGAACTTTGTAGTGTTTTTATTTGGAAGTCGGTTGTATTTTTTTGTAAAAAGTTTTTAGTCAGTATCCTATGGAGGTATGCGGAACGAGGTGTAAAGTCCCACAAACTCCATTGAAAAGGGAAGATATCCGACCAGACGGGTGTTGTGACTGGACAATTGCTAGCCTGATGGTTGTTGTCAGGCCGTTGTACATGTTTAAATCACGCGGAGAACTTTCATTGCGCGATGTAGGATTTTTGTGACGTCAGCTAATTTTTGTAGTTCGATAAAGCGGCATAGATATTGTTACAATCTATAACTTAAACCTTTTTTTTACAAGCTTGTATTTAACTTGCAATGTATGTATGTAAGTGTGTTCAGGTCAAAATTAGCAACTGAATTTTAAAGTAGTTATCCTCCAACGATTAAGATGAAATTTTGCATACACGTTTAGTTTGGATGACAAAGCAGGAAGAAATTCCTAGTGTAGGGCAAGGTTCAATAAAAAAAATAAAAAGAATGATCAGCTAAATGACGTCATTCTTAATCCAATATGGCGGACGGCCCAAGATGGCGGACTAGTATTTTTATGTGCACAGCCACGATATCGGTATCAAATGAAAGGGTTTGCTGAAAAAATACGTAAAAGCTTGTTTTAACTTATTTTTTTAATGAATAATTTTATTAATTCTTCTATAAGTTACGTCCTATAATTCGACTACGTCAAGGCCTTCATTGGTAGAAAGGTATACTATAGTTAAGACTACATGAAAATGAGACTACCTACTATTTTATACCGAATCAATGCACGGTGCCTTTAGAACGAGAACAAACCGCAGGAAACCATTTCTGCTGGAAATAGGCCTCTCCTGAACGATGCCATTCAGATGTAGTTTATAATCAGCAGATGAGATTACCTTATTGACGCAAATGTTAATCGGACGAGTATGAATGAAGTGATCTGACTGACTCACACGTCCGTTGCTTGTAGGCCGTCATCATTACTCATGCGGTATTATTGCACTTTCCAATATGGCATAATGTATCGTGACAGGACAGAAATTGCCGGAAGGATTGCAATTACATGTGTACAATTTATTTAGATCCCGTTTTTCTTTAAGAACTAATTGTAAACCATCCTATTTTATATTAAACTAAATTTTGCACTAAAACTCAGAAATCACGTTAACCCGTTGGTCTCGGCTACAATGTCTTCATGTTTGCGAGTCGTTACGGGTAGTTAGAACCTAAAAATACTGGACACTAGTAGCTGATAGCCAAGGGGTATTATGTTACCCAGTTACTGGGTTGTGGTCGTTGTGGAGGCCAGACAGACTGTCGGTCAATGTAAAGTACTGGTACTCAGTGTATCTGGATAGACTGCCGACCCCAACAAAGTTGAGTTAAAGCGGGGCAGATTGATTCACTATGCAGTCTCAAATTGTGAAAACTACTTAAATAGGTACCTTATAGAGACATGTCAGTTAAACTTTAATAAAGCTTGCTGGATTAATTTCAGCCTAGATTAATGGCAGTAACTTTGTAGGCAATAATACTAATGGAGTTCTAAAGGAGTTTTCTGTATAGTACCTATAAACGGACAGCCCACTTTGCAGAAGCTGTTTTAACGCCGAAGAATCAGCCGCCCACATAATCGTGGCCTGCGAGGCCGTGGCATCTCAACGCGAAGAAATCCTCGGACCAGAACCTAAGACCTCGCCTCTCGTGAAATCAGTGAAGGAAAACATAATGAGGTAACCTGGTCTTTATGGATAATGTAAGCTTGAAATCGCCAACCTACCTTGAGCATCCGTGCTGATAAATGCTCATGCCTTCTCTAAATGAGAAGAGGCTTTTGCCCTGCAGTGGGACATTAACAGGCTGGCGTTAATGCAGATCCGGAAAACCTCACAACTGTTAAACATAGAGTCACAACAACCAAAAACCGCGTGAAAAAAGACATCTTGCGGAACTCTCAATAAAACTGTTTCAGAATCAAATAAAGCGCCCGTCCATAAACAATATAAACATAGCGAAAGAACCGCGCAATAAAACATGTCTGTTTGTCTGTCAAGCTGACGGGGAAGCGTAAATCTGTGTTGTTGAGGAGCAGGATGTGACACACCTGGGCGTAATGGATGGGCTTGTGAAATTAGGTGAAGGGATTCACTTTCTTGTAACGTTTTTATGAAGACGGGAGTTTATAGTTAAAGATTAAGGGGCTATAAACTATACATTGTGAATAAAGAGAAAATTGAGGGGCTATTAGTAGCTTGCTATAGATTCATCTTCACTGAATATCAGTTATATGCACACTGTCATCTAGGACTTTGGTCCTGTGAGTCCAAGTATCCTTTTATAGACTGATCTTGCCTGAATTTTCAAGTTTGAAGTTCTTTACAAATTGCGACCTACAACTTAGGTCCTAACAATAACGATTCTCAAACCGAGATTTTTTCAGAGCGATCTCTTACGCTATTATATAGAGCCGACAAACATACCATTATGTTTGTATAACAGCCGTTACCTTTTACTTTACTTTGTTTATAGATATTCTCATTTGAACCTCTGCTCAAAATAAGAATATCAATATTTTACAGTAATATTATCGCTAATAACTAATACAGTAATATATTAGACACAGTAAACTACTAATAATACACAAGACGGCAGAAAATCTCACGAAACACCGCCAATATGCACTATAATCGCAAGAACGGAAATTGGCTCTAAATACCTCCAATACTCGTAATACCATGTCATTAAGAGCTGAGCTAAACGTACCAGCTGGCTGACTCCAGCAGCTCAACGGTAGGAGGCACTTAATCACTCACAGGTTTACGTGGTTCCCATGATTTATTGCCCAGTGTTTGTTTAGGAATAAATTAACTTTTCTGCTTAGTTTCCAACTGATTGAAGTTAATATGGAGTTTTTAGGAGTGTTTCGACATTTCCTTTGGGTTGGTTCAGGGAAATATTGGTTGGTGGTAGCTTGAGGTGGAGATAAAATGATGCGTATTTGTTTTACTGAAAAATACAACTGTAAAAGATCCCAGTGACAGGAGCAATGAAACGTTTCTATATAAACGTAGAACAATATTACGAAAACTCACCGTCGCATTGTCGTGTTGTACCTGCCTGCGGCAGTCTTTAATATCTAAACACTAGCAAATTCTCCTTAATTGTGGGTATGTTTACAAACATCTACAACATCTGTCTTTATCTGTAGACAGTGTCGTGGTGGCCCAGTGGCTAAGACCTCGCCTCTCGTGCTTGAGGTCGTCGTGTCAAGTCCGGGCAAGTACCAATGTGACTTTTTCAAATTCATATGTACTTTCTGAGTTTATCTTGGACACCATAGGCAACCGGTGAAGGAAAACATCGTGAGGCAAACTGGGCTTATAATATAGTTAATGTAAGTCTGAAATAGCCAAGTCAGAGGCCTGTGGGGTTCCCAGAGGTTGCTTAATTAACTGTGTCGCCAGAAGTGGCCATATCCTCACACGAAATGAAGAAGGAGATCTGTAGGCCATACAAATACTATTTTGTTCCGTGCAGGAATCGAACCCGCGAGTCCGCGACACGCAGCGGAGCACCCAATCGCTTAGCAACTGCGCCAACCGTGCCGTCAATTCTTAACATAATACTATGTATGAAAAGCACCTCATCATCTGCCCAGCCTCTACCCAACTATGCTGGAGTCAGCTTCGGTTGCAACAAAACACCGGTATTTCGCACGCAGTCAGCCAGTGACTGCCTACCCAACCACCACGGCTTACATAACTGAAAATATCATCACAAAGACAAAATCCCACATAACTCATCACCACCTCACCACAGGAAACCAGCCATAACCCTCATCCAAACCACTAATTAATCTATCCTAGCGGGACTGGTAGGAGCGAGGCAGCGGAGCGGAGCGAGGAAGTAATGCGGACCACAGGCTTATTACGTATCTTTTGCAAGAGCAAAACGATAGCGATTTTTGCGAAAGAATTGCTCTTCCATACAGAAGTTTTAGAGTTGTAGGTGGTTTTTGTTTTTAAATAAGTGGCTTTGACAAACAGCGAGCGATTAACAAACGATTGTGTAGGACTTACCATACCTACACTGCAGGTAATTCCGACTTTTATGACATAAAGCGTTTGATCGCTATCGTTTTGCTTTTGCAAAGGATACGTAATAAGCCTGCGGATTTGCGGACTATCTGACCATTGATGCGGAGCAGAGTAGCGGACTATGCCGAGCTAGGCCGCGTTCACGCGACGAGTAATTTTAGCGGACGGCTGTGGGAGATCAGTTCAGTTATACGCGAAATGTTGCCACTTTTCCGCTCCGTTTCCTCGCTCCGCTGCCCGGTTTTGTATGATTTTTTTAAATTAGTTCCTAAATCCCTGTCCACTGAAGCGGAGCGGCGATTTCATGCAATACCATTGGCCAATATTGGCACAGCTACGCTCCGCATCGCTCCTCTCCTCTCCGCTCCAGTGGAGTCAGCCTTAACCCGGTAATAGGCCCCTTATACTCAGTAATAAGCACGGCACATAAATAAAACAAACTGTAAACTGGAAGTGATCTTTTGAAGTTTGAAGTTAATTTATGGCACAAAGAGTTGTGGTTCTATGTCACCCATGGGATTGGTGTCTTTATTGTGATTATGGAGCTGGCAGAATGCCGGGTTTCGGAAGCCGAAATGATAGTGGTACCCATAGATTTAGTATGTTTTCGGTGGTACCTACGATTATTTTGTTTCTTATTTTATAATAATGATGTTTGATAGAAATAGATAGCTGAATGTAGGTGCGTATTGTAGCAGGTTTATGGAAAGCTAAAACATTCTTAAGTTTCGGAAAATGTCGAAGAAACCGGTAATTTGTATGTGCTATACCTACATATAAACAACAAACAAGGAAATATATATATTCCATCAGGTAAGATAGTGGTCAAGCGCAAAACCATCAAGAGTAAAAATATATATATGATAAATAATAGAAAAAGCATTATTGCCATGGTGAAGAGGTTGATAAAGAGCGTGGTGATTGAGAAAAGGGAGTTCTGTGCTCGTAGCTCATCAGTGATAATTAGAAGGCTAACTAATATAAATCTCGTCAGTAAGAAGCTCTACAATTCTCATAAGTTTATAACCCTTATAAAAGCGATCTACTCACAAATGAGCTAAATAACTTCAGAAAGAAGCAATCAGCATTAATGACTTATTAACAAGTGTTAAATTAGATTACATTACAGCATCTCTGCTGCCACTAGATCGAGCCAATCACTGGCTTATATTCGCAACACTAATAATATCGAGCACCGATCGACTCCATTCAGCCTCCATAATCGATTAGGCGCCTCACTTGCGAAACAACCGCTACTAAATTTATCGATTCAATTTAACGATCATTTTATATCGATTAACCGTTATTGGATAACGATACTAATTATTATTAACATTATTACGGCTCATCACTTTGATGGTGACACTACAATTGATCACAACCTTAAGACTAAAGTCACTAAGTTTAATTTTCTTTGGTGGTGGTGAGTATACATAGATCATAATATAATGATAAGTTTTTAGACTGGATAGTGCAAACATTATTACCGATTATTAATGTCAGTGGGTAGTACTTTTGTGTATACTCACAACTCCAATGAAAATAAAACCTTAGCTTTTAAGTTACTGGGTTTAATTTCATTTGGTGGTGTGAGTAGACATAGATATAGTTTAGGAAAGGTTTTCAGACTGGATAGTGCAAATATTATTACCGATTATTAATGTCAGTTATTTGTGTCGGACGACTTTGTTGAGCGTTTTATTAGCTGATGCTTGTGTGATGAAATGTTTAAAGTATCATTATGATAGGTTAGCGGTCTATTGCGAAAATAGGACTTTATTTATATAGAATGGGTCGTGTTGGAAACTCTCTCGTCCATTCATCGTTCAATTTGTATGGAGACAGTGTAATAAATTGGTAGCCATTAATTGAACATTTTATCATTTTCAATGGACATTGATGTGTTTGCTAAATCGGTTTATATTGTGTAGACGAAACTATCAAGAAGTCTCAAGACAAGGTAATTTTACGTGATTTATGAATGCTTTTTCAACTAGATATCACAAGTAGTGATCTACCCTGGATTTGCCTGATGTATATTTACATTACATGTAAAGGATACGTTAATCTGGAACCAAAAAAAGGTACCATACAAATGGTGAGAGTTTTTTTCAATTAGTGTGGTTCCGTAGATTACCCTTTCTCATATAAACAAATTATAATATGAGTACACCACCTACAGGAATCTGTCCATTCTATATATATTTTCTATATATATTTCTATATATATTTCACAATTTGTCTGAATATAATATATTCAGACAAATTGTGAACCTCCTCGTTTTATTGAAGGCTTTTGCTGAAGTCTTTTGCTGAAGTTTGCGAACCCTGAAAAGGATATCAATAATGTAATTTTCATCACAGAAGAAATCATTCTCAAATAACTTAGCAGACACTATCATTTGCAGCCTTCCCCAGCCTAAATCCCAAAACAATGGAGTTAGAAACTCATCGAAGGCTCGAAATCGGCTCGAACCGCAACCATGTTCCTAACTTGTAAGTTGTGCTCAACTTAGCTACTTCATGTCTCGTCTCAGATCCAGACAAACCTAAGCACAAGCTATTAGGATAGAGATTGATGGAATCTGACAAAGTTTATATGATTTTAAATAACAGTTTCTATCTTATTATAATTAGGCATATCATAGTAGTTATTATGTTTTTTTTTTATATGCTCACGTTTTTTTGTGACAAATAACCAATTTTTAAAGTGAAAACTTATTTAGCCGGCTTGAGCCGTGAGCGAATGATCTTAAGGGCAAAACTTTTGAGTTCGCATCAGCGACATGCTAACGTGACAGCGTCATTGACATGTTTTAAGTTTACACTTGTGTCCCCAGTTCCCCTGAGTGCTTATTTCTTTCTCTCATTTATTTCTTACTTTTTCTATGGTGACTTTCTAAATACTTTTTATGCTTTGCGTGACATAAATTACTTAAAAAACCGGCCAAGTGCGAGTCGGACTCGCGCACGATGGGTTCCGTACCATTAGTGCAAAAAACGATAAAAAAACACGTTTGTTGTATGGGAGCCCCACTTAAATATTTATTTTATTCTGTTTTCATTATTTTATGTGTTGTTATAGCGGCAACAGAAATACATTATCTGTCAAAATTTCAACTGTCTAGCTACCACGGTTCATGAGATACAGCCTGGTGACAGACAGACAGATAGACAGACAGACGGATAGTGGAGTCTTAGTATTAGGGTCCCGTTTTTACCCAATTATCGACTCTAATAACGTACTAATTAATTCACCAATTAACGATCGATCGATAGATTAGGGTTTTTTACGGTTTCTTAACTGTGTCTTCGACTCGAGGTAGAGAAATAACTTTATTAATGATTCCGTAATTTACTCATTCTTTCTTCCGTTCTTTGATATGGGAAATTTTTATTTGTTTGTTTATATAATAGTCAACATCTCTATCTAAAACTTATATTGTGAAGAAGAAAAGAAATCTGGAATATTATTTACTATAAAAGAAAGTTACACATCATATATGTGGAACTTCATGTGGCATAACATATGCTTCTTATTCTCCAGGAAAATGCAAGGTTCCTGCCGGAAAGGTTAGTTTCGAGATACATACATTTTTGGTATATAAACTGCTACATAAGCAAACTAAGTCCTGTGTTGTACCAATACACTATCTTCCTCTATATCACACTTCAGTGCCTCAACACACAGACAGACGAATTAAACTAATAACGTCGTGATATGGCTACAGCTGCGAGCTTGATTTATGTCTCTGCCGACACCGAGCACGTAACACCGTGAAGATTAAAGAGACCTACCCCCGAGGGACTAGGCAGGAATTAAATTAAATTTAGTTAATGTTTTGTGGCTATTTTTGTTTCAGTTTTGAAGTTTTTCGGGTAATGATGGAAAGGGTGGGTGAATTGTAACGGAATTAATGTTTTTTTTTTACTGATGACTATAAATGCGGAAGAGTGAGTTTTACCTGTCTTTTTACATTCATAATAACCGTCTGCAACAAACTAAAATGCTCCATACTGACAAGTAATTTTTCAAGCAGTCTGATACTATTTGTGGCATAAATTTTAGTTCAATTACCGATCTGATGAAACCAACCTAATCAGTCTCTGTCGTATAAAAACTATTTTCAAGGAGACTCTAGAGTGAGTACGCTGAGAGATATTTTTTCAGATTCCCTACTTGGAATCTGTGGTTTCAGTCTAATTTCGAAAACTGCTGTGAAAACACCAATATCGGTGACTTTCAGTCTCCATATTAATGTATTCTATCTACTTACATAAACTTATAATTTTGCTTGCATTAAAAAACAAAAAATTATGTATGTACAAAACAGAAAAAAATATATTAAAGGCTGAATTATTCAACGAAAACAAACTACCAACTTACGCTTTACCAATCTTATAATAACCCAACAACATCAATAAGTGCTAAAGGACAAAATAGAGTGGTAATGGCCTATCAGCAGCTTTGTTCTATTTGTGCAGAGCCGCGGCGCAAAACGATGCGCACACGCTTATTTTGACGTGCCTTCATTATCGATGGGTGGTTAGGGACGTGTCACGTGAGTAGGGGGAGCGAGGCTGGAGATTTTCATATCGATAGATTTTTGGGGGAAAGAAAAGTATTTGATGTAATTTATGGATATGAGGAGGTTAAATAAAATTAATTTTATTTATTAACTTTTGACAAATGCCTCAATAACCGTTGAATATTTAATTGTAATAAATAATAATGTATCACAATATTTTACATGGTACAGGTATGTCTAAATTTTTTATATAAATTTACTGAAAACCTCGAGTCTTATCATTTGGTGCTGGAGTGTTTTTATATCCCCGCGACCCCGTGGATACTAAGATTATGTAGCTTACCCTTCGAAATATTTCTTCCGTGTTAAATTCGAACCCATAACTTAGCTACCAATGAAGCCTACACTGCTACAACGTTATTAACATGCATTATTTAAGGGATATGTTTAAATATGAACTCTTTGAATTAATTCGCAAAGCGTTGATCCCGCAGTGTGGCCCAACCCTTAGTACAGTGCAGCATCGAACTGCGCTAGTCTAAACAAGGGGGCGGCAAGTGCTACAAATTGAACTATCGTAACTCGCGCCAGTGACTGGCACGTCCGGGATGTCACTCTGGTATTCGTCATCATCATCCTTTTAACGTTCCCACTGCTGGGACACAGCATCTCATCAGTTGGGAGTCTCCTCTCTGCTGGAGGGAATGGGACGTATTCCACCACGCGGACCCAGTGCGGGTCGGTGGATGTCACATGTCTTGGAATTTTTGGTTCTAGGACATGCCAGTTTCCTCACGATGTTTTCCTTAGAGCAGTGGTGATAAAATAAATTTACACAAAGTAAAGCGCCTGCCTGGGTTTGAATCCACGACCTAAGACGCGTAAGTCGGGGCCGTTACCACTGGGCCAACACTGCTCACTAGTAGGGCTGTCACTCTCGTATTCATATGATGTATTTATGACACACTCAGGCTGGAGCTGGGAGACAAAAGAAGGGTGTAAGCGCTTACATTGAATTTGCTTATGTTGAAATGCTAGGATCAGGAATGGGAATGTTATATCGGTTATTACTGGCGTGGAAAGCTGTACTGGAATTCGGAAGAGTAATTGTTTTGTAAGGATGGCCGAATTGATTACCTCCTTTTTTTGAAGTCGGTAAAATGATAAGGCATTTATTATTTTCAGTGAGTAAGTAAGTAAAATAAATTGTTATTTTCTTTCAGAAACAAACATAAAGGCATTGTTTGATAGTGTCAATTAAAAATACATTTCTTTCCTTTATAATTCAAATGTGGTTTGAGTCTATGGCGGCGATTAATAATATTTAGAGAACAAGAAAGATTTCGCACAAATCCACGGAACTCCTTTTCTAATATTATCCTAACATATGCCTCGACTTAGCGTCGTCATATTAAACATTACAGACCGGTATTAAAAATAAGAGAACTCAGCCATCAGCTCATATCCACTAATCTTACCACTGACAAATGACAGCCCTAAACCACATATTAACATAGATAAATCGTAGCACCAACAAAATGGCGATTGACGCAATAAAATCCCGTTAGTATTGCCATCATTAATCCATATAAATTAACTTGCTAAAAATAAGTTGGCAACCCTAAGAGACACAGCTGCATCGGCCAATAGCTTATTGCTTGGACGTTCTACGTTTGAATTACATCTTGCAAACTTATTTGCACACTCGGATAAATAACACATCCTCCTTTTACTTAAATAATAAGGTTTAAATTCGCTTGGGCTTTAGCTTTTGGTTAGTAAATGGAGTTGTTAAAGTATTCGTCTCGATTAAAACGATAGAAATGCAACTGCAATTCAATATTAGTTATACTGAGCGAGTGCAAGCGCTCGGAGGAATGCTAAGAATATATCGGGACGCCGATTGACAAATTGTGAGCGTTTGGGATGTCTGTGACTGGGCAGTTGTACCGTACTGAGAGTATTGGACGCATTTATGTTGGGTACGTTGTAGACTGGGCGATGAATAAAGTACAGGCAGCGTTGTTTGTTGATTCCGTGAGTTCGATTTCATGCTGTGGGTTTTTATATACAGAAAGTCCAAGAAGAGGCTTCAAAGAATGCATTTAGTAGTTTCCATAAGGGGCAAGATATCGTCCATACTCCACATTCCGGTCGGACAAAATTCGAGTCAAATCGACATTATAGAAGAAAATGGTCCAAACTTTACTTATTTACAACAAATGAACTATACTACAACTAACTCAAAATTAAGTGGAACTGTTAAAACAATCATCATTGTCATCAATTATCTTAAGACGTTGAACCTCGAGATTACGACATCAAAATAAGACGTCAAGTACGATAGAAACCGCACACCAAGTCAATAAAGTAACATCATAAAATTCCAAAAAGCTACAAGCTAAACGAACTTTTTACGCATCAATTGAGGACCATCATAACCCTTTACATAAAACTTAAGTGCAGCAATTTGCGAGTATGAACTAAAAAACAAACATACACACCGAGTGATAAAAACACAATACGATGACGAACGAATAAGAGCGAGCGCACACAACGCGACAAGACGATGCGACTTGCGTCACAAACTGCGCACAGAACAATATTACTCCGGTTTTGTAATCCATAGAAATTGTTTAATTTGCAATAGATTGGCAAACGGTCCGTTTAACACGTATTGCAATTATATTAATTAATATTTATTGCTGTTTTAAGCATTACTCGAGAGGCGATATAATGTTGTTACATAAGTGGGTTCGATTGCGAAAAAGACAATGATTTTAAAATTGTTGTATTAGGATAAACAATCTGATAAAACAGCCGATGTGTGCATCGGTCTGTGTCTCGGGTTACTTCTTTTAAACCACGCAACGGATTTTGATATAATTTTCACTAATAGAAAAAGCGATAATCGAGGAAAGTTTGCGTAAATAATTTGTCTCGTGCGAAGCCGGAGCGGATCACTAGTACCACGCTAGTATTAAAAGTATTTAAGTAGACCTTAACAATACTTTTTGAAAGAGCTAAAGTTTATGTTTTTCATATGTTCATCCGTTATTACATGACAACACAACCCTAATTTCCAAAACAAAACGGGGATTCCGTTAAACAAACATACAACCCCACACAGCCCTAACAAATGCTCATATTCGCGGAACCTATCCAATAATTTAATTACACACATTCAACATTCATGCATGAGGCGCGACGTGACACATTCCACTCATACAAACATACTTCACATATTTCATAATCCAACGCAGTCCCACATTGAGTAGTTATTTCATTTCCGCAGATTTTCGGGCAAACCGACCATTACCGTCAATATCTATGACAGTGTTCACAGCTGGACTAAGACCTCCTCCTTTTTTGATTGATTTGATTTTTACAGCAGTGGGTAACTCTTTCCGGGAAAAAGCAAACGTTTCAACTTTTTATAAAAGTAAATTAAACAATCGTCCTACAAAAAAAAACAGCAATGTGCGCTAACCCTTACAAAAACAATACACCCATCTGTGTCCATTGGCGTGTACTAAAAATTATTACCCTGCCCAAAACGAGAGCACATCCTAAAGAGCAACCCCGACTAATTGACTCTGATTTACAACTTAGCCGGGTTATATAACCTCGTGAACTTCGGGGAATCTTATGTAGTGTTTATTTGGCACCGTGTGTGGTATCCTCCTAATGGATCGCTTTACTGACCGGTTACAGAGAAGTTTTGCTATTACTCAGTTCAAAGAGAATGAGAATTGTTGTGGGTTGGAAGCTATTAGGTCAGGATGGTTTATAATTGACTTAATAGTTGAACAATGATTGACTGGACAATTTAAGTGGTAAGGAGTCGATTAAGAAAGTGAATTAAGTAGTTTAGAAGAAGAGTTGCACCGATATGGGTTTAGACGTAAACAGGAAGTTCTCAAAGGTAAACTATGGCACGATTAAAAAGTAAAAAGCATAATTCATGCTAATCGAGACTCTAAAAAAAATTAAACACATAAAAATAAGGTTGTCAGAAGGACATTTGACAATGAGTCAACAGTTTTATTAGTTCCAATTCAATTAGGCCGTGAATTTAAATGCCGTCGTCGGGGCCACCCCTAAAGCCCCTAATTCAAACATTACAGCGGTGTATTCAAATTGCGTTTTCATTGCATTTAATTGGAGGGGCTGAAAGGAACGTAACACGGTAAAAAATAAAGTAACTTTATAAAGTTGTCAACGAAACATATTCATAACATGGACGCAATAAAGGATTTTAGACAGCGAAATATCATGGACCCGACGATGTTAAATCGAGCACTAGATAGAACTCCATTTGGAAAGGCTACATTCGAATGCACGTACTGTAGAATCAGTTCATCGTTAACGATATTATAGAGTAGTACTACGCATTTGGCACCGTGTCTTTATTTTTTTAGCCATAGTACTTATTTATAAAAATCTTGACACAATTTAGCGATTGCTAAGCACATTCTATATTCAAATTTTCTATTGAAAATGTGAATATAGAATCTTCTAATGAGTGGCTAAACAGCTCTAAGATTTTTTTATGGCCCTATTATGATGAATTTAAAATTTTAACACATCATAATGGGGTATATTTAATATTGATAGCAGATTCTTAATTCAAATATTCTATGGAGAATTTGAATTAGGAATCTACTGTTTTGTGGGATCCAACGTCAAAAATATTAAACTGGGATACAAAAGTGGGATCCAACGAAAATTAATCGTATTTTAACATACGATATCTTTCAAAAGTTTTCTTAAACAAATAAAAGACAGCTCACCTTTCCCGATTCTTTCATCTTCCGCCCACCCTGACTCCTTAGACTTTGGCACAGACAGGTTCAGAGGCTGCTCCTCACACTTATAATACACCACTTTATCAAACTCACTGTCACTAGTTCTTACACTTTTCTGCAACAACTGTTCCTGCAATTTATTCTTATGAACACTTATTAAGTTCCTATCACTTTCCGAGACCTGCACACTCTTTTCCTGGTAGCCAAAAGGTTTTTTCACATCGAAATTTATTTTCACATTCATCAGTTGACTCACTGTGGATTTTTTAGTTTCGCTAGTTTTATCTACATTTGAAAGGCCTAATATATAATCTATTGTGTGCGGTGTTGGTTTTTTCGGTGGTTTGCCGTATACATGTGGATGCCATGATGGTTCAGACACTTCTGTATCTCTTTTCTCTTCCGCAGCTTTGAGCTCTTCATCTCTACTTTCAAAGCTGTCTATATTAACATCAGAAGCATCTCTGGATTCATCTATAACTAAGTCTTCTTTGTCGTCTTCTACGTTGATTTTTTCGTTTGGACTTAACCTGTCGTCGGCGCATTGGAAGAAGTTCGTATCGTTGGTGAAGTTCTGCACATCTATGAGCGTGTTATCTTCTTGGTGTGGTGTATATGAAGATACTACAGTTTGCATTTCTTGTTCTTTAGTGTCGTCACTCATGTGTTAAGCTTTCAATATGTACGGAAATAATACATGTTTGTTTTTATGATTGTGTTAGTGTTTTGATGCCGGCGTGGGTGTCGGGTCGTTTGATGCTCTCTTTGATGTCGGCGTGATGTTGTCGTTCGTTTCCTGCAACAAACACACAGTCGGTATTATTGACTGTTTGATTGAAATGAATTAAGCGGGAGTTCTGGTCTCTTAAGTGGATGATGTATTGGTATTTTTATCTTGTGATGAGTGAATGAGTTTATATGTGACGAAGCTGAAACGAGATTTGTTTTCTGTTAATATTTTGGAATGAAACAACTTTTTATGACAACATTTTTATATGATGAATAATGTTTAATTTGAACAGCTACTGCTATTAGATAAATTGTCACAATTCTGCTTTGAACTTTCCAGCCATACGTCGGTACATCTACTAAACACAAAACCAATAATGACAACAGACAATTGCCAGTTCTAAACAGTAGCGGAACACTCCATTCCTGATCCCATTGAGCTCACAAAACTCTAATAAACACGGGTACATCAACAGTAGCCACAAAATGAATTAAACGATACACTAACAGCCCAATAAACGGTTCGTGCTCTATCTCGCGCGGCCGGGGTGCCCCTACACCCCACCTCCCACTGCCGGGGTGGCTGCGCACCCCACACGCACACCGAGACACGGGATCAACTGATCGGTAAGCGCTGATTGATTTTTATTGGAATCACATATCAGGGTTGTCGGGAATTATTTATTTTGGTGATTTTTGTTTACGTACGTAAATTAAAGAGACATTTTCTGTTTTGTTTCTGAATATAGGTTGGTTACGTTTCAATATTATTCCTCTTTACTAAAGAATAAGAATTTATTTTGTATAAAAAATAGGTCAAACTATCTTATTAATTCTCAGATATAATTTATATGACTGTTGAATAATCAGCCCTAAATGGTTTAAGATACCTACTAACAAATTACGTCGTTTCTTGTAAACGATTGCATCAACTAATTGAATAATTCTTAGTACGACAAACTGTATTAATTTACCTTTTCCTGACTGAAGTTAATTTACTAGTACATATTTTAATCATTCCAAGTAATCAGTCATTAAGGGCAATCGTATCACAATTAGATCGAGGCAAACGATATCATCAAACGGATAATAATTAATAATGTACTAATCTTGTTTATTTGTGACCTTTTAATTAAACTAGTACAATATTTATCTATTACTGAACCTAATTATTTAAAAAGGTAAATATCGTAAACAACGCAATAAATTTAAAGATAATTATTTTGTCAAGATCAATTTATTTGATAGTCGATAGAACAACATTCTACTCTTATAAATCTAATTAATAAATAAGTTTATTCAGACCAATGGACAATAAAAGTACGTTTTTTCTTAAAAGCTTAGTTAAGTAACTGAAATCACACTTCATAAACAAAAACCTTTTAAAAAAACTCCTATAACAACATTCAACAGTGTTGTCAACGTAATAACAAAACAAAAAAGAAACAGAATAATAAAAATAAAACAAAAAAGCATCGCCCGTGGCAACCCTGTGAGGTGAAACAGAAACAAAGCGACGACTGGAAAACAGAGGCCTTAGTGCGAGTTTTTACTCACGGTCAATCGCGTTAACGTAAACGTCAATTTGTATGGAAACTGGATAAGCGCCGTCTGGGGACGGTAAGGAGAAACCTCTTTTTTTGTATACATTTTGACATAAGAGATCGTTTACGTAACACGAGTGAGCGTGAGTCACGCGTGAGTAAAAACTCGCACTAAGGCCACAGGACGACGACACGATACAAAGCGATTCGCAAATCGCAACGTTTCGCTACGATTCAGTGCGATTCAGGACGATTTGCAGCGATTCGCAATCGCCCCGAAAATATCGCCGGCTCGTCGTATTGCTTGCTGCCATCGAACCTGTGTGGTCGCTGCTTGCTGCCTATGCATTATTGTTATGGATTATTTTACGAATGACGATTTTATTGGAATGACGTTTTGGAAACAAAGAATCGGATACTCGTAATACCCAATAGCAATGGGGCGATGTTTTGACGTCATATTTTAGTTCGTTGGTGGGATGCTTAGTTGGTTTTTACGTGCAATTTTAGGTAAGTATGTATGTAGTTTACAACCTTTAAATATTTTTATTTGAATCAATAACATATTCTTAGCTTAATAATTATTGTATCCGCTAAAATAAAATAAAAACATTTTTCTCATCGACACGCTGAATTGTCTATTATAAAGCAGCAAACTGAAACTCATTATTAATCTGCTTAACAATTACTTTCTCTTCTAATTGTCGCATAAAGTCGTTGACATATTTGTCATTCATTAGAAATTATCCCAGAAAACGGTTGCTGAAAGACGCACCCCAATAAAACCGATAATAAACGAGAGAGGAAAGTTCCCTCACGACGCACGGCTTACGATCACCCTCGCGCTTTACTAACGCTCCCTCCATATTCACCTGATTTTCACAGCTGTACGGCAATTTTTCTTTTACTTGCAATGCTATCAATTTGATGACTATGCTTTTGTGTTCAACACTCTGGGAGATAAGTATCAATGTTACCATTAAATAATTGAGACCATGAGATGTTTACGTAAAACGTTTCCTTACAAAAAAACCCGAAAGCCTAAACTAAACAAAATAATTGGGACTTGCGAACTTTTTTCTTACTAGCAATATAAAAAAATAACACAAATAAATTACAGTTCTAGTAACTAAAAACACGCTATAATGGTAAATTGAACTAAAAAATCGCTAATCCTGAAGATCCTGGTAAGGATAATGGGACAACCAATTTAAATTATTGCATTGTCATCGGTCCTTGTTAAGTGTGCAAAGTTTCAAATTAATGCGACGTTTTGAAGGAGATGAAAATCACGTTCAAAGATTCCGTTACATTGATACATACATACCAAGCTAATAAAAGCGAGTTAAAAAGTCAATCAGTTTTCAGTGTGTAACTTTTAGCAAAATAACGGGAAACACACCTTATCTATCACCTATTAGGTACTATTGTTTAATTAAAACACATTTATCATGAATCACACACATGAAATAGCTCTATTTTATCGCGGTACTATTCACAATTAATTAATATTTATCAATTACACATTTTAATCACGAATCACGCAACTTTTCTATCAATAGAGTCTATTATAATCGTTAATAGTGACAAATGTTCGTGCGAAATCGCGAATACTCGTCGACAGCTGAGTGATGTCAATGGTGTGTCGCAAAATGCTAACGTGTGCGATAAACTAATTGAATATGATGAAAGTGGCTATTTGCTGATTGTTTCGCAGTTTGTCACTTTTACTATACTAGGACATATGTTTTATGAGATACTGGAGTTCACCAAGCTTTGAAACGGATAATGAGTATCAAGTCTTGGGTACGACAAGTCTCGGTGACTGATTTACTCCTTGACAGTTTAAAAGTGACTCTAAATATTTTATGTCATTATAATAACTTAACTATTTAATTGAAACTACATGACGTTTAGACGAAGTTACAATTTACTAAAACAGTTGAATTGTCACGTGGAACAATAGGCTCTTTAGTTTTTAACCGACGAAAACTAAAGAAAAAGGTTCTTTATTCGACATGTATATTTTTTGCCGTACACGGTAAAAGTGACATCCCCTAACTATATTTATTCAATAAGATTGTTCCTAATTGCAACCTACTGTTTACAGTTAAACTCAGAAGATTTATAAGGAGAGTAGTATAATTCATAATTACATTCTGAAAAGTATTTCTAAGACAATTGGGGTTATTACAGTCCCAGTGTAACTGTCTTTACAGAGCCTTATTTGCCCAGTCTGATATCATTACACAAGACATTAATGTGTTTAGGAGCCCATCAATACTTAATAACATGAGACCTATCGCCAGTAGCCTATTACGAAAGACTGGGCTTCACTCGATTATGAGAAATAGCGTTACTTGGAATAACGTACCACTTACATAGGCCAGTCATTTATCTAAACCTTGTTACTTGTAAGAAGGAGTTGATACACTGGTGAAGATTAGTACATGTGATAAGAGTAGGTATATGGCAATAATGTATAATCCTAAGCCGAAATATCTTTTTAAACCGACTTCATAACATAACATCACAACTGTATTTCCCGAAGGGTTAGGCAGAAGCCTAGGTAGGACATTTCGCAGATTTTTTTAACAATGAAAATGCTAAAGCTGTAAGTTTTCCTACAATTGCTTAATAAAATAAAATAAACGTGACTTCAGGGAGCCACTGAAAAAATCCTGATGGAAAAACGAATAAAACTTCGCTTGACCCGAGAATCGCAACTACTTACTAGCAGTATACCAACGATGGAGTCCTAACTGACTGTATTATATCTTCCGTTAATCTCTACCAGCCTTCGATCTATAAGCTACCAGCCTTAGATCTATAAGCTACCAGCCTTCGAACTATAAGCTACAGCCTTCGATCTATAAGCTACCAGCCTTCTATCTATAAGCTACCAGCCTTCGAACTATAAGCTACCAGCCTTCGATCTATAAGCTACCAGCCTTCTATCTATAAGCTACCAGCCTTCGATCTATAAGCTACCAGCCTTCGATCTATAAGCTACCAGCCTTCTATCTATAAGCTACCAGCCTTCGATCTATAAGCTAACAGCCTTCTATCTATAAGCTACAAGCCTTCTATCTATAAGCTACAAGCCTTCGACCTATAAGCTAACAGCCTTCGATCTATAAGCTACAAGCCTTCTATCTATAAGCTAACAGCCTTCGATCTATAAGCTACCAGCCTTCGATCTATAAGCTACCAGCCTTCGATCTATAAGCTACCAGCCTTCTATCTATAAGCTACCAGCCTTCGATCTATAAGCTAACAGCCTTCTATCTATAAGCTACAAGCCTTCTATCTATAAGCTACCAGCCTTCGATATATAAGCTAACAGCCTTCTATCTATAAGCTACCAGCCTTCTATCTATAAGCTACCAGCCTTCGAACTATAAGCTACCAGCCTTCGATCTATAAGCTACCAGCCTTCTATCTATAAGCTACCAGCCTTCGATCTATAAGCTACCAGCCTTCGATCTATAAGCTAACAGCCTTCTATCTATAAGCTACAAGCCTTCTATCTATAAGCTACAAGCCTTCGACCTATAAGCTAACAGCCTTCGATCTATAAGCTACAAGCCTTCGATCTATAAGCTAACAGCCTTCGATCTATAAGCTACCAGCCTTCGATCTATAAGCTACCAGCCTTCGATCTATAAGCTACCAGCCTTCGATCTATAAGCTACCAGCCTTCGATCTATAAGCTACCAGCCTTCGATCTATAACCTACCAGACTTCGATCTATTAGCTACTAGAATTAGATCTATAAGTTACCAGCCTTAGCCATCATCACAGTAGTTTTTTTTATATCCCTTTCATCTTTTACATAATTAATATTTACTTTAGCCAATCCTCTTTCTTTTGGCAATCCATATTCATACGAAGATATCTTTTTGTTTTAGAAGGATTATTCCAAGTGGAAAGATATTCGTCGAGATATAATATACAGTCTTCTTCCGACTGTAAGAAACTATCGTCACCAACATTTCTGCTAATCGTCATCACCGTGGCAATTTCTGATAATACACCTAATCCCATTACTTACCATATAATGCCATCACATAACTACATCTAATAGACACTCTCTCTAAGACGCCTAATGCACAGCAATTAAATTACATTAAATACATTACGCTTGACATACACACTGCATTGACGTCAATCGAAATACAAGATTCAAACGTCTGAACAGAATCTGAAATGGAATCTCAGGACGAAAACAAAGCTGACCGACATCCTCACTAGAATAGACCAGCAAAAGAGACCGGTCATACGATGCGTGATAACTAGGGGAAAGTGCTGTGTGCAAAAATGTGCTGAGAAAAGAAGCTCTGGAGAGCAATTTAGGAGGATATCAAAAAGACGCTGGTCCAAGGTGGAGGCGAATAGAACCCAGTGGAAACTATTAGAAGAGGGCTATGCCAAGAGTCACTTAGATGTTTTATTAATTACTAGTTTCCGTCAGCGGCTTCGCCCGCGTGAAGGTCAGAAGTTGTCCCATTTTTTCGAGATAAAAAGTAGTCTACGTGCTTTTCCAGACTATATAATCTATCTATTTTTTTCAAATTTCATCCAGATCAGTTCAGCCTTTCTGGCGTGATTGAGTAAAAAAATCATATCTTTCGCATTTATGATATTACTAGATGCCGCCAGCGGCTTCGCTCGCGTTAAAAGTGTTTCCTTATCCCAAGGGAGCATTATACCGGGATGAAAAGTAACCTATGTGCTATTCCAGACTATAATCTATATCTGTGCCAAATTTCATCCAGATCCGTTTAGCCGTTTTAGCGTGATTGAGAAACAAACAGTCATCTGCACATCCAAACTTTTGCATTTATAATATTTGTAAGATAAGATAAGACGAATGAGTGTTGTATCTGTAGTTATATATCTATGATTTCAGGAAAAAAAAACTTTTTTGTTATGTAATATAATGTGGCATTACTACAAGTACGTACATCTAATGGACACTCTCCCTAAGACGCTTAATGCACAGCAATTAAATTATTACATTACGCTTACATCCACACTACTGCACTGACGTCAATCGAATCGCTCCACATACACATACAACACGCCATTACCACCCTTATTTACATAGAACAAGGTGTAAAATACCACGAGATAAAATTACTACATTCTGGAAAGAGTTCAGTGTAGTATTTCAAGAAAACCAAGCTAATTGTTCGTTTGTATAAAAGTAATATATGACGTGAGAAACGGGTGTTTGTCTTTTGCTTTGGTATGTAAGATTTTAAATAACGATACAGATATTATTATAATGCGACTTTGTTTAATACTGAGAGATATGAGTTGTTAAGTTATCAATCACTTTCTTATTTTTTGTTGCTAATTGACCATCATAATCTAATCTTCTCATATTGTTTAAGATTGATAGGTTTATAATTTACCTATCTACCTATGTAAGATTTTCTGTAATCGATCAATCGACATGAATCAATTGGTAGCCATTGAAGACGAGCATTATATTTAGGATAAGGATGTTGCCTTCCTTTTAACTTTTCTGTCACTTGCGCCACTTTCAAACTTCCTCTAGTCTAATATACTCACTTCTGACTTTATCCATTCTCGTCACCCCACACATCCATTTCAACATTCTCATCTTTGCTACATGAAGAACTCTGTTTTCATAAACGTCTTGCCACCCAGAGCTCTGCCACCCCCACGCACTATAAACTAAAGATCCACTCTAATTCTATCTTTCATTGACACAAATATCACTTATTTAATTAACACAACGTTTTCAGATGTCAAAGAAAATCAAAAGAGCCATCTGGTGTTTTTATTAAAAACAAATACACGGCTTTCATCAAAAACATATGAAAATGCAATAAATTAATTTAGAATATCAAAGAAGATCAAATAGAAGTTGGTCGAGGAAATGTTCACAATTAAAACAAACGGTTTAGGAGGATAACTGTCATATTCATCCGCTGTGTTTTGCAGACAACATGGTTTCCGAACATCCGAACTGAGATTATTTGAAGAGGCAAACGTTGGCTTTGAAATCCTTTTATTTTCTTCGCTTTGTATATATATGTTACAGTCAAAAGTCCCAACTACGGTAAAACCAAGCCTTGCTGGTAAAAGTCAGAAATTGCCTATAATAATCGCTAATATCGGTGTTTACACTGCTGGCAATCACGCGGTCAATGATACGAAATAATGAGAACAATTAAGGACTGATTGATTATAGCTTCACTTATTCATTCACATCACATCACATCATCAGCCTATTAATGTTCCCACTGCTGGGACACAGGCCTCCTCTCATATTAATTCATTAACAGTAAAATACTAAAATTATTTTAAAACATTTTCGAATTGTTTAACTAGAAATGTTATAAAATCTTGTTAGTATTTTTTTAAATCACTTTTGAAAATGACAGTCAATATAATGTATTATTATTTATTTTATTTTATTTTTAAAAAAAACGTTGCCCCACACTAGGAATTTCTTCCTGTATCATGGGTGCGTTTACAAACATATAAACTCACATACACAACACCCAGAGCCGGAACAACTATCTGTAGGTCATACAAATATTTGTTCCGTGCGGGAATCGAACCCGCGACACGCAGCGCATCAGTCAATCGCTTAACCACTACAACATCAACAACAACATCAACAACTATCAACATTTACAAAAGTTTCTCAGAGAAATCCTAAGATTTATCTTGTGGTTGCTGGTATAAGCCCGAAATAAGCGATTATCATAGATAACTTCGGACTTTTACCAGTAAGATTGGTAAATCTTAGGTTTTACCGGCAATTTCAAGGTTTTAACGTAGTTCAGGCTTTTACACTAACATACATTATATTTCTATTTCCCAGTCCTTAGGTCGCGGTCCTATCGAGAGTTATTAGTTATTAGTTCTGCATCCAAATTGGTAAAGAAATTATATTTTGCCATTTCTGTCTCACCTTGTAGATATTATTGCAGTGTACTTGTACTACAAAAACTACTAGTTAATAGCTCTCAAGTGGACCGCGTCCGCACTAAAATCAGACAAACGAAAATCATGAAATTCAACGTCATTCAGTCACATCACGATTTAGGTGATAACATAAACAGTATGTAAGCCTGCAGTCAAGGTGACCCATGCTCTGCTAATGACAATGCCGTGGAAGGGGTGAAGTATTGTTCCAACGACACAAAGGAGAAAGTAAACAAGGTGGTAGCCGAAGTTGCGAATATAGCTCACTACACAGAAGCAGTCTGAGTTGCAATGGACCGGCCAAATTAGCCGTAGAACCGATGACCCTGTTCTTGTGTACAGAGAGGAAGGAGAGAGGGATTCACCAATTCACCGTGAGTTAGTGAATCCCTCTCAGGATAGATTTTGCGAAGATCTTCGCAATTTGGCTAATGGTAGCAGATGGTGGAGAGTTGTCGAAAATAAATATGACATTCATCTCTTTTCTGGGCAACTCTCTGTTCTCGTGTGATTAGAAAGACCTAAATCTACCAGTATATGCTGAGGTAGCGTGGCTGATAACCCAGAGCACTTTCTACTTTTAGGCCATGTGCACATAGGGATTGGCGATGCACCAAATTGATAAAGACAATTTTAACGCTCAATTGCAAAACACTGATAAAGAAGTAAAATTTCCATTAAAGATAATCTATAATCTGAGCCATACCGTTTATAATCGAAGATAGAGTATTATTATATTGTATTACGTCAATTAAGGCAATTATCTGATGCCTATCGGCTGCATATTGGTATAACGTAGGTATAATAAACTCATAAAACAGGTAACTTCATTGAATCATTGAGATATCATTGAAGTAATAATATTATAATGTTTATAATTATCTATGTAATTGATCTGCAGATTTAAGTGTCAAGCGATTCCGTCGTTAGGGCCGATTACTGAATTAAGTATTAGGAGCTTTAGTGCCGTAAAACGGTAACTTTCCAAAGCATACTCCTTAGTAACGGCTAGGTTAAAAGGTTTGAAAATTTTTTTTTTGATTCATGTACATAATTTTGAACACAAGGTTTTTTTCGTGTAACTAATAGTTTTGCTTTAAAAAAATAATTAACAACACGATATTCTATCGCAACTTTTGGAAACTCCTCCAAAACGACTTGGATGTTTAAAAATATTTCTACACAGAAAAATTTATGGCTGGAATTTCTTCATAACTAACATAGCATACGTAAATCAAATAATAGTTTTGCAAACAAAATTGTTCAAAAGGAGGTTCAATATTGATATTTTGACATCGAGCGGGCGCACGGCCAGTACTGCGTTAACATTGGGGCGTATATAGCGCCTTAAGAATGTGTCAAACCCAAATTTTACAGGTTTTCTAGGGTAAACTACAGTTTCACAAATATGAAAGTGCTTAATTCAGAAATCGAGGATTATTCTATTAGTCATAGGTTGGCTGTGATTGCGACTTTGTGAGATCCCGAGTTCAATTTTTTGTTTTGTTTTTCTGCTGTGAAAATTAATAGAATTTATTTAAATATATATTGTTTTAATATCCTTCTGGACTGGACCACACATAAATGTAACTAAATAATTCTAAGGAAAATTAGTTTAGCAAAACCAATAACCATCAGAGAACAGCAACTCATTTCTACGTTCGGCGAATTTTCTGTTAAATTATTTAGCCTACATTGAAACAGCTAATAAACGATACAGGTAGGTATTGTATTTTATTAATATCTGTAAGTAATTGTTGAAGAACTGGGTTATCAGGTTTTGGATTAATTTAAATTAAAAGATTATATAAATCGAGATTTGTAGTCGAAATTAAATACCGAATATAATCCTTTCTATTTAAGTACTTTTATCACAACATTTTTGCCCCGCTGCGTTATGCTTCGAAAAAACTTCGGAAATAAAAAACAAAAAATCTCTTGCTCATTAATCGAGCTTACAAGCATTAAACCAAAGGGACTGAAAAAATAACTCAAGAAATTTTCCCTTTTCAAAAGCCATCGACATAAGTTAAATTAATATCTAAGCACGAGTCACGATCAAAGTGTCTCCCGATCAACACGGACATAGCCTGCCTCTCTGCCGGTGACATCTAACAGGCCACACACGTTGCTGACTTCGCCGACTTCCGCGACTTTGACAGCGCCGGCGACTAATGTCATAATCCTCATTTGTAATTGGACGGAACTAGGCGCCATCTTGTTTTGATACCACAGGTTATAAAAGGAGAGTTGTCAAAAAAGGTTTTTATGTGTGGTGAAGTTTGTAGTTTTCAATAAACTTTTGCAGGCTCATTTATACATTTGTGTGTAACCATATGATTAATTAAAATACTAATTCAAATTCAGAATAGTAGATTTAAAATAGAATCTGGCCAGTGTTTCTATGAGATAGCTTTAAGTAAGCCAATTTTCAAAACGGTGAAGGAAAACATCGTGAGGAAACCGGCATGTCCTCCGCGTGGTTGATTGCAGCCCATTGCCTCTCACAAAGAGGCTATCTCTGATAGAGTCAAATCGACTCGAATTGAATTTTTTCAGGTATTATAATACAAAGATAAAATCCTTCAAATTAAACATATTGGGTCTAGGATAGCGACTTTCGCTTCTTATCTTTGGCATGAGCAATTATGCGCAAGCGAAAGATAAGAAGAGGAAAACGGCAGGACGTTTTCAATTTACTGATTTTCTCCTTGGTTTATATTTACCGAAATAAATAAGCTACGATATCCGCTTTTTTTATTCATATTTATAAAAAACTAGTTAACCATAAGATTACTTTAAGTACTGATTAGTGGATTCTCAATTCAATATTTTTTTGCAGAATTTTAATTTAGAATTTACAAATCAGTATTTTCTTGGTTGCATCACAAAGTACGTAAGTGGCGGCGCGCGTTGCATTTTGTTTTGTAAGTAAATAAGGCTGTACGTGTGTAAGGCTGGCGTCGAAATTATTTTAATTTGAAGTCTTAACAAGTCCATAATGACGATTAATTACCGACTAGAACCGACTGGACCAAAATAAATTCATTTACTCGTAGTTATATATTTCACGAGCAACTGAACTTATTTATTTACGTCATCGGATAAAATATGATATCACCATAACATTAATAAAATATTAATGGCACAGTCCACGAAATATTTAACAGAATTGCTCATTTCAAAATAAGTACCTGGGCAACAGAGCTCTGCTCGGGTGAAAATAGAGAAAACGACGTTTTCTAAAAATGAAACCTAGCATGAACCCCTGCATACTAAATTTCATGAAAATCGTTGGAGCCGTTTCCGAGATTCAGATTATATATATATGTATGTACATATATGTACAAGAATTTCTCGCTTCAAGGTATTAGATAAGTTATTAGCATTTTACCGTGATTTCAATCCTGAGTTCTACCGCTCAGGATTAAAAGTATGACACTCAGCATAGTGTTCACCATCAGTGAAAGAAATTTCACCAATACCTTTAAGAAAAATATAAACCACATAATCATACCCCTTTATACGATAGGATGGACCCCCTTTGCCGCACTTAGACACCCATTTGGTTCGTTGTGCGTGCAGGCCTCCTTTCTGTGAGAGGGAATGGACCGTAATCCACCACGCGGATCTTTACACAAAGTAAAGACCCTGCCTGGGTTCGAACTCACGACCTAAAGACTTGTAAGTTGCGGACGTTAATAATATTAGCTTCTGTCAGCGGCGTCACCCGCATGAAAGTCGAAAATTATCCCAAGGAAACACCCGGGTACACCCGGTTAAAAAAGTACCATATGTATAACAAACGATATTTTTTATAAGGAGGGTATGGCTCCAAGTTAGTTGCAATCTGTCTTTATGCCAAAATTCGACAAAATTGTTTCACCGGTTTCAGCTTGTAAACGTTACAAACAGACAGACAAGGTTACTTTCGCATTTACAATATGAGTATAGTTATTTAATTAAAATATCAAATTGGCTACATTCCTATTAAAATACAACCACTATTCGAATCAAAACCAATAATAAAATCGCTCCAGTTTGTAATCCATCCTATATATTACAAACCACAGCAGTACTACATATTAATTAATTATTTGATCAAAACGGCAAACAATAGAACTATTAAAAATCATCACACCGACAATCGACACAAAACTGATGATTTGTAATCGACGATAGAATGTGAAAGGTATCGGCTTTATAATATCTATGAACGGATTTAGGTGACAGTGTTTTTAAATACTGGCTTTTGCTTACTTGCATATTACATACAAACCTAATCAGTACCTATATATTTAGCAAGTTTCCATCTATACTAATATTATAAAGAGGTAAAGTTTGTGAGTTTGTGACGTTGTAAGGGGTAATCTCTGGATCTACTGAACCGATTTTGAAAATTCTTTCACCTTACCTCACCAAGCTACTATTCCTGAGTGCTATAACATATTTTCAAAAAAAATAGAGATATCTGAGAGAGCTTATGAAAATTGCAATAATGTAACCCAAGGTAGCAGATTGTTGCTTATAAAATTCATTCTTTGGCGTCCCTTGAGAAAACTATTGATGATAGATAAAAATTAGTAGGTAAGTAGGCAGGGTAGGCAGGGCAGGCAGGGTAGGCAGGGCAGGCAGGCTAGACAGGGCATGTAGGCAGGGTACGTAGGTTTCAGGTTCAGCTAGTTGTCTATAACTGATCCTTCTGTAATATGTAGACGCTATAGACGCGAAAATTTGTGAGGGTGGATGGATGTTTATTACTCTTTAACGAAAAACCTACTGGACAGATTTTGACGAAACCTTATCTATACCAATATTATAAAGAGGAAATATTTTTTTGTTTGTTTGTTTGTACCGAATAGGCTCCGAAACTACTGGACCAATTTAAAAAAATATTTCACCATTAAAAAGCTACATTATTCCTGAGTGACATAGGGTATTTTTTAATCCCGAAATCGGGTCCTGTGGGGTGGTCCACGGGAGCAAAGCCGCGGGAAACAGCTAGTATCATATACAGAAGAAATAAGATATAATTTGTTAAGATATTGTGTAGAAATAGGTAAGGGAGACCGGGGCTTAAGCGGGGGGTAAGTTGTTCCGATGAGATTAGTAACGCAAGTAACAAACGAAGCGATTCGTACAATATTTGTCGCGAAACATTGTGCAACTAAAGCCGTTGCAGCAGCAGCTGCTTTAGTTGCTTCCATTATGGTAGAATAGTAGGTTATGGGAAAACATAAGAATCGACGAAACAACTAACCCCACGGAATAATATATTTTTGCCTTTGATTTTGTTAACTGTTGATTGTACACAAAAAATAATTACATATTTTGACGAACTACAAAACACTCTTTTAGCGTGTTTGAACTGAGATTAAATTTTTAAAGGATACGTTTGTATTTGAAACGACGGAACAACTAGCCCCATACCGGGGTTAGTTGTTCCGTTCGGATTGATCTCAGAGAAAATGTTTAGGTAAGAAAACTGTTTAACAATGCATAAAACAATATCACTATTAAGAAACGCCCATAATCATTCTTTAAATATGTGCATAAGCCACTATTTGCATAGCTCAATTTTGTATATAAGAAAATCGGCAACCCAGTAACCAATCAACCAACCCAAACTCCCCTACCAAGTCACATATTAATAATTTATTAATATGTGACTTGTTTGTAACTGTTGAAAGGCAAATATTTCTTCTCGCACAAAAATGAATCAAACGCTAATTTCAGTAATAACAATAAAAACTTTTTATGCCAGTTTTCGGCACTGTAGGTTGTGTTAAAAATTAATGTAGAAAACACCCGTGTAATTAGTGATACATAATTTTCTTATTTGCAAAATAAAGACTGCAATCAGAGTCAGTAAACTAAGGTTATAATGTAAAAGGCTATTTTACAAAACATCCCAATATTCCTGTGTCCGAAATCACGTATCGAATAGAATACTGTCACAGAACAAGACAACTGAATAGAACGAGAAAATGAAGTGAAAATATCCCCATTATGCTCGACCGACGAACTGTGAATGTCTCAAGAATGGATGACAAAATATTTCTTTTGTAATATCCCTCCGATTCAGCGGTCATATTCATGAGCATTTCGATAACGGGAAGGTTTTTTCGAACAGTAGGTATTGGGCATTGGATCTTTTTACCTGACCATCGGTAAAGAAAGGGTTGTGAATATCATATATCATTTGGCACGCTTGTAACAATAACGTAGAGGGCTCTTTTTTTTTCTTATAACTTGATACCACTGCGTCAAATATTTTTGTGATAGCTTCACACCATGGATAATGTGTCCATATCGAATCGCTATTTTGTTCTACATAAGTAAATTACTTAACGACACCGTATTAGTTTGCTTATAATTTATGTGCAAAGGAAATTATTTATCAAGAAGTAAAAAAAATTTCACCGGTTGAGGTAGGTGTGCACTCAAGTATTTCATAAACAGATTGGAAGTTACGGTGTGACACCGCCGTGCCTCGGAAATCACGCTGATCATTCTCTGAGTCTCCGGACTATTAGTGTGAGGAAATAGAAAGTGTACCTGTATGCGCACACGCTTATGCACTACTCCTCCCGCGCCAATGGCTGAGATTGGCCGCTGTGACTGAAATTCTGTTCAATCTGGATAACTATTATTTAGTGCAAGTAGCACAGTACTAGTAACTACCAAATACTAAGACTACAAGAAAGCCTAAGGCATCCTAATATGTTCATATTTTTCTAACTTCTAAGTAAATAACTAGTCACCAAATAGTCTTCAAACAAACACTGCATCAGACATTCAAATAACGAGCAGTGACATAACAACATGCATCAATTTGTATCGGGTCTACTTCTGAGAAACTACCGTCAATTGAAACAAAACAAATCAATTGACGTTAACTTACTGGATACAATCACTAGTTCACAGAAAGAGTTAAGTATTCGTATTAGATACAGGTTTATTATATGCAAACAGTGGTTTTAATTTAAGCACGAAATCTCCAAAATGTTTAAGCCGAATGGTGCTGATACGCGCGTCATATTCGCGAACGGGCACCGTCAGTTTACACTTCTCTAATTAACTACTTATCTTTAATCTATTAGTTTTAATTTTTCTTGTTCTTTACATTGTTATATATGTATTTTTTAAAGACATCTGTCTGTATTAAGCAGGTTTTTGCAATAAATTTATTAAAAAAGATTATCCTTAGGGATTTCGTGCACGTTCTTCTAAATTGAGTTAAAGCTTTGCACATGTCATAGCGTACCGTAGATATATGATAAGACACATGCAATGCTGTTACTTGGTTAAAATCAATGTATATGGAGATATTGGTAAAAATAAGTGAGTACAATTTAAAAAAAACGATGGTAGTTTTAATACCAATGTCGTAAAATACAGAAAAAAATAATTATAAATTGGTACTTAATTGATGTGACGAAACTTATAGGGAGGCCTATGTCCAGCAGTGGACATCTTTCAGCTAAAATGATGATGATGATGAATAAAAGGGAATCAAGAGATTAATTTGACACATAGTATCACTAAATAATTTTGTAGGGAACTCCCGAAAGTTAAAATTAAATTTAAACAACTGCGATAGATAATTTTGGCAATATGTCACGATAATAAAGTAATAATCCCATAAAAGACTTACCTCTAAGCTTAACCAACGTGATAATCCTTTCTGTTGAACAGAAAAGAAAAGTCATGAAAATATGCGAGGACATTCCGATTACCTGTGTGATTATCGCATGGTTTAAAATTAGATTTAGTAATACAGATTAAAAACATGTCCAAACAATAATAAAATGCATTATCTAATTTCCGAAAAATATAGATAGATAGAATAAACGTTGTTGTTGTTTTTTTTAATAATTGTAAAGGCTTGTGTTTCCCGCAGGCTTATTACGTAAGACACAGCAATCGGCAATAATCGCGCGATCAAATGCTTTATGTCATAAAAGTCGGGATTACCTACATACAGTGTAGGTATGGTAGGTCCTACACAATGGTTTGCTAATCCCTCGCTGTTTGTCAAATGCATTTATTTCTAAAAAAAAACGCCGAAATCTCTAAAGCTTCTTTCTGTATTTGAAGAGCAATTATTGCGGTAGTAAGTAAGTATTTATAAGCCTGCCGGTCAGTGCTAAAACCTGTGGGTTACAACTACTTTACTTACTTACTTCAGTGTGAACAGGTTAGCTTACGCAAGCGTGGTTCCCCGACGACCACATTATCACTTACCAACAGGTGAGATAATGACCAAACGCGAGCCTATTAATAATGATAAAATAAAAATTACGGTACCTCAAATCATCTTACTGTATAGGTACCTCGTTCCTGATTTTTCACCTCTTCCAGATATTTTTGCAAAAGAAAAATATCTTAAACAATGTTATTCCTAAGCGACGGCTGTAGCACTAGCCATCAATAACAATATTTTCACTTAATCCTTACTAAACAAATGAAAATCCAAAATGCAACTCATTACCGACCGTTGTTCTTAAGCACAGTTACACTATGTACTCATTTGTTTTAAACAATTTCGATTGGTTATGCCTTGCCGCCAAATGTCAACGGCGAGAATATTTAAAAAGGCATATATTGCTTGTTTGTGATAAGGATAATCTTAGCCAATTATTGTTTTATCGCTTAATCTTAATACTACAGAGAATAATCGATAATTTTCAAATAGTTTGGTAAATATTATCCGAACGGATTAGTAACTCATTTGCTCGGAATGTTTGGTAAACGCTTTGTTAATGTGGAAACTGTTTTTATTAACTGGTTATTAATCTGCCAATAACTGTAAAAGGCTGAAAAGCTTTAGTTGGTTACATTAGCCTGACACACAGGTTTGAAAGAACCTAAATCGGGCAGGTCCAACAAAAAATTGACATTCTTTTTTTTTAATAAGCTTGTAGTTGTAATAAAATATTTTAGAAATAGTTTACATATAAGCTCTATTTATACAATTGTTTTAGAAATTAAACTACTGCACCTAACGTACACTTTTGTGAACGTAGGTACTTACTTTTTAATAAATTATTCTTATTTTTTTTTTTTGTCATGATATTAAAATATTTAATGTGTAAAATTTTATTGGCATTTATTTGTAAAAACAATGGTGTAAATATGTACATACTTAAACACTAAACAAAAGTAAACTATCCAAAAAAAAAAAAACTAAACCTAACTACTTACACTATATACAAAAGAAAAGTACACTTAGGCGTCGAAGTACTCCTCCACATCGCTGTCATCCGGGAACGTGCCCAGAAGACTGGCAGCATTGCCACGTTGAATGGCAATGCTGATTCTCTGCGCAAAGAAAGAGCCAGCCCTCTGGTCACGCACAGTGTCGATCAGTTATTATTATTATCAATTATTCTTATTCATTTAAAGTTTACGACTTCTGTTTGATTCCATTTGAACCTTATAAGAAAATATATTCTTCGAAGATCAACAACTATTTGGACATTTTCCTACACAATTTGCCCCTCTCTGAAAATTCTCGCGGTCAATTAGGGCGGTAACACACTAAATCCGATCCGTTCAAGATTGAGTTTGAGTTCCAACTTCAAAATGTTCTGAATTATGACGGATAGAGTTCGTATGTAGTGCGTAAGCTTTCCTATAAGAAGTACTACGGCTATCAGAACCGAAATTTCACGGACACGGATCGGATGTAGTGCGTAACCTGCCTTACTTTGTTTGCGAAAAACCCATATTATTATGATATTGTAATCTATTAAACGTAGATAAATTTATTATATAATAATAATTATCAAGTTACTTTTATTTTGTTGTTTTAGACTGAAAGATTCAACTCAATCGACTTTAGCTCCACTATTGTGAACAGTCTTCTTTGTCTCTCTTTTCAGATTCACTGCCTGAGCTACTTTTTGTTTATTTGCACAATATGTTTATCTGGATATCTCATGACTTAGTTACAATATTAGTCTGTCATCATTGTTTTAGCAGGGATAACTGCCGAGGATGTGCCAGACGTTCATGTAAGAACACTTTTTCTGCCGGCTTAGATGCCGTAGCCATTTTCGGTCATTTTTCAGTGTTGGAAGTTTACGTTTTTCTAAGATAAAAAGTAGTCTATGGTAGTCAAATATAGATTTATTTATTTATTTATTTATTTATTTATTTATGTACACACAAAACACTTAAAAGAGAAAGTACATATAAAGAAAGTATAGCACAAAGGTGCTGCTTATTTCTAAAGAAATTTCTTCCAGCAGACCTACGACAGGAGAATTTAATAAGACACATAGACACAGTGTGTATAAGTACAAGGAAAGATAATAAAACTAAACTAATACGAACATAATATATAAAATAACATTACATGCATAGATACTTGTATCAATGACGAATTTCTGTGATCGGATCATGTCTTGCAGATATTACTGTCAAAAAACAAATAAACAATTTAACCGCCTTATAAAATTTAAATTTATTTAGACTAGCTGCCGCTCGCGGCTCCACCCGCCCTTATTTAGTACTTCAAATCCATTGTGGCCAAATTGCACAAAATCTTTATAAATTACCTCTACTCTATATTGTTTTTACGAAGGAGTCGTCATCCATCCATAGAAACTTTCGCGTTTGGATATTAATTCACCGATCTTAGGAACAGTTTTCTTACCCTAATATGACTCTACTAAAAACAAATAAATGGTTGTGTAGTTAGTCAAGCGACGGGTTCGTAATCTGTCAATGCCGACTGCAATTAAATGACTCATAATGTCAATTAAGTTGAAACCAATCATGTAATAATGTCGAACGTTTCAAGTGCTGTTTCCGGCGTTAATTTGAACTTATCTTAACCCTTCTCTCGCTTGCCGATAAATGTAAGTATAATTAGATACTTAATTAAGTAAAAGAATAATCTCGTAATTAACAGCTATTGAGAAAGTGTTAATGATAGAGTCGTAGGTTTATGGCTTACGACTTTTATGTCATTCTTTGTCCATAGTTTTCGCATTTTCTTTTAGAAATTGGTTTGTTTACCGATTGAGATTTTAAGCGAAATGATATGAAAACTTTATGAAGTTTTATTACGAGTTTCGTCAAATATAAACACTGGAAAGATAAATAATTAATGCATGAAATGTAGTGTTGTGAGCAAAGTCTTCAGCCGGTCATCTGTCCACCAGACCGAATCGGATTAGAACAATGGTAATTTCTATTGTGTCTGGAAATGGACAGTTGAAGGTATTATATTGCGCTGATTTCCGATTAATATTCTTAAATAAATATTAATCAAAATAATATTATAGGGTTTTACTAATATTTTAACTGAAGTTTCTTTCAAACAAAACAGAAAGCGAGTCAAACGTATTTTTACTCCAAGCAAAACTTTTTTATCAGAAACACACACAAACACAAAAAAATATACAAACTCACCTCAACAAAAGTTATCCGTGTACCAAACCACAACACTCAATAAAAAAAACACAGAACAGTCACAGATCATAAACGTCAATTACACTTCCGATAATCAGCGGATTGGCGGGAACGGAACACTAACTAAACTTGAACACGGAACGCGTGCGGCAGACGTGACGTTGTACTGGCGGCTCGGCTCGAAGCCTGGCCTAGTGTGGGTGACGGACGACAGAGTGCGCCAGTGTGCGTGTGCGAGAAAGATAGCTAGCGGCCTGTTAACTCTGCGATCCTCACAGTTAGACTAACTCACATCCAAATCGCTTAATTTTATGAGTTGTTGCCTTCTCCACCCCCTCGTTGGGGACAGGCGATGTGACTTTGGTAGAGCGTCTCGCGGGATTCATATTTTGAGATAGTTCGTCGTTGATGTTTGTTTTGAATTCAATAAATATGCGCAAGTACGATGTAGCGAAGCGATATATCGACTAAGAGAGCGCTATAAAAATCTAAAGTGGTTATTTATAACCTTCTTGTACATTTATTTAATAATTCCGTTTGATTATTCTAAAATACGGACTCAAGTAAATCTAGGGAAATATAAGAAATATTTTAGAAGTCATACAAAATAAAACAATATATTAGGTATATATTAGGTGGGTACTCCGCGCAGTGTGGTACGGCTCCCAGTATAAACGTATTTAAAAATATAATAATGGCCCAAAAGGCCCTTGAAGGTGTAGTGCGCGAGCTACATAAAGTAGTGAGTGGTCTCGCGACAAAAATCAGTGATCTCGAGTGCAAAATTGATGAGCAAAGTGCTATAATGCTTAAGCAAGAGCATTCGTTGACCTTGTTGACATTAGCTGTTGAGGGTACACTGAAATCTGTTCCTCCGAAATTAGTGGACGCCGACGGTGGTCAAGAGCAACCAGCGATTCCAGTGATTACGCAGCGACCCTTGCGGCAAGCGCGAATTAATTCTACCGCTAAAACTAAAACTGGATACGCAGCCGCTGCAAAAAAGTCAGCCGCTGCAAAATCTCAGTCAGAGACTGATAACCTACCCGAAACCGAACGAGTTAAGAAAATTGTCACTATGACAGCTACGAGTGCAAATCACACGCCACCCACAAAAACATCTTTGTCATCGCAGCAGTATGGGGCCACAAAATCAGCGGGAATAAGCACGGACGAAGTGCAGGACAATCGCCACGAAAACCCTTCCTCTGATGAAGGCTGGCAACCGGCACGCAAAGCACGTAACTCCAAGCGGCGAGTCGTTACTGGAAGTGGACAAGAGGATGACGAACTCAAGACTGTAGAAAAGCTGAAATATGTACAGGCTTGGTCTTTTAAACCGGAGACCACGGAACAAAACGTACTGAACTATTTGAATAAGATTCAAAGTTGTATACACTATGTTGTTGAGAAACGTGTAATTAAAACTACAAGGCACGCTGCCTTCGTAATTGCCTACCCTGAGAGCTTAAACGAGCGGATAAACACGCCGGCGGCGTGGCCCGCGGGAGTTAAGTTGTCAGACTGGTTTCCGAGGCGGCCCCGCGAGCAGCGGGGGGACACAAGCTCCGAAATTCACACCGGCGGCGGCGCCAGCGCCAGTGCAGACGCAGACGTCGGCCGCTCCACTCAGTGAACACAGTGCGAAACGACGAAATGTGAATGACTTAGATTGTCGGTATGCTATTGCTAATAGTTTAAATGCTTCCCACTCGCTAATGTCTGGACTACAGTGCTCGAACGGTGTGAATGTGGTCCAAGCTAGTAACAGGAAATGTTTATTAGAACTTTACTACCAAATGTTAGAGGACTACGCACAAAATTGAAAACATTTTATAATAATATTGTTGGGTCTATGGCTGACTTGGTAGCCATAACCGAGACCGGCATTAATGACTCGATTCATGATGGTGAGCTGGCCCCGAGTGGATACACGTTACTTAGATGTGACCGCGCGGATGGTCGTAAACATGGAGGGGTCATGCTGGCCGCCTCCCCGCGCGGCGCTCTCGACTTACGCAGAGTACCGTTGCCTAATAATGCTAGCTTGGACCACCACCCGTTCGAAATCGTATGTGCGACGGTATATAGACAAAATATACTTCTCTTTCTGTGTTGTGTTGCGTACATTCCCCCAAAAACTATTGAAAGGGAATATATGTACATGTTCCATCTGCTGGAACAGTTATGTGTTAACTATGATAAAGTTGTGTTAGTAGCTGATCTCAATATGTACTCAACAAACCAAGCTGTACATTGTTATTATGAGTATTTTGTCACCTTCTGTGGGTTTCGCCAATGTAATAATATTCGGAATTGTAATAATCGTACACTTGATGTAGTTCTTACTACTTTGCCCGAAGACGACATTGTCGTAAGCGAGGAGCGTAGTGAGTATTTATCATGCATAGACCCACAGCATCCACCACTGCGAGTAAGTGTTAGTCGGGCGCGAGTAACTGCTAGCCCTGGCGGCCCTGCACCTCAGATTTGTACCTCGCTACCGCGATGGAATTATGGCAAGGCGGATTTCCATTCTTTATACTTGGCACTTGCAGGGGTGGACTGGAGCGCTCTGTATGAAACGAGTAATGCCGACGAAGCATATAGGATATTTTACGACATATTTTACAGGATTTTAGATGGTAGCACTCCAAGAAAGAGCTCCAAGGGTGATTGCTCTCGTTATCACTACCCAGAATGGTTCACTGCTGACATAATTAGTAATATTAAGCAGAAGGCTTTTTGGCATAAATCTTATAAAAAGACTAGGTCGGACAGCCACTATATAAATTTTTCTTACTTTCGTTCTGTTGTTAAATGTAAAATAAGTACCGCATATAGTGAATATCAGAATCGTATTGAACAACAATTTGTAAAAGAACCGAGGTCTTTTTGGGGTTTTATTGGGAGCAAGCGTTCAAAACGTAGCAAAGTGAAGATAGCTAGGAATGGTGAGCCGTTGCCAGAGCATGAGTGCGCTCAAGCGTTCGCTGACTACTTCCATTCGGTTTATGGGGCGGTGGTGCCGCGGTTGGATGCGGCTGCCGCTGGGCAGGCGGCGCCCGAGCGCGGCGCCCGCGTTCACGTGGGGCAGCTGTCTCTCGGCGAGGTGAGGGCCGCGCTCTCGCGCCTCAAGCCCAAGCGTTCGGTTGGGCCAGACGGGGTGCCACCTTTCATTGTTAAGGATTGTAGGAGTGTGCTGGACCGGCCGCTCGTACATTTATTCAATAGCTTCTTACGAGAATGCTCGTATCCGGACGGTTGGAAGTTGACCAGGGTTACTCCGGTACCGAAAGGTGCCCCAAGCTCAGACGTCAGTGGATATAGACCAGTAGCAGTACTGTCAGCATTTGCTAAAGTCTTCGAGTCTGCGTTGTGTTCATCTATCCACTCGCAAGTAGCATCGCAGCTCAACGACGCGCAGCATGGCTTCCGTGCAGGCCGCAGTACGAATTCCAACTTGTTGTGTTTTTTAAACCAGGCCGCAACAGTACTGGACTCAGAGGCAGGTGCACAACTGGACGTCGCTTACTTTGACTTCAGGAAGGCATTCGATAGTGTAGATAATGATATTCTGTTAAGTAAATTTGCGAGGGCTGGTTTTACGCCTGCCCTTCTAAAGTTCTTTGCCAACTACTTGGGCAACCGCAAGCAAATGGTGGAATACGCAGGCTACACCTCGGACCCATATTGCACCCTTACGGGGGTAAGCCAGGGGACAAATTTAGGACCCTTAGAGTTCATAATCATGGTCAATGATCTCCCGGAGGTCATTGAAGACGCTGGCTGTCTATTATTTGCTGACGATCTGAAGTTGTTCATGCGGATAAGCAACGAGTCGCACTGTGAAAAACTTCAGCGTGACATCGATCGGGTGGTAGCGTGGAGTATAGAAAATAAGTTACACTTCAATGTGACAAAGTGTAATATGATGTCCTTCACGCGGGCCGTGGTACCCCGACGTCACGAATATAATATGGGCGGTCACGTCATACTGCGGGTGAGGTCGGTGCGAGATCTTGGGGTCACTTTTTTTGAGGATCTGTCGTTTCGAGCTCATATCGTGCAAGTATGTAAAAAGGCCTTCAGGAATCTTGGGTTTGTCATGCGAGAAACCCGTGACTTCACTAACATGGCAGCAGTGAAATCGCTTTATAACGCGTTGGTGCGAAGCAACTTGGAAACTAGTGCTATCATCTGGAATCCTTATGAAATGAAATATTCTCAGATGGTGGAAAAGATGCAGAACAAATTTACACGGTACTTATACATGAGGCAATTTGGCGTCTATCCGTTTTACCCGCTTATGTACCCAAGTCTCTTTGTAATAGGGATGGTTGGGTACTATAGGTTGGAGGTGAGGCGCAATCTTGCTCTGGTGAAATACGTTTTTATGGTTTTTCGGGGGATGCTAAACAATCCACAAATCTTAGAATCGTTGGGATTACTCGTTCCAAACAGTAGGCTAAGGTTGGGGCCGAGGGAGAGTCTGTTCGAAACTCCGGTAGCCCGTACAAACCTATTAAAGTTTGCACCAGTGTGTCGGGCTGTTACGATTCTTAATAGCATCTCTCAGCGCTTGGACATTTTCACCTGCTCTTTGGCGGAATTCCAGAGGGTGACAATTACTGTGTTGTCCTCTAGTTAACTTGTGAGGACGCCCGGAGCCGTTACTTGGGACTGGTCAAACATGGACGTGAGTAGGTGTGTGATCAGTTTTACAGGGCGTCTCTGAGTGTCGTATTGTATGACTACTTTTGTTACCTTGGGTTCTACCTGTAAAAACAATTGTATGTGTAAATAAATAAATAAATAAATAAATAAATAAATAAATAAATAGTCTATGCTTTGCAGGCTCTTTTTAAATAGAGAATAAACTTGTGATGTGTAAGTAATTTTAATCAGGACAACACTGCATTAAACCCTGATAATAAAACTGCTTATTAGAGACACAAAACCAACCGTAAGGCGTTAACACTTTTAGGTATAATTAATATCTATAATACAATTGGCGTCACAAAATAATTAAAATCATTTGCGATTATAAAGATATACAGTAATTTCACCTATCAAAACTGATAAAATATTTTTGCTAGATCATAATACTTAAATAACATGTAAAAATGTTCGATTAACCCTCTCAATATATCATTAATGATGCCAGATATCGACGATTACTGGTAATCGTTCAGTTATCAGTCTTATATCACGATAAATGAGAATTTGATTGCTGCTATAATTAAAAATTAGTGTAAGATAATAAAGGAAATTATCTATCGTTATATAAAGACAGCAGAAACCAATCAACTAAATAAATAACACTTTTGGTTTACATACTATATACAATCATTTAAATGGATTTGTTAATTAATTATTAATTGACCTTGTTAAAATAGAACTAAGAAACTTTATAATTAATTACGATACTTTGTCAAGGTTAAAAAACAGGCACCTCTTTGATATATTTTTTACTTATACTATCAATTTCACATATTTATACAGGCGTGATATTATATTATATTAAAAAAGACACAAACATTCTAATTTAAAAAAAATATAATTTTGCCCAGCGGTGTCCAAAAAAATAGATATTTCTATAACAATTAAATCCTATATCAAAACGCTCAATAAACAAAAATTTACTTCAATAATATCCATTACATATCCTTTACAAACACCCCTTGACAAGGTCACAGCGCGCAAAGCATTTAGCGCCGGTACAGTAGCAATAACTCAGCACAGGAAATCACGTCATCGCTCTATTACAGCGCACACACATGCACACGCTCGCATACAGACGCACGTGTCACGTGTACGGGAGGTTCGTGCGACCGTGTACAGTGGAATCTTTGATTTTATTATGAAAAGGGGAAGTTTTGGGCAAGGGTTTTCTTTTTGTTTGTATAAAGTGGTGTAATGGTGTAGATTGCTTGTGAAATGTTTCTGTCTGTGTCATCATCATCAGCCTTGTTCCCACTGCTGGGTTACAGGCCAGGACTCTGTGAGTGGGAAATGGACCTCAATCGACCACGCGCGCCCAGTGCGTGTTGGTGGATGTCAAATGTCTTTGAATTTTTGTTCTAGGACATGCCAGTTTCATCACGATATTATCCTTCACCATTGTAGAGCATTGGCGATAAAATAATTTTCACAGAATAAAGCGACTGCGTGTGTTCGAACCCACGACCTACGACACGTAAGTCGAGGCCGTTACCACTGGGCCACCACCGCTGTATAAAAAAAATGCCAGCCTGTGACTGTAGCACTGCAGGGCCAGGAACATATCATTACAATTAGTCAAAATCAAAATCAATTTTTTTATTTCATATAGTCCTACATGGGCACTTATAAAACGTCGACAAAATGTGCACGGTTCGGGTTGGTCGATTCCTATGGAGAAGAACCGGCAAGAAACTCCATGGTTACTCTTTTAAAAAAATGGTTTGGTTTTACAATATTTCCTTGTTACAGCATTAGTACTTAGATATGTGGGGACAACGTAGGCCCGACAATAAGTCGTAACGAAAAACAAAAAAAAAGATTACATATTATTTAAACAAAAGAAAATAAAACGAGTTAAAAAGTTAACAAATGTTAACAAGCATCTAGAAGGCCTACAATGTTCACACATTTACAAAACAATCGGTAAAGGAATCTATACAAAAGTAAAAAAAAAAAAAAAAAAAGACTAAATCTAACATGTGGCACAAATATTGTTATTAGTGCTGTAACTATTCTTAGCAAAGGGCTATGAGTAATTAAATAGCAACAATTAGAAATAAAAAAATAGATTACAATTAATTCATTAGTAATCTATGTTTTTAGATTAAATCAATTTGGCTATAGCGACATATTTCTTTGTAATTCAAAATCTATATCTATTCTTCTATACTAATTATTACATATAATATAATATACTAATAATATTATAAAGAGGCAAGATTTGTATTTTTGTAAGTAACGAATAAACTTAAAAACTACTGGATCGATTTCAAAAATTCTTTCACCGTTGGGAAACTACACTATCCCCAGCAAAGGCTACAAAGGCAAATGCTACTTTTTATCCCTGTATTCCCACGGAAACGGGAACTACGCGAGTGAAACCACGAGGCGTCCGCTAGTATGTAATAAGAGGCGGGCCTATTGCCAACAAACGGGTACGAATCTAGACTCCGGACTGCTACTGAGAAATTCCACATGTAAAAACCCACACTTTGCCCGATACTGGAATCGAGCCCTGGACCTCATGCTCAGCAGTAGCGCTTGCAACCACTGGACCAACGAGCATTATTAATAACGGAGTTAAAAAAAAATGCCCGGTTTGTTTTCAAAGTTCAATTAATTAAATTGCTAGTATTTCGCATGCATGTAATCGTTCTTCATTTTGATATAAACCACCGAAACTAAAATAGTTATTTATGCTACAAGTGCGGAAGGTAGGTGATTTCCGATGAGTGGCATTTTTATTCACGAGCGAGCGAAGCGAGTGAGTGGATAAATCGACACAAGTCGGAAATCATCTTACGTACGTGTATCATACAACATTTTACTATGCATTGTGCGAGGAAATAAATAAATTAATAAAACGAAATTAATAAAATGGCGGGCTTATTCAAGCGCGTTCAGCATATCCACAGATTAACTAATAGTTCCTCGGGCATATCTACTGCGCATGTGCGAATAGCTGTCACATCGTAACGCACTAAGGCACGAGCAAAGCGTTCTGCCAAACATATTTAAGAGGAAACGGGGGTGGTCTTTTCTCCATACAAACGCTCTCGTCTGTTTTCTCTCTGGTTTATGAACTTAAAACAATGATTTTTTACAGTAAAATAAATATCAACTTCTTCTATGTCCCTATGTTTTCCTTTTTGGTGATATATTATCCGTATAAGAACTAGAACCCTCTCAAAATGCTCAAAATTGTCTGTATTGAGTCGCTGTCTTCAGAGCCTTAGTGTACAAATTTGATAACTATTAATGAAAAAAGGAAAACATAGGGACATAGTAAATATCCTTCTTATTCAGTTTATGAAATATCTTCTAAATCGGTCCAATATTGGAGGAGAAAACAGACGAGAGCCAAACCTCGAATTATGACTTTTTATTTAAGAAAATTTGTCGAATCTGCGGTTGTCCTTATCGCACGAATTTGTGGGCGGGGTTTGACGCAAGGGGTCTGCATAATACGTACACAGACGAAAAGGTGATGCGTAGTAGTTGAAAATAATATCGATATACTAGTGTTGTAAACAGTTATCGATAAACACATTTATATTGTTTGCATGTGCTGTTTAGTGGGAATTACAAATAGAAGTATTAAAAAGTAATGGATACAAAATAAAATTAAGTGCATGTCTTTATTTATTTATTTATTTATATATATACACTTTATTGTACACCATAACAAACAAGAAAAAGAAACTTAATACTAAAAATATACAATGGGCGGCCTTATCGCATACCGCGAAATGTTTACAGCTCAACTGCCAATATTTCCGAATCGGATTAAAACAATGGTAATTTCTATTGTGTCTGGAAATTGACACTTTGAGGGTTACAAAAAGTTTTCAATACAAAACAGTAAATTATATATCAGATAGGTATCCGCAGTCTCTAGATCGCCTACTAGGTACATCAGCGAAATTAAACTTATTTCAACGTCAGCCGCACGGGTCAATCCACAGAACAGATAAAAGAGGTTTTATCTGTTCTGTGGGTCAATCGATCAGGTTAAGCTATGCTTGCCGTGGATGTTCCGTGGATGGGTGACCATTTTTACATACCAAGACCCGTCCGTGTCTCGTCAAGCACGTTAAGCCGTTGGTCCCGGCTGTTATTTTCGGCTTTGACAGCATGAAAGTCTGACTTGTTTTACCAAGGGGTTTCATATTACCCAGTAACTGGTTGTGGAGGTCAGATAGGCAGTCGATCCATCAAAATACTGGTATTCAGCTGCATCTGACTCCAACGTAGATGGGAAAAGGCTAGGCAGACGTGCTTTCTCTCACTGGTTTATTCTTTGGTATCCGATCGTCAATGATTTCTGGTGAAAGGCTAATTTAGCCTTAGGCTTGCCACTAATGTGGTAGAACTTTTCTAATAATGGTTCCATTTTTTGCCATAATGCATTGTCCCTCTTAATATTTTGAAAAATAAAAGCTTTTGGGACTCCATAAAATAAAATAACAGAAATTTCGACGAGTTATGTGTATTTGGCCTTGTACTTAGTAGAAGTAATTGTGATTCTGTTTTAATTGTAACATTTTGCCTTTAAACGTACATAAATCTATTACATCATCATCATTGTCATCTTATCAGCCGAAAGACGTCCACTGCTGGACACAGGCCTCCCCCAAACGTCACCACATTGATCGGTCTCGTGCGTCTCGCATCCAGTGGATCCCCGGAACCTTCACCAAGTCATCGGTCCACCTGGTGGGAGGCCTTCCAACGCAACGTCTTCCGATTCGCGGTCGCCACTCCAGAACCTTTCTGCCCTATTGGTCATACGTTCTGCGAGCAATGTGCCTTGCCCACTGCTACTTAAGTTTGGCAATTCTTCGGGCTATGTCGGTAACCCTGGTTCTCTTGCGGATCTCTACATTTCTGATTCGACCACGCAAGGAAACTCCATGCATAGCCCTCTCCATTGCCCTTTGGGTGACTGTAAGCTTTCTGATGAGGCCCATTGAAAGCGACCATGTCTCAGAGCCATATGTCTGGCAACACACACTGGTCTGGTCACTGTGTCTCAAGTCTATACTTGTGACACTGTGGTAAGTTGGACGAGAATATACCGCAACTTCTCGAACACTGCCCAGCCAAGTCGAATTCGACGGTTGACCTCTTTCTCGAAGTTGGCCCTACCCAACTGGAGCGTTTGTCCCAGGTAGACATAGTCGCCCACAACTTCGAGTGAAGAGTATCCGACTTTGATTGGAGTGAGTGTAAAATGGGCATTCAACATCACCTTGGTTTTGTCCATGTTCATCCTAAGACCCACTCTTTAGGTAGCTCTACTGAGGTCATCGAGCATTGTACTGAGGTCCTCCATGGTCTCCGCCATGACCACTATATCGTCGGCAAACTGAAGGTGATTGATGTATTCGCCATTGACATTTATGCCTAGCCCATTCCAGTTCAGAAATCTGAAGACATCCTCCAGTGCAGCGGTAAAGAGCTTCGGAGATATTACGTCTCCCTGTCTCACACCTCGCTGCAGAAGGACGGGTTCCGAGGTCTGATCCTGAAGTCGAACTGACATGGTGGCCTTTTTATACACACTGTTCAACACTTCGATGTACCGGTAGTCAATTTGGTACCGTTGGAGAGACTGCAGTACAGCCCAAGTGTCGATCAAATCGAAGGCTTTCTGGTATTCCACAAACGCTAAACAGAGAGGCAAGTTGTACTCTTCGGTCTTCTGTATAACCTGCCGCAGCGTATGTATGTGGTCTACGGAGACGATTGCGAAGAACTTTCGTGACAACGTACTTCGCAATGGTATACTTTCGCTGTAACTGTTAGTGGGGTAACTCGAGTCCCACTAACGTGCAGAGTGCGTCGCCAGTAGAAATTACAGGGAATATGGTTTACTGGTAGTAGAATAAATAAAGTTTAGATAAAACATAAGTTGGTTTTATTCATGATGACACGAGAACACAATCACTTTTTAAAAACAGTGACAAGTAAAAATAATAGACCGGTAGAAAAATAAACTTATGTAGAACAAAAAGATCTGTATCAAAACTAAATACTCTTTTTATTCTAACACTCCTCCTTAAGTTCATTTCTCTACTTTCATCCATCACACATTCACACAACACCCATATTCTGTGCACACCACTTGAACTTTCCTTTCAACAAAGATTTTGTCAAAGCATCTGCAACCATATGAGCTGTCTCTACATACTCAAGTAAAATATGCCCATGCTCGACAGTCTCCCTTATAAAATGGTGTCGCACATCTATGTGCTTTGTACGTTGATGGTGTACAGGGTTATACGCAATGGCCACAGCAGACTGGCTATCACTGAAGATTTTCATTGGCGCCTCAGCTTGACCAGTGACCTCTGAGTACAATCTTTTTAGGAATATGCCCTCCCTAGCAGCTTCAGATAGTGCTACATATTCAGCTTCCGCTGTGGATAGAGCAACCGTCCTTTGTTTTCTGCTTTCCCAAGAGATTGCAGCTCCCATATGCAGATAAACCATACCGGAGTATGATCTCCTATCATAGCAACTGGCATGACTTGCATCTGCGTAACCCTCAACTTTACTCATTCCTGTCCTCTTGTACTGTAGCCCAAGGCATTTAGTACCCTTCAAATATCTCAGCACTCGTTTAGCTGCTATCCAGTGTTCCTCAGCATAGCAGGTGTTGAATTGGCTAAGATAATTGACTGTATGTGCAATATCTGGCCTCGTGCAGACAGATAAGTACATCAGTGAACCAATTAGATTCTGATATGGAATCGTCGGCTCAGGTTTGTGTTCTGGTCCAGGTTTCTCTAGCTTTTGACCAGGAACTGATGGTGTTGAAGCAACTTTGCAGTCAGCCATCCCAAAAACCTTTAAAATTTTGTTGACATACTTCTCTTGGTCAACTTTGACTCCAATATCGTTCTGCGTTATGTGCATTCCCAGAATATCCTCTGCCTTCCCAAGATCTTTCATTTCAAATTTTGTCATGAGGTCTCTTTTCACTTTGCGCAGCTCATCCGCGTCATTCCAAAATATTAGCATATCATCCACGTATACTGCTAAAATGATAATCTTTTTACCCTGGGATCTCGTGTATATGCACGGTTCATTTTTACATCGTTTAAATTTTAACTGCAACAACTCATTGTTCAGTTTGTTGTTCCATGCTCTGGGGGCTTGCTTTAACCCATAAAGCGACCGTTTAAGCAGACACACATAGTCTTCTTTTCCCTTTTCATGAAAACCTTCTGGTTGTTTCATGTACACATTTTCCGTTAAATCTCCATTCAGGAACGCTGTTTTTACGTCCATTTGATCTATATGTAAGCCTCTTTGTGCTGCTATTCCCAGGAGAACTCTTAACGAGCTGTGTCTCACCACTGGAGAGAATGTCTCGTCATAATCAATGCCACATCTCTGGCTAAAACCTCTGGCTACAAGTCGAGCTTTGTATCTTCGTCTATTTCCCGTCTCTTCTTTGATTCTAAATAACCATTTTGAATCAACGACGTTGCTAGCTTGTTCAGGTTTTACCAAAATCCATGTTTTGTTTTTCTTTAAGGCATCAATCTCCTCCTGAATTGCTGCTCTCCACTCACTACTATCAGATCTTGATAGTGCTTCTTGAACAGTAGTAGGGTCCAATTCTGATTCTGCAGCATGATACAGCAAGTAATCCGGAAAGTTTTTGGCTTTTCTAGCTCTAAGTGGATATCTCCGTTCCACCTCTTGAGGTTGATCATCGACAGTTGTGTCAGATTCACAGTCAAGAAACTCTATGTCTTCTTGAGGTTGATCAACAATATTTGATTCAGTTTCAGGGACTGGAGGAATATACATCTCTTCATGAGTAACTGATTGTTCCACTTCTTGAGGCTGATCATCCACAGTCACATCAGGCTCGAGACCTTGAGGAACACATACTTCTTCATGATTGTAAGTTTGTTCCATCTCTGGAATCAATACTTCATGTTCAGTCTGTTTCTCCAACCCTGTATCTCTCTGTGTTTCTTGTTGAGCTTCAATAAATACAACATCCCTAGCCTTATAAAGTTGATGCGTTTTTGTATCCACTAGTCGATAGCCTTTAGAGTTCTCGCAATATCCGACTAGAGTTAACTCCAAGCTTTTTGCATCCAGCTTCTTCCTCTTTTGGTTCGGAATGTGCATATATGCCTTACACCCAAAAACTCTTACAAAACTGAGATCAACTTTCTTACCAGACCACGCTTCCTCTGGCGTTTTACCCTTGACGGCAATGGTCGGCGATCTATTTTTCAAGTAAACCGATGTATGGACTGCTTCCGCCCAATAAGCCTTCGACAAATTTCCTTCCTCGAGCATGCTTCTCGCCTTCTCGATGATAGTCCTATTTGCTCTCTCGGCTACTCCATTCTGTTGCGGTGTATAGTCTATCGTTACTTGATGTTGGATGCCATTTTTCCTCAGAAAATCATCCATTTCTTTATTGACGAACTCTGTTCCGTTATCATTGCGCAGGATCTTAATTTTCTTGCCGCATTGATTCTCGGTAAACGCCTTAAAATTTTTAAAATTTTCAAAAACTTCACTCTTTTGTTTCAAAAAATATACAAAAGTTTTACGTGTAAAGTCGTCAATAAATATTAAAAAATATTTATACCCGCTAACGGAAGGTATATGCATAGGCCCGCATAAGTCTGAATGCACTAAACCCAATGCTTCCTTAGCTCTCGTCGCAACACCTTTGCGAAACGGTTGTTTGGTTTGTTTTCCCATAATGCAAGATACGCACTCCAGTTTCGAAGAAGTATTAGGAAAACTCACCCCTATGGCCATCTTATCTCTAAGAAGTTTGAGGTTGTGTATACCAAGATGTCCCATTCTCCGATGCCACAGCCTCTGCTGGTCACAATCAGCTGTTGCCAGCGCAGAACCCTGTGAACAGCACTTAATTTTATATATGCCTCGTTCTTCTACACCTTTCACAACAGCCTTGCCACGAACCTTACACTCATTCTTCTTGTAGATGTCGCATCCTTTCTCTGTAAATACTATTACGTGACCCTTTCTCGTAATTGCATTCACACTTAACAAATTAGAAGCTAACTTAGGTACATACGTAACATTATTGATTGTTAATCCTGCCGATTCACAAAATACAGTACCTTCACCTTCACCATATACTTGATTACCATCTGCACAGATCACTCTCAAAGATTTAGAAGTATCCTTCAAACTTCCTCTGAACCAAGCCTTGTGATTTGTCATGTGCGTCGACGCGCCAGAATCGATGATCCAGTCTCCAGCTTGCGGTGTCGACGTACCAAACGCGTAGGCTTGTAAAGCTTCTTTTTTCCTTTTAGGGTTATCTGGACACTCATTTGCTTTATGTGGTCCGTCACAAATAAAGCATTTAATCTTTTGTTTGACATTCTTGGGTTTGCTCTTGCCCTTATGCTTCTTTGACAATAATGCTGATGTCGGTTGGCTTACACTCGAGCTTGCCGAATAATTATCTTCCATTTGAAAGAGCTTCGTCTTGACATAGTCAGTAGTAAGTACTGCGTTACTGTTTTCTATGGCTAATCTCATAGGTTGGAACTCTCCCGTAAGTCCTTGAAGAAGTAAAGCAGCCAACAGTTCATCATCAACCTCTTTTCCTAGGTCTTGCAGTTCCTGAGATACCATCATCACAGATGTCACATATTCCCTCACAGTTGGGAATTGTTCCAGTTTCATGCTTACTAATTTTGAAAGTAAACGGCAACGGTTATTCAGACCTTTATCCTCGAACGCATCTCTTAATGCTTCCCAAGCACTTTTCGCTGTTTTAGATTTGCGTACATGAACTAAGCAATGAGGTTTGACCATCAAACAAATCTTTGCTCTAGCTTTCTGGTCTTTTCTCTTACCTTGCGTGTCGGTTGTTTCAGGCGTAACACTTGTATACTCCCACAAGTCATCATGCACCAGATGCATCTCCATAAGAAACTTCCATGTAGAATAGTTACTGCTACCTTCTAGTTTCTCCATAGATAAGGCACTACTGCCTGAACTACCAACCAAATTCTGTGCCATTGAGTTCTGCTCTCTTTGAGAACTCCCGTTACCAGACGACATTTTCCCGTAGGTGCGATTCCCATAACCTGTTAGTGGGGTAACTCGAGTCCCACTAACGTGCAGAGTGCGTCGCCAGTAGAAATTACAGGGAATATGGTTTACTGGTAGTAGAATAAATAAAGTTTAGATAAAACATAAGTTGGTTTTATTCATGATGACACGAGAACACAATCACTTTTTAAAAACAGTGACAAGTAAAAATAATAGACCGGTAGAAAAATAAACTTATGTAGAACAAAAAGATCTGTATCAAAACTAAATACTCTTTTTATTCTAACAGTAACGTACTTCGCAGTGACGAACTTTCGCAAAAACGAACGTCGCGATAGTAAACTTTCGCAGTACCGTACATCGCGGTAATGAACTTCGCAACAATGGGGTACACCCGATTAGTGATGATCCTTGAAAACAGTTCTAAATCTATTTATTTTTGTTCAATTCCGTCTTCAGGTGACATTCTTGCAATTTCATAAGGACAGTTTACCTCTATTATCGAGTCTTGACCTATCAGACCATCCAGGCTTGCCGCGAAAAAGGGTTTGTTTTCATCGATAAACATTCCACACTCTAATACCTGTAGGCCCGTGTGCTTGATAAATTGATCGATCGCTTTAGATTCAGTTTCCTTGCCATAATTGGTAGCCACAGTTCCTTTAAATTTGTTATATAATAACGTTTCTCAAATTTTGCGAACCAATGTTTTCGGTCGCATATTACATATTCGCCCAACATTCGATGCCGTAAGCCTCTTTAGTCTTTCAATTTCCCATAAGCTATTATCGCTTTGGCCCCCACTATTTTCCTTTGAACATCCTTAGTTGAGAGCAATCTTTCAAGAAATAATTTTTCTTTTAATTTATATAAATTCATATCTTCTTCTATCTTCTTCCAACTCTAAGCGACCGTAGTTTTTAACAGGTTCTGTAGTTATTTTTATTTTGCTCGTTCCGTCTTTGGGATATGTCAGTTTTCTTTTTCGGAAAATCTCTGTGATTTTTTTCGAACGCTGCTTTTGATCTATTTTTTTTTTATTTGCTCGGACTGCAGCCCTGTATTTTTTTTTGGATGCGTGAATGAATAGGCCTTCGCTATTTCATGAAGTTACTGCTCCATAACATCTTGTCTGATATGATATGAGCCTGCAAAGTTAACTCTTTTTCCGCCAATAAATTTGGCAATTACATAATTAAATTGCTCCACAGTATTATTAGTCACGTCCAAAAAAAAAAGATTTTCTGCATTTGCTGTTAAGAATAACAGATATTGTTGGATATCAGTCCACAATCCACAACAACAAAAGTTACGAGTGACTGGGGCGATTACAAGAAATGCGCTAGCCGCGGCCGGGAGCGTTTCGGAGGCACGCACACACTGTCAACTTACACACACATTGATAGGGCAGCCGGCCGCCACGCGCTCGCAGTTCGCAGAGCGACAGCGATAGTTTTTTCAAATACCTATTTTTCAAAAGTCTCTCCGCCCGTATTTCCTCTTAATGAATATTAAAAATTAATTTATTGATCAAAATCTACATCTAGAGTAATTAAAAACGCCTAAAATTAAGTATTAGTTTTATTTTACCTTTTATATGAATGATAACCTGTATATAACTAATTTGTAAAACTTTTCTCTAATAATAAAAACTCTATGCGTCGGGCTGACGTTGGAGTTAAAATTAAGAAAATATAGGAAAGTAAACAGCACTAGTGAAAAAAGTGACACTTTCCGCACAGTTTGGCTGCTTGGAAAACGCTCTTTTCGAGGACATGCATTGTAATAGTTATTTATGCTACAAGTGCGGAAGGTAGGTGATTTCCGATGAGTGGCATTTTTATTCACGAGCGAGCGAAGCGAGTGAGTGGATAAATCGACACGAGTCGGAAATCATCTTACGTACGTGTATCATACAACATTTTACTATGCATTGTGCGAGGAAATAAAAACATATATATAAATTAATAAAAATAAATGAATAAAATGGCGGGCTTATTCAAGCGCGCTCAGCACATCCACAGATTAACTAATAGTTCTTCGGGCATATCTACTGCGCATGTGCGAATAGCTGTCACATCGTAACGCAATAAGACACGAGAAAAATATACGTTCTGCCAAACACATTTAATGAATATTTTAAATTAGTTTATTGATCAAAATCTAAATCTAGAGTAATTAAAAATGCCTTTAATGAAGTATTAGATTTATTTTACCTTTTATATGAATGATAATCTGTACTTAACTAATTTGTAAAACTTTTCTCAAATAATAAAAACTCTTTGCGTCGGGCTGGTTATGGTTTAATTTTTGGAGTTAAAAATTAAAAAAGTACAGGAAAGTAAAAAGCACTAGTGAAAAAAAGTGACACTTTCCGCACAGTTTGGCTGCTTGGAAAACCGCTCTTTTCGAGGACATGCATTGTAAAATATATTTCATTATCACAGTTGTAATTTTAATTTACATCATGATTTTAAACCGATTTGATTTGAATAATAATAATACTACTTACCTTGCAAACTGATCAAGAAAACTATCTCACAAAATACCAAAAATCTGACTAAGTACGAGCCGGACTCGCGCACGAAGGGTTCCGTACCGTTATCGCAAAAACGGCAAAAATACACGTTTTTTGTATGGTATCACGGTTCATGGGATACAGCCTGGTGACAGACGGACAGACAGACATACAGACCCGGGAAATAATAGATAAAAGAGTACCATACCTTCTCAACCAGTTGCCTACTGATATAAGAAGACAGGTAATAAAAGGTAAATTTGCCAATTCACTTAAACAGTTCTTTTTAAGTCGTTTGTAAATGATCTTCGTAATTAAGTAGTTTTATAAGATATATGTGTCATGTGTTAAAGATAAGATGCCTTTATTAGCTTTTCATAAGATTTAAGACGACGACTAACGCCAACGACCTTGAGGGAACAAAACGCGCCCTCGTTTCTCACCCGCGCGACCCGAAATTTAGTAGTTTTTTGTACTTTTCTTATTATTCTATGACTTAAAAAAAAAAGCTTCAGATCAAAATGTAGATAATTAAATTGTCTTTGATATGGTGTCGATTTCATTAAAATACGCCAAGCGGTTTTGTTGTGATTGTCGTGTTTTTGTCCGTTTTAGACATAACTTTACAAATTAATTACACTATGTTATACGAATAAAACTCAAAATTTGCTCAGATGAAATTATTAAGAAAATGGTCTATTATAACATTTATATTTTTTTCCAATAAATTACGACTAGCCGTTTAGACGTGATTCTCATTTTAAAATCAGCTACTCAAGGGAATCGGCGCCTTAATAACAATTTTTAAATATTATGTTCATAAGAGTTATTGTTAGTTTTTTTTTTTTTTTTTTTATTAAGTGCCCGCACTAATAAACATGTTTTTAGGGTTCCGTACCCAAAGGGTAAAAACGGGACCCTATTACTAAGACTCCGCGGTCCGTCTGTCTGTCTGTCTGTCTGTCACCAGGATGTATCTCATGAACCGTGATAGCTAGACAGTTGAAATTTTCACAGATGATGTTTTTCTGTTGCCGCTATAACAACAAATACTAAAAACAGAATAAAATAAATATTTAAGTGGGGCGTCCATACAACAAACGTGTTTTTTTGCCGTTTTTTGCGATAATGGTACGGAACCCTTCGTGCGCGAATCCGACTCGCACTTGGCCGGTTTTTAACTGTGTATTCCGTTCCCACAGACAAAAACAAACAGTTTTGTGGGGCATGTTCTTACGTTAAGATTTAATGAACTTGTTTGTACTTTAATAAATATTTAAGGTCCCGTTTTTACCCTTTGGGTACGGAACTATAAAAATAACCTGAAAAAGATATCAAAACGCGCACCACAATTCGCCGAACGCAAAACTCCACGTAATTGTGCCCGCCTCACATCGCATTGTTATTACTATGTATCCATTTGAAATATTAACGGCACATGCTACATTACAGCCTGTTATACTGTTATATTACACGTGTGTGTAACAGCTACATAACAAGTTAACAGTAATTATGCGACAGTTGTTTGCTCAAGTGACGCACATTGTTTTGTTGGGCGATGTTTAATTAGTTTAAGAGTTAATTTAATTTTGCTCGAGCTTACGGTTGTATGGGAATTGAATAATTAGTGTGGGTACCTGTCTTATTATGTAAGTAAAGGTATATATATATACATACAAAAAAAATCACCTATGGCTAAATAATATCAGCCACACGGTTCGATTTTCGAGGTTAAGCAACGCTTGCCGAGGTTAGTCCTAGGATGGGTGACCTTTCTTCACAAACCGAGACCTTGCCGTGCCTCGGCAAGCACGTTAAGCCATTAGTCCCGACTGTCAGTTTTAGATATTTTGTCTTTGTCTTTGGTGTAAAATAAAGAATTAAAAATTTCTTACAAGCACTTAAATATTTTCAACATATTAGAAAATCTTAGGCCTTAGTGCGAGTTTTTACTCACGCTCAATCGCGTTAACGTAAACATCAATTTGAATTGACACTGGAAAAGCGCCGCCCGGGGAGGCTAAGGAGAAACCTCTTTTTTTGTTTGACATAAGAGAACGTTTTCGTTATCACGAGTGAGTACGTTAAAAAACTCAGAATAAACACACTGTACCTTTATAACTTTCATAAAATTAAAGTATTTATTACTCAATTACATTTAACCAGTAACCGACTGCAGTTTTCTTAAACATTCAAATAAGACGCAATTCTTAACCCTAAAATGTTCAATTAAAAGTCAATCAACGACAATCGTTCATCAAAATGTAATCGGGCAAGTGATCAGCCAACTTTATGGTTTAATTTATAATCTATGTTACTTTATTAACTACTAGCTGTTGCCCGCGACTTCGTCTGCATTGCATTAATACTTTGAATAACCTATTTGTTATATCGCGCAATAATATTGTAGGTATAAAAGTGTGGGCCGCCTTGCTCCAGAAATAATTGGCTCACTGTGCAAACTTTCATCCCCTTTTCTACCCCTAAAGGATATTTTCCAGGATAAAAACTATCCTATGTTCTTTCCAGGGTCTCAACCTATGTCCATAACAAAGGAGATGTTCGATTTTGGGCCATCACTATGTACACTACATACCTAGATAAATAGGAAAAAAATAGAGGAATTCCATAAAAATACTAACAAATTAATTTGAAGAAGGGTACAGGAGTAACAAAAATGATCATTTATAGTTTATTAATAAGATAACCCTATTTTTAGGGCAGCCATGACAGTTGTGTTTGACATGACGTCTGACGACTTTGACAGTTTTAAGAAGTGACTTCTTTGAGTCTTTCTTTGCTTTGACTTTGAATTGGAAATGTTTCGCCGTTTTTAGGGATTGTTTTACTACTACGGACATTACTTGATTGCTTCTCTATTGTAATTGAATTAGTGTTCTTTTTTACTGACGCAGATATTAAGATGACACGTCAAACAAATTTCATTGTCAAAATGACATTCTGCGCATAGTGCCATTGTCAAAATGACATTCTGCGCATAGTGCCATTGTCAAAATGTCATTCTTCGCATACTGTCTTTGTCAAAATGACATTTTTCGCCTACTGCTGATCTGACACGCCATGTTTACTTGTAAATTGTGTTGCTCTACTTGACAAAGTTAATTTGAGTTTACATTGAAACGAAGTGAAATTAAAGAAAATTAAGAATAAAAAACAGTTATTAAATTATACAACAATTTTTACTTAAAGTGTACATAGAGCTGGCCCAGGCTCCATACATTTCTGGAACATCTCCTTTCATCTGATTCAGTTCAGCGGCTTTTTAAGCGTAAAAGGTAACAGACAGGCATACAGAGTTACTTTCATATTTATAATATTAATATAGTATATTATAATAGTATGGAAGTTACTTTATTAACTATTAAGAGTATTAATAGTTAGAATAATAATGAACCGCCGACAATTTCCTACAATAACGGAAGTACTTACTTAACTTTACCGGTTTAAGAGCAGTAATGTGTTTATCACAAGTATGGGAAGCCTTTCGCTTTTTGAATCAGGTTTATTTTTTTGTAATAGTTCAATTCGTTTTAGATTTATTTATTAAGTATGTTAATGATGATGTATGGCATGTTTTTTATTGATATGAAAGTTAATTAGACAACTTAAAAAAGGAGTTTTTTTTATATATATTTCTAGGCTCGCGTTGGTGACTATCTCACCTGGTGGTAAGCGATGGTGTGGTCGACGATGGAGCTCGATTATCTAGAAGCAACCTAATCACTCTTGACTTGAAGACCACCAACATCCGAATTGCGTAAGTGAATTCGGCAAGGCGAAGGATTTAACCGAATCAATCGACATATAATGAAATCCACAACGCGTTTTCATCTCGCACTTGATTGGTCGATTGATGGGATCAAATCCATCGCCTTGCCGAATTCACTTACTCAATTAGGCAGCAGGTCGTTATAACGATTTCTTCGTTGGTATAGTGATCGCAACCATAACTGCCAAGCATGAGGTCCCGGGTTCAATGCCCAGATCGGGTAATGAGGTATTCAGTTTTTCCATCTGTCTCAGTAACAACTGTCTTTGTTTTCTATTGATTGATGACAATAGACTTAGCCCCTAAAATATGAGCTTAAACATAATTGTCGAAATATGTATGTTTATTAAAATAATGTGAAAGCAGTGGTGGCCCAGTGGTATCGGCCGCGACTTACAAGTTGTGGGTCATGCGTTCGAACCCTAAAGCGGCTGCCTGGGTACGAACGCATCATTCTTCTAAATTATTTCATCAAAACTGCTCTCAAAACGGTGAAGGAAAACATCGTGAGGTAACCGACATGTCTAGAACCAAACATTCGAAGACATGTGACATCCACCAACCCGCATTGGGCTGGCGTGGTGGATTATAGCCCATTTCCTCTCTCACAGAGAGGAGGCCTGTGTCCCAGCAGTGGGGAAATTAATAGGCTGATAATGATGATGACTAAAATAATGTATCTACACTTTTGTCAAATCTTTTAATATGTTCGAATACAGGACGTGAAATAATATGTTACTTTTAACATTTCCAAGAAAATAACCATCAGTTACCAAAAAATGCATTAGATACTCATCATCATCATTTCAGCCGAAAGACGTCCACTGTTGGGCGTAGGCCTTCCCTAAGCGCCGGGTACGCCAAAGTTCACCTAAATTTTCAACTCCGATAATTGGAAATCCGAAAATGTTCTTCCTAACATTTTTCATCCTAACAATCACAATTCCTAACAACTCTGTCTCTAATGTTCATAATTCAGAAGCATTTAACTTCATAATGTCAGTAGCAATAAACATTTATTATACTTTTATTTGTTTACCTATATTTTCTCAACATAACTATCTTTTACACTTTTATTCAAAGTCATATCTTTTTTGTTTAGATTTCTTTTTATTCATAATAATCAGTATTATATACATTAATTTTGCGTAACTTTATTTTCACATAACATGTATAACATAATTATAAGAATAACAGGTACCATGGTACAAGTAGTCAAATAAATACATGTTTTCATATACACATTTCAATGAAATTAGTTTAATATTAGCGGCTATAGCTTTCAAATAATCACTTTTATTGGTGTATTTTGCTTTAAAATTAAATATATATTTAATTCTATCATATTTGCCGTTGATTTGGAAGTTCATTTTATTTTTGTAGGTAGTACTCATAAATAGAAAGCTTTATAAAAATTTTCAAGAGTCGGCAATGTTAATTGTTAATGTTTTTTTGTATGTTTTTCGTGAGGTAAAAAAATGAGAATTAGTCCAAGAGCGAGCGAAGCGAGCTCGGGAATTTAGGGCACCCCGACACGGATAGGTTAGCTTCCAAGGAGATGACGGAAGCTGAAGTGAGCGAGCAAAGCGAGCGAACGCAGCTCCCGTCATCTCCTTCATGTTAGGTTACTTTAGACCCTGCAGACAGAAATAGGAGCGCCGCGCAGCGGGGCTCCGTCGACTTAGTTGCTTAAATTTTCCATAACCATGGGGTTCCGTAGGGTTGGGATGGTACAGTGAGGTTTTTTTTCATATGTAAATCCATGTACGTCTAATTTTAATCCTCCGCGACTGGTTTTAAATGATTTTAAATTATTTTCTCTCTATATTAATAAAGCATTAACACAAACATGCACGTAATGATAATACACCGACATGAACTTTAACAATAGACACAACTCAGGACGTTATGTAAAGCATACCCCAAATAATAATCATCCCTCAAATTAAAACTATAAATATCATCTTCTACCCAAATATATTTTTTATTACATTTGGTAAATGTTTCTTTTTGAGTATGAGTGAAAATATTATGGTAATTATGTTTAGGGATAAAAGCGTTATGATAAAAAACAGTAGGAGTTTAAATATATTTACATTAATGATATTATTAATAACAACTTCCGGAAACACGAGTGTTATGAACATCGCCGGTAGCACTACAAATAGTATGAATGAAAACTTTAAGATGAAAATTTTTAGGAAGAGTGATCATTCGGATTACAAATCGTTAGGAAGAACAAATTCGGGTAAAGAACTTTAGGTGAGCCAATATGGACCCCTAAGCGCCACACTGATCGGTAATGTGTGTTTCGCATCCACCGAATTCCCACAGCCTTGACCAGCAGCCGGGCGAGCACAGCCTACTGCGATAGGCTTGAGTCACACATTTTTATCACAGTTTGGGAGAAAAAACCCTGATAAAATGCGTGGCTCACAGAGGCCGTGCTCGCCCGGCTGGTCATCGCACCAACTAGAGGGCGGCCTTCTAAAGCTACGTATTTCGGAACGCGGTCACCAAACCAGAACTTTTAGCCCGATCGACCATCCCTTCTACGAGCAAAGACAAAAACATAGACTAAATTCTTTATTTCAATTAGGCCATTAATTAGCACTATTGAACGTCAAACATATAAATATACGGCCTGCCATTATGTTTCTTCGGAATTTTGCGAGGTTGAACAGGGACAAACTCAATGGTGATACCAAAGCTATTGATTGGGTCGATGTTGCTCAGGCATCAACTGTGGATGAGAAAGTGGATACGTTCAATAGGTCCGTGCTTCAGTTATTTGATGCGCATGCACCACTCAGGGCTGTCCGTGTCAGGCGCCCTCCGGCTCCATGGATTAGTCCTGGAGTTCGTTTGGCGATGAGTCGGCGTGACAGGGCTTTTCGGAGATATAGAGGGGATCGTAGTGAGGAGAACTGGAGCCTGTACAAGTTGGCCAGAGACCGCTGTAATCAGATGGTTGGTGAGCTTCTAAACGCCGATACATTTGTAAAAATGTCCTTAATTCTTCACCGGCTGACATATGGAAGTTTCTCAAATCAATTGGAATCACACAATATCCTTTCATACTTTATCATCTCATATGTCTCTCAATGATTTGAATAATCACTTTTCATCGTCAACTATGCTCACGGCTGTTGTTAAAAATAATACCTTAAGTGATGTTACTTCCATGCCAATTTTACCTCCTGAATCTTTTTCTTTTTCCCCGGTGACCGACGCTGATATCCTCAAAACTTTCACTGCAATTAAGTCCAAGGCTGTCGCCTGTGATGGAGTGAGCAGATCCATGTTATCCCTCATATTTAAAAGTATCCGTCCCGATGTCACACACATCATCAACTTCTCTCTGCAGGCTGGTGAGTTTCCTACAACCTGGCGTAAGGCTTTCATTATCCCTCTTCCTAAAATTTCTAACCCCACTTTATCTAATCATTACAGACCAATCTCCATTCTGCCTTTCCTATCTAAGATCCTGGAAGCTCTGAACCAAATGTCCTCCTTCGTGTCCCGTAATAACCTATTGTCCCCTTTCCAATCTGGCTTTCGGCCAGGCCATAGTACAGCCACAGCCTTGCTTTAAGTTACTGAAGACGTCAGGAACGGCTTGGAGGGTTCGAGGTTAACGTTGTTGGTTTTAATAGATTTCTCCAATGCTTTTAATACCGTCGATCACGACATTCTCCTGGCCATTCTGTCTCAAATTGGGGTTTCTTCGTTGGCACGGGATTGGTTTTCATCATATCTTCGTGGTTGCCAGCAGGCGGTATGTGCTGATCAGAAATTATCTGATTGGTGCGCGCTGGAAACAGGCGTTCCACAAGGCGGTATACTCTCTCCACTATTATTTTCTTTATTTATTAACTCTATTACTATAATAATAATTAAGCCATTTATTCCAAAAAAAATAGAAAGAGATTAAAAAATCATTCATAAATTAAACTCATAACATGCTTAGAAATAATTACATTAAATTAACATTCATAAAATAATTGAGTAAAATAAAATAAAATAATAAATTATAAAAAATATGTCTTAATCAGTTAAAAATGTCCTTAAGTTATTTATTGGGTACCCAATTTAGGGCGAAGGCCTCCTCCATCTTACACCATTCCTCTCTGTCCTGGGCTATTCTAGTCCAGGTGGGGCCGGCCACAGCCGCAATATCGTCGCACCACCGGCGTCTGGGTCTTCCTCGGGTGCGTGATGCATCTCGTGGGTACCAATGGAGAATCCTCTCACTCCAACGTCCATCTGTGGCTCTGGCTACGTGTCCTGCCCATCGCCATTTCAACTTGCAAGCTAATTCCCCAGCATCTATTATTTTAGTGCATAGTCGTATGTCTTTAGAACGTTTTCGGTCGCTGAGTTTAATTCCTAACATACTTCTCTCCATTGCTCGTTGGAAGGCTCGAAGTTTGTTAGTGACTGCTTTTGTTAGTGTCCAACTTTGACAACCGTAGAGTAGAGTAGGTAGTATGATAGTGTCCATTGCTTTCTTTTTCAGGCGAATATGTATGCGGGATTTAAATATATCTTTCAACGACCAATATCTTCTCCATGCATTCTTTATCCTGCGATCTACTTCAGTTTCAGTAGGTTTATTAAATGAAATATTTTGCCCAAGATAAACACAATTGTCTACGTATGCGATTGGTCTGTCCTGTATCGCTGTTGGTACTCTTATGCCATTAGTTAAAAGACATGTGTTTTCAGCGTTCATGTGAAGACCGCATTTACGGCTCTCCTTATCTAATGACTTCAACATGCGTTCAAGTTCTGAGTGTGTTTCGCTTAGTAAAGCAATATCATCCGCGAAACGGAGATGAGTCAGGAACTCGCCGTTTATGCTGATACCTACATTGTGCCAATCCAACTGTCTGAATATGTGCTCCAGAACCGCGTTAAACAAGCTAGGTGAAATGGGATCACCCTGCCTTACTCCTTTTTGGATGTTAAATGGCTCTCCTTTTTTCTCTAATTTAATGACTGCTTTGCTGTTCTTATAAAGCTCTTTCAAAATGTTTATATATTTTGAATGAACTCCTTGTTCACGAAGAGAGTACCATAGAGATTTATGGGAGATAGAGTCAAATGCCTTGGAGTAATCCACGAAGGCTATGTAGAGCTCTTTATTGTGTTCGTTGTACTTCTCGATTAGTTGTGTAATCGTGAATATGTGGTCGTTTGTAGAGAAACCCGATCTGAATCCTGCTTGCTCTCTTGGTTGGTTTTCGTCCAATGTCTTTGAGATCCTTTTTAATATTAGACTCGTAAATAATTTATATAATACCTGAAGCATACTCAGTGGTCTGTAGTTGTCCATTTTCCCTGGGTCTCCCTTTTTATATTGTAAGGTTATAATCGCAGTATTCCAGTCAGGTGGTATTGACTCTTGATTCAAGATTTCGTTGAATAAAGTGGTTAAAATAGGTGTTATTGGCTCTCTGATGGCTTTTAGAATATCATTTGTTATGCGATCTTCTCCGGGGCTTTTTTTCATTTTTAATTGTTGGATACAGTAGCTAATTTCGCACTCTAGGAATCTCGGTACATTGTCTGAGTCAAATTTCTCCTTATCTCGTATTGATTCATCGTGAATAGCAGTATGCTCATATAGTTTTGTATAGAATTCTGTTGCAATTTTTAATATTTGATTTCTGTCTGTTACTTGTTGACTGTTTTTGGTTAGTTGTGTAATCCACTTTTTACTGGAATCTAGTCTTTTGTAGGCTCTTTTGGTCGATGCAAACTTATCTAGTTCATATTCAATGATGGTATATCTATGCTCTTTGGCTTTATTTTGTATTTGCTTTCTAATAAGCTTGTATAACGCTGATAAATGCTTCTTTTCTATTCTAGTTTTGTTTTTCTTTTCTTTTAATAGAGTCCTTTCCTTTATTAGTCTTGCTAGGTTTTCTTGGATAAGTGGTTTATTACACTTTTTGTTGTTGCCAAGTTTGTTATTGCTGTTTCTAATTTTTGTGACTAAGGTAGAGTAGGTGTGCTGTATGTTTGTGAATTCTATGTTATTTATTTCTTCTGAAAAATATTCCCTTAAATACTCTTGCTCAGAAGGTTCAATATTGGTAATCTTTTTCTCTCCGAAATGTTTCCTTGAAGTAATGCATTTGTTGAGGAGTATTAGTGATGCACGCACCATTCTATGGTCAGTAGGATGTGTGGTAGTTATGACATCCACGTTATGGATACTGTTGTTGTTTTTTGTTAGGATGTAGTCAATTTCATTCCGTGTAGTGCCATTAGGGTGCAGCCAAGTCCATCGTCGTTTCGGTTTCTTCTTGTAGTAGGTATTTGAAACATGTAATTGATGTTCAAAACAAAACGTATTAATAGCTGCCCTCTTGGACTTCGTTTCCCGTATCCCCACGGTCCCATAACATATTTATCATCATTATTGGGCAGACCAATCTGAGCGTTAAAATCACCTATTATTAGAGTATCTTTGTTTGTGTTTTCCATCGCTTTTCTGAGGTCCTCGTAAAAAAATTCTATTTCTTCCAATGATGATTTTTCTGTAGGGGCGTACACCTGAATAATATGAATAGTTTTACATTCTATGTGTATGCTTAACTTAGCCACTCTGTCAGAGACTGGTATAAAATCTTTAATGTTTTCTTTCAATTCTTTCTTTATTAAAAATCCAATACCGTTCCTGTTATGGGTTTGTCCGTAGTATATAAAGATATAGTCCTTATGCTCTATAATTTCCTTGCCTTTTAGTTTTGTTTCGGAGAGTCCAATAATATGCCAGTTTAGTTTAGCAATCGCGTGTTCCAATTCGGTAAATCTCGACGGATCAATCAGTGATCTTACATTCAATGTGCCAATGTAGAGGTATTTGCTTTTTCTATTGTTTAGGTTTACTTTATTTCTGATGGAGGGTTCTGGTCTACTGCTCCCACGGGGACCAACCGTGTCGGGAGAGTGAAGGGTAGTATGAGTAATATTGTTATTTACGTGGTTTTTAAGATGAGGTAGGCCTGCTGGTTGCTAAATTTGTACAATATTGGTATCACTCATGGCTTGGCTTGAGGTAGAGATAGGAGAAGTTCCTATATATCTGTTGCCTGTGGTACTAAGTAGTTTCTCATATCTACTTTAGTTTTTTTGGTTGTTCGTTGTGAGAATGATGTATGGTTATCCCGATATTGTGTGAAAGTTCCTTGATTCTCTGGTGATTTCGATGGTTTCCTTTTAAAGTTATGTTGGTTGCTTGGGTAGGATTTTCTTTGTTCTAGGTAAACAATTTTATCGTGCCTCAGTACAGCATTTTTGCCTTGGCTTCTTGCTACGTCTACTTCTTTCTGTAATTCTTTTCGTTTTTCTAAGACTTGTGGCGAGAAATCTTCCTTTATGTAGTAGCTGGTTCTTTCTAATTGTTTTTTCCGTTTTAATATTTTCACTTTCATGTTCAATTTGGAAAATGATATTTTAATTTTAAAAAATGATTTTTAACTCTATTACTACTATCCTCAAATGTTCTTACCATCTGTATGCTGATGACCTGCAGCTCTACGCACAAACTTACATTCTCAATCTCGATAACTGCATCTCATTGTTGAATGCTGACCTTCAAGCAATCGCTGACTGGTCTAGCAGATTTGGGGTTACTGTCAATGTCAGTAAATGTCAGGCTATCCTTATTGGTTTTTTTTTTTTTTTTTTTTTTATATATTATAGGCTCGCGTTTGACCACTATCTCACCTGATGGTAGTTCGTATTATCTTCGTAACTTGGACACTAACCTACTATTGCCGCTTATTTTCTGCAATACCGTCATACCTCTCTCGCCTCACGTTAAAGACTTAGGTCTATACATAGATGACAGGTTAAGCTGGAATAAGCAGGTCGCTCAGATTAGCCAGAGAGTCACATTTGCACTGCGGTCCCTCTATAGATTCAAACATTTTCTTCCGTCTAACACTAAAACCATTCTGGTTCAAGCTCTTGTGTTGCCTATAATACCTATGCTGATGTTTGTTACACTGATCTATCCCAAGAACTTCATACCAAAATGGATCGACTTCTCAACAACTGTATTCGCTTAATTTATATATTTAGTATTTATTAATTATTGTTCATATTTTTATTTTGTACACCTACCACTGTTGTGTCCTTTTGAACCCAAGGGTTGCCTGGTAGAGAATGCCTTGCTGCATTAAGTCCGCCTATGTATAACCATTGTACATGAAGTTTAAATAAATAAAAATAAATGACATAAATTCCAGTCCGGAACCGTGGTCCCACTGCGATGTCACTGGTGAGACAAAACTTTTTTGTGGTCACACCAGTACACTTGACTGTTTTGTTACAATGTGCATGTAGTACTTACATGAGGTCGATGCACCCAGCACTACTATACTACGTCTAGGTATAAAGTATTACAAGCACTAACAGGTAAATTCCTTCATTTGAAAAATAGGAACATCGTTCTCACATTTACAAATATTGCAAACCTAGGTAAATTACCTAATTCAACAACAACGGAACAGTGTGCGAGTCAGTTTCTTAAACAAAAGAGACAAGAGAAAAAAACAAGTGCGAGTCGGACTCGCGCACGAAGGGTTCCGTTCTTGGTAAATTGCGGTTTACGATTTATGACGTATTAAAAAAAAACTACTTACTAGATCTCGTTCAAACCAATTTTCGCTGGTAGTTTACATGGTAATGTACATCATATATTTTTTTTAGTTTTATCATTCTCTTATTTTAGAAGTTACAGGGGGGGGGGACACACATTTTACCACTTTGGCAGAGTCTCTCGCGCAAACTATTCAGTTTAGAAAAAAATGATATTAGAAACCTCAATATCATTTTTGAAGACCTATCCATAGATACCCCACACGTATGGGTCTGATGAAAAAAAATATTTTTAGTTTTAGTTTCAAGTATGGGAACCCCCAAAATTTATTGTTTTATTTTTATTTTTGTATGAACATCTTAATGCGGTTCACAGAATACATCTACTTACCAAGTTTCAACAGCATAGCTCTTATAGTTTCGGAATAAAGTGGCTGTGACATACGGACGGACAGACAGACAGACAGACAGACAGACAGACAGACAGACAGACAGACAGACAGACAGACAGACATGACGAATCTATAAGGGTTCCGTTTTTTGCCATTTGGCTACGGAACCCTAAAAAACAGTTTGATTTTGTCTACACTAACGATTGCCCTACGGAGCAGGACCAGCATGTTTCCAAACATTCTTATCTTGAATATAATCATTGCCCTGTCAAGAGCAATGTGCCCTGCCCACTGCCACTTAAATTTGGCAACTCTTCGGGTTATGTCTGTAGCCTTGCTTCTCTTGAGGATGTCTTCATTCCTGATTCGATCACACAAGGAATCTCTCCAGTCTCTATTGCTCAGTAGATAGTAATAATATGTATAAGTTTTAAGAACTAATGATTCCAGGTTGCCTGGAAGCGATCGCGGAATGCGATAAGGCCGCCCGTTGTTTATTTTTTAGTTTGAAGTTTCTTTTGTTCCTCTATTTTCTGGTGTACAATAAAGTATATACACATAAATAAATGATGACAAGGCAACCAGATTCTTCTATAAGATACAACAAACTGCTCCATCATACCAATGCTCTATCTCTGAATCATTTATATCGAAACTTATCGATTATTTTCTAATCACATAATTATTTTATTCGTTTATTGATGCTATCAATATATGAGTATCAGTTATGAGGCCATCAGACCTTTTATTACTGTTATAATTAATGGATACTGCCTTTATCACTAAACTTGGTAGATTAGTAATAAAATCACATTATGGTGTTAAAGCGGATAGAACAGTGGGATATCCACTCGCCGGCCATCTTTTCGGTGTGTTATCATGAAGAGTAGGACGTAAGAGGGAGACCTGGTACCCGACAGTGGGACAGTATAAGTTGACAAAAAGTCGGTGTCGAAAAACAATAGGAAACCAAAGACACCAACTTCGGAAATCAAAGTAATTTTTCAGTTAGTACTGTTTTGCTATAGATATAAGTCAAAGTCAAAATTATTTATTTTAATTAGGCCATTAAGCGGCACTTTTGAACGTCATAATTAAAATCGGTTCATTCGGTTATTTTTTTTTGAAAGTCAGTCTATTCAAAGTCAAAAAGCTTCTATCTATACAGGATGTGTCAATTAAATAAAGTCAGAGTCAAATATATTTTTTAATACAGTTGCTCAAAAAGTGGCGTATTGCAGGGACGTATAGCGTTCGGGATGTGGGCTATTACATACTCGAGCTTTTTCTTTACCTTTTCCGAACTCGTGCGTTCTCTTTCTCAACTGTCAAAATAATGTCTATTAAAAAGAAAAAACCAACCACGAAGTTTTTATGATTCATGCAAATATTTCTAAAAAGAAGCTACTAATTTGTTTCAATATCAGATTTAATGATTTGATTCAATGAGTTAGGTTACGTTTCATTTCATTTCATCTCATTAAATTTCATTTTCATTTCATTTCATCTCATTAAATTTCATTTTCATTTCATATCAAGAAAAAAATTCTACTGAAGACATGGCTGTATGGGATGCTGGATTCCCTTTGCCTACCCAGAATGTGTGAAGAAAACAAAAAAAATCTCTGCTTATATTCTTTTACGGTTGGCGCCATTTTCCAAAAATGTTCTGTGCGAGTTTAGTTGTTTTTTGCACAAAATGAGTAATTTCGACGATATTTTATTTGAATTAACACCTACGGAACTCAGTATAATTGCACAAAATACTTCGGAGGACATTTTACCGGAAAAGTCAAAAAGTCGCTACATATCTACATACGACGAATTTATTGCGTGGAGAGAAGAGAAAAAAGCAAATAGTTTTTCAGAAAATGTTATGTTGGCATACTTCTCCGAACTCTCAGCAAAATTAAAACCTTCTACGTTATGGTCGAGGTTTTCGATGATAAAAAGTATGCTGAAAATAAGGAACAACGTGGATATAAGTGAAGACCCAAAACTAAATGCTTTCTTAAAACGACAATTAGACGGTTTTACAACCAAAAATGTCGAAAATATGGTTTTTGAACGAAGCTCCCGATGATAGCTATTTAGACACAATGGTTATGTATTGATAAATAATTATATTTTTCTTTATCGCAAAATACAGTCAATATATTATTTAAAAAAATATTAACCAAATCCCTTATTTTGTAGGTTGCGCTGATTTTTGGCGTTGTTGGAGCTTGCCGCAGAAAGGAGTTAGCCAATATTTATTAAAAAAGTATTGATGCCCATGGAAAAATGCTACTAACCAAGATGCCGAATACAAAAAATAAGATACCGAGAAGCTTTGTTGTTGAAGGAGATTTTCTTAGAATAGTGCAAACATATATAAATCAGCGGTCCCAAAAAGCAAAAATCGACCGCTTTTTTCCAAAATTATCAAAAAGGGAAGTGTACAGCTCAAGCAATCGGGATAAACAAATTTGGTAATATACCAAAAGAAATAGCTACGTTTCTTGGTCTGCCGGATGCTGAGTATTACACTGGGCACAGCTTCAGGAGGACCTCTGCTACATTATTGGCAGATTCAGGAGCCAATTTGACGTCTTTAAAGCGACTAGGAGGTTGAAAGTCAGACAAAGTTGCAGAAGGCTATATTGCTGATTCATTAAACAACAAACTAGAAACTGGGAAAAAAACACACAATCCATTAATTTAAAGTCCAGTCCGTCACCTTCACATGACAATACTGAAGAGAACGTTCGTCCATCTACCTACGTTGATAATGATAATTCATCAGATCCAATTCCATCAACTAGCAAACGCCATTGTATAACACCTTTGACAAATATACATGAACAATCATACGAAATTAATAATAGTTTGTCTCAAACAGTTAATATGCAACTTAAAACTGCCCCAGTTAGTATAAAAAACTGTACCAATTTCAACGTAACTATTACTAATACTTACAAGGTAAAACTGGATAAATCCATTTGAAATATGATAGCTTATTTCATAGAGATTGTAACAACATAAGTTTCATACATGGTTCCCATACAAAACTTTCGAGAAATCGACGATTTACTGACACCGCGCCCATAGCGCAAAATGGCGCCGCGGTACCCCGACTATTGGCGGATGTTCGGCCTGCGTGGTGGACAGCTGAGGGGATATTGTGAATTATAACTTTTTACCCAACTGCCGAAGGAGGGCAATGTGTTTATCAGTCTATGTATGTATGTATGTATATACGTATGTTTGTTCCTATATGGCGTTCTAGAGACCAAACGCGTTGGCCGATTTTAATAATGCTTACGTCAACAGATTCGTCCTAACCCTGCGAGTGTCACTGGCTACATTAAAATTGCAAAATAGAAAAATGGCGGATTTTGGACGCCATATTGTGGGCGCCCTATTTTTTTTACCTTCCAACCCCATCGTGTGGGGTATCAAAATTAAGGGTTTTAAGAGGTGATTACAAAAGTATATATAATACTTATATATATTATAAGTATTATATATACATATAAATGTACCTAATTCTAAAAAAAAAATAACTAAAAAGTTGTAAATAAAAAAATATTTAAAAATAACAAAAAACCCGACTGCTTAAAAAGCCAACTAAAAAGACGTAAACAAGAAGAAAATCATGCTGTGCAGTCGGAGGATACATCTGGTTTTGGCTTGGTTGGAGGATACATTGGTCAGCCAGCTCGCGCATATGTACTTGCACTTGTTTTTGTAAATGTTTGTCCTGTATGTTTTAGTGGTGTACAATAAAGTATATAATAAATAAATAAATATCCTCCGTCTGCACAGCATGATTTTCTTCTTGTCTACGTCTTTTTAGTTGGCTTTTTAAGCAGTCGGGATTTTTGTTATTTTTAAATATTTTTTATAAGAAATAAATTATTGGTTAGTTGAGTTTATTGTGTTTTTATTATTTTATTAAATTGCTTCATTTTTTCGCAACTATATTAAAAATAGTTGTTCAGTACACGTGCGGAACCGTCATTGCAACTTGTTCCGACTGTCAACCCTCACCTTCGGCTGCGCCTCGGCTCGGATAGAAATTTGTCGGAACTCTTTGCAATGACAGGCTTTCCGCACTCGTAATGCAATATACTATATTTCAACTAGGCCATTAATCGGAACTTTTGAACGTTTACCAATTAAATTTACAAGTAATAAAAATTGATTCTACCGTGCATTCGGAAAAATAGCTTGTTATGGAGAAGATCGCACAAGAAACTCCATAGTTCCTTCCATCAGTTTTAATTACAGGTATTTGGTTACATCATCCTTGTTGAAAAAAATACATACCTATATGTAAAAAGACGTGCACGTGAAAGCGTCTAGAATAACAAAAAATAATAAAAAATACAATAACAGACCGAAACAGCTAAGTTATGACCAATCCTAACTGATGGCGCCCGTTCACGAACATGACGCATGGATCGGCACCACTCAGCTCAACCATCATGAAAGGAACCGAATGGTCCAACACATGTGTCACCATCAGAGAGCATGACACACTCAACTGCCAGGGCACACAGAAGTCAACGAACGACACATAGGTACAGTGAATGGTAGATACTACTCACACTCTACTCAAAGTAGTCGGAACATACTACTCACACATGTGCTGTGCATTAATATAAAACTAAAAGAAATTGAGTTTATACAATACAAATATACTCATACAGTCTTTAGCAGGTCCAACCATACTTCAAAACTTTTTTGCCCATCACTTGTTTTTGCGCCCTAGTGGCTGCGGAGTAGGACCATCACTGATCCAAGCATTTTTATCAGCGATGTAATCCCCCAACTTATACTCCTAATATGCTTGCCTGCATAGTGTTCGTTTTATACAAGTTTTAAATGTTGTCTCATTCAGTTCTAGAATGTGGGGAGGTGTTTTATTGTATGTAACACTTTATACAAGATGATGCTACTTTAGCCAACCTGCCCGGCGAGCATGGCAAACCCAAGACGTTTGTGACAAGACATGATAAAATTTGTCCATGTCTTACAATTTGTCATTTATGCTAGCACGGGTCAACCATGTGACATATTTTAAAGGAGCGACATGTCTTTTTTGTTGCTTCCCGGCGAGCACGGCCTATTGGCTTGAGTCACACATTTCATCGCAATTTGGGCGATAAAGTCATTTTGTCTTAAATACTAGTACCGGCGGCGTGAGAAAATTTCGTGACGTTTATTTGGGACTCATCGGGTCTTAATTGCTAATACGGGCGCACCCATTTTGTCACAAATGTCACATTTTGTCAGATGATTGAGAAAAATGTATCACTTTCGTTCGGAGGTGGTGATAAAATTGTACAGTTGAAAAAAATAATATTTTCCTTCTAATTACTGCACCAAATGGCAATAAATTTATTTTGTGTGTGGTGATCAATGCTTATTAATTAATTGAAATGTTATAGGATCTACAATTAATTTTATGGATCTACAATTAATTTTATATTATTCTTATTTTTAATTATTATTTTTATTTTGATTATTATTTTTTTCCTTTATTCATATTCTTTCTTATTGTCTACATTTTTAAATATTTTTATAAAACATACAAAAAAAAAAACATTTAAAAATATAAAAAATAGAGACCCACCGGTATCGGGAACAGGGTCCAAGCTACCGGCGGTCAGGGCTCCAGAGAGAGGAACCTCCTAACAATACGAGCCGTGTCCAGCAATACTGCTTTCTGGATCAGGCCCTTGACCCAGCCGCCTAACGAGAGCCTCCTAAGGTGTTGGTCGAGGCTCGTGGCTATTAAGCCATTGGCTGACACGACTATCGGTACAATGATCGCTGTGTCTACATCCCACATGTCGACAACCTCGCGAGCCAAGTCAAGATACTTGATTTGCTTATCTTTCTCGGCTTTCACGAGGTTCCCGTCATGCGGGACGGTAATGTCAACAATCATTGCACGCCTCTCGATTCGGTCCACCACCACTATATCAGGCTTATTAGCAATAATGGTCCTGTCAGTGATGATGGACCGATCCCAGTACAATGTGATATTGCCATTCTCGAGAACTGGGTCGGGCACATACCTGTAGTACGGCACCTCCGATGCCACAAGAGTGTATTTCAGAGCAAGTTGCTGATGGATAATCCTGGCTACAAGGTTGTGCCTATGCAAGTACTCTTCGTTAGCTAGACGAGAACAACCAGAGATAATGTGGCGGATCGATTCACCCGGATGGTGACATGCCCGACAGATGTCAACCGTGCCATCCTTCACAATAAATCTCCGGTAGTTATTCGTCATGATAACTTCGTCCATAATTGCACAGACATAACCTTCGGTTTCCCCAAAGAGGTCACCGAAACGCAGCCAGGCTACGGACGCTGACTGATCTACATCGGGCCCATGTAGGGCCCGGAAAAAGCGTCCGTGAAGCTCCTTACTCTGCCATACCTCCCTGCGGTCGTTAGTGTCAAGCACTACAGGCTTGCGCCAGTTCTCATTCGCCAAGGAGAGCGGGGTGAGTCCCTTGTCCACTGCTACTACATCTCGATGCATTCCCACGTCGGCGTGTAGAAAATATTCCCTGAGATTGCATATCTCGCGGTTGTGGAGGTTCTTGGCATTTAAAAAGCCTCGGCCTCCACACTTCCGCGGGATATACAATCTCATGACCGACGATCGTGGGTGATGCATTCGATATGCAGTCAGCAGTGTACGGACCCGCCTATCCAGGGCGTCGAGTTCCGTTTGAGTCCATTTGAGTATGCCGAAAGAGTACATCAATACCGGCATGACCCAACCGTTGAAGGCGCGCACCTTGTTTCCACCCGAAAGAAGGCTATTAAAAACCTTTTTCAGGCGGCCAAAGAAGCGTTCCTTCAACGATTGCTTCATGTCAGTAGTGCTGATACCTAACGCTTCCGACATACCCAAATACTTATAGGTTTCGTTTGGAGAGAGGGATCTCAGGTTTATGGAATCCGCGAGTTGAATTCCCACGGATTCCACAATCTCGCCTCGCTTTACATGCATGACCGCACATTTGTCCACGCCAAACTCCATCCTGATGGCGCTACTAAAAGTTTCAGTTACCTTCAGTAGCTCCATCAGCTGAAGATTGCTGGGGGCAAAGAGCTTCAGATCATCCATGTAAAGGAGGTGAGATATAACCTGACCACCTCTCTTCAACCGATAGCCTAGTCCTGAATTCTCCAGCAGCATGCTTAGAGGATTCAGGGCCAGACAAAACCAAAGTGGACTCAAACTATCGCCCTGGAATATACCTCGCTCGATCCTTACAGGTTCGCTATTCCTCTGGATATTTCGACATCCTGGATAGCAAAGGACTGTGCTCCATTGCCTCATACACGACATCAGGAAGGTGCGTAGACTTGTATCTATTTTATACAATTCTAGCACCCTCATGAGCCATGTATGAGGCACCGAGTCATAGGCCTTCTTATAATCTATCCAACATGTCGACAGATCCTTTCGGGAACGCCGAACCTGTTGGCTAATGGCCATATCTATAAGGAGTAGCTCCTTAGTACCGCGAGACCCGTTCCTACATCCATTCTGAGAGGCCGACATGATCGAGTTATCGTCGACGTGTTTATTAATTTTAACTCTCAAAATGGATGTAAGAACCTTATAGACCGTCGGTAAACATGTAATAGGTCTATAATTTTTGGGTTCCGCGGTGCTACCAGACTTGTGGAGCAGGTGGGTAATTCCTGTTGTTAAGAACTGGGGTAGCGAACCAGACTCTAAGGCTGCCTGGAACTGAGATGCCAAACGAGCGTGCGACCTTTGTAGCCATTTTATCCAGAAGTTGTGCAGTCCGTCCGGCCCTGGAGATTTCCAGTTCGGCAACGGGCGGACTGCACGGGCTACATCTTGGGCGCTGATCATGATAGCTGCCATTTCTTGTATGGGATCGCAAGCTCGCTCAACCTCCCGAGTCCATTCACCTTCGGTGTGACTGACAGGCACCGACCAGATACTGCGCCAGAAGTTGAACATGGCGTCATCATCCGGCAGGCGCGTATCAGTCACACCTTGGTTGGGTCGCTCCCAAGCTCGGTAAACCCACCTTTCATTTCTTTAGAATGTGCGATTCTGGGTGTATCGCTCCACTCGCCGCCTATACCTACGAATACGGTTTGCCCACGCATACACTTTCTGTTTCAGGAAGTCGATGCGCTCCGTGACATGGGATATGTAGTCTCGGGGGCTGACATCAGTCCCCGAAAACTCCCGTCTCACAAAGCGCATCACTCTTGGCCGAGTATTGCCCTCCCTGAAACAAATTAGTTTGCCAATGAGTGCTCTGGCCCCACCAATACGACGTTCGATCCTGCACTGCCAAGCTGGTACGGCTGGCGTCGGTCGTGTAGCATTGTCATCTGCAAATTTGACGTGGGCTACACGACATGCCGCTACAGCCGCGCAGTACATGATCGAATGTGTATCAGTGAGGTCTTCGCAGTCATCAAAGTAGTTTGACAACTGCGAATCCAGAGCAGCCACCAGCGCCCTATTTTTGTTATGCATGGGCAAACGAGGTAATCGTGGCCTAAGTTCGGGTGGCATGTAGCGATATTCCCGAATAGCACACTCCAAAGCACTCCTTAATTCCTCACTGCACTGGGTACTTACGTGTGTAATCCTGTCACTACTCTCCTCGTCAGCGTGGCTGGGAGTGTGGTTGGACTGTGGTGGCACCACAGCCTGCGACGATGGTGCAGTGACACGGTTACCCATTTCAGTTCGGAGGCGATCAAGTACATTATCATCCAACATACGACTACGCTGGATGACCCGTACCTGATCCGACAGTCGTTGGGCCGAAACGTTGACGGCTGGTTCAAGCACCTGAAACAAAGAGAGCATCCGGACACGGTACGCGGTCAGGTTGTTTCCTCCCTCTGTAGCCCCAAAGTATGCGCGCATGACATTTTCATTGATGGATTGTGTCCATCTCATGCGCTGCACACTTCCGCCGGGTGCTGGGACCCTATCAGAGACCGGTAGGCCTCGAGGTCCTAAGCGGTCCGGCGGCCGGCGTCCTCCCCGTCGACGCGCAGGTGGTGGTGTCGTCGGCGGCGAGAAGTACTCGTCGCTCGAGCTCGACGCAACTGCCGCGGCCGGTGTCACAGCAATCACGGTGGAGCTGGGTTCCGGCGGCGGCGAGGCGGAGCTGGGCGACGAGGCCGGAGGTGGTGGGCGTGCTTTGCGTCTGGCTGCAGCTCTCGTCAACATGACGTCTTCTTCATTTTTCTCATTTATTTATGTATGTTGTAATTTGGTATAACGTTAGTTATAATATGGTTCCATGTTTTTTTTTTCTTGGTTTCATTTTAGCTGTGTCGATTTATATGGTTAAAATTAAATATATTGTAAAAAAAAATCGGCGAGAAAAATTTTTGGCGTCTGTCAAGTCGAGCCACATTATTATTATTATTATTATTTTCTTTTATTCCATATTCTTCTTACTTTCTACATTTTTAAATGTTTCTTAAATAAAATCCCCAAAAAACATTTAAAATATAAAAAATAGCGGCCTACCGGTATTTGTCCAAGCTATTATATTTTTTAGTAAATCTTTCTAACAAACACTTAATATGTTATCAAACAAACAAAGAAAAATAAAAAAGTTGTTTGGCTGTATGAACGGCATACTTTTTTACGTATTATTTTATTTGGTCGTCTATTCAAATTATGTCGCACTATGAAGTCAACAACAAGAAAAGCAAGTCGCGACTGCACACTATGTCACATGATTGTCCCGTGCTAGCATTTAAGACAAATTGTAAGACATGACATATTCTATCATAACTTGTCATGACCGTAGTTCAAGTCGAAAACCAAGCAATGTTAAAAAAAAAAAAAACGTATAATTCATGTTGGGATGCTGCTAACATGGGGATAGCAAAGGGGGGGCTAAATTTTGGTTATTTTTTGCCTAGGACATACCGTTTTCGAGATATAGAGCGTTTTATGCAAAATAAAATAAGATACGGAGGCCCATAATTCGGAAACAGTGCGTCGTAGGGCTATGCTTCTCAGAACATAAATGGTTTTTATAGCCAAGGTTAAACCGAAACTGCAATAAAATTGGAAAATTTCCGAAAAAGAAAAAAATAAACGTCAAGAAGTTATGCCACAAGTCAAGAAAATATCTCACGCCGCCGTGCTACCATTTATGACAAAATGAGTTTATCGCCCAAACTGTGATTAAAAGAGTGACTTAAGCGATGTCACAGTAGGCCATGCTCGCCGGGCTGGTTGAATTAATTGGTCCCTATTTCTAGAAACATATATTTGTCGCCGTTTTTACAAAAAAGTTTTTATTTTTCTAATTTTAGTTTTGGTACCTCTTACTGTCATGAAAATCATTTATCGCCAGAGTACATCTTTGCGATTCCAACTAGCCCAAACCACTTCGGAAAATTCGTCTATTCGTACAGAAATAGAATAAATGTAATCTATACAAATAAAATTGAAATATCTGTTTGTAATATCAAAATAACAGCTTTTTAGTAAATGCATTATAAAAATATATACGGTACATTAAGGCTAAATAATCGGCATGAGATATGAGCATTCCTATTGGTCTAGCGGCACTGGTGGCGCATGAATTACAGTAGTGAATAAGCCCAGATTTTACAATAAAATCTTTATAAAACCGAATTTTGGTCTTTTGAAAAAAACAATACTACAAAAATGTTCGTTATTAATTTTCTATCCAATAGAGTTAGTACAAAAAATAATGAACATAATGACCACTTTACGAGGAGATGCATGCTATCAATAATTATTTCTCACTTTTATGTTTTTTTTGGAAGGAGATAGTGAAATTTATACAACATTAAAAAAACAAAATCTACCATTTTATAATCAATATTATGTAGAAATTTAATGTATTTTTATTAATTGATATTTCTTTTTAAATATCGAGTAGATAGCTCCTAAAAACAGCACGAAAAACGGCTGGTGCGGCGTTCTCGGGGTACAGCCTTAAACAAAAAAAAAATTGTTTTATTTGTCTTTCAATTTATCTCGGTTAATATCCGAAACGGCTTAGAGAATTATAAAAAGTCCGCGTCCGCGTAAGCCCATAATTATTTACAGATTTACGAGTTTGACACGGACAACAGCTACTTTATAATACAAATGAGAAGAATAAGGAATAGGAAAAAGATTTACAAATATAATATTCACAGCGGATCTTTGTGTCTCTGAAGTTGGCTCTGTCAACAATTGCTCAAGAAACGACTTAACTGCTGCATAGAGTAAGTGAGATAGGATGATGCGACAAACATAAGCGAGTGAAAGGGACAGTTATACATTGCTATCATCACTTTCAATAAAAAATAAAATAAAAATAAAAAATGCTTTCAATATTGACACAAACATAGCAAGACTGCGCTCTTGCAGCCAATTCAGAGACACAAAGATCCGTTGTGAATATTATACTGGGCGATTTATGCAGAAAAGATTCAGAAACAAAAGATGATAAGATGCTGGAGCGAGCAAAGAGAGCTCAAAAATGTTGGCACCCTACATTAGCACGAAGTAATATTTGAGCTTTATTCAAGCGGCAATGCAATAATAATATTCCAAGCGAGACTTTGAGCTCTTTTAACACATATTTAAAGTTTTCCCGCTGCACGCCTTCCGTAGCGTATTCCACAGAAACCGTGCATATTATTCTTATTAGGCAGACAACTAAAGTATAAAACACACGACAACCGAGAAAGCCACAAACAACAAATAAATATTTACAACTCGATAAACTTGAGCGACTTCAAAATGTTTGTGTAAGGTTCATATTTGGTTTGCGCAAATATGACCATGTTTCCGAATTCAATGTAAAGCTCAAGTAGTTGCCAATTCGCCTTCGCCGGAATGCTCATATTCTTTCTCTTTTGTACAGTGTGCTCTTTACTCCTTCCACCTCAAAGACCGTTTTCAGTTTATCTGCGATTCCCACACGAAATCTCTTACTTAGGTCATCAGAAAACTTGCGACTTAAAATGCCTATGCATTCCACTACATTCTTGGATAAATAATTTACTGTCCAGGCTGCTCGTTTGTGGAATGCATTGCCTGACCCAATAAAACGTGCTCAGTCGTTGTCTGTCTTTTAAAACTTATAAACGAACATTACCTGTCTCTGTGATCCTGTCCTTGTTTAAGCTGTATTGTTTTCCTGTTTGTTTATTTAGATGTATCTATTTTAGTACCTAATTGTACTTAGTACCTAATACTTGTATGATTTTAAATTGGCACCAAGTGCAACCCCATGTCGTGTCCAGGCTATCTCTGTCCATTCAAGGTTGCCTGGAAGAGATCGCAGAGCGCGATCAGGCCGCCTGTTGTATGTTTGTTTTAATTTTAATGTTTAATTTTTATTGTCACCAAGGTGTACAATAAAGTACATATAAATAAATAAATATTAAATCGTATTCAGTTTTAAATTTTTAAACAGTAAATTCCATTATTGCTTGTTATAGGATATGTAATATTTCGTTAATTAATACAAGCGATATGGCAAACAGGATGTTTTTAATTAATTAATTTAGTGCTGATTGTGTTACAAATGTATATGTATAGTCATTAATTAGTACAGTTAGGATATTCAATATAACTACTATTGTTAGATCGACTGTTTCAGAAGCAACACTTGTTTAAGGACATAAGTGCTTACTCCAGCTATTCACAAATTCTTAACTTTAAATAACCTAAATTAAAAGTGAATTCTTCAAATCCGTGCAGTGAAATATTTGCCACGTCTAATAACGACGCATATGACTCGATGACGTACGTCTGGGATACCGACGCCGACTAAACGTGCTTTCTCTAGTTTTGAAACATTTTGTATTGTTCAGATCTACTGAAGCAACACCTGTTTAGAGCTAAGCAGTGCTTCTGCCTTACTAATCTTGTAAACTAAAAGTGGACCAATTAATCTGTGCAGTGAAATTCACCATGTTTGATTTTTCGGACTTCAGGGAAATTCTGTTTGTAATCTGTGATTATTTTATGTTGATGCTAATACTAGCTTCATTGATCTACGGACTGATATCCTGGTGGTGCTTGAAGAAATTTAGAAATTACAGAAACTATTTGTTTCTAAACGCAATGTTATCATACTTTATATTTTTTATTTTTTCACTCAATCGTTATCGTTATGTGTCGGAGAAAATGTTCCTTCTGTTTTTAGAGGCAGCGAAGAACCACTGGTTATTACTTATCAGTCATATGTTTTACGTTGACTTTGTTAAAGTTTTTAATGTACATATGCAAAGGAAATACCTAAAAAGCTGCCTCTTTGGTTGGGGTTAAGGGGTAAGTTGTACAATTTCAATCATTGTTTTATTTTATCTATCTGGTTAAATATGTGTATAGCCGCTTCTGCTCTCTGTGCTTTATGTTTAAAAGGACGACTACAAGTATAAACTTCGCTACTATGGCCGTTTATAACGGTTAACTTTTAAATGATGTCTTAAGGATACCTACATCTGTAAAAATAATAACTGATGATGTACACTATCGCTGACACCAATCCTTTGGCCTAAATTCTACTTTCTTTTTATCAGTGCTTCCTATCATTAGTAAATAGTTGCTTAAATACATAGTATTTTCTATTTTCTTCTTACTGCCTACTGAACCTAGACTAGCCTTCTAGTAGATGCCAATCTCTTTCTGTAAGGTGAGGGCTTGCAACTGAAGCTTGGCGAGATCAGGAGCTAATGTCATTTTGCTACGGGGTTCCAGGAACTTTTATGCAGTTGAAGATTGGCTTAGCTGGCTGGCTGGAGGGCACTCTTGGGCCGGCATCCGGCACCATTGGACCACCTGCTGAACTGACTCCGAAGCCATCACCGACTGGCACCAAGCAGGAGAGTGCGGTATTGACGGCCTCCTACGTATTCCGACCTTTGACCGGCCTTACCTCCTACCCTCTTGTTGTTTTTATTTATAATTTTTTAAAATATATTGCTTTTAATTCTAGACATTATCGTTTCCTTTTAAATCCATCCTTCCAGATAAAAAAGGAACGTAACAGTGGCACCCTATAGTAACACACATCATTATGTGGTTCATATGGTATTATTATAATATCATCCTCTCGTATTTAGATGTATTTATACCTGCAATCTTAAACTGTATTTTTTACATGTTAACAGTATTTTCACTTTGCCGTAGTTTCAACACGAGCGCACGTACAGTTGTTAGTACCTGGCGTCGCTTGTATATAGCTACTTTGATATTTCTGTTGACTGACATCGCATTGTTTTGCCACTATTTTATGAAAATAATTGGCGTTTATCCTTATTACTTAGCATCACTTATATTTGAGTATCTTAATCCTCTATTATTGGCAGTGTTCTTGTTCGTTGTAAGGAGTAATCGACAAGCATGGCATCAGTTTTATGTAAATAGATTAAATCAAAGATTGCAGAGGAATCAAGATATCACCATGAATGAACGAGTTGTTCGTGAACCCGGCGATTGCTAATATATCAAAATGTTAAAAAGTAGGTAACAAAGCTGTGCCTGTATAATTGTTACTATAAAATGAAAGATTTTATTTTTATGTTTGAATAATACCTTGTTTTTTTATAAAGTTATTCTAAACTGTATAAATTACTGTACTTTATTTGTAAATGTCTTCGGTTATTACTCACTGTTGACAAGAGTTATTTTTTTCTATAATACGTATTGTTGTAGTTGCGATTTTCCCTACAAATCAATCTGCCTAGTCATTTCTCTACAATGTCGGGGTCGGCTGCCAGTCTACCAACCTTCTAGTACCAGTATAATATGGAACGATAGCTTATCCGACCTCCACACCCCAGTAACTGGATAGCATGAATTCTCTTCCACAAAATAGTTACTACCGTTTTGGTAAAACCTTCACATCAAATAATTTTTGGATTGATTTTGTGAATATATACAACAGTTGCTTGTATTGTTGTTTACATATATATTATATCATAGCAATAAAAATAATTAACGTTTTAAAATAAAAATATCTTAGCAATAAAAATAATTAATGTTTTAATATGATAATATCTTAGCAATAAAATGTAGTCAATGTTATAAATAAAATATAATATTAACAGAAAATTATAAAATGTAACAAGTTTTTCTATTTAAATGATTAAGATTTTCTTGCTGCATTATGTTTTCACTTTCTTTTTTTCCATTTAAATGATTAAAAAATCGTTGTTGTACTGCATTATATTTTTCTATATTCAATTTATTTATTTATTTAAGGGTGGTATTTAATACTTTAACTGTAATTCCCCTTTTATCAATCAAAATATTCGAAATTTCTACCAAAAATACTGAATTGCACACTAAATTTGCTCATCAAATAAATGAATTATACTATACTGCTAGATCTTTAAAGCTTAACTGTTTTACTGAATAACTATCTGTTAACTAAAAGTAAATCTAATAATTCTTCGAGTGCAACAAAATATTTAAGTTTTAAGGGAGGGGGGGAAACGAAACAAAGTCGACGGAGCCCCGCTGCGCAGGGCTCCTATTTCTGTCTGCAGGGTCTAAAGTAACCTAACATGAAGGAGATGACGGGAGCTGAGTTCGCTCGCTTTGCTCGCTCACTTCAGCTCCCGTCATCTCCTTCGAACCTAACCTATCCGTGTCGGGGTGCCCTAAGCTCCCGAGCTCGCTTCGCTCGCTCTTGGACTAATTCACATTTATTTTATATTTAATTGAATAATTTGTGTGCAAATCAGTATTTTTGTTTTACGGTGAGTAATATTGTTTTGCAGTAGGTTATTAGTGGAGATATTTTGTTTGCTTAAATTTCTAAATAGAGGTGCAGTTAAAAATTCCCCTTTATTTAATACTTCATGCACACAAACGTACGGAGGCGGCTTTAATGCCTTAGGCATTTTCTACAAGTTAACCTTTGGGTGATGCAGAGACAAATAGTGGTAGGTGCAATATTTAAAGTTTATCATTGAAATATGTCCGGGCATGTAGAAATAAAAACTTTAAGGCCTTCAAAAATACTTAAGTTTATAGGTAAAACACCCTACATAAGGGGTTCAATCACCACATCCTCAAAGATAGAACAATTTTAATACCGGGGGGGTGTCCATGTTTTTGGTGAATAAAAACAAAAACTAACATAAAACATGCCGATTGAAACGGTGAAGGAAAACATAGTGAGGAGGGCAACATTACATCAATTAGATTGTATTCTCAAACGCGATCCCGAGCGCACACAAGTTTAGCGTATTACAAACATGTCTACGTCACGAGAGATTACTATCTACTCGCTACGACGTAGCACGGCGTAGCGCTACGCCTGGCTGGCTACGGGCTACGAGACCGAGTGAAATTGTATTCTGTTATGTTATGATGTAACAATATGGTGAAACAATGGAGGTTTAACTTTAAATATAACCTTGTATTTGTGTTAATGATTATTTGTAAGATTTTAAGAAAGGTTTCAAAAATGTGTGACTATATTGCCTCGTTGATCTAGTAGTCACAAGCGCCTCTGCTAAGCATGAGGCCGTGGGTTCGATTCCTGGGTCGTGCAAATTGTTATTAGGTTTTTCCATCTGGAATATTTCTGGCGTTTGGATTTATGCCTGCTTGTTGGTTATAAGATTGGCCCCTGTTACATGGGATTCAAAACATAACTGAGAAAATGTGAGTAAACTCTGCTTAACCCTCATGGTAATACAAGCGTAAACATATAATTCCAAGATGTGTGTGCTTCTGTAACTTGTAATTTATTTCAATCAACATCAATTAGTCTAGCCTGTTCTCAACTAACAGGATGTAGCTGACTTCATTTAACATCACACGGTTGCCTATCTGACCTCCACAATCCAGACTAGGAAATTAATTACTAACACTCTAACAATCTGCCTAGATCGTCTTCCAGTCTAACCGGATTCAGACTACCAGTATTTTACATGGAGCGACTACTTATCTGACCTCAAGAAGCCAATAACTGGGTAACACGATACCCCTTGGCCATACTGGTGTCAGATTTCAGACTCCTGACTACCCGTAACGACTATCAAAGCTCTTCAAATGACAGCTGAGACCAACGGCTTAACGTGCTTGCCGATGCACGGAAGAAACTCACTATGTAAAGATGGTCACCCATCCATGGACTGACCTCGGCAAGCATTGCTTAAACTTGAAGATCGATCCGTGCGGCTGTTATTATTTAGCCACGTGCTTATTTATTATAGGAGGCTTAAGTGTTAAAGTTTCTAAAGTAAGTTCACTTCTATCTCTGCTTACTCCTAAAAGATAGTGTGGTACGATCGCAACGCTCGCCTACGAAGAGATGAGCCTCGGCAGCTGCGTATCATATGGGTTATTGATGATATCAAAATAGTCGTGTGCATAGGCTTGACTTTAGCTGTCTGCTAAATTATGAATAGCCTTGTATTGTTGTAAGTTTATTTATTTATGTACACGAGAAAATAATGGATGCAGTTGTTTTCGTAAAAGATTTGTGTAACTATTTTGTTTTATAATAAGAAACAAAGAAGTTTGTGTGGCTCTGTTTGGGAGTGAGGTTAACAAGAATCTATTTTTTATTTGAAAATATAGCCCTCCTTCGGGGCAGTCGGGTAGTCATGTACATACAACTGTTCCTATTTTTGCTTTCCCAAATTAAACTTTACTTACTTATCTTTTAAATGAGGACATCTGCCAACAACCCTAGATAAAGAAAATTGAGACTCAATAAATTGCAAGTACACAAATGCGAAGGTATTGTGATAAAAAAATGTTTAGCACACCATCAATTATTTCTAAACTTTTACTTTTCCCAGTGACCAACAGCAATGCGATTCATAATTTCTGAAAGAGCTTTTTGAGCACTTCATTTTAAGATGTTATATTACGGAAGCTAAACTTAATAGGGAAGGTAACTGAAAATTAGTTTTATGTCCGTCAGGTAGATTAATAAAATATATTGGACACGTATTTTTAGGGTTCCATACCCAAAGGGTAAAAACGGGACCCTATTACTAAGACTCCGCGGTCCGTCTGTCTGTCGGTCTGTCACCAGGCTGTATCTCATGAACCATGATAGCTAGACAGTTGCAATTTTCACAGATGATGTATTTCTGTTGCCGCTATAACAAAAAATACTAAAAACAGAATAAAATTAATATTTAAGGGGGGCTCCCATACAAAAAACGTGATTTTTTGCCGTTTTTTGCGATAATGGTACGGAACCCTTGGTGCGCGAGTCCGACTCGCACTTGGCCGGTTTTTTTCTTTTGAAACATAAACATAACGTGACGACGTCTTAATGCGTTGAAATATCGTGTGACGTCAACGGCGAGAGACTCTACATAGTGAATTTTTACTTTGCTGATTTGATAAAGCAAAAAATACGTGTCCATATTATTTGATAATCTCACTGACGGACTAAATAGAATTATCATTTTTCTACCCGGGAAACATCCCTATTGTGTCCCAATTTGGAATTTTGTAGGTAAAGATACCTATACGGTTTACGATAAATTAGGACACACCGCTTATCTAACAGAAATGAAAGTAACACTTTCAGTGTTACACAAGATTTGTAACTCAAATAAATCCATAATCACTTGTGGTGATTTTAATGTTAATTTATTAGAAAACTCAGGTTCTTGTAGTAAAATAATAAGTCTGTTTCAGTCCTACAATCTTGTAAACCTATTTTTGGAGCCCACAAGAATAACCCCTACTAGTGCCACATGCTTAGATAATATTTATACTAATGTTATACCTGTCCACAAAGAAATTATAAATTTACTAGATTCTGATCATTGTGGGCAGAGGATTACTATACAAAACCTAAACAACAAAGTGGCTAAAAAGGATATCACTGTTAACCCCAAAACTGTAAGTCGTTTGGCAGCTTTTAAGGCTAAACTCATTAATAAATTACCAATTTTGTCAATTCATGCTGATCCTAATCACCTATATGATGATTTTTTTAGTATATACTGCAAACAATTTAATTCGACCTTTATTCCCAAGAATATCTCCGTTAATAGTAACGCATCATTCGGTGATTGGGCGACCATTGGTATTCATAAAAGTAGAACACGGCTTTATGAGCTGTACAGTGAAAGGCCTTATGTAAACACTGCTGAATTTAATTTATATGTTAAAAATTATTCAAAATTATTTAAAAAAGTTTGTAGTTTGGCCAAGTCGCATTATTTGAGTTCGAAGATTAAAAACAGTAGTAATGTTATTAAAACGACTTGGAATATTATTAATAGTGAAACGGAAAGATCTGGTAACCGAAATACTGACTACAGCCTGTCTATTAATGACAACATCATAAAATCAGACTCACAAGTCGCATTGGCCTTTGAAAATTTATTTTCGGATATTCCCATTTCAACTACTAAATCCCTAAATTCATCACCTTCTGTTGCTGAGTCTTTGCTAAAAGAAAATGTTAATGTCTGCGATACGGAATTTCTTTTTGAACATATTACTTGTAGAGACATAATTAAAACCTTTCACACTTTAAATGTTAAAAAGACTGCAGATCTGTGGGGTCATTCTGTAGAAGTTGCTAAGTCTATTATTGATGTTGTCGCACCTAGTTTAGCTATTATCTTTAATAATTGTATCGACTGTGGGGAGTTTCCTGACCTAATGAAGAATAGTAAAATAATACCTTTGTTTAAATCAGGTAGTACATCAGACCCCACAAATTATAGACCTATTTCAGTACTACCTACATTTAGTAAGATATTTGAGAAATTAATTTTAGAGCAATTGCAAAGATTTTTTAATAAGCATAAATTATTACATAGCAAACAGTTCGGTTAAGAGGTCGTTCAACTACTGATGCCGGTGTTGAGCTTTTAGGACATATTTATAATGCATGGGAAGATAAGTGCGATGCCCTGGGAATCTTTTGTGATTTGTCCAAGGCATTTGATTGTGTTCTTCATGAAACGCTAATCAGGAAACTCCGCCACTACGGGATCCGGAACAGCGCTCTGGATCTTCTTACTTCTTACTTGAGTAATAGGATTCAGACTATTGACGTTAATGGAAAAAGATCACCCGGATCTATAGTAAAAATGGGAGTCCCGCAGGGCTCGATTCTTGGTCCTTTCTTGTTTCTTATTTATATTAATGACTTGCCTTACCTCATAAAGGATAACCATGACATAGTGTTGTTTGCAGATGATACTTCACTTTTGTTTAAACTTAAACGACAGCAGCTGGTTACTGACGAAGTAAATAGCGCGATCTCAAAAGTAGTTCACTGGTTCAATGTTAACAATTTACTCCTTAATGAAAAAAAAACCAAATGCATTAAGTTTACCCTACCTCACGTTAGGCAGGTGAAAACTGATGTGTTGATAAGGGGCGAAGAATTGAATCCTGAGAATAGCACAGTATTTTTAGGCTTAACTTTGGATGCTAAGCTTCAGTGGGGCCCACATATAGATAAATTGTCAAAGAAGCTAAGCTCCGCAGCATATGCTGTTAGAAAAATTCGTAATTTAACTGACATAGAGACAGCCCGTTTAGTATACTTTAGCTATTTTCATAGTGTAATGTCGTACGGTATTCTGTTGTGGGGAAATGCCGCCGACATCCAGAATATCTTTGTTTTGCAGAAAAGAGCTGTTCGATCAATATATAAATTAAGCCCGAGGCACTCTCTCAGAGAGAAATTTAAAGAGATTAATGTAATGACTGTGCCCTCTCAGTATATTTATGAAAATCTTTTATATGCTCATAAAAATATAAAATTGTTTAAAAAATACAGTGATATCCATAACATAAATACTAGGAACAAACACAAATTTGTAGTACCTACAACAAGGCTCAAGAAAATAGGTGGCTCGTTTAGATGTCAATGTGTGCGCTTTTATAATAAGCTTCCAAGCCACGTACAAGATCTAAGTCTTAATAAATTCAAATCTTTCATTAAACGTAAGTTGTGTCAGAAAGCGTTTTATACTATTAAAGATTACGTTGAGGACAAAAAGGCTTGGGATTGAGCTGCTCCAATTAATTTTGATTTTTTATATTTTGCACCGTGAATTTTGTTTTTAATTTTGATATTTTTTTTTTTGTTTTCTTGCAATGACAAGAATATTTACTTTTTAAAGTATTATATTTTTTTATTTTTTATTATTGTGAATGTGAAGAATATGTGGATTTTTGTTTTTTATTATAACTTAGTTAGTTTTTACTCATGGTCTGGCAGTTTGAGTAGTTTATGCGGCCTACCCGAATGTCCTTTCTTTGGTATTGTTCGTCGAATTGTTGAGCTCCGTAAATTCTGAGTTGAGCTGCTCGGTTATTGACAAATGCGTGCACTGACTGGACAGGTCCACTCAATCTGGCTGGTTCTTTCCTCAAAAGACCATTTCAGACATATGTCTACATGGTCTTCACATGATATAACCAAGTTTTTGTCAAGACTTTAAAAGAGACTGTGACCTCTGAGTTTGTTTCGGCCTTTCTTCTCAGAGTAGTCAGATAGGAAACGCCGACCTCATCTAGTTTTAAAAAATATGATCGACATGTAAAAGTGTTTGTACAAACCAACTTACAGAAATAAAATCATTTATCATTTATCAGTAATCTTAACGGGCATCAAAAGAACATTATTTTATATTATGAAATCTTAGACTGATTGTACCCCAGTTCCTAAATAATAAAGTAAACGTGTCATTATCATCATCATTTCAGCCGGAAGACGTCCACTGCTGGACACAGGCCTGCCCCAAGCGTCGCCACACTGATCGGTCCTGTGGTCTCGCATCCACCGTACTCCTGCAGCCTTAATCAGGACATCCGTCCACCCAGAGGGCGGCTTTCCCACGTTGCGTCTTCCGATTCACGGCAGCCGAAGTTATTGTAAACGTGTAATAGTGAATAATAAATAAAGAAGATCTAATAAACCAACAGCAATGACATTATATTTTCTAAAAGGACTTTTTAAGCACTATATATTATATTCTTGAAGCTAACATCAATTGTGTTCAGGTTTTGTTATACATGTAAACGCGTCTAATCGGACATTATTCTACATTAAAAAGTCTAAAAACCCAACTGCTTAAAAAGCGAACTAAAAAGACGTAAACAAGAAGAAAATCATGTTGTGCAGTCGGAGGATACATATTCGCGAGTTTGCTGACCAAAATCAGATGTATCCTCCGACTGCACAACATGATTTTCTTCTTGTTAACGCTTTTTTAGTTCGCCTTTTAAGCAGTCGGGTTTTTAGATTTTTAAATTAACTTTTTTTATTTACAACTTTTTAGTTTTTTTATCGAATTTAGTACATTTAAACATATAAGTGTTGTATATTTTTGAAATCAACTTTTAAAACCCTTTATTTTGATACCGCACACGATGGGTTAAGAAGAAAAAAATAATAATTCCCCCACAAAATGGCGCCCGAAGGCCGCCATTTTTTTTCATTTCCAATTTTAATGTAGCCAGTGACACTCGCAGGGTTAAGACGAATCGATTGACGTAAGAATCATCAAAATCGGCCAACGCGTTTGGTCTCTAGAACGCCATATAGGAACAAACATACATACATAGACTGATAAACACATTACCCTCCTTCGGCAGTCGGGTAAAAAGACCGAGTAACCAACAGTAATGAGACTCCTTTTATCTGTAAAGGCTTTTTATGCACTTCAATTTATGCGAAGGAAGCTACGACCAATTGTTTCTCAGTTCTGAAATATTCGGGTAAACGTACAATGGTATTATTCGATTAGTTAACACAGACCGCAAATCAACACTAATAAATACTCATATATAAAAATATGAGTATTAGTGTTGATTACGAGGTCTGTAGTGTATGCGGTGTACGGTCGTAGTAGTGTAGTAAGAACTGCATTTATTATGAAAACTTAAGTTAATTATGTCACAGTTTTAAAATATTGAGGTATATGTACACTAGCATAATTTGGTGATTACGGTTATGTCTATGCATGGCTTGCCTGCGATTGGTTGGAGGCGCGCGGTGTATGAGCGGGCGCGCGGGCGGCACTGGCACGTTTCCTGCTCCAAGCATGGGGTAACGGTCACTCAACATCTTACCACGACAAAGACACCGCGTTTTATCTTCTGCCCATGAGGAGATTAATCAGTTATCAATTGAGAACAGTAATTTGAAATCAAAATTAGATGCTATTACCAATAAATATGACTTCTTAAAAAAAATGACTAAAAAATTAACTAGTGACATAGGGTCACCAACTTCTAAGACAACAAAGTCTTCAACTCCGTTAAAGTATTTGACACAAAAATTGAAACAAAAAGAGATAGTAGAAGATATAAACATGCCTCGTAAATTCTCTCTGGAACTTGAAAGACCTGCATCAATCAATATGATGAATGTTGCTGCATCAGCCGTAGATGATACCAAGAATATACAGAACGACTGTACTCAAGAACCTCAAGAAACGCTTAAAAATAATACCTTAACACTGGAAACACAAACTATTACCACGATTAATTGTCATATAAATACAACATCAGAGACACGAAAACAAAATTATAAATTATGTATGATTTCTAGCAATAATATGAATGATATATTGGGTATAGGAGAAAATACATTTACAGGGTATAAGTTCTGTCACTATATCGTACCAGGTGGCGGTGTAAAACAGTTGTTTACAAATTTAGATAAGAAACTCGATAACTTTACTCATGATGATTATTGTATTATCTATAAAGGAGAAAGAGATTTTGAAAACTCTAATAACTATAGTTTTTTAATAAACTGCATGAAAAATCAGCTTAAAAATGTGACAAATACTAACATTATAATATGTTCGCCGAATTTTAAGATAAGTAACCAATTTTCAATATTTAACAAACGAATTGAAATGTTTAATCACTTGATGTATTTGGATAATGAACTACATGAATATGCATATCTCTTTGATTCCAACTATTACTTGGAATACACAAATCAAATGTTCCGAAAATATGATGCAAGGGTAAATAATAGAGCAGTTGCCATGATCCTAAAAAACTTAATGCTATATATAGAGGACTTAGGTGCACAACCGGCATCTTCTTATGAGTCTGTTTCTCATCCTTGTCTTGATAATCCTGACGAACCAATTGATCGGTCATTTAACATTTGTAAACGTACAGATCAATCAACCCAAACTGAAAACACTGGCGACCCAACCGAACAAGAGCTTTTTCGTTTATAACCATTTATATATCCTGCACCAAAATATAAACGGATTGATAGGAAAGTCGGATTTGTTAAGTATTCATGTAAATGAACTTTTGCGGCAAGGGAAAAAAGTAGATATAATGTGTATTACCGAGCACAACATGAAAGATGACGATTGCATGCATTTAGATATACCTAATTTTAAACTCGCAACATGCTCGACAAGAAACACAAGAAATGGAGGAACGTGTATATTAATTAGAAATAGATACGAGTATAAAATTATAGATATTAAAGAGTTTTGTGTTCCTAATATTATCGAATGCTGTGCCATTGAACTAGTCGCACACAAAATAATAGTCATATGCATTTATAGACCTCCAAAATACACCAAAGCAGATACAAACATTTTCTTTGAAAAAATTGAGCATATTTTAAACTATTGCGGACGTAATTTAAAAAAAAAAGTCATGATGTGTGGTGACTTTAATATTGATATTTTATTAAATACAAATTTGTCAATTCAATTTCAACATCTCCTTTTGAACTATAATCTTAAACCGAGTATAAAACAAGCTACGCGTTTATCAAGTGGAACATGTATTGATAACATTATACATAATCTAAGGGGTGGTACAGCTGAAGTTTTGGAATTGGCACTATCAGACCACACAGCCCAACTTTTTAAGTGTCCTGTAAAAAAGACTTGTTCTATTGATCATTGGTATGTTATAAGTCGTGATTACAGCTGTGAGAACATACATAAATTTATTGAAGCTATGAGTAATCTTAGTTTTTCTGAAGTATTCAATAGTAGCGATCCAGAAATAGCATTTAATTCTTTCCACGATTTATTTATACTTTTTTACGATTTGTGCTTTCCCACCATAAGAAAAAAGATTTGCGCTCGGAAAACACCCCAATGGATGTCTAAAGGTATCAGAAATTGCAGTAAGCGGAAAAGAGAAATGTTATGGCAATACAGACGGAAACCTAATATTGAAAATAAGCAATTACTGAGACAATATTCACGACGGCTAAAAGGAATTATACAATTGACAAAAAAATCTCAAAACAGTTATGTCATTAATAATGCAGAAAACAAAACTAAAGCTACGTGGAAAGTAATTAATGGATGTAAATTGAACTTTCCGTCTGAGTCTATTAGTCATTTACTCATTAATGATAAAAATATAAATGCTCCTAAAGAAATAGCCACAGCATTTAATGATTATTTTATAGATTCAGCACGTTCTACAGTGAATCAAAACAATAATGCTATATCGTATATTGATTATCATCCTAAATCCTTATTTATGGCACCAACCGATCCGAACGAAGTATTTAAAATTATTAATTCATTGAAAAATACCAATAGCGCAGGTTACGACGCGATTACTACTAAGATACTCAAGTCGGTGTCACATTTGATTGCACCAATACTTAGTTTTATAATTAACCTTTGCATAGAGCATGGTCACTTTCCAAATTTATTGAAAATGACTGTTATTAAGCCACTTTACAAGAAAGGCGATAAAGCAAATATTGCAAACTATCGTCCTATAGCATTAATACCAATCATTTCTAAAGTCTTTGAGAGGGTGATTTTCAATTCTCTCTACTCATTTTTTGAAGTAAACAATATACTTGCCGAAGAACAAAATGGTTTCCGGAAAAACAAAAATATTAATAAGGCAATTTATGTATTAATATCTGACATACTCAATAATGTTGACCAAAAAAACCCGATCGCAGCAGTGTTCATGGATATGTCCAAAGCATTTGATCACGTGGACCATGAAATACTGCTGGGAAAGTTGGAACGGTACGGTGTTAGGGGAAATGTATTAAAACTAATAAAAAGTTATTTAAGTGGAAGAAGACAAGTCACAATCATAAATAGGATTTCCTCTACATCTAAGATAGAAGTTGCTCATGAGTCTACAGTAAGATATACAGTGTGTGGTGTACCCCAGGGAAGTGTCCTTGGACCTTTGTTATTTCTCATTGACATTAATGATTTACCAGGATGCATTGAGTATCGAACTGTTTTATTTGCCGATGATAGTACACTCATTATCCCATGTAAATGTTTGGAATAATTCGAGTATGACATAAATTATTCAATAGATTGCATAATAAAATGGCTACATAAAAATAAACTAAAAATAAACTTAGACAAAACACAGATCATGCTATTTCAACAAAGAACAAGACAGGTTAAATTAAATATATTGTATGAAAACCAAAGAATAGCTGAAACCAATACTGCTAGATTTCTTGGACTCCAATTGGACAGTAAACTTGACTGGAAGTGTCATGTTGAAAATGATTGTAGGAAACTAAACCAGTACTCATATGCGCTGTATAATTTATCTAAAATTGTAAATGAGTCCATAGTTCTGACAGCATACAAAGCCTATGTTACATCAACATTACGTTTCGGACTAATATACTGGGGTAATAGTACTGATAAATTAATTGCATTTAGGGCGCAAAAGAAATGTGTACGTGCTATGTTCAGACTGAAAAAGACTGATAGTTGTGCTCCGTTATTTAAAAAATATAAGCTTCTTACCCTGCCATGTTTGTATATATATGAGACAGCAGTATTTGTGAAATGTAACCTTCACTTATTTCAAACATTTAGATCGAAACGACGCAACAACGATATATGTGCTGCGCCACATAACACTGCACTCTACTCAAAAAGTTTTTTGGGAATGGCACCGAAGATCTATAACAAGATGCCTACAGTAATAAAAGTACTGGACGACATAAGTAATTTCAAAAAAGCTCTTTTTAAACTACTGGTAGATAAAACGTATTATACAATAGACGAGTTCCTATCTGACAATTTTAATATAATTATTTAATACTAATTGATAATATCAGGATGTTCTTATATTAATCTTCTTTACATTGTGACATACCTACTTGACTGATTTGGATTTTAATATAATGATTTTGACATGATAGACAAATATTGAATTTAATGTGATAACTTATTTTATTTAATCTGTTATTGTATAATTTAATCTAATGACTAATATTATTGTAACGTATTGTTTGTACGCCCTGTGGGTAGAATGTAGTGATACTTTAAAGATATGGCCTAAGCTTGTTAACACCTGTAATTAACGACACCTACATTGACAAATAAATGGATTTGATTTGATTTGATTTGATTTGTTTTTACTTGTTTTCCTGTTATTAAACCAGATTGATATAGTCCACGCATTTTATTTATTCGCTCCTGTAACTGAGCAGTCGACGTAGCATCGTCAACGGTTAAGATAGTCTTTGTTTTCATTACGACTAATTTGTATCATATTACTTATTATTTTGATTACCATTATGTTTTAAGTTTACAAAAAAAGAAATTAAAAATTCAGAAAATAAACAAAAAAAAGATTGCAAACACATTTTCCTTTCAAATTGATGTATATTTGACACATATTTAACCTAATAATATAGAACTCTTTTCTTTTCCTGCGTCGTACCTTTTTTTTTTTATTTTAGCTTGGAGAAATGCTCATGCATACTGCGCTACCACGGCGAGATAGCGCAGTTATGTGGGACTCTAACCCACCAAAACTCCACGGTGTCCTCTTGTGCCGCTTACGGCGGGAACACGGGTACGCGTTACCACTCACCGCGAACCCGCCGCGGCTGTCCGTCACCGGACCCTCCTCTGGGGAGTACCCCCCATCACCGGCGCACCAGAACACACTGTGCGCCGTGACCACCCCAGGGACCAAACCAGCACATGGGTGCCAGACGACCCCGTGTATGGCACCCTTGGTCCCCTTGTGACGGGTCAGGGTCAATGGCCCCGCCACCTACCATTTTTCGGCCGCAGGGGATAGGGAGAGCGGCCATCGCTATACTGGCACTCCTCCTCCCCTGCGGCCCCACCGCGTCCGCCATCAGACGGTGGCGACCAGGTTTAGGCCGCGGAAGGTAGGGAGAGCGGCGCACCGCAATACCGGCACTCCTCTCCCGCCGCGGCCTCCAACCCTCAGCCGCGATATCGTATGGGTATGGGAGACCCCATACGACATCGCGGCCCGCCTCAGTTGCGATGTCGCCTAGGCAGCACCGCAACCTACATGTTGGCCGCTACGTCGTCGGCGTCGGCTTAACGGCAAAAGCCCTGACGAGCGGCCCCTCCTCGGGTTCCTCTTCGCTTCACCGTGGGTGACCAATCCACGGTTACTGAGCCCCCCCGCAACGACAATGCGGGAACCCACCGGGGGGGAAATTCCTGCGTCGTACCTTCCGTAACCTATGCCACAGAAACCGTGCATCTTTTTGTTATAAGGCCATTGAAATTTAAAACACACGACAACCGAGAACCAACAAGTCACGAACAACAGGTATAAAATGATTCGATAAACGTTGGCAAAACGAATCTTTAAGAAGACAGTGGTAGTTATTATTTAGAGCACGAATCCGACTCGGTCTTGAACGCTTTTAACTAATGAATCAACAATTAATTAGCTATATGCTCGTGACGTCGATGCGATGAGCTATATTTTTTTTATGAATTAAAAATACTACTGACTTCATTGATATGGACACCGACTTCCAAAAATGAAGTTATTTTTCACTTATAAGTTTTTTATTTGAAAGTCGGTAGTATTTTTTTCCAAAAAAGTTTTTTTATTTTTCCCTTTTTAGTTGTACCAACCTAAAATAGGCAAGTTGGTAAGTTACCTATAACGCCAGAATAGGTTACCCGAATAATATGAAACTTGAACATAACCGGTGAAATGCGAGATCTGCGTACCCCTTTAGAGCGTACCGGCTCGATGTTATGTTATGAAATGGTATACACAATAAACAGACATGCGATTGCAGCAATCCCGAATGATTTGCCGTTAATTATTAAAGAGTTCTGTTGTATATCTCCGAAGCTCTTCATCGGATTTGACCAAATTAAAATGGGACCAATGTCGAAACAAAATTTTTTTCAATCAAAAAAAGAAATTTTCAAAATCGAACATGCATAAAAAAAAACATACAAGAAGTCATAACATAGAACCTCCTCCTTTTTGGTAAGTCGGTTAATAAAATTTAATCATATTTAGCTTTTAAATTCAAAAAAGTAAGTCCTATTATTGCTTGTTGTAGGATATTTAGTATTTTGTTAATTAATATATGACCCACAGTTTTTTTATACTAATTAAATTAGTGCTGATTGTGGTAAAAATATATATAGTCATTCATTAGTAGCGTTAGGATACTTATTATAACTACTATTGTTAGATCGACTGTTTCAGAAGCAACTCCTATTTAAGAGCACAACAGTGCTTATATCCAGCAATTCACAAATTCATTAACTTTATATAAACTAAAAGTGAATTCTTCAAATCCGTGTAGTGACATATCGTCTGATAAAGACGCATATGACTCGGTGACGTACGTCTGGGATACCAACGCCGACTAATCGTGCTTTCTCTAGTTTTGAAACATTTTCTATTGTTCAGATCTATTGAAGCAACGGCTCTGTAGAGCAAAGCAGTGCTTACATGTTAAAACTACTTTCAGTAAACTAAAAGTGGACCAATCAAAGCAGTGCAGTAAACTTCATCATGCTGAATTCTTGGATGTATTTGAAATCTGTGATTATTCTGTTTGTGCTGAAACTAGTTTCGTTAATCTACGGCTTGGTATCCTGGTGCATCTTAAAAAAATTTAGAAATTATAGAAACCATTTGTTTCTAAACGCAATTTTATTATATTTTATACAAGGACAAGTTTTTGCCGGTCATCATAATGGATTGATATTTATGGTATATTATCATCTTGAAGAATATTTTGAGGTAGCAAAGAACCACTGGTTATTACTTATTAGTCATATGTGTTACGTAGACATTGTTAAAGTTTTTAATGTGCCTACGCAAAGAAAATATTTAAAAAGCTGCCTCTTAGGTTGGGGTCTACCAATAATAACACATGCCATTATTGCCTGCACTCGTTATTATTTTACTGCTTTCTTGGATGAAAATATTACAAATGAATTGAGTACCATCATCTCAGGTTTAGATATAATTGTACCTGTAACCATAAACTGTTGGTTTTACTTTGTAACAGTATTTTCACTATGCCGTAGTTTCAACACGAGCGCACGTACAGGTGTTAGTACCTGGCGTCGCTTGTATATAGCTACTTTAATATTTCTGTTGAGTGACGTCGCATTGTTCTCCAAGTATTTTATGGCTATAATTAACTATTTGCTTCTCGCCACTTTGTTTGCATCCAGTTCGCAACACTTGGAAGAGCTTCTGTCAAGGATGGAACGAGTGAGCCATGAGTTTGGCCTTAAGATAAATCGCAGCAAAACCAAGGTGATGATTGTTGACCGTGCCAGAAATAATTCGCCTCAAGTGACTCAAATCGCGAAATGCAACGTGGTCCAATCTTATATTTATCTTGGGGCTCAGATTTCAAACAGTGGCGGATGCATCGATGAGATCAAACGACGTAAGGGCATCACGAGTACGGTGATGGACAAGAAGCGCAAAATATGGAGAAACAGGAGTATAACAAAATTCACGAAGACCAGGCTCGTGAGAACACTTATATTCCCCATATTTCTATACGCGGCTGAAACGTGGACCTTGCGAGATGTTGAAAGACTGAAAATAGACGCTCTGGAAATGTGGTGCTGGAGAAGAATGCTTGGGGTTTCGTGGACCGAGTTTCGTACAAATACTTCGACTACTTGTCTCGATACTTCAAGAACTCGGTATTAAGCAACGTCTGTTCTCAACAGTACAATCTCGCATCCTTACATTCTTCGGACACGTATCTCGGCGTGGTGATCAGTCCATAGAACGCCTTGTCGTCCAAGGGAAAGTGGAGGGCACTAGACCGCGCGGAAGGTCACCTATGCGTTGGACTGACCAGATCAAGTCTGCCGTAGGAGATTCACTCAATGAGTGCAGCAGGATGACCTCTAATAGGCAGCGGTGGCGAAACGTCGCGAAGCGCATCACATCTACCTTCTAATATTACGACTACATAGCGATCACGACCGCTCTGTCAAGAGTGTACCGGATAAGAAGAAGAATTATCTATTATCCAGGTTCCTTAGCAAGACTTCTGTTCCAGTATCTTAATCCTCTATTATTGGTAGTGTTTTTGGTAGCTATAAGAAGTAATCGACAAGCATGGCATGAGTTTTATGTAAATAGATTAAATCAAAGATTGCAGAGGAATCAAGATATCATCATGAATGAACGAGTTATTCGTGAACCTGTCGATTGCTAATCTATTGAAATATTTAAAAAGCAGGTAACAAATCAGGTTCTAGACAAACGTGAAATGAACTATTACAAGATAGATGTTATTAAATAGTTCAATTATCTGTGTGCTGCCACAGTAAGTGACTCAAATATTAGTACTTTCAGAATAAACGAAGCTATTTATAATAAAGGATATTGTGTGTAAGTCTCACAATGAAAGATTATTTAAATGATAAGACTGTCGCTTACCTAAGATGTTGTAGCCTGTAAATTGTATGTATTTTTAATTCCAAATGATTGCAAATATTTGAACGATGCTCTCAAGTTATTCTACACTATAAATTACTGTGCTTTGTTTGTAAATTTCTTCTTTTATTTATCACTGTTTTCACTAGAGTTAATTTATTATTATACGTATGTCGGGTTTAGTCAATAGTACGGACGTTAAAACAAATCGCAAGCACGCCATCTGGCGGCAAAGCTAAACAACTACGCATTGGCGCGCTTCCTCTAACTTGCGTGGTGGAGAACACAGAATATGGCAGTCACAGAGTACTTTTTTTATTTATGAAATAGAGGTCTATCTCAGCGACAAAATTGAGAAACTGAAAGTGTCGCCCTCTGGATACAGGTTTTGAAACTATTGCCAACAGTTTTAATAAATTTTCGGAAACAAAAAGTGCCCCGGTACGCGAGATTCGAACCGGATCTCAGTTGTACGTCAGTCTGACACTGTACGAACCGGCTAGTCAGACGTTGTTTAAGCGAACGAAAATTAAGATTACTTGCTGGTACTTATTTCAAATTGTACATCATGAATACCGCCATCTCTGTGCTGGTTGTCTAGTAAACGTACGATATAATGACGACAAATTAAAATGTCATTTAAATGTATGGAGTGGCAATACTTTTGCTGTCCAACCAAATTTTATACAATTATATTAGAACAATTACTCGTTTGCCACTATTAAGATTGTCACCCCTGATGGCAGTTGAGTACTGAACGCCGTAGAGCTAACACGTCGTAGAATCAGTGTCGATCCGTAATATTAGTAAGCAAGAATGTAACTGAGTTGTGACTATTTAAATAAACCCAGTGTATCGAATAACTTCTGTGATTTCATTTGCGCGATTGTACCCAACGACCTGCCCACACAAGATGTCTTAACCTAAGGGAATACATCCTGACTTCCCGATGGTTTGCATCAATCGGCCAGCCCTGATGCGACATCAGAAGTGGGATTCGGTCGTGCTAATGAGATCACACGTAAAAACAATGCTAGTGAAAATTGTGGTTACATTCTTGCAAAAAAAAAAAACGCGGTGTCAGTTGAGACTACCCTCAGTCTTGAATAATAAAAAACCGGTCTGGAGCGGAGCAGCAAGAAGGCTAGTAGCAACCAAGGAGTTGGACAGGACAAGGAGGAGCGTGTGGACGTGTGGAAAGATCCATACACACTGATCTTTATGCCAATCTGGTGAGTCGTTTTCATTTTGTTATGACTATGGAAAAGTGTGTTCATTATTCAAAGTTCTGGTTTTGTGTACGGTATGGTGGTCAGTGGTTCGTCGGGGTAGCCCGTGTTAGGTTATAATTTAATGTTAGTTATCGGTGGTCAAGTTTTGGTGTTGTTGAAGAGTTATTATTCTACTGGCAATACCCTTTGACTAGCCGTGGCTGACTATTATTGTTTAGAAGGTAGAACGATATAGTGACATTTACGACCCTACCTTAAACATCAGTCAGAATATTTTTATTACTTTTGTAGTTTGATAGTTTTATGTAGTGAGTTAACTAAGTTTGAGAGGAAGCATAGTATTCTTCTTTTGTGGTCGGAGGGCCAAACTATTTAAAAGGTGGCAAACCCTACCAGGCCTCGTTAATTGCGACTTAAAATGCTATGGCATTCATGGGATTCTCTAAAGCCCATATACCTGGGAAGGGCACTTGGGAAACTGTGATGTGTGGTTCATGTTTTGGACAGGCACTCTGCAATCACATTCTGTGTCCATAATAACCTATTTTGCCATGCTGGTATAGGTTACTACTACTACAAGAAACTCATGGCTAAATAATAACAGCCGCACTGGTCGATCAAGGTAAAGCAACGCTTGACGAGGTCGGTCCGTGGATGAGTGACCATTTCAACATACCGGGTTTTCTCCGTGCCACGGAAAGCACGTTAAGCCGTTTATCCCGGCTGTCATTTGATGATCTTTGACAGTCGTTACGGGTAGTCAGAAGCTTGAGATCTGACACCAGTCTTGCAAAGGGGTACCGTGTTACCCAGTTACTGGGTTGTGGAGGTCAGATAGGCAGTCGCTCAATGTGAAGGACTGGTACTCAGCTGAATCCGGTAGGACTGGAAGCCGACCCCAATGTAGTTGGGAAAAGGCTAGGCAGATTGATAGGTTTAGGTTAACTTCCATCAAAGCTGTGTATGGTTAAGATAACTGTGCGAACAAGTACTCTCGTAGTGTTTTTCATGTTTCAGATACCATATTGTGTCGCAGTGGAGTCTCTGCTGCAGGCTAGCGGCTAGCGGTTCAGATGCTGTATGCGAATGCTGACGTGTCACCATCTGAGAGGTTGAGGAACGGCAGCCTAGCAGTTCGCAGGTCGTAGCCGAACGCTACGAGCGCGCGCTGTTTTGGAATGGAATACTCGGTGAGTCGCTTCCATGTTATTTCGTTAGTGAGGTCGAAGGTTCTCTAGTGAAGAGATGCTATTTCGAGTTTTAAGAGTGTTCATGTTGGAACACTGAATTTGTTGGTAGTGGTTATACCTAGCACCATCACTAGGTAATTAAGACACACCTAGTAAAAGGCAAGTAGCTAATAAGTTACCTATGGGCTTGTTAGTACTTTCCTAGTTTCAACATTTGGTTCAGTACGAACTTTAGGATGAGATATCCCATAAGAAGGAGATGAGATATCCAAAATGACTGAATAACTAGTCGTTTTCAGTGGCAAAGCGAGTTAGTGATGGTCATTGGGCTAACGTAATTGTATCGAGTTAGTAACGGTACTGGTCATTTGCGTGTATTCAGAACAGATCTTGTTGCGTAACAATGTACAACCACCGTCTTCAGATCTGAATTCACTTGCTTACTTTCAAAGCAAATATTATGATAGCAGTAGATCTCGCGATCGTGTTCCGTACATAAAAACTGAGTTAGTTAGCGATAGTAAAGGGTTACTGTTGATAATCTGGTTTAAACGATATTGATCTGAGTTATCCGTGAAGCTCCTTCACACGAGGTATTAAGAAGCAAATATTATCAGGCAAAATTCCCCTCATATTAATAGTCTGTATTTTCCAAGATATTTAAGTAAAAGCGTGAATCTTGTAGGATGGATACCCGATCACCAAGTTCCTTGAGAGTTAGACGTCATAGTTGATGACAGTGGTAATGAGACCAAATCTGATTAAGAATGGCTTGTACACTCATACTCGAAACTTTGGACCGCACCTCATGCGTAACATGTGGCGATGGGTCTAGAAGGAATCGTTGGTGCGATTTCTGTCTGTGTTGGTGCACAGAGCGCTTCATGTGTTGTAGCACATATTGCGCAAGATTTTTGAGAGTTGTTTGTGCGATTCTTGTCTGTGTTGGTGCACAGAGCCCCTCATGATGTGGTGTAGCATTTGTGGCGGCAGATATGTAAAGAATCGTTGGTAGATACGATTCTGGCTTGTGTTGGTGCACAAGGGCCCCTCATATGGTGTAGCATATGTGGCGGCAGATATGTAGAGAATCGTTGGTAGATACGATTCTGGCTTGTGTTGGTGCACAAGGGCCCCTCATATGGTGTAGCATATGTGGCGGCAGATATGTAGAGAATCGTTGGTAGATACGATTCTGGCTTGTGTTGGTGCACAAGGGCCCCTCATATGGTGTAGCATATGTGGCGGCAGATATGTAGAGAATCGTTGGTAGATACGATTCTGGCTTGTGTTGGTGCACAAGTCACAATGAAGGTTTCATGAGCTGAGTATGCAATGCCTATGAATCATTACAAACCGTTACAGAATTGTAACAATTACTTTGATTAGTTGTTGAACTTGTTGATCGGCGGACCTTTTTCTAATGAAGTGTCGTTTGGGAAACTTTGGTACGAAAACTAAATAGGCCCTTTACTTTATTAAGTCTGCGATAGGTGATTATGACAGGGCAGTAATCGTTATACACTGAAAGCTTTAGATAGGTACGCTCAGAACCTACAAGTATGCACACGGTAGGTTAAGAAAGATGCCAGCGGGTTATGTACCAGTCGATGTTGATGTCAAAGGGATTTTGATAATAATGAGCAAGCCTAAGATGTCGAGTAATTGAGTCTATCAGCCGTATTATGTTTGACCGTACCAGTAGATACTGGCGGAGGTCGGGGTCTAGAGTACCGTTGTGTGAGAGCAATACAATTGCTGGTCGGCTATAGAGCCGTGGCGTTAGAGGTTTTACTCGAGGGTTTCTATAAGCTTGGCAGTTTTTGCTGCGGCAGTTTTAAAGTTTGTCTGGAATTACTGTGGTACATGGCCCAGGGCAATGATTTAGTTAAAGAGTAGAGTTCAAAAAATTCTCTATTTTCACGAACCCAATAATCTAGTTTGGTCAGGACTAGCCGAGCGTTGTGTGTTGGCCTGGGTGGCAACTGTTGGCCTTTATGGCAACTGTTGGCCTGTGTGGCAACTGTTGGCCTGTGTGGCAACTGTTGGCTTTTATGGCAACTAAAGGCCAGTGTGCCAACTGGAGGCCTTTATGGCAACTGTAGGCCAGTGTGGCAACTGGAGGTCTTTGTAGCAACTGTGGGCCTGTAGGCCACCTGTAAGTCGGTGTAAAAAAACACGTTTGTGTAAGGAACCTTACAGAAGATTCCTGTTGAGTTATGAGGTTAAAATAAAGTAAACTCGCATAGTGACGCGAGAGGTGAGGTCACCATGTTAATGTTGATGACGTTCGAATCGTCAAGCCTTCATTACGAAAATTGAATTAATTTTGGTTTTCTAATTTTGATTACTAAGCGTAGATTGTGTTAGTAAGATATGCAAAGCTGAAGTACCAATTGAGATTGTAGATGATGAATAGACGTAACATAGGACAGACTAAATCTCTGTGTGAACAGGTTCCGAGTTCAGAGAGTTGAGTTGACTCGACATCGTAGGGATGTGCGAGTAGAGCAATTGAGAAGAGAGCTATGAGATAGCTAGGAGAGCTATGTGATGGCTAAAGATCGTGAATAAGATACCTGGTGTCTTTTTTCTTTTGTTTCATTTAATGTGACATTAATGACTATCATTGGTACTTGGACTTTGTAATCACGAAGATTGGGTGCTTTTAGGTACCGGATCGATGATTAAGTTGCTATTTTCTTTAAATTGGAAATAGAATTAAGATAAGATACTTGTTCCTTGCAATGGTGAACAGAGAGATTTAAATGATCATGTTTGATTGTTTCGAAATGTTTCCTCACTCTAGAGAATGAGTCAGGATTGGACGAGTGAATACTGTTTGGAAATTTTGTGTTTCAGAAAAACATCCCTTGTATGATGGGAGACTGGCGGGTCGGAGTAGACTAAGAGGACGTGTGGCGCAACACATGAGATGGCAGTGAACAAGGACAAGACGATGATGCCTGCGGGTGATAGATTTGGGGATCTGTCACCTGAGAGAGGCCCGAGAAGGCGACGTGTTGTGTTCCACGCTCGCCTCTCAAGATAAATTACGGCCTAGAGAACACCATGTGGTTTTAGTCAGTAGGAGTCTGACAGACCCCTCAGCTTTCCCCAAGAGCTGAGGACATTCATGATATTTCCACATGATTCGATACACTGTTAACCCTGACAATGAGGAACAGACGAGGACGCCTGTCTCGCAGGATGGCCGTGTCGGGTTTAGTCAATAGTACGGACGTTAAAACAAATCGCAAGCACGCCATCTGGCGGCAAAGCTAAACAACTACGCATTGGCGCGCTTCCTCTAACTTGCGTGGTGGAGAACACAGAATATGGCAGTTGAGTACTGAACGCCGTAGAGCTAACACGTCGTAGAATCAGTGTCGATCCGTAATATTAGTAAGCAAGAATGTAACTGAGTTGTGACTATTTAAATAAACCCAGTGTATCGAATAACTTCTGTGATTTCATTTGCGCGATTGTACCCAACGACCTGCCCACACAAGATGTCTTAACCTAAGGGAATACATCCTGACTTCCCGATGGTTTGCATCAATCGGCCAGCCCTGATGCGACACGTATATTGTTGTAGTTGCAATTTTCTCTACAAATCAATCTGTCTAGCCATTTCCCTGCCATGTTGGGGTCGGTTTCCAGTCTACCACCTTCTAGTACCAGTATTATATGGAGCGACTGCCTATCCGACATCCACAACTCAGTAACTGGGTAGCATGAGTTCTCTTCCACAAAATAGTAACTTCCGTTTTGGTAAAACGTTCACATCAAATGATTTTTGAATTGATTTCGTGAATAGACAACAGGTGCCTGTATATTATTTTACATTTATGAGTCCAAAATTGTTATTAATGTATTATATAATAATATCTTAGCAATAAAAATAATTAATGTTTTAATATAATCATATCTTAGTAATTCTATGTTATTAAAGTTATTTTTTTTTTTTTTTGGAAATTCATATTTTGGGAGATTGGTGGACCTGGTTGGATGACTAAAGCTAGGGACATGAATCAATGGAAAGCAATGGGGGAGCCTACGCCAAAGAGGCGACTACTGCTTAAAGGCGTGATATACACTCGTACAAATATTTAAATTAATTTAGAAAAGACAAAATTTAGAAAATAGAATCTATTGTAAGTAATTATAGGAAATATTTATGTAAAGAAGTAGAATAAAGGCTTTTTTATTTTATTTTATTAATGTTATAAATTAAATGTAATATTAACAGAAAATTATAAAATTTGTTAAGTTTTTCTATATAAATGACGGTATTTACAAGACATATTCCTGTAAGGTTACTCATACTGCCGTGGTATAACTAAAATGCCGTTATCTGACATTTGATCGATTTTTAAAAAATATATATCGATCGAAAGACATTTTTATTCTTGTCTTGGAAGACTTGGATTACGCCGATGACCTATGCCTGCTGAGTCATCCCACGCCGATATGCAAGCAAAGCTAAACGATCTACGTCAGGAAGCGGCAAAAACGGGGCTCATAATAAACATCCGGCAGACCCACATGAGAACTGGTGTGAAGAACCACTCACCGTTGGTGATTGGCACAGAGGCAGTGGAACGCGTCCATAAATATTCATACCTCGGGCGTGTCGTGTCAGAGACTGGGGGAAGTGAAGAGGACATCGCTTCATGGATCGCCAAAGCCCGAGGAACCTTTGCGCAGCTGAGACCTGTTTCGCAATCGCGGAAACTGACCCGAAGAATTAAACTCTAAATCTTCGAGTCGAATGTCAAATCCGTGCTGCTCTACGGGTGCAAAACATGGAAGATCACAAAGGGCATCTCACGCCAAATACAAGTCTTCGTCAACCGCTGTCTTCGTCGCATTCTCGGAATTTACTGGCCCGAGACCATTTCCAATGTAGAGCTGTTGGAGAAATGCCACGAGAGCCCGATCGACCGCCAGATCAAGCGTCGCAAGTGGAGATGGATTGGCCACACGCTCCGAAGGGGTCCTGATCACATACCCAAACAAGATTTGGACTGGAATCCCCAAGGGAAAAGAAAGCGTGGCCATCCCCGCCAAACCGGCGGTGCACCGTGTTGGCAGAAGCGACGAGCATCGGAATGACATGGGGCGAGGTGAAGCGTGTCGCTCAAGACCGATCGCGGTGGAGGACATCTGTGGACGCCCCTGTTGGAACTATTTAGTTTTATAATAAACCTTCTTTCGTAGATGTTTTAGATAGGCCACTATAGTCTTTATTTGATCTTTTAAATTATTATATTTTTTGTTTCTTTTTTGTCACTGTCATTTCCCTTGTTAATATTCATAGAAGTTCATTAAAATTACTTTACGTAATACATTATTTTATTTGGAGCACAGAAAATTCAAACATAAAACTATCTACAACCTTCAGGTTATGGGCCCAGAGCTCTAAAAGTCTAAACTCCTTATAATAGTGTGTTACAGAGATTCGAAAATAAAAATGGAGAGAGATTCTTGTGCAAAACCTCTTCATCATACGAATGCAAGTAATACTAGTGTAGTACCCTATGTTTCAACTACACACACAGTAAGTACTCCATCTTTTAACAAATTAGAAGGACGTTCGAACTACACGACATGGGCATTTTCAATGGAAATGATGCTGATTGATTGTGGACTATGGGATTGCGTGAAGCACCCACCTTTGGAAAATAGCTCACAAGAAATATTACGCTGCGATGACAGAGCCCGCTCTAAAATTGGCTTGTGCTGCCACGAAAGAGTCTTTTCTAAAATAATGGGAGCTAAATCCGCATTTGAAGCTTGGAATAACTTAAAAAAAAACATACGCAGACATCGGACTTATTAGAAAGCTCACGTTAATGAAAAGATTAATGAACTGTCGTTATATTGATAAGTTACCTGAAGTTATAAAAGAACAACCATTTAGAATGTTCAAAAAGCGACTAACTGACTTATTGTTACAAAAATGTTACTATTCTCTATCCGATTTTTTGAATGATGACTTGTGATAGTATATAGGAACATATTTTCGTTTTTTTCTACGCTGATAACCTGTTATGTCATATGTATGTACCGGTGTCTACCCATAAATGTTTGCATGCCGAAAGGCAGGATGTACAAGGATTCTTGAACTTTTGTTAACATCTTATTGTAATACCTACATTCTATACAAATAAAAACTTCTTATTCTTATTCTTATTCTTATTCATGGAAATGTATGTAAATGAGATTATGTCGACACATCAACAATTACAGCAAATAAATCAAAAAGTTGATGATTCGTTTCTCGCAATTATACTGCTATGTGGTCTACCAGAGCAATTTAAGCCACTTGTCATGGCGTTGGAACATTCCGGCTCTGAACTGACATCAGATAATGTCATTGTTGCACTTCTGAAAGAAGACAGCCATAATCTAACCACCAGCAGTGATACACGTGAAGATAGTGCTTTAGTGATATCATATAATAAGTTTAATAGAGACAGCAAGAACATATTTTGCAATTACTGCCGAAAATCAGGGCATATAAAAGCAAATTGCAGAGTTCTCAAAGCTAAATTACAAGGGGAAAAGGCAGATATTTGTGAGGTAACACTTATGGTTGATGATCAGTCAATAAGTAATTCTAATTTTGATAATTCTGAAGCTAGTGAATCTTTTGTAAATTCTTTTGTTTGTAAACCAATTCTTAATATGTCGCCTTTTGTGAAGAGTGATTGACGAGGGACTGGTTTATAGATTCCGGGGCTACGAGTCATATGACCAATAGACGTGATTGGCTACATGATACTGAACCTGTCAAGAAAAGTATTAGAATAGCTAATGATCAAATAATTCTTTCAGATGCCATTGGTACTGTAGAACTAAACACTTCCAACATTACCGAAGTTTTGCATGTTCCGAACTTGTCAACGAATCTGCTTTCAGTGAACTCATTGGTAAAGAAAGGAAATGTCGTAGTTTTTTCTAAATCTGGCGGAAAAATTATTGATGGTGACACGTGTAAGGTATACGGAAAAGTTTTATACACAGCCTCAAACGTCAATGGTATGTACAAACTTGATTTACCTATTGCTCAGGCGAATTTAACAGAAGTTAAAGATAATTCAGCTGATTTATGGCACAAACGCCTTGGTCATTTGAACTTCAGATGTATGGAATTACTAAGATTACACTTAGCTCATGGGGTCAAGTATCCAAAACCTGCTGGATCTATTAAAGATAATTGCATTGCTTGCGTGGAAGGTAAACTTTCTAAGCAACCTTTCAAAATGTCGGATTCAAAATCGTCAAATTTACTGGAAATTATTCACAGTGACGTTTGCGGACCTATGAGTACTCAATCTTTGGGAGGTGCTTCATATTTCGTGACTTTCACTGACGATTTTTCTAGAAAAACATTTACCTACCTAATTAAACAAAAATCGGAAGTTGTAGAAAAGTTTCGCGAATTTAAAAATTTAGTCGAGAACCAAACTGATAAAAAGATAAAAATTTTACGTTCTGACAATGGTGGTGAATATTTGAATTCCGAAATGAAAGAAATTTTGAAACAGTCGGGTATAGTTCACCAGACAAGTGTTCCTTACAATCCAGAGCAAAATGGTTTAGCTGAACGAGTTAACAGAACTTTAGTTGAGAAAGCAAGATCTATGCTTTCAGAATCTTGTCTACCTAAGACTTATTGGGGAGAAGCCATTAATACAGCGACTTACTTGAAAAATCGCTTACCTACTAAATCAATTAGAGGGAAAACCCCTGAAGAAATCTGGACTGGACGAAAAGTGAATCTCTCTCATTTACGTATTTTTGGATGCAGAGTATATGCACACATACCAAATAATCTTCGAAAGAAATTTGATGCTAAGGCCAAACTGTGCATATTTGTAGGTTATTGCACTGAAACTAAGGGATACAGAGTAGTTGATCCCGAACATCCAAAAATTCTTATCAGAACAAGAGATGCCAAATTTTTTGAAAACGATTTTCTGTTCAAATCAAAGTCTACTTACCAAAATAATATTGTTGATAAAGTTGGAACTCAATTAACAGAATCCATTCCTATTATAATTCAAGAAAAATCTGAAAGTACACCAACTGAAGGAGAAGCCAACAAAATTATGACTCAACCTTCAACACAGCTCACAGAACTTAATGTACCTGAAAATGACAACACTGAAGAGGAATTTCATGACAGTGTAGCAGAGATTCCAGATAATACAAACAATCAAGTTTCACAACCCGTTACGAGATATCCATTGAGAAACAGAATCCCGAAAAAGTGGCCAGAAGATATAGTTCTGTACAAAGCTGTAGAAGATGATATGCCTTCAACTTATAAGGAAGCTATTTATTCTGATGATAAAAATAAATGGCAAGAAGCTCTTCAAAGCGAATATGACTCACTTGTAAATAATGAGACTTGGATCCTTGTTGATAGACCTAAAGATAGGAAAACAGTTCGTTGTAAATGGGTATTCAAGATTAAGAAAAATGAAAACGGGGAAAACGTACGCTATAAAGCGCGATTAGTAGCCAAAGGGTTTACACAAACTTATGGCATAGATTATGATGAAACATTCGCACCTGTCGCACGTCTTTCAACGGTAAGATTACTACTTGCTTTCGCAGCACAATGGAATATTAAAATGGATCAAATGGATGTTGAAACTGCGTTTCTCAACGGTGATCTAAATGAAGAAATTTTTATGGAACAACCTGAGGGTTTCACCAAAGAGTGCAACAAGGGGAAGGTATGCCAGTTAAAGAAAGCACTTTACGGCCTGAAACAAGCGCCTAGACAGTGGAACCTCAAACTTAACGAAGCAATGATGCAACTTGGTATGAAAAGGTCTGAACATGATCATTGTCTATATTATAAAGTTAAAGGAACTTGCATTTTAATTGTCGCAATCTTTGTTGACGATTTTTGCATTCTCAGCAATAATGCTGACATGAAAGAAAACTTTAAAAATAATATTAAACAATTCTTTAAGGTCAAGGATTTGGGAAACTTAAAACATTTCTTAGGAATGAGGATCATTCAAGAGGAAAATGGAATAACCATTGATCAAGAAGAATATATTAAAAAAATACTAGATAATTTTGCAATGACTGATGCAAAACCTGCTAGTACACCCGCTGATCCTAATCTGAAATTAGTGAATCCCTCAAATGAAGAGAAAGAGGGTGCTCAACATTTACCTTATCAAAGACTGGTTGGATCTCTAATGTATCTGTCTGTAGGAACTAGGCCAGACATTACACATGCTGTAAGTGTGTTAAGCCAGTTTAACAGTAACTTTGGAACAATCCACTGGAATGCAGCAAAAAGAGTTTTACGTTATTTGAAAGGGACAATAAATCTTAAACTTAAATTCCAGAAGAAAAATACACTAGCACTTACGGGATATACTGATGCAGATTATGGCGCATGTCTAAATGACCGGAGATCCTACACTGGATATGTATTTTACTTAAATGGACCTATTTCGTGGGAATCTCGTAAACAGCGCACTGTAGCCTTGTCAACGACTGAGGCCGAATATATGGCTCTTAGTGATGCTGCTAAAGAATCAATATATCTCAAAAACTTATTGAAGGAAGTGTTTGGTTGGGACAATGGTGTCTGTATTTACAGCGATAATCAGGGAGCTCAAATGCTAACAAAAAACAACATTCATCACTCGCGAACAAAACACATTGATGTCAGACATCATTTTATAAGGGATACTGTTGCTAGTGGTATGATCAGTATAGAATATGTTCCCACAAATGAAATGAAGGCTGACGTGCTAACTAAGTTTTTATCTAAGCAAAGACATCTGTGTTTAACGAAAGGATTAGGTTTAGTTTAACGTTTATGATGGCCTATTATCTATTCAGAAGTAGGGGAAGTGTTGGAACTATTTAGTTTTATAATAAACCTTCTTTCGTAGATGTTTTAGATAGGCCACTATAGTCTTTATTTGATCTTTTAAATTATTATATTTTTTGTTTCTTTTTTGTCACTGTCATTTCCCTTGTTAATATTCATAGAAGTTCATTAAAATTACTTTACGTAATACATTATTTTATTTGGAGCACAGAAAATTCAAACATAAAACTATCTACAACCTTCAGCCCCATCTAGGGGTTATAGGACATTAAGTCAAGTAAGTCAAGCACAGAAAACCTAAAAATATATTGAACTAATACATATAGTCTTCTCGTTAGTTTGTCCACGCCTTTCTTTGATTACCAGTTTCGGAGAAATGCGTGGACAAACATACATACCCCATCTATAAAACTAAACGCTAAGCAGCGAGCAAAAACTACTTATATTTAATTGATAATTTTGAAACGTTTAGCACGTTTAAGGCCCTGCAGTTAATAACCAAAACGGCATCACCCCTTTTTTTATTCATTACTTTTATGTCCTCTAGTCCTCTACATTGAATTAGTGTTACGTCACATATCCTGTAACTAGCGGGCAATTGAGACGCTTGTAACGATATCACATTCTTCAAAATTTGATAAAGAGTTTAGAAATTATGACAGAACATACGTATAAATCAGTTAAAATCATCTTTATGCTTCGCCGTAGTCGTATGAAAAACACTTAATCGCGTTTTTCTCGAAACCACAAGTGCGTGTTCTATAACGAGGGCATCATTCATCATCATCATCAGCGTTTTAACTCTCCCACTGATGGGACACAGACCTCTTCTCTATGAGATGCGGGTCCAATGCGGGTTGGTGGATGTCACATGTGTTTAGGCCGATTAAAACGGTGAAGGAAAACATAGTGAGGAAGGCAACATTAAGACGGTATCCTGACTAAAAATCGGCATGAGATATGAGCATTCCTATTGGTCTAGCGGCACTGGTGGCGCATGAATTACAGTAGTGAATACGCCCAGATTTTAGAATAAAATCTTTATAAAATCAAATTTTGGTCTATTGAAAAAAAAAATTTACAAAAATGTTTGTTATTAAATTGTCTATCCATTAGTGTTAGTACAAAAAATAATTAAAGAACACTTTACGAGGAGATGCATGTTATCAATAATTATTTCTCATTTTATGTTTTTTTTGGAAGGAGAATAGTGAAATATATACAACATAAAAAAAAAATTAAATCTACCATTTAAGAATCAATATTTTGTAGAAATTTAATGTATTTATATTAATAGATATTTCTTTTTAAATAACGAGTAGATAGCTCCTAAAAACAGCAAGAAAAATGGCTTGCGCGGCGTTTAGCTCGGGGTACCGCCTTAAATCAATTAGATTGTATTCTCAAAGCGATCCACAAGAACAAGTTCAGCGTATTACAAACATGTCTACGTCACGAGAGACTACTATCTACTCGCTACGACGTAGCACGGCGTAGCGCTACGCCTGGCTGGCTACGGGCTACGAGACTGAGTGAAATTGTATTGTTATGTTATGATCTAACAATATGGTGAAACAATGGAGGTTTAACTTGTCTTTATACATGCATCTACAAACTCACGCCATTTTCCCATTGAAGTAGGCAGAAACTACATAACCTTGTCTTTATGTTAATGATTATTTGTAAGATTTTGAAGAAAGGTTTCAAAAATGTGTGACTATATTGCCTCGTTGATCTAGTGGTCGCAAGCGCTACTGTTAAGCATGAAGTCGTGGGTTCAATTCCTGGGTCGGGCAAAGTGTTATTAGGATTTTCCATCTGGAAAATTTAAGTAGCAGTCTGGTTCGGATTCATGTCCGCTTGATGGTTATTAGAAGAAGAAAAATGTGAGTGACCTCTGCTTAACCCTGCGTAATATAAGCGTTAAAATATTCCAAGTAGTGTGTACTTCAGTTACTAGTAATTTATTTCTATCAAAATCAATTAGTCTAGCCTGTTCTCAACTAACCGGATGTAGCTGACATCACACGGCTGTCTATCAGACCTCCACAACCCAGACTAGGAAATTAATTATTAACATTCAATTTCAAAAAGGAGAATGCCCATGGACAGTACTTAAAATTGTGTCAAAATCATTTCTAGATATTTTTTTATTTTTTTTGTGTGAACTTTGCCCCACACTAGGAATTTCTTCCTGAATCGTGGGTGCGTTTACAAACATATAAACTCACATACACAACACCCAGAGCCGGAACAACTATCTGTAGGTCATACTAATATTTGTTCCGTGCGGGAATCGAACCCGCGACATTCAGCGCAGCAGTCAATCGCTCAACCACTGCGCCAACCGTGCGCCCAAATAAAAAAAAATAAAACAAAAACATTTCAAGCATTTTTTTTTTTCTAAAAGATTCCTAGTGGGATTCATTTTCTTGAATTAATAAGTATTTTACTTGCGTTTCACAGCTCATACATATTCCGCCATTTATATTAGGGTTGAGGCATGTTGACAGGATCTGACATCGATTAATCGAAGAATCGTTTTTAGGGTTACGTACCCAAAGGGTAAAAACGGGACCCTATTACTGAGACTCCGCGGTCCGTCTGTCTGTCTGTCTGTCACCAGGCTGTATCTCATGAACCATGATAGCTAGACAGTTGAAATTTTCACAGATGATGTATTTCTATTGCCGCTATAACAGCAAATACTAAAAACAGAATAAAATAAATATTTAAGTGGGGCTCCCATACAACAAACGTGATTTTTGTGCCGTTTTTTGCGATAATGGTACGGAACCCTTCGTGCGCGAGTCGGACTCGCACTTGGCCGGTTTTTTTTATAGTCTACCTGAAACACTGAATCGCTCTAAGGATCTGCTGTATCGAACCGATTCACCTCTTTAATGTTAAGAACTAATTGATTTTGAAATTGGTGTGGCTTACTAGTTTAATGCAAACCAAGATAACAAATGAATCACGTTTTTAGAAAACTTTTATATTGCCGATTTGGTAACATGCCTATAACTGTCAGTCATTTAATTTGACAGTGACGGTAGTCGTCTTTTCATTTGATATGTTTACATGTATGTTTTGTTGCGTCAAGTTGAGTTTTTCGTTCCTCCGTTACTAAATAGTTATCATATCAATACAACACCGCCATGTGTTATATATATATTGTGAAAATAGTGCTTAATAAGATAGGACTTTATATTTGTGATTTCCGACATGGCTAAGTCTCGAAGTTGGTGTCTCAATTGTTCTTCGATTTTGGCGCCATATATGCGCAGACATAATATTTTGCCGAAGATTCCTGATAATATATTAACCATATTACGAGCTTGGATCTACACCGGTAAGTAAAAATAACATTATATATCTTACAAGCACTTGAACAAATGTCTAATGTATGCAAATCTTAAATATGCGTGCATAGAGTCCATATTCCTATGAATCTACTATAACCTAAAAATGAACATATTTTGTTCAATATCTCTTAACTCCCTCAATGAAAATTGACTAAAGTTGGTACGTTTATTTATTAAGGTAACATAATCAATTAAAATTTCCATTATGGGCCGTCGATTTTTGGCGCGGGGAGGGTGGGGGGGAGAGGGGGGGAGCTTTGGTTACCCCCCTGTGCCATCCCCACCACTCGGAGCCCCATGGTTATGGAGATATCCATGGTCAAAGTTTTCAGGTCAGAATAATTTTCTTCGTAAATGTCCATCGGTTTAAGGGAGGGAGGGAAACGAAACACAAGTCGACGGAGCCCCGCTGCGGGGCTCCTATTTCTGTTTGCAGGGTCTAAAGTAACCGTGTCGGGGTGCCCTAAGCTCCCGAGCTCGCTTCGCTCGCTCTTGGACTAATTCACATTTTTTTTATTTTTTTTTTATCTCATTAATTATATTTAAGTATAAAATATATCTAATAACTCCATAACCATGGGTTTCCGTGGGGTGGGGATGGTACAGTGGGGTAGTCCCCCTACACCCTTTCCTTCCCACCCTCCCTGACCCTTAAACAATGAACATTTTCGGATTTTTTTACACTAATCTGAGAACTTTAACCATGGATATCTCCATAACCATAGGGCTCCGAGTGGTGGGAATGGTACAGGGGGGTAGCCAAACCTCCCCTCCTCCACCCCCTACCATCCACGCGGCAAAAATCAACGGCCCATAATGGAAATTTTATCCCTTTGAGGGATATAGGTGTTTTTATCAGGAAACGAAAATGTTCCGGTCAGTACATTTCTCCATACAAAATGGGCCGTCTCCTCAATCTTTAGGAGATAACTATTTTAAAATTCAGTTGTATAATTAAACCCACACTTAGATACATACTAACTAACAAGACAAAGACAAATATATTTTTATTTCAACTAGGCCACCAAACGGCACTTTTGAATGTCACAATTAAAATTTACATGGAATAAAAGTTGCTTCTACCGTGCATTCGGAAAGTAGCTTGTTATGGAGAAGAATGCACAAGAAACTCCATACTTACTACTTTAAACAAAAAAAAGAAAAGTTTTTTACAACATTTAGGTACATAAGTACATGGACAATGCACCCAGAATAGCACTACACAATATACTACGTAAAGGTATATTTGATGTTATTGTTTTGACTGAATGCTGGCTGAAAAAGATGAGGATGTGGGCTGTAATCCAAAAGTGAAATGCTTACCTTGAAAATTAATATATTTTATTAATTTAATAAATATAAAGAAAATCATACTTTATGACAGCAACACAGAAAAACAACAACATTTTAAAAATAAAGAAAAAGTATAAAAAACAACCAAAGAGTACGTAACATCCTGCCCCTCGTGCAGCACTGCACCAACAGTCAAGGGTTAAAGAAGCCTTATGTGGCAAGCTTTACAAGTTTTTTGAGGGGCCGGCGTAATGTACCTCCGGCCGTCGCAACGTCCACCACCCTATTAACGCCGTCTTTTCCAGGGAACACCTTCACTATACGGCCTCGTGGCCATGTTCCTCGTGGTAGCGATTCGTCGACGATTATAACCACGTCTCCTATCAGGAGGTCTTGACCACGATTTCCCTTAACCTGGTTTCGTGTTTGCATAGTCGGCAGCACTTCACGCACCCAGCGGTTCCAAAAGTGATCCGATAACTTTAATGCTTTCTTCCATTCAGAGCGTCCGATCAGGTCACGGTCTTCCAATGTCTTTGGCAGGGTTTGGTTCGATGAAGACCCGATGAGAAAGTGGAACGGTGTCAACGTGGTTGGGTCATCTGGATCTGTGGACACGTGCGAGAGTGGGCGTGAATTTACGATCGCCTCGGCTTCTGCTAACAAAGTCAATAATGTTTCCTCTTTGGGATATCTTTCGTTCAATGTAGCGTTCAGCGCTACTTTTACCGTCCTGACGAGGCGTTCCCAGCATCCTCCAAAAGTAGGCGCCGCCGCTGGGATGAAACTCCACTTAATGCCCTTTGTGGCGGCAAAATCTTGCACATCATTTGTGTAAAATTCGCGTAGAATCCTGTTTGCGCCAACGAATGCGGTTCCATTATCCGAATATATAGTCTGCGGAATCCCGCGTCTGGCAAAGAAACGCCTGAGACCCATGATTGCAGAGTCCGCGGATAGGCTGTGTACCAGTTCCAAGTGGAGGGCCCTGGTCGTGAGGCACGTCAAAAGGGCTACATATCGCTTTTCATGGCGGCGTCCAACGGTTATATTGACAGGACCGAAATAATCTACACCAGTGAAGGTAAACGCTCGCTGGTGATGAGCTAGTCTTTGTGGTGGAAGATCTCCAGTGGTTGGATTAAGCGGCTGTGATTTACGAATTCTGCAAAAGAGGCATTGGTTTGCTACAGCTCTGACCGTGTTGCGAAGTTTCAACAACCAGAATCTTTGCCTTATCTCATTTATCACGGACTCATGATTTGCGTGACCTGCTTTGCGATGGTAATATTCTACCAATAACCGTGCGACTGGATGGCGACCGTCAAGTAGGATCGGGAAACGGGAGTCGGGATCGATGCCTTCTACGGCCTTTATCCTACCAGCCAAACGCAAAAGATTATCTACTCCCAGAGAGGGCGATAGTTTGATGAGGCGGCTGCTTGGAGGAATTGGTTTCTTGTTCAAAATGCAGAGAATTTCTTGCAAAAAGCTGTCTTGTTGAACCAGCTGCAATATGTGCCTTTCAGCGGCTTTTATTAGGTCGGCACTCAAGGGTGTAAGAGTGGTCGACGTTGGTGAAAAGTGGGGGCGAGGGTCAGTTACCCCACTGTTTGATTTAAAATTTCGAATGGTTGCCAAAATATTTCCAAAAACAGCCGCAGCTTGGTGAACCCGGGCTGTGGCACGCAACAATCGTAGCCAGTCACTGAAGCGAGCTAAATGCGCCGTGACAGGAGTAGGTAAGGCTGTGCTTAGTGAAGTCAGTCCCACCAGCTCGTTCCGCTGACACTTAAGCTCTTCCCGAACTGGTGCGACGCTAAGTGGCTCCGTGGGCCAGTCCTCCGGGGATTTTAAAAGAAATGATGTGCCGCAAAACCATCTGTGTGAAGGTTCCAAATGAATTGGGCGCAATCTGGTTGCGTCATCAGCGACATTCAGATCTGTCGGTACCCATCGCCAATCTTTGACCGACGAATTTTCTAAAATTTCACCTAGCCGATGGGCAACGAAAGGTCTAAACGCTCGCGCATCACTGCGCAACCATTGGAGGACAGTCATCGAATCAGTCCAGAAGAATGTACGCACTGACTTTTTTCGATGGCTCTCCTTAATGACAAGTGCCAATCGAGAAGCTATCAAAGCAGCTTGAAGTTCCAAACGTGGGATCGACATTGGTTTCAAGGGCGAGACTCTGGCTTTGCTTGCGACGAGAGTGAGCTTGATGCTGCCGTCAGGGTACAACAAACGCCAATAGGCAACGCAGGCGTAAGCAAGCTCACTTGCATCTGCGAAGACGTGAAGTTCTCTGTGAGAAGGCTCGTAGCCTTTCGCATTTGCATACCAACGCGGTATCTTCAGTAAAGAGACTTTTTTCAGATCTTGAAACCATTCGAACCATTTGGATGCTTCTGTTTGTGGGAGCTCCGTGTCCCAATCGATATAAGATCTCCAGGTTTGTTGAAACAGTATCCGTCCTTTGACGACTATGGGTCCTAATAAACCTAAAGGATCGTAAACGCGCATAACGTGTGACAGCACCTTACGTTTTGTCAGTGAACTAGAGACTGTTTCAATTAAGCCTGTTCGAAAACCCAAAACATCGGCGGTAGGGTTCCATGCAATACCTAGGGCTCGGATGCTATTATTAGATTTGCCAAGATCAATTTCCAACGGTTGAGTGGCCCTGAGGTCCTCAGCGACTAGGTTTAGTGCCCCTGGCTCATTGGAAATCCATCCTCGCATCTCAAAGCAAGCTGCATTGTGCACGGTCACAATATCTGCCGCTAACTGAGCTGCTTCGTCAACGCTATTTTGTGAGTCGATGTAGTCGTCCATATAATGACTGAACAAAATAGCGTCCACGGCTCTTGGATGTGTATGTGCGTGCTCTTGAGCATTTTTGTTTTTTAAAAACTGTGCTATAAAGGGGCTACAACAAGCACCGAAAATGACAGATGTCATCCTAAACTCCTTTATGACATGTGATTTATCTGGTCTCCACAGATATCGAAGAGCGTCTCTGTCCTGCTTTCTAACCCGAATCTGAGGAAACATCTCTTTGATATCCGCGGTCATTCCGATGCGACCCTCCCGGAATCGAAATAGAACCTTAAGTAGCGGCTGGAGTAGGTCAGGACCGGAGAGCAGTAAAGAATTCAGGCTGACACCTTCATTCCTGGCTGCTGCATCATGAACTGCCCTGAGTTTTCGTTTTTGAGGGTGGTACACACCAAAATGTGGTAGATAAAGACGAAAGCCGCCCGATTTGCTGTCACGTAAGCCGTCAGGTTTGACACCACAGTGTGTGTAGTATGTATCTGGAGCACATTCCTCTGCATAACCCCGCGCGATCATGTTGTCCATGAACGCATTGTATGCTTTAGCAAACTCGGACTCTTTAGCCATACGTCGTTCTAAACTTAAAAAACGTGACATCGCCTGTGGGTAGCTGTCTGGAACACGCTGTATGTCGTCGCGCCACGGCATGCCAACTTCAAACCGACCAGTAGGCAAACGTTTGGAAGTCGCTTCCAAAATGTTGACTGCGCGCTGGTCTTGTTTACTATGCAGAGTTTCCGTTTTAGTTATGCCTATAGAGTCGAAATTATACTGTTCCTTAATCAACGATTCTAAATTGTCATCATTGTTTGTATCCATGTGCGTATTATTAACAAACTCAATCAACTTCGTTTTGCTAGAAGCAACGCCGTATAAAGTCCAGCCCAAAGCTGTCAAACAGGCAACGGGTTCGTTCCTTCTACCAACTCGAACTTCGTGGTTGATTGACAAATGCCAATGTTCAGCTCCAATGAGGATAGTTGGAGTTGCGTCGTCGTATGTCAGAACGTCAACCAGATCGGACAAATGTGAAAAAGACTCAATCGTTTCACGCTTGACCGACTGCGGACGCAAACACAAAGATTCCATAGATCGAGCATTTTTTATTAAAAACGTTTTCTGTGTGTGTCTACCTTTAATAAAAAAGTCTACATATGATATTGTGGTATTTCGCTCGAGACCACCTATGCCATTTACCGTTATGATCAGTTTGGCGATGCTGGAATCTATGATAGTCGCGGTGCTTCCGTCGTCAAGGAGCCCGTACACGTTGCAGGTTCCAGCAGGGCCCGAGACTGTAACTGGTATTATTTTTAAATAAGCACGAGGGCGAAGAGCCAAAATAGTATTCGGTTTTTGTGCACCTGTCAAGGTTGTAGACACAATCACTTTTTCACCGGTCGGTTCAGAAGCATTTGACGTAGGGTGCGTATTATGTTCAACAGCTAACGGGTGTGTAACGGTATCTGTGGCTTGCTCGTTAAGTGTATTGACGAGCGGTGGTGATGGCTGCCGGTGAAGAAGCGCGTTATGCCGGAAAGGGCAGCCATCAACGCCACACGGATTCACTTTGCACGTTTTCCACAGGTGTGAACTAGCCTTTAAGCACCTATAGCAAACCTTTGCTTCACGCAACCACTGCCATCTATCGTCGATGGGCAAAGATTTAAATTGTGTACACTCCTTAATATTGTGATCTTTTTTGCAAAATACACACTCTCGTTTTGTTGTAGACCCGGCTTTAGGAGTATGTTTTGACTTCATAACAGCATTGTGAACATTTTCACGCTTTAATGGTTTGTCAAAAGAAATATTTAGTTGCTGTTGTGTCGCACTAAACTCGGGTGACATACCAAAACGAATGTGTTGATCTAACTCACGCTTTAAAAAATCGGACAGAATTTCTAGTTTCGGACGTCCTATAGTGTCCTGTGCCGCAAAATCTGTCCACCGAATTTTCATAGTGGGGTTAAGTTTCCCAAGAACAGCGTGGAACAACTCAGGTGAAGTCAGATATTCTAAGTGGTTCAATAACTTTATTGTGGATATCGAATTACGTACCCGATTAGAAAGGATTCCGAGTTCTTTGAGATCGTTACCTAGACGGGGAAGGTTTTTCAACGAATTAACCTCCTTGTAAACGATGAGCTCGGGGCGCGCGAAGTTATCTTCGAGGGCGCGCATGACTTCCTCCGGGTCACTCGTCGACATCAACAGCGCCGCCACGGCCTCACGCGCGGGCCCACGCAGCGCAATGTCAAGTCGGTTTATGTTATCTAGCGGAGAAAAATTAGCTTTTGTAACATTGTAAGTACGTTTGAACTGTAGCCAATGCAAAGTATTGCCGTAGAACTGAGGCAATTCCAGTTTCTTTACACCGACGGCAGAGGCGAGAGACTTTGCGGCGGCCGCGGTATCAGCTACAGTTTGTAAAAGTGTAACAGGTTGGTCAAGCTCCGTAGAAATGAGCGGGGCCGTACAGCCAACCGCCTCGGATGCTTTAGTGACATTTCGTAAGGGTCGTGTTTGTTTAGTGAGACGGTTAATAGGGAGTGCAGTTGTCCGCGTGGTCATCGGTAGGTGTACCGAGTGACCGGGGGGTGTGCCAGGAGAACCTTGTTCACATCCTACTGCAGTGACGTCTCTATCAACACAGCTGTCAAGGTTATGATTTTCTATCCATTTTTTAGTTCTATCTACGCTCACCCGTGTAGAGCTCCGATGGCTCGCTCGGCTTCCTGCGCTTGTAGCGTCGGCATCGATAGCCGCCAGCTCGGCTTGCAACTCGCACTCCTCGACCTGGTGCTGTAACGCGGCGAGTTCACGTTCGCGTTCGCGCTCACGTTCGGCGAGTACCTGCTCGCGGTCGCGCTCACGTTCGGCGAGTACCTGCTCGCGGTCGCGCTCACGTTCGGCGAGCTCCTGCTCGCGGTCGCGCTCACGTTCGGCGAGCTCCTGCTCGCGGTCGCGCTCACGTTCGGCGAGCTCCTGCTCGCGCTCCAGTCGGCGACGTAGGACGAGTGCTTCTGCCGCTACTTTTTGTGCTCTCACAGTTGCCGACGAATGTGATGAGCGGCTTTGCGCGGTGTGTTCACTGCGTACGCTTTTGGTCGGCAAACCGGAGTTATGAGGCTGAGGTATAACTGTGCCGGGGGCGGGATTGGCCGACATAATTTTGCTTTTGCTACGGGTGATCATACCTAACTAGGTGGATGAAAGCTAATGGAACGAAATGAAAGTAAGTGGGTGACTATGTTGTGATGAAAAATAGGCACTGAAAACTAAAACGAAGGACCAATGAAAAAGATGAGGATGTGGGCTGTAATCCAAAAGTGAAATGCTTACCTTGAAAATTAATATATTTTATTAATTTAATAAATATAAAGAAAATCATACTTTATGACAGCAACACTGAAAAACAACAACATTTTAAAAATAAAGAAAAAGTATAAAAAACAACCAAAGAGTACGTAACACTGGCTTTCAAAACTCGCGGCACTTCCCAAGATTGACTCATATAAATCGTTCGCTACCGCTAAATCTATTAATAAAAATGATGGGGTAGTGATATACTTCAAAAAAAAACTTAAACCTAAAATTGATGAGCCTTTGAGTAATGATGATGAAATGAACTGCCTTGTTTCTACTATTGGAAAAGAAATCGCTCTAATATCCATATATAGATCGCCCGCTTTTAAAAATATTAATAATTTTCTTAATGCTCTAGATAATATACTGAATGATTTAAAAATGTATAGGAATATAATTTTGATAGGAGACATAAATATCAATATATTAGATAACAGCAATCCTAATTCTTTGAGATACTTAAACTTACTGGCCTCACACGGTTTATTACCCTCACATACCCTCCCGACCAGGAAAGAAAATTGCCTGGATCACGTATTTCTTAAAGGCTCGTCTTCGTCCCGGACAGTTGTTTGCGATTCCACAGTCACAGACCATTCCTCTGTTATGATTTCGCTGTCTAAAAGAGTTGAGTCTCAAGCTAGCAAACCTAAAACTTACAAAAGAATTGACTATCAGGCAATAATCGAGGACCTAAAGCAAATTAACTGGCCTACTATCCTAACAGCCGACGACTGTAACGTGACAACTAATGTGTTTTTGAAGGCTATAACAGACGCAATGAATAGGCATACAACCATATATAAACCTTCACGAAGGAAACGTGCCATCAGACCCTGGATAACACCTGGTCTCTGCAGATGTATTAGACATAGAGACCAACTCCATAAAAAGCTTCGGAAGGATCCAGAAAATATAATTTTAAATGTTACATATAAAAGATATCGCAACACCTGTAATAATCTTTTAAAAAAACTTAAAAACAACTATTTAAGATCTGAAATTAATAAGCACAAAAATAATCTAAAGAAACAATGGTCATTAATTAAAGATGTTTGCAATTTTGCGGATTTGGGTAATGACAACGAAGATCTCTTAAAAATCAAACCTGATCCGCAGAGTTCAATTAATCATGTAAACAGATATCTTGCAAATGTAGGATCCCAATTAGCCAATAAAATACTAAGTAACGGCCGGCGGTTGTCTGAGGCACCCATTATTGGACCCTCCAATCTCAACTCTTTCGCCCTTCTGCCAACGGATAATGATGAAGTAAAATCTATCATACTGAATTTAAAACAGTCCAATGCTACTGGTTGTGATGGAATTCCTATTACAATATTAAAATTAGGTGTGGATGTACTGGCTTTGCCCATAACAATGATATGCAATCAGTGCATGTCAGTGGGTGTTTTTCCCGAAGCCCTCAAGAAGGCTTTAATACTTCCTATCCATAAGGCGGGGGACAAAGACTGTGTCTCAAATTACAGGCCAATTTCTCTTCTCCCTTCTTTATCTAAGGTTCTTGAGAAGGTTATGAACAATAGGCTGATTCGTTACCTTGAATCTCAGAAACTACTCTCAAGCAATCAGTTCGGTTTCAGAAAAAACAAGTCAACTAACGATGCTATAAATAACCTAACTTCTGCCATTGTTGATGACCTGGATTCGGGGAAGAAAACTATAGGGGTGTTCCTGGATCTGGCAAAAGCATTCGACACGGTCTCAGTTCCCCTGCTTCTTGCAAAACTGGAACATCTGGGAATCCGTGGAATAGCTCTTAAACTTTTTACAGACTATATGTCTAATAGAACACAATGTGTTGGGATAAACAACTACATAAGTGAGCTAGAGAGTGTGACTTTCGGTGTGCCACAAGGGAGTGTTCTGGGACCCACGCTTTTCCTTATATACGTGAATGACTTGTGTGATTTACAGTTAAGGCAGGGACCAATCTTCGCGTACGCAGACGATACAGCTCTTTTATTTAGCGGCAAAACATGGAAGGAAGCAAATGAAATGGCTGCAGAGGGCATTGGAATGGTCTCAGACTGGTTACACTCAAATCTTCTGACCCTAAATACACTCAAAACTAAATACATACCATTTAGTTTAACAAAAAGCAGTCAACCACCTCCTAACATTATTCATTTAAAGGCCCACACATGTAATATCTCGGGGAACTGCCCTTGTCATGAACTCTCCAAAACATCTGCAATCAAATACCTTGGTGTGATCATTGATCAGCATTTAAACTGGAAAGAACATATCTCAACCCTCACATCTAGAGTCAGGAAACTCATATACATCTTTAAAAATATACGTAGTTTTTGTCCACCAAACTTATCCTTGTTAGTATATTTTTCCTTGTGCCAGTCTATTATAACTTATGCTATTACGGCATGGGGGGGTGCTGCTAAGACTGTTCTTATTGGTTTAGAACGAGCGCAGCGTGCAGTTCTTAAAGTAATGACTCACAAAAGATTTAGATACCCCACCCAATTGCTGTACTCAGAACTATCAATCCTTACAGTAAGACAGCTATTTATTAAGGCCACATTATTAAGTCAGCATAAAAATCAACCCGACTTTGCGACAAGAAGAAGGCAAGATATTGTATATTCCGTGCCTCGCTGTAAAACTTCTTTTGCGCAAAGATTTATAAGTTTCCTTGGACCATACATCTATAATAAGATATCAAAGACCATAAAAGTTCGCCATCTTAATAGTCATGATTTTAAAACTGAACTCTTTAAACTTCTAAAATCACTGAACTATGATCTTACTGAATCAATTTTAAAAGTCAATATTTAACCGAGTTACCTTAATACTTCACATACACAAACAAATACAGCACAAACACACACTCACACACCCACACACACACTCAAACACACACACACTCAAACACACACACACAATTTCAACTACACTCTTTATTTTAAGATAATAGTTGTGATAAGTGGTACATTGCCGGCCTAAAACCCATTTTTCATTATTTTATATTAGTTTTAAGTTATTATATTGCAAACAACTATATTGTGTAAACAAACAGAGCATCTAAATATTTTACGTATACTGTGTCAATTTTAAGAATTACCTCCAAAGGCAGAAATAATTAACTCCATTATTTTTTATGTTTACCCTAAATTTTACATCTGCTGTACTTTGTTTGGTCTGCGAAATGTTTTTCTAAAATAATATGTTTCTATCACTTGTGTAACACTAAAGGTACCTGTGCGGTGAGCGAGGCAAACTGTTCCACCGTAGTACAGTATAAACTAGTACGGGGAACAGGATGAATCAGTTCCGTTTTATTTTCAACCTTTTAGTGCCTACCTACAAACTTTTTAGAACTGTGCAAGCTTGTAAACTTATTAAGTGCCTAACTGTAAACATGTGGAAGAACTGTGCAAGGTTGCAACCTTATTACGTGCCTATTTATGAGGCTTTGTTAAATTGTACAAGGTTGCTTGTTGTTTTGGGAAATAAAGGTATAAAGTATTAAAAGTACTCACACATGTACTGTGCAGTTATATAATAGGTACTAGAAAAACATTAACATCCGAAGCAGTTAATTTATGACCAATCCCAACTGACGGCGCCCGTTCACGAACATGATGCATTAATCGGCACCACCCAGCTCAACCATCATGAATGGAACCGAATGATCCAACACACGTGCCACAATCAGAGAGAAAATTGAGAGAGCATGATACACTCAACTGCCAGGGCACACACAAGTCAACGCACGAGACATAGGTACAGCAAATGGTAGATTTACAGTTGGGTACATAGTACTCACACACGTGCTGTGCAGCTACATAATACTAAAATAAATCGAGTTTATACAACACAAACATATTCATACAGTCTTCAGCAGTTCCAAGTTCCAATAATGTTCTACAAATCATTTGTTTTTGCGCCATAGTGGTTGTGGAGCAGGACTAGCATTGAGCCAAGCATTTTTATCAGTGATGTAATCCCCCAACTTATAATATGCCTGCCTGCATAGTTTGCGTTTTATACAATTTTTTAATTTCGTCTCATTCAGTTCTAGAATGTGGGGAGGAATTTTACTGTAACATTTTGTACAGTACCCCATGAAAGATGAGGCTACTTTAGCCAGTCTGAAACCAGGTTGAACTAATTGGTTCCTATTTCTAGTAATGTAATTATGTCTGTCTCCGTTTTTACTAAAAATATGTAAATTCTTTAGACCAGTTAAAAGCTTGTATAAATAAACTAGGTTCATAAATTTGGCGATACGATAGTGAATTCCGCTAGCACCCTGTGGATAAGGGAACCTTTAAAAAATATTGTCAATAAAATCTTAAGAACAATAGTATCCAAACTTTAATAGTTCTTAAGTAGTTTATATTCATCATTCAAATTGAATTCAAAGTTTTATGACAAACGTCATACCGATGTTGTCCTTTAAAACAATAAAAGTGTATAACATCACGATTGTCATTTTTATGACCAAAGGGTCTCCAATATCCTAATATTAATCGACCATAAGGTTTTTACAAACATCTGACGTTCACGAAGACCCACATAATGCCAGAAAACACATAAATTATGGTTTAGGATGTCATTTATAAATTAATAACTTTTAGTGAGTTAATCTACATGTGTTTGGAAACAGCTTACGAGTTTTTTTTAATATACCTAATGTTTTTACGAGTAGAACGAAATACCGGTCGAGCATACCGGAGACAAAGCTAAAAGTATATTTTGTTTGTACTAGTAAAGCAAGCAGCAGTGACTGGAATAGGAGCCAAAATATAAAATAAAATAAAAAACGGGCTAAGTGCGTGTCGGGCCACGCGCAGTAATAGGGTTCCGTAGTTGCATAATAGTGCGGACTAAGAAGAGGGTTTTTTTTTTGTTACATGAACATTACACATTACACTTATTACTGAATAAAGATTATTATTATGACCTTTGTTTATCTGTTTTCTTAATTTGAACATGTTTAAATATTTTTAATAAAACACATAAAAAATGAAATAATTTAAAAATATAAAAAATAGAGGCCCACCGGTATCGGGAACAGGGTCCAAGCTACCGGCGGTCAGGGCTCCAGAGAGAGGAACCTCCTAACAATACGAGCTGTGTCCAGCAATACTGCTTTCTGGATCAGGCCCTTGACCCAGCCGCCTAACCAGAGCCCCCTAAGGTGTTGGTCGAGACTCGTGGCTATTAAGCCATTAGCTGACACGACTCGCTGCGTCCACATACCACATGTCAACAACCTCGCGAGCCAAGTCAATATACTTGATTTGCTTATCTTTCTCGGCTTTCACGAAGTTCCCGTCATGCGGGACGGTAATGTCAACAATCATTGCACGCCTCTCGATTCGGTCCACCACTACAATATTAGGCTTATTGGCTACTATAGTCCTGTCAGTGATGATGGACCAATCCCGTGACATGCCCGACAAGATGTCAACCGTGCCATCATTCACAATAAATCTCCGGTAGTTATTCGTCATGATAACTTCGTCCATAATTGCACAGACAAAAACTTCGGTTTCACCAAAGAGGTCACCGAAACTCATCCAGGCTACTTACGCTGATTGATGTAGGTACCGATCGGGCCCAGGTAGGTCCCGAAAAAAGCTTCCGTGAAGCCCCTTACTCTGCCATACCTCCCTGCGGTCGGTAGTGTCCAGCACTACAGGCTTGCGCCAGTTCTCGTTCGCCAAGGAGAGCGGGGTGAGTCCCTTGTCCACTGCTACTACATCTCGATACATACCCGGTGTCGGTGTTTAGAAAATATTCCTTGAGATTGCATATCTCGCGGTAGTGAAGTTTTTTGGCATTTGAAAAGCCTCGGCCTCCACACTTCCACGGGATATGCAATGTCATGGCCGACGATCATGGGTGATGCATTCGATAAGCAGTCAGCAGTGTACAGACCCGCCTATACAGGGCGTCGAGTTCCGTTAGAGTCTATTTAAGCCGTTGAAGCCGGGTATTCAATAGCCTTCTTTCGGGCGGAAACAAGGCTTCTTTCGGGCGTAAGCAAGGCTTCTTTCGGGCGGAAGCAAGGCTTATTTGGCCGCCTAAAGAAGGTATTCTTCAGGCGGCCAAAGAAGCATTCCCTCTACGATTGCTTCATGTCAGTAACCTTAATACCTCGCTTCCGACATACCCAAATACTTAAAGGGTTCGGTTGGAGAGAAAAGTTTATGGAATTAGCGAGTTGAGTTCCCACGGATTCTACAATCTCCCCTCGCTTTACATGCATGACCGCACATTTGTCCACACCAAACTCCATCCTGATGGCGCTACTAAAAGTTACAATTACCTTCAGTAGCTCCATCAGCTGAAGATGGGGCAAAGAGCTTCAGGTTATTCATGCAAAGGTGGTGAGATATAACCTGACCGCCTCTCTTCAACCGATAGCCTAGTCATGAATTCTCCAGCAGCATGCTTAGAGGATTCAGGGCTAGGCTAAACCAAAGTGGACTCAAACTATCACCCTGGAATATACCTCGCTTGATCCTTACAGGTTCGCTATTCCTCTGGATATTTCGACATCCTGGATAGCGAAGGACTGTACTCCACTGCCCCATACACGACATCAAGAAGGTGCGTAGAGTTGTATCTATTTTATACAATTCTAGCACCCTAATGAACCATGTATGAGTCACCGAGTCAAAGGCCTTCTTATAATCTATTATCTTATACTATCTTCGACAGATCCTTTCGGGAACGCCGAACCTGTTGGCTAATGGCCATATCTATTATTTCGTTTATTCAATTTTGTGCACATTTCATATTTACATTTTTAAATATTTCTTTATAAAAACAAATCATAAAAAAAAACATTTAAAAATATAAAAAGTAATGGTTTTCCGCCGGTGTCGGGAGCAGGGTCCAAGCTACCGGTGGTTAGGGCTCCAGAGACAGGAACCTCCTCACGATGCGAGCCGTATCGAGGAGTACTGCCTTCTGTATCAGGCCCTTGATCCAACCGCGCAATGACAGCCTCGACAGATGGTCGTCGAGACTCTTGGCCATCAGGCCGTTGGCCGTAACGACAATCGGCACAATGATTGCCGAGTCCACATTCCACATGTCGACAACCTCGTGTGCCAAGTCGAGATACTTGATTTGTTTCTCTTTCTCAGCTTTCACGAGGTTCTCGTCATGTGGGATGGTGACATCGATTATCATTGTGCGGCGCGCTAATCGGTCTATCACCACTATATCCGGCTTATTGGCAACAATAGTCCTATCAGTGATGATAGACCGATCCCAGTACAACGTGACATGGTCATTTTCGAGAACTGGGTCGGGCACATACTTGTAATACGGTACCTCAGAATCCACTAGATTGTACTTCAAAGCAAGTTGCTGGTGAATAATCCTGGCCACTTGGTTATGCCTGTGTAAGTACTCGCCATTAGCCAGACGAGAACAACCAGAGATAATATGTCTGATGGATTCACCCGGACGGTGGCATGCCCGACACACGTCAACCGTTCCGTCCTTCATTATATGTCTCCGGTAGTTATTCGTCAGGATAACTTCGTCCATAATTGCACAGACAAAACCTTCAGTTTCCCCGAAAAGGTCACCGAAACGTAGCCAGGATACAGACGCTTGGAAATCTACATCGGGCCCATGGAGAGCCCGATAGAAGCGTCCGTGTAGTTCCTTGCCTTGCCATACCTCTTTGCGTTCATCAGTAGTTAGTATTACAGGCTTGCGCCAGTTCTCTTTAGCCATGGTCAACGGGGTGAGTCCCTTGTCCACTGCGACCACATCCCGATGCATACCCACTTCAGTTTTTAAAAAGTATTCTCTGAGGCTGCACACCTCGCGGTTGTGAAGAGTTTTGGCGTTTAAAAAGCCTCGACCCCCACATTTCCGCGGGATGTACAGTCTCATCACTGATGATCGTGGGTGATGAATCCGGTTTGCGGTCAGCAGTGTCCGGACCCTCCTATCAAGGGCGTCGAGCTCAGTCTGAGTCCATTTGAGTATGCCGAAAGAGTACATCAAAACCGGCATGACCCATATCTATTATTATTATTATGAACTTTATTTATCTGTTTTAATATTTTGTACATTCTTATTTTTTTTACTATTATTAAAACGGTTTCAGCGGCTCACAACGCCTTAAAACGGGCCCACATAGGACGATGGTAACTGAAGAAGGAGTTATAAAATCCAACTTCACAAGTAAAGTCCGAAAAAATATTATCCGTTTGAGTACCACCGCGGGTAGAGGCAAGCATTTGTAATAAAGATATATAACCAGCGTCACTTAATAATCTGAATAATGCAGTGATGCCGTTACGGAGACAGTCTTCATTAAAATCTCCAAATATTTACAAATTGAAAACAAATATTTTAGTATGAGTATTTTCAATTTTCTACTCAACTCAAAAATTCGATTCAAATTATTTAATGATAGAAACGAAAAACAAACGTAAATAACCGGCAATAAATAATCTATATTAAGGACTTCAATTGCGAAAGGAACCGATACGAGCACGCGTTAGAGCCAGGAGGAATGGCATGGTTAGTTCCTGGATCCTCGCACGCACGCTCCTTGTTTCTTTCTCTTTCGGAAATATAAAATATTAAATGTATTCACTATTTCGTTCTCAAAAGTTCTTCGCTACTCAATTAGTGATGTAGTCGGGCCGGATATTGACTTATAGATGGATATCAACAAAAGAAAATAAGTAATTTAATATTCCTATAAAGTTATGTTACAAAGAGGTCCGCCCGCCTCAATGAGCATAAAAAAAATTGTAAATAATTTCAAATTGATTTTTATTTATAAAATATATATAAGCCATCAAACAAAAACAAAACCAAGTCTTATTTTTACGAATTAAGAAATCGGGTATCTATAGATATCGATATAGTACATTACTGCAGCGGCCAGCAAAAGAGGTATTGAAGGACGAACGTGTAAATGTGGGCCAAGGCGAAGCCGAAGCACACAAATATGTAAGTCCGTCAATGCCTAGTTGTGGCCAAGGCTTGTATAGTACATTTCTTAAATAATGAGCGGAAATTAAAAATAAGTATTAAAGTCGGATTATAGTACCTAGAACTCATTTTATCAAATACAATTACTTTTCAATATCAATGACGAACAACGAACAACAATAATTTTTCCCACGTTAAAGTGTACTTTGTTTTTTTTTCCAATAAACAGCTTTCAATTTGGAAGCCAGTTCGAAATTTAAATAAAACCTTTGATAAGTTACCGCCTTGGTTGCCAAGTTTCGGAGTAAAAGATCGTTCAATTTTTTTCACGACATAATATATGAGTTTACTATGTAATTGGTCAGTACAGCAATTTCGATTTATCTCGAAGAAGGTTGTCAAAATAATGCTAACATTTCAAAGCATTTATGAGAAAATGTGTTTAAATGCAATGTGTTAAACTGCACAGATGTGTCCTTGATTGAGTCATCATCATCATCATCATCATTTCAGCCGAAAGATGTCCAATGCTGGACATAGGCCTCCCCCAGGCGTCGCCACATTGACCGATCCCGTGCGTCTCGCATCCAGCGCCTTCCCGCAACCTTAACCAGGTCATCGGTCCACCTAGTGGGAGGCCTTCCAACGTATCGTCTTCCAGTTCGCGGTCGCCACTCCAGAACTTTTCGGCCCCATCGGCCATCCGTTCTGCGAGCAATGTGCCCTGCCCACTGCCACTTAAGTTTGGCAATTCTTCGGGCTATGTCGGTAACTTTGGTTCTCCTGCGGATATCATCATTTCTGACGTGATCACGCAAGGAAATTCCGAGCATAGCCCTCTCCATTGCCCTTTGGGTGACTTTAAGCTTTCTGATAAGGCCCATTGTGAGCGACCACGTCTCGGTCCCATAGGTGATCACTGGCAACACACACTGGTCATAGACTTTTGTCTTGAGACTCTGCGGTAAATTGGACGAGAAGATACCACGCAACTTCCCGAACGCCGCCCAGCCGAGTCGGATTCGACGGTTGACCTCTTTCTCGAAGTTGGACCTACCCAACTGGACCGTTTGTCCCAGGTAAACATAATCGTCTACAACTTCAAGTGTAGAGTCTCCGATCTTGATAGGAGTGGGTGTTACATGGGCGTTCACCATGACCTTGGTTTTATCCATGTTCATTTTAAGACCCACTCTTTCGGAAGCTCTACTAAGGTCATCGAGCATTTTACTGAGGCTCTCCATGGTCTCAGCCATGATCACTATGTCGTCGGCAAACCGAAGGTGAGTGATGTACTCGCCATTAACGTTGATGCCAAGCCCCTTCCAGTCCAGAACCTTGAAGACGTCCTCCAGCGCAGCAGTGAACAGTTTCGGAGAAATTACGTCTCCCTGTCTTACGCCGCGCTGGAGAAGGATAGGTTTCGAGGTCTGATCCTGAAGACGGACTGACATGGTGGCGTTTTTGTAAAGACACTTCAACACCTCAATGTACCGGTAGTCGATCTGGCACCGTTGGAGAGACTGTAGTACAGCCCAAGTCTCGATCGAATCGAAGGCTTTCTCATAGTCCACAAACGCTAAACAGAGAGGCAAGTTATACTCTTCGGTCTTCTGTATAACCTGCCGCAGCGTATGTATGTGGTCTACGGTGCTAAAGCCTTTTCGGAATCCGGCTTGTTCGGGAGGCTGGAAATCGTCAAACCTGCGCGCGAGACGATTCGTGATGACTCTTGAAAACAACTTGTAAACATGGCTAAGAAGCGAGATGGGCCTATAGTTCTTCAGCCGGGCATTGTCGCCCTTCTTGAAGAAGAGTACCACCACACCCCTGCACCATGCCTGTGGCGTTTTGCCCTCGAGTATGACGGAATCAAAAAGCTTCTGAAGGGCCTTGAGGACCGGTTTTCCACCCGCCTTCAGGAGTTCAGCCGTGATTCCATCGTCACCCGGCGCCTTGTTGTTTTTAAGCTGTTTTAGAGCCATCCTAATCTCGTACAGGCTGACGTCCGGGATATCTTCGGTATAGTGTCGGGTCAATCTAGCTCTTGGGTCGTTTGCTAGATTCGCGACGGGTTTACTGGTTGACGTGTACAACTGCCCATAGAAACTCTCGATCTCCCTCAGAAGCTCCGGTTTGGCGGATACAATCCTGCCATCATCGGTCTTCAGTTTCGTGAGCTGGCTCTGCCCAATAGACAGATCCCTTGAAAACACCTTGGAGCCTTTATTTCGCTCAATCGCGTCTTTAATACGCTCGGTATTAAAGCGGCGGAGGTCTCTTTTCAAGGATTTAGAGATCTGTCTATTGATCTGCCGGTATTTGCACGCCTCATCTGAAGACTGCAGGATCATCTCACGCCTCTCCTTCATAAGCTTGAGGGTATGATCAGAGAGCTTTTTGTTTCTATCTGTACGACGGGTCTTGAAAAACTTAGACCCGACCGTATGGACAGCTTCCACGAACCCGTCGCTGTATTCGTCCACGGAGCTCCCCAGGCACTCGAAACGATTCTGGAGTTCGAGCTATTTTATATTTCTGTAATTATACATTCCACATCGGTGTCAATGGGAAACGTGATCAGAACGCTGTCAGCTATGCCATCAAACGAGAGAATCAGCATTGCCATCCAAGGTGCATGGCAATGCTGATTCTCTGGCCGAAGCAAAGGCCACCCTTATTATATTTATATTTATGCATGGTTCATATGCATATATTTACTATCTGTTTTACACAACTAACAACGTTATTTAAGTAATTTTCAATTTACAGACAGACAGATGGAAAGACAGACGGACAGACAGACAAACAGACAGATGGACAGACATACGGACAAACAGACGTACAAAGAGATTTATAGACAGACAGACAAACAGACGCACAGACAGACACGTGAGTGAGACCAATAGAGCTCAGATCTCAGCAGCTTAAAATCAAATCTTTGATTTCAATTCCGTTGCCGTTTTCGATATGCTAAGGAAAGACACCGAAATGAAAGTCGAAAAAATAATTAACTAGCATCTGCCAGCGGCTTCGCCCGACTGAAAAGCGTTTTCTTATCCTAAGGGAACATTATACCGGGATGAAAAGTTGCCAATGTGCTATTCCAGGTATTTAATGTGCTTTTGTTTATAATTTATCTGTGACAAATTTCATCGTTCAGCTGTTTTAGCGTGATTGAGTAAAAAACATACACATATCCATCCAAACTTTCACATTTCATCATCATCATCAGCCTATTAATGTTCCCACTGCTGGGACACAGGCCTCCTCTCTGTGAGAGGAGATGGGCCGTAATGCACCACGCGGGTCCAGTGCGGGTTGGTGGATGACACATGTCTTAGAATGTTTGATTCTAGGACATACCGGTTTCCTCTCGATGTTTACCTTCAACGTTTATGAGGGCAGTGGTGATGAAATAATTAATGTCGATTAATATGATATTAAGATTCTCGGCGCTTCTTTATCTTCGTCGTATCGATGGTTCGAAAAATGTGACCAGAATTCAGCCACGTCTACAGCATTCTCATTTCCCTCACAAAGGTCTTCTATCAAAATGCAGGTGTTGTTGCATAGAGAACAAGACAGGAGGAGCTTTTCTGCAGGCTCAACTCCGTCTGTCAGTCTGTCTCAACAGCTGAACGGATTTGTAAGAAACTTAACACACGAGTAGACCATGTCCTGGATTAGGACATTTATTAATACTTTTTATCCTTTATATGTTTCCTAGAGATATTTTCCTCGCGGGTAAAGCCGCTGGCAGAAGCTAGTGGGTCATAAATCAATTTTGAAAGAAAATTAGGAAAAAAAACAATGAAAGTGGTAAAAGTTGTAAGGTTTCTAAAGCAAGTTCACTTCTCTCTCCACTTACTCCCAAAGGATAGCGTGATACGATCTCAACGCTCGCCTACGAAGAGATGAGCCTCGGCATCTGCGTATCATATGGTTTATTATTGATCTGATTTCAAAATAGTTGTTCGCGGAGTGTACTTGCGTACTTGTGAATCAGACTTGATTTGAGTTTTTAGCTATATGAATAGCCATTTCTTGTAATTAATGTGTGTAACTATTTTGGTGTACCTACTTAGGTAATTAATAAGTTTATTTTATATTCTATTCACAAATACAGGCTAATGGCTCTGCGAACCATTGCGCAATAAACAGTTTGTGTCTATCTGTTTGAATATATAAGCAAAAAACTGAGCTCGTCCGCGTATGTCATGTACAAACTGTCTTCAGAAATTAACCCAGACGCTTTGGTGACAGCTTATCATGGATTGGTGTCATCACTTCTGCGCTATGGAATAATATTTTGGGGTAACTCTACGGACAGAGAAATAGCGTTTAAAGCTCAAAAGAGGTGTATTCGGGCTATGTTTAAGATACAATCGACAGAAAGCTGCAGACCATTGTTTAAAAAATACAAGTTATTGACTTTACCCTCTTTATATATTTTTGAAGTTGCATCGTTTGTAAAGGCAAACCCCCAACACTTTCCACGACTATCTGACACTTTTCCACGCAACAGACGTGACAATAGTCAACTTTGTTTGCACTCGGCAAAAACTGCCCTCATGGCGAAAAGCTTTTTTTGTATGGCCCCGAAAATATATAATAAAATACCACAGTCATATAAAGCTATGACAACAAATCTATTTAAACATAAGATTAGAAAATATAAATGACTTTTTAACGGACTCCTTTTGAATGTTTATGTTATTGTTATTGATTATGGTATTGTTATTCTTATAAAATTGTATTCTGAAATTCTGGAATGAATATTTTGTTTTGACATATTGTTTTAATATCTTGTTTTTTTTTATTTTATTATTATTTTGTTATGTTCTGACATTCTAGTATCACATCCTTGATTTGTATTATTTATTGAAATCTGCACGATTTTTCACGACATTTTCATTTTACACATTAAATATTTTAATATCATGACATTTTTTAATAATTCTTATTGACATTCTAGAATGATTATTTTGAATTGATTTATTATTTTAATATCTTTATTTTTTTATTTTACTCTGACATTCTATAAGCATAATTTTGACTTGTATTATTTTATTGACATTTACACAACATTTATTTAATTTTTAAATTTTTACTAAATATGACATTCTATTAAGTATTTTGATTTGTATTCTTTATTAATATTTGCATGCCATTTTCCAAGGTAAACATGACGTTCTATCATTCTGTATCCTAACACCTCTTCATGCAGACAATTTGTTATGTATGTATGATAGTCATGTTTGAGCAAATAAAAATGATTTGATTTGATTTGATTTGATTTGGGGATTAAGGTTAATTAGGGTCTAGTCTATATAAGAAAACATAACCTTCATTCTGGAAATAGTCAGGTAAAAATAAGTATAAGCAATCTGTTCCTGTTTAAACTTTACTTTCTTGTCATTTTAATTAACTTACAAAAGGATTTATCTCCCTCTAATTTGAACCTTCATTTTTGTTGTACAAGTCTTATTCACAGAAATAAACATGATTTACTGTAACAACTCTCATGCTAGCTCAGGGCTAAATAAAGACAGTACATGCAGGCAGAAACCACAAAACGTCTCCTCCTACAATGTATCTTATATATATCTATATTTTATATCTTATTTTTATAAAAATGTATAACTCAAGACTGTAACAGTAGGCAGTGCTCGCCCGCCTGGGCGTACACACACGCCGGTTATGAGTACAGCAATGCAACTAGGCCTGTCTGAAAAATATTACTAATCAGATCCCTGTATGTCCTTCTAGGGAATCCGCTCCCGGCGTTTTCACTCACGTCTGCCCTGTAAAATATAAAGAAAGAAAAAGCATTTATTGCTTCATAAATCGACAAAACTTTTCCTTTCCTTCCTTCCTTCTTTTGAAATACCTTTCATCCATCCTTTCAACTTGACCAAACCAATGTTAAATTCAAACTGAAGCCACCCATCCCTCTAGCAACAGAATCATTCATTTTAAATTTCAATATTATTTCCGATTCCAGTAGCTCACAACTTACAATACTACTCAAGTAGTCACAAAGTTTCCTGGAAAGGGTCCGGGTAAGTTAACGATGGAATAAAACCCGACATAAAAGATAACTTATAATACTTAATAAGTTAATAGTATTGTCGATAAGTTGCTGTGTTTGTACATCGTGTATAGGATGTGGCTTTTATTATGTTTTAATGAACTAAATAATATAAAATAAACTTATATTAACTGTTTTATTAAAAAATTAAATAATAAATAAATATAATAAGGAGGAAAGAATTTTTGGTTTGTTTGTTTGTACCGAATAGCCACCAAAACTACCGAACCGATTTAAAAAATGATTTCACCAATATAAAGCTACATTATTCCTGACTGAAATAGGCTATTTTTTAATCCCGAAAACGGGTCCTGTGGGGTGGGCCAAAGGAGCGAAGCCGCGGGGAACAGCTAGTATTAAATAAAATATATTATATCGACCACTAGACCAACAAAAAAGGCATTGTTGGTCTAGTGGTCGTAAGAGTGACTGCTGAGCGTGGGGTCTTGAGTATTCGATTACCGGTTCAGGCAAGGGTAGGGTTTACTATGGCTAGATAGGATAGGATAGATGTAGGATCTCTAGTATACTACACACCTACCAACAACCCCATTGGGGTATACAATCCTAATGTTGTGTTAAACCTGATAAACAATACCTTAAAATATGTTTCGGTACACCACCAATTATTTCTATTACCGGAAACGCGGTTCCACGCGAGACAATAATTACAGCGTTCAACCGGTTAATTACCAGCATTTAAAAAAATATAGTAGTCACAGCGGCTCTTTGTGTCTCTGATGTTGGCTCTGCGAACCATTGCGCAAGAAACAGTTTGTCATCGAGTATACTGCATACAGTAAGAGAGATAGGACGATGCGACAAACATAAGCGAGAAAAAGAGGCAGCTAAACTTTGACACAAAAATAGCATATGCGCAGTATCTTGCAGCCAACTTCAGAGACACAAAGAGCCGTGGTGAGTATAATACAAACCGCGGATTACAACCCGCGTAGTAAAACTCCAACAAACAGCCTGTATAGTGGCGTGACAATAAAAAGGGCTCTATTAAACGGAAAGCATTTAGATTGAGAGCCCTCAGCAATATAACACGGAGTGACATTAAGAATTACATTATAACTGTCATAAAACTTACTACATACTGTAGTTGGAGTGGATTCCACGCTGTTCTTGAGAAGGTATGGAAAATATAATGTGATATTAGTGTCATAATTATGTAGAAGAAGACGTTCATAGCATGCCAATGCAAAATATATTATTTAAAACGTTAATAGAATAAATTAACTTTAATATGACTTAGATTTCAATCAAGGTGTGCCAGTTCACTGTTCACACAGTGTCTGTCGGGCGAGACCTGTATTGGGTTAGTTCTGGACTTACCTTAGCGACGAATACTTTCGCACAGACGACTAGCTTCAGGTTAGACACGCTAGTTTCGGTCTCGTCCCATCTAGTTTTGGACTAATCACAACTACCTTCAGACAAATTTTGAACGGCATCATTTTGACGGCATTAGCACCAAAGTCTCGTTCCCTGATCGTCACACAACAACCAATTTTACATTCACAGGCACAAAAAACTTCTAACCCAAATCAGGTAGTTGGTCCATCCACATGTCAATCAAATAGCCATAGATGACATTCCCCTAGAAAGTCCATAAAGAGTCTCTTTAAACAATTAAGATGGGGCAATTAAGAGAAGCATTTTGTTAATCGTCGCGTGGAACAAAAAATCGTATAAAAAGCCCCTTAGATGTCTTCATCGCGTGTTTTTGTGAGCACCCGTGTTTGGAATACCAGAGCTTCATAAAATTAGGGGATATGGATAAAGGCTGTTGCTTTTTTGTATACAGAGGATGGTCGTTTTTGTATTCTTTTTTAGTATTTGTAATCAAAAACTTTAAGGTAAATAGTTAAGAAAAGTTATTTGAAGAATATAATTTTATTTGTTACTTTCTGAAAGTTATTGCCGATCTTGTTACTTTTAGATCTTCATCCACCTAGAAAACTACAGAAAAGCCTTTGTTTATTTTTAACCGACTTTCCAAAAAGGAGGAGGTTCTATGTTCGACTATATGTTTTCTTTTTTATGTTCACCGATTTCTCCGTTAATTATGGACCAATTTTGAAAAAAAAAAAAATATTATTATGATCCCAAATTGAAAATGGGACATTTTAATTTGGTGAAGATCTGATGAAGAACTTCAGAGATATAAAACAGAACTCTTCAATAAAGAACGGCAAAGCTCTCGGGATTGCTGCAATCGCATGTCTGTTTATTGTTTATACCATTTCATAACATAACATCACGCCAGTACGCTCTAAAGGAATAAGGGGGTGTGTATAGTTCACCTTGGTACACTCTCATTTCACCGGTTATGTTCAAATTTAATGATATTCGGGTAATCTATTGCGGCATTATAGCTACCTTACTAAACAACTTGCCTATTAGGTAGGTACAAGTAAAAATGAAACAAATAAAAACATTTTTACAAAAAATACAACCGACTACTAAATATGTTTTTGCGTTATGGACACCGACTTCCAAAAAGAAAGTTATTTTTCACTTTCTTGTTTTTTTATTTGGAAGTCAGAAGTATTTTTTTGTAAAAATGTTTTTTTTTAGTTTCCTTGTGCAATACGCAAAAATAAAATTACAGTGAAAATTAGCTAAACAATATTGAATTTGTAGGTTCATAACGATACGTATGTCAAAAAAAACCTCAATACAAGATGTCAAATAACCTACAAAAATACTGAATTATTTCCGAATACACCACAAAATAAAAACCATATAAAACAAAAAACTCTAAATCACTGATGACTTTATAATGCACGGCCACAAAAAAGCTATTACGAACATATTTTAGCAGTAGCGACACTAAAAACATAATAATTAAAAACAAAAGGACAATATAAACTACAAAATAGAATAAAACCAACATACAAAATAATAAAAAAACCTTGTTTTTTCTACCTTATGGTTCAAATTCCTTTAGAGAATCATTATGGATCTTATTATTTATGAATGTCTAGTTTAGTTTATGGTTTACGAGCCTCTCAGGTAGCTGTGGGCTATAAAAATTAGTAGAACCCTTTTATAAGTAGGGTTCCGTAAATATAGAGTTAAAACGTCGTCGAAGCAACAGATGAATAAAGATTAGGTTCAACATAAAATGGACACAATCGAGTAATAAATAAGTGAATTGTCTTGAAAGTAATATTATAAATTAGTATTAGTAGTACTAATATTATAAATTCGAAAGTAATAGTAAAACTGTCAGTCTGTCTGTATGTTTCCTTTTCACGCCTAAATCACCGAACGGATTTCAATGAAATTTGGCAAGGAGATAGATGGCATCCTGAGAAAAAATTGTCTAAAAAAAATATTAGGGTAGGTTACGTAGGTGTTAAATACAGGTCTGCGGATCACAACCGAGGGCCAAGACTGGGGCCCATAGCAGTCCTGCGACTCCTAGATCTGCAGCTCCTATACCGGTGAAACTGCCGTACGCGCAGCAGCGGTAGCTAGGGGTCCGCTCTCTCTTGCTGAATACAAGGGTTGGGTGGTATAAATAGTCACTCTTACCTGAGTTCCGCGTGGTGATCTTCTGTGCTCGCTCAGTCCCGTGCCTGGCCGAGGGTTTCGGGATCAAGATATATATAATAAGGGACAATGATGGGATGGGATAACAAGCGTGTTCCGAGGTTCCGGCTGGCAGTAGACACAATACACGTTCCCGGCAAAAGCAACTCGCTGCGCGCGAAATACACACAAAAACGACAGCACGGACAAGCACTAAACCAATAGCGAATGTCTAAAAGAGATTATATCTCGGATGGGTGAATTACTTAGAAATTACAATTAATTCAACATCGTTCGCACGCGTTCGACATTAGTTTTTCAAGTTCAGTGTCAAACGTCAAGTTCACTCACCAGCTGTCAAATCGGTTACAGCTAACAGACAACAAATGAAGAAAGAATGAACGAACGATGCATTCATAACAGCAGGCATCTATGGCAATTGTCAAAGATCTAGAAATGACAGCCAGGTCCAATTCCAGGTCCAGCTTCACGTGCACGAGAATTCTATGTAAGAATTGGTCACCCATCCACGGACCGACCTTGGCAAGCGTTGCTTTACCTCGAAGATCGACCCTTTGTTATTAATTAGATACGAGCTATAGACAGATAAATGGCTTATAAAACGGTCTATTGGGTCAGAGTATCTAATTGCAGTTATTGATTATATTTATTATTTACCTTCGCGTCCCGTGTGCGTTTCAGTCAATATTGAACCATGCCAGTTTGAGCACAGATTACTTGATTACAGTTTAGACTAATCTGATATTTATTGGTTACTCGTATAGCCTAGTAATAATATTAACCTGTTAATTTTGAGCAATAGAACTAAAGATCTATCCTGATGAACTAACGTCAAATAAATGTTTTTCTTTTTTTTACCCGACTGCCGAAGGAGGGTAATGTGTTTATCAGTCTATGTATGTAAATATGTATGTATGTATGTTTGTGCCTATATGGCGTTCCAGAGACCAAAAGCGTTGGCCGATTTTGATGATTCATACGTCAATCGATGCGTCTTAACCCTGCGAGTGTCATAGGCTACATTAAAATTTGATAATAGAAAAATGGCGGATTTTGGGTGCCATATTGTGGGGACCCAAATTTTTTTTTTCTTCCAGACCCATCGTGTGGGGTATCAAAATAAAGGGTTTTCAGAGGTGATTTCAAAAATATAAAACACTTATATGTTTAAATGTATCTAATTCGAAAAAAACTAACTAAAAAGTAATAAATAAAAAAACATAATTCAAAAAATCAAAAAACCCGACTGCTTCAAAAACGAACTAAAAAGTCGTAAACAAGGAAAAAAACATGCTGTGCAGTCGGAGGATACACCAAATTTTGGTCAGCCAGCCCGCGAATATGTATCCTCCGACTGCACAGCATGTTTTTTTCCTTGTTTACGACTTTTTAGTTCGCTTTTGAAGCAGTCGGGTTTTTTGATCTTTTGAATTAAGTATTTTTTTTCCTTTCTGAACCATGCAGTTTCTGCATTTCAGAACCTCAAGATTTCTCTTGATTATTCTTATTAATAACATCAGTAAATTGGATAACAAACAAGTCAACACCCACCTGAGAGTAACTGCTCAATTATGATCAATTGCAATAGCAGAGACATGTGCATGTAACTACATCAGCATCGTTTCTCTCAAAACCGGAACTCAACAATGTTGCTTAGCATCAGGAAAAAAGTTTACAGTTTACTAGTAAACGTCTACGAGCAGTGGTGGCCCAGAGATAACGACCCTGACTTACGGGTTGTAGGTCGTGGGTTCGAACACATACAGACGCTCTACTTTGTGTAATTTACTTTCTGCACCACTACTCTCAGAACAGTGAACGAAATCGTTGTGAAGAAACCATCATGTCCTAGAAACAAAAATTCGAAGACATGTGACGTCTACCAAAACGCACTGAGCCCGCGTGGTGGATCACAGCCCAGCCTCTCCCAGAGAGTAGGCCCTTATTGTACCAGCATTGGGAACATTATGCTGATTTTGCTATTATGCTTGTAGACGTCTATACAGCCTATTAATACTGCAGGACCTTTATTAAAAACTCCAACTCATGTAAAAGGTAGGTAGACAGGTATACAAGGCAATCATTTATAAGTACCTATATGTAAACTCAAGTCTCTCTCGACGCAATTAACGATACACATTAACGTTTTATTGTTATTGACTTGATATTGTTTAATAACAGCACAATAACAGTCATTATTGTATTACAGTCGAGTAAGAACCTGTCATTATGATCTTTTGAAGGAACTATGGAGAAAAGAATTTGCAATTGTTAAAGAACACATCGGCCACATCTGCAGGAAAGCAGGGCTACCGATATAAGCTGATGAATTGCCAAACGGAAGTGGCAGTGTGAAGGGCACATTACTCGCAGAACGGATGGTTGATGGGGCGACAAGTTCTGCAGTGGCGAGCGCATACCAGAAGACGCAGCGTACTTGGAAAGCCGCCCACTAGTTGGACCGTGTACCGGCTTTAAAGCCACTGAAACCCGCTGGATGCTCAGGATCAGTCGATGTGGTGACACTTGGGGGAGACATGTATTCAGCAGGGGATGTCCTTCGGATAAAATTATAAATTATTTATTTGGAAACTCAACAGCTTATTACTAATTTACATAAGTAAATGTTAACCTCACTTGCAATTAACAGCCCAGTGCAGCTGCCTCAACGTTACTAGCATCTTAGTGTCTTCTTACACTGCACAGTGACAGCGAGATGATAACAATTATCTCTTAAGCCAATAACAGAGTTTCACTTCATAAAAGCTAGGTTAGGTTATGTTAATTAGCTACACACAAGTGCAGCTATTAGTGATCATTGTGGATTGAAGACTCATTGATCACATTAAATCAGAGTTAACATGCTAATATGGATATACTAATTAGACAAAGGGAAAAACAAACCAAAATATTAGTGAAATCTAATATCATGAAAAAATCATCTGTATCATCATTAGTCGAAATATTCACACATAATCCTAAGAGTAAGAGTTGATGGTGATGATACATCGAGTCTTAGAAAATGTTCGGGTTTGTATAGTCAGCTCTGGCATGATAGAGAGATATCATCACTAGCTTCTGCCTGCGTTTTCGCTCCTAGTGAAAAGTCTTAGTCTCCCAAGAGAACTCAATCAGGGACGAAAACTCATAATCTATCCGTGTGCAAATTTAAATCAAAATCCATTCAATAAACCGTTGAATGGATTTTGATTTAAATTTGCACACGGATAGATTATGAGTTTTCGTCCCTGATTGAGTTCTCTTGGGAGACTAAGACTTTTCGCAAGAAAATATAACAACCTCTTTTTAAATCTCTAGATGCCATAAAGATTCAAATAACACCGAAAAATCTCAATCATGAAGCCACCTGGCACGTGGGATTAGTGCTTCCACAAAAAAATAATACCCGTGTTACTCCAATTTATAAGCTACATTACTGTTTACATTCATCAAAATCCGTTCGTTAGTTTTGGTCTATTTTTGTTTTTTTTTTTTATAATTGTTGACTAGCGGACGCCTCGTGGTTTCACCCGCGTAGTTACCGTTCCCGTGGTAAAAAAAAAGATAAAAAGCAGCCTATGTCACCCGGGAATAGTGTAACTTCCCAACGGTAAAAGAATATTTTAAATCGGTCTTGTAGTTTCTAAGTTTATTCGTTACATACAAAAATACAAATCTTAACTCTTTATAATATTATTAGTATAGAAGTATTATATAGATAGGCTCGCGCTTGACCTCTATCTCACCTATGGTATGTGATGACGGTGGAGCACGCTTGCCTAGAAGTAACCTATTCACTCTTGACTTAAAGACCCCTAGATTGTAGCTATCGGGAAACACAGACTCCGGCAGGGAATTCCACTCCTTAGCTGTACGCATAATGAAAGTATTTCCAAAACGTTTAGTGCGAATAGGGGGGATGTCCACTATGGTCTCCAAATATCTCAAACTAGGTTCTCCAAACAAGTACAAGTAGGTATTACGAAGCAAAACATATTCACATACAACTTCTATAAATAAACCTGCCTAAACTTAAATTTAATATCATTGAGTTTTCCTAAATTGACTTCAAGTAGGTACAAAAGGTCTTGCTATTTTTGTACCGAAACGATTTCTATTAAAATATTATCTTGTACATTTGTACGGCTTCGCAAGGGTTGTAAGCCGAGACTGGGAGGTACAGATACCTCTCTGTTCCGCTCCTCCGGGAGAGAAGTAGGTTAAAGAATCGTGTACAAGAATTTTTCAGAAAGGCAGCTTTTGCGAATTTGAACAGAAGTTTGTCGTAGTGTGTCGTATCGGTATTCGGTAAAACTTCGTTAAATTCTAGATAGAATTAGAGATTTTTCAAAAGCAGTAATCATCGGGTGTATTACCTGCAAAGTTTTTTATCAATTTTACCTCAATAATTATTTCTATTTTTTGCACCTGCCATGTTATCTCGTAATTCATTACTTGACAGAATTTAATCTTTATTAGCAACACTATCAAATGGTGTAATAATTGCAGCATGTGTATTTTTTTCAAAATCAACGGGTTCGATTCCTGGCTAGGAATTTTGATTTTTCAAAAATCCATTGATCGGTCTCGTGACTCCTTTGAGTGTTTTTCGCTATTCCTCATATTTTCGAATTTGGCCATCCACGCCCAGTTGAAAAACGCAAGTAAGATAAATTTAACATTAAAAAAAGACAAACCGACTGCCAAAAAAACACTGCTAAACGAAAAATAACTATATTTGCCGAAGTCGGTGTCTTTGGTACCTACTGTTTCCCGTGTTTCGACACCGACTTCGGCAAAGAAAGTTGTTAAAAAGTTTTTTATTTATCTCTTTTCAGTTTTCCAATTGCCATAAAAATCATATATAGCCAAAGTACATCTCATGACGATTCCAATAAGCCCAAACACGACTAGGATACATTGTTTTATTTCGGCGTTCCAGTGCCTACCTGCCGGTTTCATCATCAGATCAGTTCGATGGTACCATTTTCATCAGTACTATTAATTTATAAGTATTTGCTTCAAGATAGTCGTTTAACTATTCGAGATATATTATACCCATGACATACTTAGCATTAAGGAGTTCCATTGGCCATCTGTGGCCTTCTTCACCAGTTCCACTTCACCAAATGATACTTTCTGGAGTGTAAATGATTGCATTGTTGATGAAAATACCAAAATCGCTATATATATGCCTATAATATTTGAGGATTTCCCTCGATTTCAATCCAACTAGGATGATTTGATTATTTATACCCTTTCAAAAAAAAAAGTTTTGTCCAAATCGGTCCAGGCGTCTTTGAGTAAACGGGGGAAAAATATCATAAAAAAATAAAAAGCTCCTCCTTTTTTTGAAGTCGGTTAAATATAAAACTTCAATTGCCCAAATTATGAATAAAAAAAATATTAAATATTTTTTTATTTTTCACTTTTTAGTTGTACCTACCTAATAGGCAAGTTGTTACGTAAGGTATTAGGTAGTACCTATAATGCCAGAATAGATTACCCGAATATCATGCAACTGAACATAACCGGTGAAATGAGAGTGTACCAATATGAACTGTACACATCTGCGTACCCCTTTAGAGCGTACTGGCGTGATGTTATGTTATGAAATGGTATAAACAATGAACAAACATGCGATTGCAGCAATCCCAAGAGATTTGCCGTTATTTATTGAAGAGTTCTTTTGTACATCTCCGAAGTTCTTCATCAGATCTTCACCAATTTAAAATGGGGCCACAATTGACGGAGATATCGGTGAACATACATAAAAAAAAAGATACAAGAAGTCGAACATAGAAACTCTTCCTTTTTGGTAAGTCGGTTAACAAACAAAGCCCCACCCACGCCTTATAAAATTATTCAACAAGACAGTTATTTAATTGAAACATGTATTATGATATTTAAGAACGGTCTATAAATATCCCATCATAACCTTTAACAAAACTTCAACCACGAAAATAATAGATATGCCACATCAACATCAAATAAAGAGATTACACGCAAAACCAAGAAAACTGGACTAATATATTTAACGAACAGCCAAGCAAAAAAGAACCTTATCACACAGAAATATGACCCACAAAGCACTGCCAAATTCAATATATCAAAGGGCAATATGAAATGATGTGTCATGTAATGGTTAACCGACCATTTCTAGATGTAAGGAGGCTGTTCGTCTTCGCTATCTAACCGTGACGATTGAATTCGGTCGGTTGCGACACAGGTGGGCTGAACGAACGAAAATAGACTCAAAATCAATACAATACTTGCGAAGATGGTTGTAGTGAGGGAATAGTGTAGGTTTAATTGGTATCGACTGTCGATAGATTTAAAAGTTAAAAAAAATGCTTACTTACTTTACTCTTGGTTCAGTCGAAAGTTACATTCTATAAAACCATCGCCTTATATCAAAAACTATGCGTTTGCTAAATAAGCAAAAAATATATGTAGGAAAATAAAAAATTGTGCACAGCAGAAACAGAAAAGACTACTCAGTACGGCTAATTGTTCACACTGTAAGAATATGGTTTGTGGTCATCAGAGTATAGTTTATGGATATCAAAACTTAGAATATGACGGTGAAAATATAGCTAAAGGTCTTGGAATTTAATTTTGCAACATAGACCTATCTTATGCCGCAATCGCTAAAACATGAAAGAACATATTCAAAACGATTAAAGGAATAATGTAAGTAGCTGATATAAGTAGGTAAGTGAAAAGAAAACTTTAGTTCCTACGCAGCTGCATGAACATCTCTTTCAGTTGTTAGCTGCTAAAAAACCTATATTTGTACTTGAGTAAAGTTTCTGTTTGCAACCTCATTTTGACTTCCTGAAACTTCTCGTGCGTATTTAATAAATACAAGTAAAATTAGAAACCCCCGACACGATTTTATTTCATGCTATATAATTTATCTAGTGGTAGGTAGACACGCTTCGCAACAATCTACTGAACCCGTGATTGTGACACGATATCTAGCTAAAACACTCCGATTCAAATACTAAAACACCCATAAATTTTATATGACTGAACCGATTTTCATAAAACATAGATAAGAAAACGAAATGAAAATCGGTCCATCCATTTAGGAGCTATAATGCCACAGACAGATACAAAAGTAAACAAATATACATACATACAAATACAGAAACACACAGGTACACACGTCAAACTTATAACACGCCTCTTTTTCCGTCGGGGTTTAAAAATCAAAATACATAAACATTAATTTCTTACTTCAAAGATTTACACTTGTATCATGCTTGAACAAAATCGTTCAAATTTTCTTACAACTTAACATTTGTTAGCGTTGTGTGTTAATATGTCCGTTAGCTCCACAACAAGCTACATTTCCGAATGGACGGTAGAATCAATTGCCCCCGATTTCCCAGCTCGGAATTGTCGGGGGGTTGGTGTGGCGGGTTGTCGGGCGCGCGTTGTGAGCTGTGATTGGTGAAAGAATTTTCAACAGCCAATCGCAGCGGATAGCGCTTGCTTGGCAGTTTGTCGCATTGGTTCGCCGATGGTTTTGGGCTGGGAAACTGGAGGTAGGTGTAGTATTAGATTCAAATTATTTTTTTTTGACGTTCGAAAGTGCCGCTTAATAGCCTAATTGAATAAATAAATTTTGATTTTGATTTTTTTGATTTTGATTTTGAGCTGTAACCACAAAATAGTAAGTATACAGAAGGGCCACTCCCGCCGTTTAGAAAATTGACAGCTAAACTTGACAGATTCACTAGGGTTGCTACTATATTGATTCCGAATTAAAAAAAAAGAGTATGTTGTATAAGTTACAAACATAAATACATCGATTCGTCTAAACATACATCATATCATGCTTACATGCCAAGACAGGGCATCAAATATCCATTTAATATCACGAAACATTTAATATTACGCCACATACGATGAATATTGGAGAGTAAAAAGACGTAGTAATAATGTAATAATGATACCACTCAAAAAATAAATTATAAAAAGCTGAAAGCTCGACAAAAATATAAATGTGAAAAAACAGGTACCTAATAAAATCAAAAAACCAAAGATGATCTTAAACAAGAAGAAAATTATGCTGTGCAGTCGGAGGAAACATATTTGTAAGCTGTATGACTTGAACCTTATTATTATGACAAGTTCCCAATTTCATCTATGGGCTTAAAATAATTTATTATAATCCTAGATAATGAATTTCTAATATGTCATCTTGAAAGATTAATGACCTTTATAACTTAAAGAATTAAAAACAAAAAAGTAAATTCGGTCTGTAACAAATAATAAAGGTAACCCATCCAATGCAACCAACCTCGTTACAGTACTTAATGTATGAATGACGTAACAAACGCCTGCACAAAGCAATCATGACAGCCGCGACTGAGCTCGGTCCAATATTGCCCAATATTCCCTGTGAAACCGAAATGTCAAAGTGAGAGTGGCCCCTCTGTCTGCGGCGCGCCGCCGCTTACGTACTTTGTGCTGTAACTCAATGTAATGACTCATGACCATCAGTGGCGGTAACACCTCCTCCAAATAATGCCATTCGTTGCGAAGTCTAGCTGTCCAAACCTTTCAAAAGTTCTGGGGGTCCCCAATCCGGTTCGACACCGCGGGGCAAGTAGCCTGAAACCCTCAGAATCAAACTGAGGACACAACAAACAAGCAATTTACAAACTGACAAAGAAGTAAAAATTAAAGCTCACGAAACAAAACATCGATATCTACAAGTTAACCCACCCTGTCACATCCCTACAATCCCGTAGGGTTGTCAACTCACTCTAAGTAATCGCCCATTATCTATATCGATTCAGCCGCCACTGTCCACCAATTCTCGATCCCACTGAGGCGTTGTAACCCTAACAAGACGACCATAACTTAGCGTCGCAAGTTCATTGCTGGTTTTGTTCAACGGATCTTTAATGACTTCAGCACTGAAGAGGTAATGTATAACGTTTTTACAGTACAAATCGTTTTAGTAGGGATATTTCGGTACAGAGTTAACACTGATTTTAACATCGTTTAAACGTAGAGGCGAGCTAATGAAGCGATCGCAATAATTGATTCAGCCTTTTAATTCTCTCTCTATTTTTAAATCCTCTTAAAGGGTTGAATGATATTTCATAAGTAATTGAGTATTGGAAAGGCTTTTTGTAGGATTTTTCTATTAAAGATTTTGCTTAGAATAATAATGATGCTAAAGGAAGTAGGCCATATTTCGAAGAAGTCAAAACCAAGCCTACAAATACCATAAATCTGAGAATCTGGATGTTAGGATATTTGTTAGTCACGCCTCAATAGATGAATGGATTTAGACGAAACTTGGCATACGGGTAGATCAAGACCTGCATACCTTTAATCCCGGTAGTACCTACGTTGCGTTCCTTCGATAATTTTGAACATTAACATAAACATATAAGTTCCTAAAGGGTTGGACAGAAGTCCACATAGCATACCCACATATCGTCAGTTATGTTTAAATCCCCATGTTATGAAAATAGGATTGTCCGTGAAATTTCGATTCCGAAGTAGCCGTAGCACATAGCGTTGTAGGGATGCTTACGCACTACATAAGAACTCCATCCGTCATAATCTGTCAAAAATGTTCTGTATTATTCAGAACAATTGGAACAAGGAAATGCCAGATGGAAAAACCCAACACCTTGGCCGACCCAGGTACTGAACCCAGGACCTCATTCTCAACAGCCACGCATGCCACCATTACACCAACGAGACAGTATCCGGTTATTTCCCCTTATCTTATAAAAATAACACATAATCTCGCTCCATAGTTCAATGAGCGACTTTTGATCCAGTTCTAATATTTAGATTTACGTTAAACCTAATCTGTCTTAACAAATGGCTATAATCTAATCGTTATAGTATTATAATTGTTTATAAGTTCGGCATTGTTATCGATTAAATAACATTAAACTACCGATAGACAGAGGATTAATTTATAACTGCGCATGTATTGGGATTAGGACGGTCTTATCAAAATATTTGTATCCTATCTAATATCTAATACAAAGTAGAAAATTGAGGAAAAAAACCGACACTAAGCGAAATCGAGATCGCCGAATTATATATAAAATAATTCCCCCTGATAAATTTAAAGTTAACCCTACGTTTTTTTTTCCCGACTGCGTGACACAAAGAAGGGTAATGTGTTTATCAGTCTATGTATGTTTATATATGTTTGTGCCTATGTGGCGTTTTAGAGACCAAACGCGTGAGCCGATTTTGATTATTACGTCAAACGCCTTGCGAGTGTCTCTTCACTGGCTACATTAAAATTGAAAACGAAGAAAAAGCCGGCATTTGGGCGTCATATTGTGGGGGCCACAATTTATTTATTCTTCTGAGCCCTTCATGTGGGGTATCAAAACGAAGGGATACAAAAATATGTATCACTTATGCATATGTTTAAAAGCAATTCGAAAAAAATATATAACTAAAAAGTTTTAAATAAAAAAGCTATTTAAAAAAAAACCCGAATGCTTAAGAAGTGAACTAAAAAGACGTAAGATAAGATAAGATCATCTCCTCATCTCGCCGCATGATCTATCTCCATTTGGCTCAGTTACACGAAAGTTTCACCACTCAGTTACAGGACTACTGACGCTGGACTTCATTTGATCAGTGCACCTCATCGGTGATGTGCCCTGTATCACCAGGCGCTCAATGGAATCGTTATTTAACCTCGAGACATGGACAAATAATTTCAGTATTCGAGACCATGTTACTGCTGATAGGAGCTCTTTGATGCTCAGTTTTTGGAGTATGGAGACGTTTGTGCGCAATTCTGTTCAAGATATCCAAAGCATTTTACTCCAGCTCCACATTTCCAGAGCATATTTTTTTTTCCTTTCCAGTTCTCGTAGTGTCCATGTAACAGGTGCGTAAAGAAATATGGGGTATACAATGCGAACGGACGACCCTGATCTTAGTGGCTTTGTTATTTGCGATTCCTCCATACCTACATCGCCGTTCGGCGCTTCTTCCACGCATTTGCCATTGCCTACAATAATAGCGCCAAGATATATGTAGGACTGCACTACGTCACAGTTGGCAATCTGTGCCACACCTAGAGATGCGAGTTGTTGTTGTTACGGTCCACATAATGAGCTCTGTGTAGATGTTAAATAACAGTGGCGATACGATACATCCCTGGCGGACGCCAGCACTGGGATGGAAGCTGTCTGAGACGTGGTTATCTGTCCACACTGATGCATGAGTTCCTCCTTCGTGGAGTTCTCTAAGAAGGTGCACAAGATGTTTTGGTGAGCCCATTTCCAGTAGCGTCTTTCACAAGGTTGGCCATTTCACAGAATCAAACGCTTTTGAGAAATCAACAAAACATATGTAGGTCGGCTTCTTAAATTCTCGTCCCATCTCGATGACCTGACGAACAATGAAAATCTGCTCCCGAGTTTCTTTACCCTTCACAAACCCTGCTTGTTCCTGTGTAATTTCTTTCGACAGGTGCGCCTCAGTCGTTCGTTAAGGATGTGCAACAGTATTTTGCTTGCATGACTGATCTGTGCAATCAGACGGTAATTGCTACACTTTTTAGTCGAGCCCTTTTTGTGGAGAGGAATGAAAACCATGCGAGCCTATTCCGGCGGCTATTTACCTTCCAACCATATCTTATTGCAGATGATGTGAAAGATATGAAAGTCGCGTGCCCCCAATGCTCGAATGGTCTCAATGGGGATGGCATCAGAACCCGGTCTGGATGAAATTTGCCACAGAGATAGATTATAGTCAGGAATGGCAAATAAAGTAAATATATGAGTTACTAGCTTCTGCCAGCGGCTTCGCCCGCGTGTCAGTCGAAAATTATCCCGAGGGAACATATTATATATCCTATGTGCTATTCCTGACTGAATCTATCTCTCTGCCAAATATCATCCAGATGCATCCAGCCTTTTGAATGTGAAGAAGTAACAAACACACAAACACACTCACAAACATTCGCCTTTATAATAATTAGTGTGGTATTTAATATATAAAATTATAAAGTGTCTTTTACTTATTGAGACTGAACAGTTCTAGTCTAAGTAATGTTGATTAAAAGAGCTGAGCTGAGCCCTTGTGTACTAAATATTAGATTTCATGAATATCTAGTACGACAGACGAGTGTAAGACCTAATGTTTCCTGGAGCAATTTTAACATTTATTTATTTATTAATTAAGGATCACCAACGAGTGTTACAAAACCATAAAACTTACACAAAATACAAAAATTGGTACACATCATCGTTATCCTGTAATGCACACTCAATTATAGGTAACCACATCTTTTACATAGCCGAGCATACACAGCTTAATATAATTGATAATAATATGAAAAGTATTTAATAAAAATTAATTGACATGCGATACGAATACGAAATACTTATGAAATAAAAACATTAAAATTTAGTAATACCTAAATGTCAAACAATAAAGAGAGTAACAGTAATGTCAATAATTAAAATTAGTTTCAATTAAACATGTCAAAATTTACATAAAATTATAATTAAATTCAAATAAAATTGGAATAAATAAACTGACATACATAAAATGTCGTAGATAAAATAAACTAAAATGAACATTAAATTAATTTTGTGATTTATAATAAAAGTTATAAAATAACCCTCACAACAACAAAGAGGCGAAACAATAAAACTTGGTATTACCTGAATGTCAAATAAGAATGTCAGTAATTAAAATTAAAATCAATATTAGTAAAAAAAAAATGATAAAAAAATTACAATATTTAAAACTAAAATTATACTGGCATTGAAATAAAATAAAATAATAAAAAAACAGAGATCATACATAAAATGTCCTAGAATAATCAAAATAAAATCAACATTAAATTATAATAAAGTAAAGTAAAATAAAAAGTAAAATATTTTTTGTGATATAACAGTCATGACATTTAAAAATTAATTAATTATTATTGGAGTGATAATAATTAATTAATTTTTAAATAGTAAAATAAAATAGTGAAATAAAATATCGAGCGTTTATTTTTAAAAATTTTTGTTGGTTCCATTCCCGGTTGCTTGCCTTGCTTGTCGAGAAATCTGTGAATGCAGATTTGTTTCTTTAAAAATTAAATGATAAATAAATGATAAATGATTTTATTTCTGTAAGTTGGTTTGTACAAACACTTTTACATGTCGATCATATTTTTTAAAACTAGATGAGGTCGGCGTTTCCTATCTGACTACTCTGAGAAGAAAGGCCGAAACAAACTCAGAGGCCACAGTCTCTTTTAAAGTCCCGACAAAATCTTGGTTATATCATGTGAAGACCATGTAGACAGATGTCTGAAATGGTCTTTTGAGGAAAGAACCAGCCAGATTGAGTGGGCCTGTCCAGTCAGTGCACGCATTTGTCAATAACCGAGCAGCTCAACTCAGAATTTAAGGAGGTCAACGATTCGACGAGCAATACCAAAGAAAGGACATTCGGGTAGGTCGCATAAACTACTCAAACTGCCAGACCATGAGTAAAAACTAACTAAGATAAAATTAAAAAATTCAAAAAAAATCCACATAGTCTTCACATTCACAATAATAAAAATAAAATAATATAATACTTTAAAAAGTAAATATTCTTGTCATTGCAAGAAAACATAAAAAATATCAAAATTAAAAACTAAATTCACGGTGCAAAATATAAACAATCAAAATTAATTGGAGCAGCTCAATCCTTACTAATAAACACGGAATAAAGTTATACCAGGTATAACAAAGGTATAACCATACATTTTCATAGGTTTATACTTGGTATAACTTTACTTTATATTTGTATAAAACGCTTTCTGGCACAACTTACGTTTAATGAATGATTTGATTTTATTAAGACTTAGATCTTGTACGTGGCTTGGAATCTTATTATAAAAGCGTACACATTGACATCTAAACGAGCCACCATCATAAAGGAATGTTAACTAGTAAAATAATCTATCTTAAGTATTTAAAGTGGTTTCCCTTCATGGCCCATTGATTTTCTCGACCCTGTATAGTAGTAATACTGAGATAGAATGTGGAGAACCTCGTGAATAAATTAACATAATCAATCTGACTATCCTTTTCCCAACTATGTTGGGGCTAGCTTCCAGTCTAAGTCTAACCGGATGCAGCTAAGCGGAGCGACTGCCTATCTGACATCCACAACCCAGTAACTGGGTAACACGGTACAATTCCTTGGCAAGAATAATGATTTTCTGACTTCTGATTATCTGTAACGACTATGTGTGAGAGATCTATAAATGACAGCCGGGACGAGCTTAACTTGCTTTCCGAGGCACGGAGGAGAGTCGGTATGCATAGCTGGTCCATCAACAGACGAATGGCAAGCGTTGCTTAAGGTCGAAAGGTTTTTGATATTTATTTAGCAACTTTGTTTACGTAAACTATCTGAAATTCTATTCGCAGATAAAGAGTGCGACACACCTAGACCTAGTGAACACACAACAACACACCTAGACCTACAGACCTAGTGAAATAGAGCAGTAAGTTAGTACCACAGATATAAATCTAACTAGACGACGCGATTGTATGTACTTCGCGTGCCAAAAAACGGACTAAAGTTACGACAAATGATCGTAATCTGAGCTATTAATTAAGCATTATTGGCACCGAAAATCCACCGAAATCTAGAAAAATGCATAGAAAAGTTGGCCGAGGCATTGGAAATGTTTTCTTTCATTGGTAAGTAAGTACATTTGTTTTTAAATTGTTTGTGAAAAAGTGGCACACTTGGTTTTCATACAGATGGAAGGACTTGCGTTATCTAGTTAGATTTATGTCAGTGGTTAGTATAGACAGAGAACGGACTAACTTATAATACTTATTTATTTAGGATATGTGATTAGAACAATCACTTATCAGACTTATCAAATGTCCCAAAAACCCCACATTTTTAGTAACTTCACAAAAAGTTGTCAAATTGGCGTAGTAGAATTAAAATTACCTTAAATAGCTTTCATTAGAATTCCAATAACTAAATTGAAAGATCTGTTACAATTGACCAATCTTTATTCGAAACCATTGCATCCATAATTTCCATAACTTAACCAAATCCGTCAAAAACCTCTTTGACATGCTAATTGAAAGATCGCAAAATATGAATCTTAAGGCGATCACCAAAAATAAAACACGATCAAACAAAAACAATGAGCGAGCAATTTACTCTCAAACTCGAAATCAGGGTAAACTCACCAATTGTCGACCGTTCTATTTGAACGAAACGTACAAAGGGAATAAAAGGGGTTTAAAAATACGCCCAGGCCCAATTAATTAGAGACAATTAGCTACCCTTCCTGCAGCAACAAAAGGTAGAAAAACTCTTCTCATTAATTACGAAGCAAAGAGGGCGAAAGGCGAAACAGGAAGGTACTAGATTTCTCCCCTTTTGTTTTTGAAGAGGAATCCATTTGTGAGGCAGACGCGTTGCGGAAGACGCGGGACGCGGCACTCGCTGAGCTATGATTTTATTTATATTTTATGTTGTGGATTTAATTATGGTTGTGTCGTTTGAAGGCTTGCTTTTGAACGTTGATTAATATTTTTTTTATAGGGGTAAGATGACCGATGTTTTTTTAGCGTGACTCTTCACTACTTTTTATCAATTCCTTTTGCCCGCGATTTCGTCTGCGTATATACATAGCATTCGCTTAGCTTTGAATATTGTGGTATTTATTCAAGATCTACTTACGTTTCATAACACTCCACAATCCATCTTCACATCTTTTGATATCGCATCAATTTGTGTAACTCATTTTTATATATATTCTTTGTATTATTACATCTGGAAAGCATATTTAGTTATCTCTGACTGTTTTAAATATCTTAACTTAAATTATATTCGTAATTTATAATTCTAGTAATATTTTTCTACTGTGACATTTTCACCTGACATGACATCTGTCTGTCTATATTATTTTCTTAAAGCCATAGACATACCATAGGTACCATGGACTACCTAGATCTTTCCTTAAGCTAGTTGTACATTATTGTAAGGTCAGAGCAGACTGACCCGCCTTTGTAAAGCCGTTTTTATTCGTTCTGGTCTTATTGAGATTTGAATTTGAAATTTAGAAGAGATCGGAGATCGAATGACAAAACGGGCTTCAGCTTGTTTAGTCTTGGATCTCGTCTGAACGCTGAAAGTCGGTTGAATACTTAAGATTACCAATTTTACGATTGTATCTGAAAACTCTTGATACTATATAAGCGGCCTGTGAATTGTGTGTGTATCAAATCTTTGAAGTGCAATAAATATTAATCATCGAGTGTGGTACTTATAAATGTGTGCATCTTTACTGGTACATAATCCTCCTCAGTCATCACGACGTATCAAAGGGCTTACTGTTTGGCGTATTAAGCCATAGCCCGGCCTCCACACCTCTTGCTGTCTACTTACTTACCTGATTGCCTGTTCAATCCGTCCTACTACCGTCCTGCTCCTACTCCACTGCCTACCTGCCAGATTGCCTGCCTTGACCATCAACCCATGAACCTACCTCGGGCATACCACGTCATCCTGCCCGACCTGCTGCTTGTGTGCGCACGCTGGTAGCGCACCATCTGCCGACCCTTCACACCATGCCATGTCATGCTACCCGAGCTGCTGCTTGGATAGCTGCCGACGTCGCGCGAAGCCGACCCTTAATTTTTATACTTCTATATCCTTTTTATTAATTTTATTTTATTTTTATCTTAACTTTATTACCGTAGCTTACGTATAGCTCCACTGAGCTATAACGTAACGCTACAATATCCTATATTTTATATCGCGCAATAATATTTTAGGTGTGTGCCTCCTTACTTTGGTTCACCATACAAAATTCCACTCCAACCCATTAAGGATTATTTCCGGTATAAAAACTAAAACATTTTGTTTTCAGGGTGTCAAACTAGCTGCATACCAAATTTCATATAAATCGGTTTAGCGGTTTAAGCGTGAAAAGGTAACAGACAGACAGAGTTACTTTCATATTTATAATATTAGTATGAATAGTATGGATGTATGGTTTAGTAACAGATAGACATCTCGTCTTTAATAACAGAATGAAACATCCAGCAAGTATTTTTAACCCTTTCAGGAAAAACAATAATCCATTCTTCGAAGCCCATTAAACGTGCTGACAGCTCATCCACTTGCAGCCTAATTACAATGCTTTCAACAACTCACAGATTACACGAACATACATTATCTACACTATCTGAGCTAATCCTCGGCTGACACGCTAGAAAAATATTCCAGAGTGCCTTCCACGATAGGCGAACATTTTAATCGACACACAGATTATACGTGTCCATTAAATAAGTAGCTATCAATTACCGTGCTTGTACTGATAATTTTTAACAGCACTGATAAAATTCGGCAGTGCTAATCAAGCCGTCACCATGTGCGCGTGCAAGCAAAAAAGATCTTTCCTAATAGAGGACATACTGAAAGATGTGAAGAAGAAACCTTATAAGAACTTGAGTCAGGAGCCCACGCAGCCCCTCAAGTGCAATGGAGCGAAGCCCGTCCAAGTCGTTGAGGTCCCCAAGGTGCTGGAGATGACGAAGATTGAAGAGCCGGCAAATGACCATGCAAGCAAAATTGATGTTAAATGCGACGTGCCAAGGGATTTCGATTTGAGCAAAGTCAATCTGGAACACAGGAGAAACACTTATCCGTTGTACCCTACACCGATCAAAGCCAATGTCCCTCCGCTATCCTCTTCAGTCACATGGCCCCAGTACAGAGGGAAGGAGGCTCCAGGGTTCTTGGAGAGGCATCCGTTCAGTTACTACAGCGACCCGATGCTAAATTCTAATCAAATACTAAGAAGTCAACTTGCTGCGAACAGATTTGTTTCACACCCATTCACTATACGGCAAGCTTATGGATTTGACAGAGGTGAGTTTCGAATTGATTATTCTATGATTTAAACAGCGTTAATTTAAAAATGATTAAACACTTGTGTGATAATTCTGACTAAGATTAGTAGTAGGCAACGCCTCCTTATCGATAGTGTACAGAAAGAAAAACAAAAAATTAGATTATTATTTCTTTTATCGATTATCATCGATAAGCAACGTGTTAATACAATTTATATTAAGCTATCACCTTGCTGTGGAAATAGCACTTATCGCTTGTGTGTGAACTGACAATAAATATTGAAGTAACTACATCGAAACCCTACAATCCTGCCGGTAGAAAACTGCGAGGAAGCAATAGGTGACCAAGGCAAACAGAAAAATTCCTCCATCCACGGGTTTGACAAAGTAACCAGACCGGTACAGACCATGGTCTTTGAACTGGCGAGAACTACTGAGATATCAGAAAAGTACAGAACTGTTGATCAACAAATTTGCATTCCAAGAACTTGTGAGAGAGATTGTCCAAGACTTCAAAACAGATCTACGTTTCCAATGCACTGTTATGTTAGCTCTTCAAGAAGCCAGTGAAGCTTACTTAATAGGACTGTTTGAAGATGTGAATTATGTGCGATGCATGCTAATCGTTCAACCATATTGCCCAAAGACATCCATTTGGGTCAAAGGATGCATTGCGATAAAGTTGAATACACGGCCGGCTGTAAAGAAATACAATAAATTAAATGCTGAACCAAAAAGGTGTTTATCGGCGATGGAGGCAGAAAAAGTCCAACCACTGCTTAAACCTGAGGATCCTGATTGTAATATCAATCAATTATTACAGGAACTGAAAAGCTTTACTGAATCCAGTGTCGGAAAATTATTGTAGCATACAAACCATAACGGCAGCTCAAGCGGAGATAAAGTGTGAACGACTGGAGATAAACAGGGAACAGTCTGAGATAAAGAGAGAACGGCTGGAGAGAAATGATGAACAATCGGAAGTAAAGACTGAACATACGGAGAAAGACCGAGAGCAATTGGAGACAGAGAGTGATCAGAAAGAAACAGAGAAGGATCGATTGAAGACAATGAAAAACCGATCGCAGATCAAGAGTAACCGATTGGAGTCAATGAGCGACCAATCTGAGGAGAATAGTATCCAAACGGAAAGGGCGAGTGAGGAAACGAAGACGGGGAGTTACCAAATGGAGAAAACAAGTAATCGGACGGAAAATGGCTGACATGAAGCAAGCTACTGCAGCTTTCAAAGACTTGAGGTTGCTGTATGAATGCTCAAAATCTTATCTCAATTTCAGTATGTTTCACAAATTGCAAAAAGTTGAACGTGCAGTTTTTACCGTACTTACAACATTCGTATTTTTTTTTTATTTTTAGGTTTACAATTTTACTAAAAAGACTTTTGTTTCTAAAAATAAAATAATTAAAAATTATATATTGAACTGTTTTATTTTCTACTTGCTCATCAGTTAGTAACGCCGTCTTATCAAGAATTAACAAAAAGAAAAACAAATAAAAGTAGATTGATATACAGATTATCGTCGATAAGCAACGACGTGTCATATTTACGTCATTTGTTATCTTATCCTAATCTTTCGTCGAATTCGTCTTAATCTTTATATTAATGTATTGTCTCATATTATTGTCCGTTTGCTGCCCTTTAATTATAAACTACTAAAATTAAGCAAAAGATTATATCATGATAATCTTTCGAAGCTATTGTTTCTACTTTCTTCGTAATCCTCATGCAGAATGACGTTCTTATAGTATACGAAAGTTTGCGAGGATGGTTTGCTGGCTCTTTCACGTAAAAACTACTGAATGGATTTTGATGATACTTTACAGTAATAGAGTTAATACATTAGTTTATAAAGATATTGTGCAATTTAGCTAACATGAGTGAAGTACTAACACCATGCGAGCCGAGTCTCGGGCGACAGATAATATAAAAATAAATAAAGCTGCCTAAAATCAGGTTGCCTAGTCTGATTTTGAAATCTCTGATGATCAATTTCATTCTAAGTCACTTTTGAAGTATCACTTGTATTCGCATTTTTATAAACACTAAATACTCTTTTATTTGTGATCATTATACTAAATAATTCATAATAACATTGCAATAAGTAATTAATCCGATAAACATCCGATAAATCACATTATCCAAATCAGAAACAACAAAAACTAAAATAACCCATAGTCTTATAATTGGCGCTCTCACCCTAAATCGTTCTGCTTTGTCAGTAGGTAATTTAATCTAAACGTGTATCAATTTTATTCGTGTATAAAAATTATACTAATGTTAAACTATGTTAGCTTAGGGCGATCTTCTGTGGTTAAATGGGTCTGTAATTCTTTAAATGCGTCTTGTCACCCTTTTAAAGAAGAGAAGTCTGCCCGCTTTAGTTATAATTATAATAGATATTTGAAATCGTCAGCCCGTCTTGAGCTAGCCATTAGTACTTGTGCCTTCTCTATTTGAGAAGAGGCCTTTGCCCTGTAGTGGAATAGCTGGAGGCTGGTAGTATTATTATTATAAGTAGAGAAATAGGGAGTGGCAGCCAGTGACTTTTTTTGTACTATTTCGAGATTATTGGGCGCACGGTTGGCGCAGTGGTTGAGCGATTGACTGCTGCGCTGCGTGTCGCGGGTTCGATTCCTGCACGGAACAAATATTTGTATGATCTACAGATAGTAGTTCCGGCTCTGGGTGTTGTGTATGTGAGTTTATATGTTTGTAAACGCCCCCACGATACAGGAAAAAATTCCTAGTGTAGGGCAAGGTTATTTTCAAAAAAAAAATATCTAAGCAATTGTAAGGGTGGTTACGCACTACACGTTGGTGTCCGTGATTTGAGTTCAGAGTTCAAAAAGTTCTGAATTATGACAGATTATGACGTTGTATATAGAGTGCGGATGTTGTACGTAAGCTTCCCTACAAGAAGTACTACGACTACTTCGGAACCGAAATTTCAGGGACACGGATCGGATGTGTGCGTAACCGCCTATACTGCGACATGTTGACCATTTCTTTGATCAATAAATCAAGCAATTTTTATCATTATAAACAAACTAACGCTTATCAAATTTTGATCCACAGCAATTGCATGACTTTCTAAAAATGCCTCTTCATGATGATTTTATTCTTTTGACACACCTGTTTTCATGACTCTGCCAATTAATTAATAAACAAGCAGTATATGTTTACTAAAACAATTGTTTTTGATTATTGATAGGCTCGTGTTTGACCACTATCTTCCCTGATGGTAAGCTATGACGGTGAAGCACGCTTGCCTAGAATTGTATTAGGAAAACCCCAATGATATAAAATGTATCTTTATCCTATTTAATCCTTATTTATTTATCAGGCTACAAAGTCCACACAGACAAACATACTACATCAAAAATACCTACTATACATTATTGAACTGATTGATAAGTTCCTAAGTAGATGTAAGTTGAGTCTACACGTTTACTGACATATGTATTCAGTATTCACTGACTTGACAGGTCCACTCAGATCTGTCGTGTGTGGTGATTGTTCTTTCTCACCATCTCAAACACTAATATGTATGGTCCTCCTAAGGTTCAGTTTTATTAACCGTATTTAACCTCAGATTAAACAAAAACAACACGGTGACCCCGGTTTAAACTAAGCCTTGCCTTATACATACAGAATTACACGCACACACGTACAACGAAACTACGCCTTAGCTTGTCAGTCGAGCTCTCAAATCAAATAAAAAGCTCAATAAAATTGTGCAATGTAATATTGCAACGTTACATCTGGACTTTTTATTTGATCTGAGTATTTAACTCAAGCAATGGTTAATTATAGTAACCAAAGGTTTCAAATTTCGGCAAAAGTGCTTTATCATCAATTTTTGGTCCAACAAATACGCTTTATGACATTTATTTTCTCAAAAGATTACTAATCACTTACAGAGAAAATACAATAATAAGTAAACAATATAACCGATTAGCGTTTGAAAATGGTCAAATTTATTTGATCATTTGTGAGGCTAACAATTGGTGAAAACACGCATTTTACTGAATTAAAAACTTTTGGTTAGCATATTTAACCATTGGTTAAGTTATCTAGAATCTTAGAAGTTTTCTAGACTGTGTGTAGAATGTTGCTGTGCCCGACAGGGTCCATAATTGTTTCTGTATCTTATATTTACCATCTGTATGTAAATTATGGATACAATAAATTGAATTTGAATTTGAACTGGGGATAAAAAACTGGGCCTAAGACTGTGGCCTCTCAATTGTTTTTAGTGTTAATTCTCTGTCTAGTCAGATAGGAATCCGAATCACCGACCTTATTTAGCTCTAAAAATTTATTCCTTAAAAAATTACAGAAATCTACCAAATTTATACTTATTATTTTAAAATTAGGTAGCCATAAACACATCGAGGTTTCATTTAGAAAATAAAGGTTCTAAAAAGGTAGGAGTAACCTACAGACAAGTCTTTACTGCTTCTTATCTATTGAATGATGTTATTAATTCACCGATTGCCGTGATAATATTCTGTATCTTTATCTAAAGTTATTGTAAAATGGTCAATTTCCGGAAAGTTTTATAGCTATCGATAAGATAATTTTTCGAAACTGCTAACTAAGTATAGTACCACCTATCCATACCTAATCTGTAAGCAAACAGAATTACTGAAATAAAAAATAAACACAACAAAAAAATACAACCGACTTCCAAATAAAAACACTACAAAGTGAAAAATAAATTCAATTTCGGAAGTCGGTGTTCCTGTTTTCGTTTCTTCGTTTTTTGACACCGACTTCCGAAATTGAATTTATTTTTCACTTTGTAGTGTTTTTATTTGGAAGTCGGTTGTATTTTTTTGTAAAAAGTTTTTTTTTATTTTTCACTTTTTAGTTGTGTTACATAATGGACCAGTTCTATAGGTTAGGTACCTATAATGCCCAAAGTGAAGCCAGAATTGATTATCGCAATAACATGAATCTTAAACAAAACCGGTGGAATGAGATTATACCAGGGTTAACTGTTCACACCTGCGTACTGCTTTAGAGCGTACTATGTGTGATGTTATGTTATGTTATGTAATGGTAAAAACAATAAACAGACATGCGATTGCAGCTATCCCGAGTGATTTGCCGTCATTTGTTGAAGAGTTCTGATGTATATCTCCAAAGTTCTTCATCAGATCTTGATGAAATTTAAATGGGACCACATGACAAGCACCAGCTTTCAAATAAAAAAAGAATCATCGAAATCGGTTCACACAGTAAAAAGTTCTGAGGTAACAAACATAAAAAAAAAAAAAAATACAGTCGAATTGAGAACCTCCTCTTTTTTGGAAAGTCGGTTAAAAAACAAGTAACCTACTTCTGAATCTGCTGATTTTTTTCTAAACAATTTAGTTACGAGATCTAAGACATATTTGAACATTATGAGGCCCAGATAGCCCAGTAACGTTATTTGTAAGGGAAATGATATGAGATATTCCAAATAGGTGATGGATGTAAAATTTGGTCCACACAATGTCCCCACTGGATTCGGCTGAGACACGGGCCTCTACTCTGTGAGAGGAAGTGGCACGTAATTCACCGAAGAGCCTTTACGAGGTGGTGGATCACATGTCTCATTGTTCTTCTTTTTAATGTTTTCCTTCACGGATTTGAGAGTAGTGCCGATAAAATAAGGACAAAGTAAAGTGCCTGCTTGGGTTCGAACTCTCAACCTACACCACGTAAGTGGAAGCCACTACCACTTGTGCAAACTGCACTCTGAGAGCAGGAATGATGTGAAACATTTAAAAAAAGAGAAGGTTATACATAAAAAAAAAACATTGTCACGAGAAAAAAAACGTGTGTCCAAAATTTATCTCAATCTAACACCGGAGAGTTGATCTTTAACTTTAGATTACACACACAGATACGAACACCTGTAGGGACAGGTGATGAGGTGACTCTTTTTCTATGTATTCAAGAAAGCCAACTAACGTTGTAAAGTGTCGTGACACACGGCAATTATTGGACTTCCCAATTAAGAGCCATAAAAATATACTGACACGGACAATACCTACGTTATCACATGATTCATTGATAAGACCAGACTAATTCAATATTAAACTGTTAAATGTAGTAATCGACAAATATAACTTTGTGTTTAATACGAAGATAATGATCGTTGACAGCGTGGCATAAATCCACTCGTCGTGGGACTTAGCCCACAGCTGGGCCGCTTTTTTTTTGGGTCAACAAGCAAATAAGCCACCTTTATATCTAAGTTCTGCCCGCAAAGACAACAAGTTCGTCTGCCGATCTCGCTGTCGGACATACAACATTCGTGCTGCCTGTTCTTCATCGCCACTCGGTCACTGCCTTACTCCAACTGTCATCACCGCGCCTTGCCATGTGTCTCCAGGCTACTACTGAAAAGTTCAAGATGGAAAACCCAATATATAAAAATATATATATATATAACCTTTTTTTTCCCAAAACAACAAACAACCTTGCACAATTTAACAAAGCTTCGTAGACAGGCACGTAATAAGGATGCAGTTCTTCCACAGGTTTACAGTTTGGCACTTAATAAGTTTGAAAGCTTGTACATTTTTAAACAGTTATTAGGTAGGCACTAAAAGGTTGAAAAACGGAACTGATTTATCATGTTCTCCGTACTAGTTTAAACTGTACTACGGTGGAACACCACTTTACCCGACGCAGGAATCGAACCCAGGACCTGATCAGTAGTAGCACTTGCAACCACTAGACCCCTAGGGTAATTCACAAGATTAATTTAACAGATATCTTATCTATTGGGTAGGGCTGTACCTACTTCCTTAACACCAAAAAGTACAGATAGCTAATATCTACGATATATTATATCTGTTCCAATTAAAAAATACACAACGCCTTATCGATTAAGTATCTATTAAATTGATAGCAATATTGGTTATTAGTTAGAAAATAACAATTTTCCAGCGATTATCCCTCTATAAATTTTTATTATCTTTTAATGCTAACTATTTGAAAATGTTTTTTTTTATTGAAACAAGGTAGAATGAAGTGTTATCGATAAATTGCTCCGGATTGAAGGATTAACGTTTTGAGAATTAGGTATTTTAGTTTTGCGATAAGTTAACATGGTGGTCTGTAATCATACTAATCGTCGAGTAGGTAGGTAGTCGCTCTGTACAAAAAATAAAAGACAACATAGTTACCTTATTATTATTTTTAGGTTAAAATTAGGTTAGACTTGAAGAAATTAATTAAAAAAAAAAAATGCAGATTCTAAATTCAAATTCTCTAAAGAAAATTTGAATTCAAACTTTGTTTAACCATTTCTTGGACAGCTCAGAGATTTTTATAATTAAAACCGCGGGACAACACCGTCTATAATATAGTTGCTAAAGAATCTCTTGAAAATATTCGTTCTTACATACTAACGCCATCTACTGGCGACATGTGAAATTTCTAAGACAATAATTTCTCTGAATTTCCTGAGACTTGCAGAACATCGGCACTGTGTTCAGTGTTAAACCATAATGGTTGCTTGGTGATATTGGACGTAGATAGGCACTTGTTATCAATTTCTACACTTGTAAACAAACATGCCGAGCCCGTGGTACTTAACTGATGATGGGGCAGCAGCATGTAAGTGGTGCAAACCGTGCAAGGTTCAACTCAGTCCAAACTTTTTCAGGAAACAGGTGTGATGTTTTTGATGTTCTTCTTCTTCAAGGCTTTTGACCTCAACTTCGTCAATAGGCTATTGTACAAAATGCTACACGTCAAGTCCTACCGGGTTAGACTGTATTGTAATAATACCTTTTATTTAATCTTAATTACGGGTTTGTTCTTCCTCAGTACCCCCGAGCTGCTGCAACCCCTGGTGGGGCCTAGGCGGCAGACGGAAAGGCGGCCAGGTGCGGTTCACTGCAGCCCAGACCGGGGCCCTCGAGAGACGGTTCAGTGCCAGCAAGTACCTCAGCCCTGATGAGAGACGAGCCCTGGCCAGCACACTGCGACTCAGTGACCGACAGGTAAGCAGAGCTGATGATTTTTAGAGTTCCGTACCTCAAAACGAGCTAATAAACTAAAACCCGACTACCGAAAACTCCTGTAGTAAAAAATTTGAAACAAATAAGTGTTCTTGGAGGATAGCCGTGATCGTCCACGGCTATCCTCTAACAACATTTATTGTATGTCACCTCCATTTGTTTACAAAACAATACATTATAACAGTCTATAGTAAGCAATATTTACGGCAAGTTGGCATACGACCTCGGCGGCACGGCAGGGGTCGGCGCGGCCCTGCTTAGAGGATTCTATAAGAATAATTGCTGTTTCATATTTTTTCGTGGCTAAATAATAACAGCCGCACTGGTCAATCGTCAAGGTTAAGCAACGCTTGACGAGGTCGGTCCGTGGATGGGTGACCATTTCAACATAGCGATTTTCCTGCGTGCCTCGGCAAGCACGTTAAGGCGTTGGTCCCGGCTCGTATTACCCAGTTACTGGGTTGTGGAGGGCATATGGCAGTCGCTCCATGTAAAGCCGGATTCAGCTGAGTACCAGACTCAGCTGAATCCGGTAAGACGCCCCCAACAACAATTGGGAAAAGGCTAGGCAGATGATGCTGTTTCATATTTTTCAGAGCGCGAATTCGATTTTTTATAATTAATATTTATATTTTTTAAATATCTACTCAAACTGACGAGTGTTTTACTAGAAAGGTAGATAATAATACAAAGTATAGTTTTGAAATATTTTATTCTGTTTTTCTTTATAAATATAACTACAACTCTTTAGCCTTGTGTCTCTAGTTGTAAATTTTTAATACATCAAAGTAGTGAAGTGAAATAAATTGTACGCCTTGCAAGGCGTACAATTAATTGTTAGTATTTCTGAAGTATGTTTATTTATCAGTATATGAGACCTACCTACCTTGCTGGTGTAGAAAAACTAAATAATTATTATATTTATAAGCTAGGTACATGCAAATCAAAACTAGGTACATTTAAAAAATATTATAAACGGTTATGTAATTTTTTATTAAGTTTACTATTTTGTTTATGCACAATAGGTGCATATGCAAAAAATAAAGATATAATTAGGTACTTAATCTTTTATTGTGTAAAAACACCAGAATAAAAGTATTAATGATCGAAGATTTTGATAGATTAACAATCGACAGACTCACAAAACCCTCTTTCATTCATGATTATATCTTGATTCCTCTGCAATCTTTGATTTAATCTATTTACATAAAATTCATGCCATGCTTGTCAGTTACTTCTTGCAGCTACCATAAACACTGCCAATAATAGAGGATTTAAATGCTGCAATAGAAGTAATGTTAAGAAATCTGGATTAATGTCAATTATATTCATACAATACTATACTTGGATAATAATGCGACGTCACTCAACAGAAATATCAAAGTGGCTTTATACAAGCGACGCCAGGTACTAACGCCTGTACGTGCGCTCGTGTTGAAACTGCAGCAAAGTGAAAATATTGTTATAATGTACAAGAAACAGTTTAAAATTGCAGGTATAACTATATCTAACAATAAGATGATGTAACTGGGTATAAACTTTATATCAATATAATAACTTACAAGCCAGGTAATGGTTATTATTGTAGGTAGACCCCAACCAAAGAGGCAGCTTTTAAGTATTTTCTTTGTATATGCACATTAAAAACTTTAACAAAGTCAACGTAAAACATATGACTGATAAGTAATAACCAGTGGTTCTTCACTGCATGTAAAAACAGATACACATGTAAAACTAACATATCTTTTAATTTAAGATCGTTAAAAATATATATAAAATAACGTAAGAAGTATGTTAAAATAATGTTTAGAAACAAGACGCACCATGATATCAGTCCGTAGGTCATCGAAGCTGTAGCAGTACAAACATAGAATAACCACTGATGACATCTATATTATAATACCAGAGCCTCGAAGAACCAGACATGGCGAATTTCACTGCACAGATTTGTTTCGTCCTCTTATAGTTTACTTAAAGATTTTTAAGACGTAAGCACTGCTTTGCTCTAAACAGGTATTGTTTCAGTAGATCTGAATAATACATGAAGTTTCACAACCAGAGAAAGCAAGATTAGTCGGCGTCGGTATCCCTGACGTACGTCACCAAGTCATATGCGTCGTTATCAGACGTGGCAAATTTCACTGCACTGATCTGAATAATTCACTTTTAGTTTCCATATACCCAGAAAAGGACTTGTGAATTGCTGGATGTAAGGCACTGTTATCCTCTTAAACAAGTATTGCTTCTGAAACAGTCGATCTAACAGTAGTAGTTTTAATAAATATCCTAACGCTACTAATGAATGATTATATTTATTTTACCACAATCAGCAATAATTTAATTAATTTAAAGTATTTAGTTTTTCATATCGCTTGAATTAATTAACAAAATACTAGATATAATATAACAATCAATTATTGGGATTTACTGGTTTAAAATTTAAAACTAATATGATATTATTAAATTTGTAATGTGCCAAACTTTTAGCTTATCGATTCGACCACAGATATGGAGACCAGCATATACAGACTTATTTTATTTGCAATAAGTAGGTAATCTAACTCGGTACCTATTCCGTATGCGTAGTTAACCTTTTAATGACATGGCACCGGCAAAAGTAGAGACAAAATGGAATAGAAAAGCACGAGGGGGTCATTACCTACTCCCAGAAGTGGAGCAGTATAGATTAAACAAGAAAATATAATAATACTAGTCTATTACTGTGTCACCGCTGAGCCTTAGGCCTCTTCTCGTAGGTATAGACAAAGCAGGAGTATCAATCACCACAACTACTCAAGAAGGGTTGTTGAAACTTTTTGCTCTTGTAGGTAAATGGTGTTTTTTTTGCAATACAGGGTGTAACGGACAGATGCGATTATATTTTAAAGACTAGCTTCTGCACATGTATATGAATAACTATCTCCAAGAAAGACATAGGTAATGCCCAAAAAAGTATTTGGATTTTCCATACAAAGTTGTCGTCACGTGACGTGCCCTACTGCTCATAGCCTTCTCCAATGGGCAAAACTGAAAAGATATTTTTTTATTACAAATATTACAACTGACTTCCAAATAAACACACTACAAAGTGAAAAAGAACTTCTTTTACGGAAATCGGTTGTATTTTTTGTAAAAAGTTTTTCATTTTTAGCTGTGGTAATAATAGGCAAGTTCCTTAGTAAAGTACCTATAATCACAGAATAATTAATCTGCCAGAATAGATTACCCGAATATTATGAAACTTGAACAAAACCGGTGAAATGAGAGTTTACCAAGGTGAACTATAGTCATGCGATTGCAGCGATCCAGAGAGATTTACCGTTATTTATTGAAGAGTTCTGTTGTATATCTCCGAAGTTCTTCATCAGATAAACGATGACTAAGCGTTTTGGAAATACTTTCATTATGCGTACAGCTAAGGAGTGGAATTCCCTGCCGGAGTCTGTGCTTCCCGATAGCTACAACATCGGGTCAAGAGTGAATAGGTTACCTAGTTCTAGTCAAGCATGCTACACCTTCGACCACTTCATCACTTACCATCAGCTGAGATAGTGGTCAAGCGCAATCCTATCTAAAATAAAAAAATAAAAAACTTTTTTACAAACAAAAAACTATCGACTTCCAGCTAAAAACACTACAAAGTGAAAAATTACTTTATTTTTCGAAGTCGGTGTCTTTGGTAGGTACGAGTACCAAGTTTTTTCGTTATGGACACCGACTTCGAAAAAGAAAGTTATTTTCACTAAAATGTTCTTCACTAAATTTAAATTGGACCAATTTGGGCACATACTCTTCCAAACAAAAAAGAATTTTGAAAATCGATCCACAATAGACGGAGAAATCGGTGAACATACACAAAAAAAAGAATATTTAATGTCGAACATAGAACCTCCTCCTTTTTGGAAAGTCTGTTAAAAAGACAACCATCTGTTAAAAATTAAAACCCTTCGGTAAGGCCAGGATATGATGCTTATCATTAGCAGCACCATGCAGGCCGTTTATCTAACTAATATAACGCTTGTATTCCCCGAAGGGTTCGGCAGAGTTATTGTTTATATGTTATATTTTGCCAGTTATATTATTAAATCCCAAATATTAGGGGACGAGCCAATGCCATCAACAAGGTACAAGACTGGGCTCTTACTGAGTTTTCTTTTTAAATAAATAAACGTTGCAATTTCTCCTATATCGTAGGCGCGTTTTTACAAACATATAATATAAGCTCACATACACAAACGGCCAGATCAGGAACAACTATAAGTAAATAAATAGTAAGGGCCGACTTCTGAATAGAGTAGGTATTTGAGGTTAAAAACGTGTCAAACGTTAATTTAGTGCCAAATTTTGACAGGTTTTCAGGCTAAAGTATATTTTGACAAATACTGAACTCATTCATAATCATATAGGGCGGGCATCGCGCACGGTAGGCGCGCGGTTCGCTCAACCACGTCGTCACGTTAAATACCAGATAAAAATACCCAATAAAACTATCCTCGATCCGGGAATCGAACCCAAGATCTCAAGCTTAGCAGTAGCACTTTCAACTACTAGACCAAAGAGACAGGCTAAAAGAGATTAAAATGACAATTTGTCATACAATGTTGTCAATTTAACCTCTTGTTAGCAACTAACTCTGAGTTAAGTTTTTCGTGCAAGTGGGGCTTGCTTTTTAACTCGAAATTATTTATGCTGCCACGTACTTACCCATTTGTCAAAACAATTACATACCCAATCTAAGGCGCATCCAAAATCTGATGCAATTCGATAGGTTTTGATTGATTCGTTGATAACACTGGTACTAATCCGGTGTTATTATGTGGGTTTACAACTTAATACAAAATCTTGTAAACAACATACAGTAGTCACAGCGGATCTTTGTATCTCTGAAGTTGGCTGCAAGACCCTGCGCGTGTTGCTATTTTTGTGTCACTGTTGAAGTAGAAGATAGCATTGTATATCTGCCTCTTTCACTCGGCTACGTTTGTCGCTTCGTCCTATCTCGCTTACTCTATGCAGTATATTCGATGACAAACAGTTTCTTGCGCATTAGTTCGCAGAGCCAACTTCAGAGACACAACAATCCACTGTGACTACTGTACATGCCTAGAATGCCGTAGGATGTGGATAGGCAGACGTGTAGTAGGTACCTGTAGGTACCTACAGTTGAACGAAAATCCACATAAACTATGGATTAAACCTAAGACTATTATGCCAAGTATTCGTAACACACGCCTATAACTTTATTATGGCACATGATATGCAAGCTACTTGTACTTTGTTGCAAATTATAGGGGTTATATTTTGTAGAGATTTGTGCGCCGTTAACGGCAAAACATAGCAATATCTGCTGGTGCAGCCTAATTGCGTAAGTGAATTCGTTTTGACGCCATCATTCGACCAATCACATGCGAGATGAAAAAGGCGATGTGGATTTCCTTCGAAGTGTTTTTTTCTTAAAATAGGTACGTTGTTCTAGGAATTTCTGCCTGTGTCGTGGGTGCGTTTTAAAACATTTAAACTCACATACACCCAGATCCGGCACAATTATCTGTAGGCCATAAAAATATTTGTTCCGTGCGGGAATCGAACCCGCGACACGCAGCGATTGGTCGATTGATGGCGAACAAACTCTTTGCCTTGCCGAATTCACTTACGCAATGTACTCGACGAGTTACTAATTTGCCCAGCTATAAACCAGCCTGCAATTGATTCGGGTACCTATATCACATTAATTAAAATTCCTTCTCCATCCTCAGGTCAAAACCTGGTTTCAAAATCGTCGCGCCAAGTGGAGGCGTACAACCCCGGACTCAGCTGACGCCGGAAGCCCGCCTACTGCTGATGAAGGATCTGATGATGAAGTCCACATAGCTGACGATGAATGACGAGCACACATCACTGGCTAAATTGAATAAACGATTGAGACTGCCTGCATTTTCGTTGTTTGATTTTAAAATGTTTTATGTGGAGTTGTAGAAAGTGGAACGATGGACCAAAATATTAAGGTTATAAAACTCAAAGGTGACATTTTTACTTCTGCAAGACCAAGTACTTTTAGGGTTCTGTTAGAAGCCAAATGGCAAAAACGGAATACTAATAAGTTGTACCTTGGAATAGGCCAAGTCACCAGATTATAAATATAGATCATCACATCAGCCTTGTAATGTTCCCACAGCTGGGACACAGGCCTCCTTTCTGTGAGAGGGAATGGGCTAAATCCAACAAAGCAGACCAAGTGCGGGTTCATGAATGTCACATGTCTTCAAATTTATAGTTCTCTAGGACACGCCGGGTCCTAAACGATGTTTTGCTTCACCGTTTTTAGAGCAGTGGTGATGAAATAATTTACACAAAGTAAAGCGTCTGCCCCCTGTATCTGTATGTGTGTGTCCGTCTCACAGAGAGGCAGCCTGTGTCCCAGCAGTGGGATCATTAAAAAGGCTGATAATGATGATGACGACAGCGTCTGCCTGGGTTCGAACCACGACCTACGACACGTACCTAGGTAGAGACCGATACCATTGGACGACCACTGCTCTAAATATTTATATAAATATAGATATTTTTATCAAAAGCTCATTAAGCGATGACGGTACCTAATTTGTCACGGGCTATCAGGAGCTTAGGCTCTTTTTTAGAAGATAATACGAATAATACATAAGCCGCTCCCTTAAATCCATGTTAAAAACACGTGATAGGACATCGAAACTTAGATTATTATCGACAATCTTTGATCGATTGGTAAGTAATCCATATACCAATACAAAACATCTTCAAATTCTTTTTAATTAGGGTATTATATACTGATAACTAATCCAGAGATCGTTACGTACAATAACAAACTTAGGATGGGGCATGTGACGACTAGACGCAAGCATTTCCGATTGTGAACTAAGGCTTACCAGACTGATAAAATGGATTAACGAGTTTGTTGTTGAGTTTTGGGACTTGATTGCCAGAAATAAGTAATAGTAGATAAACTTCGTATTATATTCTACGCGATTACAAAGCACGGACTAGATCCCGACCGATCAAGTTACCGAAATAGCCAGAAGAATTGCCCAACTTAAGTGGCAGTGGGCAGTGCACATTGCTCGTAGAACGGATGGCCAATGGGGGCAGAAAAATTCTTTAGTGGCGACCGCGAACCGGATGAAGTTGAAAGAGGCCTATGTCCAGCAGTGGATGTATTTCGGCTGATATGATGATGATTACAAAGCAAAACATGACGCCTTTTTGCCCTGAAGGATTAAGACGAATGAAAAGGTTACTTAAGGGTAAGGTTTAGGCAAGCGTGCTTCCCCGTCGAAATCACTACTAATGTGGTATTTATTAATGAATTACAGACATCTAGCCATCAGCATCAGACATTTTATTGTTCTAACTAACCAGTTTTTTTTTCTTTTTTTTTATCATCTATAGGCTTTTGCTTGACCACTATCTCACGTGATGGTAAGCGATGATGTGGTCGACGGTGAAGCACGCTTCACCGTCAACCACAAATCACCTTCACCGTCAAATTCTAATTTCATCTTCAGCAAACTATGCTCATAGCGCCATCTGTTGACAATTCATCATCAACGAAACCTAAATATTTTAAACCATACGGGAAACTTATTTCTTATTTTATTATAATAATTATTATAAACGTGAAAGTTTAGATAGACGTGTGTGTGGATGTATGTTTGTCACTCAAACACGCTAAAACGGCTGAACGGATCTGGATGAAAAACAGATGTAGATTATAGCCTGGAATACACACACATAGGCATACACACATACTTACATACTTAGACTATTATTCATCCCGGTATAATGGTGCGGGCACATCGGCTGTTAAAAATGTTTACAAACATTTTCTAACACTGATACATTTATTACCAAATATAAGCCGAAAATTTTACTAATGTACTTACTAGCTGACCCGGCAAACTTTGTTTTGCCATAAAAAACCAAACATTCATCTACCCTACCTATCCTACCCTACCTACTTACCCTACCTACCCTACTCTACCTACCCTACCCTACCTAGCTACCCTACCTACCTTACCTACCCTACTATCCTATGTCCGTCTCCTGGTTCTAAGCTACCTCCCCACCAATTTTCAGCCCAATCAATTCAGCCGTTCTTGAGTTATAAATAGAGTAACTAACACGTGTAAGCTATCCTATCTTTCAAGTTGGATCAAACTGCACACGGTGTGCAAATTTAATTTAAAATCGAGGAGTCCATCGCGGACAAACAACGTGACACGTGATTTTACATATATGTCGCAGGGATATGATGAAAACAGGGAATTGATCAAATCTCTAAGCGATTTGATCAAATCACGGAGGATGTTAAAATAATAACACGTTTTTATCATTTCCCTAAACAAATCTGGTGATTTGACAAATCCCAATAAAGAAATCTAGTGATTTGAACAAATCTCAAAATTGGTTCAGTGAAATGACAAAAATAACTTTTCTGTAGTAATTTAAAGGTTTATTTTGTACTTTGCTTTCCGAGGTAATCGGCTGCGTTATGTTATATGGTCAAAGAATCAGTCCAAGAGCGAGCGAAGCGAGCTCGGGAACTTAGGGCACCCCGACACGGACAGGTTAGGTTCGAACGAGATGACGGGAGCTGAAGTGAGCGAGCAAAGCGAGCGAACGCAGCTCCCGTCATCTCGTTCGTGTTAGGTTACTTTTGACCCTGCAGACAGAAATAGGAGCCCCGCGCAGCGGGGCTACGTCGACTTTGTTACATGTTTTATTATCTTTTCACTGAATCAATTTAGGGGTTTGTTCAAATCACTAGATTTTTATTGGGATTTGTCAAATCACCAGATTTGTTTAGGGAAATGATAAAAACGTGTTATTATTTTAACATCCTCCGTGATTTGATCAAATCGCTTAGAGATTTGATCAATTCCCTGTTTTCATCATATCACGACATATATATTAAGATGTAAACATTATTAAACAGCGGTGTGGGAGCACCATTATGTTCCCTTAAATGAAAACACTTTTCATGCGGGCGAAGCCACTGGCAGAAGCTAGTACTGTGTATGCAAAAGGCAACTTTTCCATGCCTCGGAAAGCAAGCTATTGGTCTCGGCTCGGTTACCATTTGTAAATCTGTGACAGTCGATACGTCAGGCAATCTGACGTCTTGCCAAGGATTATCGCGTAACACATATAAATTAGTCTGTGGTTGTTGTGGACAATGATATTAGAATAACACTAGCTGTGCCCGTGGCTTCGCTCCCGTCAACTGCCTACCCTACTTACCTACCCTACCTAAAATGCTGGAAATGGGTTCTGTAGGTTATCCTTTAACACCCAGGCTATTTTTTATTATAATATTTTCAATGTACAAAAACGACTTTTCTACAGATTTATTATAAGTATTGATTGGTTGTGGACGTCAGATGCTGCAAACTGACCACAATATAGTTGGAAAAAAGGGCTAGTCAGAATATCAGCCGTATCATCATCGTACGGAGCCCCAAGCTACACAAGGCCCCCGACGAGTGGAATTAGAATTTATCCACAGTCTCAAATTCGGTTCGATTGTTTTAAATTTTATTAAATAAACTTTATTTGCTATGATGACTGCTTAATCTATCCAACGCCTTCATTCCTCCAATTAGGAAAATTTATTATACTGAAGCATGAATACCTTGCCAACAGGATTCTCTAATTTTGAAGTTCGTTTCACTCTTACTTCTGCCCCGTCCCTCAAAACCGTTTAAGTTATCCAAGTAAAGAATTCAATCTCTTATTTTATTTATTTTGTAAGAAACATGCTCAGAGAAACATGATTGTTTTTGGTCATTTCTGCATTCCGGCTGAAAAGGCATATTATTTTGAAACAGGGCACAATAGGACTATCTACGCCACTGATTAGATCTAAACAATGTATAATCTTGAACCCGCTCGAATTGATATAATCCTTATAATCTCCTAATTTTATTATTATGAATGAGTTTTGTTAGGAATTTACTCTTACGACAGATTATACTATCGATCTTCGTAATCTGCATGTGTTTATTTAAAATAAATACTATTTCGATTTTTATTATCGTTCCTCGATATTAGATTTTCTTATAATCATCATATATCAATGATAGTGCTTGTCGTTACCAACCCGCATGGAAAGTTATTCAACGGGTAAGATACGCAGGTAAGCTGCGTAAGTTTGTAGATTGTACGAATACTATACAAGTAAAATTTCAAAATTTAAAAAACCCCCCACACATTATCTTGCGAAAACACCCCGATTCAAACAGTAAAACGCCCATAACTTTTGAACGGCTGAACTAATTTTATTCAAACATAGCTAAGAACACTCTCGACAAAATCACCATTCAAACAAAAAAAAAACTAAATCAAAATCGGTTCATCCGTTTAGGAGCTATGATGCCACAGACAGACACACAGATACACAGCAACACACGCACGTCAAACTTATAACACCCCTTTTTTTCCGGCGGGGGTTAATAAACAAAGAGATTGGCAATCGTGGAAACTGGCTAAGTAGTTATTACATAGGATAAACGTGGAGCAATAGAAACTTGTACTTAATAATTATGTAGGTACCTACTGAATTTGAGATATACTGGGTGTTTTTTTTATATCCCTTATCTCTAGGGTATGTATGAGGCCATAATCAATGAATCAACTGGCTTATGAATTATTTTTGAAGTATCATATTTTTTTTATCATTCAAAATGTTGGCCGCAACGCAAACGCAATTTTTTTAATTAATTAATTTAGATTTATGATATCTTCGAAACTATGCATTTTTGGTCCACATAGAATATTTTGTACTATTTTTACTTATAGAAATCTAGGGGAGTTATGGGATATAAAAAGCACATTGTATCTTGCCACTATGTACCTACCTATATTTTTTATTATTAATTGGCTCGTATTTTGACCACTATCTCACAGAAGTATCTTCATTCTTGACTCTAAGACTCCCAGGCTGTAGCTATCAGGAAAGTATTGCCTGAAAAGTGATTGAGAGTCATCACTTCCATAATCTGTGGCATTTTGTGCAGATGCTAATCAGTTAGGAAGCGTACTACTTAAATGATCAAATTATACCTTAAAAACGGACTTACGATTTAAATAGAAACACATTAACTTTACAAAAATGTTTTATTATTAAAAAAAACAAATAGACCAAGGGAAAACTTTGAAAACAAACAAACACTTAAATCTATTATAAACTGAACTGAAACGTAATAATATGTTTTATTTACATCCTTACACCTTATACATTGTGTTTGGTACTTAGGCCAGTTGTCTGAACTTCGCGTCTAAAAAGAAGACTTCCACTCATCTGATAGCTTCGTAAACAAAGTAAATAAGTCTCATACAAGCGATTTATATGAGACTGATGCAGTGTATTCCTGTGCAATGGAAACCTAAACAGCACAAGAAAACATTAAGGCGACAATACACATGTCTCATGTAACATGCACGTACCATGCAGTTTGTATGTAATTTTTTTTTATCCTCTATAGGTTTGCGCTTGACCACTATCTCACCTGATGGTACGCGATGATGTGGTCGACGGTGAAGCACGGCCATTGTGCCATAATGGGGGCTACCGCGTTTGAATTAGCCGCTAGGGGCGCTGGTGTAGAGTGAGGTCTTCAAAATGTCAAATTCATAGTTTTTTTAGCTTTTAGCGCGAGTTTTTTTACTAATTTTTGTTGTGAATGTTTTCCAAATATGGCAGATTGATATAGATACGGGGTTTAACCAACCACTGCCTTAATAAAGCTTTGTTTCAGAAAAATAACCTTCTTTTTTTAGAAAAGCTACTGCGCAAAACTGCGGCATACTCAATATTATATTTAATCGCACTTCTAAGGAATTAGAAAAGATTTTAATTCAAACTTTGCTTCCGTGCGCTTTATGACAATGTTTAACAACTATATTTAAGGACCTTATTCGCCAGTGGCGCCAACTGGTGGCCAAAAAAACGGTAACCCTCTGATTGGCAACTGTCACAATGTCATGCAAGTTGCTTGCACACTTTTATACTAGTTACTGTGTGTATTGTCGCCTTGACTACATACCATCACACCAATTCCCCGAAGGAGTAAACAGTGTACCTTAGTACTCCCAGCCATCTTATGGCATTTTCTGAATGTTTTTCCACCGTCACAAGTTTGAAACAGTTTCTACGCCAATGTAGTATGACAGTGTGTGACGCAATAAAAGTACTTTTTAAACGCAAAGTTTAAGACTAGATACAATTTAGAATATAGCTATTAATTTGTAACATTCGCGTAAACATTTTATTTCAAAAACTCAATATATCGTGGCACATCATTCCATTTTACGTCCGTGCGTTAAGTTACAAAGAATATCATACAAGTTACAAATAAATTAAAGACTGAGTCACACTTAAGCTTACTTTCATTAAAACTATTTAAAATTCAACTATTCAGTCAAATTTTTGCACTACACTCCCTAAATTGCTTTTTTGTCTGCCATTTTAATAGAAAAGCCGCCCTTTTTTGAACTCCAAAGGTTTTTTTGTTAATTTTACATTCTCTATGGTACTATAGCTTTTGCGTTTTAGCATGGCAATGGCGGTCATTGACCCCTTAAGTTAAAAATGAGCTCTTTCGTTCGTTTGCTCTGTAGTTTGCCGAATGACTTATGTCATTAATTCCCAGAATGTGATCTTTATGAGAGACACTACCAGATAGTGTAACAGTGTGTTTTTTATAAATAAAATAAAATAAAGTTCAATAATTGAATGATGCAATTTTAGTTTTCATCAAAAACCGGTCCGAGACTCATTTGATTGTTTTTCGCTAAGCCTCATAGTTTCGGATTTGGGTGGATGACCGCTTGAAAAACTCACCAGTATAATACATTGTTCGTATTCCAACGAACATATAATTCGAAATTACCAACCAACGCTATTGCCACATTAAAACGAAACATTTACATAACATCAATGTAAGTACTTATGTACAATGTTACATAGATTAAAAAATATATTTCAACTGGATCAAACGTAATTTTAATATTGTAATTATTTAATGTAGCGAATTACATAAACATCATGCTTGCATTTCGCGAAGGTGTAGGCAGTGGTGCACCAAAAGTACACCCCACATTCCGTCAGTTATGTTTAAGTACAATAACCCAGGAATTGAACCCAGGACCTCATAGGCAACAGTAGTGCTTGTAACCACTAGACAAAGCAATGTATTGCATTAATATATTAAAATTACGCGTAACCCAGTCATATTTTTACATTAATAAAATGTCATTTGCGCTTCAAAACTATAGTAACTATTAAAAATACTAACAGGTATCTAAAATAGACATTGACTTATATTTTCTTTTATTAACTACTTTATACATTGATTTTACTATAATACAAAGAAATATATCTCGGTTGAAACTACTGCCTTATTTGTTCAGATTCACTAGGGTCAAAGGATACTCCAAACAGAATTGAATCGATTGCACAAAAAAATGCATAGCATTTCGACCCTCAACTCCACTGTGTAAAGCATACGTTTCTATCAAGAAAAAAAAAACGACCGCATTTCAAAATTCGAAGGCGTGCGTCTTTTTTATTGTGATATGAATTTGTGCCTTGTTTTGTAGATATAGGGGTCAATATGCTATGTACATTCTTAGAAATTCGCTTCGACGTTTTGTCGATATGATTTAACACTTAACAGGGTAACAGGTAGATGTGCAATGGATAGCAAAAATGTATTTAAGATCAGAGAAATTAATTTATCAATAACTTTTGACAACAATTTTCACAATAAACTAAGTCTTCCCGATATTCAAACTTAAGGTGATAAAAAATTAATGTCTCAGATTGTACATTTTCTGTCAATGTGTATGTATTTTGGATTTACATAATTCTTTGTGCAGACCGATATAATTATATCGAAGGATATCTATTGATTGTTAATATTATACATAAAGTATTTACAGAGTTCATTCGGCTATCAAAGAAAACAATAGGCTATTGTTTTTTTAAATATTCCATTTTGTTTTTCCTCCATGTTTGGAAAAAATACTTTGTTCAAGTACATATTGAGTCGATTTTTGGATGCAATAAAAAATGTTTTTATGGAAATTATTACGTTATACGGATGGCCAAGAAAACTGAGATTGTAAGTATGGTAAATGGCCAAAATTTACTATATTTTTGTACAGAATATACCCAATAACTATGATTTATAAATTATGCAACAACAATGTTTAAAATTATGCCAGTTGTCATGTCATTCCCTTGTTATTTAGAATCATTCTAAATGTCAGTTCAAGAATACAACTATTCTGATCTTACCTCATAAACCTATTTCCATAGTACATTCACTCTGGCAGTGCTCTGTTCAAAGGAAAATGGACTGAAAGTGTATGGGGTGTTAGTCGGATTTCCTTAGCGAGCCCCTAGCACGCCATGCTTTTAGGAGGTTGTACGAGAAGTATAGCTGGAAAAAGTGTATTTGTGATGCGAGGAGCACGAACGCGTACCACAGGAGGCCGTATGGGTAACCCTGGAAATTAAATGCACGAAATTAATTTATTGTCTACTAACGGATGCGGCAGTACAGGGATAAAAAGTAGCCTATGTCACCCGGGGATAGTGTGGCTTCCCAACGGTGAAAGATTTTTTTAAATCGGCCCAGTAGTTAGGTAAAATACATACTTTCTCTTTCATACATAAATATTAAATATACTGTGCACATTTTCACATGCTTAGTTTTGGAAAAATAACCTTTATAATTTTCACAATAGTATTATAGTTTAATTCAGGACCTCATATTATTTTTTTAAGTAGACAAAACTATTGATTTTTTTAAGAAAAGAAACAACTTACATTCCTTGGTTAATTTGTAGACAATATCTAATAATGTATGCCTCTCATGGAGAGAAGGCCTGTGTCCCAGCAGTGGGAAGTTAGAGACATCAAAGGCTGATTATGCTACCTATGCTATTTGATTTCGTGTTCGTTAAGGTTTGATAAACAAACATCAAATAATTATAAACATAAAACTAACAGTTTTAGAATTCTATTTGGACCTGTCCTCTGGCTTTTTTTTATTTTTGGGTCAATCCCACCGCACTATTCCCAAAACACTGCAACTCCTGAAAGCCAGAAACAACAGTTGCGACCACCAGAAAAGCGCCGAGGCAATGAAGCTCGACGATTTCCCGGAGAATGAATTTAACAGTCTTGGATCCCGCAACGAAATTAATCAGAAAAGAATAACGGAGGAGTAGCAAAAAAATACATATTTCCACTTCCCTCCATATCAAAAAGGGGACAGAACAAACAAGGCCAATAGGCACAAAGGGTCGTTTACAACTAGGATAAGCCCAGTTGTCTAGCACAACAGATAAAAATTAGCATTAATATTAATTGGTCCTAACTCCTAACATTGTGAGCTGCTATATTTGTTTCCAATAATAGGTCTGGCTTGCTAGCACAAAATGAAATCTCTTCTTTTTTATGCCAGTAAGGTGATAACACTGGCAACCATAGAGACCTACTTTAAGGTACAGTCACCATTACCTAATTTTAAGTGTATAGTAATGGTAAAGATATCTAACAGTAATGTAACTCGGCCCTGTCCTTGAAATAAGTGCCAACAAGCTCGCGTCACCTAAACACGCGTTAGGGCTGCCCGCCTCTACCTACTTGAGTTTCTTTCTAGTTTTGTGATTGTAAATAACTCAGATTCTTTTCTCTAATATGAGCTAAATATTATATTTTTTTATTATACTTATTTTAAATCTTACTACGTAGGTATAGTTCTCGCCAAACTTCTAGGCCGCCCTGAAGTTGGCTTTCCGATGCGCAAGGCACGAAACGGTGATGTTTGTATGAGATTTATTATTGCGCAGCCATTGTAGTCAACTTTAGGGCGGCCAAGAAGTTTGGCGAAAACTAAACTTACCATTTATTACTCTCATTGGCAATCATTTCATAATTGTATTAATTCATCTAATTCAATTATATATGTAAGTATCTAAGTACATACGTAAACGTAAGTATATAGTAGTAAGGTATAAGGTAAAGTATATAGTAGGAAGTTGCCTAGCCTAGGCAACTTCCTACTATTTATTTTTAACGCGAGCGTAGGTAGGTCACTCATGTGTCACTTTATCACCCTATCCACTTATTTATTTATTAATCCAGGTATTTTTCTCCGTTGTAAAATCGAAATACCTACCTATTAAAAAAAGAAACAAATTACGTACTAGTAAGTTAGGTATACCTATATTTTATTTTTATAGTCTTGCCTTTCGGAGGTGCCAGGTAATTTAAATTTCTTCAATTCAATTCTCTGGTTGCATTATTCAAGCAACCAAAAACAGCACAGTATAGTCTATAATTGCTCTCTGACATATTAAGTAAGGAGTTACTTGTACTTATTTTAATCAAATATTCACAAATCGCACGCTTACTGCTTACAAAACCATCACACCGTTCGTGAGTGTTTGCGACTGTAGTTTATCGAGTGTTGGCTGAACTCGAGACGGGTAGGTATGACTCGCGTTTTGACCGTTTGTATGAAGATAGAATACTGTTAGATATCTTTACCGTGGTATAGTGGACACTACCGTCCATAAACATTTGCATTATTAGAAGGGCATTGCAGGTGCTTTTCCAACTTAGAGACTAAGCTGAATTGAGAAATATTTCAGTAAATACTCCATCAAAGTCACCCAACAAACCACACCACACAGCAATGCTTAGAGCATGTTAAGAGAAGGCTCCTCATTCAGAGGTCTATGGTCAGCAGCAAACAAAAGTGGAGCTCCAGAAGAAGCCATCCCAGACAGCGGGGGCTTGAAGCAATAGTTATAGCAAAACACAACAATATTATAGCATATCAACTGTTCCTAGCTCCCCTCGCTTTTTAACGATATGTTTCTGTGGCGTCCTAGGATGACCGCTTTCAGCGATCATCGTTCGAATACGTGATCTTCGTGTTCAAACCCCAATGCGTCGTCGCGCCTACAGAGGGCGCCTTTCAGTTTTCGGTCCGACGACAATCATATATTCGCGAGACGATCGCTTTCTATTACGACGAAGCCTTTCACCACATCAGACTACAAAATCTTAAGTTATGTCACCACTTTAAGAGATATACATAAAATAGTGGTGGTGTCTCCGGCTAAAATAACCTTACCTAATTTTTTGAAGATATAACTGAGTTGTCTAGAGCACAGAAAACAAAATATTACTGTATAAAGGCTGAATATTAAATGTTATAAAATTATTCACGCATTTTTTTGCAGAAGCCACTCTTATCAATTTTATGTTTTGTAAAGATACACAAATAAAGTATTTAATAATTGTAATAGTTTTTTTTAGTATTCTTTATTCCAGATTTTTTAATCCCGAAACACAGGGCCATATGTGAAAAAGGGATATTGCTATTTGTCCTGTATTGCTCTATCTCTCTCACACTGGTAAATAGTATAGCATGGCACCTGGTATTAAAAAGCAGTACAAAAAGCCTTCACCACTCCAAACCAAACCCGAATGAGAAATGTCTTTGTAACTTACACCCACCTGCCACAGCTCGATATCCACCTCGCTGCTATCATCCTCATCCTCATCCATCGTCAGGTACCTCCAGACGTCCCCGCAGTAGTACAGGATGCAGTACAGCAAGGGTCCGAAGCCCAGTGCTGTGATCCCGTACATGTACCGTCTGAGCTGACGGATGTTGTTCCGCTTGATGGCTGAGAGACCGAGGAAGGATAGCAGGAGGGAGAGGCACCAGATGTACTCCCACCAGAGTGGCTGGAATTATAGAGATTACTTATTTAGATCAGTAAAGGGGAAATTTACAAGTCCGTGATTAGACCTGTCGTACTGTTTCTGATCAGAATGTTGGGCTGTGAAAAAGATGGATGAAAAGAGATTGCATGTAGCTGAGATGAGAATGTTGAGATAGATGTGCGGAGTGACGAGAATGGATAAAGTGAGAAATAAGTATATTAGAGGAAGTTTGAAAGTGGCGCCAGTGACAGAAAAGTTGAAAAGAAACCGTTTGTCCTGGTATGGTCATGTGATGAGGAGGGATGAAACGCATGTTACTAAAAGAGAACGAATATGAATATTAATGTGGATGGATAGAGAGGGAGGGGACGGCCAAAGAAAAGATGGATGGACTGTGTGAGGAGTGATATGAAAGAAAAGGGAGTCAGTGATGGCGTGACAGGAGACAGGACGGTATGGAAGAAGAAAACGTGTCTCGCCGACCCCGAGTAACATGGGACAAGGGCAGGAAGATGATGAGTTGTTTAAATCAGTTTTCAGGGTCTTTATTTAAGTCAAGAGGTTATAGTTTACTTCTAAGCAAGCATGCCTCATCGTCAAACACATCTCTCTTACGATGGTAAACTTGACGGACTTATCATAAAAAACATATTTTTATTAATTATTGATTTATAATTAATAAAAATATGTTTTTATGATAAGTCCTGCCAATTGTAATTGCCAAACTTAAGTGGCAGTGGGCAGGGCACATTGCTCGCTGAACGGATGGCCGATGGGGCCGAAAAGTTCTGGAATGGCGACCGCGAACTGGAAGACGATACGTTGGAAGGCCTCCCACTAGGTGGACCGATGACCTGGTTAAGGTTGCGGGAAGGCGCTGGATGCGAGACGCACGGGATCGGTCAATGTGGCGACGCCTGGGGGAGGCCTATGTCCAGCAGTGGACGTCTTTCGGCTGAAATGATGATGATGATGATAAGTCCTGGAATATTTTGTTCCTATGGCCTATTCCTTAGTGCTCGTTTCAGAGTTTCAGGAGACGCGGAACGTCGCGCGTCGCGTTTTGCGGTACAGACCGCACTAAATTCAAACATATGGCGTTGTATGAGAGTATAATTTACGGTGGAGCGATGGCGTTTACGTAGAAGCACTGCGAGACGCCACAGTACACGCGACGCGCGACTTCCCGCGTCTTCGTAAACGAGGCCTTAAGATTGTGAATTCTTTTTGAATTAATGAATTGTGAAAATTTGCACATCACTATCGCAATCGGTGATAGTGAGGCTTTTATCAGTGAAAAAATTTTTGTAATCGAAACCATTCTTCGAGAGATTACATCTTACAAACAAAGTATATCACCTCTTTTTTTAAATCTGAGAATTTGGACAGCACTTATAGTTAGCCAAATTCAAGATGAGAAACAACCCTACAAGTTGAGCCTATGTATTTTTATTACAAAACTGTACCATTCTAAAACTGAACTTGACAATATACAAATAAACGGCTATTATTATCATTATTTCGTATTCTAAGTTCCATAATTGTTCCTAAGAAAACATGGAGGGACGGAGGGTGATGTGATCTGAAATAAATTATATTTTATTTTGATATTTTATCTTTTATTCATGTCTTTACTTATTATCTACATTTCAAAATATATAAAAAAATAGAGGCCCACCGGCAACGGGAACAGGGTCTAAGCTGCCAGCGGTCAGGGCTCCAGAGAGAGAAACCTCCGAACAATACGAGCCGTGTCCAGAAGTACTGCTTTCTAAATCAAGCCCTTGATCCAGCAGCCTCACGAGAGCCTAAGGTGTTGGTCGAGGCTCGTGGCTATTAAGGCATTGGCTGACACGACTATCGGTACAATGATCGCTGCTGTGTGATCCCACATGTCGACAACCTCGCGAGCCAAGTTACTTGATTTGCTTATCTTTCTCGGCTTTCACGAGGTTCCCGTCAGGTGGGACGGCAATGTCAACTTTAATTGCATGCCGCTTGATTCGGTCCACCACCACAATATCAGGCTAATTGGCTACAATGGTCAGTGATGGTGGACCAATCCCAGTACAATCTGATATTGCTATTTTCGAGAACTGGGTCGGGTACATACCTGTAGTACGATACCTCCGATGCCACAATAGTGTATTTCAGAGCAAGTTGCTGATGGATAATCCTGGCTACATGGTTGTGCCTATGCAATTTTTCGTTAGCTAGCCGAGAACAACCAGAGATAATGTGGCGGATCGATTCACCCGGGCGGTGACATGCTCGACAGATGTCAACCATGCCGTCCTTCACAATAAATCTCCGGTATTTATTCGTCATGATAACTTCGTCCATAATAGCACAGACAAACCTTCGGTTTCCCCAAAGAGGTCACCGAAACGCAGCCAGGCTATGGATGCTGCTTAGTCTACATCGGACCCATGAAGGACCCGGAAAAAGCGTCCGTGAAGCTCCTTACTCTGACATTCCTGCCTGTGTTCGTTAGTGTCAAGCACTACAGGCATGCGCCAGTTCTCATTCGCCATCTCGATGCAGACCTAAGTCGGTGTGTAGAAAATATTCCCAGAGATTGCATATCTCGCAGTTGTGTTTGGTGATATTTTATTATTATTAGTTAAACAGAAATGAGGATATTACCTGTGGAATCTGCAGTTCTTCAATCTCCAGTATAAATATATCAAGCTTGTCAAGGATGTCTGCGGAGAGCTTGGCCAGCATCACCAGGAACATCACATGATGGAAGAACACACAGTACTTCAGACGAGACTTGTTTAGAGCACTGCAATGGAGAATGATTATGATGAGTTTTATGTTATTAACTGTGCTGGCTGGGAGAGGCCTATGTCCAGCAGTATGCACCTGTTTTCCCTGAAGGGCTATACATAGGTGTACAGATTCATCATCAGCCTTTTAATGTTCCCTCTCTGTGAGAGGGAATGGGCCGTAATCCACTAAGCAGGACCTGTGCCGGTTGGTGGATGCCACATATCTTCGAATTTTTTGTTCTAAGACATGCCAGTTCGCTGTGCCGGACACCCCAGATTGCTACTGGGATATTCTCAAAAGAAATATCCAATAACAGTTTGTCCAACCAGTAGAATAAATCCAGGATCTCATGCTCAGCAGTAGCCCTTAAGACAACTAAACAAATGATAATAATACAATCAGTTATGTGCTACCTGCTAACAACATATTATAATACTCACAAGGGATCTTTGTGGCTCTGAATTGGCTGCAAGAGGCTGCGCACTAGCTATTTTTGTGTCAATATTGAAAGTGAAAATAGCATTGTATAACTGTCTCTTTCACTCGCATACGTTTGTCGCATCACCCTATCTCGTTTACTCTATGCAGTTAATCTGTTTCGTGCGCAAAAGTTGACAGAACCAACTTCAGAGCCACAAAGATCCGTTGTGAGTATTATATCAATATTGAAATGAAGTTGAAAAAAACCTATACCATACTTAATACTACTACAACTAATTAAACTATGCTGCCTATTCAAATATTATTATCCTGAATGAGGGAATAGGAATGAATATGATACTAACAGTCATCAGACTATTTGTTGCCTAGCTTATGTTAGGGTAAGGCTTCTATGGCTGTGATGTTGTTGAAGCATTTTAGACATCATATTATTATCCTATTGCTCATGTTTATTGGGGGCTGGTACTTGGCCTTTTTTTTAGGCCTTTAAAAATACTGTGACATTGAGGCATTACCATACTATTTCTTAGCTCAATGATGTTGAATTTAGAGAAATGAAGAGTTTTTAATGTCAACCACCTTATTAAATCTCTAGTCAGATAAATTTATTTGTTTATGCTTTGTCGTTATAGGACAGGATCTTAAAATAAAATCAATCTTCAGACAACATCTGCAAGAGATCTTACCTAATTCCTAATCTATTCATAATTATGTTTCTATTTGATATAAAACCAAACCAATTACACATTTATTGATTGAATCATTATTCTTACTTTATAACCACATAAAAACCACATTTTTACAAATCTTTTCTTGATTTTTAGCTAATGAAGGAAGTTGAAACTATAAAGTTTTATAACCCAGTAGCATATTGGCTATTAAAATATTGTGTATGGTAGCAGATATTACTAGGATTTTATTTTTATAGGTATGCAGAGAAAGCTAATAGACATGTGACACGTCAACAGCAGAGCAGTGGTGGCCCACAATCCCATAGCATTATTCCCAAACCACTGCAACTCCTGAAAGCCTGAATCAACAGTGGCAACCACCAGAAAAGCACCGAGGCAATGAAGCTTGACGCGGTCCTAGAGAATGAATTTAACTGTCTTGGATTCCACAACAAAATAATCAGAAAAGAATAGGAAAACAAAAACATGATTTCCACAGTGGTGGCCCATACCACTGGGCCACAAATTACAAGTTGTTGTTTTGTGGGTCGGAACCTATTCAGGTGCTTTACTTTGTGTAAATTATGCTCTCAAAACCACAAATCCAAAGACATATGACAGGACACCAAACCGCACTGGGCACACATGGTGGACTTTGTCCCATTCCCTCTCAGAGAGGAAGAGGAGTCCTATGCTCCAGCAAAGGGCACTTTAAAAAGCTAATGATGATGTCAACAATATCTGCCATATGGTTGCTCATTACAGATTCCGAGATAGTAGAAACTTATGCATTCACTCATGGAAAATACGTTCTAGATAGAATATATTCTCACTGTGACTATTTTAATTCAAAACATGCACTATTTCCGGGTATAATCTGGGCAAGCTACAATGTTTTGATTTTTATCGACACATTGTTGGGTTATCATTTTTCATCAAGTAATTTTCTTGTTAATCTAAATGAATACCCGGACGTCGATGTTATTTCTATATTATAGACCAACGTGTAGACCTTTTCAAATAATTGGCGCGAAACATTATTCGCTATCGACTGCTTTTGTCTAAAAATAAGTTGACGGAACTTGGTCGAAAAAAATATATCAACTGTAGATCAAGCTTACATTCGACATCTAATTAAATTCTTCCGTACGGCCTTAAATACTTGTAAATAAGCCAAATTACGTACCTAATCTGATATTGTGCTGCTATTTTCTCTCTGTGTTCGAAATCGGCACCGTTCGTACCAGTCACCATAACACCACCACGCGAAGCCATTTTCCTAACTAAACACTTATATAAACAAACAAAATAAATACTTTCTATCGATCTCAGATCACTCAAATGACATCATTCAGATAATCCTGGCAAAGATTTCTCTTTTCGATCAATTCATTTTTCCCATCTGCCAAATGAGAGCCAACGAAATGCCAAAAATGCCAACGTCTCAAGGTTTTCTGACACGTTCCAACTAACGCAATATTCACATTTTATTAGTAGCGTTTCAAACGATATAAGGAATAAAATCTATGTAAATTTATCTGTTTTACTTTCAACATAATTTATTGTACAAAGTTTAATTTATGTAATGACGATTTTTGGCGAAAAGTATTGAAAATACATAATCGGAGAACGGAACGCTCATTTGACATTTGTAATTTACGTTCGGATACATACTTGTTCTTATAATGGCAATAAGGATAGTACTTCATTACCTGACTACGGCGAAGCAAACGGGAGGGTTAAGTTTTTGACTGGTATGTGTGTATGTATGTACATCTGTTCCCTCATATCTTCTAGACTTCTAGTAATTATTTAACAAATGAGTTTGACGCGACCTACAGAGGTATTGTTTGTCCGCTGGTTATGGTCTCTGTGATGTAACATTAATATCGCGCAAAATTGAATATCGCGCACTCTAAGGGGCACGAAGTCAATAACAAAAACAAATTTTGCCCCTCCCCATCATGTGTGGTAAAATTACGGTAGGGTTTTGTAGATCATATTTTTGTCAAGCGTACCGTTTGCGAGGTATATCCCGTGAAAGTCATGAAAACAAATTTCTACCCGACCACGGTGTCGCAAATTCCACTCCTGTAACTACAACCACTACTGAACGTGTAAAAAAAAAAACTTAATTCAAAAAATCAAAAAGCCCGACTGCTTCAAAAGCGAACTAAAAAGTCGTAAACAAGGAAAAAATCATGCTGTGCAGTCGGTGGATACATATTCGCGGGCTGGCTGACCAAAATCTGGTGTATCCTCCGCCTGCACAGCATGATTTTTCCTTGTTTACGACTTTTTAGTTCGCTTTTGAAGCAGTCGGGCTTTTTGATTTTTTGAATTAAGTTTTTTTATTTATAACTTTTTAGTTAGTTTTTTTCGAATTAGATACATTTAAACATATAAGTGTTATATATTTTTGAAATCAGCTCTTAAAACCCTTTATTTTGATACCCGACACTATGGGTTTGGAAGAAAAAAAATATTTGGGCCTCAACAATATGGCACCCAAAAGCCACCATTTTTCAATCATCCAATTTTAATGTAGCCTATGACACTCGCAGGGTTAAGACGCATCGATTGACGTATGAATCATCAAAATCGGCCATTGCGTTTGGTCTCTGGAACGCCATATAGGAACAAACATACATACATACATACATACTTACATACATACATAGACTGATAAACACATAACCCTCCTTCGGCAGTCGGGTAACAACAAACTCTTAAAAGAAAAAATGTGATGTAGCTCTGCACAAATCCCAAAACAGACATATTTACCCGACTGCCGAAGGAGGGTAATGTGTTTATCAGTCTATGTATGTATGTATGTATTTAAGTATGTATGTATGTTTGTTCCAATATGGCGTTCTAAAGACCAAAAGCGTTGGCCGATTTTGATGATTCTTACGTCAATCAATTCGCCTTTACCCTGCGAGTGTCACTGGCTACATTAAAATTGCAAAATAGAAAAATGGCGGATTTTGGGCGCCATATTGTGGGGGCCCAAATTTGTTTTTTCTTCCAAACCCATCGTGTGGGGTTTCAAAATGAAGGGTTTTAAGAGGTGATTACAAAAATATATTATTCTTATATGTTTAAATGGGATAATATTTTTGTGTTCACCAAAAATCTAAAGGTACATCTAATAGTACATTGTTCACCGAGAGGAGAAAGTGACCGATTACCGTCGAGGGTGTCGTTTGAAGCCCGAGCCGTAGGCGAGGGCTTTAAAACACCCGAGATCGGGAATCGCACTTTCTCTCGAGTGATACATAGTGCTTTATACTACACCTACGAGGAAAATAAAAAACTTTACTTTTCTACGAAAACTGAATCCTCAAACAACACACAAATTGAAAATGGCGCCAATGGCGTCTGCAATTTTCACATGTTCTTTTTTCAAATTGTTTGACACCATCCAACACACAGCTAGTGGCCAGTGTCATTTTGCGAACTTGGAGATAAAAACTCACTGTAAAAACTTTTTGGCTTTTGATATTTAGGTTACAATACTAGCGCATAGTCTTACCCAAAATTAAAAAAGAAAAACCACGTAAGAAATGGATTTTCATACACTTTTCTCTCCCGCTCAGATGCGTTTTCTCGCCGCATATTTGTTCAATATGCAATGACGTACTTTCTACCGTAAATTTGATAAAGTATCAAGGTACTTTCCGAGCAGGTGTAGTATAAAATACTGATCGTGCACCAAATAATAGTTGATCTACGAATAAATTATGGTCAAAGAATCAGTCCAAGAGCGAGCGAAGCGAGCTCGGGAACTTAGGGCACCCCGTTCGTGTTAGGTTACTTTTGACCCTGCAGACAGAAATAGGAGCACCGCGCAGCGGGGCTACGTCGACTTATATGAACATATTTTGGTGCACATTCAGTATATTTGGTGGAACACAGGCAAAATTAGGTAAATGAAATGGGAATAAATTGAAGTACTTTTAAATACCATCCGTTTAAATGTACCTAATTCTAAAAAAAAATAAGAAAAAAGTTGTAAATAAAAAAAATATTTAAAAATAACAATAAACCCGACTGCTTAAAAAGCCAACTAAAAAGACGTAAACAAGAAGAATATCATGCTGTGCAGTCGGAGAATACTTACATATGCGCGAGCTGGCTGACCAAAACCAGATCTATCCTCCGACTGCACAGCATGATTTTCTTCTTGTTTGCGTCTTTTTAGTTGCGTTTTTAAGCAGTCGGGTTTTTGATTTTTAAATTAGCTTTTTTTTAGAGCGTGATTTTTTCTGTGGTCGGGTTTTAGTTAATGAACAATTGTTTTAACCGACTTCAAAAAAAGGAGGAGTTTCTCAATTTATCGAAATCATTTTTTTTTTATTTCCCCGATTAGTTAGGCACTCAAAGATAAATATCAAATAGTTAACCGACTATGATGAAGTAAATACTTATAAATAAATGGTACCTACCGATGAAAATGGTAGGTACTATCGAACTGATCTGAGGAAGAAGCCGGAAGGTAGGCACTGGACTGGAACGAAATAAAACAATGTATCCTAACCGTGTTTGGGCTTATTGGAATCGTCATGAAATTTCCTTTGGCTATGAATGATTTTCATGGTAATTGGCGGTACCTACTAAAACTAAAAAGAGATAAACAAAAAACTTTTTAACATAGAACTTCAAACCTATTTCCAAAACAAAACACTACGAGTATAAAGCGAAAAATAACTTTCTTTTCCGAAGTCGGTGTCGAAAAACGGAAATCACTAGGTACAAAAGACACCGGCACCGACAATGTTTTTTTTATTTTACTTACACTCTTTGCGCTGTAGCATGGTGCGGGTGACAGTTTCAATAACATTTTTACGCATATACGTATACGCATTTTACAACAACAAAAATGTTATTGAAACTGTCACCCGCACCATGCTACAGCGCAAAGAGCATAGGATACAACAATGGAATACGCCTTCAAAAGTTATGCATAGGTACAGTTTACCATAGAAATACGAAAATAATCTCGCGAACTGCCTCGAATATGCCGTTCTCGCCGTAGGCCTCCCCAAATCTTTCCAGGCACTACTGAGATGGACCACCACAAACCAGACCTTGCCATACTCACCACCTCAAAATAAAAGCATTCTAGGCAAAGTTCTGCCAGACACAATCTATTTTTAGCCGACTTTCCAAAAAAGAGGAGGTTATCAATTCGACTGTATTTTTTTTTTTTTTTATGTTTGTTACCTCAGAACTTTTTACTGGGTGGACGGATTTCGATGATTCTTTTTTTATTTGAAAGCTGGTGCTTGTCATGTGGTCCCATTTAAATTTCATCAAGATCGGATGAAGAACTTTGGAGATATACATCGGAACTCTTCAATAAATGACTGCAAATCACTCGGGATAGCTGCAATCGCATGTCTGTTTATTGTTTTTACCATTACATAACATAACATCACACTAGTACGCTCTAAATCAATCGATTCTGGCTTCACTTTGGACATTATAGGTACCTAACCTATAGAACTGGTCCATTATGTACCACAACTAAAAAGTGAAAAATAAAAATACTTTTTACAAAAAATACAACCGACTTCCAAATAAAAACACTACAAAGTGAAAAATAAATTCAATTTCGGAAGTCGGTGTCAAAAAACGAAGAAACGAAAACCGGAACACCGACTTCCGAAATTGAATTTATTTTTCACTTTGTAGTGTTTTTATTTGGAAGTCGGTTGTATTTTTTTCTTTCATCATCTTGAACCAGTCGTAAACTGTTGCGTGACTCAGAATTGACTGACAAGATAACGCAACTTTCCACCTAATTCTGAGTCGGCCGCAGGTATGCAAGCCATTATCAAGCACACATTGTTTTGCAGACTCATGCTCAGCATCCCAAACTTCTCGCTAAACTACTTGGCCGCCCTGGAGTTGGCTACAATCTCATTCAAAAACAGCACAGATCCACGCCTGGCGCCATCGGAAAATCAACTTCAGGGCGGCCCAGAAGTTTGGCAAGAACTGCTATAGCTAGCTATAGGTACGTGCAAGTGGCTGACTATGTCCGCACAATCTCATTTGAACCTGCAGCCTTAATGCGATATGAATTCGGCAAGGCAAAGAGTAGGGTAAATACGCCAAACGTCGGCCACCCCCCAATGTTCGGCCGTCTGCACATTTTTAGCTTGCATTCATTCAAAATGTAATTATGTGTTTTAACCGACTTCAAAAAAAGGAGGAGTTTCTCAATTTATCGAAATCATTTTTTTTTTATTTCCCCGATTAGTTAGGCACTCAAAGATAAATATCAAATAGTTAACCGACTATGATGAAGTAAATACTTATAAATAAATGGTACCTACCGATGAAAATGGTAGGTACTATCGAACTGATCTGAGGAAGAAGCCGGAAGGTAGGCACTGGACTGGAACGAAATTAAACAATGTATCCTAACCGTGTTTGGGCTTATTGGAATCGTCATGAAATTTCCTTTGGCTATGAATGATTTTCATGGTAATTGGCGGTACCTACTAAAACTAAAAAGAGATAAACAAAAAACTTTTTAACATAAAACTTCAAACCTATTTCCAAAACAAAACACTACGAGTATAAAGCGAAAAATAACTTTCTTTTCCGAAGTCGGTGTCGAAAAACGGAAATCACTAGGTACAAAAGACACCGGCACCGACAATGGTTTTTTTATTTTACTTACACTCTTTGCGCTGTAGCATGGTGCGGGTGACAGTTTCAATAACATTTTTACGCATATACGTATACGCATTTTACAACAACAAAAATGTTATTGAAACTGTCACCCGCACCATGCTACAGCGCAAAGAGCATAGGATACAACAATGGAATACGCCTTCAAAAGTTATGCATAGGTACAGTTTACCATAGAAATACGAAAATAATCTCGCGAACTGCCTCGAATATGCCGTTCTCGCCGTAGGCCTCCCCAAATCTTTCCAGGCACTACTGAGATGGACCACCACAAACCAGACCTTGCCATACTCACCACCTCAAAATAAAAGCATTCTAGGCAAAGTTCTGCCAGACACAATCTATTTTCTTTCATCATCTTGAACCAGTCGTAAACTGTTGCGTGACTCAGAATTGACTGACAAGATAACGCAACTTTCCACCTAATTCTGAGTCGGCCGCAGGTATGCAAGCCATTATCAAGCACACATTGTTTTGCAGACTCATGCTCAGCATCCCAAACTTCTCGCTAAACTACTTGGCCGCCCTGGAGTTGGCTACAATCTCATTCAAAAACAGCACAGATCCACGCCTGGCGCCATCGGAAAATCAACTTCAGGGCGGCCCAGAAGTTTGGCAAGAACTGCTATAGCTAGCTATAGGTACGTGCAAGTGGCTGACTATGTCCGCACAATCTCATTTGAACCTGCAGCCTTAATGCGATATGAATTCGGCAAGGCAAAGAGTAGGGTAAATACGCCAAACGTCGGCCACCCCCCAATGTTCGGCCGTCTGCACATTTTTAGCTTGCATTCATTCAAAATGTAATTATGTGGCTATTTTGGCACTCGAATTGCAACCTTAGTTCATACTCTATATGTACAAACCGTTTCTATTCGATTACGTCACTCACTCTTCCCACACTGAGCGTTAATAGCGACTGCGCCGTTGCAGCGTCAAATTAGCAGTTAAAGTAGTTTACTAGCTGTGAATACCCACACTTCGGGGATTGATATTACAACGATAAGACCTTTATTTTTTTGGTATTAAGCTTTGTTATCACTAAAAAGTTTGTTTTACTATATTTTGAGATAGTTTTTTCAACGTTTTGCGTATTATTTTTAGGGAAAAATAGGGGGCCGCCGTTAGAATACCAATTTCAACTTAAAACTTATTTCAACTTAAAATTACTACAAAATCAACCGAAGATGGTGTTGTTTGCTGATGACACATCTTTGATATTTAAAATAGATCGGCGGTCACGAAATCTTGATGACGTGAATAAGTCCATTTATCAGGTCCAAAATTGGTTCACGGCAAACAATTTAGTACTAAATGAAAAAAAAACCAAATGTATTAGATTCACATTGCCGAATGTTAGAAGTACCGAATGCGATATCATATTGAATGGCGAAAAGCTGGACTTTGTAAATCAAACAGTTTTCCTGGGAATCACTCTAGACGACAAATTGCAATGGGGTCCTCATATAACATCTCTTGCGGGTCGGCTAAGCTCAGCCGCTTATGCTGTTAGAAAGATAAGACAGTTAACGGATGTAGAAACCGCGCGTTAGGTCTATTTTAGTTACTTTCACAGCATAATGTCATACGGTATTTTACTCTGGGGTCGAGCGGCTGACATTGAATCCATATTTATATTGCAAAAGAGAGCTGTCAGAGCCATATATAAGTTAAGTCACCGTGAATCTCTTAGGGAACTGTTTAAAAATATTAATATTATGACAGTTTCTTGCCAATTTATTTATGAAAATATTATGTATGTAAGGAAAAATATACATCTCTTTAGTAAAGTCAGTGATAGACACAATTGTAATACCAGAAATAAAGATAAGTTAGATCAGCCTTCTTACAGACTAGCTAAAGTACAATCATCTTTCATGGGGTACTGTGTTAAATTCTATAACAAAATACCTTGTGATATATTAAAACTAAATGAAAGTAAATTTAAAACTTTAGTTAAAAGCACCCTTTGTAAACAAGCATATTACAAATTAGATGATTATATTCAAGATAAGAATGCTTGGAAACATGCTGGTCCTGCTCCATAGGGCAATCTTTGGTGTAGACAAAATCAAATTTGTTAATTTATATTCCCATTCATAGTTATTGTATTTATTGTTTTGTTTTTTTTTTTTTTTTTAGGAAATTGACTCACACACTGTTCCGTTGTTGTTGAATTAGGTATTTTACCTAAGTTTGTAATATTTGTAAGTATGTGAGAACCATGTTCCTACTTATCAAATTAATTAATTTTCCTGTTAATGCTTTTTAATACTTTATACCTGCGTGTAGAGCTATTCTGGGTGCATCGTCCTCACATATATTAATGTATGTACGTATGTTAATATTGTAAAACACCAATTATTTTTTTTTTTTAAAAGAGTAAGTATGGAGTTTCTTGTGCGTTCTTCTCCATAACAATCTACTTTCCGAATGCACGGTAGTTTTTTTTTTTTTTTTTATTACTTTTAAATTTATTTTTTATTACTTTTAATTTTTAATTTTAATTTATGTGACGTTCAAAAGTGCCGTTTATTGGCCTAATTGAATAAATATATTTGACTTTGACTTTGAAAACCGGATTCTCGGCCGTGGCCGACTTAAAGTAAATGCAGTCTGTTTTATAAATTCCGATTCTACCAATTCCATTGGCTTAATAAGAGAATTTGCAAAGTTTATAGGCAAATAAATCTATTTTACGTTTAATCGTCAAATTCCGGCCGGGGTGATATTAGTTGATTCTCGAGAAATAAGGTACACAAAACAGGGGCCGACATTAGAAATATTAAAGATCATAATATCGGCCAGCCTCAGATTACAGCGTCACTATACAGGCTGATTACATTTGTATTTTTTCATTGATTTTTTGGGTAGTCATATTTATTTTATTTATCAAACTTATTTTCTCAAAATTGAATAAATGTGAATTATATTATTAATAATAGTTAGATAAGAAAAGATAAGATAAGATATTTTTATTTTGTAAAACATGAGTACAGTATAAAGGTCTTATATTAATATGAGTTGGCTACATGTTTTGCCATTTATGGCGTACAAAATGAGTTACAAACAGAGCAAAAAAAAAAAAATACACACACTATCAAAAAAATATAGATTGAAATTACTATGTCAAAAATTTTAATTCAATAAAAAATTACTATGTCAAAATTTAATATAAACTGAAATTACAATGTCAAAATTTTAATTAATATTATTAATATTATTTATAATATTAATAAATATTAATATTATTTATAATATTAATAAATATTAATATTATTTATAATATTAATAAATTATAATAACACAGAAACTTATCTTCTTTATAAAGAAGATAAGTTTCTTATCACATACTTAGTTATAATTTTTTATTTAATTTTGTTGTGATGTTTTACTTTATTATAATTATAGAAACATTGTTTAAGTGCAAATCAAAAAAATCTTTACTATTAAACAAATACGTATGTTGTATGTTTACTTAGTGTGATATTAGACTGCTGCCAAAATAAATCATATTAATAATATTTTTCATTGTCTTAATTTAAAACACCATTTATATCAGGCCGACATTAGGAAAAAACGCGACCGACCATGGGCCATGAACGGCCGACTTTAGGATTTTTTCGTTCTCGATGCATTTAAACCTTAATACTTTTTTCTTTTAGTAGAAATGTCAACCTTATGCCTATAAAGATGAAATAGATTTAACAAACTGTCCAAAACCGCATCACAACTATCCTTTTTTTGCAAACTGATGGCGCCAGAGCGATCCCCAGTTAGAAAAACCGTTAAGGGGCCGACATTTAGCATATTTTACCCTATGTATGAAAAATCGACCAATCACATGCGAGATGAAAGAAGCGATGTAGTTTTACGTGTATGTGATAGGTCGATTTCGAGGAGCTCGTGGCTAAATAATAACAGCCGCACGGGTCGACCTTCAAGGTTAAGCAACGCTTGCCGAGGTCTGTCCGTAGATGGGTGACCATTTCAACATACCGAGTTTCCTCCGTGCCTCGGAAAGCACGTTAAGCCGTTGGTCTCGGCTGGCATTTGAAGATCTTTGACAGTCGTCACGAGTAGTCAGAAGCTAGAGATCTGACACCAGTCTAGCCAAGGGGTACCGTGTTACCCCGTTACTGGGTTGTGGAGGTCAGATAGGCAGTCGCTCCATGTAAAACACTAGTACCTACTCAGCTGAATCCGGTTAGACTAGACGCCGACCCCAACATGGTTGGGAAAAGGCTAGGCAGATGATGTGATAGGTCGATTTTTCATACTTTAAGGATGTTTGCTCAATAAGGCTGCTGTTACCTGGTAGCCTTTTGGCCTACGACTACTTGTCTATTATATTTAAGTACCCGTTCATTTTAAAGAAACTTTTGTATTATAACTAAAACCTAATAAATGCAAGGCTTCCTCTAGCGCCTCTTGCGTCGATGCCATTACCAGTGCTCAGCTAAACGTTGCCTGCAAATTAATAAGATAGGTTTGATTATATTAATCAGGGACACCAAACACATTTCAAAGATTATTATAGCAACTTTTTCTTTGTAAATTAACTAAGGACGATTCCTAAACCTGTTGAAGAAGAAAGAAAAGGTACCTATTGTTAGAATCAGTTTAATTAATTAACTAATGATTTATCATGAAATTACTAGAAAGGCAGCCATGAAATTGATAAGAAATATTAATGAAAACACGTGTAAGCATAGATTCTTGAGCATCTACCTAATCACTATGCGGGGCAAGGAAAAATCATAAGTTTTCATTGATTTGTAGGATGCCTATTCTTGTTGTTACATACGGATAAACGCATTCTTGGATCATGAGACCCGAGAGGGTTCACTATGATCTCATTATTGTCAGTACAGTATGCCTTCCACACCATTGTTTTAGTTATGTAAACTTACAGACATAATAGATGTTTCATTGAGAAAATGTCACTAGTACGACCAACAGTTATCCACCTTTTTATTTTAGTTAACGGGGGGCAACCTTCAAAAGGCCGAAAAGGCGCCTGGACTTTTGGGGCAAAGACCAGGGACTGCGGGATTTTTACCACCCCAGTGATCACCATCAGCACGTTGGATTCGTAAAAGTCCACCCCGGAGCCCCCTCTGTGGAACTCCTGTTAGGGCACATGCCTGGGGAGACAAAAAAAGCGTCTCCACTGAGCCTCGCTGTGCACGGCAGCTCGTGATCACTCTGTCACCGACTTTCTTGGAGTCACTTGGGACAGAGTACCTACCCAATCTAAACGCCCGCGACCCCGGAGTCCCACCTGCCTACAATTCTGGCTGTTTCGGCGTTTTAGAAATCGACGTGGTTGCCTTCCCGACACCTTCTTCTTGGAGCGGGATCGGCCCTCTCACGATTCCGCTCGGCGGTTTCCTACATGACCATCACGTTCTCATAGAAGGAGGTCAGTCTCAGTTTTCTGTCTTTGCCAGCATGGCCTTCACAACTGTTGGCAAAGACTGATCTCGCCCGACCCTGGTGACCAAGACCTGCCGCTCAAAGGCCCACGTAGGGCACTCCGCAGTGGTGGTAATTTGCCGTGGTCTCTCGCCCAATCCTATTCAGGTATTCTCCCAAGCAACCGTGCCCAGTCAGTACCTGAGTGAGCCTGTAGGAGATGCTGTCCTCTCTTTCCAACGACCAACGGTTACCTAACCACAATCTTGGGTATCTTTGAATTTAGATTAGTTATTGACTATAGGGACTATTTATGATCCCGAGACTCTACTACTGCTATATGACCCCCTAATGGCACTAACTATACCTATCTACATTTAATATTATTGCTCATAATGCCAATCACCAGAATAAAGCGGGTGAATTGGTTAAGAATCCCACCCATAGGCACTTAAAGCTTTGGGAATACTTTCATTGTGCGTATAGTACAGCTAAGTAGTGGAATTCCCTGCCGGAGTCTTGTGTTTCATGATACCTACAACCAGTGGGTCTTCAGTCGATAGTGAATAGGTTACTACTAGGCGTGCGTGCTTCATCGTCGACGAAATCGTTGATTTAGTTACCACCAGGTGAGATAGAGGTTTAACTTGAGCCTATCCTAAATAAAACACAGTTTGTAGTACCTTAATCTCAATTCTCTTTTTGACTCATTATGGCACCAAACGGCCTAATCGGCAAAGAGCTATCTTGCCGTGTTTTATCGTGGATTACATAGCTGCTTTAAAATTAGGTATCCTATAATTTTCTTGATGTACCTATGTAGCTAAATATTTGTAGTTGCTCTCTTTGGAATTCTTCCCAGAATCAGTGGGCCCATGAGATCTTAGAACAAGGTTGTATACAATGTGAATAAGGGACAGATTTATGGACAGAATTAGGGACAGTGGATATAACCTTGCTCTAAGAGCTCATAGTACGGTTCAGAGTAGCACCGACGTTCCTAGTGCCCTAGAACTAAAACAGAAAATCATCATAGTCCTTAATAGACGTACCTTTGCGCAAAAGGACAACGCACCTAGTAGTACCTATTTTGGTGCGACATTGGTCCTGCTAGTAGGTAGGTCGACTGAAAAGATTGCTGGCGTAGTCCTTTAGGTAGGTACAATCTAAGGTAGGGCGATGAAGGCTTAGGATAGGAGTTAGGTGGCTTGGGAAAATCACAGTCCCCAAGACGAGGAAATCAAGCTTATTTAAATGAGAAACAGAACTTCATAATGGCCTCCAAGCAACCTGGAAAGTCCTAAAATTTACCACAAACGAAAAAATGATGGGCACCGCCGCGCATGACGTCACGCCAACAGCAATATTGAACGCGAACGCGCGGCAAATTAGAAACAAGCACATAAACCGATAACGATTTTAATTGTTCCGCCAATCTTTGTTTTATAAACAGAGCTCATTATTGAACGAATCATAATAGTTATTTTGGTTACAACCTCCCCCGGCGGAAACCCGTGCACTCTTATAAATTGATATAGTACACTTTACAAGTTTTATTGTCAGAGAGTCGTACAATAGTGATCATGAAGGTTCTTGTGGTTGTCGCTTTATTCGCCTGTGTGGCTTTACAGGTACGAATATTAATTTAATTACGTGCGTTAATTGACGGTTGTTAGAATAATTTGTGGATCAACGTTGTTCAAAAACTATGTTTCTTAATTTCTTACAATATGAAACGTTAAAGTAACTGTGCCGCGTTACGGAAACAAACGTTGCGCTTCCTGAAATTAATTGCAGCGATGTCGTTTGTCCGTTTATTCTTCTGGGTTTAGAATTCACCATGCATAATTTAAGGGTCTTAGCTGCGTCGACACATAAATCTACCTAACCCGTTACGGTTAGGCCCTGTTTTTTGATCCGTAGTTATCTCAACCAATGGTTTAAAATTTCGGTAAAGCGCGTTTTTCATCAATTGTTAACATAACAAATGGTGAAATAAGTTGGAGAGTTAATAATTTGACCATCTATTAGAATAAAAATAAACTCAACACAACATATTCGTGTCGTGACTCAAGTATCAGAAGGAAGAAGCTAAGTTATTATTCCTTCACACGGATTTTAGGACAAAACTCATCTCAACAAAAAATGATAACTTAATTCTTGTGTTCAGTTCTAGTAACGCTAGTTAGGGTTTGGGTTTTATAATAAAACAAACAGATTTATCGGTAAGTAGACAGCATCGAATGGGTCATCCAATCACCGCTGATGCGATCTAATAATGAATAGACGTAAACATTACAAGTCCTCACTACATTTATTTGAGTAGAGTACATCAGTCTAATGTGTTAGACAAAAAGATGGTCTCCTCCAAAACCCCCTTTATAAGGCTTTTCGCACATTAGGGACCACATATAACCATTTGGTGGTTTTCTTGTGTAGGAAAGCCGGAGCGAACCTACAAACGAAACATGGACGCCGAAGAGTGTCCCGCAAGGATCATTCATTTAAATTCAGTAGAAACAAATGTAATATCATTTTAAAATTAATTGAGTAGATATTTTATAAGAGACTGAAATTGTCTTTATCAGTTTACGCAGAGTCGGCTCAAATTCAGAACAATTTAACATTTATCGAAAATAAGACAAAAGACCGTGCAGACTCAAACATAAGTACCTACAAACCCACTTCAACAAAGACTAGGCTGATTCCGAACCTGAAAGTATCTGGAACTACCCTTTCTGTTCTTACTTTTTCTGTTCTGTTCGTTATTTCACTGTTCATAACCCGTAAATCTATTTGTGTTCGGGTCTGTCCGAAGCTAAATACAATTCGGCAACACTGGCTGAAGTCCTTTCAAACAAGAATGAGGTAGGTGGGTTATAGCAGCGGGACCAGCAGCCTTATTTCGTAATGAATTTGGCATGGCGGAAAAATCGACCGAGATAAAAGACGCGATGTGAATTTCCGTCTGTGTGATTGGTCGAGTTCTCATACTCTTTGTCCTTTGCCTTGCCGAATTAATTACGAAATAAGGCTGCTGAAGCTCTCTAACTCCAATTGTTCTAGTCTCCTCGGACCACATTTCTACATCACGTCTGGTTTTGTTTCTTCCTGTTTTTCATGTCGATATTTTTTTGTTTTTAATTTAAATTTTCTTAAACCGTACTCAGTCAGGTGTAGTAACTATTTAGTAATCTGTGGTCAGGTTCTTCTCGTTGTCTTTCGTATTAATTTCGTTGTGTGATCCTAGTTGAATCGTTTCTCTGGGAAAGTCAAGCTTCAGAGCCTCGGCGCATTTCTCGTGGTCGTCACTGTTGGTTCTGGTTCCGGTGTTCCATAGTTCGAGAATAGAGATTCGGGCTTACCCTGAAAAAAAAAAACACATCTGGATGGCATGTCCAGACGATGAAGAACGCGCCACATTCAATCACCTCGGACTTCTTCTTCTTATTTCCCATTTGAAGGCAACTCTTTAAATATTTTAGGCCCAGTAGCTGCATGGCCACGTTATTTGCAGCGACTGTCACAGTAGCGTTCATTATGTCCTCTAAAATGCAGGAGAATGGGCACTTCGGCACTTTATTATGTGAATTATATTCTGCATAAGAGCACTGCACTCACTTTGGGTATCAGAAGAGTCTATAAAACCCCATTTTGCTAAATTGCGTTTGCAGCGGCCTATAGGGTACACAGAAGTCTATTACGAGTAAGTGCTTTCCGTATATGCCACCTGGGTAACTTCTTCTACTTTTCGTGTGAGGATGTGGCCACCTCTGGTGTCAGAGTTTATTAAGCCACCACTGGAAACCCCACGGTAACTGATGTTATTTGTTTCAGATGAGTCACGGTGCCCCCGCGCCCGAGGAGGAGAAGAAGGCTGACGCCACACCCATAGCACCAGTCGCGCCCGTCGAAACCACCGAAGCCGCAGCTGAGGTTATTCTCATAGCTTGCTTCTTTATTTTTCCTAAAAACCTAAAATGTCTCAACAGTGTAAAGGTAGAGTTCCGAGCAAAGCTACTCTGGCCTCGGTCACCGTCGCGGCGGTACGGCATCGGCAGAGCGGTAGTATTGTGGACTAGGGAAATGTATGGGACACCATTCGAGCGTAAACTTCTTAGCCGTCCTGAAGTTGAATTTCCGATGCGCAAGGCACGGCGTTTGGTGTCGTGCTGTTTTTGCATGAGATTTACGACAGTGCAGCCATTGTAGCCAACTTCAGGGCGGCCAAGAAGCTTGGCGAGAAGTATAGCGTCGAGCGAGACGCGGCAGTGTCGCTACGCTCGAATGTTGCCACATACATGCCCAATTAGGTCACGCCAGACCAGCACCCTAATTGCGTAAGTGAATTCGGCAAAGCATAGAGCAGCGAGTATGAAGAATCGACCAATCACATGCGAGATGAAAGACGCGATGTGGATTGAATTATCATCAGACATTGAAGACACAACGTATCACGGCAACTACAGTCCGTTCACAGTTATTTTACCTCCTCTTGACTTTTTATCATAGTTATATCCTTATTCTTATCCGCATAAAGTTGCTGTTCCGTTACTGTCAGATACTAGGAAACTAAGAACGCACTGTAAAGGCGGCGACCACCTTTTACACTTCGTAGTAAGCCATGATGGAGGATTCGGAGGAGCTCGTGGCTAAATAATAACAGCCGCACGGGTCGATCTTCAAGGTTAAGCAACGCTTGCCGAGTTCGGTCCGTGGATGGGTGACCATCATTACATAGCGAGTTTCTTCCGTGCCTCGGCAAGCAAGTTAAGCCGTTAGTCCCGGCTGTCATTTGAATATCTTTGACAGTCGTTACGAGTACTCAGACGCTTGCTAGCTGGCACCAGTCTAGTCAAGGGGTATCTTGTTACTCATTTACTGGGTTGTGAAGGTCAGATAGGCAGTCAGTCGCTTCATGTAAAACACTAGTACTCAGCTAAATCCGGTTAGACTGAAAGCCGATGCTAAAATAGTTGGGAAAATGGTAGGCAGATTGAGTAAGCCATGACGTGGTCGATGATGGAGCACGCTTGCCAAGGTCCTAACTTATTCACTTAAAACCCGGGCCTCGATCTACGGTCGGCAACAAGCGGACCGCGGGTCATTTGACAACTTGGACCTCGAAATATTTTTAGATAACTTGCATACTTATTCAATTTATTAATATTTTTAAGCAGCTATCTGGGGCCGTACCATGAGGACTTAGAGCAAGGTTATTTCCATTGTGTACCAGTCATATACCTTCATCAGTTCCTTACACACAATAGAAATAGTCTGCTCTCAAAGCTTATGGTAGGGCCCCAGGAATATCAGATTCTGAGAGGGGAATTATTCAAAGTTTTATATTTCCAGGTGAAAGCAGCGCCGGTAGCGGACGCAGCTGCCACCGCGGGCGCAGCCGTAGCAGCTTCAGCGGTCCCAGCGGCCCCAGCGGTCCCCGCAGCCAGCGAGACTACCGCCCCCGCGGAGGAGAAGAAGCCTTAAGTCTACGCTAGAGTAACACCCAGGACATGGTGCGAATGTATCAACGGAACAATGTCCGAAACGTAACCTCTTTGTAAAATAAACACCTTGGAAATAAACGTGTTTTGTAATTCAGATTGAGATGCTTTTGTACAACTTGCTTGAATTGGTCAAAGGCCGCGTTTCCACCTGCAAGCAACTCGCATGCTGGAAGGAACACGGGTGGGTTTTAAGTCTGACACGCCCTCCCGCTACACCCAGAGCGGAAAAAGTCATTGGATGATTCTACAAACAAAAAAAAATTGTTTATTACTAAAAAAGTTCCACCAAATTCCTTAAGATTTATTTGTAAAACAAAGTCTCTAGGCGCAAGTAGTGCCGTAGGTAGGTACTCAACCTCGCTTCAAAAAATTCTGTCAAATTAAAAAAACGTGTCCTGCTTTATCCTTCCAACTTATCCTTTATCGTTGGCGACGTTTGGGGGGAATTGTCCAGCAGTGGACGTCTTTCGGCTGATACGATGACGATGATGATGATCCTGCCTTATCTATATTATAATGTAGTCTATGCTAATCACTGAAACGCGCAGTCTGCGAGTGAAGTATTCATAGTAGTCTATGTTAAAATGGTAATGTACCTAAAATTTAGCAGACTGCGAAATGAAAAGAACTTAAATTTAAAAAAAAAAATAACAAGCTAACAGAAACAAATCGGTAATGTAGCAGAAATCTGATCTAAAAGAACCGCAAATCTACAAATGAAACGACACTGCGCAAAACAAATCAGACTTGCCGTATCGGAGTTCATAACAATTAACATGGCTGTAGAAATATTACATACCGTGGATACCTTATCGTGTACCTTGCTATGAAACAATCGAATCATTACATAAACAATTTAATTAAATAAAACATGTGTCATGCTCGTCTCACAAGGTTTATCGATCGAAGAACACAAATTGATATTTCATGCATCGTTAATTTTTACTGGAGAAAATCTTTAATGTTCTTTGGTAGAACTGCGGGTTGGGGTTCTGAGATAGAGAAATGACAAAATCGAATTTAGAGATAAGCATTTTAATTAATTTCAAGATCGTGTAGTCCTTTATGATTTTAGAGATCATTAAGTCAGGATTGAATAGTTTACTTCTAGGCTAGCATGCTTCACCGTCTACCATATTATCGATTACCATCTGGCAAGATGAAGATAGTGGTCAAACGCGAGCATATAATTAACTAGCTGTTCCCCGCGGCTTCGCTCCCGTGGACCACCCCACAGGACCCGTTTTTGGGGTAAAAAATAGCCTATGTCACTCAGGAATAATGTAGCTTTCTATTGGTGAAACATTTTTTAAAATCGGTCCAGTAGTTTCGGAGCCTATTCGGTACAAACAAACAAAAACATCTTTCCTCTTTATAATATTGATATAGATTAAAAAAAATATATGAAAACTGACCATTAAGCCCGCAGAGATTAACTTTTTTTTCGGTATAACTTGCCATTTTCAATCATATGATATGGTATTACAGTTTTCTACGCAGTGTAAATAAACAAAAACCATGAGCATTAGCATATGCATCCATACCAAATAATTATCAAAAATTCCTAATGCCCTAATCTTTCGCGAATAGGATCATCATCATTATCTTCCTACCCTTGTCCCATGCTGCTTGGTGACAGCGCAACACTTTATCTTTCTCACATCGTCCTGTCAACCGTCACGTCACTATCACTGACAACTTTTGCTTTCATATCTCCTCACTTAACTCATCCATGTTTTCTTTGGCCTCACTCTCCATACATCCGCGTTTTATTTGTCGGAGAACCTAGTCAGGATCATCAGCAGGAGCTTAAGTTCATTAATCCTACACAGACAGATATGTTGCTGGGGTGTTTGCTGCGCCATTTCTTCTTCCCATTTAGTTAAATTACACACTAGTACGGGGTCCTGACGCTAAGAAAGAAAATTTAGTTCCAATAAATTCCACTAGATGGCGAGATATGCATCGATCTGTTATTGAATTTTGTGTATCATTAACATTTTCTAGGATTATGAATCAGGTTTTCTTATTTAATCAATACTGGAATATTGGGATCTTAATTCACAAAGTTTATTTGAATTCCAACAGATGGCACGGTTTTAGACTGAGGCATGCCACCCGATTTTTTTAAATTTGCGTTGTTCCACATTTAGGTACAATGAAACTGTAAAAACGTGTACGCGTGTAAAAAATGATATAAAACCAATCGTCACTGTATTTATTTTTAGAAAAAAATAGTCACGAACCGAGAAAATTATCTTACTTGCAAGTCACTGTTAACATCAACTATAATCAGACGAAAAACGCTAGTTACGTCGGCACAGTTTCTTTGCATGGGATGAGGCATCTGTCAGTATTATATCATCTGAGATCTTCTTATCTTATCTTGTAGAGGGGCCGAGAAATAACTCGAACACTTCGACCCATTGAGATCTATTGTGGTCCCCTAGATAGTTAGACTTACTCATCCCCAATCTCGTTGATAACTCTTTTCATGAGCTTTACAAGGAGACTAGGAGATATGAGCCTATAGTCTTCTGTTTTTGGATATCCAACCCCTAGGAGACTCATTCGCTTACCAGCCAGTGCATCGCATGCGCACAGAAGGTGCTCCACGTTCCGTATGTTCCACACACAACCTGCACATAGGTGTCGCGGCCAGGCCCATCTTCATGAGCATGTCGTTGGTTTCAAATAGGGCATGAATATCGGAATCTCATAATATCGGAATCTCGGAACGAAATTACCGATATTTCAGTTCCGATACTGAGTGATGCAATATCGGAATCTCGGAATCAGAAAAAAACCTTAATTTAGCTCCTTGTGAAGCGTCGAACAATAAAGCGTTGACTAAGGTGATTAGCAGAGGTCGGATAATCTGTTTACTAACCGGGCGCTTATTTACTTAAACTTCACTTTATGAAAAAATAATAAGTGCCTTGACGATTTACAGTCACGATATACCTAAAAATATTATCTTTAAGAGTACAAGTGAATATACAGTTTCATAGAACCCGTTGTAACAATGATATTTTCATTAAATAATGCTTAGGTTACGGGAATCTGCTATCCAGCAGATTCAGGAATTGATGAAGATTGAGAAATTGAGACGCACGGGATCGGCCGATGTGACGACACTTGGGGGAGCTTATGTTCAGCAGTGGACGTCTTTCGGCTGTGATGATGACGATGATGATGATGAAGGCTAGGATTGTTTTTCATACTTTTGAGAGGACTGTTTTGGAACGAGTACCTATCGTTGTTAAACTTTATTTCAAATTCATAATGTGTTGCTTACTTGGAAACCTCAATAAATTAAAGCTTGATATTTTTCAGTCTTCTGCTTGTATTGAATACAACAAGTAAGTCTATCCGATCACTAATCTGTTGGATAAATCAACTTCCACTACTTGACTACATTGTTTCTCATCATCATCATCATCATTTTAGCCAAAAGAGTCCACTGCTGTACATAGGCCTCCCCCAGGCGTTGCCCCACTAACCGCGACCGATACACACTTATGGGTACTACTTTCAGATTGATCGATTTACATTTATTTTCTTTATTTTTTTGCATTATCTTTTTTAAGAAAGAGACTTATATTCTTGGGCACAAATGTGCAATTTAGGTAAATAACCGCCCGATTACCCAGTCACTGGTAATTAGAGAGAGACACAATAGAAAATCCTATTATGTCGCGGCATAAACGTGTTTTTTTTATTGTACTCAATGTAACTTCATACTGAATTTGAGCAATTAACAAAAAAGAAGTGCAATATTTAACAAAAGTGCGCAATTCCGATATTAATATCGGAATTCCGATATAGAGATCTAATATCGGAAATCAATATCGGAATTGAAAAACTTCCGATATTACATGCCCTAGTTGTTCCAAAGTGCCCAGTAAAGTGTATCAATTTGGGCTTTAGCCCCCAATTTTTACCGTAGGTGGAACGACACATACCGAACATTCGTAAGGCCTTTGTTGTAATAGTTTCCACATGAGTTTTCCTCCTGAGTTCTTTATCAAGCGTTACACTAAGATATTTAACTTCGGTGGACCAGGTTTATTCCATTGAGGGAGAGCTCTTCTAAGTTTTCTATTTGTCTCTTCCTCGTGAATGGAATAATGACGGCTTTGCTTGGGTTGATAGAGAGGTGGTTCTTTGTACACTCTGTCATCCTCGATACCTGTTGTAATAATCCAGAGACTATGTTCGGGAATTTACCATTAACCATTATAGCTATGTCATCTGCATAGCCTACTGTGTAGAATGGTCCGGTATTGAGTTTGGTGAGTAGCGAGTCTACTACCTAGCACTTATAATGGTGACAGCACACCGCCTTGCGAACAACCTCTTGTTGTTTTAGCACTAAGTCTGTCGCCCATCAGTTCCGATCTGACTATTATGCTTCTCAGCATATAGTCAATCCAGTTGCACGTGGTATCATTGATGCCATGTTCCTTTGCAGCAATGCGTTTGGACTCAAATGTTGTCTTGTCAAAGGCTCCGTCTATATCGAGGAAAGCCCCGACACAGATCTCTTGTCCCTCTAGCGCAGCCTCGGCTCGACTCGCAACATGATGCAATGCCGTTTCCGTAGATTTGCCAGGGCTGTAAGTGCACCTACAGCCCTGGCAAATCTACGTAGTGTAGTTTATGTAGAGGGAATATTTTAAGCGTTCCCCCTCTTAGGTACCTGCCTACCAGTTTCTCCAGTGATTTTAAGAGAAAGGATGATATACTGATTGGCCTGTGAGGGCGCCTTCCCACCGTGTCGTGACGACAGATAATCGTAAGTTTTAAGTGTCGTGGCTTATATGTTTAAATGGAATCGTTATAATGGGAACAGGTAGAGACGACAGTCGTCGAACGATAAATTAGTCGTTACGACATAGTGGGAACGCGCCCTAAGATTTAGCTTCTTCATAAGTCGGTCTGCCCACTTTCGGTATAAAGATGACTTTGACCTCACTCCATGCCTTGGGTACGTACAAGGCTATGCAGGCTTTATAGAGCTTACTCAAATGGGGTATTGGGTAGATCCCATCCGGACCAGGGGATTTGAGAGGCCGAAAGACCGCTATGGCAAGCTTCAGCTTCTTCTTCCTCATTCCACTTGGCAGAGCTTCGATGGAGATGCAATGCTGCCGCCAATTAGTTCTTTTGGCCTTGCGTACCGCCGTGTTATACCTCGTCAGCATGCTATGATAGCCAGAAAAATCTTTTCTGGCTTTTGCATCATTAAAGGCCTGTCGTGTTTCCTGACTTTTTTTTCTAGTTCAGGGTGGACTCCATGGTACCTTCTTGCAAAAGGCCTTATTCTCTAGGCAATTATCTTCCCATGCACCGATTGGACCCGTCTTGATTCTGTCCGCTTCACATTCTATATCCAGGTTTACTTTCAGGTCCCTCCTGTACGAGTCCCAATTTGTATGCCTTGGGTTTATCCTTCGTCTAGTTTCGGCTTTTCCCGCCGTCCTAAACCTAAAGCATATATAATTATGGTCAGACAGAGAGATTTCGTCCGATACATGGCAATTTTCGATATGAGCGCTGGCCCTGTTTGAAGCCAGTGTCAGGTCAATAACTTCAGTTCTCGCAGAGTTCCTGAAAGTATGATTATTGCCTGCGTTAAGCATTTGTAAAGAAGAGCTTACCACAAAGTCCAACAAATCCACCCCTCGTTTGTTGACATCTGAACTGCCCCAAACGATGTTGTGTGCATTCGCATCGCAGCCAAGTATCAGGTCGAGTTTTTCTTGGTTGCCGTAGTCAACCAGTCTTCTGATTAGTGGTGTTACTGGTTCCGTTTTACCCGACTGCCGAAGGAGGGCGTATATCAGTCTATATATGTATGTTTGTACCTATGTGGCGTTCCAGAGACCAAACGCGTTGGCCGATTTTGATGATTCGTACGTCAATCGATTAGTCTTAACCCTGCGAGTGTCACTGGCTACATTAAAATTCAAAAATAGAAAAATGGCAGCTTTTGGGAGCCATATTGTGGGGACCCAATATTTTTTTTCTTGCAATCCCGTCGTGTGGGGTATCAAAATAAAGGGTTTAAGAGGAAATTTCAAAAATATATAACACTTATATGTTTTAATGTACCTAATACTAAAAAAATGTTAACTAATAAGTGTTAAATAAAAAAAAGTAAGTAATTCAATAAATCAAAAAACCTTGCTTTTTATAATCGAATGGCCCGGGCAGGGTCTTGCTACGCCAAGTTGCGACTCTTCCATGCCATTTTGACTAGCTTTGGAAGGTTCTTGGCGTCGACGACCTTGAGTTTCAGGGAGCCAAGTTCCACATTGTGGATGGCACCCCGAAACCAACAAGCTGCATCAGATTTGTCGCAGGATACATGAACTGCACCTGCGACCACTCCGGGAGCAACCGTGAGAACAGGTAGAGGATCCGGTGCCTCTTCCAGTTTCTCAATTATGAGCTCCTGTATTGGCACCAAGTCCTCCACCTTCAAGTACTCCTCCGGGTGACTGTGATGACAGCGAATTTCACAGCCGCCACCGCATCCCTGAAGGATCCGGTCGAGGATGATTGTCCTTAGGTTTTCATCCTCTTGGCCGCCATGTCCCCGCTGTCGCCGCTGAGAACAGCACGTGATCTCTTTGATGGTCCTCCCGTAGGAGTCCCCTCTAGAGCCGCCTGCTGTCTCAGCTTTTGGCGCTTTTTTTTTGCGTCTAGACCGTCCATCCTGGCGCCAGCCTGATCCATGCCGGGAGACGACGAGGACGAACGAAGTTAAAAGGTTAAAAAGGTTAGTTAGTTTTTTTTTTTTTTTTTTGTTATTAAAAAGGTGGTTCGATCTCTACCGCAAGGGTCCCGTGTCGCGCCAGCTTTGGCAGTACCCTTATGCCCGGTGGGCTGGTTTGCAGTTCTACCCTTCGGTGGTCCCACAGCAGTACCGTCTTTTGACAGTCCCGCCGCAGCCCCACCTCGAGACGATCCCGCTGCGCTGCAGTACCGCCTCTGGACGTTCCAGCTAGGGGAGATGCAGTCCCGGCTTGCGTCGATCCCGCCGTCTGGTGTGCAGTCCCAACTTTCGCCGGTCCCGCCTTTTGGAGCGCAGTCCCAGCTTTCGCCGGTCCGATGTTTTTAAAGGCGATAATACGGTAGCACCAGGGATTAGTCGAGGGATATAGCCCCCTCCCCCCATTAGTTGCTTACGAGACTGTACAGCACCAACTCACACCGCTACCACTAGCGATGCGAGCGAGCACCGCCGCCTGCAAGCCTCCAATGGGAGTGAACTCGCCTGGGGGCCGTCTCACCGGACCCCGCAGCCGATTGACCCTAGCTGGCTAAGCTACGGCCTCCCATGTGAGAAGAAATCCGGGCCAAAGTGGTGTGTTGCCTCAGAGAAGTTAAACCGCATACGCTCATCGGCTCAGCCACCAGGATCCCATCATCCTCCCGTATGGATTCCCGCGCACGGCACGAACACGCGCGAGGCCATTGCTATCTATCATCTGATCTTATTCGATGGTGTCATCACCACCCCTGTGTTTAGTGGCCCGGTGATTTCTGTTATGTCTATTTCATAAGGAATTAAACCAATAACGGGGCGGCAACCTCGAGAAGGAAAATCACCGCACTTGCCTTGAGGATCTACACGACCGTAGCTTTCTCTCTCAAGACCATGCCTCCTTGCCATCTCAGAAAAAGTAAGGCCAGGTAGGTCTGCATCTATACTACCAAGCCAAGCAGAGTGAGACTAAGCCAAGCAGGTTAGAAATTTTAAAGCATAGATCCAGCCCCTCCCTAAAATATATATCATCTGTGATTCCAAGAAGTGGTGACGAGTAGGCGTTTTGAGGGGCTATCTTTATGTAGAACTAGACTGTCAATGAGTGCTCTCAGCCTAATATCAATAAATGACAATTGATTTATATAGAAAGACTAATACTATCAAATAAAAATAGCGCTTATATATTTTGATACGTATTTATTATTAAGAAAGACGGTCAGTTAGTGGTAAAGAACAGGATATCTCTGACACTTCCTCCGGAAGGTAGTTCCAGAGGGGTGAGGGTCACTGCACCGGTGCTGCCGACCCGGTAGCGAGAGGTGCTCTCTGTGCCTTGGATGTACAGGGTCACCTGGTTAAAAAATTGGATCTAGATGATTCTGGAGACATCGAAATAGCTTGCTATCAATAACTTCAAAGTTGGGGGTTTAGTTTCGACTCTTTATGAAGTAAGAACGACAATAATTTACAGAACAATTTTAGCTTTGTCTGTGGGGTGGCTTATCTTGAAAAAAATCATTATTAGAGCTAATGACTTTTTTCCAGTTGTCTTGTGGGGAACAAATAACAATACCTGTAGCGTAGCAGCGGCACGGAGCGTGTAGTGGTGTGCTTGCCGCTTTCTCGTCAAGTGTGCCGTGAAAATTGTAACACCGACCTATGGTGTCGTCGACTGCCGCTCGCTCGTCGTGTGTATCAATGTGCTTGCCGCAAGCTCGTCGCGTGTATCGGTGTGCTTGCCACTCGCTCGTCGTGTGTATCAGTGTGCTTGCCGCAAGCTCGTCGCGTGTATCGGTGTGCTTACCGCAAGGTCATCGTATGTATCAGTGTGCTTGCCGCAAGCTCGTCGCGTGTATCGGTGTGCTTGCCGCTTTCTAGTCACGTGTGTCGTGAAACTTGTAACACTGACCTGTGGCGTCGTCGACTGCCGCTCGCTCGACGCATGCGTCGTGTCACTTGTAACATGCACTTGTGGCGGCGGGGAGTGTCTGCTGGGCTCGCCCGACAGCGGCACAGAGCGTGGCTCGCGCCGGCGTCTCTTGCCGCTAGTTCGTCGCGTGTCGCGAATGCTGTCGCTTCGCTTACGGCCCGCAGAACCTCCTGAAGCACCAGTTGCGCCTGACTCTGGAGGCAAGTGTCTTTTCTATACTCTTATGTACAGCGGTAGTTTAAATCAAGATTTGTAGACCTTTGTCTCCCACACGGTGCCAGAGAGCGCCGTGATTTAGACAAGCCCGTGCGTGCCTGTGACGTTGTGACAAGACATTGCCAAATTAGATGTAGCCGACAAAAGGAAAAAAAGAAGTTATAGTTTAGTTTTTTTTAATCTTGTGGTCCAAAGTGCGACTGTTGAGCGTAGTTATATTTCCAGATCGAAACAAGCTTTTATTTTAAATAAAATTTCTCAGTAACAGTACAAAGACTTATTTGTACCTCATTGATAGCAATAGGCTCCTCCATTATTGCATGGGACTTAAACATAACTGCAGAAATGACGTTGTATCTTCTACCAATGTATCATATGGTTAGGTAGAGTAGTTACGTGATCCTACAAAACCTCTGCCCAGCTCTCTCAACTCCCAAGTATATAAGGCTCTTAAAGCCTTATAAACTTGGGCGTGTTATATACTAGAGTCTAGACAGACGGACTGCATTTCAACTGAACTCCAACTGCAAATTTTGCAAGTTTGCATACATAACACATCTGAACAACTGCATCGAAACTGCTAACCGACTGCGCAGTCCACTGAAATGCAGTCCTTCTGTCTAGAGCCTTAGTACTAATCCGGCCCGACGATGCGTATGAAGTGAAACTTTTTAGGTGACGATTCGATGATGATGATGATGATAATGGATAAGCAATAGGGATGTTGCCTAGGTAGAAAAAATGATAATTTTATTTAGTCCGTCAATGAGATTATCAATTGACCCGTATTTTATGCTTTATCAAATAAATAAAAATTGACAAATATTAAGCGCATCAAAGTCCAGGAGTGGGGGCTTGTGACTTCACGTTGTCAGTATTAAGTGTAGCACACCATGACGTCACACGATATTTCAACGCGCTGTATCTTTGTAATATTTTGTTTATGTGGCTAAAGAAAAAAATATGTGTGCTCTTTTTTTTATTTGAGGTGGGTTTGCTCTTGACTATAGTCTAGGTCAGAGGTGATAGAGACAGAGTCGGAGATGGAGCGAGTTTACCCAGTAGAAGCCTGTTCACTCTAACTTTGAAGAGATTCGGGTCGAATACGTTCGGAAACACAGACGCAGGTAGTGAGTTCCACTCATTCGCTGTGCGCATTATGAAGGATGTTTGGAAGCGCTTGGTGCCAATTGGTGGAAAGGCAACCTGCTAAGGATGGTAACTTGCAGTGCGTCTAGATGTCTGATGGTAGAAGGGGGCCGGTGGGATGAGTTCGTGGAGTTCTTGAGCACACTCACCGAAGTACAATCTGTAGAAGACCGACCAGCAGGCAACCTTGCGGATATGAGCCAAGCTGTGATGGCATCCACCAGTTCAACGTCGCCAATGAGCCTCTTGGCTCTACGTTTCACCTAGTCAAGTGCGGCAAGCTAATACTTAGCTGTGCCATCCCAAAGGTGGCTGCAATACTCCTTATAGGATCGGATTTGCGCTTTGTAAGAATTAAAAGCTGTCCAGGCGTAAAGTATCGCTTCACTCGATTCAGGATGCCCAGGTTTTGTGCCGCAAATTGGGCTTTGTACTCAATGGACGCGACGTAGTTGAGACTGGATGTAAACTCCATGCCTAGGAGTCGATCCGATCAGTCACAGGAACAGACGCACTCCCAAGTAGGAATTTGATAGAAACGACTCCTTTTAGCGGTGAAAAGACACGCCTGTGTTTTGGTGGCGATAAAGGAGACCAGATTGTTATCACCCCACTAGGAGACAAGGCTTAAGGTCAATTCTGTCCGCTCCTCCATAGCCTCTCTCAAGGAACGAACTTCATCCACGCTGGTTTTTGCGCTGGTAAAGTATCTCTCTGAAAAAGTAATGTCATCTGCGTACCCAACAATATCAGGCTGAAGTAGGTCATTGATGTGCAGCAGGAAAAGAGTTGCAGAGAGAACAGACCCCTTTTCCGATACAACCACTCCTTATGATGGGCGTTGAAGTCCCCCTTTAAATTAAGCTTAGCTGTTGGGTACTGTTGCTGGGTTACGTCAGCCGATCCACAAGGCAATTAAAGAGCGCGTTTTTTAGGTAATCTAACTGACGGACTAAATATATTTTTGTCAACTACCCTATTGGGACGACACGTCATGTCGCTCCGCCACTAAATCCCTATTGCATATTACTCGTACTACTATCACGTGTACGGTGCTAGATTTTTTACTTAAAGCTTCATGCACAAAGGTACAACGGCGAACTTAATCTTACGTTCGTGAAACACAGTTGTGATGTAATGTGTAAAACAAGCATAAGGTACAAACCATCATTGTCCACGGGCTCGGGCGGCGGGAGAGGGGTGGGGGGTGGCGCGGCGCGGGACAGGGACGACTGCTTGCTGTGCACCAGCCGCAGGAGGCACTCCAGGGCTGTTTGTTTGTTCTGCTCAACGGAAACCAGGGTTATATCTGAGAACTTAAGGTAGGAACTGCAATTGCCATTAACGAACAAGTAAAATTTCAAAATTTTACAAACCCCCGTCAGATTTTTATTTCATGCTACATAATTTATCTAGTACATAGTAGATACGTTTTGATCGGAAATCTATTGAACACGTAAATATGACACGATATCTTGCGAAACCACCCCGATTCAAACAGTAAAACGCCCATAACTTTTGAACGGCTGAACCGATTTTATCCAAACATAGCTAAGAACACTCTCAACAAAATCACCTTTCAAACAAAAAATCAAAATTGGTTCATCCTTTTAGGTGCTATGATGCCACAGACAGACACACAGATACACATATACACATCAGCACACGTCTAACATATAACACCACTCTTTTTGAGAAAGAAATTTATTTAGGCTACAATGTCTCTCTTCCAGGGATTCGGAGGGTGAAACGCTTTAGATGTTTTGGGCCCAGTAGGTAGCAAGCAGCAAACACAACATGGCAAAATGGGGTTTTCTGGACCCATCGGATACCCAATCTTAGTGGGCAAAGTACTAAATCCTTGAAAGGATTTAGTACTCCTCAAATATGAACCACACATTGTAGCGCCCAAGTTCCCATACACGTGCAGTTTACGTCCTGTAAACTTAACGAATGCCACCAGTGCTGCAATGCCCTTGTCCCCTCTCCCCTAAGTCCTTCCTTTCGTCGAGGTTAGTGTCAATGTCGTCTAGCCATCTAACTAATAAATTCTCTTATTCTTGATGGATAAACACCACAACTTTTTAAGCTAAATAGGCACTTACAGTATAGATATCCAAGAGTAGAGATTGAATAATGTTGCTGACTAGCGACCCGCCCGGTCTTCGCACGAGACGAATTATATAGTTACTTACACAAACCTTTTTCAATCTATTAGTAAAAACCGTATCAAAAAATTTTTATACAAAAAAATACAATCGACTTCTAAATAAAACCATCACAGAGTGAAATAACTTCTTTATCGTAATTCGGTGTCACTGCAAAAAAACGAAGAAAAGAAAACAGGAACACTGAGTTCGGCAAAAGAAGTTATTTACTTTTTAGTTGTGGTACCCAATAGGCAAGTTCTATAGTAAGGTAACTATAATACCAGAATAGATTACTCGAATATCATGAAACTTGAACATAACTGGTGAAATGAGAGTACGTGTACCAAGGTGAACTGTACACCTCTGCGTACCCCTGTAGATCGTACTGGCGTAATTTTATCAAATGGAATAAACAATAAATAGACATGCGATTGTAGCTATTCCGAAAAATTTGCCGTCATTTATTAAAGAGTTCTGTTGTATATCTACGAAATTCTTCATCAGATCTTCACCAAATTTAAATGGGACCAATTTGGGAACATACTCTTTTAAACAAACAAAAAAAAACAATATCAGTCCACAATTGAGAAATCGGTGAACATACACAAAAACAAAACATACAGTCGAACATAGAACCTCCTCCTTTTTGGAAAGTCAGTTAAAAACGTTGCGTGGTATAAAAGTAAGTAAGCGGAAAAACAGACGGAGGCAGACAGCGACTTTGGTTTAAACTATTTAGAGGTGAGAGATTTATTAACCTTCTAATTCTCCAACTTAACAAAAAGCGTAAATCTCATAATATATGAAGACCAATTTGAGCAGACCTTTATTTCATCAAGCAGGGGCCCGAAGGCCGCTGGGTCCGTGGAGTCCTTGAGCGACTCCCAGCTCTTAAACAGCTTCCGATCTGACAGCCGTACCGTACTCTCGAGCTCCCGGAACTCTGTGGAATAGAGCAAACTTAACGAAGAAGGTTTTAGATGGATGGCTTTTTGATCCAAACAAAAGTCCATTTTACACCCCCTGTCCACTGGTCTGGTGGTAGTAAATACGACTGCAGAACTGTCAGGTCTGCACCTGGATTTGATCTCAAACCCAGATGTTATTATTGGGTTTTGCATGGCAACCTGAAACTGGCAATACCTAGTTTGATGACTGATGATGACTGATGATGATGAGGGACGCTCGCAATACCCTTAGGGCGGCACACCTCTCTCATGATTATGGAGAATACAGGATCGATAATGTGACGAGTAGAAAGAGTAAAAATTCTGCGACCAGCTCGATATAATATGTAGGGTACACTATCTACCCACATATTTTTTTTATCTATTTATTATATTTTTATATTTATTGATTTCATAATATAACAGTAACACTGTGGTAACACACCTTCGACAGTCATACACGGCGTCAAAAATACATGAAGGCGTTGTCAATGACAACTTGTTACCAATGATTGTGTTTAACTGAATTATTGTCTGAGACAGAATTAACAACTTTTTGTATTTAGTTTAACCCGCAAGCTGCAAGCTTCCTCGCAGCACCCAACCTGCGAAGTACCACATCATTATCATCATCATTTCAGCTGAGATGCGTCCACTGCTGAACAGAGGCCTTCTCCAACTGTCGCCAGATCGACCGGTCCTGTGCGTCTCGCATCCAGTCGATGCCCGCAGTCTTACCCAGCAGCCTAATTGCGCAAGTGAATTTGGCAAGGCAAAGGGTTTGATTGACCGCCATCAATCGACCAATCACATGCGAGATGAAAGACGCGATGTGGATTTCCGTCATCGGTACACCTAGTGGCAGGCATATTCTAATACTTTATTGTACATAAAACAAACATACGCAAACACAGTAGGACAGACCTACAGGATGAGCCGAGAGAGAGCCGGGAGTAGGCGGTCCTAGGAGGCCTTACCCAAGGTTGCGTCTTTCGGTACGTCAGATAAAGAATTCTGTGAACTAACCAGACTCCCTCAAGCTAGCTAGATGCGACACGAGGTGTTTCCTGTGCACGCGCACCGCACGCCGCTGAGCGCGCACACGCGCCACCACCTCTCGTGCGTTGCGCGCCTCTGCGGCTATGGCGGCCACCTCACGCGCTTCGTGCTCGAGGCGACGTTCCAGTTCGCTGGAGGGTAAGGGTTAAGTTAAGGTGTGATCTGAAGGCTACCATAAACTCTTAGGGCAAGATTATTTCCATTGTGATTAAAAGACAGATGCATACAGACATAATTATATCTATAGTCCTATCTGTCGCTTACTTTAAGAGCTCATTGTACCTACCGGAAGGGCACTTTGAGATTGAAGACTGGGCTCATCAGGAATCTTTTGTAAAACCATTTGTTATTGTGATGAGTTGTAACTTTGCTCTGATGTTTCAAAGGTCCTTCAGATCTGTCTAGATTTCTTTGTGCTTTGAAATTAGAAAGTATGGCTTATTGGTCATCGATCATCGTGGAACGCATTTTTCCAGCACAAAAGTGGTCCCACTTCCAGTTACAACAATATCAATAGTCAACTTTGCATGTATGTGTAATATTTTACTGACTGCCAAGTACTGCAAAAGGGCGATGCCAAGAGCACGGCAGCCTAATTGTGTAAGTGAATTCGGCAAAGGAAACAATCTGTTTCTTTCCCAAAAACTACTTTTTGTATTGCGAAAAGTCGTTTTTGGGAAAGAAACAGTTTGTTTCCTTTGCCGAATTTACTTACACAATTAGGCTGCGGTTTAACCACTTTAGCAGAATCGTCATACCCAGAGGGTAGCAAAGCTTTTTGGTCCCTAGCTAAGTCCCTCGAATCAAACTTCTGTCAGCCCTCACTACCACCACTGCTGAAACCCGACGGGTCACTGGCCCAATACGCTGAGGAAAAGGCAGACTTGTTTGCCTCCCTTTTTGCGGAATCTTCGTATCTGGATTCTGGTGGCGCCCAGCCTCCTCCTTCTCCTGATGGATGTAAGACGAGTATGTTGGACATTCGAATCCATCAAAATGACGTCCGTAGGGTGCTGCGTAGTCTGGATGTGAACAAATCCAGTGGCCCGACGGGATACCAGCAATTGTATATAAAACCTTTGCGCTTGAATTGTCACCGATCTTGACACGCCTATATTGCCTTTCGATAGACAGGCTTGGAAGCAAGCCAATGTACAGCCCGTGCCCAAGAAAGGCAGTCTGACTTCAGACCCATTTCTGTAACGTCCATCCTCTGTAAGAGTATGGTACGTGCTCCTGGCATACCTAGAAACGAACGACATCCTCAGTGACCACCAACACGGCTTCCGCCAAAATCGGTCAACTGAGGATGTTCTAGCGTATGCTATACACATCTGGAGTGAGACCATCGATGGACACGGGGAAGCGCTAGCCGTCTCCCTCGACATCTCGAATGCTTTCGACAGGGTGTGGCACGAAAGCCTGATGATGATAGGTAAGCTTCCTTCCTTCGATCTGCCTAGTGGTCTGTGTGATTGGATTGTGGACTTCCTGAGGGATCGCTCCATCCGAGTGGTTATCGATGGCTGCTCATCCGGTCAGTAAGATATCAACGCCAGAGTCCCTCGGGGGTCAGTGCTTATGGCAACATTGTTCTTGCTGCACATTAAAGTTCTGCTAAAACTAGGTTCTTTGGGTATGCAGACGACAGCACTGTTGCTGAGAGATACGTGTTCGGCACATGGGCTACTGGGCCTCAGATTAAGTCCGGGAGGCCATGGTTGAACGCTTGAACCTGTCCTTGAAGGCGGTCTCCAAATGGGGCGATGTCAATCTGGTCAGTTTCAATGCTGCTAAGACCCAGGCGTGTATTTTTGCTGTTAAAAAGAGCCAATTCCTCCCGGCTCCCATCTTCCCGTGGTGTAACCGTGCCGTTAACGGACTATCTCGACCATCTTGGTCTTATATTGACATCGACCTTCAATTTCTCCATTCATTGAGGCGAAAGTTCAGTTGGCTGCAAAAAAGTTAGGTATTCTTGCCAAAGTGAGACGGTACTTCAAGCTTGAATAGCTGCTCAACCTGTACAAAGCGAAAGTTCAGTCATCTCTCACCTCTGGGACGTATCTGCCAAATACCAGCTTGATGCACTTGAGTCTATTGACAGACGGGCCAAGAGGCTTATGGCCATCGGTACATGGTGGACATCCCACCCTTGTGCGTTTCCCTAATTCTTTCACTGTGCTCACAGCTAAGGAGTGGAATTCCCTGCCGGAGTCTTTGTTTCCTGATAGCTACAACCTTGGGGTTTTTAAGTCAAGAGTGATTAGGTTACTTCTAGGCAAGCGTGCTACACCGTAGACCACATCATCGCTTACCATACCAGGTGAGATAATGGTCAAACGCGAGCCTATCGTTAAGTAAAAATAATAAAATAAAAGAAAGCACAACATGACATGACCTCAAAGTCAAAGTCAAATGTGTTTATTTCAAGTAGGCCATTATGCGGCACTTTTGAACGTAAAAATTTACAAGTAATAAACATTGATTCTTCCGTGCATTCGGAAATGTAGCTTGTTATGGAGAAGAACGCACAAGAAACTCCATACTTACTCTTTTAAAAAAAGTTTTATACAATATTTACACAAGTACATGCATTAATAAATTCATATATGTGAGGACGATGTACCCAGCACTACTATACTACATATAGGTATAAAGAATTACAAGCACTAACAGGTAAATTTCTTTAATTGATAAATAGGAACATGGTTCTCACGTACTTACAAATATTGCAAACATAGGTAAATTACCTAATTCAACAACAACGGAACTGTGTGCGAGTCAATTTTTTTAAACAAAAAGAGAAGAAAAATTAATAAAAATAAAGCGTTACTATAATTATTTGATTTTGTCTACACCAAAGATAGGCTTATGGAGAGGACCAGCATGTTTCCAAGCATTAGAATGCTTGGAAACATGCTATTACAAATTAGATGATTATATTCAAGATAAGAATCTTGAATATAATCATCTAATTTGTAATATGCTTGTTAACAAAGTGTGGTTTTAACTATTGTTTTAAATTTTCTTTCATTTAACTTTAATATCTCGCAAGGTATTTTGTTATAGAATTTAACACCCCATGAAAGATGTGTACTTTAGCTAATCTATAAGATGGTTGATCTAACTTATCTTTATTTCTAGTATTACAATTGTGTTTATCACTAAATTTACTAAAGAGATTAAAATTTTTCCTTACTTATATAATATTTTCATAAATGAATTGGCAAGAAACTGTCATAATAATAATCTTTTTAAATAGCTCCCTAAGAGATTCTCGGTGACTTAACTTATATATCGCCCTCCCCGACCTATTCTCATAGATCCTTCCGACAACAAGGGTAAGGGCAGGCTAAGTTATCTACGTAGGTTCATAAAATCCTGGTCCTTTCAAAAGGTGTCTAACCTTGGGTATTCTCCAGTGACTTTAGCATAGGACTGTATGTTTCTTATCACTTCGACCAGATGATGAAGTTGATCACAGAACTCTGGCAGCTGCTCTGGTGTTAAGTATTGTCCGCCATATCTGTAACAGAGAAAAATTGAAATGGTCCAACGTCACGAGACTTTATTTTGATCTATGTAATCTTAAAGATTTTGGTATGATCGAAATGTTTCCTTGGCACGAATATTTTGTTTCTTTTTACGTATTAAAAGCCTAACATAGAAACCCCTCAACGTCGCAGGACGGCAGAAAATGAGACGGGCTATAAGATATATATCTAGGCACAGCTTTGGCTATATTATGGTGGCTTATATATATATATAAGCTATAATATAGCCAAAGCTGTGCCATAGTTACAACCTGCAAAATGTGTTAGAAATTAGCAACAAGATGAATCATGCCTCCTTCCAAAAATATCGACACAGAAGGCGAAAAATGTCTGAGTGGAGGGTCCATAGGTTCACAGGATTCTTAAACATAACAACAGCTTAACTTCTTCGATAACTAAGCTAAATCCTACTTAAAAAATAATAAATAAAACCAGATATCTGCCTGCCTTAAATCAATGTTGGCGGCAAACTGGTCATGTTCGATCGCGACGGACGCTTTGGACGAGTGTCTACCGCAGCTCTGGGGGTCCAGGTCCTCATCCTCGTTGGTGGTGCTGCAGCCGGTGCTCTCGCTCATGCTGGATAGGGCAGGGGATTCCAGTAGGTTTAAGTAAAAGACACTGTTCCCCACGCTGCGGTTCGGTGAACGCCTGTTACTGCGGATTTGTGGGTGTTCGTTAGGATAAAGAAGATAGATGAAAAATAACTAACAAGTTATTTACTGGGATTATAACTAGGACCTTGCAACTCGTTTGTTAAATGATTTTTGGCTACTTGGCAGTTGTATAATAAGAGATCTTTGAATATCTTAAGAGTTCACTAACATAGCAATCACATACACAAGACAACCACCCAGATCCAGAACAAATATCTGAAAGTCATTACAAATATTTGTTACGTGCGGTAATCGAACCCGCGACACGCAACGCAGCAGCCGACCGCTCAACCACTGCGCCGACCGTGTCGTCAAAATAAACAAATACTGCTCGAGCATTACTTAAGCTGTTGTGTGCACTGTAAAGAATACAAATATGAAGCTACTCACGCGGTAGTTGTGAGCGAGTATCGTTTCTCCAGATTGTTGTTCTTGTGGTGGTCTCCACGCAACCTTCCGAGTAACCTGCCGAGTAGCCGTGACTGTCGCCCCCCGCCCTCCATGCCGCGCCGAGCTGGCCGGATGACACACTGTCACTGGAACGAGGGCAAGCTCAGGGACATTGTGCATTACGCGGCCACGACTACGGCTTGGTCGTGCAGCGGCCACGTACAAATGACAAAAAGGACCATTGTGGCAGAGAGACGGAGTAATACAAGACGAAAAGCGCTATCCCTCTTCCACAACGGAATCATGATAGCGTTTGTTGTCCGAGTACGGACACTGACGTCACACAAATCCTAAATCTCGCAAAAGTTATCCACGTGATTTGAACATAATTATACAACAGCCCGACAACAACCATTGCATCGCAACCAGTTGCCCACCAGACTTAACAAACACCGTCTGGTCAGAGGATTCTCCCTTTTCAATGGTGGTTAACGGGATTTCCAGCACAACCGGCCATATTCTTGGCCGCAGAAGCTCCAACAAAGAAAGCTTGGCCCATAATTGGGCAAACGGTGTAGTGCGGTCTACTAAAGATAATGTTACGCTAGATTAAGGTGTCGTGGACGTACTCGTTTGTCCGTTATGCAGGTCAAGCTTTAGTTCAAGGCTTGGCAGAGCTAATCCTTTCTGACAAGACATCCCTTCTAAACTTTCACTTGTCGGTGTCAGGTTTAGCACGTTTGATTTTTGGTCGTAAACAGGAGTGAGAGCGGGTGGAATAGTTTTACAAATAATGGGGTCCATACAGAGCCCTATTGCTGACACTCACGTGTCTATCTGTCTGTCCGTCGTCTGTAACACAGGTTTTATAGCCAAACTGCCTAAGCTACAGTCTTAAAATGTTCTTAGTATAAGCGTCTTTTTGACCCAAAGCTATAGAAATTGTCAAAAAAATGTTTTAAGGGGGCCGTGGGCCCTAAAGATAAAAAAGAGACCTAAAAGTGTTGATCTTCTCCATCGACTTGGAAATCGTCGTTTACAGCTCGTTACGTAGATAAATACTGTATTTTTTGTTTAAAAATACATTGAAAAACAAAGGAATGAGAAGCCACCAAAGCCAGCTCTTTTTACAAAATTTTGTTCCGAAGAATTTTTTAACTTTCCATTGACCTATGGACTTGAAATTAGGTGATACCAATTTATTGATAAATCTGATATTTTGTTGCAATTCCCTAACTTGATTTTGCGGTTTGGTACAGAACCCAAAATGTGCGAAGTCCGAAGCTGCCACCATCACGTTTGGTAGGTAAACACTTTGGAGGCTGCTAGCTGCCACCCGCACTAGTTGGTATTGTAGACCCTAGCAGACTGGTCTTAGGTCCTAGGACATACGTCTAATATTCAATCCTATAAATTACGAAACATGGGCACTGGGCAGGGCTTGGTCTACGTTAGGTTAGCTTCAAAATTTGTGATACACTTTGTTGAAAAATAATACACTTACATTTTGTATATTCAAGCAGATTAAAAATGTAGTCGTTTCAGATATGTATTGTCAGTTGCAGAATGTGCCATGTTTTCAATTAAATATTATTTCAGCATTATCTAAAAATTATTAACATTTTGACGTAACTCGTCTGACGACACAGAGAAAATTCGGTGAGTCGCCCAGTTTTATTTTTTTCCTTTTTCAGCAGTCATAAAACAATGGCAGATTTGAATAAGGTTTGATATTTGCTTACTTTCTATAAGGTTATGAATTCACTGAGCGAAGACCCCGTTTTAGTTGGTCGCGAGTATCTCATTCTAATCTTAAAAGTCAAAAAAGTCATACCAGAATCCCAAGAATAAATCTTACCAAAATACAGATGTGCGAGTCATGATGATTACAGCAAAAATTTAGTACCAAATACGGTTTATTCCCATCGGCCACCCCGGTGGCCGATGGGAATGATTTAGTGAAATTTCCTACCTTCCTTTATTCCCATCTGCCACCGGGGTGGCGGATGGCACTAACTAGTGGCGTTTGCCACCCCGGTGGTCGATGGGACTTATTTAGTGAAATCTGCCACCTTCCTTTATTCCCATCTGCCACCGGGGTGGTGGGCGATTCTCATGACATTTGTCACATAAAAGTGAATGTTGATGCTGTGACCGGTTTACTTTGTTACTTGGATCTAATTAAGGTGCTGGCCATAATAACTTAATAATATCATCTAAATTTCTAACTAAATGCGCGCCTTGCATTGCCCTACTTATTTCAATTTTGGTTTTTGGAAGTCGGACTCAAGGTGTTGTCCCCATATTATAGAAATCTGTTTTTATTTTACCCGTACTTAAGGAGGGGTATAAAAAAGAGATTACTAATCATGAGCCTATATGCAAGCTGTGTATTATAGCTAAAATATTTGAGAGGATTGTCTTGATTGAAAGAGATTGCATGTAGCAGAGATCAGAATGTTGAGATGGATGCGGAGTGACGAGATTGGATAAAGTGAGAAATGAGTATTAGAGGCAGTTTGAAAGTGGCGCCAGTAACAGAAAAGTTGAAAAGAAACCGTTTGTCCTGGTATGGTCATGTGATGAGGAAGGATGAAACGCATGTTACTAAAAGAGTTATGAATATAGATGTGGATGGATGGAGAGGGAGCGGACGGCCAAAGAAAAGATGGATGGACTGTGTGAGGAGTGATATGAAAGAAAAGGGCTTCAGTGATTGTTGCCAACTCAAAGAAAAAATGTTGATGGTTTAAAATTCTACCAAAATCCTTCAACGAAAAATAGTCAAATATGAACCTTGAAAACTTTCTTGATATTTTTTCTATTCACCCCGTTTTACGGTCATGAGAATCAACCACCCGACTAAACTTATGAAGGTGGCAGATTAGATTTAGGTTAAATGCTCTAAGGGCAGATGGGAATAAACCGGCAAACGCCACTAGTTAGTGCCATCCACCACCCCGGTGGCAGATGGGAATAAAGAAAGGTAGGAAATTTCTCTAAATCATTCCCATCAGCCACCGGGGCGGCAACTTGGGGGTGGCCGATGGGACTAAACCCAAAATACCTCTCACAGAGACCTGTGTCCACAGATCATATATACCCTAAGCCGGGCCTGAGTCCAACATCATAAGGCCCTGCGCAGACGGCACACTTTTTGTGCGATCGAGTCTGCGGCGCACAAAAAGTCTGCATGGCGCGCAAAAAGTCGGTCGCGGATTTTTCACAGACTCAACGCACACGACGCACATCTTCGATCATTTTGTCGGCAGAGCTGTAGGGACGTAGACGCTATGGAAATCGTGCAGAGACGGCGAAGTATTATTTTGTACATGAAGTACAGAAAAACAAGAAGAAATAGAGTATTTTGGGTACATCCTATACTTTCGGAAAGATTACTGAAGGGACAGTTCCATACTAAACATTCAATTCTGAAACAACATGCGGCAAATTTTTTCAAATTTTATAAAATGTCTGTTACTATATACATTTGATGAGTTGCTATTTATTTTGAGACCTGCTTTGACTCATTCAGAAACATCGACCTCTGGCGCCATGATAATAGATCGCGTGCGTTACGTCCACCCCTAGCAAATGCAGATTGCCGACCACAGAGTACATTATAATATACTGTTGCCGACTAAAGTGTGCGCCGTCTGCGTTAGCGCGCGTTGAAGCAAACGTTCAATTTTTTTCACACACTTTTTGTGCGGAGTGGCGCGCCGCGGCGCAGGTCGGTCTGCCCGAATTACACGGATTTTTTGTGAGCCGGACTTTTTGCGCGTCGTGTGCGTTACTGCATATAATTGCATAGGTTCTATTTTCACAGACTAAAAAGTGCGTCACGGATAGTCTGTCGTCTGCGCAGGGCCTTAATCATTTAGATTCTTCATTGGCTTATTAGTATATTAACTTTTTTTATGTAAATAACTTCATACACTTTTTCCTATGCATCAAAACTCTCGCTTCTTCCTCGTAGTCAAACTTCATTGACATTGATTTACTATTGTTGCGCAGTGATTGTGTGCTCTCGCGTGTGGCTGACTCTGGCTTGGCCACCATCAGGGATTTTAATTTTGATAACACAAATATTTAGTCGCTAATTAGTCGAAATTAGTCGCCAAATATCAGATTTAGTCGGTCACTGGTTCAAAAGTTAGAAGGGTTGTTTGGTGGCCGATCTGGAGTCACTCCCCCCGGCTTGGCCACATTTATATCTCAAAAACTAGGGCACATAGCGAAGATCTGTTTTCTCCCAGATTTAGTCGCCAATTAGTCGAAATTAGTCGCCAAATATCAGAATTAGTCGATCACTGGTTCAAAAGTTTGAAGGGTTTATAGGTGGCCGATCTGGAGTCACTCCCCCCGGCTTGGCCACATTTATATCTCAAAAACTAGGGCACCTAGCGAAGATCTGATTTCTCCCAGATTTAGTCGCTAATTAATCGAAATTAGTCGCCAAGTCACAGATTTAGTCGGGACTTAGTTTAGAAGATAAAATAAGTTCAACTTTTAAGGTATAGTCCAAGAGCTAGGTCGAAAAGTTCGGTACTTCCTCGTAGTCAAACTTTTTAGTCCAACTGGTTTGACCACGAGGAATTGTATTTCCTCGTGGTCAAACTTCATTGACATTGCACCTTTTCAGCACGCTGTATGCATGCAGTTCTTGTATGTACAGTCATAGATAGATTTATAAGAATAAATCAATGTCAAACGTCAAGTTGAAAAGTTTTCATAATTGATTTCCTCGTTTTATGAGTTATTCAAATTAAAATATTCAATACGAAAAATGGATTTAAAATTTGTGAAGCGTAAACGTGGGACAGTTCTTCTTCTCGAAGGCCAGCAATACTATAGATGGCGTACTTATAAAAATGGAAACGCTTACTGGGCTTGCAGCCAACTGAGAAAAGATAAGTGTCGGGGGTCTATTACTCTGAAGGTATCTAAATTATTAGTATTGATATTACAAACAATTTATAGTAATTTTGAGGATTCCGTATATAGTATGGAGACCTATATAAATACAATAATTGAAAACCACATACTTTGTTATCAATTTTTTTTGAAAATGTACAAAAGATTAACAAAATTGGTCCAGTAATTATTAGGTTGAAAAGTAGAGTTTTAATTGATTTAAGTACCTGAATTTATTTAGATTGAAAATTTCTTTTTTTTAACGGTTATTTTAAATTTTTTAATTCGGCGGTATATATGTGATATGTGATTCCATACTGATAAGAACATTATAATAATAATATTTTCTTTTGCCGATCTTTTACTTTTATCTAGTTTTTATCTTCATATATTTTTCTTTTATTTAGAATGACAACATAGTAAAACGCAATAATCACACCTGTAATGCTGATTATAGAAATAATGAGATTGATGTAGTCATTGATGAGCTAAGACATGAGGTGGTTAACAGTGACGTCCCTATTCCGGTTGCATATAATGAAAAGAAGGAATCGATTCAAAATCAAGTCACATTACCATCCTTTAGCAGCGTCAAATCGGGCTAAAGGATGGTAATGTAACGGCTTTATATAATAGAAGAAAAAAGACATGCTTCAGTGACTTTAAAGAGGTAACAGTTCCTGATCATTTACAATCATTTCTCTTAGCTGATTACGTTACCGAAACACGACGGATCATGGCTTTTTGCTCCGAAAGTAATCGGTCAAGAATGGTTCAGTTACAAGGGTTTTTTGGGGGTAACATTCTTCAGCTGCCCAAATTCATTCACCCAATTATATAGCATTCATGCTGATTTATCTACTTCAACAACAACAACGCACGTGCTTCCTGTTGCTTACGCGTTAATGACGGATAAGACAGAAGAATCATATACCATCTTATTCTCTATGTTACGGTCTAGAATACCCAAGTGGTCACCTAAAAAATTTCATTTTGATTTTGAAACTGCTGCGAGCAATGGTATATTATCTATTTTTCCTGATGTTCAAATTATAAAGTGCTTTTACCATTTTACAAATTCGCAATGGAAAAAGGCAAAACAATATAAAATAAAGAGCAAAGATGGAAATAGAATTGTCGGACTATGTTCAGCACTCGCTTTGCTTCCCGAAAACAAAATTGAGGAAGGATGGGATTATATAAAATCTGATTGCCCTAACACACAAAAAATTCAAAAATATTTTAATTATTTCGAGACTACATGGCTAAAGAATAAATCACTAAGAAAGCAGTGGTCCGTATACGGACAAAGACATCGTACTAATAATGTCGTAGAGAGCTGGAACGCACAACTCAATAAAATGATGAAGAGACATCATCCAGTAACAGTTGCTCGCTTGCTCAAAACATTATTAGAAAATGAAACAAATTTTCGTGAAGAACCATCTCCTCGTCGGAGTGGACATATATATAGAGATGATTTCATTACAAAATGTCAAATGGAGTTAATACATAATGAAATAGATGTTGGTTATTTTTTAAATATAGTGAGATAGGATTCATTTTTATATTATAAATTCGAACCCATCATATTATATCGAAAATATCAGCTTTTTTTAAATTGCATTTTTATTGACTGTACGCATTTTTAGCTTGACGTTGATACAGGGCGATCCATTCGACTAGTTTGACCACGAGGAAATACAATTCCTCGTGGTCAAACCAGTTGGACTAAAAAGTTTGACTACGAGGAAGTACCGGATTTACGAAAATGAGCCTAGAAAAAATATTTCTATCAATATGTGTAATATACTTCTAGTTTTATCGGTCTAAAGTCCTTAGAAATGTCAGAGAGATATAAATTCTTAATTAAATATATATTTTTATGTTGTATATTACTAGCTTAGAGTAGCTTAATCTTCTTTGAAAACATTAAACCTTGCTCTTGGTCTATTTGGGTCTGTCCCAATAGTCCCATTGGCCCAGTCCCATGATGGGACTAGTGGGATAATTTATCCCACTAAACCCATGGGACTACTGATACTAACATAATTTTAAAATTATGTCCCAATAGTCCCATGGGACAACTGATGCTAATATATTTTTTAAATTATGTCCCATTAGTTCCATAGGACAGCAAGTACTGATTAAACGAGTATTATTGCGACGTCGTCAATCGTCGTCATCGTCTTCATGGCAATATTAAAAAAAAACTTCTGCCTTTGTAATTTTCTTATTTATTTTGCGGTGTCATCGTTCAATAGAGTTGCCGCTATTCCCATTACCTTAGGGGGTATCACGTTATATATGTCTAGGATCATAGTTTATATGATAATGTAATATAGACATACTAGCACTCCGCCCGCGGCTTTGTTAGCGTGATTTCGTATTTTTTCCTACAGACAACTTGCATGTACTTTAGTAAAGGCGACTAAAAATAAGCTATTACTAAATGAATAAAAAAGTTAATTAAAAAAAAACAAAAAAGCCGCCTGCTTAAGCGAACTAAAAAAGGTAAACAAGAAGAAAATTCATCAATTATATAACTCATTGTCTTCGGTGTTCGTATCATCTTTATGCCAATGACTTTCAACTTTATGCAGCTGCGCAGGTAGAGAGTTTGTCAGACGCTATAGACGATGTGAACTGGGACTTGGACGCTATCAAGGACTGGTCTGATAGATTTGAGCTGTCTGTAAACCCCTCAAAATGTCAGGCCACTGTGATTGGAAATATCGCGCATGATGGGTCCATTGGGGATTAGCTCTCTTCCTCCTATTATTTTTAATGGAACTGTCATCCCTATCAGCCCTAGTGTAAGAGATCTCGGTCTACATCTTGATTCGACGCTAAGCTGGCAAAGTCAGGTTTCTAGTGTCAGTCAAAGGGTCAATGGGACTTTGCGATGCCTGTATCGTCTGAGAAACTTTCTACCTGCAAAAACGAAGACTATGCTTGTGCAAACTTTAATTTTCCCTTTAATCGACTATGGATAAGCTGGATAGGCTCTTAAATAACTGCATCCGGTTCATATTCAACCTCCGGAAATATGACCATGTGTCGAACTGCAGAACTGAACTCAAATGGATGCCCATTCGGCAGCGAAAGAATTTGCGCGCCTTGACTGCGCTTTTCTCTCTACTCAACTCTCCCACACCTCCCTCTTATCTCATACCTCACTTTCAATACCTATGTTCTTCACTCGCTAGGAATCTGCGTTCTTCAAACAATCTTCTTTTGCTCTGTCCTTCTCATACTTCTGATTTTGTTCATTCTTCCTTTAATATTCAATCCATTCTTCTCTGGAATGCGCTTCCTCTCGATATCAGGACGGCCACCAGTCAGTATACATTTAAGCGTAAGTTGCGGCATTATTTTCTAAACGAATAGCAGACTCGTCTCAATATGCAACTTACTATTAATTAATTAATATAAATTATTTTATTTAAAGTATTTATTATAGTACCTACATATTTAAGTATGTTTATTTTAACTATATATTTAAAAACACATATAATAAATTAAAACATAATTACACATTTCATTTATAGCAATGATATTCAAATAAACAGATACGTTATACACTCACAAAACAATTGAAAAAAGTGTTCCGCGCAGCAGCGGCAGCACACATACACACTTTTCATTCATCTGACATTTCACTACAATGTCGAAAGGGATGGCTTGTTATAACAAACAAGAAAAAAAGAGACAGCTAGTGTTTGTCACTTGCGTGTGAATGTAAACAAACATTATTCTGACAACCAATGTTTTTTCTTTTTGTAACCTCCAAATATCAGAAAATTAGGAAAAAAAAATGAAATAAATTAGTAAATTGAGGTGTATTGCGTATTTACATATGGTATCAGATCCCTTCTGTTTTATGTAATTTGGTATTATAATTGGTACACTTTCTAAATACACACGATGGCATTTTTTTAATTTTGTTTTTTTTTCAACAAAGCGTATCGCTCTTCGCCATGCGTGACATAAACTAAAGACTAAATCATACAATTGTCTACTATTCGAGTCTTCACAATGCGCGCGCTTATAACATATCTGTTTATTTGAATATCATTGATTTATAGGTACTTAAACTCTTCTATTTCACCTTCATAATTGGTTCCTGCAGTGTGAAGTGAAATTTACTTTTCACATGCACCTAGTGTACTACCCTGCTGACTTTTTCACCGTCGCAATCATACATATAATCAGTACATGCTGTCCTATGGAACTAATGGGACATAATTTAAAAAATATATTAGTATCAGTTGTCCCATGGGACTATTGGGACATAATTTAAAAAATAAGTTGGTATCAGTTGTCCCATGGGACAAGTGGAACATATTAATCCCATTTGTCCCATCGTGGGACTGAGTCACTGGGACTAGTGGGACAGACCGGTCTATTTGATGTCAAGATGTACAGTCGCAAACAACTGTTTTACCAAATTATAATTTTAGGTCTAAATTACGTTAGAATAATAAAATTTATGTTGTCAAATATATGATGTATCTACTATGCTAAAACTATGCTAGCACGGGGACCCAGCGCTAAGAAAGAAAATTTGGTTGAAATAAATATTACTAGATGGTTATTGAATTGTGTGTAAAATTAACATTTTCTGGAATTGAACATAAAAATTGTATGTTCTTGATTAATCAACTCTCCTCAGCACAAAATTATGGATATTATTTTGCTCTTAATTCACATTTCAAATATTATTTGAACGGATCATTTAAAATTGATGCTAATAGATGGCGTGGTTTTAAAGTTTGTTGAGGAATTCCACTCGATTGTTTAAATTTGTGTTGTCACACATTTTGGTGCAATGAAACTGTAAAAATGTGCAAAAAATACTACAAAACAAATCGTCACAATGAAAAAAATATTCCAAAAAAATAAAATAATAATAAATAATAATAATAAAAATAAAAAAAAATGTAAACAATAAGAAAAGAAATTGAATTAAGGAGATAATAATAATAAAATATTCCACTGTAAACTGGCTGACTTTAATTTACGTCACGGGCAACTCGCTCTATGTAGTTCATCTGTACACGCGCATCTATCTCTTTCTTACTTACCATACCATATATAAATGGACCGGAGCGCACAGGAGCGCAGCAATCTATCTGCCAGCAACTGCCACATTTTGTTCGATAAATAATTACATTATATTTATTGTAGATATGTTTCTAGGTAATGCATACTGCTTTCCTTTTTTGGAATGTAATAACATAGAATAACTTTATATTTAGGTTTATATTTCGAAACAAACATTCCATCTTACGACATCATAGGTATAGGTATTGTTTAAAAACTACTTAAAGTATTTTGTACTTGCTTGTACCAATGTATCGAGAAATTTATTACTTTAAAATCTTTTTATTTACACACTGACTAAATCGGTTTATTCCCATCGGCCACCCCCCAGTTGCCACCCCGGTGGCCGATGGGAATGATTTAGTGAAATTTCTTACCTTCCTTTATTCCCATCTGCCACCGGGGTGGCGGATGGCACTAACTAGTGGCGTTTGCCACCCCGGTGGTCGATGGGACTAATTTAGTGAAATCTGCCACGTTCCTTTATTCCCATCTGCCACCGGGGTGGTGGGCGATTCTCATGACATTTGTCACATAAAAGTGAATGTTGATGCTGTGACCGGTTTACTTTGTCACTTGGATCCAACTGGTGCTGGCCCTGATAACTTAATAATATCATCTAAATTTCCTAACTAAATGCGCGCCTTGCATTGCCCTACCTATTTCAATTTTGGTTTTTGGAAGTCTGACTCAAGGTGTTGTCCCCATATTATAGAATTCTGTTTTTATTTCACCCGCACATAAGAGAAAAAAAATAGTTAAAGATTAAAAAAAAAAAAAAAAAAAAAAAATTGCAGGCTCAAAGGTCCATAGTTTTGTTAGTATTACAAATTACTTAAAAATTATGTTAGTAGTACACTTAGACACGTCATTTTATTTATATTGTTAGTACACAATACTTACAAACTATGTTAGTAACAAAACAATCAATTCATGTATCTGTTGCGCTCACCTGACGCACCGGGCACATGCACGTGTACATGTACCCAGTGCGCCATGATGGCGCAACACGGCTTATCACGGAAAAAATAGTCAAATATGAACCTTGAAAACTTTCTTGATATTTTTCTATTCACCCCGTTTTACGGTCATGAGAATCAACCACCCGACTAAACTTATGAAGGTGGCAGATGGGAATAAATCGGCAAACGCCACTAGTTAGTGCCATCCACCACCCCGGTGGCAGATGGGAATAAAGGAAGGTAGGAAATTTCACTAAATCATTCCCATCGGCCACCGGGGTGGCAACTTGGGGGTGGCCGATGGGAATAAACCACTAAATCTGTGACTTGGCGACTAATTTCGATTAATTAACGACTAAATCTGGGCGGAAACAGATCTTCGCTAGGTGCCCTAGTTTTTGAGATATAAATGTGGCCAAGCCGGGGGGAGTGACTCCAGATCGGCCACCTATAAACCCTTCTAACTTTTGAACCAGTGATCGACTAATTCTGATATTTGGCGACTAATTTCGACTAATTAGCGACTAAATATTTGTGTTATCAAAATTAAAATCCCTGATGGTGGCCAAGCCAGAGTCAGCCACACTGCTCTCGCCTCTCACAGTAGGCGCCACAGATAAACTTATATATATGGACAATAGGCGCCAGACCCCATCAGTGTATTGTGTGAGAGAAGTCAGAATTCAAGAAAGTGTTGAATTCTCTGAATCCAAGCTATATCAAACACTTTCAGAAATACTTCTATAGCTTGGAATAGCTAATTAAACTACGTGGTAACAACAACAAGTTAAATAAAACATCGAAATGTGTTTTCACATTTTGTAATTCATATAAAAATACAATTATCATTATCAATATTATACATAATCGCATTTGCCAGCGAAGGCATACAATAGTTATTTAATAATAAGAACCACAACTGCAAAATATGAAATGCTAAATTGAGACAAATTTTAAGTACAACATCAACACGAAATAGGCACAGATCAGTCTGTTATAAAAGTATCAAAATCATCGAAACGCTAACATACCATCGATACATATCAATTTCAAGCCTTACACGATAATAATCTCTAAACAGCTAGACATTAAGTCGAAATTTGCATAAATTTTTTAAATAGTTCAAAGTGTTAAATTACTTTGGCCTTGAAGGAAATCTTAACCAAATTGTGACCTTTAGATTCCTAATCGTGGCGAGAAAGACGCTCGCTTAGCCACAGAAGCTGGCTATAATGTAAGACTTAAGTATACGAAATAGTTTCCTAACTATATAGGTAAAATAATACTAGTATTGAAAAAAATGTTCCTGTTCAGTAAATATTCAAGAATTCCTTTCTGCGAGGATTGTAAAAGAACCTTCGTTATCTTATCAAGCGAACATCGAGAGACCCGTTAGGGGACCAGGCAGCGAACACAAGTAACGAAACTATCTACAACCGACGCAACTTTAAACAACACAAAGGCACACAGCATACCCCTAAATAAAACCTAAAACGAAGCGTTTACATCGGACGATGTCGTCATTCCGCATGGATAAGCCCAATTTGGTCATAAAATTTGGCTTGAGACTTATTTACATTCAAAAATTTCTATCCTAGAGTAGGACTTTTCCAATTTGTGTGCAAGGATGTTTGCACCAACTCGTCCCAAGATCGGAGAAGTGAAATATGTAGATGTGCGGCCAATGTAAACAGCTGGTCCCCGGGAATCTTCAGCATGAGGAATATAAGCTGATAAGCCTGTGGGCTTACCACAGCCCGGATGAGAAGCCACCGGGCGGTACTCGCACGCGCTTGGGTGCTTCGGCACGGGCCGGCTCGGGGGCCGCGGGCGCCGCCTTGGGCTCCGGGGCTGCTGGGGCCGGCGCAGCCTCCTGGGGACTCTTCTGTCCGTTCTGGCTGGGATGTTCAGTGCCGTTGGCAGCTTTCGGTTCCTCTTGACCTGAAAAGTTAGGGTTTTATGTTACTAACGTGGATTGAGATCAAGATCGTTCGCGATGGAGGACTAGATGGGATAGGGCAAACCACATCTAGGGGACAGAGGACATTAAGTCAAGTCAATCGTGTATTAAATGAAATTGCTCAATAGTAGCTTCTAACAGAAAGAGATAGTAAATCCTGTTATAACCAGGTCACACGCGTTAAATATATTTAATTATGACTTATACAATAATTTTAATTAATTGATTAAGTACAGGCATAACTGCAATAAATAAACAAGGTAGAATACGACACAAGCTTGTAGCTGTAAACAAAATACCTTGCTCGATTTTGTTATTGCTTCACTCATGTTTATGGAGCTGACAGTCTTCATCCTACCTAGAGATTCTGCAGATTCTTGATCCTACCTAGGTTAAAGGCTGGCTTCCAGTCCAATAGGATTCAGCTAAACACCTGTGTTTACATAGAGCGACTGTATATAGCCACTACCATAACATTTATCTATAACACAGTGACTGAGTAACACAATACCCCATGGCATGGCTCTGATTGATCTTACTTTAGGAGGAAGACTTTAGGCTTCTGAATATTAGTAATGTCGACTCTTGATCATGACAGAAAAAAAACAAGAAAATCAAACAAGACTATACCACTGTGAAGTCTTAAAACCATCTTGATTCCGGTGTGAGAATAGCACTACTATCCCTTTTTAAATGGTGTTCTCAAATATGGCCCCTGACCTCTTTAAATGCCCATCAACTTACCAACAACAGATCCGATGGTGGACGCAGGAGGTCCGCGACGGCCGGTGTGCTGCGGCTCGGGCTCCCCTCCGAAGATGTCGGTGTGTCCGCCGCCAGGGGGACGCAGCACCCGGCTGGACAGCCTCACGTTATCGGTCAAACCCACGTTAAACGATGTCGAAGTCATCCTTGCACTGCAAACCAAAGATTTTGTACGTGAATTTTAGGAGTCTTTGACTTACACTATGGAGATTGGGCTTTACATAGTGTTTTAACAAAAATTTCATTGGGCGTAGTGCGTACAGCTACGAAGTAGGCAAGCGTGCTCTATCGTTGAACAACTCATCGCTTACCATCAGGTGAGATAGTGCAAAAACGCGAGATATACAAAAAACCTGGTCAGAAGATATCATGCGGTGGAACTACAAAAGATCTTTATAGGTTTGCTAATAAATCTGATATTTATTGGTTTCTATTAGGTTTTATCCAAGGCAAGCGTGCATCGTCGTTGATTATAAACTACCAAGTGAGGTAAAGTGGTCAAATGCAAGCTATGTAAAATTAAAGTATCAAAATAAAAAGATAACTGGCAAAAAATGGCCATCTTGAACAGTTAATGGTCTTGAACAAAGCGAAGTGTATTATTATCTTGAGATGTATTGCAAACATGATTCATTGTGGTTGGTGGCTAAGTAAATATTCAGAACAATAAATTCCAAGTATAAAACGAACTTTGTACTTGGGGTGCAAGGATGTATGAAGATTCAACTTATTTTTGTTAAAAACTAGTGTCGGATGTTCGGATTACTGTATTGAATAGGAAAAATCAAGACATCAAATAAAGCCACCATAATTTGATAATTTATTAAGAACTAGCGGACGCCTCGCGGTTTCACCCGCGTAGTTCCCGTTCCCGTGGGAATACAGGGATAAGTCTTAAGACATAAAAAGTAGCCTGTCACCCGGGGATAGCGTACCTTCCCAACAGTGAAAGAATTTTTGAAATCGGTCCAGTATTTTTTAAGTTTATTCGTTACATACAAAAATACAAATCTTTCCTCTTTATTATATTAGTATAGATATGTAGGGCACTGTGGTGAAGTCGCGGACAGAGAGTGCCGTATATGCCGAATGTGCCGAGGTAGCGAAGTGCCGGATTATTGAGACTAGACTATTCTGTAATCTAACTTTCGGCTTCAGTAGCAGGTTGTGGCGATCGGCTACTCGGCTACAGTAAGATACAGAACTTTCATCTCTCACCCACGGTAAATTCTTTTTATTCCATTCTCGCGTGGGAAGAGTAATTTTTGTGCAACATTTTTCTCAAGCCACTTTAGGAACTTTTTATAAGACGACATTTTTTATCTTTAATTTATTTTAACAAGCCTTTTACAGAACAATGGACTTTCACTTTTGGAATAAAGAAATTATTTATGATAAGTACTGTAATGCTGTCTTAGCTTATATTATAAAGAGGTAAAATTGTACATGTTTATTTTACGCCTTTGTCTACCAGTGGGACAGAAGTGCGAATAAAAAAATTAAAAAATTGTAATGGGTAATCTCTTGAAGGGGATCCTGCCGTTTTGCCGAAAAGATTTTGACAAAATTTCATTACCCAAACAAATTTCAGCAATCTTTTTTTATACCATTGCAATATTTCGAATGATTTTAGTACGCATATTTTTATTTGGTCAAATTTTTACATGGCAAAATTTTACCAAGTATAATGTCATTATGGCATTTGGTCTTTAATCAAATGATTTATTACAGCAAACAATCTTCAGACAATAAACGTTTGGTGAAATGATTTGTTAAGACAAAAAGTATTAAGGCAAACATAAGATTTTTTGAATTATATAATAAAAAATACAATTTTATTTTTTGATTAATTCTTTCAATTTGTCTGAAACAAGTCAAATTTATGGTTACTTGATATTAATTTATTTATGGAAGTAGTTAGAGTAGGTTAATTATTAAAAAAATGGTTAGGTTAGGTTAGGTTAAAACTGTGACCTCCTACGCACGAGCCGAGCGAGCGAAGCGAGCGGTGCCGCGGCAGCGGCCGGCGAGTGCCAGAAACGACTTGCATTAATAGAAAAAAGAGATTGTTTTTAGTAGGTTACCCGGAACTGAACTATTAAGATTAGGATAATTAGTTATTTAAAAAAAAAATGGTTAGGTTAGGTTAAAACTGTGACCTGCATTAAATTTAAAAAAAATATATATAAAAAAAGAGAAATAAAAAACTATAAATATTTGGCTTATTTGATTTTGCGTAAAAACTGTTATTCCAAGTGAAATATTTGAATAAATAAAAAATGTTAAAAGTACTAGTTGGTAAACAAGTTATAGTTTAAACGTTCATTTCCCAAACATTATGTTTGCGTTAAAAATTTTCGTGAATAGATTTTTTGCTAAGTAATAATTTGGGAAATAAAATTATGCGAAAATTTTTTTGGTAAGTGAAAATTTGTCAAATTCGTTTCGGTCAAACAAGGGAGACCCCTCTTGAAGAGTAGGTACTGATCCGAAACTAACCAAATGCCATACTATATTTTAACGGCAGCTTAAGCCGCGAGAAAAAAAACTAGTGCAATATTAGCCATGGTTTTAGATCCGCTCTTATTGTTACTAAGGCCCAGTTTTTGATCCGTAGTTAACCAACCAATGGTTAAATCATATACTTATGCTAATCAATTGCAAATTTCGGTAAAACACCATTTTTCTCACAAATGGTCAAATAAGATGGAGAGATAATTATTTGAGGATTTGTAAGACTAACAATTGAGGAATAAACGCGTTTTACCGAAATTTGAAACCATTGGATATCATGTTCCGTGGATATCATATTAAATCATTGGTTGAGTTAACTACCGATAAAAAACTGGGCCTTAGATACATCCATAAAGTCAAGCCTTTTGCCCAAATAACTTCGATAGCAATATAAAATGTACCTCAGCGTATATATGTCCCCAATCGGAATGGAACATTCCGGAATAAAAACCATACTCGCTTATTCGTCCTTGACCCGACCCGGTGGCAGATTCCATTACAATCTATAGCTTATAGTCGTGCTTAGAATCTAAGATTACTAAAAACACTTTCGGCTGTATATAAGACCTCGGGGCATTCCTTTTTGGTTTGCTCCATTAAGTCTTAAATCAGAATATTGAGTTAGTATTTGCTGTTTACAAAACTCATTTTAAAATATTAGTTTGGTGGCCGTTTTTGGCAATCAAAGTCATTAACGTATCTTTTAAATTCGGATTTGGACTAAACGTTGATTATAATAAATTTACATTTTTATGAGATTATGCGAACAAAGGCCTCCAAAAATGCTTTTTAAGAACAAAACCATTTTATTTATTTGTGATGATTAATTGTTTCATTCGGATTTAGTAAACATCACGATTATTTTCAAGATGACATTTACTGAAATTTTAAGTATCCTGTTTTCGACTTTTAAGTAATTTTGCTCCTTTATCATGGCGATTGCTTTATTATAAATATTTTTGACGACAACAGTCATTTATTTACTACTTAATCAGTTACGACAAGAATGTCGTCATCGCGATTTGCCGGCTGATTCGATAATTTTATCTCTATATCAATACAGACAGCATGTCTCATACAATTATATGACCACATCAATATAATTATCACGTAAAAGGATACAACTGAAGTTCGTACTAATGTTCATTATTTCCATAGAAATGTAATGCTATCGAGCTGAGTAATCAATTATATTCAGATAGAAAGCTCATTAAAACAATCATTATTTATGCGGGTAGGTACATCCTTTCTAACGCGTAGAACAATGCAACGGCGTAGTGATGTGCGTCAATCAAGTTTTTTATGCAACACTATGACTAAGAAACCATATTGATACTACTTATTGTTGAGAGTCTTGAGAGTAATGTGTCAAAAGTCCAAACCATGGTTCCACTGTTACCAAGAGACGAAGCTATTTGTCTTGTATAGCTCTGTCCCTCTCGCAATAGATGGTCATAGTAGGACCGGCCCATCCCCAGAAATGAAGCTTGAATGGTGGTTGCATATTGAGAAATCTAGAACCTATTTGTTGACTTTTAAGAAGAAAGACATCTAGACCTATTCAGCAATTAATTGCATCCTCAACTCAATTTAAAAACAATTGCAAAAGTTTATAAATATAAAACCTTTAAACAATAAAGTGCAACGAATCAATTGATTCCACAACAAATCAAGGTACAATTAATTATTTGCAAACGTCACAAATCAGAACCACTAGACCAATCTAATTCAAAGACGCATCACTTCTACATTGTTCTAGAAAAACAATACGATTCGTCATATATTAACTGTCTAATGGGACCAGAGACAATACAAATACGTATTAGGTACAGTTTTATAGCTTTCATGACAAATGGTTGACGTGTAAAATACCTGAAAGTAAACTAGGCTTATAAATTCTAAATTACTCTTAAATTGTATTGACCTCGTTGGGTATTTTGGGCACAGCCCTTAATGAGTTGAGTGTTGAAAGGGCATAGGCATTTAGGTGCGAGTAGGTCGTGGCAGGTCGTTTAATTACATGGTTCATTATCTACAGATTTTTCGATTTCAAAGAAATGATGGATAACATGCCTAGAAAGGTACAAAAATGACAGAGAAGCATGGAAGAAGATCAAAAAACCAAGGCAAACATTAATGGAAAGAATTTTAATCAAAACAAGACGGCTTCAAAGAAATGAGGCTTTTTAGTTTTCCCATTTTATTCACCTTTTCAACATGAATGTGAGTGGAACAATCATGCAAACATTTCAATTTCGAATGTGACATTGAATTATTACACTCTGGAAAGGATATAATCAGTGGCGCGGCAAATGGCATGTAAATGTGGTGTAAAACCGTAAAACACATCAACATATTCATCACTGTTTCTTCGAGATGTTTATGTTTACAAAACCTTTTATTTACTTAAGTTTGCGTTGGTGCTAAGCAAACAAGTTTCATAAGTGTATTTTCTTGATACCAAATGAAACAAGAATCGAAACATACTTAGCAATCGTACATGTACAACCTAGATAAGCATCTACTCAAAATTTATATTTTATACAGGGATCAAAATACCCCAACAATCCCATAATTCCAGAAATAATGGTTGATTCGATTATGGATAGTCTCCATGGAAAATCCAAAACAATTATCGATTGAACCCCGATTGCACCAGCCACGCATTTCCCCGGTCTTTAATAGAGGGGGGCGCCGATCTATTAAAATAACATTCACCGATTAGACTGCTTATCTAATCAACAATCCTCGATAATAACAGGAAAGGGGCAGCCCTATCTGTACTTTGTAAACACAATGTTTTAACAATACGGTGTTAGTTACAATTACATGCAAAAACGCAAAAAAGCGGAAATCACAAATCACACACGAAAAACCTCCAAACCGTCTCGACAAATACACACAAGAAACAAGAACAATATAAAATTAAATACATTACCTTTCTTCATGAAAACATAAAGAGAAAAGTTATTTATTCATTCGAAGCGTGAAAACAAATTGGCACTATACTAAAATAATGGGTGTAAATCAAGCTTATATCAAATCCAATTTAAGTATCTTGAGGGTATTTTTGTACTACCCAAGAAGGTAGAACAAAAACTAAGAAATAAGGATTTTTTTAGATCTACCTTCTATGTATTTGCATTTCTATTTCCACATGGTTCTTTCAGCATATAAGGAAGGAACCTCTGGTGGAATACACTACAAAGCTGAACACCTATGTACTGTCTAAAACCGCATGATAGCAGTCTTCAGCAAATAGGTATTATAAAGGTGGCTACAGAAACTCGTGGAATTCATTACCCAACTAGAGGCGATGACTACAAGTAGGAAGCCCGCTAATAAAAGCACTAAAACTTACATAAGGTTCAAATCGATAAAATTGTAGGATTCCTGTGCGAACAACCGTGCGTGTTAGATAAAACGACTAGACTAACTACACCCCAACAAAAATGTAGACACATCAAATATTAAAAGTAAATATCGTGCGTTGATCTACTTTATCAAAATCTAGATAAGCTCGAATTATAGGCAATCGGTGAATCCATTAACACTACTATTTACTTTGATATCTATCAGGCTTATGAAAAATCAGAGCTCACGACTGTGTCGAGTCTGTTTGATCTTCATTGATCGGCATAATCTCGAAAACTGCTAAACTGATTTGATAACCAATTTAGCAGTTTTCGAGACCAAGAGCGTCGTGGTGTGTTGTGACGAGATTTGCACATTCTAGAACCAAGAATCACAATGACCAGGGACACCGGACACCATTTTAGGGGCATATTGGCGATTGGCAAAGAATATCGCTGTTGATCTAAATCAGATTATCAGACCTTAATTTCAAGAAAGAAAAATAATAATTACCAAAGATTTTGCGGTACAGTCAAGTCAAAGGGCTGTCTTCGAATGTGGTTGGTGAGTAAATAAACAAAGTCGAGCAATCTTACTAGATAGTAAAGATAAAGTGATAATCTAAGAGTAATCTATTTATTTTGAGGATTTTAAACAAATGCGTCACTGAGTCCGTTCCAGACGTTAATTTTGAATCACGACTGATGAATAATGGACGACTGTGACTAACTGACAGTTTCTCGGTAATGTTTTCAAAATGAAACAGTTATTTCATGATTAATCTAATCGTGTGTTTCGGGACTATCTCGTTCGGAGAAGAAATTGCCTGAGTAAGCCATCGGAAAAGATAATTCAGGGAAATGGATAAAGTTTCTTTGAGTACTGCTTTCAATAATATTTTTCAGAATGCTAAGAAGGCAAGGGCATATCGATGAAGAATAAGGATGAATAGTGGAGTGTGTTATTCAGAAATTACTTTACTACACCAAAAAACTGTAACATAATTAATGTTATATTCTCCAATACAACGCTTTTCTTACTTTCAGTGTGTCAGCAGCACACACAGACTAACGAAGTAGAGGAGAAAGCCCATATCTAGCTGTAAATAATAATAATACACGAGAATAAATTGATACTAATAACAAGTTTCCAACTATTATAACAGCATGCTATCTTACATACAATTGAACAGAGGACCGGAACGATATGGCTAGCAGATGGCAATCCAAGATGGCGTCAAATCGACAGTTGTTTCCCGCCAAATAAAAAATTACAAAAAGATGGCTGCCAAATTAAATAATAACTGTGGAGCTAGTCCTGTCTGGGCGATGATAGCAGTAATTTGTAGTGATAAATGCAAAACTTTAATTAACTTTCAGAAACTGTACGCGTCATGCTTGGATAAGTTGCGGTTTATTTTTAGATATAGGTAGATGAGTTCAGAGATTCTGAAGATCTAAATACTGCTGTGTCATCTGAACCTGCATTTCGGTAATAATCGAAAAGTAATGCATATCTATTGGTTTTTTGTAGAAATAACTCCAAGTTACTCGAAAATGAAGATTCTATAGTCACAAGATATAGGATGTATAGTCAACACATTCTCATACAAGACCTAGGTACTACAAATTATTATCATAACAAGCAAATAGCTAAAAACACTACTAAAACCATGCCAAAAAAATCAATAAAAAGGTATAAACCGTAGTTCAAAACAAAATAAAATGTCACGTTTCAAAATCGTGCGTCTACCTACCCTAGCGTGACGACATGGGAATCAAAAATTTAATACAAAATAGCATGTATTAGCGTGCGCCTCGCCTATTAAATGACATGTCTAAGTATTCCTAGTAGCAATCAATCCTACCACCCCATGATCAAAAACCGTTTAATATCAACCCCATGCAATTTGAATTAAGGTAAGGAAAGATATTAAAACGCAAATAGGAAAATGCAATGCTTTTTAATTCAAAAAGATATTAAGGATTACAATCATCAAAGTTAAAAGAGCTAATCACACAAGCACTAAGATGATGCAGTAAAAAACAGTAAAAAAACTAGATACAGTTGCACATACACTTGAACATAAAAACAAAACAAAAAATCTACGAAAGACGTCACAATAGGTACCGCACCCTACCTGCACCTACCCTGCAGACCTGTGCGAGGCTACTTTTTACAGCCATCTTCAATAACCAATATTAGCTTTACTAGTAGAGAAACTTGACAAAAGAAGCAACTTCAAATATCTCTAGTAAGGCCTACATCAACATAGATCGGCAATCGAAAATGGCCGCCAGATAAGCCATCGCGCGATTTGCTAAACGAGAGTGTGAAATCAATAAAGGTGCTTTAGCCAAACGCGCGTCAACTCTTCATCTGAATCAGAACCAAGATGTTTCAGCTTGGCATTGCTCATTCTTCTTATTGCCTGTTGAGAATCATAAATTGGTGGTACTAAACAAGCCAGGAGCACTAACAAATCAAAACATAAAAGGCGGATCCACATATTACAGACACGCCACGCCTCGCCTGTCATCAAGCGACAAAAATCGCGTGACATCGCGTGTCGTCAATGTGGCTCTGCCTGTACCTCTATATATGCAATAAACATGGCAACAAAACAATTTATTCAACTAGGGATTATATTAAACTTACCAATTCTCTAAAGCTTCCCGATTGGCAGCCATTGTCAGCTTAGTAGTGGACGAGATATTGAGATGTCTTTACGTAATGTGTCAGTTCGTTTAACACTGTAACGAAAAAGCGATGCATTCATGGAAATAGAAAAATGTTACACATGCTGGTTAGAGGTTAATGTTTAGTCAAAGATTATCACACAGAACATAAAAATAAAATCATATTAAAAAGCACTTATTAGTATTACTTCCGAGTTCGCAATTTATTTATTCCTACTAAGAACAGCCCTACATAGTTTTATACGCATTTCTATACCTCTGGCACCTCCACAACGCACGCAAATAACGTCTACTACCTACAGTATTGTGGGTAGTCCTAAAATCCCTAAGCTCGCAATATATCAGGCGATGTTGAAATCATCACTGCCGGCAGTACATTATTACCTGTCTGCGCCCGGGGGCTTGAAACCAGACATAAAGACAATACGCACGTAGGTTTACCCGATGATTCACTCAATACCCAGCCGGTTTAGGGTGCGGACACATTGGCAAGGGCGCGCCGAGCGTGCTAGGTACTTACGCCACACATCGTGCATTTTAATTACATATTTCCATGCTCGGTGTAGTTCATAAACATTGAAATGTTATGAGAATAATTCAAAATATTATCATCATCCTATCAATAAGTCAAAACAACGTAAATATTCCGAGTGGAAGATGACAAGGCATGAAAATAAGAACAGGTAATGAAACACCAAACAAGATGCCCAAATGTAGCTTGAAGCAGCCAGGCCATATTTTAAGTTTCACAAAAGATTTTGCCAAACTGAATCTGCGGCAAAATTGGAAGATTCGAGAACTCGAAGCCCTTTCGCAATGTGTGCGCACCATAACTAATAAAACTATTCATTACCAAGTTTGTACAGCACTTAGTAAGGACTGCCACCGGTCATTCGATCTAGGAAGCCTTCCGGAAGGTACGATCGATATAAACGTCTGAGTCACGGCTTAGAAACGTGAGTTTGTTATTATAGGGTAAAGCGACAGGCGTCGGGAATCCTAATCATGCCTAGATTATCTGCGTAGGTAACAATGGTCTATTATTTATTTATACTGCATAAGCTTAAGTTTAAGATACAATTTTATGCGGTAATTATGATGATCGGTAAATGATGCAATATGCATCGTAAACAGAATTATCATCATGAATGAAATAAAATATTTATCATGGTTTAATGATCGCCAAAGCGGCGGAAAATGTAATGACAAGAACATTTGCCAAAGAAATCCTCCGACCTTCTATCCTCAAAAGACCCATTGATCCAATACAAAGCAGGACTGGGCTTTCAAAAAGTCCCTCTAGACTGCAAGAAAATATATTAGACATCCATATTGAAGCCGGCATGGCAACAAGCCTGTATGGAAACCACTTATAACTTGTGCATTAACAAGCTAAGTGCGCGGAGGGCGTACGAGATAAACTGCGCAGATCGCATTAAATACTCCTTTGATGGCCGCAGACGCAGACAAACGAGACAAATTTAAAATAATTGAATTTAGACCTTATAGGGAAGGTCGACTGGTCATAATTAGGGCGTTAAAGTGGCCACGAGGCGAAACGGCTCGTCGATAAAGTTCCGAGTGACTAATAATTTGGGTTTTATTGCGCCTTGGGCATGTTTGACTGTATTTACCGCCTACGTTCACCCACTATTGAATTAAGACCTCTAGTTTGTACCGGCTTTTCGGTGCTAGACATGTTCTAGGGCCCACCTACAATCGTAACAGATTAGTCGTATCCTGACTGGTGCCATGGTGGCGGGTCAATCTCCCCGCCTGGCCTCAAACACTCTACTTATAGCAGTCATAAACATCTAGTCCATATAAGTAAAACATAAACCATCACAACATGATTATGACGTGACTGAACTGTGACGACAGGCTAAGCTAAGCGCCTAACATTAGCGCAAGTCCAATTAACCTATTTGGACTATTATTTCGTGCAAAATACATGGACTAACAACCGATCTTTATGTTTAGGGATTCGAACAAAATATGCCTCGCAAGAAAAATCCAGAGTACTTTAACAGACCTTCAAATATAACACATGTACTGTAATTTCGAACGTTCTACTACAATATTAATTTATTTATAATGAGACGTTAGTACAACAGTATCTATACAGTTCGTTATCGAGGCACAACTTGTAATCAGCCGAGGGTAACCCGGTTACTTAACGAACCTCGGAAGCAATGCTATCTAGTCGTTCCTACTTCAGTGAAACTGTACATTTCACCACGTTTACAAATTCTATAGATTTGGGCTTAGATCTCGTTAGTTCTTCTAGAAAGATCGATTCGTAACTCGCCGTAGAAAATACGAATGTTCTGGAAATAGTCTTGAACAAAGTGTTTATTTGGATGATTTGTGATGAGGGATGACTGTGATGAGTAACTAATTGAGCAGGATAGCGCTAAGAAGAATAGTACTAACCGCACCAAAAGAGCAGAAAGAGGATGATAAAGAGTGACAGACAAAGATAAAAAACGCACGCAGTAAAAATACTAACACCCAAAAGAAGCAAGTTACAGACGAAAGAAGAAGTGTTGTAAAGCTAATCACAATTCCGACTAATGTAATCAGAAAGTCTGAACTGAAATATAAAAGATTACTGTTCCTCCATAAACCCGTTGGACAGTAATGAGATTTTGCATAAGTTGGTAATGAAAAAAGTTACTCATGTCCTTCGTCTCAACATATAAGCTAAGGAGAAGAATTTATCGGGGCAAAGTCTGTATTTTTGTCCCGACGAAACATATTTTCACAAAGGAAGTCGCACACTTCCGTTAGAAACACAAGTTATAATTGGTTCCAGTGTTAATTTGGAGATAAAACCGTCGTGATATAGCTGCTTATCGTTTAGTTCTCAGTTACTCGAGAGAAACTTAGCAGTTACAACCCATACGCACGCGATAAGCCTTTCACTATAATATTGCTGATTGAAGCGATTGACATTCGACTGGTAATATCTCTGCTTTCTCATCAAGGGAATATCAGTGCCAAAGATAATCCTAATAGTTTCCAACTAAGGTATTCCTGGCCGTGTTAGGCGATAGAAAGTATCGGCTTTTTCTTTGATGCAGATGTTATCTAACCAATCCGTGCGACCCAATTTCTAGATAGGTCAGGCAAAAAATCTAGCCTTCCTCAACCCGAAAAGTGTCTTTCAAGGAAACAGGGATAACAAGGTAATAACACATTCGTTTGCCAAGAGAATCCCGATGAGTGCCTTCAAGCAAAACGGGTCTTGGCGAAGCGCCAGAAAAACTACAGGATGAAAAAGCTGTTAATCTGTGTAATTAGTCCCTAACTTATTTATCACTGCCGAAATGTATGTTCAGCATCTTTGTTTTGTGTTTTTAGCTGATTCAGGGCAAGTCTAATTATAATTAATCAGTCACGAAACCGAAAAAAAACTGCACATGAACGAAGGTTCATTAGATCGGAATGTCGATGCACGCACAGAGGAAGTCAGTGGGTGAAATAATAACATTGTACATGCTAGTATGGAGCACTGACGCTCGGCGTCGGAACCTCCGAGAATGGTCTGCGGACTCTGCGGTTGAGTGGCGCCCTTTGTGGTCGGACTCCGGAGGCAACTGCCGCTCTGAAGGCTCTTTGTGCAATCGGATATATTATACGCGCGATATTGTCGAGAATGGGCCTTTTATGGATATTGCAGTTGTACTTGTAATAAGATTTAGCTGACAAGATCATAGACTTGCAAATTGCGAAAATATAGGTGGTCCAAACTGTTATCCTGTATTAGAAACAGGAGTTGTTCTACTGGCAGTAATCGTAGCTAATATTGTAAATGCGAATGTTAGTTTGTTACGCTTTTACGCCTGTACAGATTTGGATGAAACTTGTCATATAGATAGACCAGAACTCTGATTAAGAAATACTTTTCATTCCGGTAGGTACCTATATTGTTCCCTTGGGATAACAAAAGACTTCTCACGCAGACGAAGTCACAGGCAGAAGCTAGTATTATATATTACTGCAGTGACAACTCCAAAAATGGTTATTGAAATATCAAAATAAATATCAGCAATTTCGTAATAAAACCTTTTAGATATTGTCATTCGATTTGATTGTTATACCATCCATAAGTATTATTGCATTCTTTGGAGAGGCCTATGTAAGGCGGTATAGTTTTATAGGCTGATTTGAATAGATAATATATTATTAATGTAATCTAGGTATGTTTATTCACTGAGCAGAAGAATGTTAGCATTTACTTGATCATATTAGAGATGGATTCTATGTATAATTGCTTTGAAATAACAGGATAATAGTTACATGCCTGTTCAGTCAAAATTGAAGGCTACTACAGGATAGAATTTAGAATATTATGGATCAAAATGGTCACAATATTAATCCTTTTTTCCTGAACATAAACCATAAGAATATTTTGGGTGAAAAATATGCCTCATATAGGTGAATGACACCAATAGAACAAAAGAGTCACTTTTTTAACAGAAATAAATAAGGAAGAAGTCATGACACAATCAATATTTGGCTGACGATTCGTTTTGTAAAGTAAATGCAACAGCACGGTTTAAGTGGAACAGATTTAGTATAAACTAGAACTAAAATAACATTGGCAGACTTGAAGAAAACATTATGTAAAGAAGGCATTGTTATCATAGGAGACATTTTGTTATTCATTTAGACTTATAACAGCCCAGCTTGTTTCAACATGTTGGGGTCAGCTTCTAGTCTAAACTGGATGCAGATGCAACTCCAAAAGTCAATACAAGATTTTTAATAAAATTTAAATATTATGTCCTAAAATGCACAATATAATGCTGACAGTGACCTTTTTATGATGATGAGTAAGAACTTATTATAAGAACTTAGTTTATTTGATACAGAACCGTTATTTCTATGCGCCAATCATAAAAGGTCATTAGCATCATGTAAATAAATGATAAACTGTGAGAAATTGATAATGAGAGGTCACTGACTTGTCAAAGTATCTAGAATTTGCCTTGTGTATGGAAATATTAACTTATTTAATTTATCTTAAGTACTTGGTTTCTCCATTTGCATTGTTTTCGTCAAGTATCACAGGTAATAAAGGAATTATGGTGAAAATACTAATTAGATAATGTTTTCTTACTTTGAACATCATCAAAGGTGTTGAAAAAGAAATGTAGTGGCATGTTTTGAAAACACTAATTATGTAATTCTATCAACATTTTTTTACATAACATACCTAGCAGTAATCTAATATCCTGTAGTTCATCAATAAACATTTACCTCTAAACTCTGTATCTTTTTTAGTTTTTGCACTAAGAGTTCATTGGACCCTAAATCAGCATTTATGCCTTTACCATTAAGATAGGTTACTACTAAAAAGTACAAAATGCCTATGCTACCTGCATAAGCATTTTCATCTCATACAACGAAATAACTTTTATTTTTAGAATGCAACTTCTAGCCACATTCCAAACAAGGAAAAATGTACAAAACCGTAGCACATTGAATCCATAACGGAACAAAATGTATTGCACCTACTTACGAGGCACCAGAAAAAACGACGAGAGCATGAGAGCACATGAAACTCGGCAATTATCTGTTATTTAAATATCTAACTGTAAAATATAATGAATCTATCATTCGTACATGAAGTGCGGTCACTCCATTCATGCGGCAAACAAAATGTAACGGTTGATTCTTTTGTTCCAACGATCCGTGCGTTAGCGTGATAAAATCTGCTAGAATACGATTTTAATGCAATGCCGTAAGCAAATATGCGGCGTAATCCATACGCCCATGCCCAGAGAGTTGGATAGCTCGTCCTGCGGCATCCGAGCGCATTGACCTTTAGAAAAATCTTGAAAAATAACGGCTCGCGTCCAACGTTGGCGGCCGGTGTCATAAAAATTTTACTCATAAAATAAACGTACTCACCGAAGTAATAACACACTCAATTATTTCACAAAGTGTCTTTCGGGACTGTTATGAAAACTAATGCGTTGTTAAAGCCTCTTAAAATAATTTTTATCAGAGAAAAGATTACTCACCGACTGGTCGCTTCTCTGCTTTTTGACGGAATGCGTGTGAGTGAGACAGAATAATACGGTGTTGCAACAGATTGATTAGAAAATCTACTACCCAACCCAACGGATAAATCGTATTTTTTTTTTTTTTTTATTGATTTTGGTAAAATCTAATGATATAGTGAAAGGAATTGTAATTTTGCTACGAAGTTTGTTTATAGAGCAGACTGCAAAAGTGTACATTCTAATCAAAATCAAAACTGCCTTTTGCCTGTTGCTGTTCTGAGCAAATTCGTTTTAGTTCAGTTATTTAAATTGATTATTAAAGTACTGAGTGCTAAGTACTAATGTGCTAAGATATCAGGGGGTATGGCATTCTTCAATCGTGACAATCATGCATGAGCATGGATGGGAATGAATTTATACAAAATTTCAAATTTCAAAAACATCTTTCTAAAATAGGAGAAATTAATAAATATTGCAACTTTATTTACTAAACCGAAAATATCTAGTTTTGACCGGATGCATAAAACGTTCAAGAACATGAACATAACTATTATTTATTTGTTGACACACAGAAAACAAAAAAATTCAAACAAAAATTATGAATGTAAATAAAAGATAAATGAATTTAGAAAAATGAACCTTGAGTTTCGTTCGAAAATTCAGAATTTTTAGTTTCTGAACGAAAAGTTCGCTGTAGTGCTATGTTTTGTATTTTCAAAATATAATCGATATTTCACAAAACTCGATAGTATAAAAAGTCAAACTCGACTATTGATAAAAATATTTTTTAATTATCAATTCAATAAAATTCATCTTGATGGTTCTAACATTTAACAGACAAAACATTGCAAAAAAAGAGTAGGTACTCCAATTCCTAAAGCCCGCATGAACCACCTGGCCATTATGAATGACATAATTATTATTTGTTAATTAATCTCGTGATATGTTAACGAGAGTGTCTGTCACGAACGCCTTTTTGTTTTACTTGACAGATGAAGGGGTGTCCTGGAATAAAAAAGCAGTTCCAGCCAATGTTCCAGCAAAAACGCATTTACGTGGCATTGCCATTTACGCGCCTTGTTATGCATCATGAATCCTCTTTGTCGGTCCGTTATATAGGTCTATAAACTATTATAATATAGGTCTAAATGTTTATTTTATACATGGACTAAGATTGTCTGAAAACAAACATTTAGATTTTGAAAAATGAACTTCAAACTCAATCGTGTAATAAAGATAAATTTGTAACAATAAATCCAAAAATATATTTTGCGTCGAACTTTGACGTCCGTTAGTAATTTTTTTTTCTTATTTTTTTTTCTGTTAAAGAAAACGTTGCCCCACATTAGGAATTTCTTACTGTATCGTGGGTGTGTTTACAAACATATAAACTCACATACACAAACACCCAGAGCAGGAACTATTTTCTGTAGGTCATACAAATATTTGTTCCGTGCGGGAATCGAACCCGCGACACGCAGCGCTGCAGTCAATCGCTCTTCAACCACTGCGCCACCCGTGCGCCCGTCTCTAAATAATCTCAATACAATTAAATCGATAATTCACTTGACAATTTGTATCTTGTTTGTAGTGCCTTGATTAAGACTATAAATAATTTAATCGATTCCTGATCATTAGTAACTCGAACAATTCAACAACATACTTACTAAAAAAATACATCAGGTGGACAACCCTAACAGAAACGTCTTGTGACTTGTCTTGTTCCGTTTTGTTTAGAATTTTTTCAGAGGAGATAAATTGTTTTAAAATGGAAGCAGCAACGGAAGAACCTCAAAAAGAAAGCACAGAAAATGTGCAAACAAACAATACCGCTACAGTAAGTGTTACCTTTCGTTTATTCCAAGCGGTTTATAAATAGAACGCTATCGGATGTCGGTAAACGATTTAAACTCCTTTTCATGCAAATTATCGGCGTTTAGCGCGTATTTTGCTACTATTATCATACTTTATGAACAATTACCTATGTTTTAAGTTTAACAGAGCTTGTCTAACGTTAAAATTATGTTGAAAAGGGGAGAAATAGTTAACCTTAAAGTTTGTTGGCACTTCGCCAAAAGCCCGTAATGTTTTTGATATTTTTGTTCGGAAGCACGTTTCTTATGCTTTCTGCTTTTATGGGTGACGGCAACGCAATGCCAAATTATTAGCTAACACCTGTAATTCATGGGTCATTCAATTGTTAAAATTAAATCATTACTAATCATTAGGTTACCAGGAGCAACAAAAATAATGTTTGAACGATATTTACCAAATAAGTATATTCGGCATTTTCAGCTGTTGGAGTCAAATTTCGTATTATTATGACGCTCCGATTACAAATAAAAGGTCTTTTTATACAAATACTAAAGAAATATTTTTTATTTTGGTCAAGTTATGCCTTCTTTTGGGATTGGTAAGCTATAAATAGCACACTGCTACCTGTGTCTTTCAAGTTTCTGACAGAGCAGACCTATATTTTGGAAATGGTAATGAATATGTAGCAACAAATCAGAATTAATTTTTAGATAATAACTCTGGCTTAATTTCTGAATTAAGAATGATGTTGAGGATTTTTCAAACTCCACTTGAGCCTGAAAACTGGCATTAGAGTAGATTTTGACACATTCTTAACTATAAATACTCAATTCAGAAACTAGACCTGAGTTCTTTGTGAGGCAAATGAAAACTGTTGTTGTTGTGGCTGATTCTGGTCAAAACGTATGTAATTGTATAATCATTGATACAACAAAGAAAAAATCCTAAGAATTAAGGAATGACTCAGATAGGACATTCATCATTTGCCAGGCAAAGAAAGATTATTTAATTTATGAGTTGCCGTTCCAGTAGGAATATAGAGATAAAAAGTAGCCTATGTAACCTGAGAGTAGAATAGCTTCCCAACGGTGAAAGAATTTTTGAAATTGGTCCAGTAGTTTTTCTGTTTATTTGTTACATACAAAAATCCAAATCTTTCTTCTTTATAATATTAGTATAGATTAAAGAAAAAACATTGCCCCATAGGAATTTCTCCTGTATCATAGGTATTGCTTGTTTGTTCATTTTATTAAACATATACTCATAAATTCCAGGAGAAAACCGCAACACCGCCACCACCGCTGGAAGTGAAAAAAGGGAAACGGGATGACCGTACAAAAAGGGATGACAAAAACGTAGAACAGTTCATGAAATCACTTAACTCCGTGCCAACCCTCGAGGAAAAATTGTCTCTAGTTTGTAAGAAATACGTACAAACTGCCGATGACAATAAAAAGATGCAGTTTTACATCAAGCAGTCAGACAAACGTCATGCAATGCTCATGAAGGAAAAGGATCAGCTACAGCTGGAGTTTAATAAGACTATTCTTGTTAAGTCCAAGTTGGAGAACCTTTGTAGGGAGCTCCAGAAACAGAATAAAGCTATTAAAGTAAGTTACAAGATTTCAGAAATAAGTATGGATAATACTCGCAGTGGATCTTTGTGTCATTGAAGTTGGCTGCAAGACCATGGGCAGTTGCTATTTTTGTGACAATGTTGAAGTAGAAGCTAGCATTGTATAACTGCCACTCGCTTACTATTTATTATATTACTATACGCAGTATACTCAATAACAAACTGTTTCTTGCGCAGTGGTTCACAGAGCCAACTTTAGAGACACTAGGATCCGCAATGACTACTATATGTCAGCTTTAAAAAAACTATCTTCATGCGAGTTATCATGATCTAATTAGGTATTGTGAGGGTTGTAGCTGGGAGCTCAAGTTAAAGAGAAAAATCTTTTAAACTCAATTATATTTCATTACGTGCTTTGCCTAAGGCGGCTCTTACAGAAGTGACAAGAAAAACTAAATAAAAATATCTTTAAATATTCTTAGCCTTCTAATTATTTTTTATTTTTTTTATTTTTGATTTCCTATTTTTGCATTACAATAAAATAGTTAACCTAGATAACATACCTACTAAACAAAATGCAAAAATGCTGATATGAAAAAAATGAATTGGCTGAAGCATATATTTTTTGAAATATTAGGCCTCTTTTGTTGCCATTTGCATTTCAACCTTAAGTTGTCTAAAATACCTACATCCACCCTGTTATTACTAAACTCCTTATCAAACATAACAAATGCATTTATTTTCATTTGCCCTAGAGGCAATGTTATGTAACATATTGTTATAGTTCAGGTTTTCGGCAAATTTTATGGAAATGTTTAGATAACAGAAGGATCACTCCTAACGCACAATTTTTTTTATTTTTTATAATACATATATCTGCGATCAGTGCCTGGCACTATTAGCAAATTTGGTGAGCACTAACGCACTATATAAGTATAGTTCTCGCCAAACTCCTTGGCAGCTCTGAAGTTTGCTACAATGGCTGCACAGTAGTAGATCTCATACAAAAACAGCAGTGATCCGTGACTTGCGCATCGGAAAGCCAACTTCAGGGCGGCCCAGAAGTTTGGCGATAATTATACTTATGTTACATAAACTCATGCTTTTTTCACATGGCGATAGGCAGAGGCAAAACAACATATATTAGGTCACTATTAAAAGTAGTGACATTTCAATTTGATTGGTTGTGAATTTTAATTATTAAAAAGGTTTTCAATTCATTTCCATATCATGAAAACAGCACTAAAATTATTTGGCGCAGCCCTAGCAATAGATCACAAACACCCCACTTCAAATCAAATCAAATGCTTTTACAAAAAAAAGTTAATTTAAAAATCAATAGCCAGCCAGCTCGCGAATATGTGTCCTCCGACTGCACAGCATGATTTTTTCTTGTTTTCAGCTTTTTAGTTAGCTGTGTAAGCAGTCGGGTTTTTGATTTTTAAATTTACTTTTTTTATTTATATAATTTGGTATCATTTTTTGTCGAATCACTTTAAGGCATATAATAAGTGGTATATATTTTTTTAATCACCTCTTAAAACCCTTCCCTCCCTTTCCGTGGCCTACGGTGAAGCACGCTTGCCTAGAAGAAACCTATTCACTCGGACTATTACTAAGACTCGGCGGTCCGTCTGTCTGTCTGTCTGTCACCAGGCTGTATCTAATGAACTGTGATAGCTAGACAGTTGAAATTGTCACAGATGATGTATTTCTGTTGCCGCTATAACAACAAATAAAATAAATATTTAAGTGGGGCTCCCATAAAACAAACGTGATTTTTGTGCCGTTTTTTGCGGTAATGGTACGGAACCCTTCGTGCGCGAGTCGGACTCGCATTTGGCCGGTTTTTTTTATTTCCTTTTCTGTTACACTGTTGGGCAAAGGACTCTCAAGTCCATCCAGACATTCTTTTCCTGCGCCGTCTTGAACCAGCCCTTATGGTACACGTCCAAGCGATCTCGCCGCTTCTTTCTGGGCTGACCCCAACAGTGCCTTTCCATCAGTGCAGTTCCATCTTCAGGAATCTCTTGCGTTTACTATTGCCTTGTGTTCACTTTGCATGCGGCTGACGCGGATGGGCTTATATCATTTGAGTCTGGCACCCTTTTTGCCCATGTCTATTGGAGAGCAGCGTGGTTCTCTATCTTACTTGGTCTGTTATTTTTAAATTTAGAAATGATGTGCTTCATAGCCTCCTGACAAACACTAATTCATAATTTTTACAATTCGGTGAGTAACCAAATATGTGGCAGTCTATAAATCATCCTTATATAAATTACAGGAAGAATCTCTCCTAAAGATCCGCGAAGAAGAGGAGCGCCGTAAGGAGACGCAGGCCAAGTTCCAGAACACGCTATCGGAGATCACGGCCATGCTTCAGCAGAACAACGAGAAGAATGCCAAGTTGCGGGACGATAACATCACCATGAGTGAGAAGTTCAAGTCGGTTGTGCAGCAGTACCAGTTGAGGGAGCAACAGGTAAGAAGTCAGGATGTTAGGGTGGCTACAGATTTGTTTGATTTTTGGTGGTGGACTCGTGTGATCAAACAAAATCGTGTAGGTAAACGACAGACGACTGTCATCGTATTTTTTTTTGTCGATCGCCATTGTCTGTTGCTAATTTAATATGTGCTTTACAAATGGCTCGACGCAAATTAAATTGCGTCTATGGGCGATATTGCGCACGTATTTTCTAAGAAAATTTAAACTGCAAATCGGGCTAATTGCATCACATTGCATTCAATGTGAAAGTTCTTGCAATTTCATTTAAAAAAACTGGCTTATCGGTGTAATGTAATAGAATCGTATCGAGCCATCAGAGAGGTCTGTCAGTTAAATTAATTACTAGCAGACGCCTCGCGGTTTCACCCGCCTAGTTTCCGTTCCCGTGGGAATACAGGGATAAAAAGTCTATGTAACCCGGGGATAGTGTCACTTCCCAATGGTGAAAGAATTTTTGAAATCGGTCCAGTAGTTTGTATGTTTATTTGTTACATACAAAAATATAAAAACACAAATCTTTCCTCATAATATTAGTATAGATAGTATAGATCATTATGCAATCGAAAATTTTATTCGAAGCGAACGGTTTTTATTTTGACCCATTTGGATAAATTGCACACTCATTTTGAGAAGTGCTCCTTTTGAGTAGTGCTATATTGCGAAGTACGTATTTTGCGGAGTGCACATTCTGCGTCAAACCCCTTGTAACTAGGTCGTGGAGGTCAGATAGGCAGATGTTCCATGTAAAATAATGGTGTCCACCCACATCCAGTTAGACTGGGCGCCGACCCAAATATTATAATAGTTTAGGTGGCCCAGTGGTAACAGCCGCGACTTGTTGTTGGCACTTCACGTTCTGTCAATTGTTTCATCACCACTGCTCGCAAAACGGTGAAGGAAAACAACTTGAGGAAACCGGCGTGTACTAGAACAAAAAAATCTTAGACATGTGACATCCACCAATGCACTGGGTCCGCGTGGTTGATTACGGCCAGGGAGTGGGCCTCTCACAGAGACGAGGCCTGTGTCCCAGCAGTTGAATCATTAAAAGGCTAATGATGATGATACTAATAGTTTAGATAGATAATACAAACATTTGTTAAAAACGAAACAAAATCTCTCCAGGTAGACAAAATGGCGAAGCAGATGGCGTTAGAATCCCAGCTATCAGATGCGAAGATGCAGAAGGCTAGTCTAGAGCACCAGGCCGACAAGGAGCGACTGCTGGCCGAGATGGAGCAGGTGAAGGTGACGCTGGCGCAGTACAGGGCCAAGATCATGGAGCTGCAGGGCACGGAGACCAGTGAGTATGACATCAACTGAAGTAGAGTAGTTTGAAGTACCTGTACCTATTTCTGTGGTCAAACAGCTTTGCTTGTTTTCCGTTTTGATTTGAGGGGTTTGCTGTTTGCAGATGCCCCTGGTATTGCAGATTTATATAGGCGGGGTTGTGACTGCTGAACATAAATAGTCCTAAGAGGGGTAGATTTTTTACTATCTACACCCTATAACATACAGAAAACACAAATGTAGAAACCATTTTATCGGATGTAAAAATGGGCTTTCTAATCACTAAAAGGGAGAAATAGGCAATATACTGCAGGTATTCTTAGGTCTTTTAGACATTCTCTTTTTTTACGCGACTGCCGATGGAGGGTAACGTGTTTTCAGTCTATGTGTGTATGTTTGTTCATATGTGGCGTTCTTGAGACCAAACGCGTTGGCCAAATTTGATGATTATTCCGTCAATCGATTCGTCTTAACCTTGCGAGTGTCACTAACTACAATAAAAACGGAAAATAGAAAAATGGCGGCTTTTGAGCGCCATATTTTTTCTTCTTATCTCGTCGTGTAGGATATGAAAATAAAGGGTTTTAAGAGGTGATTTCAAAAATATGTAACACTTATATGTATAAACTAGCTGTTGCCCGCGACTTCGTCTGCGAAGCAAAGTAATTCGAATTGCTTATTTTTTATATCGCGGCTTAATATTGTAGGTTTTCCATACAAACTTCTACCCCTCTTTCCACTCCCTTAAGTATGATTTCCGTAAGTATGTTTGGATAAAAACTATCCTATGTCCTGCCCAGGGTCTCAAAATATCTCCGAACCAAATTAAATTTAAATCAGTTCAGCGGTTTAAGCGTGAAAAGGTAGACAGAGAGACAGACAGAGTTACTTTTACATTTATAATATTAACTCCGCCCGCGACTTCGTTCGTGTGATGGCAACCAAAAATAAGCTGTTATTAAACCAAATAAAAATGTGGTTTCGTCAAGTTCTACGTTTTAAAGAATAATACATTTTAGATTACCGCTACTAAGTAAAATCCGCCCCTTAAAACTTAATATACCCTTTTTCTCTTTTTAATTTTTTGTTTATTTTATTTAGATTGCTCAGTAAGATGTCTCATAAAAACTAAAATCACTTAACCCTATCAGGGGGGAGGTAGTTTTAAAAAACGTACTATGTAAATTTTGATTATTTACTTTATCTCCACGGAATGAGATTGTTCATACAAACAAATTACCCCCTTTTCACCCCCTTAAAGGTTGACAGTTCAGTGGCGACTGCGAACTGGAAAACGCAAATTAGGAAGTCCGACCAGGTCAAGGCTCCGGGAGTCCGGTGGATGCGAAACGCACAGGACCGATCAGTGTGGCGGCGCTTGGGGAAGGCCTATGTCTAGCAGTGGACGTTTTTTGGCTGAAATGATGATGATGGTGAAAGGTTGATTTTCCGCAAATTCCTTCTTCGTGCTCCCCTAGATCCCTACATCAAAAACGAAACCTTGTCCAGTATGATTCATAACAAACTTTAACACCCACTTAATCCTATTTTGGGGGATAGATTCGAAAAAATATAGTGACAACCTTTTATTGTTTACTTAGGTTGGTATTTATGTCAACTATCAAGTTTATTAACCCAAGACATAAAATTCTTTAACAAAACTTTATCACCTGTTAAATCGTATTTTGAAGGCAGTTTCGAAAATCTAATAATATCAAACTTTATTGTATGTTTAGGTTGGTATTTTTGTCAAGTATCAAGTTTATTAACCCAATAAATAAGATTTTCAAAAAACTTTAACTCCCCCTAAATCGACTTTTGAGTGTAGTTTCTAAAAGCTTATAATGACAACCTTTATTGTTTACTTAAGTTGATATTTATGTCAAGTTTCTAGTTTATTAACTCAAGAAATAAGATTCTTCGAAAAACCTTAAGACCCCTAAAAAACCGTATTTTGGGGTAAGTTTAAAAAAACTAAGAATTTCAACCTGTATTGTTTACTTAGGCTGGTATATATGTCAAGTTTAAAGTTAATTAACTCAAGAAGTAAGATTCATAAACAAAAAACAAATCGTCTTTTGGGGGTAGTTTTGAAAACTAATAATAACAACCTTATAATTTATTTAAGTTAGTATTTGTGCAATGTTTCAAGTTTAGTAACCCATGAAATAAAATTCTTCGATACAAACTTCAATACCCCCTTAATCGACTTGTGAGGGTAGTTTCAAAAAACTAATAATGTCAACCTTTTATCATTTACTTAGGTTACTATTTATGCCAAGTTTCAAGAATATTAGCTGAAGGAATTAGATTTTTCATACAAACTTTGTCCCCCTTTTTCCCCCCTTTAGGGGAAGAATTTCGGCAAACCCTTTCTTATCGGATGCCTACGTCACACAAAAACATACTCCCAAATTCTAGGTCTCTACGATCAGCGGTTTAGGCTGTGCGTTGATCCGTCAGTCAGTCATTCAGGACAAAGCATTTTATATGTATAGAAGAAGATTTAAGGAGCAGAAGACTGGTCGGGTTTTTTGAGACTCATAATTTCGGGTGGACCAAAAATTATTTTAGGATGTATACGAATGCTGCGTAAATTACACGACACAACACAAAAACCTAATACAGCGTAAATTACGCAACACTAAAACGTCACTCACAACTATGTTTGCCTGAGACAAACGGTCCAGTTCGGTAGTTCCCCGTATTAGTGCCATTTGATTCTTTAAAGAAACTTTAACACCCCTAAATCGTCTTCTGGGGATAATGCCGAAAAACTAATGATGCCAACCTTTATTATTTTGCCAAAGGAATAAGATTTTTTATACAAATAAATGTCTCCCTTTTAACCCCTTCAAAAGTTGAATTTCCAAAAATCCCTCCTAAGTGCTCCCCCCTACATCTTAAAAAGAAGCTATGTGCAGAAGAAGTAATCAAAAATCTTTACCACCCCGAAATCGTATTTTAAGGGTTGTTTCGAAAAACTAATAATGAAAACCTTTAATGTTTATTAAGGTTGGTATTTAAGCAAAGTTTCATATTTATTGACCCAAGAAATTAGATTATTCAAAAAAATTAACATCCCCTAAATCCTCTTTTGGGGGTAATTTCAAAAAATAATAATAGCAACCTTAAGGTTAGTATTTGTGGCAAGTTTCAAGTTTATAATCTAAATATCAGATTTTCAAAATAACTGTAATACCTCCTAAATTGACTTTTGGGGGTTGTTGCAAAAAACTAATAATGACAACCTTTATTGTTTATTTAGGATGGTATTTATGTCAAGTTTCATGTTTATTCACCCAAGAAATCAGATTCTTCAAAAAAATTAACATCCCCTAAATCATCTTTTGGGGGTAGTTTCGAAAAACTAACAATGAAAGCCTTTATAATTAGATTCTTCAAAACAAAAAATTACACCCCTAAATCGTCTTTTGGGGGTAGTTGCAAAAAATTTATAATGACAACCTTTATTGTTTATTTAGGATGGTATTTATGTCAAGTTTCATGTTTATTCACCCAAGAAACCAGATTCTTCAAAAAAAAATTACATCCCCTAAATTGACTTTTGGGGGTAGTTGCAAAAAACTAATAATGACAACATTTATTGTTTATTTAGGATGGTATTTATGTCAAGTTTCATGTTTATTCACCCAAGAAATCAGATTCTTCAAAAAAATTAATATCCCCTAAATCATCTTTTGGGGGTAATTTCGAAAAACTAACAATCAAAATCAAAATCAATTTTTTTATTTCATATAGGCCTACATGGGCACTTATAAAACGTCGACAATGTGCACGGTTCGGGTTGGTCGTTTCCTATGGAGAAGAACCGGCAAGAAACTCCATGGTTACTCTTTTAAAAAAAATGGTTTGGTTTTACAATATTTCCTTGTTAAACAATGAACGCCTTTATTGTCTATTTAGATAATTAGATTCTTCAAAAAAAAATTACACCCCTAAATCGTCTTTTGGGGGTAGTTGCAAAAAATTAATAATGACAACCTTTATTGTTTATTTAGGATGGTATTTATGTCAAGTTTCATGTTTATTCACCCAAGAAATCAGATTCTTCAAAAAAAAATTACATCCCCTAAATCATCTTCTGGGGGTAGTTTCGGAAAACCAACAATGAAAGGCTTTATTGTTAATTTAGATTTGTATTTATGTAAAGTTTCAAGTTTATTTTCTGAAGTAATGAGATTCTTCAAAAAAAAATTAACACCCCTAAATCATCTTTTGGGGGTAGTTTCAAAAAATAATAGTAGCAACCTTTATAATTCATTCAGATAAGTATTTGTGGCAAGTTTCAAGTTTATTGATCAAAGAAATCTGATTTTTCCATACAAACTTCAACACCCCCTAATTCATTATTTGGGGGTAGTTTCGAAAAACTAATAATATCAATCTTTATCATTTACTTAGAATACTATTTGTGCTAAGTTTCAAGAATTTTGGTCGAAGGAATTAGATTTTTCATACAAACTTTCAACCCCATTTTTACCCCCTTAGGGGTAGAATTTCCAAAAATCCTTTCTTAGTGCACACTTACGTCACTTGAAGAACCTTTCTGCCAAATTTCATGCTTCTAGGCTTAGCAGTTTTGGCTGTGCGTTGATTGATCAGTCAGTCAGTCAGTCAGTCAGTCACCTTTCGCTTTTATAGATATAGATGTACCTAATTCGAAAAAATAATGTTAACTAAAAAGTTATAAATAAAAAAGTTAATTCAAAAAATAATAAAATCCGATTATAATCTTGTTCCCGTCTTTTTAGTTCGCCTCTTAAGCAATCGGGTTTTTTGATTTTCACTGACTAAAACCCACCCGTGTTCCTTCAGTTGCTTGAGCCAGGGCCGCGGTAACTCTTTTTCAAATTTATCCCATCGACCCATAAGATACCTTTACACTTCACAATATAACACCAGCCTTACAAAATTTACAATCCTTACGTTTTGTAATCTTTTCGTATTAAACGAAACTTCATAAGAATATTTTTATTTCGCAGGTCTTCGCGGTCAGCTGGCAGTATACACGGACAAGTATGACGAGTTCCAGAATGCGCTGGTCAAGAGCAATCAGATGTTCGGTGGCTTCAAGGAGCAGATGGACATGGTAGGAACGATACTATATATAACAATACACAGTTATCTTTAATTTAGTTAAGACGGGCTGGTAATTTTACTTCTAAGCGCGTATTTTGCATACGGGTGGGATTCGTCTTCCTTATTCGTTCCACCCCAGCTCCTTGAGGAAGGCAAGCAGCGCCTTGGTGTTGCCGAATATCTCCTGTAGGGTATCTGGGTCACCAAAGGATTTTGCCCTATATTACTGGACTAGCTGTCCCACGCGGCTTCGCTCCCTTCAACTAGGATACCTACTACATACATGATTGTTGCGTAACTTAAACCGTTTACAGAAACTCTCAAAAAGGAATAATTATGCCCGTTTTTGCAACATTTTTCATTTATGCTCTGCTCCTATTGGTCGTAGCGTGATGTTATACAGCCTATAACCTTCCTCAATAAATGAACTATCCAACACAAACATATTTTTTCAATTCCAACCAGTAGTTCCTGAGATTAGCGCGTTCAAACAAACAAATAAACTCTTCAGCTTTATAATATTAGTATAGATTACTGGTCGTCCTTCTCCATGTATGCTCTGCAGAGTGGCCACTGTTATTTTTCAATGTAACCTAATTACTATTGAAAATAAATAATGAATCTACAGGAGCTAGATTTAACAATGGTGCATATGGATAAGATAACAGACAAATTAAAGAAATTTATAAAAATACTTGGACCTAGACTGAATTATTCATATTGAAATTGTAATGGCACTACATAAACTTTATAAAAGCCTATTCTAGATAATTCTTCAATTTTAGTCTTATTGTTAATTCATTTCAATGTTATTTATTGAAATATTTGTACGTCGATACTTACGGCCAAACATGATTGGACTCAAACGATGTAATATTTTGCATGCTTGTATGTATGCAATGTTTATACAAATAAAGAAATCTAATGACAACCATTTCGGAACTATGTTTTCTGTGCGAAACGAAATGAAAGAAAAGTTGAAGCTCTAGTCACTGAGTTTACTCCAGATATGAATGAAGAAGAAATATATCCAACGCTCAAGTTTCGACTTGGAGTTTGCGTCATTGTTTTTTACGTTTCATGAATTCTTACGGTCAAGTATCGTTCACGAATGAGCTGACAAATGTCTGAAACACGACTAAACATATTATAATTTATAATACATTTAATTCTTTGCCAGATGTCAAAGAAAATCAAGAAGCTGGAAAAAGAGTCCCTGTCATGGAAGACCCGTTGGGAGACGTCCCAGACTGCCTTACTGGACATGTGCGGCGAGAGACAGGCCAGCGAAGAGAGAGCTGCTGCTGCCAGCCGCCAGCTGCAACACATGCAGGGGCTGTGTCGTACGCTGCAGGTATGTATTTTAAATTGTTATACTCTTTTTGGAATTAGCAAAAAAAAATATGTTGTAGGAAGTAGGCATCACACACACACATACACGCGTAAGTATGCGACCATACCTTCGCGCGTGTATAAAAAAAAAAAATGGTTCAGAAATCCTCACTGACATATCCCCACTAGTGGGGATCGTTATGTTTTTCCAGTAATCCCCACTGGTGATATAAACTCAGCCTAGTGGGGCTTTTTGAAAAAATAAGGTACAATCCAAACAACACCTGGTGGGGGTGTTGTTTCTAAATTATTAAACCAAAAAAGCGATAAACAATTTAATTATTTCAGAATTAATTATAAAATTATTTGCACAGTAAATATTGCAAAACTTCAGTCACCGGAAATCTGGTTTATCATAAATGCAATATGCATCCAGAGATAAACAATATACACCACTAAAAAGATATTAATGCATAGATTTTAATGCATAGTTCTGCTGGTATTTTTTTATTGCTAGTAACAGTCGCGTGTAGGGTAGTTTAGACCAAATATTTTTTTACTTCAGGGTACTTAAACAAAATATATATTGTGGGTACTGTATAAACCTCATCGTAGGTATACAACCTTCTCGGTTTAACAAAGTAAAAAAGAGGCGGGAATTGAATCTGACGAAATCCAAAATTTTTAAGAGGCAAATTGAACTTGCTGCAGTACTACCATTTTTACCGGAAAATCTAATAATGGAAGGCTGGTTCTATGTTGCCCGCTAAAGCCGAGACAATAATAACAGTGACCGTTTTCGCCGGTATATGGCTAAAAGAAGATTTCAGAAAACTATTATTTGTTTACGGAAAGAGGCACAGAACCACTTTTTGGAAGGCTGGCATATTAAGCTTAGTGCAGCTATATCGAAGAAAACACCAAGTTTACTGAAACTCCTACATTTTTTGCATGAAGACGCTTTGTATTATGAAAAAAGTGCTAACGAAAGTTACCTTCGGAACCTGCGATCACAAAGAAGCAAAGAAAAAGACCAGTTTATCTTAGATGCTCAACTAGAGCTAATGCATGGCAGCATTACAGTGCCACTTTTTTTGGAAAGAATGAGATAAGTACACAATCGTTATTTACGTTATCCTATAATGTTTAAATAACTTTGGTTTGAATCTAATTAATAGTTGTAAATATGTTTGATTTTTGACTTTCATTATAAATTGTTTGCATTGAAACGAATGCAAACAATTTATAATGAAAGTTGATTATAATAATTTACATATCTCTTGCTTTGTAAGTACACCCTTACACCCCTGAATGCCGGGGTGTATGACTATCATTACAGCATAGGTTTTGGAATTTGAAAAAAGAACTGTCATACTCTACTGCACGAAGAATATTTTTAAAAAGTTAATATTTTTTTTCTCGGTATCCATTAATTACTCGAATCGGAATCTAGACAATTTATTTTATAAAGATTTTATTTTAAATATGGAACTATTTGTTTCCACATCGTATGTTAGATGGAATCGATTTAAAAATCAAACTGGCCAGCAAGATTTGACGCGCTCGCGTGCGTGAAAAAAAAAAGGCAGTCTACTAGTAGGCGCGAAAGCATCGCGAAAATAATTAATTTTCTTGTTTGAGTTCTTTTTCAAAAGTTTTAAACATGTCTAGTGACGAAGACATAGATCTAACGCCCGATTTTATTAAAGAAAGGGCAAAAACAGTTGTCGAAAATATATTACCGCCGAACTCGAAAGAAAGATATGTAAAGGCATACGACGAATTTATGAAATGGCGGTCAGAAAAAAAAGTGAAATCTCTTTCTGAAAGTGTTTTTATATCATATTTTGATGAATTATCTAAGAGGCTACAACCTTCCAGTTTATGGTGCTTTTATTCCATGCTAAAATCTACAATGATGACAAAACATGACGTGAATTTGAAAGATTTTTCTAAACTTACTGCTTTCTTGAAAAGGCAGTCTGACGGCTTTAAAAGCAAGAAATCGAAGGTATTTACTGCAGAAGAAGTACAGAAATTCTTAAATGAAGCTCCGGATGAAATTTATTTAGCAATAAAGGTACCTACGTATTTACTTGCCCTTTTTAATAAGTTACCAAAATATTTCACAAAAATACTATGCGAATTTGGTGCCTTTAATACAACTTATGTCTTTTTTACAGGTTGTTCTTAATTTTTGGGATATCGGGAGCCTGCAGAACCGTGGAATTGACAAACTTGACAATAGAAAATGTAGAAAAACATAACAAATTACTACTCATAAAACTGCTTAACACGAAAACTAAAATTGACCGGTCATTTGTTGTGCATGAAGAATTTGCAAATTATGTTGAAAAATATCAAGCTCTTCGGCCTGAAAACGTGGATACAAATCGTTTTTTCTTAATTACAGTAAAGGAAAATGCCACAGACAAGTAATAGGAAAAAACAAATTTACAGGCATGCCAAAGCAAATAGCCACATATTTAAAACTGAGTAACGTAGAGTTATACACCGGGCATTGCTTTCGCAGAACATCAGCGACAATATTGGCTGATTCGGGAGCCAACCTCACTCTGTTAAAAAGGCACGGCGGCTGGAAGTCCAGCAAAGTGGCCGAAGGTTATATCGAAGATTCGATGGCAAACAAAAGCAAAATTACTTCTAAAATAACAGAAAATATAAACTTGAAATCACCACGTCAAAGCACATCATCTGAGCCATTTTTTAATGAAGAAAATAGTACCAGTCAACTGCCGCCATTTACGATGCAAGAACCTCAAGTCACTCAAACTCAAGTCTTATCATCACAAACTCATATTCAAACTATAAATATTCCTAAAAAGAACGTGACCATATCTCTTACAAATTGTAATAATTTTACTATTAATTTTAATTAAATACACATTTTTTTCTTCTTAATAAATGTTCATTGAAACCTGCTGTCTTGTTGTTTACTTACCTCACAATCGATATGTAAAGCAGAGTATTTATCTCGGGCGTAAGCATCAATTGCATACTCGGGTTAATTAGCGCCTTCGCTTCGCTCAGGCGCCAAAAACCTCGTATGCAATTGATGTCATACAGCCCTTGGTTAATAATCTACTATTAATCATTTTTGTCCAATAATTTAGAAACAACACGTGGTGGGGATTGGTACTTATTTTTCCAAAAATCCCCACTAGGCAGAGTTTATTTAGCTAGTGGGGATTTCTGAATAAAAATAACAATCCCCACTGGTGGGGATTTGCCGGTGGGGATTTCTGGAATAAACCTTTTGTTATTCTGAAATTCGAATTTCTGCTACAAAACGTTTCGGGCAACCAAAAAGGCCCGTGTCCGTGTGAAAATTTAACTTGTATCTAGTTAATTACAACCCTACTTTGCACAATTTTATGAGTTTAAACAATTTCGGCCGCATTATTTTATGAAATTATGTTTTCTGTGTCATGTTCAGATTAGGGCCTGCAGTTTCGTACATTTTCAATTTCGAAATGAGCTTATGAAATTGGACTCCTCAGTTTCGAAATTTCGGAATTTGGGAACTGAGGAGCAAATATAATGGAAAATTTGAATAATATTGTTAAAATATGGAAATATAAAATTTGTAGTCTGGACTGTCTGTGTCTAAGTGGCAATTTTATTTACTCCAAATTGAATTTTCTTTTTCTCAAAACTTTTACACAAATACTTTACTGGTAGGGACACCTTCGATGATACCATCCAGCTTGCCGAGCTCTGAGTGGCGTTCAGTCCGCCGTTGATTCGCGAGCTGGGGTTACTGATAGCGCCTCATACAATTGAGGCACTGCCGAGGAGAGGACAGTTATTTCTGGGTGAGACGAAATACGGATCGGCGACCACAGCCTCGTGAATCGACCACTCTGCCATGCTCTGAAGCAAGAGATCCTGAGTTCTGGTAGGGTGTTTGATGTTGTCCTGGAGGAAATGGTAGAGCGCCATTATGCGCAATCCACTCCCTCTGCTCCATGCCTAGGCTAACAGTCGGCCGAAGAGCAGCCAGGCCGACGGGGGAGTAAAGAGCCCCCGGCAACCTTGGCCTTCCTTCTCTTCTGCTGCTTGGGTGCGCCACAGGCCGCCCGCTCTGTGCCCAGCGAGCCTCCCTGCCGCTATACAAAGGCTGCAGTTCGTCGCCGCGGGGCACTGGGCCGCCTCGTGGCCGGGCTGAGCACAGTGATAGCACTGTCTATCACTGTGCTCAGCCCGGCCACATGACATGCCCAATGTCCAGGCAACGATAGCACCGCAATGCCCTGTGTTGCTGCAGCTTGACCCTCGCTGCAACCCACTCCATCAGCAATCGCCCACCGTCAGCGTCTTTGTTCGCCGCCGCCATCGGGCACCGCACCCAAATCGCGCCAAGCTCAGAAGCGTTGGCGTAGATCTCGCCCGTCTGCACGTCCGCGGACGAACATCCGCTGGCTCGGGCGATAGCCGCCACGACCTCAGCTGGGGTCGTCGAGTTGTCCAGACAGTCGACACACAGCTCAGCCGTCTTCATCGGACATCCGCAGCCTAATTGTGTAAGTAAATTCGGCAAAGGAAACAATCTGTTTCTTTCCCAAAAACACACACATACACAAAGAAGTTGAATCTTTATTCAACTTCTTTCGTTTTCAGAGTGTATATGTGTGTTTTTGGTAAAGAAACAGATTGTTTCCTTTGCCGAATTAACTTACACAATTAAGCTGTTGGACACTTGGAGGTCCTTCGGGTTGAAGACCTCTGACAGAAGGCACCCAACACCTCGAGCAGCCGCGCCTCCTTAATCGCCGGCCTCATTTTTAAGCCGGACAGTGTACCAAGTTCGGGGAACGCGAATTTGGCTCTCGCCTCTGTCAGGAGCCCCTTGTAGGAGACGCCCCTCCGACAGCTCCGGGCTGCGTGACCACTACAGCTGTGCAGCGTGGGGCTCTGAGCAGCAGCCGCCGACTGGGAAGTGGGTGTGGACCTATCCTTAGCGGGCTTTCCAGCCTTCTGCTCGGTTCTTCTCGGCTCAGCCGTTGTGACCCCGGTTTTGCGGGAGTCCTTTCTCCGCTTGTCTGCAGTAAGTGGTCGGCGAAGGGTTTCGGCCGGCAGGAGTCTCGGCTCTATGGCCTCCAACCGGGCCCTAACATTTGACCGCATGCATAATGCAGATGCGCGCGATCTTTTCCACTTCTGCATCCGCAAGTGGAGAGGCCGGTGATTGAACCGACGACGGGGCCAGCGATAGGGCCGTGACGGACGAAACGGAAGCTGCCTTCTGAACGGCAAACTGTTGCTTGAGGTCCTAGAACTCTGATCAGAGACGGCCGTTCTCCTCCCACAGCTTCGCCGGCTCGTCCGTGGTTGTGCGGTTAATGAGGACCTCAACCGCCTCTTGAATGCTTCTGTCCACTGCGTCCTTCAAGACATGCGTGAACATGCTCTTCAGGTTGCCCGTTTTGATCCCTTCAGGACGACATCCGTCCGTCACTTGGCGACTGAGCAGTATCGCCGATGTATCCGCCGTCCGAGCAGAGCTTCGCTCTCGGGTTTGTCGTGTAAACTCGCTGGCCTCGTCAGCTGCGACAGCCTGTCGCTACGACCTCTTTGCGGCATTCGTTTCCGCCTTTTTTGTCCCTATCAGGGACGTGGTGGAGCCACCGCTCAGGTCCGCACTCATGTGCTCAGGGTCGCTCTGCACGTACTCCGCAGGGGCAGGCGTGTCGGGTCGAGCACTGCACGAGCCCGGACATCTTCGCTCCAACTACCGAGCGGTGGCTACACCACCCACCGCATGACCCCTCCATCTCTTCCCGTTGACATATTCTAACTAGGACTATTTATTTGCTAGGTTTAAGGATGAAAAGAGGTACTCCCTAGACCCCTTTAAAAACTTCAAAATCGGTATTCTGGATACTGAGTATTTACCTGTTTTGTTAAACCTTAAATACTATCGTTATTCCCTTTAGGCTGAGCGCACGGCGCTGCTGGGCACGCTGAAGGACAACAACATCGAGCGGCCGCCGCTACCTGTAGCGCCGCCCGCGCCGCCTGCGCCCGCGCCGCAGCCCGTCGCGCACCAACCTGCCTCCAACGCTAAGGTGAGCTGGAGTACATGACTGTTTAGTTATCTGTGCTGCTGGGCACGCTGAAGGACAACAACATCGAGCGGCCGCCGCTACCTGTAGCGCCGCCCGCGCCGCCTGCGCCCGCGCCGCAGCCCGTCGCGCACCAACCTGCCTCCAACGCTAAGGTGAGCTGGAGTACATGACTGTTTAGTTATCTGTGCTGCTGGGCACGCTGAAGGACAACAACATCGAGCGGCCGCCGCTACCTGTAGCGCCGCCCGCGCCGCCTGCGCCTGCGCCGCAGCCCGTCGCGCACCAACCTGCCTCCAACGCTAAAGTAACACGCAGACCATGGCTTCTTTTTACTTTTATAAAGTAAAAGTAACCACCCCAAACCGCCGCTGGCTGCCGCCGACGATGCCGTGGAAGTGGCAAAGTTTTGAGCCAAATAAATTTGAATAACTGTCGTGCTATCGACATGAAGAAGACTTCTATAAAGTTCTGGGTGAATTTGAATTGCAGTATCTGCTATGTAATTGTTCTAATTCTATACTAGAACTGATAATTTATCACAACTTAGTAGTAATAGACTTTTACCTGAACCATGAGTATGCTCATGGTTCAGGAAGCACCATACCTATTTTCGCGCCATTCAGCGTTTCCTTGTTCTGGTCTTGGACTCCTGAAATTATAGGCACATAAGTGATTGTTTCTAGATGACAAAGTATTTGCGATGCAATTTGCAATGATTGAAATACTCAAGTCTCTTAAAAAAAACTCTGAATATGTGACTACTGCAACTTTGAGTTAATGCTTTTCAAAAGCTAGCTACTTTCGCCCTTTGTAACGTCAAAGTTTATTTAAATCTAACATAAAACATTTACCTTCCAGGTGGACGCCATGGCCGCAAACTGCGCTCAACTGCGCCAGTCCCTCGCCCACCTCCAGAGTCAATTAAATACCCTCACCAATAAACAGAAGGAAGAATCACCCGCGCCACCCGTACCAGAGAAGACAGAGAAAAAGAAATCTAAATCCAAGAAGAATAAGGCTGAGAAAGCGAAAGCAGAAGCTGAAAGGGCCGCAGCAGCAACAACAGCAGAAAGTGATGAAGCAAAAGATGTGACAGAAGAAAGTCAACCCAGTGGTAGTGGGGATACGACTCAAAATGAAACAGAGAAGGTTGACGAAAAGACGTTAGAAAACCTAATACAGGCAATCAATAATGCTAATGTCAATCTTTGTGACTTAGAAGTTGTAAATGATGAAATCTCAGAAGGAACGTCACAAGAAAACTCTGAGAAGGCAGAAATTAAAACTGAAGAAGTCAAAGAATCAACTTCAAATGAAAGTCTATCCACATCACCGGTAGAAGAAACTTTACCTAAAGATACTGAAGTCACAAATCAAGTAGATGATATCATAGAAACAAACATAAACGACGTCAATGAAGTTATTTCTAAGTATTTAAATGAAGTCACAGAGGTTTCAAACGAAGTCAAAGAGATTTCAAATTTAAACGGATGTGAGGAAACAAATGTATCTACTGTAGAATCGTCAAATGAAGAAGTTTCACATTTAAATGAAGTGAAACCGATAGTCAGTGACGCATAGACTGTTGAAGTGTTTGTAAATTTTAGTGTTTTTGGACTTTTCTACGTTGTTTTAGGCAATCAATACATTTTTGGAGCATATTTTGATGTTGTATCATACACGTTTGTTGATAATGTTGTCAGTATTAAGTTTAGTATCGAAATTGCAGTGTATGTGACTACATTATATGTATGGTTTCAATAAATTAATACAAAACTTGAGCTGCTTATCATTTTGATAGTTTTGTAAATGATACCTTGATACAAAGTTTTGCAGTGTAATCAATAAATCCAAATACACTGTAATCCGCCTTTAGAAAACTCGTAAGAGAATTTTACTAAAACTTACAATACAACTCTTGTAATTCTTAGCCGAGTCTGGGCAACTTATGCTACCGACAAACTGTTTTACACTGCTGACAAACTGTTTTACACTGCCGACAAACCGTTTGACACTGCCGACAAACTGATACAGTTTGGCAGAATTTGAATAAATAAATAAATGCGGAGTTGGTAAGCCTTTCGGTATGGGCACGCTGAGCGCAATTTTTGATTGGACTTTTTTACTGTCATTGTCGCTGTTGTATTGTGTCAATGACGTTTTTTTTTCTATTCTATTCAATCTTTGGCACATGTAATTTGGCAGTTTAAATTCGAATTTAACTTTGAACTAAAAAATAGTAAAAGCGGAACAGTTTCAACACGACTCAAAAAAATTACTTACGTATATGGAAAGATAAATGTGTATGATACAATATTATTATTTACTGATTATGATTAAGATGGTCTCTTATTTCTGTTTATTTGTTAAAACCATCTGAAAACGTTTTCACGAATTAAGAATTATTATTTAAACGATTTGCCACTCCGTATGGTCGAAGATGTTATTAGCTCCCAGTGTCGCTCTATAAGTATTGCCTATAGTATTTATACCGAAAAATAAAAATATATCTTTACTACCTGGTTTCTGGAAATGAATTCCGACTCGTCACAAATTAAACGCAACTCAAGCGATGCGATTGGCTGTTGAAAATTCATTTCAGCAAGCACCTAACGCACGAACTGGGCCTGAATGTATCATAATATGTACCTAACCATGCGGTATGTTACTTAGATAAAACATCATAACTTGATTGGTATGTAAACAGTTTCTTAATTATTTAATTAAATCAGATAAAGTGCCTAATATAAGTCTAGTCAGGTGATGGTATTTTTTTCAGGGTCCGTACTGTAACGTGTCAACGCCATCTTGATTCCGATTTGAAAAAGGAATATTGCTATTCGTGTTTTATAGCTCCTTCTCTCTCTCCCATTAAGCCCATGATCGTTGTGGCACGTCAGACTGGCCCCAGTACAGTTTTTTTTTACAAGTATGATTTTTTACAGTGATTGATTTAATTAGAGTTCGACGCAGAAATATTTTGTATTTTTTACTGTTACTTCTTTATTTACTTTGCATTTCGAATCAAAGGTGCGTTTTATATACATCCTAATATTAATAGTATTTAATAATATACATCAAAACAACGAACTGGTCTAAATGGTGCACAAAATCTCTGACAAACTATTATAATCTAAAAATATCACTCCATACTTTTATGTAATTTTAACTGACCTTAAAAAAAAAATGAAGTTCTCCCCGTTTATATTTTTAATACAATAGGGCCTATTGTATTAAAAATATAATATTTATGTTAGCCTATTGAATAGGCTAACATAAATATTGCGGGGTTATTTTCAGTATTTCAATTATATTTATTGAAAATATATATTTGTTAATATTGTAGCTTTTTTGATAATTGACAGATTTGATAACTGATTTTCGGAATCAAGTCTTTATTAATCCCGTGTATTTGTAAGAAGACTTTGGATTCAAACCGCAATATGATTTGGAGTCCAAAAATTTTTTTTTATATTGTGTCATTGATGATCATGTGGAAGAAACTTTTGTAATGTTTGTAAGGAAGCAAAAGTATTGTTTGACTGTATGGCTGAAGTGACAACTAAAATTGATTGTTAGTTCGTGAAATACTATGTACCTAACTGAAAAAATCAGTTAGGTACATACAGTTACAATCAAAATGTTCAGTATTCAGCAATGCATTATCAGTCAATAACGTTCCCACAGTTGGGACACTTTAGGCTGCTGTACTGCTCGAGCATTGGCCTCTTTAAATCCTGAAGGTTCTTTTTTGCAAAGAATAAACGGTATTTTCAATATTCAGCGACACATACATATTTCTATTACATAAAGTTTATGTTAAATTATATATTTTTCTTACAGTTACAATGTGTTTACTCTCTATGTACAAAACTTCAAAAGTAAATGTTAACCATTTTCTGATGATTCTCGGTGCGTGTTCCATGACTGAATCTGAATGCGTAAGTTACAAGTTTTTGTTTCATTTTATACTGTAACTGTGTTGTGTTAGACCAAGAATTTCTGTGTTTCTTTTTTTATAAATAAAAATAGATTTTGTAACTACCTATAATCATGTTTTATTTTGATTCACGATAGTGAATCTTACTTCATCTACATAAGAACTATTAATCATGCCATGGGCCGGTGTCTGAATTCAAACTAAAAGAGTTTTCAACTAGATTGACAAATACTATTTGTTTAGACCACTATCTCGCCTGATAGTAAGCGATGATGTGGTCGACGGTGAAGCATGCTTGCCTAGAAGTAACCTATTCACACTGACAAGACACCCAGGCCAGGGGGGTGATTGTAGGGGGGGGGTAGATTTTATATGACTATATTATAGGACTTGTATACATCTGTCCCTTACGCACACACAAAATAACCTTATTCTAAGAGCTTGTGGTCACCCCCGGTTGTACCTATCAGGTACCATCACAGACTTCAAATTCTTGTTTCATTAGAAAACGGGGGTAAGTGGCATTGACCTCAGTATTAAACAGTGTTCCCACTGCTGGGACCATATATAATAGTAGTCGTATGTCCCACAGGTCTCCTCTCTGTGAGAGAGAATGGGCCATAAGCCCGTAAACTACCACGCGGACCTAGTGCGGGCTGGTGGATGTCACATGTCTTCTTTTGGTTTTAGGATATGTTGGTTTCCTCAAGATGTTTCCTTCACCGTTTCGACAACTGTGGTGAAGAAATAATTTACACAAAGTAAGCGCCTGCCTGGGTTCGAACCCACGACCTACAATTTGTAAGTCGTGCCTGTTTCCACTGGGACACTACTGCTTAAAAATCGTATTATGAGCAAAATTCCTAATGCCGATCAGTATGATCAACAAATATTATCAAATCATAGGTTGTTGATCATACCGTTCGGCTAAGAAAGTAAAAATCTTAACAAACTGAAAGGGCCTTTCAAGATCGGTGCTGTATTTTTACCCGACTGCCGAAGGAGGGTAATGTGTTTATCAGTCTATGTATGTAAGTATGTTTGTTCGTGTGTGGCGTTCTAGAGACCAAACGCGTTGTCCGATTTTGACGGTTCTTACGTCAATCGATTCGTCTTAACCCTGCGAGTGTCACTAGCTACATTAAAATTGCAAAATAGGAAAATGACTGATTTTGGGCGTCATATCGTGGGACCCCAAAATTTATTTTTCTTCCAAACCCATCCTGTGGGGTATCAAAATGAAGGGTTTTAAGAGGTGATTACAAAAATATACAATACTTATATGTTTAAATGTACGTAATTCTAAAAAAAAAAATAACTAAAAAGTTGTAAATAAAAAAATAAAAAAAAATAACAAAAAACCCGACTGCTTAAAAAGCCAACTAAAAAGACGTAAACAAGAAGAAAATCATGCTGTGCAGTCGGAGGATACATCTGGTTTTGGTCAGCCAACTCGCGCTTATGTATCCTACGACTGCACAGCATGATTTTCTTCTTGTTTACGTCTTTTTAGTTGGCTTTTTAAGCAGTCGGGTTTCTTGTTATTTTTAAATATTTTTTTTGGAGTATCTTTTCATTGCAAAAACTTTCAATATTATTTTATCCTCACCCTCTTACAAAACCTAAAAAGAAAGGCCTCCGTATTTCACCCATAACAATTTAGCTAAAAATATTATCTAGATTCTAGATTAACAAACCGATCACTTGTTACCGAGAGTTGCACGAAATATTGCAGATTTTGTGCACTTCTTATTTTAGTTATTTCAGAGTTAGTCGTTGCAGGTGCAAGGGGCCAGGAGATCAGCGATTTGAAATGTTGCGTATGGATTACGGTTAGCAATAGTGTAATAGTTTTAAATATGGAACTTTATGGTTGCATGGCTGTGCCTCTATAGGAGTTCTTTTTTATTTACGGAGTCGTTGGAATTCGGTTAGGACGTGTTTCAAGGCTGTTGTTTGCATATTTAGGTATTAGTGAAATTCTATTAGTTATTTTTGCTAAACATGGAGCTCAGTAGGTAGGTACCTAGCTCCATTTTAAGGATAGAGTACTTTTATTTACTTTTATTTTGCTCAATAGGTATCTCTATTCTAAAAGAGTTTCATACAAATGTGAAATTTATGCTTACTGCCTTCAGCAATTCGTGCTTATAAATATGTGAATGTGAGCAAGCGTTCTATGCGAATGTGAACATATTTTTGTCTAAATGTTAGCTTCTGTAGGTACGCTGTGGTTCGATTTTCAAACGAAATACATGTTTATAGAGACATAACCGATGTGAGATGTGACCTACTTATATGGATACATTGAAAGTCTCTCTCTGAAAGTCACACTACTACTTTTACTTTTTTATATTCGTGTTCTTTGTGAATGTATTTTACGCTTAACTCGCGTATCCTATGGCCTTGCATAGATGCGTCCATCCGTTGCATCAGCTACTTATAGATCTTCTGATATAACAGCATCTTTTTTCAGCCGTTCTTAAACGGTTGGCTAAATGGCCCGCCAAACCTTTTTTAGAGTATTTCTAATTTAAAGTTTTTTTTTTCATCTATCTCTCTGATATAGAAATCTCCATTTTTATTCTAGGTGTTGTGTTCAAGCTTGATATAAATCTGAAAGTGTCTTTGTTGTCTTAATTAAGTAACAAACAAGTTATTAACCAATCCCAGGTAGCAATTTTACGTCATGACGACGTCCATTCACGGTCATTTTCGACGTAAATGACGTCGTAAAAAACGTCCCACAGACGTACTAAATGACGGCCTAATGTCAGGTCTCAGCGACGTCTCTGAAGACGTCTCCAGATAACGTCATATTAACGTCTCCAGATAACGTCATATTAACGTCTCCAGATAACGTCATATTAACGTCTCCAGATAACGTCATATTAACGTCTCCAGATATCGACTTATTCACGTCCCCAGATAACGTCATATTAACGTCGCCAGATAACGTCTCCAGAAGACGTCAATACCACGTATTGTGAAGACCTCCTATAATAACGTCTATTAACGTCTTCAGACACATTAATATAACGTTATCTGAAGCGTTAATATGACGTCATCCGGGATCAATTTGGCCTCGATGCAATTCATCCAGCCACAGTCTTCAAGTAACTCTGAAAGGTCAACATTAAAAACACAAATTTGCATTGTAGTATTATTTATTATAACGAGTTAACTATCACAACTTAATTAATAAATGGAGAATTTTAATCCTTATAACCATGGAGCATAGGAAAACATATAAAAGAATTACTAGTTGCCTCTTGAGGAATAACAACACATTTTGAAATAATATCATAAACAGGTACAATTTTGTAAGCTGAACAGAGTTCCGAAACTTTAAAAATATCAATAACAGCAGAATCATAAGGATACGTATAGTAGGAATCATAATGTACAAACTCTTTTCCATAGACGAACAAGGAAACCTCTCCATTAATCTTACATCTCAAAATATTATGTATCTCGACTACTTTGCCGTTTGCATAGCAGTAACAATTATTAGCTAAACCAGATTTTGTATACATTGCAAAACCCTTATAAACAAGTTTATTAAAGCATTCATAAGCATTGTTATCAACAGGCGTTGGTCCTAAGCTATTGTAATAAAAAACCGCTGGTACCTCGTCAATCAGTTTTGGAGGAAAAGTAGATTCCATTTCTTTTAATCGTTTATAAATTTGCTGCAACGGTTTGTTAGGTGACCTAACTAATTTTTTTAACATGCCTAAATAATTTTCGAAAGGAAAGGCGGAATAACTGTCCAAATCACCAAATAAACGAACGTCATCACACAAATGACATAACATATGAACATTGTAAATTAAAAATTTCCGGCTATAAATAGTTTCGGAATGTCTTATGAACATTAATAATAGCTCATGTGCTAAATATGTACCTACTTTATTGATGTTTCTAGGGCTACAAAGAATTGTTATAGCACAATGAAATAACAAAAAATTTTCATACAGGGAGGTTGGAAGGATATTTTTTAGAACAACTGGTCCAGTATATAACAAAAACATCCTAAATTCGGTGGCTTTCCAGCGAGCCAACTCACTGATACTTCGCGGTCGCCTGTTAAATTCAACAGGTATACAACTTGCACAGCTAAGTAATTTTTCAGAAACTGCATTTACTAAACGGCTATTTAAACGAACATTTAAATCACCACCAACCCAAACATTTAAAAGTTTCCTCATGACTCCCAGACAAACAGCATGCATATAATCAATGGGAAACAATGAAACTAAATCTATGGGAAGCGTCAAAAGTGGAGATTCACCAACATGATGGTCGTCATCAGACTGTAAACGAAATTGTGAATCCGTTCTCCTACTCGCAGATACGCTTGTATAAATCACTCTACCTTGAATATACTCACCAGGTTCTACACATTTATCACATGATGAGTATCCACCATGGGATTTAGTACATTTGATAAAAGCTCTAGCTGGAGCGTCACATACAAAACTATGTACTTTTACAATATAATGAGTATCTTCAAAATTTATTCCATCATTAAGTAATGTAGACAGTTCTTCAACAAATGGCCCCAAAAACAGATTCAATGGTGAAGGTTTAGAGTTTCCACAGAACAGAGTTATTACAAATGGCTGTGCACAATTAAAGTTTTTGATCAAACCTAATATAGGCCATAGTTGAGTATTCGTGCTTTTAAAAAGTGGCAAACCATCAACATTAAAAGACAACAATATTTCACTATTTTTAAAGTTGAACCCACTGTACAGTTTTAATTGTGCTTGTATTTGATTTATGAGACCAATGTGCACCAATTCACCAGATTGCAAAGAGTTACTTGATATATTCATTGGCGTATTTAAAAACGTTCTGCTATCTCTAGGCAATTTAGGGCAAAAAGGATTTAGAATTTTTAGAAGACTATCTAGAGCACTGTGGGAAATTTTATGTTCTACGGTAGCCCAATGTCTTAATTGCGATGGCAAATCGTTAGCATCGTCAGATCGTGAATCATCATTATCTATAAAACAATCCTCAAACAATGTTGATTGACAATTTTCATCTAAAAAAATATTCTCTTTATATGTCCTTAAACAGTTTTCATTTAAAGTATTGTTGTCAATACTACTGTTACTCGTAGCTATAGATGTGGATGTATATTGTGGTGAAGATGGCAAATCACTTAATGATGGCTGTAATGTACTTCTTTGTATTTCTAAAATAATTTTTCGTTTTTCTGCCAAAATCCTTCTATACATTTGACGCTCACCTACTACATTTTTTTTCTTCCTAGAGGATGACATTGTTATTTTCCTTTGACAATCGCTTTTTTGCTCGTTCAGGTGCGTGCTTGAGCCACACCTTTATATCGTCTTCAATGTCTTTTTCTGTAATCCTTGGAGAGGAACTCTTTAAGCTCTCTGAAAACAAAAAAGTTTGTGAATATAAGAATAGCCCAAATGCCTGCAACGCTCTGTGGGGTCAGATGACGGGTCGCTCTCACACAGCGACTCGCGAGTCGCGACACAACTGGTGTTAAATATTATTTTTAACGGAGAATTAAAAACCGGTCAAGTGGGTGTTGGATCACGCGCATTGTAGGGTTCCGTAGTAAGCCCGTCGCAATAATTATGTGGACTTAATTGTTTTATTTTACCAGTTAATTGACGTGATTATTATTATATATAGCCTTGCCAAATTACAGCTTTCTAGTACTAAGAGTCTCCCCACCTAGCCACCTACATAAAACATGCCAATTATTAACCAGTTGCCAGTACACAAGGAATATGTATCTTTTGAAATTATTTAGGTATTTCATAGCACACTTATTTTGTATTATAGATGAGATCTAGAAAGAATAAATTTAATCATATGAAAGACAATAGACACATACCAACAATAAATTCACGGAGACGTAGCTCTGAAAAAGGCTTCTTCTCAGACCTTTTACCATAGAAGTTGAACTTGCTTGCCAACGAGTCTGACAATGTATATTTCATCACTCTCGATACCTACTTTATTTTTTAAATCATGCCCACCAAGGCTCTTTAGGTAGCTTGTCTGTAAATATTAATTGATAGCAATAAACATCCACATATATCTCTATAAGTACACACTAGAATTAACATAAGATCCAACAGTCACATACATAATCTTGAGCTCACACTATAGGATTCCCTGTCATAGGTATCAGGAACTACGAGTGCCAAGGTATCATGACACAGACCTAGAGCAAATATTTGTGTTGCAACAGGAATTGAACCCACACCTCACATCTCAGCCCTCTAATCGCCCACTGTGAAGCAGTGGCCAAAATTATTAGGAATTAACTACACATAATGTGAGCAGAAGCTAATAAAACATAGCCTGTCAGGGGTAATGTAGCTTGCTATTAGTGACTGAATTCCCAGAATTGAATCAATAGTTCCGATGATTAACTCCTACATCCAAACTCACAAACAAACTAACTCATTCTAGCAAGGTACCCATGTAATAAAAAGCTTTCTTATGGTAAAGTAGGAATTAATTATAATTGCTCAATAGGCATTTCCTGTTTATTAAAAGTAAACACTTACCAGGTTAGCACAGTTTTCTGTATTAGTCAGTAACTGTTCCACTGTTTCTAAATCTTGAAAAGTTTCCAAGGGAAATTTGAATTCAGGCTTCAATGCATTGGTATTTCCTGCTCTGTCTTTCAAAATTGCTAGGATGACATCATTTTGGGCTTTTATTTTGGCAAGTAGTGAAACAACTTGGCCTTGACAATCTGGATGAAAAAAGTAGTATGGTAGGTATTACAGTCTATAATAATCTTAACACCAACCACCACCACCACCACTATACCAAAAAATAGAAATAATCGTCGAAAACTATACTCATGCATATAAGGTAGTATCTAGCAAAGAATCTAGTTAGGCAGCTATAGATTTAAAAAAATCAAAATGATTTTTACTATTTACCACAGTTATTGGAAGCACTGCTGGCAACAATTTCATCGAGTGTCATACTTTGTGAACCAGATGGTTGATCATGATGACTGTTAGAAGCCTTCTCTTGTGCATCAGGTTTATTCATCTGTGAGTTGTGATTTAGTACCAAATCACTGTAAATTGTGCTTGTACTTGAAGGTTCAAGGTTTATATCTAAAAAGCAAAAAAAAAAAGAAAATAATGGAAGGAAATATTATTATGTTCAAAATAATTTAGTTAATGTATCATCCGGTATAATTACAATTGGATAGATGTTTCTTTAAAGGCGGAGGACGAGGGAATTCACACCCTTTCTCATCATCATTATCATCTGATGATGAAATGTATCTGCTAGTTTTTTTTGTTTTGCGTTTAGGTGGCTTACTTATATAATTTTCCTCCTCAGTCTGTATATCTGATGTGTCTTCCACCAACTTTAATTTTTTCTTTGCCTTATCCAATTCATCTATAGAACAAGCATAAAACACCAACACAGTTAATATCAAAACAACATGCAAGTTAAAGTTAGTCACGCCATGCAACACACCCACGCCGTACAAGCTTGGTAGTCCAGCACTTATTAATCCATTAGTTCTATCTCATTACTAGTAGTTAATAGTACTGCCATTACTTATATAATTTACTATGCTTTTGTTTCTGTTTTGATATGGTATGGTGGTGAGATTACAGGCACATGAGACTGCAATGAACACAACACAATGCTATGTAGGGCACATTCTAGGTGGATGTGGGTACATACCCCCCATACATACCCCTGGTGGTTCGGTGGCCACCTAACCACCAGGTTTATGTATGTTATACAATGTATAATTATAAGACAAGACCAACAAATATTTGTGAAAACAAACAAAACCAAACACCTGTGAACACACTTTCTTGGAAATGATTACTTATCTGTTGCTTGCTTGCTGTCGCCGCTGCTGCTTGTTTACACACGGCGCCATGACCTAAAAATAGCAGTTCTGTCTTGTGATCTTGGGCAATCTGAATATTTTTTTTCTGTGCGCATCAAAACTGCAGTCAACTTCAGCTCGGCCGTAATCCTTAGATTTTTAGGTTATGGCACCGTGTATTTTTTTAGTTAGGTTTTAAAACACTAGCACCTACTAGAATTAAATTCTGGGCCAGTCTGTCTGTGCCCAGGCTTAAAGCATGGTAAAGTTAACTGCCCTCAAGCCACCAGCTGCTAAAATAGTTGTGTGTGGTAGTGTTACACTACCTACTCATAAAAAAAACTTACCAGTCTGATAGAAAACTCTATCGATCTCGTATAGTTTCCATTGTTCATTTGGAGACGAACACCTCTGTAGAAGTTTATCAAATGCTTTCGCCTCCTTTACGGGAGGCCAATAGATTTCTCTTTTTTTAGGTGTTATCCATTTATTGATGACCACAGCCACAGTGCCACCCTCACTCTCCGCGAACTGAACGACACTATACATAATTTACAATCCTTTTATGTGCTGTGATACGTACTATAACAACAGCAAGAAAAAAACATGAGAATTTACACATTTGTTTGACACAGAGAATTGAGAAAGAAAAAAAGCGCGGGATACCAACCAACCGTCAACGCGTTCGTTCGTTCCGTTCCGAAATAAACAAAAGCAAACAAAAATATATTTTTTTTACTTTTTAAATATTTATATTTTTAATCAGCCTTTTCTATCTTATATTGGTTCTTTCTAATGTTTGATGATAGACTAATAGCTGAATTTCTTTTCATTGAGTTACATAACAAATACAAATGTAAAAAATAATAATTTAATAAAATAATAACAAACAACATGCTATCAATGCGTTCCGTTCCTCGCAGATTGGAAGAAAGATAAACTCTGGTGATAATTTTTAAATTATTAAAATGGACTATTTACTGTCGAGTTAAAGTTTTTACAGAGTACCTATATTTTAATACAAAAAAACGTTCGCTAGCCGCATGATAGTTATGTTGTTAGAGCTAATTTAATCGTGCCTGCTTGAGCATGGTAGGCACCTGTTGTACTCTCCTAGAATAAAATTATGTTTCTTTTCTTGGATAATGGCATACCTAGCTCATATACCTACCTTACTTAATTAGGTTTTATTCTGATTCCCATAATAATAATAATATGCTTGAATGTCCATAGCATCATAAGTAGGTTCCCGTTTATTCTGCTAGTCAAACGAATGGAAGTCAGTGGTGGATGTTTCTGTAGGTATCGAGGCGGCTCAAGACCGCTCGTCGTGGCATTTCTATGTATATGGGGCCTGTCCAGCAGTGGACTTCTAACTAAAAGTGTTTGTACAAACCTACTTACAGAAAATAAATCATTTATCATTTAAACTGATAATTTATTTAATGACGATGAATATTAATTTTATCGGTTGCAATTAGGTACCTACCTTAAGCAGGTATTAAGTAGTACCTACGTGTTAGAGCATTCCTTTAGATGCACTAAATAAATAGTACGTAGGTAAGTACACTACGGCCGAAATATCTTGGCGAGTCTGTACATAGACACTACGAACTTTCGCCATTGACCCTAAATGTAGGTACGTTCCTACGGCGTCTTATTAATGAACAACACAGGGCGTCACAGAATGGAACCCAAATGGACGTTGCTAGGGCGTCTTATTAGGGAACAACACAGGACGTCACAGAATAGACCGTAAATGGACGTTGCTAGGACATATAATACATGACCAACACAGGACGTCACAGAACTGACCCTAAATGCACGTTGCTACGGCGTCTTATTAATGACCAACATAGGACGTCACAGTTGACCCCAAATGGCCGTTGCTAGGGCGTCTTATTATTGACCAACACAGGAGGTCACAGAATTGACCGTAAATGGACGTTGCTAGGACGTATAATACATGACCAACACAGGACGTCACAGAATTGACCCTAAATGCACGTTGCTACGGCGTCTTATTAATGACCAACATAGGACGTCACAGTTGACCCCAAATGGCCGTTGCTAGGGCGTCTTATTATTGACCAACACAGGAGGTCACAGAATTGACCGTAAATGGACGTTGCTAGGACGTATAATACATGACCAACACAGGACGTCACAGAATTGACCCTAAATGCACGTTGCTACGCCGTCTTACTAATGACCAACACAGGACGTCACAGTTGACCCCAAATGGACGTTGCTAGGGCGTCTTATTATTGACCAACACAGGACGTCACGGAATTGACCGTAAATGGACGTTACTAGGACGTAACATTCACGACCAACACAGGACGTCACAGAATTGACCTTATATGGACGTTGCTACGTCGTCATAATCATGACCAACATAGGACGTCACTGAATTGACGCTAAATCGACGTCACCAGGACGTTCCCTTGAGTACCAGACGTTAAAATGACGTCAGTGTGACGTACTTATTTGACGAATAAACTACGGACCCTAATATGACCTTAGGATGACGTCATTTTTTCGTCGCAGACGTCATTTTGCTACCTGGGATAGGGAATGTTAAGCCTCGAAGGCTATCCATATTTTGGATAGGTACAACACTTTATCAACGAAAGCCTCACGCCAGTGATTTGATAAATTACGAGTATTTTTTTTTTTTTTTAAACAAGCTTTTTTGGTATTCTTCTCGGCAAATACTTTCATTAGATACCTATATCATGGCAGTGCACAAAAAATAACTAGAACGCCATCTTGGGCTGTTCGCCATATTGAATTTAGAATTACGTCACTTAGCTAACCATGCATTGTCATTTAAGCTAAACGTGTATGCAAAATTTTATCTTAATCGGTGCTTGCTTTAAAATTCATTTTCAAGATTTGAGGTGGAAGATAACTGCTTTAAAATTCATTTGCAAGATTTGACCCGAACACACTTACTTACATACATAAATATATATATAAATAATTAAAATAAAAAGCTTGTAAAAAATTCAAAGTTTGAGAATGCCAAGCGCTGTCGAAATGTCACGTGACCAATCAATTACATTTTGGCATTTCGGCCATCGGCTTCGTTGATTTAATAACACTTTGAGTAGAGCATCATCATCATCATCATTAGCCTATTAATGTTCCCACTGCTGGGACACAGGCCTCATGTATGTGAGAGGGAAGGGGCCGTAATCCACCACGCGGGCCCAGTGCGGGTTGGTGGATGTCACATGTATTCGAATTGTTTCTAGGACATGTCGACTCGCACACGATGTTTTCCTTCACCGTTTTGAGAGCAGTGGCGATGAAATAATTTACACAAAGTAAAGCGCCTGCCTGGGTCTGAACCCACGACACACAGCTTGTTAATCGCAGCCGATACCACTGGGCCACCACTGATCTTGAGCTTGAGTAGAGTCTAGAGTATCTAGAGTCCTTATCCTTATTATATTAGGAACGTGCCGCCGCTTACGTACCTACTTTGTGTTAGGAGCAACTCACATTCGCATGCCATTATACCTACCTTACCAACACCTATGTTCTCAAGCTCGCCTGTTGCTCGCCCTTGCCTGTTGTAACATTGATACAGGTAGAAATCAATCTAATAGCGGCTCGCAACACTTCGTGAGTTGCTGTGCTGTAGAAAATTCATGTGACAGCGAGTTTGAGAGACGTGGTACTGTGTAGCGAAACTGCGAAAATAAACTTTACAGACGTCATTAAGTTTGAATCGACCTATAACTATTACACGGCACATTTGCTATTCCTCTTACATTGTCATGACGAGTATATCATAGTAAAAAAAGGCTAGATCTTAAGGTAACTACCTAAATCACCATTTTCACAATTTCTATTCATAAACCATCAGGAAACCTATTAATCCTAATACCATTACTTTCAGAAACGTGCAAAATAATCATCAAACAATACTTTTGAGAGCACGTTTGACATCATTACAAACTTAACGTCACCTTACACAGAAAAATCACCTCTATTTCCTTTCAATAAAGTGGCTACCGACTGCACATTAACACAGCATAGTTAGGCAACGGTTTTCACGGCATTTGTCAATCACGTGACGAAGTGTTAGTCAATTGTTTATGAAACTGACGTTCCATGTTGTCAGAGCGCGTGATCCCTTGACCATCGGAGGATGGAGTAAGATGGGAGGGTTCTATTTCTTTGTTCAGTTTGTTATTCAATTGAGAGGCTCGATCGTGGATTGAGTAAATAGCTCATGGTCTTGAGGGCTTGTAGATCGATTGACCTATGACATAAAGCAAGGTGCCACAAAGCTGTGGTCATGGATGATTGAATGTTGCTAATTTACATTCCTTTGGATGCCAGACACTTGTGGGAATTCTATGTCCATCTCTGGACGTCTTTTAGCTGAAATGATGATGATGATGAATTTACCTAGGCTCATTATCTGCCGGTCGCTTAACTGCTTCTTTTGAACAGACATTGTATGTAGTCCCATAGATGTGAACAATATGATCAAAGATTCCTACCTACCTCCTAACACGGTCTTGCTACTAACCGAGAGCCAACCTTCAGCTGGAGGTAGCTGATGACTGTACTAGCAATAGTCACAAACAATGGAAACGAAAAAAATCTCCGTCTTCCCTAGAGAGCGAGAGAAAAAAGGGAGAGGTAAGTTCATGATTGAAATTCCACCCAAAAAGGATGATGTCGAGGAACAAAAGAATATTGTGATTGTTGCTTTGTAGAAATGCGGCAATTTATATTTTAAAGGAACGCGCGTGACCGTAAAATTGACCGTTGTCAAAATTAATTAAATTAGATTCTAGCAATTAAGATAAAGTACCTAGATCGTTTTGCAATTAGGTACCTACAACGAACTATCCCGTAGGTATTCCACATAAATATTAATAGGTTTCAACCTTATCAAATAAAACGAAATGTAGGACCAGATGGACAGCTTTCAGCTGTAATGATGATGCTCCTCGTCGTCATGCCGATCGATCCTGTGCATCCAGCAGTTTACAGCGGTCCAAATGGCACTAGACACAATAAAAAGCACTAACACAGTCGTTTAGATATTAAACTAGAGAAAAGTAATGTCGCAACAAAAAATTATAATCCGATAAATTTAATCTGTTTTAGAGATGTCTCACACCTTTCTTTTGTAAACCCGTGCAGTCGTGCTTTTATAACAATAAGTAGAGATAGTTATAAAAATAATATTCTATTTTAGCTTTATTCATAGTTTTAGCAGTTTCCGTCTAGTACAGTTTTTTTCGGGTTTCACCTCGGTTCAGAAAGCGAGGCGGCCTGAAAAAGTGGTTGTTCATAAGTATCAGCTATTCAAAGAAAATATTGAGATCATGGTAGGCAGTTTGATGTTGGTTGTAAAGATAAACTTGGAACCTTAATAGAACCCAGAATAGAATAAAACATTCATTATTCTCATTAAGGTGAGTATAGACTAGAGAGCATTTATACTTGTAACAGAACATCGAGCATTCGCCGTTTTTAAAGGAACCTAATTAGGTATGCTCACGGAGAGTGAGACGGCGAATGCTCGATGTTTTTTTACAAGTAAATGCTCTAGTCTTTACTCACCTTTAGTCGATCATTAATCCTCCACACACTTTTTAGGAGTCAGCTTCCAGTCAAAGAAAATGCAACTGAATACCGGTCACTACTTAATTCATTACATGTCTTTTCTACTTCCACAAATATAACTAACGTACTGACTGACCTTTAGGGAAACTAAAGCTTTCAGTCCTGCAAAAACCAGACATTAAAAGCATGTTGTATTATCATTATTCAAGTTCTAGCGACAGGCCCAGCAGCGGAATATAAACTTTTAAGAACAAATAGACATAATATTCACTCCTTATAGATGCTATTAAGACACGTTGGGTTCCCTATATATAAATCACATTTGATTAAAAATTAAGTTCCCCAAAACTTGATTGCCCCAATAAACAAAACCACTGTAAACAAGTTAACAACAACATTTGTTAAGTAATCAAATCTCCACTAAAGCTCCAAGATCGATTCGTATCGATCTACATTTCTTGATAGGTAATTGTAAGAACGCAACGGTCAGCATATTATTACTCCGCGTGCGCGCTGGGTCAAGGTTGGAGCGTGCGTACTTTCGCCTCGGTAACGTTTTTGTGATAAAAAGTGGTATACTGACTGTCAGGGACTGATGTCAAGTTAGGTGGCAGTTTGCGGTTTTTATCAGATTTTTTGGTTGAAGTTATGACACGTTAATAGAATTCAGGGATCCGTTGGCACGTGGCGAAAACGGAGCGCTATTTTTGGTCTATGGTAACAAGCGTGACAGCTAAGCTTAATTGCTCAGCTCATCTCAGGTACTATTCTTAGGTAAGACAAAATGTTTTTAGGTTTTTAACCGACTTTCCAAAAAGGAGGTGGTTCTAGGTTCGACTTTATGTATGTGCTTTTATTGTGTTCTCCGATTTCTCCGTCAATTGTAGATTATGGAATTTCTTTTTTGTTTGAAAGAGTTTTTTCCTAAATTAGTCCCATTTAAATTTGGTCTGACTAAGAACTTCGGAGAAATACAACAGAAATGTTCAATAAATGACAGCAAATCTTTCGGTATTGCTGCAATAGCAAATCTATTTATTGTTTATACCATTTCATAACATACCACCACGCCAGTACGCTCTAAAGGGGTACGCAGATGTGTGCAGTTCACCTCGTATATCTACTCTCATTTGATCGGTTATGTTCAAGTTTCATGATATTCGGGTAAGCTATACTGGCGTTAAAGGTAGGTACCCTACTATAGAACTTGCCTATTAGGTACCACAACTAAAAAATAAAAACCTTTTTTACAAAAAAATACAACCGACTGCCAAAAAAAACTAGAAAGTGAATTTTGCTCTATATTTTAGTACCCACACGACATTGACCAGAAAGCTCCCAACTTTATGTTTAATTTTATAAAGCTTTCGAAATCCAATCAAGTTTCCAAAACGACAAGTCGTTTGTGAACAAGTAAATAATTAAATGGCACCAAGGTGACACACAATGTGCTTTCAATCGTTACTTATTGCCTTGGAATGAAAGTAAAAACTAATTGAATTGAATAAATTAATATGCAAACCGTGATTGTTAAGCTCATAGCAAGAGTCAGTACAGTCCCCGTACCCTGATCTGTCAAAACTATCATAGGTTGACTGTAATAAAGGGACAGACGTTTAGAATGAATATACATCTGTCCCTTTTATGCACACTAAAAATAACCTTACTCTAAGAGCTTATGGTCGACCCCAGATGTATCCATTGCTGAAAGCACTAACATGCCTACGTATCTTTATTTTTACCCGACTGCCGAAGGAGGGTAATGTGTTTATCAGTCTATGTATGTATGTTCCTATGTGGCGTTCTAGAGAACAAACGCGTTGGCCGATTTTGATGATTCTTACGTCAATCGATTCGTCTTAATCTTGCAAGTGTCACTACATTAAAATTGGAAAATAGAAAAATGGCGGCTTTTGGGCGCTGTATTAAGGGGCACATTATTTTTTCTTCCAATCCCATCATCGGCTTTTTAAGCAGTCGGGTTTTTGATATTTGTTTTTTTTTTATAATAGCTTCTGCCAGCGGCTTCGCCCGCTTGAAAAGTGTTTTATGATACCAGGGAAATACTATACCGGGATGAAAAGCCTATGTGCTATTCCAGACTATAATCTATATCTGAGCCAAATTTCATCCTGATACGTTCAGACGTTCTGGCGTGATTGAGTTACAAACATACATCCATCCATCCCATAATATTAGTGAGATATGGCTCGATAGCCAACCAAGAGTTATGTAGAGTTACAACTTACATTCGTTGTCTCCATTTAATTAGCACGTCTACCGTAATGGTTAGCTAGTTTAGCTAAGTGGCAGATATAGATATGGTAGCCGTAATTGCCATGTTCGGTCGCTCACAATGAGTCTCAACAGAAAGCTTACAGTCACCCAAAGGGTAAATGGAGAGGGCTATTCTCGGAGTTTCCTTGCATGATGGAATCAGAAATGTAGAGAACCGCAAGAGAACCAGGATTACCGATATAGCCTAAGAATTGCCAAACTTAAATGGCAGTGGGCAGGGCACATTGCTCGCAGAACCGATGGCCCATGGGGCAGAAAGGTTCTGGAGTGGCGACCGCGAACCGGACGACGTTGCGTTGGAAGGCTTCCCACTAGGTGGACCGGTGACCTGGTGAAAGGGGATGCGAGACGCACGGGATCGGTCAATGTGGCGACGCTTGGCGAGGCCTCTGTCCAGCAGTGATGATGATGAATTTCCATGTTGAGCGCCTCCTCTTCTTCTTGGGTAAGAGCCTCCCCGAACGGCGTCTAGACCATAATAAAACGCCCAGCGCACCCTGGTAACAGGAAAGCTCCAGAGCCAGGAACCTCCTCACAATGCGAGCCGTATCGAGGAGTACTGCCTTCTGAATCAGGCTTTGATCGAACCGCACAATGACAGCTTCGACAGATGGTCGTCAATGTTCTTGGCCATCGGGCCCTTGGCCGTAACGACAATCGGCACAATTTTAATCTATCTACACCAATATTATGATTTTTTTTGTACCGAAAAGGCTCCGAAACTACTGGACCGATTAAAAAAATTCTTTCACCAATTGAAAGCTACATTATTCCTGAATGACATAGGCTATTTTTTAATCACGAAAACGGGTCCTGGGTCCACGGGAGCTAAGCCGCGGGAAACAGCTAGTAAATAATAATTTAATTGTTACTATATATAGTACTAGCGGACGCCTCGCGGTTTCACCCGCGTAGTTTCCGTTCCCGTGGGAATACAGGGATAAAAAGTAGCCTATGTCACCCGGGGATAGTGCAGCTTCTCAACGGTGAAAGAATTTTTTAAATCGGTCCAGTAGTTTCGGAGCCTATTCGGTACAAACAAACACACAAACAAACAAACAAAAAAATCTTTCCTCTTTATAATATTGTTATGTTATAGATTGGTTTCATGATGACGACGCCCATAAACTACTGCCATCTGTTTGTATTTATGCCAAAGTGCTCTCATCCAACTGATTATCGATGCTCCGATAAACTATTGTTACTTCAAATAATAGTTTTACATAACAAAACAGCCTCAAATTCGATAACTAGAGCCAGCTTTTCTAATTCACGATCTGAACAATAATTATCATCATGTTTTGTTATCAGTCTATCACGACTCCTCGCGGAGAGGCTTTCGAATGTCTTCCGTCTTCACAGTTGATTAGTTGTGATTGTTACCATTCATAGCTTTTCTTTTGTATCGCTTCTTGAAAGAAGGCTTCGGCTAAATTCTTGGAAATTGTGAAAATTTGTGCCTAGGTTCTTTTGTATGATTTGGGCTAGACTTCTAATAGCCAATAGCCTACACTAAATTAGGTTTTAGTATGACGACTTAAGACGGTACCCTGACCAAAAAATCGGCATGAGATATGAGCATTCCTATTGGTCTAGCGGCACTGGTGGCGCGTGAATTACAGTAGTGAATACGCCCAGATTTTAGAATAAAATCTTTAAAAAATCGAATTTTGGGTCTTTTGAAAAAAAAAAATCTACAAAATGTTCGTTATTAAATTGTCTATCCATTAGTGTTAGTACAAAAAATAATTAATGAATACTTTACGAGGAGATGCATAATATCGATAATTATTTCTAATTTTATGTTTTTTTGGCAGGAGATTAGTGAAATATATACAACATTTAAAAAAAAACTAAATCTACCATTTTAGAATCAATATTATGTAGAAATTTAATGTATTTTTATTAATTGATATTCCTTTTTAAATAATGAGTAGATAGCTCCTTAAAACAGCACAAAAAACGGCTTGCGTGGCGTTTTGCTCGGGGTACCGCCTTAATGACGACATGTGTCGTGGTGGCCCAATGTCTAAGACCTCACTTCTCGAGCTTGAGGTCGTGGGTTAAAATCCGGGCAAGTACCAATGTGACTTTTTCAAATTCATATTTTATGTACTAGGTACTTTCTAAGTTTATCTTGGACAACTCTAACAACGGTGAAGGAAAACATCGTGAGGAAACCTGGACTTATAGTGAATATAAGTTTGAAATCGCCAACCCGCCTTGAGCACCCGTGCTGCTTTCTCTGTATGAGAAGAGGCCTTTGCTCTGCAGTGGGACAGTTACAGGCTGTTATTATTATTGTTACGAGCTGGGGTTCAGGGATAAATTATTTAAACAGCAGACTTCAATTAATCACTGTTTATTACAAAAACACTTCTTAAACAATTCTATTACTTCGCACTATTTTCCGCTTTGATCGCTCTGTATCGCTTCTCAATCGAAACTGACTCACGACGAACCCGACCGCTCTTTATATAGCCCGGAAGATGTTTCTAGAACGTTCCATACTGTTCTAGGTACTTCGAGAATCTTCCAGAACAATCGACTTTTGAACTCATTGATCCCGAAGCGACTAGAAACTTCCAGAATGTTCGGTTCGAACATTCTGGAAAATTCTATTCGACCCGAACTTCCGAGAACATTAGTTCCGCTATTCGATACTAGATGGCGCCACTAGTTACTACTTAGTTCTTCTGCTCGTCACTAGATGGCGCCGCCCTATCTTGTAAAATTGCCTCCTTCTTAGACATGCTCGTCCCGAGCATTGTTAGACCCATGGTAACGGGCCAACCGATCCACATGAATGACCTTCGATGCACCTCGTGGTCCCTTTTGAATTCGGTAGGTGACGTCATTGATCTTGGTAACTACGCGATATGGTCCTTTGCTGCGTACCGGGTTATGTAACCATACCAGAGATCCTTCATCGAAGCCCTTATTGTTCGCCTTCCGATCGTAGCGAGTCTTCATCCTATCAGACATCTGCTGACCTGTCTGTCTGATGTGCTCATATACATCATTCATCCTATTCCGTAGTTCATTCGCGTAATCTGTTACATTGCATGGCGAATCAGGTGGGGTACCGGTGATTAGATCTGCAGGTAATCGTAGTTCTCTTCCGAAATTAGCAAAAGCTGGTGTTACTGCTGTACTTTCATGAACAGCACTCCGATATGCCAGGAGAAATGGTTGAATGTGTTTGTCCCAATCCTTCTGTCTGGTTTCCACAACCTTTGCCAGATACCTCTCCAGCGATTGGTTGAATCGTTCAACCATCCCGTCTGATTGCGGATGATAAGCAGTAGTTCTGGTTTTGTGAGCACCCATCACACGACACGTCTCCTTGAACACTTCTGACTCGAAGTTCCGGCCTTGATCACTGTGAATTTCCAAGGGTACCCCAAACCGACAAAACACTTCGTGAACTAACTTATCAGCCACCGTAACCGCTTCTTGATTGGGGATTGCAAACACTTCTGGCCATTTTGTGAAGTAGTCCATGACGACCAAGAAGTACTTGTTCCCGCTTTGGCTTTCCGGAAATGGCCCAGCAACATCTAATGCTATACGTTCCCATGGTGCACCAACATTGTAAACCTTTAGTGCCCCTCTGCTACGAGTTTGTGGTCCTTTCACAGCCGCACAACTTGTACATTTGCGGCACCATTCCTCAACGTCCTCTCGACAATGGATCCAGTAAAATCGCTCTCGGATCTTGATTAAAGTCCTCTTAACTCCCATGTGACCCCCTGAACATCCATTGTGGTAGAGCTGTAGGATCTCCGGCACCTTAACTTTAGGTACGACCATTTGTAGATGACACTGGTCACCGCGAGCGTTCTCCCATTTCCGGCACATAACTCCATCCTGGATAACCAAGCTTTCCCACTGTGCCCAATAGCTCTTGGTGATGGAACTGGTTGCTGCGACATCACTCCAGTGAGGCCTAGGAGCACCTGATTTCTTCCATTCAAGGATCGGTTTTAGGTCTCTGTCTTCTTGTTGAGCGCTCTGCAAGGTTGCCTTCCACTCTTCGCTAAGATCCGTCCTCAAAACCCGCACTAGCGTTACCTGCTTAGCATCTTGTCTCGCACAATGTTTACAATGGTCTGGACACGGTCTTCGCGAGAGGGCATCAGCATTACCGTGCGACGTTCCGCTACGATGTTGAATTACGAAATCAAACTCTTGCAGTAGCTCAATCCATCTTGCTACCTGTCCTTCCGGGTTCTTAAATTGCAGTAGCCATTTCAAAGCAGCGTGGTCCGTTCGCAGGAGAAATTTCCGCCCCAACAAATATTTATTGAAATGCTGCAATGTTTTTACTACAGCTAGAAGCTCCCTTCGAGTGACACAGTAGTTCCTCTCAGGTTTGGATAAGGCTTTGCTGAAGTACGCAATTACAACCTCATGATCTCCTTTTCGTTGAGACAATACCCCACCGATTCCAGTATTGCTGGCATCTGTGTCAACTATGAATTCATTTTCATTGTCAGGATAGCCTAGGATGGGTGCATTGCACAGATGTTCCTTCAGCTTCTGAAATGCAACGTCACAGCTCTCATTCCAGCAGAACTGTATCTTGTCTTCAGTTAGCTTATGAAGAGGTCGGGCAATGTCAGCAAAGCTCTTCACAAACCGCCGATAGTAGGAGCACAAACCGAGAAATGCCCTGACTTGCGTTTTGTTCTCCGGAACTGGCCAATCCTTGACGGCAACGAGCTTATCCGGGTCCGTTTGAATACCTTCTTCGGAAACCACATGTCCTAAAAAGTTCACTTGCCGCCTGAACAACGCGCACTTCTTTGGACTTAGCTTTAGATTGGCTCCTCGTATCTTTGACAGCACACGTTCCAAATTGCGGAGGTGATCTTCAAACGTCCGTCCCACGATTATAATGTCATCCAAGTAAACTAGGCAGGCGTCACCAATCAGCCCAGTAAGTACCCGCTCCATCAATCTCTCAAAGGTGGCAGGAGCATTACACAGTCCAAATGGCATAACATTGAATTGCCACAATCCTTTGCCTGTAGAGAACGCTGTCTTTTCTTTATCCCTAGGGTCTATTTGGACCTGCCAGTAGCCACTCTTCAGATCTAGGGTGGAAAACCACTTCATTCCTGTTAGCGTATCCAGCGTGTCGTCGATCCTCGGCAACGGATAACTGTCCTTCTTCGTAATGTCGTTTAGACGGCGATAGTCCACACAGAAGCGCATGCTACCGTCCTTCTTCTTCACCAGCACTACCGGTGAACACCATGGGCTGGATGAAGGTTCAATCACGCCATCTTTCACCATACCCTTGACCATGTCTTCAACTTCACGTTCCCGTGCCACTGGCACACGTCTTGGTCGCTGGCGGATTGGTACCTCATTTCCTGTATTTATTCTGTGTTGAACTAACGCAGTCTTCCCTATGTCGGCATCATTTGTTGAGAAAATGTCGGCGAACCTGTTCAACATCTTCTTAACCTTGTTCTCTTCTTCTTCCGACAGATTATTCTGGCAGTCCCTCAAAAGCGATGACACATCGAATCTTGTACTTTGAACTTTGGCGTTGGTAGGTTGTTCGTGGCATCTACGCATCCAAACCACTCCTTCACAAGTGCCTAACATTGTTCCTTTCTTGAGCACCAGGTCCTGGTCACTTGTGTTGAGTGCACGTACCGATGAAACACTAGTACCCCTCACCAATGTGCGTGCAATTTTCCATGAAGCATCGTTATCTAAACCTTCTATAAGTACACATCGGTTTTCCCGACCAGAATTTCTAGGTAGACAAACTGGTACGATTGTTTCTGACCTTGGTTGAAGAGTAACCTTTTCCAGGCAGTACACCTTCCCCGATGATGCACCTTCCATGAAGACTTCTTCTGAGCCACACTTCAACACTCCTTGATAAACGTCAATCTCACACTGATGTTTCCTCATGAAGTCCAGACCCAGAATGCAGTCGTCAACTATGTCAGCCACGATAACATTGTGCCGGTAAACTTTATTCCCTAACTTCATTTCCACCACCTTCTCACCTCGGACGGTTATGTGCTGACCGGTGGCTGTTCTCAGATGTACACCTTCATGGTTCCCGAAGAAGTCCCCAAGAAACCTTCTTGCTAGTTGGAAACTGACAACAGTCCGAGAAGCCCCAGTATCCAATGTCAGCTTGCATGGTGTTCTGTTAATTTCGCCCTCGATGATCAGGCTGTTCCCGTCACAGGATTGTGAGATCGAGATCCTTGGGGCTCTTCCATCACCAGCCAGCACCCGCCCCTTAGTCCTGGCATCTACTCGTTTCCCTGCTGCTGTTGCCCAGCAGGGACATCAGGTGATCCTTCCACTGGCGACTGCTTACCAACGTGGGGAGGCCTTCGCTTCGGGCAGCTCAATCGGATGTGGCCTCTTTCTCCGCAGCCATAGCATCGGGGTGAAGTCGCAACCTCCCTGATTCGGTGAGTTCGATCGTCCCGTCGAACTGCCTCCACCTCCAAAGCGTGGGCTAGAGCGTCCTTGAGGTCCTTAAAATGACCTAGCCTTACGGCAGCCCTAACCTCCAGGTCTGTACGAGGTTCCCGTTGATCAGCACAGGTGACGACTGGTAAGCCTTCCGGACCAGTTTTTCCACTTCAAGAGCCCACTGCTGAAGAGTTTCACCAACCCGTTGCGATCGGTCTTTCAGCTGGGCCCGAAACACATGTTCCAGGTGCGCGTCGCCGTATCTAGCTTCTAATGCTTCCAGAAGCTTCTCGAAAGTGACGTCTTGTCCCAGCGCCTCTAACACAGTCAAGGCCTGGTCGCGAAGACCCAAGGTTAGAGCAGTCAAAGCCTGTTCGTTAGTCCACCCATTCGATTTCATCACGGCCTCAAACTGAATCTTGTAGGCGGACCATGACGAAGAGCCATCAAAAGGTGGTACTTTAAAACCACGAGGCGAAGGTGTCACTACCGCAGCTGCCACGATCCCATCTCCAGACTTGAGGCCACGTATTGACTTCTCCATTTCGACGATGCGGGTCTCGTGTTGCTGGATCTGGTCCTTTACCTCTTTCATCTCCTTACCAATGGCTCCGCGAAGATCCTTAATCACCAAGAGCTGTTCCTCCTGACGGCGAGCCTGCTCTTCCTTGTCATGCTGCAGCTGCTCCTCTAAGCGGCGAGCTTGCTCCTCCTGACGGCGAGCCTGCTCCTCCTGACGGCGAGCCTGCTCTTCCTTGTCACGCTGCAGCTGCTCCTCTAAGCGGCGAGCTTGCTCCTCCTGACGGCGAGCCTGCTCCTCCTGACGGCGAGCCTGCTCTTGCATGAATGCCATAAGGGCGGCTAAGTCAGGCGACGCCGACGATTGAGCTGGTTCCGCTACAGCCGCGGAATCTCCATGTCCACCTGATGACGGTGAGGGAGCGTCTCCAATGCGCCTTTGGTCTACGTCTTGCTGGCGCTGACTCCTGGTGCGCATCCCTTCCGTTTCTTCCTTCGGTAGAACCGGCATAATTTATCCCGCACTTCTGACACCAATTTGTTACGAGCTGGGGTTCAGGGATAAATTATTTAAACAGCAGACTTCAATTAATCACTGTTTATTACAAAAACACTTCTTAAACAATTCTATTACTTCGCACTATTTTCCGCTTTGATCGCTCTGTATCGCTTCTCAATCGAAACTGACTCACGACGAACCCGACCGCTCTTTATATAGCCCGGAAGATGTTTCTAGAACGTTCCATACTGTTCTAGGTACTTCGAGAATCTTCCAGAACAATCGACTTTTGAACTCATTGATCCCGAAGCGACTAGAAACTTCCAGAATGTTCGGTTCGAACATTCTGGAAAATTCTATTCGACCCGAACTTCCGAGAACATTAGTTCCGCTATTCGATACTAGATGGCGCCACTAGTTACTACTTAGTTCTTCTGCTCGTCACTAGATGGCGCCGCCCTATCTTGTAACATTATTTATGACGGCTTAAAAACTTTTCACTAGCTTTTTCCCGCTACATCGCTTCAGTATCCTCTATGGCACTCAGCGGTGTGAGTTTCACTAATGTGAAAGAATTTTAATTCGATCAGTTCTTCCTGAGATTACCTACAAACAAACAACCTCTCTATTATAGATACGATTCTGTAGAGTAGAGTTTCTAAGAAATGAAATTATTCATTAAAAAAACTTTTTTTCGAACAAGCTTTTTCGTATATTCTTCTCATCAAACCCTTTCATTTGATACCATGGCAGTGCACAAAAAATAACTTGTCCGCCATCTTAGGCCGTCTGTTGTTGTGGATTTAGAATGACGTCATTTAGCTAACCATGCTCGGGCACCAACATAACACTCGTGCATACCCAAACTAGACGTGTATGCAAAATTTCATCTTAATCAGTGGAGGATAACTGCTTGAAAATTCAGTTGCAAGATTTGACCGGTACATACTTACCTACGTACATACATACACCTTTCGTCTTGTGCCGCATGTCCGGTTGTCTGTTCATGTTAGGGCCTTATGACTGCGTCAGCGGAGGGCGTTGCCTTGGCTGAATTCTGGGCCAGGCAAGGCATTTAACTAAAAAGAGTGTATGCCATCGACACGCTAAGAAGAAGAATACATACATTGCAAGTTAAATAAAAGCTTGTAAAAAGAACACTTTCGCTTCATCATTTCAGCCGAAAGACGTCCACTGCTGGACATAGGCCTCCCCCAGGCGTCGCCACATTGACCGATCCCGTGCGTCTCGCATCCAGCTCCTTCCCGCAATCTTAACCAGGTCATCAGTCCACCTAGTGGGAGGCCTTCCAACGTATCGTCTTCCGGTTCGCGGTCGCCATTCCAGAACTTTTCGGCCCCATCGGCCATCCGTTCTGCGAGCAATGTGCCCTGCCCACTGCCACTTAAGTTTGGCAATTCTTCGGGCTATGTCGGTAACTTTGGTTCTCCTGCGGATACCATCATTTCTGACGTGATCACGCAAGGAAATTCCGAGCATAGCCCTCGCCATTGCCCTTTGGGTGACTTTAAGCTTTCTGATAAGGCCCATTGTGAGCGACCACGTCTCGGTCCCATAGGTGATCACTGGCAACACACACTGGTCATAGACTTTTGTCTTGAGACACTGCGGTAAATTGGACGAGAAGATACCACGCAACATCCCGAACGCCGCCCAGCCGAGTCGGATTCGACGGTTGACCTCTTTCTCGAAGTTGGACCTACCCAACTGGACCGTTTGTCCCAAGTAAACATAATCGTCTACAACTTCGAGTGTAGAGTCTCCGATCCTGATAGGAGTGGGTGTTACATGGGCGTTCACCATGACCTTGTTTTTGTCCATGTTCATTTTAAGACCCACTCTTTCGGAAGCTCTACTAAGGTCATCGAGCATTTTACTGAGGCTCTCCATGGTCTCAGCCATGACCACTATGTCGTCGGCAAACCGAAGGTGATTGATGTGCTCGCCATTAACGTTGATGCTAAGCCCCTTCCAGTCCAGAACCTTGAAGACGTCCTCCAGCGCAGCAGTGAACAGTTTCGGAGAAATGACGTCTCCTTGTCTTACGCCGCGCTGGAGAAGGATTGGTTTCGAGGTCTGATCCTGAAGACGGACTGACATGGTGGCGTTTTTGTACAGACACTTAAACATGGCTAAGAAGCGAGATGGGCCTATAGTTCTTCAGCCGGGCATTGTCGCCCTTCTTGAAGAAGATTACCACCACACCCCTGCACCATGCCTGTGGCGTTTTGCCCTCGAGTATGACGGAATCAAAAAGCTTCTGCAGGGCCTTGAGGACGGGTTTTCCACCCGCCTTCAGGAGTTCAGCCGTGATTCCGTCATCACCCGGCGCCTTGTTGTTTTCAAGCTGTTTCAGAGCCATCCTAATCTCGTACAGGCTGACCACCATTGTAGGTACCTGTTTGGTTTCCGCATTAAAAGAAAAACATATATCTTACAAAGCAGTGTTATGGTACATTAGGTGCAAATTTTCCGCCATTCCATCCATCAAAGCATCATTTACAAGCAATTGCAAAGAAACAAAAGTTAACCATGTAACCTCTTTACTTACATGATAACTTTATTTACTTCGCATAATATTGGTTTACATAAGTCGATGTTATACCACTTGCATAATAATACCTATATTTATGCAAAAGTATAATTTGAAAGTGTTCCATCAATAAGCATTATCTTTTGAATTTGACAGGGATAATTAAAGCAATTAACTAATGTAGTATTGCTTCGGTTATCCCCGCTTAGGTATTGTAGTTATTGATACTGTTACACATAATAGTGTTTCATACTGACTTAAGAGGATGATTGTCGCCAACGACCTTGATGGGAACAAAACGCGAACTCGTTTCACACCCGCGCGACCCAAAATTCAGTAGCTTTTTGTACTTTCCTTATTATATCTATATGATACTATTTTTAAAAGCCATATATCGCAATGTAGATAATTAAATTGTATTGAGATGGTGTCAATATCATTAAAATATGCCGAATTTTTGTCCGTGTTAGACATAACTTTACAAATACAAATACTATGTTATAAGAAGAAAACTCAACATTTTCTTAGATCAAATTATTAAGAAAATGGTTTAATGTAACTTATATTTACATATGTTTTTCTCATTTTAAAATCAGCTACTGCGCCTTAACAACTCATTTTATAGGTTTTCCACATAGATCACCCTTTAGTTCTCTACTTTTCTTCTTGGTATCGCTGGCATGACAGTTGTTCAAATTTGTTTGGCCCAAATCTTAGCCACTCCCACGGTGCCATCTATTTTAGCGTATAAATCACACTGATTGCATGTTTTGCGGCACAGAGGACAGGACAGGAGGTGGATCATGGTTCTATTATATTGCTAACTAAAACATACATACCTACATTTATAAACTGACGCATGTTTTCCCATGAGGGGAGGACAGGATCTAAAGAATGCCACCTATAATAATTCTTACAAATTCCTGAAACTTCTGCAATATTTTTTTGATACTTAGCAGATTATAAATCATCATCATCACTCCAGCCGAAAGACGTCCACTGCTGGACATAGGACTCCCCCAATTTTAGCCACATCGACCATTCCTGTGCGTCTCGCATCCAGTGGATTCCCGCAACCTAAACCAGCAGCCGTATCGCGTAAGAGCGCAACATTGAAATCCACATAGCGTCATTCATCTCGCATGTGACTGGTCGATTTGGTCGGTTGGATAGAGTTTAAACTCTGCGCACTTACGCAATAAGGCTGGGTCATCAAGTCCATCTGTAACTCAACCTAGTCCACTCCAGAACTTTTCTGCCCACATTATAAATACAACTCTTTTAAATGATCTTACAGTCGGCGTATCCTCTATCTAGCCACAAAATAGTACCTAAGTATACAGAAGGGCCACTCCCGCCGTTTAGAAAATTGACAGCTAAACTTGACAGATTCACTAGGGTTGCTACTATATTGATTCCGAATTTAAATAAAGAGTAGGTTGTATAAGTTACAAACATAAATACATCGATTCGTCTAAACATACATCTTATCATGCTTACATGCCTTAGAGGGTAGACAGGGCATCAAATATCCATTTAATATCACACAACATTTAATATTACGCCACATACGACAAAGATTGGAGAGTAACACGACGTAGTAAAAGTGTAATAATCCCAATTAAAACATTAAATTGTGAAAAGCACCAGGCTCGACAAAAATATAAATGTGAAAAACAGGTACCTAATAAAATCAAAAAACCAAAGATAATCTTAAACAAGAAGAAAATTATGCTGTGCAGTCGGAGGAAACACATTTTTAAGCTGTATGACTTGAACCTTATTATCATGACAAGTTCTCAATTTTGTCTATGGGCTTAAAATAATTTATTATAATCCTAGATAATGAATTTCTAATTTGTCATCTTGAAAGATTTAATGACGTTTATAACTTAAAAATTATTGAAAGAGAGAATTAAAAACATATAACCTCCTCTTTTTTGGAAAGTCGGTTAAAAAGTAAATTTGGTCTGTAACAAATAATAAAGGTAACCCATCCAATGCAGCTAACCTCTTTACAGTACTTAATGTATGAATGACGTAACAAACGCCCGCACAAAGCACTCATGACAGCCGCGACTGAGCTCGGTCCAATATTGCCCAATATTCCCTGTAAAACCGCAATGTCAAAGTGTATGTGCAAAATGACACTTTGTTCGTAGTGGTCCCTCTGTCTGTTCAGGTCAGATTGCCTATGGCGATTAAAAGTCTCGGTAAACTATGAAAAATATATCAGAAAAGGAACTTTTCTAATCTTCATCCAGGTAGCTTTCTTGCTTGATTATTTCTTACCACAGATCACAATCCTATACTTATAGCGCTCGGATCTCGTAACAGGCACACCTATCATGGCTTATTTATACATCAATGGCACCTATTGATGTTGACTTTGACACTGGGTAATAGTGGAAACTGCATTCGATCTACTCGTAATGCTAACCAAAAGAATCTGTAACTAGTATTACTTAGGTATTGTAGTTCTTAGCCTACTTATTGGTTTCTTCATGCTTTCAGTTGAAATTGCATCGCAGTGAGAGGTGACTAAAGCAATGCCTTGACGCATTTTTATTGTACCTACTCATGTTATGGTTGTTCCTACGAGTACCAGCCGTGTGTCCAATAAGTTTTCCCATCGCTGAACCCAATGATGACTTCACATATTTGTATGTTTGTCATCCCTTATCTAACCCCTTTAGGGAATCAATTTTTCGAAATGTTTCCTTAATGCTCACGCTCTATAGCATAATATTAAACCATGTGCTAGCATAATATTAAATAAGTAGATTTCAGTTCTTACAGTAGGTTCCTGCTTACCTAATTTGAGTGCCATAATAAGCGTTGCACAGAGGATTCAGACCTTATGACTGCGTCACCGAATGGTGTTGCCGTGGCTGAATTCTGGGCCAACCACAATATTTAAATTTTTATATTTGCCATCGACACGCTAAGAAGAAGAAGAGGAATTTAATGAAGGGATTCCGGGGTAGTCTTTTGAAAGGTCACGGTGTTTCATGTGCTGATAAGTGGGGTAGATTTAATGAGGTAAAAAGCACATAATCCCTGGTTTTTCACCAAAACGCCTTTTAAAGGTCAAGAAAGAAAACAATAAAAAAAGTTAATTAAAAAAATCAAAAAACCTGACTAAAAAGAGAACTAAAAAGACGTAAACAAGAAGAAAATCATGCTTTGCAGTTGGAGGAATACATATTCGCGAGCTGGCTGAGCAAAACCAGCAGCCTAATTGTGTAAGTGAATTCGGCAAAGGAAACAATCTGTTTCTTTCCCAAAAAATGGTCGATTTTGGGAAACTCTCTCTCTAATTAATTAATATCATTAATTAATTTATTATAATTATTATTATTATATTAATTAATAAACCTTTATTTTGATACTCCACGAGACCGGTTTGGAAGAAAAGAAAAAGGCCCACAATATGGCGCCCAAAAGCCGCCATTTTTCTATTTTTCAATTTTAATGTTTCTACATTGTATTTGTGGCCTTGCGAGTGTCACTGGCTAGTGACACTCGCAAGGCTAAGAACGACAAATAATAGGTGGCGGGGCCATTGACCTTGACCCGTCACGGGGGACCAAGGGTGCCATACACGGGGTCGTCTGGCGCCCATGTGGTTTGGTCCCTGGGGTGGTCACGGCGTACAGTGTGTTCTGGTGCGCCAGTGATGGGGGGTACTCCCCCGAGGAGGGTCCGGTGACGGACAGCCGCGGCGGGTTCGCGGTGAGTGCTAACGCGTGCCCTTGTTTCCGCCATAAGCGGCACAGGAGGACACCGTGGGTTTTTTAGTGGGTTAGAGTCCCACATAACTGCACTATCTCCCCGTGGTAGTGCAGTATGCATGAGAATTTCTCCAAGCAAAAATAAATAAATAAAATAAGGCTAAGAAAAATCGATTGATGTAAGAATCATCAAAATATATCGACAATAGGAACAAACATACATAGACTGATAAACACATTACCCTCAACCGGCAGTAAAAAAGGTACCTAATTTGAAGATACATTATATTTATCGTCTTTTCGTCCATTTATATCTTTGACACAAATCTGAAAGTGTCGATCAAGTGAATTAGACCTTCTATGGTAGATACTTTTGTTAACAATAAGGACAAACTTTATTTTATACCATGGTAGGTAGGTAAGTATAAATATTTAATTTATTGATATCTCTACTCTTAGTCTGGAAGTTTAAGGTTCAATTTACGCAATAGTTGCTATACTATACGTCACCGATTCCGTGCCTTCGATATCGGTTTGATATTATTATGGCACATTTGATGGACAGATTGTCAAGCTAATAAAAATACTCTTTAAGTTGTGCCACAATACTTTCGGCATTCAATTTAAAGATCCAGTATCCAGACGTATCCGTCAAGTGTCCTAAAACCTACTTTACGTTACATTGGGACTTGGGAAAAGCGTATGTCCAGAGCCCCCGTCCGGTAAGGACCAGGCCCGTGTCGACGGCGCGTTGTGTTCCACGCGCGCCTCAAAGAGATGTCAGCAGAACTGACGGGGTCCGTGAGGGCCGATGCCTGTCTGGGTCGTGGATAAATTTGAAAAAGAGTTACCGCGGCCCTGGCGCAAGCAACTGAAGGAACACGGGTGGGTTTTAGTCAGTAAAAGTCTGACACGCCCTCCCGCTTCACCCAGAGCGGGAGAAGTCATTGGATGATATCCCACCCCAAAAAAAAAAAAAAAAAAAATGGGCTGATGCGATAGACAGATTGAATCGAGCTCTCCCTTTGGCATAATGCGTCTAATTTGGCAACGAAAAGTAATAAAAAAAATGTGTGACATCACAAACAGGCGTTAGGTCAAAAGTCAAAAATATTTATTTGAACTAGACCATTAGGCTGCACTTTTGAACGTTAACAATTAAAATTTACACCTTATAACAATTCTACCGTCCATTCGGAAAAGTAGCTTGTTATGGAGAAGAACAAACAAGAATCTCCATACCTACTTACTCTTTTAAAAAAATAAGTGTTTTATAATATTTACATAAGTACATACATTAATAAATTCATATCCATAGTTACATAGAGTTGCATGATTAGTTAAATGAATTATTCGTATTAACTGCTATAGGTGTACCAGAATCACATGGCATTTTTTATTTTTTTTAAATTGTGATTTTCTTATGGCAATGTCAATTGTCACCTGTCGAATCAAAGTACTTGATGTGTCAACCGCTGCTGAAATTTTTTGATATTATCTTGAAAGTTTGTTATTTTTGTGAAAATGTCGAAAAACCCACTTGGATCTCATGCGCAACATATTGTTTTCAATGTGTATCATAAAATAAGGGAAGAAGAAGGCGTAAATCAAACTCAATCTTTGATTTTAAAGTGCGTCGTAGAGTGGACCGGTAAGTTGGACTGACTTGTTTTGATACTTTTAGTTTAATTTATATTTTTCTTACTTAATTTTAATTTCTTTCCATTACTATTATATGGTAAATCGTAGGTCAGGGCACATCGAATGATGGCCGGAAGGAAATGGCAACAGTAATGTAACTGTTACTAATTCTTCGACAAGATATTGATTTTAACGAAGATTGAGAATCTTTGACGTAAGAAAAATATTAAGTAATAATCTGCGCCCTGCAGTGGGACGTGTATATAGAAGGGAGTTTTTGGCGGGATTTTGTCGAGTGAAGTTCAGTGGCTGTTAATATTATTTGCAAATTGATTCCTAGTGGATATTGTGATATATTATTGGTGTAGTTTTGTATCTCAACTGTCTCCGCAACTGGACAATTTGTAAAATCATTGACAAAAGCGATCTCGGGATAGTGGAGCGGTGTATTAGTCTTTCCAAAGACGTGGCTAAAAGGTCCTAGCAACCAGGCCATAAAACATACATAAAAAAAAAATATAGACTGATGATGATGAATGACTTTAAGTAACATGATACATTTTATTATTTTTTACAGACTTTATACATAAAGAGATTGGTTTTGAATATGTTAAATGCCAATGAAAAAGAACCATTTTGATGGAGAGAGATGACATAAAACTACAAAGATACAAGTTTTTGAAATGCCAGTGGAGTTTATGGAATCGTATTCTAGTTTTCTAGTTCTGAATGAGGTTTTAAGTTATTAGTATGATTTAAATGCTAAATAATAAACTAATACATAAATTAATATTCAATTGATTTATTTTTCCTATGTTAAGAACACGAAGTATAACAACATTATTCATACACATACCTATAATACTCACAGTGGATCTTTGTGTCTCTGAATTGGTTGCAAGACCCCGCGCAGTAGCTATTTTTGTGTCAATGTTGAAGGTGAAGATAGCATTGTATAACTGTCTCTTTCACTCGCTTATGTATGTCACATAAGCTTACGGAGTTTCTTGTGCATTCTTCTCCATAACAAGCTACTTTCCGAATGCACGGTAGAATCAACTTTTATTCCATGTACATTTAAATTGTGACATTCAAAAGTGCCGCTTGGTGGCCCAGTTGAAATAAATATCTTTTGTCTTTTGTCTTTTTTGTCATCGTCCTTTCTCGCTTACTCTATGCAGTATACTCGATGACAAACTGTTTCTTACGCAATGGTTGGCAGGACCAAGTTCAAAGACACAAAGATCCGTTGACTACTATAATATAGGTACCTCATGTTCATTAATACTAAAGACATAAATAAAAATTAAACAGTATCAAGATCGTTTGATCCAATTTCCCCAGTATTGCATACAACAAATTTTTATTTCCCTTTTTGCCATGAGATTCTGGTAGACCTATAATAGCACACTTGCGTTTTCGACGCGTCGATAATTTATTTCCAAAAATAAGTGTTTTACAATATTTACATAAGTAGATGCATACATTAATAAATTCATATCCATAATTACATAGGCATGATTAGTTAAATGAATTACTCGTATTAACTGCTAATCGCAAACTTGCGTTTTCGAAGCGTCGATAATTTATTTCCAAAAATAAGTGTTTTACAATATTTACATAAGTAGGTGCATACATTAATAAATTTCCATAAGATCCATAATTACAAAGGTAGTTGCATGATTAGTTAAATGAATTACTCGTATTAACTGCTAATCGCACACTTGCGTTTTCGACGCGTCGATAAGTTATTTATAAAAACGGGGATAGTAAGATAAAGATGTTAAATGGAGGCTGTTTTTTGAATTTTTGTATGTCGAAAAATCGTAAACATAACTAACAAAAAGAATGAGTAATAACCTACCTACATCATGTTTTTAGTACTATTACAAAAACTAACGTTGTTACTGATCACCTGAAAACACGCAACGGAACGAGCTGAAAAAAGTTTAATTGGTATACGATGTAAATGTTCATAAGCAGTTGAATGGATGTGAATTGAATCAATCATGTTAGTTTTGTAAACGGGGAAGGTAGATGAATCAAATCAAAATAATACTGCTAAGCTTGAGGTACGAACATACATGTATACAGATATACTATGTAATATTTGATTTGATGGAACTTAATATATGGGTAAACCATGTCATGGATGGAGCACATTAGGGGGGTGACCATAAGCTCTTAGAGTAAGGTTATTTGGAAGTCGGTAGTATTTTATTGGAAAAAATGTTTTTTTATTTTCACTTTTTAGTTGTACCTAATAGGCAATTTGCCTTCAGTAAGGCTGAAGCTATAATGCCAGAATAAATTACCCGAATACCATGAAGCTTGAACATTACCGGTGAAATAAGAGTGTACCAAGGGGAACTGTACACATCTGCGTACCCTTTTAGAGCGTACTGGCGTGATGTTATGTTATGAAATGGTATAATCAATAAACAGACATGCGATTGCAGTATCCCGAGAGATTTGCCGTCATTTATTGAAGAGTTCTATTGTATACCTTCAAAGTTCTTCATCAGATCCTCACCAAATTAAAATGGGACCAATTTCGGCACATACTCTTTTAAACAAAAAATATTTTTAAAATCGGTCGACAATTGACGAAGAAATCGGTGAATATACACAAAAATAAACAAAGTCGTACATAGAACCTCACCCTTTTTGGTAAGTCGGTTAAAAATAAGCTTACTCTGAGAGCTTATGGTCACCCCTACTTTTTTTTTTTTTTTGGATATATATTTTATCACGGTAATAAGCTAGTTATATAAAACATAGTCAAAGAATTGGCGGCACGTGTACCCATAACGTAGAATAGAGAGGTAGAGCTCTACATATTTGAAATATTATTTTATTATACTCGTACTTACTTATAACACTGCCTCGTCACAGTAAAATTTTTATATTTTACTGTGGCCTCGTTGGCGTAGTGGTTGTTAGCGCTTTTGCTAAGAATAAGGGACAGATGTATCTGACTTGTATACATCTGTCACTTACTCGATCTCAAAATAACCTTACTCTAAAAGCTTGTGGTTACCCCCCTGGGCCTCATCAGAAAGCTTACAGTTACCCATAGCACAGATTACTGAATAGTTACTACGTAACCCATAGGGCAATGGAGAGGCCTACGTTCGAAGTTGTCTTTCGTGATCGAATCAGAAATTTAGAGATCCGCAAGAGAACAAGGGTTACTGACATAGCCCGAAGAATTGCTAAATTTAAGTGGCAGTGGGCAGGGCACATTGCTCGCAGAACGGATGGCCGATGGGGCAGAAAAGTTCCGGAGTGGCGACCGTGAACAGGAAGACGTTGCGTTGGAAGGCCTCCCACCAGGTCCGGGACCAGGGATCCGCTGGATACGGGACGCACGGGACCCATCAATGTGGCGACGCTTGGGGGATGCCTATGACATAAGTACTCTGTGGCCTATGACCAGCAGTGGACGTCTTTCGGCTGTTATGATGAGCTCCTGGGTTCGACTCCCGGGTCGGGCGAAGTGTTATTGAGGTTTGTCACCAAATAAAAACAGTAGCTGCACGGAGTCTGATTTTTTGCTGGAAAAATTAAAATGCTTAAAATGAATAATAGGAATTTGTTAGACTAACAAACCATATTGGTTAGCATATTTAACCATTGGTTAAGTTAACTACGGATTAAAAAGCTGGGCCTAATAGTCCTATATACTTTTATCCTTTTCATTGAGAGATTCACTAAGACATAATAAAATATGTAATAACTATACTTACCTAAACTTTTTCTATTTTGTCTCGCATTTGCTGGGTAGATAATATTAAATAACAATAATAAAAAACCCTTTTATTTCCAGCACATTAAATAAGAATACATCATATTTTACTAGGAATCCATTTATTTTTATATACAATTATATAACTGGTGGCTAAATAATAACAGCCGCACGGATCGATCTTCAAGGTTAAGCAACGCTTGCCGAGGTCGGTCCGTGGATGGGTGACCATTTCAACATACCGAGTTTCCTTCGTGCCTCGGAAAGCATTTTAAGCCGTTGGTCCCGGCTGTCATTTGAAGATCTTTGACAGTCGTTACAGGTAGTCAGAAGCTTCAGATCTGACCCCAGTCTTGCCAAAGGGTATCGTGTTACCCAGATACTGGGTTGTGGAGGTCAGATAGGCAGTCGCTACATGTAAAACACTAGTACTCAGCTGAATCCTGTAAGACTGGAAGCCTACCCCAACAACAATTGGGAAAAGGCTAGGCAGATGAAGTCTGGTGCTGGGACCCCAGTCTGGGTAAAGGTCTCCTCCAGTTTACTCCAAGTCTTTCTATGCATTGCTTTTATTTGCCATTATTTTCCTGCTATGGCTATTATTCTTTGGACGTTCTTTTGCTAGCTAGATAGATACCGACAAAGCTTAGAGGCTACGTTACTATTGCCCGTATTCTTGCAAAATCTTATTATTTCTAATTCTCTAACAATTGGTGCATGCTCCATTTGACAAACTAATTTAAACTTTTGTTGCCAAAAAGGAAAACCAGGTGATGAATGATCAATGGCGCGAAAATCTGCAAAAGATAGGTCTGCAGAGTTTGAAAGCCTAAAGATAGGCTTTCGCTATTTAATTGGGGAAAAAGAATAACTTCACTGTTAATTATCTGCTTAAGTGGTGCGATTTAAGATTCTTTTATTTATTAACCGACTTTCCAAAAATGAGGAGGTTCTATGTTCGGCTGTATGTTTGTTTGTTTATGTTCACCGATTTCTCCGTCAATTGTGGACTGTTTTTTTTATATTGGCTTTTCCCAAATTGGTCCTATTTAAATTTGGTGAAGATCTGATGAAGAACTTCGGAGATTTACAACATAACTCTTCAATAAATGACGGCAAGTCACTCGAGATTGCTGCAATCGCATGTCTGTTTACTGTTTACACCATTTCATAACATACACTCACGCCAGTACGCTCTAAAGAGATGTGTACAGTTCACCCTGGTATACTCTCTTTCTACCGGTTATGTTCAAGTTTCTTGTTATTTCGCTAATCTATTCTGGCATCACTCAGGGCATTATAAGACTTTACCCATTATGTACCACAACTAAAAAGTGAAAAATAAAAACTTGTTTACAAAAAAATACAACTGACTTCCAAAAACACAAAAAATTTAAAAGTAACTTCAATCTCGGCAGTCGGAGTCAAAAAAAAACCGGCCAAGTGCGAGTCGGACTCGCGCACGAAGGGTTCCGTACTTGGTAAATTGCGGTTTACGATTTATGACGTATTAAAAAAAAAACTACTTACTAGATCTCGTTCAAACCAATTTTCGCTGGTAGTTTACATAGTAATGTACATTATATATATTTTTTAGTTTTATCATTCTCTTATTTTAGAAGTTACAGGGGGAGGGACACACATTTTACCACTTTGGCAGAGTCTCTCGCGCAAACTATTCAGTTTAGAAAAAAATGATATTAGAAACCTCAATATCATTTTTGAAGACCTATCCATAGATACCCCACACGTATGGGTCTGATGAAAAAAAATATTTTTAGTTTTAGTTTTAAGTATGGGAACCCCCAAAATTTATTGTTTTATTTTTATTTTTGTGTGAAAATCTTAATGCGGTTCACAGAATACATCTACTTACCAAGTTTCAACAGCATAGTTCTTATAGTTTCGGAATAAAGTGGCTGTGACATACGGACGGACAGACAGACAGACAGACAGACATGACGAATCTATAAGGGTTCCGTTTTTTGCCATTTGGCTACGGATCCCTAAAAAGAAGAATCGAAAACAGGAACACGATGGACCTATTTTTTAACCGACTTACAAAAAAGGAGGAGGTTCTATGTTCGACTTCTTGTATGTTTTATTTTTTTTTATTTTTTTTATGTATGTTCACCGATATCTCCGTCAATTGTGGACCGATTTTGAAAATTCTTTTTTTGTTTGAAAGAATACGTTTCGAAATTGGTCCCATTTTAATTTGGTGAAGGTCTGATGAAGAACTTCGGAGATACACAACAGAACTCTTCAATAAATAAAGGCAAAACTCTCGGGCTTGCTGCAATCGCAAGTCTGTTTGTTGTTTATACCATTTCATAACATAACATCACGCCAGTACGCTCTAAAGGGGTACGCAGATCTCTCATTTCACCGGTTATGTTCAAGTTTCATGTTATTCGGTTAATCTATTCTGGAGTTATAGGGACCTTAATAAACCACTTGCTATTAGGTAGGTAAAACTAAAAAGGGAAAAATAAAAAAACTTTTTTGCAAAAAAATACTACCGACTTCCAAATGAAAAACTACAAAGTGAAAAATAACTTAACTTTTGGAAGTCGGTGTCCATATGGCAAAAAAATGGTTCCTACGAAAGACACCGACTTCCAAAAGTTAAGTTATTTTTCACTTTGTAGTTTTTCATTTGGAAGTCGGTAGTATTTTTTTGCAAAAAAGTTTTTTTATTTTTCCCTTTTTAGTTTTACCTACCTAATAGCAAGTGGTTTATTAAGGTCCCTATAACTCCAGAATAGATTAACCGAATAACATGAAACTTGAACATAACCGGTGAAATGAGAGATCTGCGTACCCCTTTAGAGCGTACTGGCGTGATGTTATGTTATGAAATGGTATAAACAACAAACAGACTTGCGATTGCAGCAAGCCCGAGAGTTTTGCCTTTATTTATTGAAGAGTTCTGTTGTGTATCTCCGAAGTTCTTCATCAGACCTTCACCAAATTAAAATGGGACCAATTTCGAAACGTATTCTTTCAAACAAAAAAAGAATTTTCAAAATCGGTCCACAATTGACGGAGATATCGGTGAACATACATAAAAAAAAAAAAAAAAAAAAAAAAAAAAAAAAAAAACATACAAGAAGTCGAACATAGAACCTCCTCCTTTTTTGTAAGTCGGTTAAAAAATAGGTCCATCGTGTTCCTGTTTTCGATTCTTCTTTTTAGGGTTCCGTAGCCAAATGGCAAAAAACGGAACCCTTATAGATTCGTCATGTCTGTCTGTCTGTCTGTCTGTCTGTCTGTCCGTCCGTATGTCACAGCCACTTTATTCCGAAACTATAAGAACTATGCTGTTGAAACTTGGTAAGTAGATGTATTCTGTGAACCGCATTAAGATTTTCACACAAAAATAAAAATAAAACAATAAATTTTGGGGGTTCCCATACTTAAAACTAAAACTAAAAATATTTTTTTTCATCAGACCCATACGTGTGGGGTATCTATGGATAGGTCTTCAAAAATGATATTGAGGTTTCTAATATCATTTTTTTCTAAACTGAATAGTTTGCGCGAGAGACTCTGCCAAAGTGGTAAAATGTGTGTCCCTCCCCCTGTAACTTCTAAAATAAGAGAATGATAAAACTAAAAAATATATATAATGTACATTACTATGTAAACTACCAGCGAAAATTGGTTTGAACGAGATCTAGTAAGTAGTTTTTTTTTTAATACGTCATAAATCGTAAACCGCAATTTACCAAGTACGGAACCCTTCGTGCGCGAGTCCGACTCGCACTTGGCCGGTTTTTTTTTGACTCCGACTGCCGAGATTGAAGTTACTTTTAAATTTTTTGTGTTTTTGGAAGTCAGTTGTATTTTTTTGTAAACAAGTTTTTATTTTTCACTTTTTAGTTGTGGTACATAATGGGTAAAGTCTTATAATGCCCTGAGTGATGCCAGAATAGATTAGCGAAATAACAAGAAACTTGAACATAACCGGTAGAAAGAGAGTATACCAGGGTGAACTGTACACATCTCTTTAGAGCGTACTGGCGTGAGTGTATGTTATGAAATGGTGTAAACAGTAAACAGACATGCGATTGCAGCAATCTCGAGTGACTTGCCGTCATTTATTGAAGAGTTATGTTGTAAATCTCCGAAGTTCTTCATCAGATCTTCACCAAATTTAAATAGGACCAATTTGGGAAAAGCCAATATAAAAAAAACAGTCCACAATTGACGGAGAAATCGGTGAACATAAACAAACAAACATACAGCCGAACATAGAACCTCCTCATTTTTGGAAAGTCGGTTAATAAATAAAAGAATCTTAAATCGCACCACTTAAGCAGATAATTAACAGTGAAGTTATTCTTTTTCCCCAATTAAATAGCGAAAGCCTATCTTTAGGCTTTCAAACTCTGCAGACCTATCTTTTGCAGATTTTCGCGCCATTGATCATTCATCACCTGGTTTTCCTTTTTGGCAACAAAAGTTTAAATTAGTTTGTCAAATGGAGCATGCACCAATTGTTAGAGAATTAGAAATAATAAGATTTTGCAAGAATACGGGCAATAGTAACGTAGCCTCTAAGCTTTGTCGGTATCTATCTAGCTAGCAAAAGAACGTCCAAAGAATAATAGCCATAGCAGGAAAATAATGGCAAATAAAAGCAATGCATAGAAAGACTTGGAGTAAACTGGAGGAGACCTTTACCCAGACTGGGGTCCCAGCACCAGACTTCATCTGCCTAGCCTTTTCCCAATTGTTGTTGGGGTAGGCTTCCAGTCTTACAGGATTCAGCTGAGTACTAGTGTTTTACATGTAGCGACTGCCTATCTGACCTCCACAACCCAGTATCTGGGTAACACGATACCCTTTGGCAAGACTGGGGTCAGATCTGAAGCTTCTGACTACCTGTAACGACTGTCAAAGATCTTCAAATGACAGCCGGGACCAAGTCGGTAGTATTTTTTTGCAAAAAAGTTTTTTTTATCAATTATTAGAGTTTTTGGCAGTCGGTTGTATTTTATTGTAATAAAATTTCTTGCTTTACTATTAAGCCATCAGAAGATATGACGAGGTGCAGACAACAAAAATAGAATACGAAAACAAAACATGGCTTCTAAACCTGACTACATTTCATTTGACTTTTTTAATTCAAAAGATAACTATGTGAAGATGGTTCATACAGCAAGCAAGACTAGGCCGGTGTACTACTGTAGGTACAGTACAGTTACTAGTACAGAGGCCTACTTTTGCAATACTCATATATGCTAAACCACATGAGCACCCATCCTTAGAAATAGACATTCTTTTATCTAAATTACTAGCTTCTGCTAGCGGCTTCGCTCGCGTGGATGTCTGAAATTATCCCAAGGGAACATATTCCCGGGATAAAAAGTATCCTATGTGCTATTCTAGACTATAATCTATTTCTGTGCCAAATTTCATCCAAATCCGCCCAGCCGTTTGAGCGTGAAGAAGTAACAAACATACAAACACACACATGATTATGGTAGTTGATTAGCTACAGGCTGCAATTTTAATAACTTCTCATATTTTAGTTAGTTTTGTTTTCATAGTTTACTTTTTTTTTTTTTTTAAACTTTATTGATTAGAAAGAAAGAAAGAAAGAAAAAAATTGCAAATCAGTGGGGTTCATTAGGTCCTCTAAAGATCAGGAGTATGGGACTTGGGACACTACAGCATGTGTGTCATATTCTGCATAGGGGCGCCGCACTCTTATTTGGACGGTTCTATAAAGCTCTATTTTGACAAATTGTGTTTGCAGCATACGTACTCTACGTTAAAAGGTTACTTTAAAAGGCGTTTTTGTCGGCATTCGTAACAAAACGTAAGCAACGTCGGGTTAGGTTATTGCATGTGATTGACCAAACATTATGACATGGTGAGGTGACGGGCTCACGGGCCCGCAGCAGCCAGCAATGAGCACAATGATATAATTAATTTTTCTCCACTTTGCACCCCAAGATTGTGAGCGAAACTGTTACGGATAACATAAGAGAGGATAATACCACAACCATAACTCTGCAACTCTTTTGAGAATTCAGTAGAAAGGAAAGTGACATTTAGAATAACCCATGAAGAGTGTTTTTTTTTTCAGGATATTTCAATGAAATAAATTATAAGCATATTTAGAAAAATATATGTAAAAAACAGATTATAATAGCAAATATTAATTAGACGCAGATACATCACAACAGCAACAATCAGAGAAAACAAAGAACAGAGAAAAATTGTAAAAAAAAGTACAGTTAAATATCAAAAATTGCTCTGAGCTTGATACCAATAAGGGGTGTGTAGGTACTATGTCAATCCATAAAGAAGGCACAGACTCCATTTATAAATACTGAAGTAAAACACAATATTGCTAGAATTGATTTTTTGCGTATCTCGTACGTATACACGTAAATTAATAATGAAACATTTTGGCAACAAAATTAGGTACAGGATAGTTTTCGCGATTTTGTAAACCGAGGCAGGCACTTTTACTTTTATTTCATCACCACTGCTCTAAAAACGGTAAAGGAAAACATCGTGAAGAAACCGGCATGTTCTAGAATCAAAACTTCGAAGACATGGGAAATCCACCAACCCGCACTGGGCCCGCGTGGTGGATTAAGACCCATTCCCTCTCCCACAGAGGAGGCCGGTGTCCCAGTAGTGGGAACATAAAAAGGCTGATGATGACTAGTAATTAAAATTTATTGATGGAAAAGACTGTCCCTTGTTCCGGTTAGTTTCTTGCATATTCTTCTCCATAAAGACCTACGGACGATTGCGAATGTGCCTAGCTTCATTTTAGTTTTTTTTGTTGACTATTCAAAGTACCTTTAAATGGACTAATTGAAAAATATATAGATTGTGATGTTTTCAGGTAAATAATTTTATAGAATACTACTCAACTCCAATCTCTGGTTTTTTTCGGGCAATTCACCGGAACTGTAAAATAAAAAAAACTTTGCATTTTCTTGTAGCACTAGAGGTTTTCTTTTAGTCAGGCCGATCCCGACATAGGATAAGACAAGATAAGCAGATTGATAGAGATTTTCCTTATTTCTAAAAATACACAATAACAAAGATGCTGTACTATCCACAAACACAATAGCTTACCTTTCCACACCTTTTTCCAACTCACCACTCTATACAAATCTCCGGCGACCGCGGTTCTTTCGCTCCTAGAGTAATCACTATAAATACAAGTGAGTTCTGTCCATTTGTACATTGCCTCACAGTCCGCACAGCGGGGCCTACCTACCCCCCAACCTAAACCGAAATATATTAAACGTTTGTGAAAGTATTGGAAGGTATTGAAAAGTGAATTTACTTAGTGCTTGATTTTAGCATTGTTTCTAGATTTTTTGGAGTGTTTTTGTGAACTTAAAAAAAGTCTTTGGCTAGATTTTTTCTTGATTTAAAGTAATTTTATCTTAGCAATTATTGTGATAAATTATTATTCATAATTTTTGGGAAATTAATTTATTTAAATAATTAATTTTAAAGCGCTTTTCTTATGATTGCTGAATTTTTTTTTTTTAAATTAATTGTAAGCAGTGTTAATAAAATTGATCTACGGTGTAATTTCAGTTCGACTGTAGCGAAAATGAAGACCTTTACAGCTGTATTATTATGCATGGGTAAGCATCAAATTAATTAATAAGGGAAAGATATTCGTAGCATATCTACTTTTACATTTAAAGATTTATAAAACTTAAAAAATAAGTAAGACCTAGTTACAAACTGAAAGAGGACATATAATTAATTTCAATACTCCTTATTATTTAAATAATTATTTTAATTTAATCAATTCGAAATTGACATCCGTCAGTCAATTTTATTAGTAATATTGTCATCTCCCAATGCGGACTTTTAGAACCGCTGATCATAAGGAACTTCATGAAAAACACCTTGTGTTTACGAATAATTCAGTTTTCCCTAGAAACTAATACATAAAATTGAATAAAAAAGTGTTAAGTCTGTTTCCGGTAAGCTTTTGTATGTACCGAATGGAGACTAAGTAACGGGCAATGCGTTTTCATTATTGTTATGAGCATCTGAACAAACTGAATCATTTTTTCATTCAGTAAAGAAAATGAGATTTCCAAATCATATTGAGCTAAAGTATTAATTGACTAAAGGTTTGGGTCCCTTTAGAGGTAAAAATTTGGATTTCAAATTATTATTTTCGATGTACACCTTATTTGTATAAAAACCTTTCCAACTTTGGAATAAAATTGTGGTCAGACAGCTTCTTATCACCAAATTCTAAATTCAAAAAACTAGACAATGTCATATCTATATTTCTTTTGAAAATCTTTAACTCTGACTTCTGGCCCTTACATCTTTAGCGTAGAGCACAACATCTAAATTCAAAATTGTAAATGGAATAGTCGACACGTTGAAAAAGAAGAAGAAGCACTCTTATCAAGACTTAGCAAAGAAGTGTCTTCCTATTTTAGTTAGTTTTGGGTCACAACATCTAATTTCAGTACGAAAGATCAATAAGCATATTTTCACACAAACACCCTTAAACAAAAGGGAATTGTTTAGCAACTGATGAACAGAATCTATATAAAAATTCTCTATGGACAATTCGAATTAAGAATCTGCTAATCATGTTGCTAAACAGAACCGAGACTGACCGATTTTTTTTGTAAATCCCGTAATGGCTTATCCCAATAAATGTCATTACAGACCTAGGTGTGTACTCCCTAGCTAGCTAATAAACGCAGCTTGTTCATACTTCAGTCGAGGGTCAAAATTGCAGTCCTGATAGTACATATGCTTACGCCTTTACCCACGAGGGATGGCATAAACATACCTTACTTAGCTGCTATCTACGATCCTTACATAACTTCCCTTAATGCTCAGATTACATTTTGTTTACCCGAAAACAAAAAACAGTATAATATAGACTTACTAAATATAATTACCGTCAAATTAACAAAACCCAATAAACTAACTATATATAATTACATACAATTATATCACGTTATCGAGTTTATATAATAAACTACAGTAGAATGTATATACGCAGCAATTCGGGTCTAAATCGGAAGTAAACCGCGAGTTCCTCACGCAAGATCGATTCAGTTCGTTTCCTCACGCGTGAGCACGATAAATACCTTATAAGTTATGAGTTTACGAGTTACGGTCAATAATTAATACTTCCACTGTTATCTGGGCAAGGTAAATATGGAAATCATCAGTGAAATGGGTTTTCCAGGTACGGAAAGGCCCCACACTAGCTCAATTTTTGAATGTTTCTCTAAGCAAAATGTTCGTTTCTGTGCGTAGATACTATGCGTGCGTTTATGACTAAGTGTCTCATTTGCATAAACCACAATACTCTGTAAAACTATACAACTGCGCGTGCAGGTCATTTTATTTCGTGTAGGAATCAAACCCTGCAGCGCAGAAACCAATCGCTGAGCCACTGCGACAATCAAGTTGCGTCGCGACGTAGGATTCTGGGATTCGTAATGTCACAAGACTGAATAGGTTTTTAAATAAAAATTATAAAAGAAGTGAATTACGTATAATTCACAAAATTATTTTTTGTAGAAATAATTATTAAGATTGTAAACATTGCGGTTGTATTATTAATAAGATTGAAATCTGGTTTGAGCGAGTTTCAGTAAATCGGCGTTTCTCAACATTTTGTTATCCTTGCCCCAATAATAGTCCTTGCATTATGCTAAAACATGTTTTTGAGACAATTTCAATTACGCAGTAAATGAGACAGTTATTTAATGTGAAAGTGTATTTTACGAAAAAATTACGAAGGTTTTTTTCTGAATGAAAACCTGAATAATGGAATCGAGTTTTACACAAACAATAATAAAAAAAACGCCGATTGTTAAATTAAATAAAAAAGAGTGAACAAATATTTCTAGTTCGTGTTTGCAAAACATCCTAATATCGAATTTATATTGAATTTGGTTACGATCTTACTCTTTTATCAAAATTGCTTCATCATTTTTCTCCATTAACCAGCCCCCATTCTTCCAGGCACCCTCTCCCTCTCAACGGCCGCGCCCGTCGCCCGCGACAGCTCCCCCATCGAGTATGAATATGACTACGACCACTCAGCACAGCAACAGCAGCAGGCACCCGCCCAGGATCCCCAGGAATCAGCCAGCCACTACGACGCATACATTCAAGATGTCAAGGCAGCAGCCAGCGGCGGCAACGGCGGCAAAAAAGGCTTCAGTCAAGGCAGTGGTCTAAGAACCATCGCCCAAGGATCAGCTAACCAAGCTAAGACTGCTTTAGGAAACCAGGCTGCTGCTGGTTACCAGGCCGCTTACGTAGCCAAGAACACACTTGCCCAGTCTGCTGCTCAAGCTAGTGCGACAGCCCAGGCTGCGCTTGCCGGCAAACAGGTCATCCTGTCAGGATTGGAGCAGCAAGTCAGAGATGCTAAGGTCGGGCTCCAGGGTGAAGAGATGCAGCTGCAGCAAGCTAAGCGATCCGCGCAATCCGCTGCGAATGCCGCTCAGCAAGCTATGCACCAGGTACGTAAAGTTAAAAACTTTAAGGGTTAAGCTAAAGATGAAGGCTTTTTGTAGAGAACTGTGTTCATAATTCAGCACGAAAATCAATTTCTAATACTAAATTGTGTAGCTGCTCTTGTAGGCTCTCTACATTAAAAAACTTAAAAAAAAAATGCTTGTAAAACATGCACAAATATTTACAAGTAATAAAAATGACAAGATCAAGTGAAACGCACTTTCCGTCCATGGTCAAACAGCGCAACTCAAAAAATGCAAATTATTTATAACAATTGCGCAAAATGGTCCAGTAGAATACACAACAATTTTGGCAATGAACTAATTAAAAAAACCGGAGACCCGACATCAGGTTTTTACAACAAAAATAACGCAATGCCAACACTAAATGTAACATTTAAAGATAATAAAAACAGTAACGCCACTAACAACGAAATGTACAAAAAACACGTTGTGCAAATCGATACAAATGAGTTTTACGAAAAAATAATATAAAACATTGAAGAAAGATATCTGAAAGTCAATTAAAATTACGAACTTACGCAATCGTTCGGTCCACTTGCTTTGGAAAATGAATTGATCGCGTTCGGCAAACGTCGTTTTATTTCAATTGCAGTAAGTGGCAATACAAACATAATGTGGCAGAAATTGGTAATGTCACTAACTGAATTGTTGACAATGTGGAAGTTAAAAGCCATATTATTATAATAGATATTGGTGTTGCACGAAATAGGAGAGAAATAGAACGTAAGATTTAGATCATGGATAAAGTAGAGCAAAAGCAAACAGAAAATAATTTACTGTTATTTGTATTATCACATCTCTTTACAACATTTTTTCAATGGGCTTACATATTTTCAGATTACATATTACAGGCTTTTATATTGCAGACTGAACGAAATTGATACTAAATGGAAAATGTTCATTGAGTCATCGAAATGCAAAGTTGCACTTAATAAGGAATTGAGATCATGTTCACCTTAGTAATTTTCTATAATTTCGCTTTCACTTTTGTAGCATTACTGTATATGATGAAATTGATTTGCTTTATTTACTTTAATTCTAAGATTTCTAGATTGATTTAAAAAATACTGAAGACGACGTATTATTTAAATCTCAATGGGGAATCACACATCCAGAACCTTAATTGTCGAAAGGTCGTCATGGGGTGTTTCATGTTTTAAATATTGTGTTATAATGATTTATGCTTTACTAATGGTAAAGTCAACGATGAATTGGTCTTACCATAATACATTTGATTGAAGGGCTATCATAAGCTACAAACGGTATCAAACTTTCCTAACAACACCAAAGCAATACTCCCGCGCAAAAATAATTGTATTTCAGTTTCCAAATATTACGTGACAAAATGTGAACAAAAACATATTAATTTGAACTTTGCAATGCCATGTAATTGATTAACTTTTATGTTATGGTGTTTAGTAACTAAGTAAACTACGAAAAACGGTTTGCTCTTGCAACAGATAGATCTTAGGAAAGACTTTGTGATTTGTCGTCAGCCGTTGCTAATGATGTTGTAATTTTGATCGAGTATTTCTATTTGAGGGATTTAAAATAAAGCTTGAAATAAGTAATCAAAATCCGTAAAAAAGATTTTTATAATGGGTCAGTGTTTCTCAATCTGTGAGGGTTCGATCTCCTTGAAAGACTGCGACAAGGGTCATTGTTTTGGTCATTGTTTTTTTTTAAAAAGAAGCATGCAACTGAACGTCAATGACGTGAATCATTCTGCATTTCAGACGTAATGCGCATAATTTGCTGTTTTCAAAAAAACGTTTGTTCTAAGACATGGATGGTTAGCTCTTACATTCGACCATCAGTCACTGCAGACATAATCTATATTTTAACGATTACATCAATACTCGTTGCTTCTTTATTTTCTTTTAATGCTTCAGTAATATCGGCTTATTGACTAATTTTGTCTAGGCTCACAACACGGTGACCGATTACCATAATCAGATGTTATATAACTATTGTACTCAATAAAATTGCAGCTTTATTGTCAGAACTCAAATGACAAATCATCGGGCCCCGTTGGTTTGACAAAGGTCTTGATATGATAAGGCACTCACAATAAAACTAGCTGTCATCGTAGAAGCATCGAATGACCCGATTTTATAAAAGAGCAACTCTTATAAATGACGATTAGCAATGATCTTAAGTGGCCCTGATTTAAAAAATCCTTTTTCATCTGCTCCATTGGCTTCGTCCTCTGTCCATTATGTTTGTGCATCAGAAAATTTAATTTCAACTTAATCGCTGTTAGGGTAGATCAGGTAAATCTGCATATTATTTTGCTTTTATGGCGTAATAAACTTAATTTCGCCCAAGTTCGTCAGAATCTGAGAAACTCAATCAAGTAATCGTAACGGTTTGAACCGAAACATTTTGCAAGCACTGATTTTATCATTCGTCAGTTTTGTTTGCGACAGATTTTAATTATAACTACGTTTCGGTCCATTTTGCGGCTTTATTGTGTCTAAGATATTATTTAAATTACCGTTTAGAGTCCAAGGTCCATATTTCTATATTGATATAGTTTTTCTGGATGTCATTGTCAATGGAAATTAGTGTCAATGACTTGTGTATGAATGATTCCAATCTTGGTGCATGTTTTATAAACTTCATCAGACAATTTGCATGTGGAAAACCAGTTTTGAAACTAGATGCCCCACATGATGTAATATGATCTTAACATTGTAACCAATACGCGCTGCCTTCCGTTAATTCACGGTTAGAGGACATTGATCTTGAAACTTTCGCTCTCAATATGTTATATCAAGTGGTTTCATTTTGTTTACCTTGTCTCTTATCATATTCATAGTAAAAACGTTATTTTTTTAATGGTAGGCTCAAAATTATTTCGATATATTCTGTTATTGCTATAAAACCCTTAAGATCTAGGTTATTAAGAAGATAAGAATTATTAAGGATTGTAGGATCTAAAATCTAGGTTTTGAATAATCTTAATCACACATAAAAAATATATAGCTTCTACCATGTAGTCATAACTGATATTGGTCAAAAGATTACGTGCGAAAACCAAGAAGACATTCTGGCCATCTCTAATACAACCTTAAAATTACAGGTGAACGTAATCCAAGCAGCTTTAAACGCTGCCCAAGCGACATCAGAGAACGCCAACGAAGCAGCTTCCCAGGCTGCAGGTGAGCTCGGTGCCCAGACCGCCATGGTAGGAGCCGCCAGGCAGAGGCTGCATGCCCTGCAAGAACAGCTGCATGGAGTCAGGATCGACTTCGAGGCTACGCAGTCGGCGGCGAGAAAGGCTCAGGTATGGAGGGGCTGGATCTTCTGTGGTTTGGCTCTGAGTGGTCTGATAGTGGGGTATTTAGTTGGGATGATATATAAAGCCTCGAGGCACTGACTTATATTGAGGTATTTCAGCAATAGGTTTTATTGATCTTTAATTAATAATGGCTTATTGTTTCTTAATTCAAAACTGATTGAATTTCTGAGACGGATGTTCCATGATTTTTTATGATTCTCGTAGCTATTTGAAATTCAGAAATAATAATGAGCGACGTTTCCCTGAACAGGAAGCCAAGAGGAACTCAAAGGCGTACATTTTTGAGGACATTACCATATCAATGTTCTACTGAGACGATGAGAAGGAAGAAAAGTTATTTATTGCATGATAAATACTCTTGCTGTCACCAAATAAACTTGTTGATCTCACTTCTTTCTTTGTTTCTATCTTTTTCACTCGTAGGACTACCAGCACGCATGCCTGTCTTACACGAATATTTTTCAAATTAATTTCTTGTTGCACTATTCCAATTTTCAAAACGATTTTTTAAGTTCTACGAAAAGTTTCTTTCCTTTATAAGTTTTTCATTTATAGGACTGCTGGACCCGTGCTACAGCTATCATTGTTCTCTTGGGAAAAAAAAATACCGTGCTATTAGCCCTGTACCACTCATACTGGAATAATGTTGGCTTTAACACGTACGGCCACGGATATTAACCATTCACATTGCGTCACAAACCCCAAGTCAAAATTAGTCTCATAGAAGAAGGACTTCTGGGGGTCTACTTGCGCACCCCAATAAAAATACAGGATCCCAAAAGCCCACTATCTTACAAACACTTTCACCACCAACGTTTCTTCACAGGCGGCAGCTCAACAGGCCCAGGCTAACGCGGCGGCAGCAGCAGCCAAGGCCGCGGCAGCTGGACTCGGTGGGCAGCACAAGGATGCATCTCACGAAGGTACGGCGCACGAGCAGCAATACCAGGCTGCCCCTCAGAGCCAGGAGCAGGACAGTCAGGAGTACTACCATCAGCTACAGTCGGACTACCATCACTAGTAACAATAAGGTTTTAGGTGGCTAAGTTCTGGGGTTCGATGAAGTTTTTTGGGTTGTTGATTTTTGTTTTGTGTTCTTTTTTTTTCAGTTTTCCTTCCATTATCATCCTTTCATTGTTTTTCCTTTATTTCTCTCTATTTATTTTTCTCTAATTAAATTGTACCTAAGTAGTCATTTCGGGTTCGTCTGGATTCAACGAGTGTTCCTCTCAACACTCACGATTGTAAACATTTCTCTTTTGTCATCCATCCATTTGTTATTTTTATATTTTTCTCATTCCTTTACTTTCCCATTTATCACATTTTATCATTTCTCTTTTCAGTTATTACTTCATGCCCCGTTTACAGATATTCCTTTACCTTCTCCTTTCATTCTCCTCCTGTCATAAATGATAAAAGTCAACAAAGCAAAAAAGTTTGAGAATCCCAGAACAAACACTATTTGTTATTATTAGGATATGATACTTTAGCATTAAAATATTTATTTCACCATTTTGCGTATCCTATTCTAATCTTAACTTACAAGTAGATAAACTCTATTAGAGTTGTCGATGTAAATAAAAAATGTCTTTTATTTTATAGTTAGGAGTGCTTCAAGATCGAGTTAATGTGATATCTGTTATGTTTTCAAGCCTTTTTTACTTTTTTATAAGGTCCCAAGTGGTTCCAGTTTTGTATATGTGTAACTTTATAGTTATACTACAAAAATGTTAGGAGGTAGTTAATAATGCCGAATGGCAAACGAACCTTGTAACTTCGCAACGCAATAAAGCAACGACAAAATCTAGTAAATTACTTCTCCAGTTGCCGCAACACGTTGCCTGCTACGTTGCTTGTTGCGTTGCATGTTACGCAACACAGTTTCCTTTGATACTAACATACAAAATTAAGTGCGATGTCTCAAAGCCATAGAGTGTCGACAGAAAGTGTGAAAAAAATAAAATATTGTTTTTGTTACTTCTGTTTTTTCAATGTGATCTTGACTATGACTATCTGACTGTGACTACTTCTGACTACTACTTGACATCTCACTTAATATCATTAACTTGACTTGACTAACACTACCTACCTACCTACCCACCATGCTTTAATCATCCCCGTTTAAAAAAATCTCTAAAACCAATCTAAAACGAATGTTTTCTGCATGGGTCAAAAATTTTGCCTAATATGACATTTGAAGATTTTAACAATTTTTGTATTTTTTGTAAAACTCAGAAGGGTTTATACATGAATTGAAAAATAAAACTTGAACCCACGTCAGGCAAAGAGGAATGAAAACGATATTTAAAAAAATATTACGAAATTCAAACGATTCTGAATATTTTTGATTTCAATGTTTCTTAATAAGTTCCAGTCTATCTAAAAGTTCTTAAAACTGAATAACTATTAACCTTTGCCTTTTACTCAATTTTTATACGTAGGTGCACTCCATCCAAATCAATTATAAAAATCACTAGGTACCTAAAGGTAAGTATCTATCGGTCACTTATTTAAGCTTAGCACAATTATTTCTGATATTACCCACACTACAACACTCTTCTCAATATTACCTTTGCTTTTAAATCCTTCAAAAATTATTCAATTTTATTTTCCAAACTTTCATTCAATTTAAGTAAACAAAGCTAGACATCCTGCTCAAGCTTACAAGAATATGGTAAATACCACATTCGCCGGCTTAACCTATGGCTTTGTCTCATGGCTCGTCAACGAATCAAGAAGATTCGTTAAGCGAGATCTTTCCTATATTTCAGAATGGGCCAGCTCCGACCAGGATCCTATTCAAGTGACCAGCGAACAACCCTTGCACCTCCATGAAGAAACTCCGCTCACTCCAGCCCCAGAACCAACCCTCGCTCTCATAGAAACCAACGCATTCACAACACAACCCGCCACGCCCACTGCTGCACTAAATAAATCATCGCATTCGAAACCAAACCAGATCGAACTAGAAAAATCCGTCGAATACCAGTACCAGCCATTCTATTCCTCTTTGAATCAGTTTTCGTTCAAACCTATCCCGGCTAAGCCCACAAAATTAGTCGCTAAACAAGTTAAATTAGTCGCTACACCAACCAATTTAGTTGCTAAGCCAACTAATATAGTCGGTAAACCAAATAAGTTAGTCGTTGCAAAGTCTATGAGGAAGATGTTCCCCGATGCTTACGTTAATTTAGATAGCTTTTTTAGGGAGAATAATCAAAATAATAATTACGCGAAGCAATTTAGATTTTATGGATGGTAGTAGAAGACAATTATTTAAGAGGTAGGTCCACATTGTAAGTAGCTCATCGCTTTCCCCATTACACACCAAGGTTATGGCCCTTGTATAATTATTTATATTTATGCCATATTTAATTTTTAAGTCCTTATTATTTAAATTAACGTATCTACCTATCAAATAATTTAATTTATCTATTTATTTATTATTCGAAAGCACCCATTTAAGATCCTTATGTTTAAAATCGTGTCAAACATTGTTCTTATACACATTTTCAAAGCAATATTTAAAAAATAAATAACCCAATAACGTATGCCTCTAGCGCCAGCAAAAGAAGAGCAAAAGGCGGCTGAACCCGAAGAAGAAGAGGAAGAAGAGGCAGAAGAAGAAGAAGAGGAAGAAGATTGCGAAGAAGAGAAGAAGAAAAAGTAGAGATAAACCAAATAGTTAAATGCCATTTATTAGTTCGATGTCTACATAGCTTTTAATTTTGTTACTTAATTTTAAGGACGTTGTAGTAATAAAACAATAAAATCAATTGGTAGGTATATATTTTACATTGAACAAAACCTAATTTATTTTTGAGTTGACAGAGATCTCAAATGTTTCTGTGGTGCATTACCTATAATAAACAAAGTACGAGGTAATAATTAATTTATAAATGTGGATTATTATTTTACCTGATGCCTACCTAACGATAACTCTTAAAGGCGCGAAATGTGCTCAGTGGCTGAGATTGGCGCTATGGCGTTCCCGGGTTCGATTCCCGCACAGAACTTTATTATGCCACCGTCAGAGTCAAAAACCAAGTATTTATGATCGTGTAAAATGGGGGCAACGATTCACAATAGTAGGACACGGGCGTCGCGCGTCGCCAGCCGATGGTCCATGAGTGGGCAAATTGATATATGGAGGATGGGAAAAGTATGAATTCTAAATACAATAAAAAGCATATTGAAGCATTTACACTGGTAGTGCGAATGCGAATCTTACCTAGGTACACCTACGGCGATTGTAATAAGAATAAGTAGGTACGAAGTCAAATGTGTAAAGCTTCACGAGCTCTTGACTGTACCTCAATAAATAAAAATTGGAAGTTATCAAAGAAATAAAAATGATAATATTTATTAGAATAAAATTAATTTGGAGGCAATCAAATGGGCCAATGACAATCACAAGATTTTTATAATGAAAATTTAATAAAACTTTCGGCGTGCGAGACTTGCTTGATCGGTCAAACAAGTCAAGTGAGTGAATTTAGGACTTTGATTTCGTTGCATTTTGGCAAAAAAATAATTAAACTCAAGGGGGGAGGGAGCATCTGCCCCTCCCTGCCCACCCTTGGCGGCGCCCTTGGTTGGAGATTCATAATCAGCCTTTTAATGTTCCCACAGGTCTCCTCTCTGTGAGATTAGAATGGTCTAAAATCCTTTTTAACAGAGAAACGTCATACTTATAGGATTAGGCATAGGCGGGAACAGTTTGTACAATGTTAAATTGATAAAAACTTCTTCAAGCAACAACAAAAATCTGTGCGAAATCTATCAACGCTTTAATAATGTTAAACTACAATAAAAGCCTGGCTATTAAAAAGTACTTAGCTCAAACAGAAAAAATATCTTCCTTTTGCATTCATGAAAGCTCCATTGCACCAATCCGTGTTGCATTTTTTATTGTATTTCTGAACGCATCAGTAAACATCAATTGTGATCAGTTACGTTTCTTTAGAAGCAGAGCAAAAACTATTAATGTATTTACTACTTCAATGTGTTGTGTTTGTTTCAATAAAAAGATCTTAAAACTGAAAATTAGCAATAAATTCCAAATAATTTACTTCATAAAGTTTGAACAAATTGTGTCGTAAAAATGTCAAAACAAGTTACGACGTCAGAACAAGTGGAACGGAACGTCCCTTTCAAAACGCGACATTGACGTGCTACACAACAAGTACACATGTAAATTGAAAAATAAATAGAAAATACACGAAAATGTCCGTCGTAAAGAAAAAGAAGCGTGTTTCCAAGAAGAACAAGAAGGCGTGGGGAAAATACTCCGACATCCGTGATGTCGAGGCATTTCTGGAAGATCAGAGATTAGAAGAACGATTGGGGTAAGTGAGGTTATGTTGGATTTTGCTATTGTCTAGGTGAGATTAAGCACGCGATTCTTAACCTCACAGCTTATTTTGATAACAAAATCTGTTTTTAGTGTTGTATCTGTTGTTTTGTGTTGTCTGGTGGAGGAACCCCGTGTTAAGGTCTGTATTTTAACCTATTTTGGCACTCATTTCCTTAGGAAATGAGTGCCGAAGAACCCCCTGACGGGGGAGGAGGATCACCTCCAGATTTAGAACTGATGGATTGCTCTCAGATCTCCGACGATGGTCTCAATAGAGCCGAAATTAGAAAGCGCCCCAGAGAATCTGAGATTCTGGTTGACGCTAAAAGAAATAAGCCGCCGTCTAACTCGATTCAGTCTGTCTATACAAAGCCAGGTTTTGAGAGTGACTCCAAGATTTTATATAGTGAGAGCGACAGAGCACCTTTCACTGTGTTTGTTGCAAAAGTGGAAGCGGACCCAAAGCAGGGCCTTACGTTGAATTCTCTTAAGTTTGCACAGTTTATTCACAACAAGGGTTTTAAGGGTATTGTACAAGGAAGTGTGAAATCTATGGGACGTAACAGGATGTCCATTGATTTTGTGACATTCAAAGATGCCAACGATTTTGTCAGCAACCCCATATTAAGCGACTATAAATATATTGCAAGTATTCCACGCTTCCATGTAACCCGCATGGGAGTTGTTAGGAATATACCTACTGACTGGACTCTTGAGGAGCTAGTCAATGGTTTGGAAACCCCTCATAATTGTGGTGAAGTTGTTAGGGCTAGAAGACTTAATTTTAAGAATAAAAAAGAGGACATGGTAATATGGTCACCCTCAACAACTGTAGTGCTTACTTTCTCTGGCCAAGTACTCCCAGAGAAAGTCTTCTGTTATAATGCATCTCTGCCTGTCACAATCTATCATCTCCCCACTATCCAATGCCGTAACTGTTTGCGTTTTGGCCACATTAGCTCGCAATGCAGGTCTAACCCCCGCTGTTATCGTTGTGCCCAACCACATCCTGGTGATAGCTGTAAAGTCCCAGAGTCGCATGTTACATGTATTTTGTGTAATGGAGGAACCCATAAGGCTACGGATGACATGTGCCCTGAACACTCGAGACAGAAATCAATCAAAATGGTCATGTCACAGGAGAATCTAAGTTATCGGGAGGCTTCAGTTAGGTTTCCCCATCCTAAAAAACTTTACTCTAATGTAGCAGCAGGCCCTTCCCAAACTTTTTCACCTCAAGCTTCTTCCTTTCTCTTATCACCCCCACGCATTACTCCAACTTCTTCTCCATATTCATCCCCCATTAAAACCTCTTACACTAAGACTGTTTACCGTTCTCCTAAGCCGAGACCTGAATTGGGTAAGTCGTATGACACCCAAGCCCATAGGTCAATGGTTTATACTCCTAATTCTTCTCAGCCTAATGGCTGTGCTCTCAATTCTCCTTATGTTGAAACTACTCCTCTTCCCACTCCTAATGACAACCTAATAGAGCTCCTGACATGCTCTCTAATTAATATATTATCTAAATTTAGTGACTCAATACCGGACAATGTCGTTATATTAGTTGAACAGTTGCTCAAAGCCTGGACTCGCCAAAATGGGGGGAAAAATTCTTCAGTGGAACTGTAGATCCATTCGTAGGAAAAAACACGATGTAATCTACCTTATAAATCGATTTAAACCCGTCGTCTTTGCCGTTTCGGAGACGTGGCTCAGTCCCGGATCTCTCTTTAGGGTTCCTGGATTTTCATGTCTTCGGGACGATAGAGATGACGGATGGGCGGGTTGCGCCCTTATGGTTAGCAGAGCTATCTCTTTTTCCGAAATTCCTCTACCACGTCATGATCCTGGTCTTCATGTAGTTGCAGTAAGAGCCATGGACATATCCTATGTATCTGCCTATATTCCTCACCCCAACTCTAATCTTTTGTCTGAATTTAACTCTATCCTTTCTTCTATTCCATCCCCATTGATTGTGTTAGGTGATTTTAATTGCCGTCACACTCTTTGGGGCTCTCACTGTAATGACCCCGCTTCCAGTTTTTTGTTAGATCTTTTAGATGACCGCAATCTTTGCATTCTTAATGATGGATCTGCTACCCGTAGGGTTTCCCCTACCCAAAATATTAGTGTCCCAGACCTTTCTTTCTGTTCTCCTTCCTTAGTTTCAACTGCTGCCTGGTCTGTTCTTCCTAATTCTTTCGGTAGTGATCATTTTCCTATACTAATTTCATTTCCTAATTCTCATCCTCGTACTCCTCCAATCCAACCTCTACAAAAATATCGCCTTCCCCAAGCTGACTGGCCTAAGTTCTCGTCCCATCTGGACTCCGAACTTCAAAACTTTCCCCAAATAAATTCTTCCAACTCCCTTGCACTCTACAACGATTTCGTTGAATGTTTAATGAGAGCGGCCGATTATTCAATCCCCTTGAAGAACTCCGCCCGTCACTTATTACCTTCTCCACCTTGGTGGGATGCTGAGTGCACGGATAGTGTTCGTAAACGCAAAGTAGCAGAAAACACTTTCTCCTCTAGTCTAAACATGACCGATTATTTGAATTATAAAAAGATTTCTGCAAATACATGTAGGTTATTGGCTAAAAAGAAAAGAAGTGGTTGGCTTAAGTTTTGTGAATCTCTTTCTCCACGCTCTCCAGTTTCCCTAGTGTGGAAAAAAATTAAAATCTTCCGCAGAGCTTGTGACCAGCCTCCTGACATTTCAACCAACGACACAGGTGCCTGGTTGGAAGACTTTATTATTAAATTAGCCCCCCCCTTTGTTCCTAATTTTGATTGCCTTCCCACTATAAATCCTCCTTCGCCCTCTCCCTCTGATAGATTTGATGACCCATTCTCTTATTCAGAATTAACATGTGCCTTAGATCACCTTCGTGATTCTGCTCCGGGTGTCGACGGAATCCCCTACTCGTTCATTTCCAAATCTTCTTCTAACTGTAAACTACTCTTTCTTAAACTAATAAATTTCTTTTTCGATACAGGCCAAGTACCAGAGTCATGGAAATCCCAAATAATTATCCCAATATTAAAACCTGGGAAAGACCCAAAAGACTCAGCTTCTTATCGTCCTATCGCTCTATCTTCTGTCTTGGCTAAAATCATGGAGAATCTCATCAAGAACCGGCTTGAATGGATCTTAGAAACCAAAGGCATTTTATCCAGATCTCAGTTCGGCTTTCGAAGGGGTATGGGCACTCTGGATAGCCTTAGCATTTTTCTTTCTGATGTCCGCATTGCTTTCTCCAAAAATGAAAGTGTTCTTGGTGTTTTTTTAGACATAGCTTCAGCCTACGATAATGTCCAACTTCCAATACTCAGGCAAAAGTTGCTACAGCTGAGTATCCCTGTGAGGATGGTCAACATCATTTGTAATCTCCTTATGTCCCGCTCTATTTCAGTTCGACATCAAAACTCCCTTTCTCCAAGCCGTCTAGTATGGAAGGGACTACCTCAGGGGTCGGTCTTAAGCCCTATTCTTTATAATCTTTACACATATGATTTAGAGTCTTCAGTGAGCTGCTTCTGTAAAATCCTACAATACGCCGACGACATCGCTCTCTACTGTTCTTCAACTTCCTTCTCTGATTCCGCATCTCGCTTAAATTCTGCTCTTCATTATTTAAATCAATGGTTAAATGACCACGGCCTAAGCCTGTCAGTGCCCAAGTGTAATGCTGTTGTATTTTCCCGCAAACGTAATATTCCCCCTATAAACCTGTTAGTTGAAAACGAACCCATTTTGATCCAAGACAAAGTTAAATTTCTTGGCCTCATTCTTGACTCAAAATTATCTGGTTTCTATCATTTGGACTACATTTCCAAAAAATGTGAAAAAGGCGTAAATGTCCTACGTGCCCTCTCTGGAGTACGCTGGGGAGCTCATCCAACTTCCCAGAAAATTCTATATAATGCGATAGTTCGTAGTCACTTTGACTATGGTAGCTTTCTTCTGGAACCATGCAACAAAATAGCCCTCTGTAAACTAGAAAAGATCCAGTCTAAGTGTTTGCGCATTATCACGGGAGCTATGAAATGCTCACCTATTAATGCCCTTCAGGTAGAATGTTTAGAGCCCCCACTTCACCTACGTAGACAATATCTCTGTGATAGATTTTTTTATAAAGTCATTCAGAATAAATCCCATCCTCTTCTCCCTCTTCTCCGTAGACTTTGTGAGCTAATCCCATCCTCTCCCTATTGGACCCATAAAAATCCTCCTCTACTTGTTATTAGCTTCAGGAAATTTAATAATATGCACATTTCTTTAGTTCAGTCAAAAACAAACCCCATCTTTGAAGTGGATTTTGACTCCTTACTCTTCCAACCAAAAATTTTGCTTAACTTTAGTATATCTAAACATGACCCTGCTGCCAATGATAAACTCAATAAAATTCTAGCTGAAGACTGGCACGATTGGCTAACGATATTTACAGACGCCTCTAAGTTGTCAGATGATAGCTATGTCGGTTCTGCTGTGTGGATCCCTAAATTCAAAATTATTTTAAATGTTCGTAGTTCTCCATTTGGCTCTATTTATACTGGGGAAGCAATAGCTCTTCTGGAAGCGGTTTCCTATATTGAATCGCATGGACTCAACAAATCCCTAATTCTCTCGGATTCTCTAAGCTGCCTTCAGGATTTATTAAAATCGCCTTTTCGCTCTCGCCACAATTTTTCCCTTATTTTACAGATCAAACAACTTCTGTATAAATGCCATTGTTTAGGCATAGAGATTGCTCTGGCTTGGATCCCTAGTCACTCTGGTATCGTTGGTAACGAGAATGCGGACTCGATTGCTAAGTCGGCTACTCGGAACGGGATCGAATCTCGTTCATCTTGTTACCCCCGTGATTTGCGCTGCCTTGCTAAACCAGAGATGATGAAGTGTTGGAATACCCATTGGCAAAAGACTCGTTTACTGAAGGGAAAATTTTATGGCTCTATCCAACCATACATTCCATCTTAATGCTGGTTCAGCAAACTTAAATTTTCAAATAAAGTAGCTACCTCCGTTATAATTCGACTCCGACTTGGGTTTGTTTGCACTCCTGTCTTTTTGGCCAAAATCCACGTGAGAGACAATTCTTTGTGTGAATGCGGACTAGCGGAGGGTACTCTGGAGCACTTATTTTTTTCTTGTCCTCGTTTAACTATTCCTCTTTATGACTTACTCCCTGATAACATTCCCCGCCCAATTAACATTCCGTTCCTATTATCTTTAGTCCATACCCCCGCAGTAAAAATGCTTTATAGATTTATTAATATTAATAAAATCCAACTGTAGCTATAGTATTTCTATTTATGTATTATATACTTGATGTTTTAACATTTATTTTGTTCCGTACTATATGTAATTACCAAAAATGTTTTGTCCCCTTTTTTAGTATGGTGAACAATGGAGGTCAACGTTACAAACACCGATCAATAGTTATCTAAAAGTATTCTTAATAGTAAACCGACTATCACCAACTACCTTGACATTGGCAAAATCATCGAATGTTCGTCGATGGAGCTATAAACATAAAAATTGAATTGAATTGAGGTTATGTTGACATCGTGTGCGCGACTATTTTGTGTTTATTCTCGCTGTTTTCTTGCAGAAGTAAAATGCTATCTGCTTTATTATATCCTAAGAATAAATAACTATTGGGCCTCAATCTGTTTAGTCAAAGCGCAGTACAGTTCTTAATTTTTTTGTTTTGGCTCTCTTTCTTTTTTTCGTTTGAGGATCTGGCCACCTCTGGTGTCAGAGTTAATTAAGCCGCCTCTAGGAACACCACAGGCCTCTGACTTGGCTGTTTCACACTTACATTAGCTATGTAAATCCAGGTTTCCTCACAATGTTTTCCTTCACCATTGCCTGGGATGTCCAAGATAAACTTTGGCACTGCTAGCGCGGGATAGTTTTGTTTCTGGAACCTACAAAAGATTTTTAGTGGTCACTAATTTACACTATAATTTGTTATGAACCAGAAGTTGCAAATAAAAACACATTGCATAATATTTTATTAATTCCAGCAAGTTTGACACTAAGCCAGACAGTGAACTGTTCGTGGTAGACACAGCTGGAGACAATGAAGAGGTCAAGAGTGAGGATGTAAAGCCTCTATCACGCAAACTACAGAAGAGAGCCAAGCTGAGTGAAGTACCAAAATGCTTTGAAGTTCTACTGCCTACATCTAAGGTACTTTAATACTACTTACCTATATTACATTACTTATTAATATTTTTTTTATATTTATGAAATATCTATGTATCTATGACTAGCTGCTGCCATCGGCTTCACCCGCATAAAAAGTGTTTTAATATCCCAAGGGAATACAAACTATTCTATGTCCTTCCCAGGGTCTAAAACTATCTCCATGCCAAATTTTATCTAAATTGTTTCAGTAGATCCAGAGACAACCTCACAAACTTTACCTCTTTTTAATATCATAGTATAGATTAATATACACAAAAATGTAATATTGACCATTATTAAATCTAATGGTATCACAAATTAGAAGTGTTAATTATTCCACAGAACTTGCCACCTCAAAGACTACCTAACCATTTCATCCTGACATTCTTTTGTAACAAACTAAAGATCCCATAATAATCACCCATAGAATTTGCAAGATATTAAGAGTCAGTCTTAGCAATATAACAACATTAGAATGAACAAAATAATTATTTCAGGTCCAAGATCCAAATAAAAAGCGTAACACTGTGAACCCTATCGGCTCCAAACCAACAGCATTGAGCAAGTTGAAAGAGAAGCGTCAAGCACAGAAGGGAGTGTTCGAGAAGAAGCTGGTGGAAGCTAAGAAGAACAGGAAGATGGCGCTCGACAAGAAGAGGAAGGCTAAGCAAGTTAGACAAAACTTTGCATTGGATCTGTGGGGTAAAGATTGTGAGTAAATTTGTAAACAACTCTCATCTGATTCTCAATGTGAAACCTGAGACATATTGCCATTTGAATGGAATTACAGGGTTTTTATAGGTCCTTGTGGCAGTCAACAAGAAAGATGTAAAAAATTAGTTGTTGGGTATTTTTGTCAATTTCTGAGTGTGAATTTGCTGGTTACAGCAATTTCATAAAATTATAGATGCATAAACTTGTGAATACTGATATGTACAGAGGAAGACATGATGTGCCGTCCCAAAATAACTGAGTATAATAACTTTAGTACCTATATATTTTATCTTAGCCAAACTCAACTAAACCAATTATTTTCAAATTATAAAGTGATGCAATCAGAAAAACTAAAAGCAACAAAAATAATAATAATTTTAATATATTCTTTTACCAGTACCAGAATCAAAAGGCATACCAGAAACCTTGATAGACGATTTCATATCAGAAGAAGCACAGCTACACAATGTCCTACCCACGCAGAGGCTCAGAAAAAAGCCTCCTCTAGCCAAGAGTGTGGTGACGAGGGCTGCCGTGGAGACTCCACATCCGGGAGTCAGTTATAATCCATCTTACCAGGTTAGTAGATGCATTTATGTACTAGAATTTCTCCTAAACATTGGCTGGGTTTTCTGGTTATTGTAAAAATTACTTTTACAATTTTATAATATATCTTTCTAGCGAAATATAGTTTTATTCATTTTTGTTAACCTGTGAACAGTGCTGTGGGCTGCATTAGTACATATACAAAACTATATTATATTTCGAATGTTTTATCCTATAATGTAGTTGTTTAATGTTCCTTATTTTAATAAAATAAAATAATATATCTTATGTGTGTTAGAAACATCACATCTATGAAATAAGATATGGAACCTTTAATATCAAGCAGAGCCTTCGTGATAATACTTTGTATGATTAGCAAACTCAGTGTTATATAAAAATATGTAATGGTTAACATACGCCAGAAATGAATGCTGGATAATTGAAACTGCCACAGTAAAATGTGTATCTAGATTGGATATTTGCTGCTAAATTGCAAGGCCATGTAATATATTAGCACACATTGCCAAGATCCATATAAACCCAGGAAAAGACCATGTATTCTTTAATTTATCTACTGCGACTAATACCCTTATCATTGTTTCATTCCAGGAGCATCAAGACTTGCTACAACAAGTGGGCAAACACGAAGAGAAGATGATGAAGAAGGAGGAGCACTTACACAGAGTTACCACTGGCATGTTCAGAAGAGTCACACAAACAGAGAAAGACGTAAGCTGAATGTTATTTAAGATTTGATTTCGATTTTGCTTTTTTTTACATAGCTACGCAGCTATGTAAAAAAAAGACATAAAAAAGTCTTTGTCAGGATTTTTTATGTCTAGAAAACCATTTTCAGATGCAAATGGCCCACATTTCATTGTTACCTACTTGTTGATTTACTGTTATGAGTTATCTACTTTTTAAAGGGGAGATTTCACGATATCATTGGATAAAATAACTGCCTTTTCAATTTCCATTTAGAGCCAAATTGAAAAGGAACACCATGATATTAGTTTTTATTGATCATAACCAGCAGTAATTTCGTATGTATTTAATGATGAGGCCCAAAAGAAGAGAAAAAAAATACTTTATTTCTTAATCTCCTTAATACTCTTCTGCGGACACTTGGAACTGCCTTCACATTCTATATATCCTCTTCTACTTGTTTTATTTAATCATTTTGGCCCAGTCGGTGCTCGATAGCCACGTCAATCCCAGCAATTGTGGCGTTTTTTGGTCCCAGAAGTGCAGTTGTATGGACATTTTGGAAGTTCCAATAGATGGGAAATTGTTACTTAACCTTTTTTTTGCCCACTCCAGAACCAATGGCGCGAAGAGATGAGCTCCGGCCTCCCTCAGCCTCACAACCCAGCCGACGACCCAGACTCCGACACAGACAACGAGTACAAGGCCGTCAACCCGCCCGTCAAGAACAAGAAGAAGGACCACAAGACCAGGAGGAAGCAGAAGGAGAGGCTCGTAGAGAAGGAGCGGCTGAAGCGGGCGAAGATTGATAAGCAGAAGATTACTGATCTTTATAAGTGAGTTAACTTTAGTAGTCTGGTATGAAACTTTAGATATCTGATGACTTTCAAAGTAATCAAAGCAAACAGAAAGATGGATAAATTGAGTCAAGGCTTGGTCACAGATAATATAATACTAGCATACAGATGCCTCATCCCATACAAAGAACCGTGCCGACGTAACTAGCGTTTTTCGTCTGGTTAGGTTGACTATTTTTATAATTATCGATCACTTTCGGTTCAATTCCACAGCTTTAGATGATGTTAGCAGCTACTTGCAAGTAATAGGGTTTTCTCGGTTCGTGTTTTTTTTTCTTTAAATACAGTGACGATTTGTGTTATAGTATTTTTTTGCACGTTTTTACAGTTTCAACGTACCAAAATGTGTTACAACACAAATGATTGCTGCAATCGCATGTCTGTTTATTGTTTATACCATTTCATAACATAACATCACGCCAGTACACTCTAAAGGGGTACGCAGATCTCTCATTTCACTGGTTATGTTCAAGTTTCATGTGATTCGAGTAATCTATTCTGGCGTTATAGGGACCTTACTAAACAAATTTCCAGTTAGATAGGTGAAACTAAAAAGGGAAAAATAAAAAAACTTTTTTGCATTAAAATACTACCGACTTTCAAATGAAAAACTACAAAGTCAAAAATAACTTAATTTTCGGTGTCCATATCGCAAAAAAATGGTACCTATGAAAGACACAGACTTCCAAAAATTAAGTTATTTTTCACTTTGTAGATTTTCATTTGGAAGTTGGTAGTATTTTTTTGCAAAAAAGTTTTTTTTATTTTAAACTAATAAATTTTGACTTCTAGACTCCGCAAACTCCAGTCGTCAATTAAGACCCGCGAACAGAAGCAAGCAGACGACCGCACCAAGCGCGCAGAGAAGCGAGCCAGCACTGAAGCAACTGCGCTGCCCAACCTCAACGCTCACAAGACTCCTGTGAGAGAACCGGACTTTGTAGATCCCAAGCAACTGTCAGGCGATCTGAGGAATATACAGTCTAACAGTAAGTTATTTTTATGATTTATAAGGGTTTAGCCATTCTATACTAGGTGGTATATCCCATAACTCTAGGGTATGAATGAGACCAAATCAAAGAATCAACTGGCATATGAATTATTATTCAGAAATCTTTTTTTTTCATTCTTCATTCCAAATATTGGGAATAATCGCGTCATCTGACAGGACGCATTTAAAAAAAAAATGACTTACGATATCTTCGAAACTATGCACTTTTGGACCAGATATTCTAGGACATTTTTTTTTTTTTTTACTTATATAGTTATGGGATACTATTTTCTGCCAGCGGAAGAAATTGTTCCTCGGGAACCGTACATTTTGCTGGGATTAGCCATAAGATAACCTATATACTATTCCAGACTATAATCTACCTCTGTGCCAAATTTCATTTAGATCGGTTCAGCCGTTCAGGCATGGTTGAGTAACAAACATACATCCATCCAAACTTTCGCATATATAATATTGGTAAGATTAAAAAAACTGTATAATCATGTAAAATCCATCTATAATATAAAAATGGATCGCAAAATATGTTGGTAAGCGCATAACTCAACAACGCCTGGACCAATTTGGCCAATTCTTTTTTTTAAATGTTTGGTGTTTTTATGGCAAAACAAAGTTTGCCTGGTCAGCTAGTATAAGATAAAATCAATAAGTAGGTAAAATATCTAAATTATCAGCATCGTCATTTCGGCCGAAAGACGTCCACTGCTGGACATAGGGCACCCCCAAGTGTCGCCACCAATTATCTAAATAATAGTCTATTTTTAACCCCCGCCGGAAAAAGAGGGGTGTTATAACTGCCACGTGTGTTACTGTGTATCTGTGTGTCTGTCTGTGGCATCATAGCGCCTAAACGGATGAACCGATTTTGATTTAGTTTGTTTTTGTTTGAAAAGTGATTTTGTCGAGAGTGTTCTTAGCTATGTTTGAATAAAATCGGTTAAGCCGTTCAAAAGTTATGGGCGTTTTACTGTTTAAATCGGGGTGTTTTTGCAAGATAAATGAGTCGGGGGTTTTTTATATTTTGAAATTTTACTTGTTATCAAATACAATTGAAGTAGTAAAATTAATGCGGCTGACACACTTGCGTGGCGTGTCGCGGCGTGGCGTCTACGTCATATCGCAACGAATCTTGCAGCCAATCAAATGCGTCGTATGTTTTCGCCTTAAATAAAAGAGTTTAATCATGATCTTTCTTCAGATAAAGATAAAGATAAAGATTTATTTATTTCTGAGTATATGGTACAATTAAGATCTTAATATTAAACAGTTTCACATACACTACCGTTGCCGGTGTAGAAATATTAAAATTAACCTACAAAATCAAGTATCCCAATGGCGCGTCAATACGCATACATTAACTTCTTGCAATTCTTGACTGACTAAAGTACTCAGATATGTACAGCACGCGTGATACATAACCCGCTACTGTATCAAGATTGCGTGGTCTGATTTCTGGGGAATAAGACCACCATAGATATTTCTGCAGCTTATCGGCGTTACTGTGGTACATTTCAAAGGCATTCAAATCAAATCCTGCCTCATAGTTCAGAAATAGATCAAACGCATCCAGTTTTTCTCGTATTAGTACATCAGTAGTTAATTTGCATAAGGAGAACTATTGCGTTTCATTAATATACAAGCCTAAACCTTACGCTTCTAAACATAAACTCCATTTTTCAGTAAACCCTCTCCGAGAACGTTTCGAGTCCCTCCAACGCCGCGGCGCCCTCGCGGCTTCCAAACTGATGATGAAGAAGAAGAGGAAACTCAAGAGTTACTTCAAGGCAGGCCACAAAGTGACAGAGAAGGATATTGAAAAGTACGTCACTAAGAAAGACGGCAAAAACAAAAAGTGATCTTATGTCTGTGACGTAAGGTTGAAATTGCCTTGTGTGATAAGATGTGTAAAATGTACGTTTGTACGATAATAAAAGTTATTTAACGAATTTGGTAGTTTGATTCATTCTTCTTATTCATTTAGTGTCGATTGACTTACTACTCAAATGTTGTCTGAGCAGTAAAGTGGCATCTTACTGGACATTAAGTCACTTTTGTCATGTACATTTATTTTCTGTGGTTTACAGCTTTCTGTCTTCCCCCATTGGAAAAAGGCGTAAGTGTATGTATGTATAATTTATTGAATTTCTTGACTTTTTAAGCGACTTCCAAAAGGGCGAGGTTCTCAATTCGCCAGTATTTTTTTATGTTTGTTACCTCAAATATTTTTACTAGATGAACCGATATTGAGTTTTTTGTAAAAATGTTTTTAATATTTTTAAATAGTAGTCGTATTTTGAGTATAGGTGTATTGGTACATACTAGTTTAAAATTTAAAGTAGGTACATGGTTGTTTATCATTTAAGGCTGTAGGTGGAATTTTCGTGCTTTCTTCTATAGGGGTAAAAAAAAAAAACAAAAAATATTTAATACAAAAAATTTACTAAAAAAATATCTAACATATAATACATCTAGAAATAGTCCACTTACGAATATATTACAAAGAAATCGTGGCAGTTTAACGAATATAAACTCTAACGTAAACATAGCTATGTAGGTAACTCAGTATTTAAACCTAGGATGTTTCCTAAACATAGGAAAATTAAACAATACAGGTCTTATAAATAGAATACTATGCTTAAGTCTATGTAGTCGAATCTTTTCAATAACAAAACGTAATAAGTTAACTAGGTTACAAACTAGGGCTGGCTGTTTTGAGCAATACGCACATTATAATAAGGTTGAATATGTGTTGTTCTTGGCAATAATCTCGGCCCTAATTACATGTGTCTTCTAGATAAAAAATATTAAACATCTTTGCCTACACTTTTAAGAAATTTTGGCTTGATTTTTGCAGTGGTAAGAAAACAATGTTTTCTTTTCATTATAATCTGTTGTACTAACAAATATATTCATATATGTATATATATGAGCCGTACAACTGTTATTTCTGACTCTGGAACTAAACCCACGGTCTTTTAGCTGCCTTCATAGGAATCAGAGATAATTACTATGAAGGCAGTTAGTTTTAGATATCATTGTTATAATTTATTATGATAAATAGGACATTTGATGTCCTTTTTTGTTTATTTATTTGAAAAAAACTTCACAAATATCAGTGCAGCCTTGGCTCTTGTTCTAGGAAATTCTGAATCACAAGAGCCAGTGTTCTGATAGAAAATACGTTCCTGATAATTACAATACGTTTTAAATAAAAAATACGTTCCTGATAATTACAATTTACTTCATATTATTTGCATATTGCCCTTAATAGCCTGTTTAGAATCATCATAATTTTCAAACACCTGAAAATACTGATGCTCTTCTATGTCGGTTGAAAACGAATAAATTCTATCTACATAATCACATTTACACGTTTATATTTAGGGTTTGAAATTATTTATATTAAAACGTTCCGTTTGTAACTTTGTCTTGGAAAAGTATTTAATTTATTAAATTTCTTACACTGGCGGGCTTGCCTCGAAGCCTGCCTGTAGCTGCCTGTGGCCATGATATCAATCAAACTTTTGCTGGCTTTGTCTTGTATATTTCGCCAACATCTGATTCCCTTTATAAAAACTTCAATAATGTTTATAATAATTAGGCAGGTTTTGGTTCAGCATTAATTAATTTTCAACAAATTTCTTGTATTCTCCTTTTGCTAACATTAGCTTTCCTGTTCTATTATAGTGTCGCAAAAATTCAAATAATTTAAATGTTTTAACCTAAAATAAAATATAACGCCTTTAGTTCACAAAAAAAGTTACAAACCAGAACGCTCACTCATCTAAAACATCAAATTCGATCTAGAAACAAAAAAAAATGTCGCGCTGGACTCAACCCTAAATATAAAAACAGAATCCTTACGTTTCTAGAACATTCTCAACCCCACCGCGCCGCGATAGAATATAGTGACCTTAATAATTCTAAGGCCCTGGTATCCGACGTGGCCTTACCCTCACTGGAAGATGCAACCCTAGCTTCAGCTATAGGAGTATCAATAAAAGGTACTTTAGTAGTTGTTTTTGGTTCAACAGGAGTTGTTCTGACGTGGAATTTCTTCACACCTCTTCGACTGGCTGTGTTGCTACTGGTTCTAAGTGGACTGAAAGTTGTCGCTGACGTTTCTAAGTCTTCTGTTGTTTTTGGACTTTCTGTTGTTGTTGTTGTTGTTGTGGTCGTGGTTTGTGCTGCGTTTGATAGGGAATTGATTGCACTAGGATCGAAGTTTATGCTTTTCCCTCTTCTGTCTCCTCTAGTCCTTTCTATTCTGTCTGTTCTTCTGTGTATATTTCTGTCGGCCTCTGTGGTTGTTAGTTCTGCTACCTCTTCCTCTTTTGCAATATCTTCCATGTCCTTTTGGGAGACTGCCATCAAAGCTTCGAGTAAAGCTTTCTTTGACGCCTCAGCGGTAGTGTTATGATCATCATCGCATGTTTGAATCAGCAGCAATATCAATCTCTTCACTGTCTTTGATTTCGTTTTCTTCATTACACTCATAAGTTTCTCGGCCGTGGTCGCGTTCATGATTTCTTTAGCCTTTTCGACTACTGTGTCAGTTATTGTCGTCAGGTCTTGAGCGGGTTCAGTAGAAGAATCTCTTAACAGCCTTCCTTGTCTTTCAAATTCTTTAGTCTCATGTGTGGTTACTTCGAAACTGACTGTAGGTGCCACTGTTTGTTCTGTAGCGACGTATTCGGTTGGAGTAGTAGCTGTGTTAGGAATGTACGTGTTCTCTGATAGTCCTTGATTCTGGTCTGGTGCAGTCGGACTCAACCCATCATTGAGTGTGATAGGATCTATGACTGTGCTCTGCCAGTTCCCGAAAGTGCTGGACCAAGCGAATTGGTTCGTCGTCTTCTCACTATCAGGTGATGTAAATACTGTGTCTGGTACAGTTGGCGTGGTAGTCAGTGTTTCTGCCTCTGTTACTCTTGCGGTTGTAGTCGGCTGCGTTGTAGTTTGTACAGTTGTCAGATCTTCATCAGGTATCGTAGGAGCTTCAAGGTCCTCAGCGGGTTTCTTGATCGCTTCAGCATCAAAGGTTATCGTTTTCCCGTGACGTATGCTGTTGCCTTGTGGTGCAGCGAATGACTGGCTGTGAGCTCTTTGCAGTTCTTCCTCATTCTCTAACTCAACACTTTCAGTCTCAGTGAAATATACTGAAGTTGTGGTTGGAATTGCTGTAGTAGTCCTGATCTTTTTGCTTTCGAAGTCACTGACAGATGTTGATACTGATGGGTCAATGCCCCAAGCTGTGGGCAAGTTGGTAGCTACAACATACTCGCTTAAAGGTTTACCTTCGGTAGAGACTACATTCGTTCCATAAGGAGAATCATTGTTAAGAGTCAAAGCATTGTTCTGGAATCCACCATATTTGTGGATCGAATAATCGCTTTCTGTTGTAGTTGAGGCTTCATTGTTAACTGTAGACAATGTGTTGATATTTACTGCAACAGTGTTAGTATATGAAGGAGTTGTGGCCGCGGGCGTAGACGGTGACGTGTACGAAGCTGATATTCTTCCACAACATCTGAATGGATTTCTAGCCGTAGTAGAAAGTGAGCTGTATGCAGCTGATGACACATATTCTGATACAGGTTTATGAGTGGTAGTCGTAGTTTCCTCAGTTACTGGGTAAATTGTAGGCACACCTAAAGCCTTCGCTTCTCGTAAATTATTCGACAGTGGTGGTGCAGCTTTGTGATCATCAGAGAAGCCTAGAATTTCATCATCTTCTTCGTTGACCGTTGTGGTTGGTTCAGTGTTAATCGATTCTTCTGTTGTCGTTAACAAGTCGCCGAATGATGGATGTGTCGGTCTGATATCAGATAGAACCTTTCTGAATTGTACTGGATCTTGGAGGTACGCAGATAAAGCGTGAGTAAATACTTGAGCTAATTCCCTGATTTGTGGAGAAGTAGCAATGGGATTCTGGCTCTGTTGAACGGACAAATCTTCAGCCAATTCGTTGTAAGTTCCATTAGGATCTTCCCTAATTTCCTCCAATAACTCCGCGTTGGTCATTTGATGTCCAAAGAGGTTGCTATATTTGTTTATTGTTGTGCGGCTGAATAGAGCTGGAAGAACTTCCTCCATAGCCTCGTACTCGTCAAAGGAAGGTGTGACCGTTTCAGTTTCATCAGGAGTTGGAGTTGTTGACAAATTGTCTAGAGCAGTCGCGTAATAAATGGCCAAGCTATGTAAAGTTTTAGGAGTCAGAGATGGTGGTACGACTAATCCTGGCCTGTTAGGCTGATCTCCGAAATACCTGTCAGTCATTGTCGTTGGGACAGTAGGTTCCGTGGGCCCAGTAGGTCCGAACCTGTCCAGGTTCAATTTCCTCATGAGTCTTTCGCGACGTTCTTGGTAGGAAGGTTCCGTGGTAGCTTGAGTTACTTGGCTGGAATATATTTCATATTTGTCAGATGATGCTGTCTGAGTATAAACATCAGCTCTTGTAGTGTGAGGGATCTTTGTAGCCGATTCGAAGCTATCCTTAGTGTCGATGGTAACCTGCTTCTGAATTTCAGCATAGTTGCTCCTGGCTGTCACTTGAGGAACTCTCTCAGTAGTAGTGGTCGTTGTTAAAGTCTTGTTCTTCTCCTTTTGAAGGTATCCTTTCAGCAGAGATACTCCAGGTCTGGTATAAGGTTCTTGTTTTTCTATAATAGTGGAGTAACTCTTAGTGTATGGGACCAACGTTGGCCGTTTGGTGGTTGTTGGCTCAGGAGTCGATGGTGGCGAATGTTTGTCACGAATATCATAAAGGGTTGTCAAGTTAGGATTGGTTTTTGCTTTGGGTTTGGCAGGAACGTTTGGTGTGTAAACCGGGTATGGTCTATAGGCCTTGTTGTGAAAATCTTGGAGGTACTGTCTGTTATTATTGTTGGCAAAAGCTGCAGTTTCTGCCGCGACCTGCATCTCCCTGAAACTGTAGTCTGGAGTGCTTCTGTATACTGGAGATTCCGTATAAGTAGGTTGAGTGGTCCTTGCGGGCACATTACCGAAGTTCGTCGAGATCAGTTGTACCAAACTCTTCCTCCTCTGTTCAAAGGCAGTTGTAGCCGCAGTTCTTTGCGTAGGGTTGAAATTATCAGTGAACAATGCTTGGTATGTCTTGACAGTCGCTTTAGGGATCTCAGTCTGTCTCTGTCTGCTTCTCAGCAGTCGTTCAGTCGTGCTGGGCACATTGACTGGTGTACGCCTGGACTCTGCCCTAATGTGGGTTTCAGCGCCATGTTGTTGAAGGTCCTGGTTCTTGCTGAGGCTCTGGGTGACCTTCTGGCTCTTCTTCTGCTCGTTGGAGTAGTATTCAGCGCTGGACTCATAAAGGGCAGGGGCGGAGGCGCAGTCCACCTTGAACCACCAGTCACATATGAGGTGCGACTGGCTGAAGATGGTGCCGTTCGGACAAAGGAACGAGATCTTGCGAGATGTGTCGCATATGTGGAATACCTGGAAAAAGAATAATGAGATTAGTATCCAGTGTCGACTATGGCATTGTAAAAGGTTTAACAGATATATAATTAGTGTATTACACCTTGTACTTAACCATGTACTTTCACGACTTTGATTTTGTGTGAGATCTAATTTTACCATAGGACATTGTAGGACTTAGGCCAAGATAATGGACAATAGCAACCTAACAATCCAATAATGTTTTATATTTATTTGGATCCTTCTACCACAGTCGAAAGTCTTAGTTTGATTAGTGTACATTTTGAGGCATAATGAGTACTAAGCGATTATGATGAAACGAACTGCATTTACCTGGCAATCGGTCTCCAAGTCGGCGTAGTATCCTGTGGGCACGTTCTTGCAGCTGAAGCCTGTGGGGGGGATGTTGGGGTACGCGGGGAAGTCCACACCAGACCTGCCGATCACACCTGAAAACAGAGGTTAGTGTTATGATCATATAATATAAGGATGACTGGCAAAAATCACGTTACGCAGATGAAATTAGATAGGTTTTTGAAAACGTTTCATTATTCTTTATTTAATGGTTGCAACTTTATCTCAGTCCAAACTGATGATTCATCCAGAAAAGTCTGGACGTAGGTTTTGTCTCAGCAACTATTAGTTACATAAGTACATTATAGCTTAAGTATATTTTAGCGCTTGCAAGGGCCCTATCATTGATCATAGTAGTCTGTAGCACGTGACTGAGTCCAAATTATTCTGCTGAATTTTATGACATTTAACCTTGGACCAACTGTCAAAAATTACGGGACGAGATTAGACTTGCACAGAACAGAGAAGCATGGCATAAAAGGTAGGAGTTCTATGCTCAGTAGTGGGTGGAACACGGCTTCCAATGATGATGTTACCTTAGTGCTCAACGGTATATTCGGGCTGGTTGTCGGGGATATGAGTCTCTTCACCAGCTCCTTGCCTTCCGTGAAGTGCTCGAACCCTGCTGCTTCCATTGCCTGAGCTATCTCCTGTAGACTATAGACTATATAGCTACTAGTATTACCTTGGTACTCGACGACGTCTTCAGGTTGGTTGTCGGGGGGTATGAGTCTCTTCACCAGCGCCTTGCCTTCCGTGTAGTGCTCGAAGCCGGCGGCTCCCATCGCCTGGGCTATCTCCTGTAGACTCTCCACGCTAGGCGCGGGGGCGTATAGCTCGGTGTCCTGAAAAATAAAAGATTTAGTTTTTAAATGGTGACGGATTGAAAATATAAATTCGATCATGCTAAAATGCCCTAAGTGCCCATAAATCTGTACTCTATAGGAATTAATGAACTACACTGATGCTGTTATTAACGCAGCTACCTCTAGGCCATAAATAAATAAAGAGTTTTCCATTTAATCAAAACGAAGAAGTTCAATCGTGACGAATTGATGTGTCATTGTTCAGGAATCAAAGAGAAAAATAAAAAAATGTTAAGAGGTTTAATTAAAGTTACCTGTCGCCGTTGCGCTGTCCGGCGAGCTCCATCACATGCGCCTGAAACAAAACATTAGTTATTAACACAAATGAACATAATCGACGAAAAATCGAATAGGTGCTGCATGTTGTGACTTGTGAGCTAAGGCTCTAGCTAAGCTAGTCTGTGAGCTAGTCAATGTCATTCCACTAGCGATGGCTATGGTCGAAACAAAGACCTTATACGTAGATCTTTTGGTCGAAATTCCAAAATGTGAGGGATTGTTTAAGTGACATTTAGACAAAAGTATAAGGTCTTTGCATTTAGATAGCACTTGACATTCCAATACATTTTTGACGTTTTTCCAATTTCTGTGTTATCTTTCTGCATTCGAAGACATGTGACATCCACCAACCCACGGGGTGGATCATAGCCTTTGATCATACCTATACCCTCTCTTACAGAGAGGAGGCCTGTGTCCCAGCAGTGGGAACGTTAAATGGCTGATAATTAAGATGATGATCCATGAATTTTTAAATCAAACATTTTGATACTTATTATAATTAAAATCTTAATAATGATTTAGTATTTTGACATTATTATGAATTCTTTAACATTGTAATTTTGTTTTTTTTTTGTTTTTGACGTTATGATTGATATTTTGACATGATGATTTTTTTTTGACATTATTGTTTTTTTTTTGACATTGTGATTAATTTTATTGATATTATGATTTTTTTTGGTTATTGATATGATTTATATAATGGTCTTATAATGTAAGTTTTGATTTGCATGTAGCTAGTTCATTATTTAATATTTCTACACCACGCAATGGTAGTATGTGTGAAACAATTTTAAATGTAAGATCTCAATGTACCATAAACTGAGAAATAAATATTTACTTTACTTTACTTTACTTTAAGTATTTAGGTTCCTAAATACAATATTGTCATCATCTATGTACATATTTCCAATCTCTTTTGAATTGCGTTACATCTTACAGCACATACCTGATTCAATCTTAACGCTTCAATTTTACATCCGGCAAACGAGACCTCACATTGTCACGGCCAGACTAATACGTATATAAATTCTCTTCACAATAATACAATTAACTCAGTAATCGACATAAACGTTTACAACAAACCAACCGCACAACAATAGCCACCATTTGATACCAAAAGCAGCTCTATTTACTAGTACTAAGGACGGTTTTCGTGGTAGAAGTGATGGGTTTATTTGCAGTTGGATTTACAAGTGTATGAATAATAGGATAGACAATGGGACCTGCTTTCTAATGCAAGTCGTGGTCGACATGCGGGGATCCCGCAGTGATTCACGATTCACGGTATCGGATAAGGTTGTGGACATGGGAATGGTAGAAAGGCGATAAATACTACTACTCGTAGAACAGATGACGGACCAGCAGCCTAATTGTGTAAGTATCTTATCTTATCTTGTGGAGGGGCCGAGAAATAACTCGGACACTTCGACCCATGGGATCTATTGTGTTCCCCTAGATAACTTACTCCTCTCCAATCTCGTTGAAAACTCTTTTCATGAGTTTTACAACGAGACTAGGAGATATGAGCCTATAGTCTTCTGGTTTTGGATATCCAAACCCTAGGAGACTCATTCGCTTACCAGCCAGTGCATCGCATGTGCACAGAAGGTGCTCCATGCGTTCCGTATGTTCCCCACACAACACATGGGTGTCGCGGTTAGACCCATCTTCATGAGCATGTCGTTGGTTCCAAAGTGCCCAGTAAAGGCCCCAAGCAGGTAACGGATTTGCCCCTGCTCATATTCCAAATGCATTCCCGGGCTTTGAACGTAGAGCCTAGGAATTTCTTGGAGTGTTGTAGACCGGTATAAGACAGCCAATGTTTTCGTTGTCTTTGATCTGCAAACTACCTAAATGTGGCTTTGACGAGACACGTCGAAATGCCTACACATGGTTCTGGACCCACAAAATCATTTGCTGATCCCTCTCTTGCCAGTTCATCTGCCACTTCGTTACCATGGATTCCTTTGTGCCCAGGGACCCACATCAGTCTTACCCTGTTATGCTTCCCAAGCCTGTTTAGGGCCTGGATAGCATCCAGAATAAGTCTGGAGTCCACTTTGTAGGATGCCATGGCTTTGATTGCAGCCTGACTGTCACTAAGAATAAATGGATTTGCCTCTGGTTCCTCTATCTATATTCTCTTGAGCACAGGTTATTATGGCATATTTTTCTGCTTGGAATACAGTTGCCATCTTCCCTAAGCTTCTGCTACATTTGTAACCTTTTGCGAAAATTCCCGCTCCTGTACCTGATTCCATTTTGGATCCATCAGTGTACCATACCAGACTATCTTGTTCTGGTGGATCGATTCCCTTCGTCCAGTCCTCTATTGTAGGGATTTGGACCTTGAAAGACCTTTCAAACACAAACATAGTTTGCATTTTATCGGATATCATGCTTGTTACCCGATCCAGGTCTTCATTCCCATCGAACTTTGTATGGTTAGTCTTTGGCTTAGAGGCATCCCATAGTCCAGCAACAGCAAGACGATGTAATGTCTTCCTTGCCTCGAATTCAACCATCATATGCAGAGGAGGGATATTAAGGTATCTCTCAATCGCTGCCGTAGGTGTTGTCCTGAAAGCACCCGTGATGCCGAGACACACTGTTCTTTGTAACCTGGTAAGTGGCGCTTTGCACGAGGCAAGCTTTGTTCTTGGCCACCACACTATGCTGCCGTATGTGATAATAGGTATTATCATTGTCCGGTACAGCCATCGTATCACTTTGGGCTTTAGCCCCCAAGTTTTACCGTAGGTGGAGCGACACATGCCGAACACTCGTAGGGTCTTTGTCGTAATATTTTCCACATGAGTTTTCCACCTGAGTTCTTTAATTGTGTAAGTAAATCTGTATTCAACTTTTTTGTGTTTGTGTGTGTTTTTGGGCAAGAAACAGATTGTTTCCTTTTCCGAATTTACTTACACAATTAGGCTGCCGGATATGCAATATTGAATTGTACATTTATTATTTTAAAGAATGCCTAAAAAATAAAACTAGATAACAGTTTTTATTAAGTTATTTTATCTTAAGGTTACCCTTGTCGACGATTCTTCCATACAAACATAGTCTGCCGATTACTCCACTGTTTAAAGATGTACGTTCAAAATAAAAAATAAATATCAATTTGTCTCATCATTATCTAGCCCTGTATGGAAAAAAAAATGATAAAAAAATACAATATTTGAAAGTTATGAGCGTCGAAATTTCCATATTACAATACTAATTTTAACGCATCTTTGGGCGGCAATAAATACCATAAGAAGAAGAAAATTGCAAAAAAACATTTTTGCAAAAAAATACTACCGACTTCCAAATGAAAAACTACAAAGAGAAAAATACGTTATTTTTGGAAGTCGGTGTCTTTCGTAGATACCAATTATTTGCGATATGGACACCGACTTCCAAAAATAAAGTTATTTTTCACTTTGTAGTTTTTCATTTGGAAGTCGGTAGTATTTTTTTGCAAAAATGTTTTAATTTTTCTGTTTTTAGTTTTACCTACCTAATAGGCAAGTTGTTTAGTAAGTACCTATTATGCCAGAACAGATTACCCGAAAAACATGAAACTTGAACATAACCGGTGAAATTAGAGTTCTGCGTACCCCTTTCAGTATACTGGCGGCGTGATGTTATGTTATGAAATGGTATAAACAATAAACAGACATGCGATTGAAGCAATCCCGAATGATTGTATTTCCCGTTATTTATTGAAGAGTTCTGTTGTATATCTCCGAAGTTCTTCATCAGATCTTTAATCAATTAAAATGGGAGCAATTTCGGAACATGTTCTTTCAAACAAAAAGAGAATGAATTTTCAAAATCGGTCCACAATTGGCGAAGATATCAGTGAACATACATAAAAAAAAAAAACATACAAGAAGTCGAACATAGAACCTCCTCCTTTTTGGTAAGTCGGTTAAAAACGGCCTCCATACAGGGATAGGTTAGTAATTCAACAATGCAAATAATTTTATTTTAACAATATACATTTAGTCGTATTTTCATGATATCTAGACTCCCAAAGGTCTGTTTATAAAATTTCACGCGCTCATTTTCGTCCTAAATCATTATTCATTTTGATACAAATTTGCAAAAGTGCTAATTCATACGCGAACTAGCTTCTTACTGCTCATCACAGCATCTCTGTCGAACGTGTTGTCGGATCAGATAGCAAGCATTTGAACCTCGCGCACAAAATAATTCGTGCCGTCGACTAGGGGAACCTTAAATTATTCAAGTAAATGGGTCTGTCGGAGTCCATTTTAGATGGGCAGGTAGAGGTACGAAATAAGTGGTCAGAAATTAATCTTTTTATCATCCTTGACGGACTATGCCGTAGCAAATGCCTACGGCATAGTCCGCAATTACCTTTATGCATGAATTAAATAAATGGCATCCGTCCATGATCTATACTATACTATCCGTGTAATGCTTTGTAGCCAAGACATAAGGGCCGAAAGAACCTGCCTAGAATCTATTTCTATATTACAGCGTTGTCATAAAGAATCAAGAGAGGCATTATCTTTTCCATCCTGCGCATACAAAAGAAAATGCCTCTCTCTCTTAGAAATAAGAAAGCGTGGTTCCCGCTAAACCCAATAAAATTAACGCGAACTTTTCATTCACTATCCTTCATTTCAAACCCGCTGTTCCACCGTCACAACAAGCACACCCTAACATCGCATAGCGCACTAACTAGAGAGTGAAAGTATCGATGTGATCGATGACTCGCAGAACACGTGAATAGAGATGTGCCGCTTATCGATACAACACAATAGTGATGTGCCGCTTATCGACATAACACAATAGTGGTGGTTGTAATAGTGGGCGTCCGTTTGTTTTACATTTAACTTGTTAATGATTGAAGAAAGCTGTTAATGCCTGGGAACTGGATTATAGACATGTTCAGATCATTGAGAGATTTGTAGGTTGAGTAGGTAGGTACCTATTGATGTTAAGCTGGTATGACAAAACGCCCATTTATTGTATATCTCGAAGTGATTCAGTTAGAAAGTGTCTGTTTAGTTATGTTAGGACTCTTGATTGATGTTTTGAAGTCAAATGTTATAGGAACGAGTCTGTAAGTCTGGCCTCCGTGCTTCAAAACCTGCATTGAAGAAAGTCGGTAAAGTGCGTCACTAAAGTTTAATTGTACCATTGATACGAAGAAGTAGAGGCGAGTCTACTGCATTCAGACTCAACCCTATGGAAAACCGGATAATGTTTAATATCAACGAGGGGTTCATACTTCAAGTCGAATCGGCGGCTGAGTAAGCAGATGCACCTTATTGCCGACAGGGTCTATTAAAGGTAAGGGATAATAGCCATAACTATCTCGTACACAGCGTGAATACTACTGCCCAGCCCATATTATTTACTTGTGTGCAAAAATATTAGACATACCTCCTGCTGACAACAGATCCAGACCGTTACTCGGTGTCGGTATCTCAACATTTGGGTAGTTCCGACCGCTGTCTGGTGAAGTCATTTTAGCTTTTGCTCATAAAACTAGATATTTTTGCGGCCAATTATGCCTACTGCAGGGCAAGCATAGCCTACAGTGATAGGCTTGAATCACACATTTTTATCACAGTTGGGAGGCAAAAACCGTAATAAAATGCTTGACTCAAGCCCATTACAGAAGCCGTGCTCGCCCGGCTGCATTTGATATTGTACCAAGCCATTTCTCAGGCTTCCGTAGCATTTCATCTCAAATCCCCTGATAATCTTTTCTTTCTGTTGAATACATCATTTTATAATGGCATCCATGTCAGTTTTCGTAGTTAAACTTTAAATTATGCCCTCTCTGCTTGGATATTTAACATAGTAAAACCTAAAATGCGTGATTCACACACTCACATTCACGCATTCTCACTTTGTCTGTGGCCCTATAAGGTAGAATTATAGTTTGCCTACATCGTCTGGGACACAGACCTACAGATATGTCCATATCTTTAAGTTTCGAAATTCCTACTGTCTTGTCAGCACGACCTATTCGAGAAATTTCTATACTATGGTGATAAATATTAGCTAACCAGCAAGATTGTTAGCAAGCTGACCGTTCCAGCTCCTATCACATATAATATTCGCGAGAAGTGTTAATTGCATAATTTTTAATCTAACAAGCTTTTCTTCCGAGACCTATAGCACCAGACCCATGCATTTTGCCGGGAAGAAATAGCCAGCGAAACTGTAGCGTTCCACCAGTAGAAGAATTTTCGTAATTGAATCAGTCAAAACCACCTTTTACAAACATACGAATAAACAAACAATTTTATCTCCTCAGAATATCAGTTTTTATTTAATTGATTAATAATTCTAAAACAACCAGTACACTACCAAAAAATTGAAACCTAAAAGTTTAGAACATCTGGAGAAAGAAGACGAACGAGCTACCCCAAATTAAAAATATATGTAGATCAATATGATAAAGTTGTTACAATAAACCACTAAGATTTAAATCATTTAAATAAAGCGATCGATTTAGTTTTGCAAGCATTACGGAATTATTGACTGTGCACTGTGGTCCGAGCTGCGGTAAGCATGTTATAATGAAATTATTTGAAGACATTCCAACAAAAGATCACGACATCCAAGTATTTTTGATTTTGACTTTCACTCACATTACTGAAATAATAATGGATGTTCTGATCATAGAGACCGCATATTTCTTAAATAGGTAAGCAAGCAAAAATCATATTACTAGTTTATAAATGACTTATATAAAAAGGAGGTTCTCAGATTGACCCGTATGTTTGTCTGCGATTTTCTCGCGTTTGGATGAGCCGATTTTGAAGCATTTTTCAGAAAAGTATTAGTTACATTCTGGAGAAGGTATATTAGTTACATTTTGGTATACAACAATGGACACCTCGTGTCGTCGTCCGCATGTATCCGTTATAATTATGTATATATATATGTTGGTCCACACATTTATCCGAAACTGGTAATCGTATCATGATCATTATTTTTTATTAAATGAAGTATCTCTCTACTTAGGTCATAGTGCAAGTTTTATTAAAATCAGTTTGGCAGTTATCAAGATATGGAGCATACAACCGAACTCTTTAGCGACAAACAGCACGAAGGTGCAAATTGAGTTATTATGGGTATTTTGTCAAACCTTTGGGTACCATACTATGGAACTTGATCAGTTTGTAGTGATGGTGAACCAATATTAAAAAGAGAGAAACAAAAGTATTCCGGACAAAAATGAATCGCCTTCAAAAACAAAACACTAAAAAGTGCAAAATAACCTTCGTTTTGTTTTTGAAGTCGGTTATTTTTTTTGCGAAAAGTTTTCTTATCTTCACTCTTGTGGAAAATCCCACAAGACGGTTCTTGCGATCACTACTTCAAGAGATTTCCTTTTACAAACATACCACAAACAAACGAACATTGTATTGTAGATTAAGCTAATTTTCGTGGGTCGTCAAATTAAAGGATTTAAAGTAGAAAAGTTTAAGCAATGAGGCATTTTCATCTTATAAAGACCTTAAGTGATTCCTTTGAAGTTCCATTGAGAAAGGCAATTAAATTAGCCATGAATCATTAAGCTGGTGGCTGAAACACTCAAAGAGTAGGTATAACGATGTGCCGACAGTCCGATACAGATAACGCACGATTTATGACCAGTTGCGCAAGCGCAGGCTTTCGCTAGGTCGCTGTTAGGATGTGCTCACATGAACGTTGCAGTTGGTGAATGGGTTTACGGCAACATTTTGGGCCTAATTTAGATTTTCCGAAATTCAAACTAAAATTCATCAAACGTAGTACCTATCCCTATTGCGATTAGCGTATCACGATTGATAAATCTTCAAGAACTGCATGCTGTCAATTTTTTTATATCAGAACGAAACATTTTTTATTGCGTCTCAATGATGTTGGTGTTACAATATATAACTGAATGGCATATTCTGGAGACTCCGAAGCAAGTCGTAAAAGATGTTGTATTCCCTTCTTAGATAGCTACTCGCAAGTCGAAACAAAGCCTTAGAATGAAGTCGTGAGAAGAAGCGTCGATCTGATCGACTAATACAATTAGAGCCTTCAGCATTACATCGATTGTTTAAATACTTATCGTGCACCTCTTAGATTTATTGCCAAATGCTGCAGGTTAGGACCTTGAACTCAGGTTTAAACCCAGAGTAAGGCGATTACAGTGTAGTCAGACGTAGCTAATGTTTTTACGATGATTCTTTAATACCGGTATGTTGTGTGAACGAACTAACATTTGGAATAAATTGTAATAATATTGAGATGTGATTTCCATATTGCTGGGCAATGATCTATTTCACATAGGAAATTAGAAGGTCTGTAAGGTCATTGTGTGTAAGCTTGCGATTGTGAACAGCTCTATCTAGGAGGTTTACTCACAATGTTTCATTTTATTGTGAACCAGACGGACACCATCCGTCTATCTTTACCTATGAAATTGAAAATTTATTAAACGGGTCACTTTGAATTGTTAAAACTTCGACTTGAATTGAAATTCTAAGTTCAAGGTTTTCAAAATCAGTAATTCATTTGTTTGTTTGTGTTTTGTTTTTTCTTTATGTCATACACGTTTATTCCTCGGACAATGCTACCCTTTCGACAGGAGTCAAGTTGTTATTCGACCCCAAATAGGGTTTTTTCAGGCATTTTTATTTTTATTTTAAATGCTAAGGGCTGAACTTTCCACCTATCGCACGCCAGCTTGAAATTCAAGCAAGGCTAATTCACTTTTCTGCTGTTCTGAATGACATAATAATAATGAATTGGCAATGGTCGTGGGATACCAATGGACTCGAGAAGCAAAGTACCTGTGGATATGGCGATGGTTGAAGGAGTCATTTATATGACAAGAAGTGTCCACATCATCATCATCATAATATCAGCCGAAAGACATCCACTGCTGCACATAGGCCTCACATATCCCAAGCGTCACAACATTGACCGGTCCCGTCTGTCTCGTATCCAGCGGATCCCCGCAACCTTCAACAGGTCATCGGTTCACCTAGCGGGAGGCCTGCCGATGCAACGTCTTCCGGTTCGCGGTCGCCACTTCAGAATGTTTTGCCCCATCGGTATCCATTCTGCTAGCAATGTGCGCTGCCCACTGCCACTAAAGTTTGGCAATTCTTCGGGCTATGTCGGTAATCCTGGTTCTCTTGCAGATCTCTAGATTTCTGATTCAATCACGCAAGAAAACTCCGAGCATAGCCCTCTACATTGCCTTTTGGGTGATTGTAAGCTTTCTGATGAGGCCCATTGTGAGCGACCACGTCTCGGAGCCATAGGTCTTCACCGGTAACACACACTGGTCATAGACCGTCTTGAGACACTGCGGTAAGTTGGACGAGAAGACGTCCACAACATCAACATATACCTCGATAGCCAGTCAGGTTAACACATTACATCACCCCTGTATTTTTCGAAGGGTTAAGAAGAGGTGTACCTACCTACAGGTACACCAGGTCAAAGTTCCACTGCACAGGCATCAACTGTAGATAGGTTTCAGCAACTTTACGACGTCTCCTCACTTCCTAGAGTTCCCGGAGACAGGCCACACAGACAGATAGACGCTCGTCGCTCGGTAACATCGCGGTCGCCATAACTCGACGAACCGCAGACCGCACGCGTAAATGTCACAGTTCCTACATTACTGGAGAAGTGGAGATAGTGCTTGTAACAGGGTTGGCACTAGGTGATTGTGATGAGTTGACACAGTATTTGTATCTTCTATTTCTAGAGCTTAATTGTTGGTTCCAGAGCCTATAATTTTTACAGACGTACAGGTAATCTCTAAAGTTTCATTTTGTGTTCATGACTTGTCTATAAATTAGGAATATCCATTAATATACCCATATTAATGGATTATAGCCTTTTCCCAAATGTGTTGAAATCAGCAGGATTTTACATGGAACGACTGTCTATAAAAATGACCTCTACAACGCAGTTACTGGGTAATACGTTATCACTTGGTAGCTGGTAAGATCGATCGTCAGATTTTCGGGCTATTGACTACCCTTATCATCTGTCAGAGATCTAGATCTAAGATAGCCAAGACCTACAGTTTCGTTGGGAGCAAAAATATTATGAAACAAAATGACTCAAAATGTTTTTAATTCAACTAAACCTTACATAGGTACTTTTGAATTGTCAAACTAAATATGTATCTAGTTGCACATTCGCAAGCCTCAGTAGTTCTTTATGGAGAAGAATGTGCAAGAAACTTCACGGACACTCTTTTCCATCAGTTTTAATTACAATTATTTAGTTACACTATTCTTGCTGGCAAAATACATATGTCAGAACGATTTAAAAAGACGTGCACGTAAAAGCGTCTAGAAAACAATTCAAAAATAAAATAAGTACGTAATTAAAAGCAGGCCGAGACAGTAAAGTTATGACCAAACCCTACTGAAGGCGCTCGCTTACGAAAATGACGCATGGATTGGCATCACTCAGCTCAACCATTATGAAGGGAACCGAATGATGCGACACCTATGCCACCATCAGAGAGACATTAGAGTAAAAATGACACTGTACAGATACCATAAAATAAATACCTTAACTAATTATTACAAAATTAAGCTCACCGAAGCACCTATCGATACAGCGACAACCCTACCCCATTAGGACGTAGAGAGTGTATTACCAAAGTTGTATAACAAAATAATATGATGCCGTTCTGCTGTTAAACGAGTAGGTATAATATCTTACCGTCGCCATACTCATTGTAACAATGGAATAGTGCCAGTAATAACTCCTTATGAGCTGTAATCTTTTCTAGAACAGAGTTTAGTCTAGAATAGATAGATGCGTGGATTGTATCTGAAGAAATAACTAACTATTTGGTCTAGAATGGTAGATATTAGAAATAATTGTGCTGTATGTTTCCGGTGTCTCATCTAGGGCATTGTGTGAAATGAGTTAAGTTTCATAGTATAGCTGTTAGATAGGTGGTGATGATAAGTATTAGAGGACGGAAAGATGACAAATGTGAATGTACAAAATACAACTACGTTACGTATTACACTTTTGAAAGTTGCTTTTTCAGCATAAAATAGCGATAGTATTGCTGATAATATTTCTAGTAGGTATTACCAAAATCATTGGAGTCAGCTACGAGCCCAGTATAACAACAAATAAGTTTAAAACTGCATAAGTAAAATAAAATTGTTCAGGATATGGCGCCACGCATTTTTGATAAAATTTCAGTGGCCATAATAGTTATTTATGCTACAAGTGCGGAAATCATCTTACGTACGTGTATCATACAACATTTTACTTTGCATTGTGCGAGGAAATAAATAAATTAATAAAATGGCGGGCTTATTCAAGCGCGTTCAGCATATCCACAAATTAACTAATAGTTCCTCGGGCACATGGTATAATAACATACTCCGTATACTTCGCCTGGTATGTTCTTCCCAGGATGGCCTAATTTAATTTGAATTTGAATTTTTTAGAAAATTTAGGTACTTTCTCATGTAGTTAATGAAAATGAAATAAATTACTAACTAGCTAAACTATTTAGTAACTCATGTGATTCATCTATGTTCATCTATGTGATGTATATTTGGTGTTAAATTAATTTATATTTTGAATTATTAGTTCATAATTGCTTTGTTAAGATAAAAAATGCATTTTGCTCGGGTATTTCAATAACACACAGTGGCAACACATCGAATTGACAAGTGTCATACTGACAACTAGCCATTTCATCGCTATTGTCGTGTCACTCACACCTATAGCGTTGTTTCGCTCGGTGAGAAAAATACTGTGGCTTCCAAACATTTGTGATGAACCCGTGAACTTTGAAAGATACACAAGAAAAATTGTTAATTGTTCCGTAAACTGTAAAAACAGCAGTATAAAAGGCGGTGTAATATTTCTTTTCTTTTCCCAATGAAGAGACGCTATCATATGCGTGGCTTCAATATTGTAACTAACTTCACCTAAAATAACTGGTATGTGCCTTTCATTAATTTATTATTTAATTTATATACGCGTTGTAAATTCCATAATTTAAGGCATAGTTGTGTCAATATAAACGTCTTTACGCCCGAACTTAACCTAACCTAATTAGTTTTTGACTTATTTTAGTCAAGTCAAGTTTTGTGGGTTTTCGTTCCGAACTAAATAAAATACTAAAATGCAATCAATTAAAAGAAAGCAAAGTAAATAAATACAGAAAGTATCAAATATGACGATTTATTAAGAATTATAAAACATTTGTACTTATTGTATTAATTTTATCTTTTTCCCCACAAAAAAAGTTTGAGAACCGCAACGCAATTGATGACGTAGTCTTAGGCCAATCACGTGACCCAGCTGTCACGGGAAGAGATTACCATGTCTTGTTCTACCATGCTCGGGCATATCTACTGCGCATGTGCGAATAGCTGTCACATCGTAACGCAATAAGGCACGTGCAAAATATACGTTCTGCCAAACATATTTAATGAATATTTAAAATTAATTTATTGATCAAAATCTAAATCTAGAGTAATTAAAAACTCTTAAAATAAAGTATTAGTTTTATTTTACCTTTTATATGAATGATAATCAGTACATAACTAATTTTTAAAACTTGTCTCAAATAATAAAAACTCTATGCGTCGGGTTGACGTTGGAGTTAAAAATTAAAAAAAGTACAGGAAAGTAAAAAGCACTAGTGAAAAAAAGTGACACTTTCCGCACAGTTTGGCTGCTTGGAAAACCGCTCTTTTCGAGGACATGCATTGTAAAATAATTATGCATGTTTTTTTTTTTTTTGTTAATTTTAATTTGTAATCCTCAGTAAGATTTTCACACTATATTTGTACGCCTCCTGGTATAACATAGCGCTCTGTTCCACAAACAAAAATCTAAATTTCTTTAACTATGTTCTTTACCCATCTTGGGATTAGAGGCCGAAGATGGCCGAATTCTCAACATTATTGTAAGTTTACAGAAATACACAGTTGACTTCTGTAAAACTATGGTCAGCAGTGGATTGTCGACTGCAGACCATAGTTAAACTTCAACAGTGTGAATGACACGGTCATGTAGGTAAATCAAATATTCATCTCACTTGACAGTCAAGCTCAATAAACCTGACAACTACAAGTCCAAGAGTTAAACTGTTGGAAATAACAACAGGCTGTTAAGCTGTCAAACGAAACTTGCCAGAAGCGCATGCGACGCAGAGGTCGAGGCTAGAGAAACGTGATTCATAAATAATATAGATATTGTTTTCTTTTTATTTACTGAAGTGTTGTGGTGAAATTTTAATGTCGTTGTGAAGGTCAAGAATTTTGACTTTTTGAGTGGATGAATCATCAAGTCTGGTATTATCGAGAATATATGCGTTTACTGACAGAATAGTGTCTGTCAGTAAACGCATATATTCTCGATACTCGATATCGACACAATTTGTTTACACTATAATTAGTAAAAAGAAATTTCCTAATCATAAAGTATTTTTCTCCAATACAAAACCACCTTCGAAAATTTCCAGATATTTATATAACTAATCGGAAACTAATAACTAAATAAAAATATAATAAATAATATTAGTTCAACGAGCCCAGTACTGTCGACATAATAATCGAACTATATCTTAACGACGTTGCCACAACGGAACTTGTGAAACGTTACTAGTCTAGATCACTGTAATTATGCGCAGACGCATCAATCGAGCTTCGACGTTCCAAATTTGAAATTATCGATGTTTAAAGATCGATATTGCCGTTGATGGCAGCTATTTTCGCCTTTGATAAAGATTTAAATGTCTTTTGGTTAGGAAATCTGAATTTAGAATGGAGGTCATTCTAAAGGGCTTCAGAAATTTAAAAAAAATTAAAACAGATCTTTGAGATGTTAAATTTTCTAAAGGTATTGGGACTGTCTGTTTTTATGATAACATTAATTCAATAAGTAACTGGAGCTCCATAAGAATAGTTAAAATTGAACTCTTCATACCGTATCATACCCAAGTAGGTTTTAGAGGATGACATAAATAGGTACAGGTGTCCAAACAAGAGGGATATCTTTTGAAACCAAGCTTCCTCTAAAAAATCTCTAAATCTCAAGATAACTGAAAATTAAGGGACATTTTAGTAAACGTGTGAAACTTACATATCATAATCAGCGTAAATAGTAGTATCGTCTTCATCATGTCGGCTCCTAAACTACTCCGTCTCCACCGCATGACAGTTCTGAAACAAAAGAAGAAAATAAAATTAATTATGGGCTAAATTTACCACCAACTCCTCTCCGAGCTACAGTTTTGCCTTAGAAAATCAATAAACATAGTTTAGTCGCGAAATATGGAAAAAAGGTTCTCATTTTTGAAGAAGCTTATTCTTGGAAGTTTACCAATAATCCGCTTTCCGCTGATGCCGATTAAATTCTTTTAGGGTGGGTGTGTCATTCTCATTACATGAGAGAAAGTAATGATACATTTCAGTTTTGTTCCTAGGATGGATACATGAATCACATCTGTGAAACCTTTGGTTTCTTTGCAGATCTCATTAGTATTGCGGCGATCGCAGGAAATAAGCTTTCACATATTTATGCAGGAGTTAGAAACCTGTTTCTGGAATAGTACGGGACGGACTCAAATTTACAAGACCGCAATACCTAATCCGAACTTTCATCGTCTCCCATATTCAGCCACTTACCGGAACGCCCGAACATACCACCACTCCACTAGTCACCACGTCTAACGAGAGTCGGTGCGCGCGCGCAACGACGACGTCACAGCGTCACGACTGCACCGACATCTATGATTTACCGGTGCACTACTTATACAGCGGGATGTTAGGCCGGATGTGAAATTTTGGGTTAGATGAAATAATGGTGTGAGATTGGCCAACATTAGCATTGAAATTAAAAGTCCTTCCAGTCTGTTGTAGTTAAGTAAAAATAATGGCAGTGCGAGTTCAACATTCGCAAGACGGTCTCTGAATGCAGAATGGCAAAATCACAGGGTACCCGTTTATATTTAATGAAATATCTTCCAGCATACCTGCGAAAGGAATTATGATAAAAAAGAGATGTAGACATTGTGTGTGGAGGGGAAAAATAAAGTCATAAAATAATTCAGTTAAGTAATTTAAAATAATAAATAAAATATACTTTCATATACATACATATAAGCATACATATCATAACAACTAATACTAAATAAATACTAATATACATAAAAAGATAATTATACATATTATATGAAACTATGATGGAATGGAAAGGTAGTGTTCTTTCACTCTTCTTTTGAAAACTGCAAGAGTTTGGCAGTCCCTAATGTCAGGCGGCAGCAAGTTCCACAACCGCACCGCGGGCACAGTAAAGGAGTAGGAGTAGAAGTCGGTTGTGTGGGAAGGGGTATCAAGGAAATTCTTTAGATGCGACCTGCAAAGTGCATCCGCAGGGCGGGAGTAGGAGAAGCGTTCGCGGAGGTAGGATGGCGTTTTAGGATTGTGAAGGATGTTAAATAGCAGACACAAAATCCGAGAGTTCCTGCGAAGTCGAATTGGGAGCCACTTGAGTATCTTGCGAAAGCCAGAAACATGGTCATACTTTTTAAGATTGAAGACAAAATTAATACATATATTTTGCAAACGCTCAAGTTTATTTAAAAGCTCCTCAGTGGCATCCAAATAATATAGTATAGTTATGGAAAGAACTTTAAACAGAAATACATATATGAATATCTCTGTTTTAAAAATAAAGTCGCACTAAAACTCTTTATCATCCTCTTTAATACATTTCTTCGCATTTTGTTAAATCTAAACCCTTTTGCAGTTACTAGAAAAGTTTAAGCAGAGCGTTCATAAAAGTTATTGCAAACTCTTGTAGCCACATCGCTGTTTCCTTTCTATTTCGAGTTAATAGTCCCTTAATTCAATGGTTTTATATTCTAACTACCTATGTGTCACATTTCCATGTGTTCCTAACACTGTCACTTCTAGTTATCATCTCCATAACCTTACATTCCGATACGTCTGACAGACGTGCAAATAATTGCCTCTCTCTGATGACACGTTATGTAAGGTTATGATATAGCCTGTACTTGTCGCTGACGAGTTCCGGTGTTTGACACATGTAAATAACATAAGATCACGCCAGTATTCCCTAAGGGGTAAGGCAGAGGCCCTAATATTACACCCTTATTTCGCCATTTATGGTCGCGTCCCATGTAGTACAGGGTTATTCCCATCAACCGGGCACGAGTCCTGAATCAAGGCTGCTACTAAGAAATTCCAGATGGCAAAACGTTTTTACCGTTTGTAATCAGACCCAGGACCAGCAGTGCGCCACCACCAGACCAACAAGTTAGACACATACATGTCAATACTAGTTACGTAAAGGTTTTATGGCGTATAAAAGTATATGTCCGAAGAGTTTCAATTAATTATAAGTATTCATTAACTTTGATTACTACAGAAAACTGTTGGCTTTTAAACGGTTCTAATCTCGCGAAACATATTTGTGTGGTATAAGGAAGCTGCTATGATATCCATCCATTTAACATCTATACTATTATTAAAAATTCAAAAGTAACTTTGTCTGTCTATCTGTTTGTTTGTTTCGTTTTCTTTAGGCGTGCTGGACTAATTTTGGTATAGAAATAGATTGGACCTTGGAGAAGATTCTTTTGTCACACCACCTGCTCGAGAATTTCCACTTGCATATCATGCAATCTCAGCGTAAAGTAAAGCAATACCTCCCAAGTGAGTTAAAGTTTTATAAAACTCCTATAGATTTAATATGTTTTCTCTACGCAAATACATCTATGGAAACTCCCAAGGGAGTAAAGTGATTTGAATTTGGAACGTCAAATTCGTATGGAAGCTCGAGTAAAAAAATGCCCATATGACATTGTAAAGAGGTTTGTTTGAAAATCGAACTGGCCACCTAATACAGAATAAAAAAAAAATGAAAACAGGAAACCCAAACACAAGTTTCTACACCTTTGAGTACTGAATTAAACTACACTACAACTTTCAAAAACGACGAACTAATTTTATTTTGCGTCTCACAGCTAAGAGACAGGTCTCCTCCTCCAGTCCCAGTAGTGAGAACATCAAAAGGCTGATGATGATAGTTGATCTATGTATTCAGTAGCCTTATATGACAATCGCTGCAAAAATGCGCTTAAAAGCTCTTTGTTTTCATTCAACAAAGAGCCCATTGACAGCAGTTTTTAATTAAACTGAAACAGGACATATAACATATCATATGCGCAAGTTTATAATTTTCATAAATTATACCGCTTTAACATTTTGTTTCAATCAAGTCACAATTAAAACACGCTATGAAACAAACACAAACGCGAAGAAAACCTGCGAGCTACTGCGCACGCGCTGTTCCGGTATTCGTGACACAAGATGGCCGTCCTGCCGGCCGACATTGTTGTTGCCATGTCAATTAATACAACAGGTCACTTTCCAACGACTTTTGAACTTGTTTTATACATTTTCCTGGATTTGAATGCGGAACAGAAGATATGCTAATGAGATGGAGTTATGTTTGAAAGGTAAACGACTGTAGACTGACTATAAATAGTTTATGAGGTAGTAAATTAAGTCCATTTAGTTAAATAGTGTAAGGAAACGTAAGTTATAATTTGTATTTTAATATACCATAAAGTTATTGGCAATCACTGAAAGATACTGTCTATTTTTAACCGACTTTCCAAAAAAGAGGAGGTTATCAATTCGACTGTATTGTTTTTATTATGTTTGTTACCTCAGAACTTTTTACTGGGTGAACCGATTTCGATGACTTTTTTTTTGTCATGTGGTCCCATTTAAATTTCATCAAGATCTGATGAAGAACTTTGGAGATATACATCAGAACTCTTCAATAAATGACTGCAAATCACTCGGCATGTCATGTCTATTTATTGTTTTTACCATTACATAACATAAAATCACACTAGTACGCTCTAAAGAGGGTACGCAAGTGTGAACAGTTAACCCTGGTATACTCTCATTCCATCGGTTTTGTTTAAATTTCATGTTATTGGGATAATCAATTCTGGCTTCACTTTGGGCATTATAGGTACCTAGCCTATAGAACTGGTCCATTAAGTACCACAACTAAAAAGTGAAAAATAAAAAACTTTTTACAAAAAATACAACCGACTTCCAAATAATGACACTACAAAGTGAAAAATAAATACAATTTCGGAAGTCGGTGTCAAAAAACGAAGAAACGAGAACAGGAACACAAAAATGTAAATGAAATGCTAAAGATCATTGGGCATAATCTGACCCACTTTGCGAAGACTGGCGGACATTAACCAAAATAGTTTTACTTAAACTAAAGGCAATAATGTGGCCTTTCATTGCATATATTTATTTAATTCTAAATCGATGGAGTAAAATGAACCAAAGCGTTTAAAAAAATATAAATCCATCGGTTTCAGAGGACTCTTTTTTCGTCTGTAAATTTTGTTAAAAATGAGGTATTTCCTTAAGTTTTCGTGTGTCATTACTTTCTAGAATTTGATCGTTATTAGCTACACTATCGGATCGTGAATCAGCGTGTTTTTTTCCAAAATCAACAGTTTTAATGCCTGGCTAAGAATATTAAATTTTCTAGAATGCAATAATGCAGTTTTAGTTTTCATTAAAACGGCCCCGAGACTCCTTTCAATGTTTTGACTCTTTTCTTTATAGTTTCGAGTTTGGTTTACTTAAAAACTCAGCCTGTATACAATAATTTTAAAATTTTAATGCCCTAGTAAATCAGAATCATATATCAATACATTCTACTATATTTCGTTTGTGTACGCCATGGGTAGGTATGGTTTCCATACTAAGATGGCCCAATGGCCTTTATTTTAAAAGAGTTGATCAATATCTGCAAAATTTCTTATCATCATCCATACCAGACTTCACACACAGCTGGTCATGTCTCTCTTTGCTTTAGCCAATCCCAAAGCTCCTGTGTCATCCAGGATACATTTGTAAAGGAAACTATGTCGTGTTAATCAGCCAGTCTATTCTTAAAAAAAATAACGTAAAAACTTAGGTGAAGTGAGCTGGTGGTGAGCAGTCAATCCTTAGCTTCCGATGGAATAGTACTATTACCACTACTGGTAGAATAGGACTGCAGGTCAGTACAGGTATCGCACTTAAAAATAACTTTCGGTTCGAAAACCTTATTGAAAGTACTACCTATTTGCTATTTGGCAAAAGAGTTTTCAGAAACTTTTTACAAAACCGTATTGTTGCTCACGAAAGAAAAACATCCTCTTCTTACCAAGTCTTGTTTTCCGAAACAAGGAGCCTGGATATGTAATGTATGGTCACCCATCCACAGAGCGACCTCAGCAAGCGATACTTAATCTGTTATTATTTCTTTAGCCACGAACCCTCGAGTAACAAAAGTAATACGAGTAATGTAACACTTTACTTTTACTTCTATTCAGCGGTCTTGTTTACATGTTCAATCAATAGTTACGCTTCGTAGATGGTTATCGTTCAATTGTCGGTACAGCCAAATACAGAGAGCAAAACCAGAGGAAAATTCTTTACATGTATGTGGAAAGTTACATGGATGGGGCAGGATCATACCCTTTTCTCGTATCGCTGGTCTATCTGCCTTACAATACTTACTTACTTATTATCATCAGCCTTTTAATGTTCCCACTGCTGGGACTCTGTGTGAGAGGGAATGGGCCGCATGTCCTAGAGGACATGCCGGTTTTCTCGCGATGTTATCCTTCACCGTTTTGAGAGCAGTGGTGATGAAATAATTTACAAAAAGTAAAGCGCTTGCCTGGGTTCAAACCCACGACCTACAATTTGTAAGTCGCGGCCGTTACCACTGGGCCACCACTGCTCTTACTTATACATATTATAAAATAATACGAAAGTAATTATTTTTGTTACCTTTTCAAATCTTAAAGGCTGAACGGACTTTGAAGAAACTTGACAGGTGTATGTTCCCGTGGGCTAATTATCTCTCATATAAAACTGTCTTTCGTCGTCGTCGTATTCTTTTTCTGTTTGTTTTGATTTCTTCGAAAAAAAAAATGTTAATTTCGGGACAAAATAACGGGGTTTTAATATAAATCGATGTTTACGTTAACGCGATCTAGCACGAGTAAAAACTCGGAATAAGCTTTCAAGCTGTAATGTGCATTCTAAACTTTCTGATTTCATAAATATTCTTTGTCTGTTTTACAGCCATGCCAGCATGTTTTTTGGTATAGTTCAGCTTAAAAACCAAAAGTAAAGATAAACACTTGTGCCCTCGACTGTACCATAACTACTGTAAGGGAGAGCTGATGACCTGAGCTCGTAAAAACTATGATGACTACTGAATAATTGAGCTGATCGGATCTTAACAAGAGGTCCAAGCGGCTAACTTAAGACGGGGAAGTAAAGGGGTTATGTAAAAGGAAAATATACTTGATGAAAGGTAAGTTTTTCGTTTAGATAACTTGTTTTATCGCAAACCTTCATTGTAAGCAAATGTTCTGAGTAAATCGAAGTAAGTTATTTGAGATTTGGATTAAGTAATTTTGGTATTAATTGTTTGTGCCCCAATAAAAGACACGAGAGATTTTTCTACGTAAAAGAAAAATAGATAATTGTTGAAATAAAAAGTATGAACTTCTTTAAGGGCCTACATACCCTCCAGTGCCGTAAAACGGTAACTTTCCAAAGCATACTCCTTAGTAACGGCTAGGTTAAAAGGTTTGAAAAAAAAGTGTATTATTGATTCATGTACATAATTTTGAACACAAGGATTTTTCGTGCAACTAATAGTATTGCTTTAAAAAAATAATTACGAACACGATATTTTTTCGCAACTTTTGGAAACTCCTCCAAAACGACTTGGTTGTTTAAAAATATTTATACTCAGAAAAATTTATGGCTGGAATTTCTTCATAACTCACATAGCATATGTAAATCAAATAATATTTTGCAAACAAAACTGTTGAAAAGGAGGTTCAATATTGATATTTTGGCATCGAGCGGGCGCACGGCCAGTACTGCGTTAACATTGGGGCGTATATAGCGCCTTAAGCTGTGTTGGTATTTTTGAAACCTACTAAATAACAAATAGTCGTGCAGTTCCGATCTAGATGTCTCAACCGAAGTGACTTTTACCTTGTTAGCTGAAAAACTTTCACACGACTTGCGTGTAGCAAGTGCTTGTGTAAATATCCCAATTTGAAGTTATTTGTATAACAAAAATTGTAAGTATGTGCAGATTAATTATTTAGTCGTGCACTGATGAATCTAATCAGATTTATCATTTCAGCAGATCTGATCAGATGTGACATAAAAAAATGTCGAAAATTCTAGTCCTGGTTCTAACTTGCTTAGACATGACATTTATCTATTCAGGTTAAAAAGTAAAATTTAAAAATTTAAAAAACCCCCGACACATTTTTATTTCATGCTACATAATTTCTCTAGTACATAGTAGATACGCTTCGATCGGCAATCTATTGAACACGTAATTATGACACGATATCTTGCGAAAACACCCCGATTCAAAGAGTAAAACGCCCATAACTTTTGAACGGCTGAACCGATTTTATTCAAACATAGCTAAGAACACTCTCGACAAAATCAACTTTCAAACAAAAAAAAAACTAAATCAAAATAGGTTCATCCGTTTAGGAACTATGATGCCACAGAGAGACACACAGATAAACAGCAACACAAGTTAAACTTATCATATCTTTTTCCGTCCGGGGTTAAAAATAAGGGATTTATTAAAAACTTTTGTCACTCCAGAATATTTGTAAAATATTTGTAATATTTGTAAATTATCGAATTACCTTATTATTCTTAAATTGAAAACCGTATATAAAAAACAGTATACATAATTTCTGAAGTATTGTCTTATTGTGACACCAGTAAGTAATATTTCAAAACTTCCTAAAAAGGTCACAACACACTTTCAATACCGCTATCGCTGCCTCTTATCTCTTGCAGCGATGACTTCCTCATCGCTATCGCGCGATCTCTTACGAAAGGCAACGTTTTCGTCTGCTTTTCCCATGCATTAGTTGCTTTCGTACGTCACGAACCGATTGCGCCCGATTACACCCGATCGTGGCCGAAGATAGGGAGGGGCTGATAAGCTAAGGGGCTAAGGTTTGCTATGAGGCTATTGAGGTTGACCGAGTAAAGGGTTAAATAGAAAGATGTCTTGATCAGATGTTGTGTAAGGCTGAGGGTGATTTATTTTTGGATGAGGTTGTGATACATGTATGTTTTAATGAAGCTGATTTTGATTGAGCTTGTTTTGATCTGTTAATATCATCACTTTACGAATGAGTAAGACCCACAAATATACAGAATTTTCTATAGTTTGACGGACAGGCCTATTTGTAAGAAACATACATTTACTTAAATGATGGGTAGGTAACTTACCCATATTTTTAACCCCCGCCGGAAAAAGAGGAGAGTTATAAGATTCACGTGTGTTGCTGTGTATATGTGTGTCTGTCTGTGGCATCGTTGAGCCTTAACAGATGATCCGATTTTTATTTAGTTTTTTTTTGCTTCAAAGGTGATTTTGTCGAGAGTGTTCTTAGCTATGTTTGAATTAAATATGTTCAGCCCTTCAAAAGTTATGGGCGTTTTACTGTATGAATCGGGGTGTTTTCGCAAGACAAAATGTGTCAGGGTTTTTTTAAATTTTGAAATTTTACTTGTATATTGAAAATACACTGGTATTCCCTGAGCTAAGGTTTGAAGTAAATACATGATGACTGACTTACAAAATATTCCCATAAAAAAACTTTTTACAAAAAAATACTACCGACTTACAATACAAATAAGAAAAAAAACGAACTAAGTGAAAAATAACTTTATTTTTGGAAGTCGGCGCTTTGGTAGGTACCAATTTTTTTTGCGTTATTTTTCACTTTGTAGTTTTCTTATTTATATTGTAAGACGGAGAGATTTTCCGTTATTTATTGACGAGTTCTGTTGTAAATCGCCGAAGTTCTTCATCAGATCTTCACTAAATAAGATGGAACCAATTTCGGAACATGATCTTTGAAACAAAAAGAGTATTTTCAAAATCGGTCCACAATTGACAGAGATAAAGGAGAACATACACAAAAAAAAACATACTAGAAGTCGAACATAGAACCACCTCGTTTTAGGTAAGTCGGTCAAATTTTTTCAAGTTGGGTGTGGTTTTTGATCTACATAAGTACATACCTAATATCTATTTCAAGAAGCGATACAATTTTTCGTAACCGGAGTTACGGTCTCGATTAATTAATAACTTGATTGATCTAAATTTTGGTTTGATTACTAGTCCATTCATCAAAGCTATTACAAATTGCTCGCTATTAATAAATGTTGCAATCATTTTTATTTGGATAATTTCGTGTTTCAATTATTATGCTTTAAATTTGAGTATCTTCCTATATTATAGACTACTTATATACCTAGTATGCTATTCTTCAATTATTTCCAACACTGAAGCATATATTTTCCCATCAACTGAACCCATTGTTAGCTATAAGTTAATTAACCATATAAGGTTAAAGATTACACGAAGTGATCGCTCAAATTGACCAAGAGGTCAACTCGAGGTCCAAATATGGTGTGCATTAGAGTATTACTCATATCCTTAACACATTAACGTCGTTTTTGTTGATACATTTAATAGGTGTATTATATGGTAATATAATTACTTAGTTTTGTATACGGTTAGCGCAGTAGCTAAGAGGCTGGATTTCGACGGGCGTCGGTAGCAGGTTTGCACCTGGAGTACCTATTAAAAGCTGGTCAAATTTAATGCTAATAAAACAATTTTTCTTTTAAACAGATACAAAGTACTTAGAATTTGATTTTAGTATAATTCTTGATTAGCCAGTGCAGTGGTCAGAATCAGAAGTCTTTATTTGTGAGACATAGGTACAGTGGATGTAAAATGGTACAAAATTTAAGTTCGCTACAACCAGCCGTTAATGGCATACAAAATTTACAAAAATCAATTAAAATTAAAAGAGATCCGAAAGAGAAGAGAGTTTGCGTAGATGAATTTGGGGCCAAACTTTATTTTTTGATCTTTGTGCCATCAAGCTAAGAAGAAGACCAGCATTTCCAAGTGGATTCAAGGAAAGAAAGGCTGCAATTGGTCTTAAACTTTACAAGATTGGCAAATTTCTATACCTAAGCATTAAAGTAATTCTTCTACTTAATACAATCTTATGCACTGATAGACAATGCACAGCCTTAACCGCTGTGTTAGAAGCTTTAATATTGCACAAGAGTTCTTTATGTAACTAAGCTAAGCACTAAGGAAGGAACTCTTAAAATTCTTCCTTATTTTTGCCGATGGGTAATGCCATCAGGTACAAGAATTGCCAATAATAATTTCACCAAGCATACCTACGTTAGATCTAAGGCTCAGATACATTTTTGAAATGCCACGATCTTCCTACCCGTATCTCTAATTATATTTCCACACCGATGACCCGATGAGATTGACAAATCATCTCAGATCCATATCTCGAGCATTCCTGTGCTAGCCACAATTTTCTGATAATCACACAGACTGATTTCTCCGTCTAGATTGGGATCTAGCTATTTTTGCTCAGTAATGAGGATTCGGATGAATGCAATACTGTTGCAAATAGAAATAAAAATATTGATTTGGTTTTGCAATACGTTTCCTATTTGTTTGCGTATCTCTACAAACGCCAGAATTTAGCAAAACTGAATCTATATTAAGATATACACTTTTCAACGCCAATTTCTTTTCAGCAGGATTGAAATACCTACTAAATCAATATTTATAAGTCCGGTTTCTGCAAAGTATGGGCAGTCAGAACTGCTACAAATTTAACTGGATTCGTATTTTTTGCATGAGCTTTCTTCAAAAAACTCGTCCGTGACTTAAACCTATACGATCATCATCATCATTCAAATCAAAACTTCTTTATTTCAATTAGGCCATTAGACGGCACTTTTGAACGTCACAAATTTAAATTTAAAAGTAATAATAATTGATTCTACCGTCCATTCGGCAAAGTAGCTTGTTATGGAGAAGAACGGACGAGTAACCATTGAGGTAATAATGTACTATGCGAGTAACTCCACATATATTAATTCATATATCTACATGAGGACAATGCACCCAAGCTTATACTACTATGCTTTGTATAGATATAAAGTATTACAAGCACTAACAGGTAAATTTTTTCATTTGATAAATAGGAACATGGTTCTCACATACTTACAAATATTGCAAACATAGGTAAATTACCGAATTCAACAACAACGGTGTGCGAGTCAATTTCTTAAACAATAAGAGAAGAAAAAATAAAATAACGCATTAATATAATTATGAATATAATATAAATTGACCAGTTTGATTTTGTCTACACCTAAGATTGCTCATGGAGCAGTACCAGAACCACATGTGCAGTTTCGTTCCACTTATTGCTGTATCTCATCTCTTTCGTTTATGATATTCTTTCCTGGTCTGAGCAAATCTTTGTCTAGTCTGTCCTAAGATAAAGAGTAGGATCATGGTTCGCTTCTCTTCAAATGACTCGTTTCATTACTAGCATAGAACGCGGTGAGAATACCACTAATTCTGGTGTAGTCGTAGTGACTTAAGATACATTTCTTACTCGAGAATTTTCTTAAGCTATGGAAGGCAAGATTCTAAACATTGCCTTACATTCCCATTAAAGTTCATCCCATAAAACATAGAACTTAAGAGCAAAGCTAGCAAACATTATAAATGTTGTCATAATCTGTATCATTTCGCTGCCAGAGCACTGGCAATCACTTGAATAACTAACTAAACTAAAATAACGTTTACGACATTTTCGTCAATTACACCGCCGAGCAGAATAAATGGGACGTTGCAAACTCTAAATGTCTCCGACTTAATTGCGCCGCAGTGTATTACGAAACGGACAGGCAACCAAACATTTGTTATTAGAGAATCTAATCAAATGAGTTTAACTAGTGACCTCTGCGCTTTCTGATAGTAAATTATGGCTTTGTTAATTGGTAGTTTAAAAGTCAACATTATTATTAATGTCATGGTGGCCATAAGAAGTGTGTAGCAATGTGACTTTTTCAATATCATCATAAGGTTCTTTCACCATTAACTTATTTAGTCTAGGTCCGCTTGCCCCATCCTGATTTATCAACATATTAACGCCGAGGAATTTGTTGACACGCCATTATCTATGTATGACATTTTTGTAATTTAATCTTGTTTTAGCAGTTAGTTTTTGGAGAAAGTGGGCCTTATTACAGTGGTAGAAAATATTATGATCCTCTCCCCTGCCTTAAATTACTTAACCCTTAATTACTGTTTTATTAACTTTTAACTTCTGTAGTTTCTGCCTACCCCCATGGGAAAAAGGCGTGAGTTTATGTATGTATGTAGGTAACTTACAAAATATGACCTTTGAGGTTCAAAAGTGCCGCTTAATAGCCTAGATGAAATAAATATAATTGACTTAAACTTTTTTTTTCTGTAACTGAGAGCTTCGGCTCTCCGATTGTGCAGCAGTTTGTGCAGAGGATGATTGTTACTAACACTAGGTAATAAGTTTTTTCTATGTTACTAACACTAGATAATAAGTTTTTCTATGTTACTAACACTATATAGATTTTGCGTCCGAAATAAAGATATTCTATTCTATTCTATTTGACTTTGACCTCGAAACAAAATTTCAAATTGTCTAAATTCAAGTAGAACCACACCATCATAATTTTCAGACTATCACAGCTAATCAAACCCTCGACTGAATAAGCTTTCAGAAACTTACAACATGCAGCAAGCAAAGAAAACCCATTTCCCCACATTGGATCAATTACAGACTCACAATCTTGTAACAATACCTAGTCGACAACAGTCTAGACTAGTCAAGCATCTAATATACACATAGGCACCGTATACTTTTCTAATTTCGAATCAAGGATGGAGTTAAAAAGATGGCGTCGGTCGGATGATCTCGCGTCGTTAGCGACTGCGCAACAGTCATTACTGGGGGCTGTAAGTGTAGGATACAGGCTGTGCTTATTGGCGTACTGCCAATAACCACAGCCTGTATGTTGTTTGTCTTCATAAGTAGACGGGAGCAGTGAGGATTTATAGATATTTGTCATGTCAAAATGGGTAAAAGAAATGAATAAAACCTTTGGTAAAGTTTTCCATTTTCCGTAACGTGGTGAAAACTGATAAAATTTAAATTTCGGATGAGTATTTTTCCAGTAGTGCGGTTTACGGGTATATTGTATGGTGATGTTTATGACAATACAATGTTTGATCAGCTTTGCTCGTTCTTATGGCCTATAATCCCATAGCAACGGTGGCAAACCATCTAAAAGGAAACAAACAAAAAATACCTCTAGTTATAGTGTTTTAGGTGTAAATTGTAAGATGCATTAATTTAAAGTTCAAACCAGAATGCAAATGTAAAAATTGCAATGTAATGATGTGCTGATCTATTCATCATTTTCGCAAACAAAGCACTAACAATCCTAACTTAAGTTGTAGATAAGTAATGTGCCAGATGTTGTAAGACACCTATCAACTATCAAGCTATCTCTAACAACATCTAACTTAGTGCCATCAACTGTGAAGGTCACTTGTATTCACGCTAGGCACTAAAGCTGTGCACAGATTGAAAAAATATTGGCTTTATGATAAGATCACACACACATCACAATAGCATAAATACGTCAAAATCGAGAACCTACAAAATTATAGTTTTTGTCCTGTTCAAGACAAAAAATATGTCTTCGTCCATCATTAACTTGCCGCTAATATACCAATTAATTTGTAAATGGTCTAGCACGTCTTATCCACTAAACATTTTTCCGACGTTATCTCTTATCTCTCTTAACGAACGTATCTGTATATCAGTATTTTATATGGAGTGACTACCTATAGAATCTGTGTTCTGAACCAGTTCCTGTACCACACTCCTAGGTAGACAGGTTGTCAAAAATTACAGGTTTATTTTATTTTTTTCCTAGTCTGTACACTGCCTAAACTAAGTTACATCTAAGTAATGATGCTTGACACCACTTAATGGCTGTAACAAAGAATTATTGACCGTTGATAATTTGTGTTTAAGTTTTATTTTGTAAAGTTTTTTTTGCAAGGTCAGATGGTCAGGTGTGTGTCAAAAGGTCACTATTTAAGTGAGAGTAGGTCTAGGTTTTTGTTTTGAACTTTAGGTAAAGAGCTCAACAGAATCTGAGGCTGTAGTTTTCAGAAAGAAATATAATACAAAGACATGGACCAATGACACAGGCTGTACCTATTTTTTTTTTAAATCCTATTGTACAGGATTAGAGACATTGTTATTTTCATATAATCTTAATCTACTATTATTATAAAAGATATTTATTTAGTAATTGGAAAAATAAAAAGGAAACCGGAAAAAAATATTATAGATCTAGTAACAAAAAATCTATGACTAGTAGAAAACTACACAGCGCAATTGCTGAGTGACATAGGTATGTTTGAAATTATCTACGTTTTCTGTGTACGTGTTGCGTTTCGGTCGAAGTCGCAAGCAGAAGCTAGCAAGTAATAAACAACAACTCTACAATGATTAATTCACCAATTCCTACTGTATAATTTCTTACTTAACACTTCTAAATCATGATTAATTTCCCCCATGCCCCATTGCCCCCATGCGTCTAAGTCAAACGTTTCAGTTTCAAAATATTTATCTGAGCCACACTGCGCCGGCGCACGCAAGCCGGCGATCAAGTTGTCTCTACCTACATCTCTACATGCGATCGCTCCAATACAGCGCGCTACCAAATGTAGAGAAGCGTGAAATTGTACACGCCTTCGCAATGTAAGGGGTAAAGTTGCACAGTAAGAAGAGTTATAAAAGATAGCATAACTATCTATTCTCTACGAAGTAAGAGTGTAGCCGATTAATGCGAGACGCACGAGACGCGACAATTGGAGAAGGCCTATGTCCAGCAGTGGAGGTCTTTCGGCTTAAATGATGATGATGAAGAGCGGAAATGTTCTCGGTTAATTTAAACTGATTCATCTCAGTTTGCAACTGATATACTAAACTTGGTAATTTTAGTGAAGAAGCAGAGACGCACGATTAAGTTTAAGTTAGACTTGTCAGACAGCCCGTGTGCGAATGGGTGGTCATCCCCTACACGTAGGAAGGCCGTAGCCGTAGGCCTCGGGAGATCTTCAGGAAGTCAGAAACCCAAGTCTATCAACCAGTCTTACCTATTAACTGGCTTGTGGATGTCAGATAGGCAGTTGCTCCATGCAAAAAACAAGCAAAGAACAGCATTTGATTCGACTGTAAGTCGACCCCTGATATATAGTTAGGAAAATGCTACGCAGATGATGATAAACATTTATCGTATAGCTCACGGTAGCGTGCCATCCTAAGTGCAACAGACAAACCAACAGTCAGAACAATGAATAATGGCGCTCGCAACCGTCGGCTCCGTTATTTGCGATAACAAATTGCTACCGCTCCCTCCTAGCTATTTAGTATTTATCGGGTAGCTTTGATTCTGCACGTAAATGGAAGATCAATTTCAGTAACCATTTTGTAAGAATTAAGCTTCAGAATCAGAATTCATGTCTAAAATATAGTTTTTATTCTGTTTGTCTGATGATGGAAAGCTAAGTTTGAATATCATCCTCCTACCCTTTCCGCAACAGAGTTGTGGTCGATCTGCAGTATACCTAAATAGGGATGTTTCCTGGGTAGAAAAATGGTAATTCTATTTAGTCCGTCAGTGAGATTATCAAATCATATTGGACACATATTTTATGCTTCACGAAATCAGTAAAAATTTACAAAGAAGTTCTGGAGTGGGGGCTTGTGACGTCACTAAGTCAGTATAAAGTGTACTACACGATATTTCAACGCATTATATCGTCACCACTTTATGTTTACGTGTCAAAAGAAAAATACCTACGTGTCCAATTTTTTTTATTAATCTACCTGATGGAGAAAAAACTAATTTTCAGTAAACTACCCTATACTCTAATAGGTAAATATTTTAGAATCTTAAGTTGCACCCGCTAGTCATAATGGCTGTCTAAAATCAGTATTCTCGTTGCTGAATTTCAGGCCACACTTAAAAATATTTTTGCGATCGATACGCTGAGAAACAAAGTGGAATATTATAATAGACCACATTAATTACCTACAATTTTATTTATCTGATAGTACGAGTATCATCAACGCTAATATAAAATTGAAATTAACTTCGCTCGCGGATAGTTAGCCGTGAAATAAGCCGTGAAAGTGTTTTCGTTACAGTTATAACAATCTGTTCACTTATCTTCATGCTAGGCAGCAAGAATGAAATCTTCGAAATCGACAGACAACAATGATCCTTTGCAATCGTCATTTTGATAGTTTAAGAGCGGACTCTAGTCAACAGAAATTTGAAAAATAGGTATTTGAAGAAACTATTGCCGTCGCGTCACCTCCAACCTCACCCCGTAAAGTGCGAAAGGGACAACTGCAGCTCAGGCTGATTTTACCTACAAAAACTTTGACTAAAAGACGTTTCGTATTCTGCTGTTTTCTTCATGAAAACTGGTCTGATCTAAAAAATTCTTACATCAAAATTTAGAGGAGAAGTATATCTATGCTTCTATCATTTCCTTTTTTGTTAAAAACTTATAAATTTTGTCTGAAAGTCTTCTGAACATGGCGGTAAAAACGGGCATTTTTTTCGGCTTTTTGTATTATCATATTTCTTTTTGTGATTATGTTTTGGAAAAAAGGAAATAATACAGGCACGTATTAATTAGACCTAGATTTTATGGAATAAATCATTGCTCTAGAGGCATTATCCACGAAGAAAACAGCAGAATGTGTCTGTATGGAGAAAGTCTCACTAGAGTCCCCTCTTAAGTTTAATCTCCTGGCCTCTTTTTTGCCAAACCTAGCTGCTGTGTAACAATATATTTTTAAATAGCACTTACCGAAGTAAAATAACATCTATAATCCTTTTTTCTTTCCATTCGCTGAAGTGCCTTCAAGACTAAACTTTCTTTGTAAACTTTCTTTGGCACAAACACTTATTCAGCCGATTATAGATTATGCCGGCGCCTGCTACCTCGATGCCACAGGGGAGCAATTAACAAGCTTGAGCGCTTGCAAAATTTGTGTATACGCTTTTTTTTTGGTCTTCGTAAGTATGATCATGTTTCTCATGTTCGCAATGAACTCAAGTGGCTCCCAACCCGTCTTCTCAGGAACACTCGGATTTTATGTCTCCTCTTCATCATTCTTCACAACACTTCTTTCACTTCCTATCCTACCTGCTTGGGGTTTTTTTTACGCTCGCCCTAGAGACTCAACATGTAGATCGCATCTTAGATCTCTCCTTAAATCTCATCCTCATAAAAGCAGCTATTATTCCCATAAATCTTTCTCTATCGATGCAAGGAGATTGTGGACCACACTTCCTTTCCTATCTCGCATTTTAAAAATGGACTAAATGAGCTCTCTCCTCTCAGATATGAAGTTTATATATATGTATATATTATATACGTATCTATATATTTTAAATTTATGTATTTATATAAGTATACCAGCTTTACAGCATTTGTGTAGGTGCCTATGTTTTCATATCTTAGTTTAAGTCGTTCACTTTTCTTTTCTTCCTGTTCTCACACACTGTTGTCTACATTTTTTTTAAATGTTTCCTTTCGCGGGTCTGCACGTAGAAATTTCTTAAAAAAGAAGCAGTGTCTTTGTACTCTATTATCTTTATGTGTTGTCTCTGTGCAATAAATAAACTGTGTGTACATTAATTACTAAATAAATTAATAAAATAAAAATAATGATAATCACGCCAGTAATTTTTCTAACAGGTATGCAGGGGTTCCTAGTAATATATGTATTACTAGGAACCTCATAAATCGCAGTTATGTTAAAATTTCATGAGGTCAGATGCAGGATCTTCACCGGGCACAAACCCGAAGAACCAGGATAAGTTAGAGTTACCTACTGTACTCCATAACTCTGCGATGCCTGGGGATCGAACCCAGGGCCTTGCGACCACTAGGCCAACAAGATATTAAACTATGCAAAATGTTGCAGAATTATAGATCTGCACTATCATTAGCCTACCATTATCTATTAAAATTAATTCACAAAGCAACATAAATAGTAGACAATGAATAATAGAGTTAAAGCTAATTTGTGTGAACAAATTGTACGCCATTGTGCGGAACATTGGACGGGCGCCATTAATATTGATACCTCAATACATGTCGCAATCAATTAGCTGTTGGATGCTGGGACGGACAATGAGATGCTTATTAGAAGGTGGAATATAGATTTATGGTATGGAGAGATATACGAAGTAAATTGCTCTCCACTCGTACAGTGCATCCAAAGATTGTCTGTAAGAGATTGCCCTGTGCGATAAGACCGCCCTTTGTACACTTGTTTTTATGTTTATTGTCCTGTATATATATTTTTTGGTGTACAATAAATAATATAATAAATAAATATAACAGGAATTTCAAAGGCTTTCATGAAAGGATTTTGAAATTTGTTTTTTTTTTTATTATGCCTATTGGACATGTACTAACTAATGCAAAATTATAATTAAACAAAGTGGAAAGTTTTCTGTAGTTATTGCAATTATGTTTTTTTTTGTCAATGTTTCTGTGAACAATTCGTTGGAGTGCCATAATAAATAAATAACAACATAACAAAAATAATGTAACAATCTTTAGAGAAGATCAAATTAAGATTACACGTCTTAATTTGATCTAGATCTTGATAGATATAACTCAGGTTAAGAGTGGATAGTTAACTTCTAGGCAAACGTGCTTCACCGTCGACCACATCATCGCTTATGTTGTTTTATCCAATAGTGTTAACAACGATGTTATCTACAAAAAATAATAACCAAACAATACAAAGTATCTTGACCTTCCACCTTTGCAGCCTCATTCCCAAAACTTCAACAAATGAACATCGGAAGTAGGGTAGTACCTAGTCCGGAACTCCGGATATTATAGCAGACCTATTATTTTAGACAAACCAGCTCATTTCATTGTTTTCCAGTGGCATTGGCTCCGACATGGTTCAATCTCACCACCGTGTTCACCGCCCTACTGATAAGAATATGAAATATTATTGCGTAATTTGCTTCAATCTTGATTTGTATTCGTATAAATGGTATTGTCTAATGTTTGCAATTTCAGAATACGGTATTGCAAAAATTTGGTCATCGTGCAGATGTAGTGAATCAATAAATAAATTCGAACGCATTTCGTCACTATTAAAATAGAGTGTTGCATAGGTACAAGCCGTGCCCCGTGCATCTATTCATTATTTACCAAGATGAAAGTTTACTTATACTTTTCGTTAGACAAAAGTTAGATCAAATTTTTCGAAGTAGCAGTGTCAATATTGTGTACTAAACCTGAAATAAACGTTTTATTTTTAATATTTTGTCTCGCGTTTGTCCACTATCTCACCTGATGGTAAGCGATGATTTGGTCGACGGTGAAGCACGCTTGCCTAGAAGTAACCTATTCACTCTTGACTTTAAGACCCCGAGGTTGTAGCTATCGGGAAGACAGACTCTGGCAGGGAATTACACTCCTTAGCTGTACGCTCAATGCAAAAAGTTTAGTGCGTATGGGTGGGACGTCCACCATATGTTACTTAATTAATTAAGCTAAAATTCTGCTGCATTTAGTCAAAATCTCTCCTGTCCATGATTTGCAGCTGTGCGTATCCCCAAAAACTATATAAACAGCACCTATACCAGCTTATACCACTAGGCATACCGGTAACTTTGTTAGGGTTACGGGGATCCGCTGAATTCGGGACGCACGAGACCGGTCGATTTGCGACTCTTGGGGGAAACCAATGTTCAGCAGTGGTTGGTTTCGTCTGATATGATGATGATACCAGCCTATTCTTATTCTGCTGACTGACTGGATAGTATCCAATATACCACACTGCAGTCACAGTACATCTCTAATAAAGACATTTAACAAACAAACATGCATAATTAAGGAACCCGTGGGATATACAGAACCAGAAACAGCAACAACATAACGCGAAACAATCGAAGAGTAATTATCACCAGTTTATGTGTTAATTACTTCGAACCGAGAGTCACAGTGTTGCGCAAGCGATCATCTGCCGATAATTGAGTGCTGTGACGTATGCATACCGAGGCGGGCGGTAACCTAAGAGTTTTGTGGGGTAAGAAAGAGGTGACGGCGATTTAGGGAGAAATTATAATAAGTTGTCTGTTACTGTTCCACAGTAGTGCAAATACCTCTTCTCATACTGAGAATTAGGGAACAAAACAATCGAATTTATAGATTTAAAAGACTGAAGATGGCAATGGCGTAGCGCAGGACTTCTCCCAACTAGATGGACCGAAAATCTAAAAAGTTGTCCGGGACGACTGAATGCAGATGAAGGCGAATCTGATTTTGCGGCGCAACTTCTGGCAAGAGCCTATATCTAGGTGGGTTGTTTTTAGCTGTATCTGATGATAAAATACTGAAATTGGATTCTAAACTATGAAAGTCTCAAAGGCGAAGTCTTACGTAGTACTTATTAAGGACATCCTTTTCTATAACAAAAAATCTAGGTCAAATTAAACAAGCTGTAGGGTCTACGCATACATGATACGTATTTATCAGTGTATGATGATAAACTACAGACACTGCAGAATTAATGTTAAAAAAGTCATTTATTTAACCTAAATGATACTGGTTTTATAATAAAATGGAAAATGGCGGGCAATAATGATAATATAAAGGAAACTCATCTAATTTTAGCTCTGCAATTATTAACTTTTATTGCCCGCTTTCCGCCTCTAACTTGAACCACCCATACACTTTCACCGCTCTAGCCGGGATGCGCAGGAGTAGCCGACCGAGTAATCGATTCAGAAATCATCTAATTGCTTTACTCTCGTGCTCGGTGCTGTAATACAACATCATCGATTTATCAGTATTGCTACGGATCGTCATCGAGTTGCGTGTCTTTGTTAAGCAGACATCGATATGTTTTTGTTTTTCTTCTGTAGACAGCTGTCAACTGATGGTTTTCATGGGTTATTCACCAACTCGACACGAGAGACTGGACACACGTGTGGCCTTTTGGTGAAACTCAAAATTAGTATAACTTAATATTTCGTCATCTGGAAAAGCCAAAATTTTTACGTCGCGCGTAAACATAAAAATAATTGTATAGCAATGCTTCTTTTGCGTTTTTTTTTAAGAAATAACAATTTTCCTCTGGACTAAATGCAATCCTTGGGATAAGTAATCCGATTTAGATCACTTTAAATGGAATAAGCCTTATATTTCAAAATTGCCATACGAAATCACACACATTTAAATAAAAAACCTGTGTTTCCCGAAAAGTTTATCCGAGTCCACATTATGCCAGTTTTGTTTAAGTCCTGTGCAAGCCTGTTGCCCGCAACTGGGCTCAAATCCAGTTGCCCGGCTGATACCGAAACGCCAAAAATATTCAACAACACTTTACCGACTTGAATCGAATCCAAGATCTCATCCTGAGAGCTTGTGCAATAGGCTAACGAGGCCTTTAATTTGAATGACTCACGAAACATTTTTCAATAAATTCGCTCCACATTTTATCCTACTAGCAGACGTGCCTTTTAATCTTATAAAACACTATTTTACGTAACCAATACAGTTAGAAATGATCGCCACAGCACACCACAGTGCCACAGATCACAATCACATCTGAAAGTAAGTGACATATCGTGCGAATTCGTAGCGAGCGAAATATGAACCTTTAAAGTAAGTCCAAGTAAAAGCCGTTCCCTGAACTTAGGGTCAGACTTTCAACTTGTGACCAACTGGTACCTAACGAGTACAGTCGACAAAATTTTTAGGAGTACAGAAAAAAGTTGTCAAGACTGTAAGTGAAGGTACCATCACCATACCTAGGTATGTTGTGTTCCAGTTTGAATGGGATGAGTGAGAGTGTGGTTACTAACATGCACATTAAATATTTCGGTTTGATTTTTGGTCGCTGAGATGCCTCTGCTATTGTAAATGTTATCGGCGTTTAGGCCAACTAAAAACTCATAAAAGGTAAGAGAACTTATTTATCGGCACAAAAAAATATTAATTCAATCAAGTCAATCTTTTGTAAAGGTCGTCATAGACTTGGCTGCTTAGTCATTACGTCAACGGAATAGTAATTAGCAGCCTGTGTACCAGGCTTTTTCGCTAACTGTACCTTACAGTAGGTTTACTTATTTATAGCTTTCTGACGGCATTTGTTTGATAGTTAGCGCTAGGCCAGAGGTATTATATTATCTGTAGCCAGAGGTTAAGGTCTCTGTAAAGTGTTGTGTCTATGCTGTTAGCTATTATTAACGATTCGAGAAAAAGCGTGAAAGTTTCTCTTGTCAAAACTTCATCGTGTAAGTATTATTTGTGTCATATGGGCATTACACAGGCATATTCTATGTAATTTTCTCCACTCAAATCAAACAAATTGACAGGTATCTTTTGTAATTAATCGATCTAGGGTTTTGTGCCGTTGTTATGGTAACTGAGCCGAGTGGTGTGAAGGAATTTTCCTTCAAAAGGACTTAGGATATAGACCTATGTTTAAAATGTAAATGGCAAGATTTTAAATCCAGTTTCAGAGGTTCACTGTAGGAAACTGACATGACGTACTAAAAACGTTAAATTATTCCTTAATTATTATTTGGGCTGTCAAAAACGGGTCGAGTATCCAACAGTGCCTTTGTATTACTGATGATTTAATAAGACTATTTTATTTTTTGAGCCTGTTATTATCGAATAACGTGTAAAGCAAGTGGAATCTAAGTTCTGCATAGTGAGCAAATCCTTTTTTAGGAAAAGAAACCTGTATAGGCTGGTCTATTATAGCACCACTGGTGGCGAATCCAAGCAGTTGCAGTTGGTGCAATTACGGTTGAAATTTGATTGATTTATGGACAGTTCCTTTAGCGTAGTTATGAATAGCATTTGGCTTACTGTACCTGCGATCACAGGTTCAATTCTTGTGCGACATAAAGAGTCAACAGATAAATGAGTAGTAATTTGTGTCAACAAAGCTCACAGAATGTCGAATGTCAGCTGAAGTGGCAAAATGTCGGCCATATAAGCCGAAGAACCGGTGACCGTTGGAATTAATGTGTCCTTGAGTGGAGACCGCGAACTGTTCAACGTAAGGTGAACACCCTCAGGCTAGATGGAGTGACGATCTTCGCAGGGCTGGTAGTAGCTGGGTGAGAGTTGTCATAAATCGAAGTAAATGGCGTGCAATTGGAGAGACCTATGACCTATGCGTTGGATGGCCTCCCACCAGGTGGACCGAAGACCTGGTGAAGGTTGCGGGGATCCGCTGATTGCGGGACGCACGGGGCCGGTCAGTGTGGCCACGCTTGGGGGAGGCCTATGTCCAGCAGTTGAGGTCTTTCGGCTGATATGATGATGATGTCCATCAGTAGACTGCTGTAGTTTTGTGATTATGATGAATTTGTATCTGATTAATATCATATTATATATACGGAATGGGTAGGATGTCCAATTATGTTAATTTGGAAATTAATAAGTTCTGCTCACCCCGGAAGCAATCTAACATAATTCCCAACAACAATGTAGATACGTGGTGGTACAATAACGGTATATTCCCATAACTCTTCACGTAACGCCACCAGCTGATGGTATCGCCAGTCTGAATGTTCCCCACATTTACACGTCGGTCGCGATGATTAATTGTTGTTCTGTAATAACGATAGAGGGCGTGCTGGGAGATTTTAGGATAAGTTTAAGACTAGTTTTCAGTTAGATTGGTACATTTGTAAAATTTTGCTCTTTATTGTATAGGGCAACAGATTGTAGCTCGACTGTGGCCCGTTTGCTTAATCGATTTTGCTACCTAGATATTTCACAATGGGACACAGGCTTCCTTACTGTAAAAGATAGTGTGCTGTACACCTCTACATGAGTATAGATTTTTTAGTTCTAGGTCATAGCCGGTGAAGAAAGCAATGATGAAGTAATTGCACAAAGTAAAGTCGGGGTCGTTGCTAATGGTCCATTACTGCACCTTTTGCTAAGTATAGTCTAAATTCTAGACAACAGCCTAAAATGCTGAACAGTAGACCTTGACATAAATTTGAGCTTTATAAACACTGCACGTACACGCAAATTAAAAGAGTAGTTGTTGGCGATTGTGATCAATATTAAGTTCTAGCTTATATTTATGTATTGTATATATATTTAAATCCATTCAATATCGTGATTGCACCTACCACTATTTATCTCTGCATCACCCAAAGGTTGACTGGTAGAAAATGCCTAAGGCATTAAGTCCGCCTCTGTACATTTGTGTGCTTAAAGTATTAAATAAATAAATAAATAAATAACGCAATTATTGTCCTATAACAAATCAGAAATGCTTGTCTGCGATGATAATTATTACAATGACAACAATACAGGGCTACAAACTGTTGCCCGTGTGAATTTAACCAATCCATTTTAACCCAAAATTTCTCCACTTTCTGTGTCTGGATTATAATCAAAAGCCACTCGTCTACTACCCACTTCTCATGGTATCCATAGTAGGAACTGTCGATGTCGCTTGTAATACATACCAGTAGAACGAGATAATCAGCTCGAACGAACAAAAAGTCAATGTATTCGCACTAGCTGGTGTTGTGAGCGCAGGAAGTGATGAAAATGTTAATATATAGGTAAATGTGTCTGTTTGTGTTTATATAAGGGATTCGTATTAAAAGTGTTGTTAGTGAAGCTCTGGATTGAATATTGTCGATTATCGGTGTAATATAAAACTCTTAGTTTTAGGTAATATAGTTGTGGAGACATTAGTTATGAAAATTCTGGATGCCTTATACTAAAAACCCTTATATTTGGAGTTGCTTTATGTTGTTAAAAGGGTAAATAAATGTCTTTGAAAAAATTTATGCCGTCTAGCTGATTTCGGCCATACCTGCATTCCTTGACTCCGTTGGTTGAGAGCTTAGATCTGTTAAGTAATTTGATATGTATCCTCATGTGCCTAGCTAAATAACCAAATTTGCCAGAAACATTCCAAGCACACAGCGGACATGGCAGAATAACATTTGAAAAATATAGCTGTTGGTTATCTTGAGCAAAATACAAAATTTGCAATGACAACAAAAAACATCAAGCAATCTCATTTTAATCTAGAAGCATCATTAAAAAACAGTGTTATTTTAGCAAAATCTTCAGCATATCGTGAGCGAAGTCACGGTGTTCGCAAAGTTAAATAAAAAGTTGTTTTGCGCCAGTTTAGAAGGCGTGAGAGTTTACCTAAGTGTGGTGGTATAGGTTACCAACTTGTTTGCGGTAAGAATGAGTTAGTTATGGTGGTTTTATGGGGATTTTAATGCAATTAGGTAATTGAGAAGTACTTAGAGTAGACCACACGTGACGAAGACTTGTACTAAAGACACAGTTGTGATCTTACACCGTAATTGATGCTGTGCAATTGAGATTTTTATAGGTTGCTGGTGTGTGCGTTTACAATCAAATCCTACATCCATGAACTGTATAACTTGGGTCAGCTGGCAGTAAATCATTAAAATAAATAAAAGTTTAAATCACGCTTTAATAGAAAACCAAATTATAAAGTAGAAAATAATTTTAATTAAGAATAGTGTGATTAACAAAAAAAATATTTTAAAAATATGTTTTATTTATTACCTTTAAACAAAGCGTGCTTTTTCAAAATGACTCTACTTTTACAAATATCTGTGTATAAAATATTATTGCAATGGACATCCAGCACCCCGCGCTTTTTACAGTATTTTTTTTATTTTTGTTAATCACACTATTGTTAATTTTAATTGATTGAAAATGATTGTCTACTATTTAGTTTGCATTTCTATCAAAGCATGTTTTTTTTAACTTTTTTTTTTTTAGTTTAATCACTATTCCTGAAGATCCTGGTAAGGGTAATGAGGCAAACTATTTATATTATTGCATTGTCATCAGTCCTTGGTAAGTATGCAAAGTTTCAAAATAATCCGACGTTTGAAAATCCGGTGGTGAAAATAATGTTCAAAGATTCCGTTACATTGATACATACATACCAAGCTAATAAAACGAGTTAAAAATGCTCAATAGAACCGAACTCGCCATACACGTAGTACAAGAGTCAACCACACAGCCACTGCGCTTTGCCAACCGTACCTAACTTTGCCGTCCGTTAATTTACTTAGCCATAGCACTTAATTCCTCTCTAATCAACATAATAAATAATTCTAATGAGTCCAGTTCGCCTTTGTTTTCTTACTAATCACAGCAAACAAGGCAGTTTACTGTTATCTGAGTTACTTATCACTTAATCAGCATACGATTAAAAGTCACAAGCTTTTCCCGTGCCTTCGCTTCTCATGGTCTATCCTAGAAGCCTGCATTTTGCCGGGAAGCCTATTCCTTACGCCCATGTCTATGGCTCTCACTGAGAATATAACTGTCTGTGGAAGAATCTTCGACATTGCATCAATAGGTAGGAATGCATGAATCATGAGGACCTGAGTTCGGTTCCACAACAACAACAACAGTAATATTGATTTTCCCATCTGGAATTTTTCAGTAGTAGCTTGGACCCTGAATTTGTGCCCAGTTGATGGCAAAAGGCACCTATTACTAGGGACCTAAACATAACTAGCGAAATGTGGGTGGGTGAAGTGTGGGGGTGTGGTGTGGGCCAGTGTGTGGTGTGGGTCGGTGTGTGGTGTGGTTCAGTGTGTGGTGTTGGTGGGTGTACAGGTGCAGCTTTGCCGAACGTTTCAGGAAATACTGGCGCGATGTTATGTTATGTTAAGTAGGCACTTTCAGAGAAAATATATCCTACAAACAAACATACAAGTGTGCCTCTTTATAATATTAGTATAGATGAGTAATGTTTAGTTAAGCTCCACTTTTTATGTTAATTGTGTTTAAATCATTCTAACATACTTGCATAAGTTTATAGATGAGTGGAAATGGAACTATGCCTTGCATATATTTATTTAAATAAATAAATACTTTTTCGGACAGCAAATCATTACACTTGCAGCCTAATTGCGCAAGTGAATTCGGCAAGGCAAGGGATTGACCGCCATCAATCGACCAGTCAAATAGACGGAAATCCACATCGCGTCTTTCATCTCGCTTGTGATGTGTTAAGATACTGCTACTAAAAGACTGGGGTCATTTGACCCAGATGAGCTTATTGCCTTCATCCAATACACTTTTATTATGCGTAAGCAGTGGAATTCCCTGCCGGAGTCTGTGTTTCCCGACAGCTACAGTCAAGAGTTCACCACATCATCGTTTACCATTAAGTGAGATAGTGGTGTGAGACTGTAAAAAAAACCCTCCGGGCTCAGATCCAGACTGCTACTGAAAAATCCCAAATGCAAAAACCAAATAACACATTGCTCGGCCCGGGAATCGATCCCAGGACCTCACTTTTGCGGATTTTTTATTTATTTGGTTTGATATTATTTCGGTACTACTATTCTACATTAGCGAAGTTGACTTATTTATTAAAGAGACATTTTTTTTTTTTTTTTAAACTTGACCCCACACACTAGAAATTTAAACTCATATACACAAGACACCCAGAGCCGGAACAACTATCTGTAGGTCATACAAAAATATTTGTTCCGTGCGGGCATCAAACCCGTGATCGGCTGCTCATTACGCCAACCATGTCGTAAAAATTTTAAAACACATGGATCATTCCCATAAAAAAGCCATTTTCCTAACACAGCGTTATCACGCACAATTATCACAGAATCTCCAACACATGTGTATCGTGTCACAGTATCAAATACATAACTATCCTATGTTTTGTCGCAGTCGGTTAGAAGCGTGAGTGATACTTGACAGATTATGATCTTCCCACGTTTTAGATCTGTCATGCGATCTATTTTTGTACCTACTGTTATGTCTGTGTGGTGGAGTGGTTGGTGTACTTTTAGGGTACTAGGTTCGATGGTGTTTGGTTATTAATTATTGTATTCGCTTTATAATCGACTAGGCTCCAGGCTCAACTCCCGTGGGCTGTGCATTATCGATTGTTAAGAACCGTGCATTATCAATACATATAATATATCTGTAGAAAAGTCGTTTTTGTACAACGAAAACTATTTCCAAAAAAAATATCCAGTTCTTTAAAGGATAACCAACAGAACCCATTTAAAGCATTTTAGGATTTTTTGTCTGTTTCTCTGTTTGTCTATTTTGTTTTGTCGCTTCACGTGAAATATACGCAACAAATGTAGATAACTTTTATACATACAAATTGTGCGTGACTTGACGTATTACTTAGTTTTTGTTTCATCGCAATCGGTTCAGTCTATCAAAAGTTAGATGAATTTAATTGTTCAAGAAGTAAAATATCAAACACACGTAATTCAGATACTCGGACAGTTGAACTCCATATTCGATAGATGGCGTTGTGCATTTGACGTCATTTTCTCAATAGCGGTATTAAGATTCTCCGCGGAAGAATCACACTAGAAGAAAATTGGTAGTGTAGGTAGGTAGGGTAGGTAGCAAAGTAAGTAGGATATGTAGGTATGGCATAAAAGTGGCCCTCAACAATACTTAGCTTTTATAAGTAAAATAAATTTTGTAATCGTGTCAGTAGATTCTAATTAATTTATTGTTCCCTGTTTACAAAGGTTGGCTTTGAATATGGGCTTAAAACTATGTGGAACTTATAACATGTGTAAGAAGGTCCTTTGCGAGGGACTGAAGTCCGTACTTGGGAAACTCTGTGTTCCGGGTCGCCAGGACCTCACCTGCCCTTACACTAGCTATTCACCTATACCGTTATAATTATGGTTTAGTTTCATTTTACGTTTAGATCGGGTTCCGGGATCTAAGTTTTGCAAAATTCCCAACTAACAAACGCAAACAGGCCTTAACAGCTGAAAATGTCAAATGAAACAGGCGATCCTGCTTCAGTTTGCCATCTGGGTCTTTACACAAGATTAAGAACTGTTGTAGTAATCTTCAAATCTCTTGTCGGAATGTTCTAACAAATAGAATAGGATATTCCAACATAGGATATTCCCACGATATAATAACTTCGATCACGACCTTTCTACGTTACTTTCTTTAAGCATTCACTTCTCTAAAGCCTGTTCTGTGAGTATACCTACACTAGGATTTCTCCGGTAACGTCTTTAGATATTCGTACAGGGGTTTCGTGCAGTACATCCTAGTTATCTCTTCGGGAACTCATCATTATCATCATCATTATCAGGTGACTTATTACATATCTTGCAAGAGCAAAACAATAGCGATTGTTGCTTTTTTATACAGAAGTTCTAGTTGTTTTTAAAAGAAATAAGCGCCTTTGAAAAACAATGAACGAATAACAAACGATTGTGTAGGACCATATAATTCTGACTTTTATTACATAAAGCGTTTGATTGCTGTTTCTTATGTTTTAAGCCTCTCGGAAGGATTTGGTGGAGGGCTTTGCCTAGTTGTGGAAAAGCAAGGGTGAAGGGCCTCATCGGCAAGGATGCACTGGGCGAGTCGTAGATCTTGAACATCGGCGCCGAGTTGTGAGTTGTTAGACGTAGGACGATGCGCCATTGGGACATGGTGGCTATTCCACACATACGTATAAAATATTTTGGAAATACTTTGATTATGCGTACAGTCTGTGTTTACTGATAGCAACAACTTGGCGGTCTTAAAGTCAGGACCCAAGGTTACCCACTTCTAGCCAAGCTTCTTCGTCGACCACATCATCGCTTACCATCAGGTGAGATAGTGGTGCCAAAATTAATTTTTTTTTTTTTTAAATTGTGTAAAAGAAATCTGTTTATTTCTTTCTACACTAGGCATACTTCAAATATTTTTATGTACTACATAATAGGTACGTCATGTCATCTCAATTCGTATTCTCTCTGCGCCATGTTTTGCAACAAAGCCTGCCCGTCGCTACACAATACGATTATTTACACTTTCAAGCTATTATAGTTTATGCTAAACTCGTTTTTCAACAAGAATGGACCTTCATTGTATACCTTTGCTCACCGCATTAGGTTAAATAGGCATTTGTCCTTGGGGTACCGGTCTTAGTCCGTGTGCAGAGTGGGAGGTCTTTGATGTAGGTCTGGGTAAAGCATCGTCTGCGTTGGCTTTTTACCCGAATGTGCGACGCAAAAATGTGTTTATAAGTCTATGTATGTATTTCTGTTTGTACCTATATGGCGTTCTAGAGACCAAACGCGTGTGCCGATTTTGATGATTCTTACATCAATCTATTCGTCTTCACCTTGCGAGTGTCACTGGCTAAATTAAAATTGAAAAAAGAAAAGCGACGAATTTTGGGCGCCATATTGTGGGGATCAAAATTTTTCTTTCTTGCCAACCCATCGTCTGGGGGTATCAAAATGAAGGGTTTTAAGATCTGATTACAAAATATATAACACTTATATGTGTATAAAAGAAACTCAAAAAAATATAGCTAAAAAGTTTTAGATAAAAAAAGTTTAATATAAAAATCATAAAAAGACGTAAACAAGTAGAAAATCATGCTGTGCAGTCAGAGGATACATATGGTTTTGGTCAGCCAGCTCATGATTATGTATCCGCCGACTGCGTAGTATGATTTTCTACTTGTTTACGTCTTTTTAGTTCGCTTCTCAAGCAGTTGGTTATTTGATTTTTTTAACCGACTTCAAAAAAGGAGGAGGTTCTCAATTCGTCGGATCTTTTTTTTTTTTTATGTATGTTCCCCGATAACTCCAAGACGCCTAGCCCGATTTCAAAAATTCTTTTATTTGAAAGGGTATACTTCCTAATTGGTCCCATAGTCGTCAGGATCTGATGATGGAATCCTAGAGAAATCGAGGGAACTCCTCAAATATAGGCAAACTTATAGAGATTTTGGTATTTTCATCAACAAAGCAATCATTTGCACTCAGAAAGTATCATTTGGTGAAGTGGAACTGATGAAGAAGACCACAGATGGCCAATAGAACTCCTAAATGCTAAGTATGTCACGGGCATAAGATATCTCGAATAGTTAACCGACTATAATGAAGCAAATTCTGATGATGAAGCCGGAAGGTAGGCACTGGAACTCTGAATGTATCCTAGTCGTGTTTGGGCTTATTGGAATCGCCATGAGATGTACTTTGGCCATATATGATAATCATGTTAATTGGAGGTACCTACCAAAACTAAAAAGAGAAAAATAAAAACTTAAAAAAAAAACAAAACGACTTCCAGAACACAAAACTATAAAGCAAAAAATAAATTTCTTTTCCGAAGTTGGTGTCGAAAAACAGAAAACAACGGGTACAAAAGACACTGACTTCGGAAAAAAATATATTTTTTGCTTTGTAGTTTTTTGTTCTGGAAGTCGGTTTGATTTTTTGTTAAAAAGTTTTTTAAATTAACTTTTTTTGTTTATGCCACCTATGTTGGGGCCGTTGGAAACTGCAAAGTTTAAATGTATGCAGTTGAACACTAATACTAATTGAGCGTCTGCGTGTCTGACCTTCACACCCCAGTAATGTGTGATACGATGCTCTAGTTACAGGTAAACGGGGGCAGACAGGAGAAATGTCAAATGGTTTCTGAAATTTTACTGTTGGGAAAACATTTTGTTTCGTTTTCAATCCCAAAGAAGGCCCATCGGGCCCATATTCATCTCCTCTCGTTCAGTCTATCAAAAGTTTGTCTGTAAGATATTGCCCTGTGCGATAAGACCGCCCATTGTACACATGCTTTTAAAAACGTTTGTCCTGTTCATATATTGTTGTTCTGTACAATAAAGGACGTTTTCCTACATACTACTACATAAGGCTCCTATCAATATTTTTCGCAGGTGCCATTAGTGGAATAATTTATCATTTAAAATTTTATTCCACATATGGCACCTGCGGATCAATAGGTAGTACAGTTAGGACGTTTATTTTTTTAAATAAACCTCCCAACACTAGTGCCTATACTATCTACTGATTCTTATAATACTTATACTGATCCTAATACCTGCGAAAAATATCGATAGGTGCCGTATGTGGAATACATCAGGTGCCAATAACTCAGGTGCCGTTCAAACGGGTGCCCAATGTGGAATACGTCCAATAAAGAATATAATAAATAAATAAATAAATTCAGACTGCGACAGCTCCACTATAACCCCACGCCAGGACCTCATGCCGATTAGTACACACCCTAACGGTGCCTATCTCTTCAAGGCTGGTCATAATTATTTACATACAAACTTTCATTACAGACGAACAGACAAACAAAAGTGAATGGAGACATCGATACGGTATGTCTTACTTATACTCGTAACCAATTTGCCAATAATTGTAGTGATTACCATAGTTAACTACGACCTTCGAAACGTAGTTAAATTGTTAAGTTATTTGTTACTCATTGTAACGTAAGTTTAAGAGTATGTGACAATGATCAGATGATTAGAAAGTTGACCTGAAGGTTCAGAGGTCATGTTTCGGTATTTTTGATAAATTGTGACAGAACAAAGTATTGGTAAACTATTTAAAAAGTGCTTAAAATAATTACAATAATTATTAATTTAATAGAAGGAAAACGTGACGATCTTTCAGAGAGAGTCGGGTAAAAAGTTAGTCTTCATGTATGTCGATTAAAAATATTTTTTCTCACACTTACACTACAGTGCATTAGGTAAGTACGAGCTTAGTTCGAAGATCTTCTAAATACCATCTTCATTTTAGCCGAAATACGTCCACTGCTGGGCATAGGCCTCCCTTAGGCGTCGCCACATTGACCGAGCCCGTAAAAATACCCCTTAAAATCACGACCTAAATACCATACTTTCGTCACAATTTACATTCAAGATGAGAATAATTTTAGTCGTCAAAATGGTATACATGGTAATTATAACGCTTACGACATTTTGCAATTGTTTTAATAGGGAATTGTATTTGGTAACATCTTCATTCACTCTATAATTTTGCCCTTATGACAGGACGTGTACACTTTACACGCTATGATTAAAATTATGAAAGTGTACACGACTCACCATTCAAACAAACAAATTAACGATATCACATTACACTACAGTGGGCGGAAGACCCAGCATTAGCGTACACTGCATTGCAAATAATTGTATCCACACAATGAAAGGCCGAAGTTTTCTATCTTGTTTCACGCTCGCTTAAGAGATACCATCGGAACATCCTCCTAGCGATATTGTTTACAACTCAACTAAATAGACTGTGACGTTTTATTTGCACTGCAGTGTATTTGGTAATTAAAAAACAAAGGCCGTAGGCTGGAGTGTTTGTTTTAATTGTTTATTGGGTTTCAATGGATGTTGCATTCTTGCAAGCTTAAAACACATTAGAATTTTTTGCTGCAAAGAATATATTTCGTATGATTCTACAAAAGAATAATACATATTCTATGATATTTGCCGAATGGTGGATACATTAACAGAGTTACGATTCATCGTGTTTATGCACTAATTAAAAAAAAAACACAACTCATAGCTTAAATCGTTGGGTCTAGAAGCTTAAAATTTGAAAATGAATCCCTTAAAGTGGTTAAATAGGACATGTAAGTGATGTAAGTTTACATGGCAGATTGTAGGAGATTGTAATATTAACGACAGGAATTCCCATCGAAAATACAGCATTTAAACCCACAAAATTAAAATGTTAGCTAAGTATTTGTTAAAATAATAATAAAGCCTTTTATTCCGAGTATATACATTTCTTACACTATTGATAAAATACAAAATGAACTATAAAATGTATCTTAGTTCGGTGTGCCTATTGGCAAAGGCCTCCTCTTAAGATTTACACTGGTAACACAAGCAAAGCAACCCTTCTCCATTTTGGTCTAGCTGTTAATCGAAGTTCGTCTTCCCACCTTGAATGCTGTCTTCCTCGATTTCTTTTACTGTCTCTTGGGTGCCATTCAATAACCTTTATGCCCCACTTTCCTACCTTGTCACGCATCGTATGTCCTGACCATCTCCACTTTTGCAGTGTATTTGATATAATAAAGTATTTCGATTTTGCTAGTTCTTGAAGGGCCAAGAAGAAGGAGTGTTTTCCCTGCACCCATAGGTATCACACTAAACTAGAGTAATCAACAGAGTCTGACCTTGCTTTCGATCGAGTGAGTCTCGTCTCGGTAACCTTACCGTTGCGAAATGTAATGTATCTGATCGGTGATTAAGATGGGAAGGTCGCGGGTTCGGTTCCCAGGCGGAAACATTATGTTTTTGCTATGATTCGCAGATTACTTGTTTGTTTTGTGTGTTATGAGAAATTAATTAATTTGTGTTTTTTATTATATCTTTTAGACTTTAACAAACATTGCTTGACCTAGGAATCGTATGAGGCCGGTGAGATCGCTAACTTGTATATATAAGGTTTGCGAAAGTTGTAGAGGTCAATTCCTGCTTTTAGTTGGGCCATAATATGACTACACATGGGTGTAGTCATATTATTCCCAAGGGAGTAAACTGCTGGGATTCAAATCTTTTGTCCTAATCCAGGACGTGATCTACTAGTGTGCCAAGTTTCATCTAAATCCAAATCGTCCAGCCGGGTAGCCATGACGTGAAACAGACAGGCTGACAGACAAAATTACACACTCTCGTATTTATGATATTAAGTATGGCTTGGACGTAAATAGACCAACATGATATATGTATGTTAATATTATCTCATTATAATACCTCTTAATAAAAGGTCTGAAAAAATAGCTAGACAATGATTACAAAAGCTTTCTCTAAAAACGTCGTATTATAAAAAACAAAAGCTGAACACTTACTAGCAAATAAACGGACGTACTTAATATAAAACAAACACCACAATAGACGTCTGATCGGTATCATTGTGTTATAATTGTCAGTGAAATGACTGGTAATAAAGAACGCTGATTGGCTGGTAGAAAGTGCTCGATAAATGATGTGTCTGTGTGACACTACTAGTGCACGGAGATGTGCAGTTGGACGTGGTTTAAGTGATGAGAATTTGGCCATTACGCCTGTTAACCATGAAGGAATAAGCAGGAGTGAAACCCCATTCCGCCATCTAAAAGGACTGAACTACAGTCTAATGAAAAAAAATGTTTTAGGGATCCTAAGCAAAAAACACCTTATTGTTTTATAGTAAGTTGAATGTTTGATTTAATTGTACCAAAATGTGTTACAAAACAAATTAAAAAAAATCTAGTGGATGCCTCAGAAATTTAAAACCGCGCCATCTATAGGAATCAATTGTAAATGATCCATTCAAAAAATTTTTTGAAATGTGAATTAAGAGCCCAATATTCCTTAATTTTGGGCTTAGGAGAGTTAATTAAACAAGAACATCCATTTTTTTATGATCGTCTCTAGAAAAGCTTAATATTTCACAAAACTCAATTACAAATCGAAGCTTATCACGCCATCTAGTGCAATTTATTTAAACCAAATTTTAAATTGCAAGTAAGCATCCGCTCATTGCTTACATTTTACGAATGCATCAGTTGAGTTAGTAAAAAGTAAGTCCTTTCTATTAAATGCATCTTCGTTATCTTTACATAACTATGTACAATGTTGCTAAATAAATATGTCAATCTTCTTCACGTGAAAGATTATATGTTTTTTGTCGATACAACGTGGTAGATGTAATATTTTTATAATAAGTAGCTGTTATGATATAATGCTTGAAAGTGACGTTTTTGTTAGTTATTTAGATACTTATAATTTTATGATAGTTGTAAATTTGTGTTTGTCAGCTTGTGAAGATTTTTTTTTTGATTTAGACATGATAGTCACGGGTACTTTAATAGTGTTTTAAGAAAACGTAATTATTAAATAATTATTAGGTTTATGGTCCGTAGGATATTTTTTTTGGTAAATTGTGTCGCATTGTCTTGAAATGCTTTTTTGAAAGATTGAGTTCTTGCTCCATTAGTAGATCATATTATAACCAGTGGCTGAGTGGTAGCGACTTACATTTAAGGGTAAGTGCATGTTCGATTCGAACCCAGGCAGGCACATTACTTTGTGTAAATTATTTCATCACCACTGCTCTCAAAACGGTGAAGGAAAACATCGTGCGGAAACCAGCATATATTAGAACCAAAAATTCGAAAACCAGTGACATCCACCAACCCACACTGGGCCCGCGTTAATCACGGCCCATTCCCTATCACAGAGAGGAGGCCTGTATCCCAGCAATGGGAACTTAAAGGCTGATGATGATGTATATGACTTCACGCCTGTTTTCCTCGACGGGGTAGGCAGAGATGCACTTATAGTACACCCACATTTCACCAGTTATGTTTAAGTTCCATGTAATATGGGACGAGCCTATTGCCGTCAACCGGTCACAAATCCAGACCCCGGCTGCTGCTGAGGAATTCCAGATGAAAAACCCAATAACACTTTGCCCGACCCAGGAATCGAACCCAGGACCTCGTGCTAGCAGTAGCGTTTGCGACCATCTACACCAACGAGGCTGAATTTCAGAGTTCGAAAGCTCCTATATAACATCTAAAAAAAAAACAACCAACTTCCAAATAAAAAACACTACAAAGTGAAAAATTACTTCGAATTCCGTTGGTGTTTCCACTGAACAGAAAAAACGCCTCTCTTTCTCTGTTCTGTGGGTGTTCCTGTAAGTCGTTTTTTGACACCGAGTTCGGAAATTGAAGTTATTTTTCAATTTGGGTTTTTTTGGGAAAAAATCCAAAAAACAAAAAAAAACAAAATATTTTTTTTTGTAAAAAAATAATATTTTCTCTACTTTTTAGTGGTTTATAATGGAAAAGTTCTATAGTAAGGTACCTGTAATGCCCACAGTGATGCCAGAATAGATTACCCGAATAAAATGTAACTTGAACATAACCGGTGGAATGAGAGTGTACCAGGGTGAACTGTACACATCTGCGTACCCGTTTTGAGCATACTGGCGTGATGGTATGTTATGAAATAGTTTAAACAATAAACAGACATGTGATTGCAGCAATTCCGAGATATTTGCCGTCATTTATTGAAGAGTTCTGTTGTATATCTATGAAGTTCTTCATCAGATCTTTACCAAATTTAAAGGGGGCATTTCGGAATAAACTTCTTTCGAACAAAAAAAATTACAAATCCGTTCGGAGTTATGCCCGAACAGATATAAAAAAATATATATACATATATGAATATAAAAATGCGAAACTCCTCCTGTTTGGGCAGTCGGTTAAAACTAAATGAATGATGATCGAAATAGCAAAATTTTGTCAACAGCCTTGAAGCTCTCGTTGATCAGCTGAACGATACCATGATGTCTTGTTCTGCACAAATTATAGTCATTATTGCAAGCCGGACGGAATTAGGGAAGTTTCGAAATGCTCCGTAGCAGACAGAAGAAGGCTTAAGTACATTGTGATTGTAAAGTATTTTAAGTGATAGGTGGAGTAATAATGCCCTTGATATAATAAGCTGGTGAAGACTACTCCTACTAGATATATATGTAGTATGAAATAAAAATGTGACAGGGGTTTTTTATACTTGTTGTAATCGGATCAGTACTGCCAGAGTTCTCTACAACAATCAATTAATTATATTATTTCAGCTTTGTTATGCTTCGTTTTTATCACTACATATAATATATGTATGACAATGTATTTTATAAGTTAGGATCCTGATGCATGTCAGTTCAGAGCAGAATAATATGCCAAAAATAAACGTGTAAAAAAGATGAACCACTTCTGACATTAGCTGTCAAATTTGACAACTAAAACATCTGCAATATCTAAAATTCTCGTCTTCATGAGTTCCATGACCCCTCGTGATGCACCCAACCTTTAAACCAAAGCCTCCATAAAAAGGATGTAACGATTTAACTAAATGTCGATGCTGAGTCGATCGACTGTCGATTGTCTATGCCCAAGGATGCTCGACTTAATGGCTCTCAAACAAGTTAATGGATGATTGAGTGTGTGTTCAGATGTTTTTATATTGTACTGCATCGTGATTTGTTGATTAAAATGTGTTACGATGTGCAGTTGTTTTTTTTTGTTGTTGCTGTGTTTCAAAAGTGCTTGATGATCTATATTGTGAAGGTCAATACAATAACCGTATTAATAAAGCCTTCTCTGTTTATTTAAGTTCTGATTGGCCGGTCAAAGTTCAGTTATTCCAATCTTGTTCTTATCTGTAGTTTTAACATAGATATCGAGTTTAAGCTCAACACCTACCTTGGAAATTTCTAATATTTTAAGGGTACAAGATAGTGTATTACTTATACACACATACATAAATTCAAGCCCCCAGTAAAATCTGTTAAAATAAAACCTATTGTGATTAGTAGCATAAATTAAGCTGCGGATTCTAAATGACAACCTTCTTCTTCTTTTTGCGTTGGTTTCTTGTACAAGCAGATGTTGCCGACTGAGGTTCTAGTGGCCTATGGCTCTGATACGTGGTCGCTCACATTGGGCCTTATCACAAAGCTTACAGTCACTCAAAAGGCAATGGAGAGGGCTATACTCCGAGTTTCCTTGCGTGATCTAATGAAAAGAAATGTAGAGATCCGCAAGAGAAGCAGAATTACCGACATAGCCAGAAGAATTGCCAAACTTAAGTGACAGTGGGCAGGGAAAATTGCTCGCAGAACGGTTGACCGATGGGGCAGAAAAGTTTTGGAGTGGCGACCGCGAACCGGCAGACGCTGTGTTGGAAGACCTCCCACCAGGTGGACAGATGACCTGGTGAGGGTGGCGGGATTCCTCTAGGTTGGAGACGTATGGGAACGGTCAATGTGGTGACGCTTGGGTGAGGCCTATGTCCAGCAGTGGACGTCTTTCGGCTGATGTGATGATTAATCATGAGACATTTTGCACAAAACTTTGACATTTTTCTAATCACTATCGCGACGTTTTCTTGACAGAATACCACTTGTCTACAGCAGCTAGGTAGCTCTGACATTCGCTTTACTGAAATCTCTGAAGTGTACTCATACTTGAGCAACATGCAATTTCTAGCATAATGCAACTACCCACTATTGCAGTACAGTCCCACCATACTACCACCATGTGACTTCTACGTAATCACCCACAAAGCGTACTTGACCGCATAATAAGCTGCATTAAAATAGTTTTCGTATCATAAACGCTAATTAGCGGAGACTATTGTAGCGGAGGTCGGACTGTGGAGTGTGGGATATTATGAGCAGTTAAATGCAATCAGTTCGAAAATATGACGTTATGTCAAGGATGACTTCAATGGAAATTGAGAAGAATTTTCTAGTGTGGTTGTTTAAGTGATTCGGTTTATTTCCAGTTTTGTTAACCTACTTTTCAATAAGGAGGAGGTTCTATGTTCGACTTTATGTTTGGTTATTTTTTGTGTATGTTTATCGATTTCTCCGTCAATTGTGGACTGATTTTGAAAAAAAATTTTTTGTTTGAATGAGGTTTTTTTAAATTTGTTGAAGATCTGATGAAGAACTAGGGAGATATACTACAGAACTTTTCAATTAATGACGGCAAATCGCCCGGGATTGCTGCAATAGCATGTCTGATTATTGTTTACAATACCATTTCATAACGTAACATCACGCCAGTACGCTCTAAAGGGGTACGCAGATGTGTACAGTTCATCTTGGTAGGTAGGTACCCCCCATTTCACCGGTTATGTTTAAGTTTTATGATATTTGGCATGATATAAGACACCGACTTTCAAAAAGAATGAAATCATCACTTTGTAGCGTTTTGATTTGGAAGACGAATTTTTCTGTTAATTTTTTTCTGTATTTTTAGTGGCAGTCTGGAATATTGATTTCTGCTCGGTTTATGGTAGGTATTAAGTTGGCCTCCTATTTCATGGGACATCAAACATAATTCGCGAAAAGTGATTGTACCTACTGTACTTACTAATATTTTTAATACTAAAATGTGACTGTCTTTTTTACGTGTGCACATTTAAATCACAAAACGATTTTCATTTAACTTGGCACACAGATAGACTATGCTGTGGATTATGTACATATGATACTTTTCACCCCGTTGTAAATTCCCTTGGGATAAAATAACACTTTTCATGCAGGTGAAGTTGCGTGCAGAAGCAAATCTACAAACTTATTTGTTTTCCTTTATTGTAGAACAAATAAAAGAAATATAGACATAATAGAAACATGGCATGTCGTGCAAGCTGAAAGTAAAATTAGTGAAAATTAATTGTTATTTACAGCTGATGAGTCAATAGCCTGCCGTTGTGCTGTCGGCTTACTTGTTTTAATTATTCAGTAGACACTGCATAATTGTATTACTTAATAATTATGCAAAAAGCAGTACCTATTACTTATATGTCAGGATGAGGATTATTGCCGACAATTAGTGTAAAATCCAGTATTACAAGTTAAAAGTAGCGCTATTGTCTAAGTATTACTTTCCATCGTACAGTCAGTTGAGTGATTTCTCAGTTTTATAGAATAGTTGTGTATAGAGTTCATATTTTTGGCATTCATTTTAAGAGCACAAAAACATAATATCACACGTGCAGCCTAATTGCATAAGGGAATTCGGCTAGGCAAAGGGTTTGACCCCATGAAGGTCAAAAAATACTGGACTCTTTCGATTAGAGTATCTTCCCCAATGAAAGTATCCAATAACTTTTGGCAATTCCTAATTATTTAAAGTCATATTCTAAGAATTCACTTACGCAATTAGGCTGCTGTTTCCCCAAAGGATAAGGCCATCCTTATCCAGGCCACTAGGTCATCCTTGACCTAGTAATAGTACTTATATGTTACATATATTATATAAGAGTCGACCCTTAGCCCTATACGATCGACCAGGCAGAATGCCAGACTGCTACTGCAAAATTCCAGATGTAAAACTAAACCAAATAAGCCACACACAGCACAGAACCCAACACAGAACCTCGTGCTCAGTAGTAGCCCTAGTGACCCAAGACTAACACGGCAGTCGTTATATTAATGGTTTACATAAGATTCGACAAGAGATAGTCGATGACTTCATGCTTGATCATGATCCTGCTGATACCAATTGTAACACAATACCATTACGTAAGTTTCAAACATTATTGATCTCACCTTTTGACATTACTACCAAAATAATGGTCCATACCACAATACCATCAGATATAACCATTTCAATACAGTCATTCAGATTGCCTGATGAAAAAATGTCGGATCAGTTTTATTGATCGTTAGCGACGAGCCTTATTTGGTGTGAAAGTAGAACTTATTGTTAGTACTTGTGTTAGTAGTAGATGTCATCCGTGATTGTTATATAAATGTAGGATGTCGTGGTTTGAAAGATTTGGATCTAATGAATTGGTATTATAATGAAAAGTGCGTGTCATACCTACTCTAGCGTTAGGTTGATTTGAAATGTAGCTTCGTTAAAGGACTGTACAAGTTTAATAAATCAACAAAAGTTCAAAGTCATCTTTATCATTTCAGCAAAGACATTCACAGATGCACATAGCTCTCCCTCAAGCTTCGCCACATATACCAATCCTGTTCTTCTTGTATCCAGCGGATTTAGTCATTGGATAGAGGAAAATTATGATCTATTTGGATGTGCCCAATAAATTGGGATAAGGCAACAAAAGTCAATGGTCAAAAATGTCTGGTCATGGGTTCGAATTAGTATAAAACACAAAATACTTCCACTTTGACTTCCACTCTGCATAACCTTATCATTGAAAGTTTTTTGTTAAAAATTGTTATTATCCCAATTACAACCTAAAACCTTGGGGTCTTTAAGTCAAGAGTTAATAGGTTACTTTTAGGCAAGCGAGCTACACCGTAGACCACATCATCGCTTACCATCAGGTGAGATAGTGGTCAAACGCGAGCCTATCAATAATAAAAATAAAAAAAAAATATAATAAGGTTCTTCATCAATAACAAACACATAGGTACAGAAAGGTTTATTAGAACATTCGAAGTAACAGTAGAAAACTGACTCCTAAGTCACAGGTTTCCCCTAGTTTAGAAGGCAGAGTTTTCATTATTTAAGCTACCTTTATTTATCTAAACTTGTAACCTAATCGCTAAGTACTTTTGTAACAAAGGTTACCTGTATCAATAAAGTTATAAGTTAAAATTACAGTTTCTAAACAATACACTCAATATGCGCCAAAACACACTAAATATTACTGTCCCAAGTAATTTCCCAAATTTAGCACTTACAAAACAAAACACCCAATTTTGAAATGTATCAAATCACAAATTAGATTAATTTTCGCACGTTCCAAAATGGCTCTTATCTTTCATCGTATAAGAACTGTTTTGGATTGTGTGCGCACGCGCAGCCGTCACGCGATTGGTTATATAAGTGTTACAATTAAGCTATTGCCGTGAGAACAGGGTATTGTGATGATTAGATTATTGACACACACTGTGGTTATACTTCTAATAAGTAAGAAGATAACACTCTTCTCGTGTGGGATTAGGAATGTGAACAGCTCATTAGGTACTTCATTAGGCGGGTTTCCTGAATTTGTAACATATAATACAGGTTACAGGTTATTCCGCAAGTGAATAGAAAGAGGTGTACTCTCACTTTTCACCAGTCATCTTTAACTTTCATCCCGTGGTAACTTGCGAAGAGGGGCTCCGAGATGTTAGTGCTAGGCACGTACCCACTTCTGCCCCTGCCATTAAAATAAAATTGAATTTATTCATCAGAAATGGGTACAATTTAGCTATCCTAATCAAAAACACTGAATTACTAAGGTTTATTTGTTTTTAAGGTGTATTCTCGCAATTTCGTGCGTGGATTCGCCAGAGATCAACAGAACTCCATAATAACAGATGGTCACGGGCAACAGACTGTAGACAGTCAAAATTGGCTTTGCCAAATGTAAACCCACGACCCCCAACTAAAAAACTTCTCTGCCTAAGCAGAAATAACCTAAAAATAATCATAGGGATAATAACGGGCCACACCCTCCTAATAAATATCTTTTCAACATAGGCGCCACAGACAGCCCACTTTTCAAGGCCTGTTTTAACGGCGAAGATTCAGCCGCCCACGTAATCCTGGAATGCGAAGCCTGAAGATGCCACCTCAACGTGAAGAAATCCTCGCAACAGTGAGGTCGCTCCGTGAAGCCTGTGAAGCCCCCAGGAAGCTTCTGTGCATTTGGTCGGAGCTAGGCTGGTTATGTTGGGCAGTACCCCTACGCACAACGGACCGAATGATAGTCTAAGTGCGGAAACGGGAGTCCCTCACTCCAGAATATCCCCGAGAGTGCCCGAAACGTGGATCCACGCGAGACAAAACATGTATACATACCGGTCAAAAATATAACCCTCCCGTTTGCTTCGCCGTATTCAGGTAAAAATGGGGTGAAAGTTTATATGAGAGTATGTAAGGTTCGTAGCGAGTGTCGTTCTGTAGTTTCTTCCTGCCTATGCCAGTAGAAAAACGCGTGAGTGTGAAATTAGGAAGTTCATAATTTCTGACGATGGAAAATCCCATACGCGGCTTATAAGGAAACAAAATCCTAACCTACGTCAACCATTCACAAATTACCTGTCCTTAAAACCTGTACCTTAAACCAGCAACCAAAATAAAAAGAGTGGTACCAAGACATAACTTCGGTAACAATTACTGGCCAGCCGGTAAGACCGGTCGGTATTACGGTTACTCTCGGCACTACCGGAAAACTTGACGGAATTTCTTCTTAAGATCAAGGGCACTGAGTCATTGGGACTGTGGGGCAATTAGCTTGAAGGACTTTAAGTAAAAGGGCAGAGATTTGACAGATTACCTACGCATGTTTGATTTGATTTACAGAATGTTTTTATATTATTGTTATATTGTCATTTCCTTATTTGTATTACTGTGTACTTATTACACGTATCATAAAAATGTCATTTGTATAGGTAATAAAAGGACCGAGATAATCCTAGGTTCAAAAAAATGTTACAAGGTGTTTTCATTGCAAATTTTATTCGCAGACCGGAGAATCTGTATCTTATTAGTAAAAAGGATTTTTGTGCCCAGTTGATAGCAACAGGTCTTTTATTTTTTTGGTGTGGGAAATCATTCAATGACTTCTCCCGCTCTGGGTGAAGCAGGAGGGCGTGTCAGACTGTAATTGACTCAAAACCACCCGTGTTCCTTCAGTTCAATGCGGCCCCTTATAACATGACATGGAACTTAAACATAAACGTGACTAGTAATATGTGGACAAATTATGTTTATTTTGTAAATTGGTTAATAATTGCACGTTTTTACGCTTGGGTGTACTGTTCACTTCTCACAAACTATTTATTTATTACCTATACAGATTATTCCTTTACCAAAAAAGTCCAATCCCTCATCCTTTTCTGAATTCCGTCCAATATCCATCTTACCATTCTTGTCCAAAGTCCTAGAGAGGTTAATTCATGATCAAATTAGCACTTTCCTATCCAAAAATAATCTCCTCAATCAACATTACGGATGATATAAGGTCAGCCATGGAAAGCAGTAATCTGATGGTCTTGGCATTGCTGGATTTCAGTAATGCTTTTAATACTGTTGATTTCGACGTTTTGCTTGGCATTCTATGCTCTCTTAATATATCTCCATCAGTAGTTGACTGGTTTCGTAGTTACCTGTTCGGGCGCCGGCAACGTATAAGCATCGGAGAGAATTTCTCTTCCTGGTGTAGTACTTCTGCCGGAGTACCGCAGGGTGGCGTTTTATCTCCTTTACTTTTCGCAGTTTTTATAAACTCTATCTCCAATGAACTAATTTCTTCCTACCATCTTTATGCAGATGATCTGCAATTATACTCGCGTGCTCCTCTCGGAAAGCTGTCTGAAGCTTTAGAAACCATCAATCTTGATCTGGCTCGCATTTGCGATTGGAGCAAGAGGTATGGGCTTAAGGTAAACCCCATAAAGACTCAGGTAATAGTAGTGGGCAGTCCTAGAATGGTTTCTAGGATCAACTGGACGATTCTTCCCCAAGTTATTTTTGACAATGCAGTAATTCCCTTCAGTGAGAAAGTTAAGAACTTGGGGATATTCATCGACAGGAACTTCTCTTGGACTGCCCAACTGCAAGAAGTTAGCCGCAAGTTGTTTGCATCTGCTGCGACTTTGAGGAGACTACGTAATTTTCTGCCAACGGCCACCAAGATTGCGCTTGCACAATCTCTTCTTCTTCCCATCCTTGATTATGCTGATGCCAGCTATCTTGATCTTACCCAAGAACAACTCGATAAACTTGAGCGGCTTCAAAATGTTTGTATAAGGTTCATATTCGGTTTGCGCAAATATGACCATGTTTCCGAATTCCGTGTAAAGCTCAAGTGGTTGCCAATTCGCCTTCGCCGGAATACTCACATTCTTTCTCTTCTGTTTAATGTGCTCTTTACTCCTTCCACCCCTCTTTACCTTAAGGATCGTTTCCAGTTTATCTGCGATTCCCACACGAAATCTCTAAGGTCATCAGTTAACTTGCGACTTAAAATGCCAATGCATTCCACAACTTTCATGGATAGATCTTTTTCTGTCCAGGCTGCTCGTCTGTGGAATGCATTGCCTGACCCGATTAAACGTGCTAAGTCGTTGCCAGTGTTTAAAAGACTTGTCAAGGAACATTACTTATCGCTGTAATCGTGCTCTTAGTATTTTGGCTTACACTTTGTCTATGATTGTCATACGACTTTTATTTTTACGGCTTATATATCAAATATGTATTTATTTATGTATCTATTATATGGCATATATATATATATATATATTTGTATCATTGATTATTATATTTATTTTTGTATCATTGTATTTTTTGTTGGTATTGTTGCACCACAGACAACCCCATGTCATGTCCACGCATTCACTGTCCATTCCAGGTTGCCTGGAAGAGATCGCAGAATGCGATAAGGCCGCCCATTGTATATTTTTTTTAGTTTTAAGTTTCAATTGTTCCAGTATTTTCTGGTGTACAATAAAGTGTATATAAATAAATAAATATAAATAAATATAAATAAATAAACTCTACCTAATACAGTTCCGTGCTGTTATATTCTTCTTGATGAGGGATACAGTGATCAGCCCTACATTTGGTACTAGTCTTATCCATCTATATTACGTTACAATACATATATCAAATGTCGACACATACATACGCCATAGGCTGAGATACATCGACCTTTTCCTTATAGTTCACATGCTATTTAGATACATATCAAAATATGTGATCCCAAAACATTTAACGATCATGTCATGCGTAAACCCAAATCAACCCACACCAGTACGCCTTCCTCAAACCACTTTCATTGAGTCGGACGCGACACGAGCGCGAGTACGAGTTTAAGCACGAGTACAATCAACAACAAGTACAAGACAGCGGTGAAACATGAGCTTCCACATGGAACAAAATATTTGTATGGCCTGCGTATAGTTGTTCCGGATCTGGGTGTTTGTGCCATGTGAGTTTAAATGTTCGTAAATTCAAATTTAACTGACTTGGATATCGCAACGAAATTAAACAGAAAAGAATAACAGAGGAATACGAAAAATAACTCAATTTTGACTTCCCTCCATATCAAGCAGGAGACAGAACAAACAAGGCCAATAGGCACAAAGGGTCGTTTACAACTCGGATAAGCCCAGTTGCCTAGCACCACGGATAAAAATTATCAATTATATTAATGGGTCCTAACATTGTGAGCGTGAGTGTTATATTTGATTCCAATAATAGGTATGGCAAAAAGGCACGGAAATTTGTTCTAGTTTCCACAAGGGTCTGTACATTATCCAACATAATATATATATAACGTTCATTCTGCCAAAGAATACACTGCCATAAGATATGATGTGCAGATTGTAAATATTCGCAGTCAGATGTAGAACACTAACATAATTATAAAGGCATTAAGTCCTCCATTGTACCTTTGTGCATGAAGTTATAAATAAATTATAGGCGAGGCAACAAACTAGAAGGACAATAATTTACTTTTAAAGTTACCATGCCCTGTGAGAAATTGGGCAACGCAGTGATCGAACTCTAGCGACATCCTGGCCAGCCGCTCACGAATAGATGGTAAGAGTGAGTGACCTCTGTTAATAAAGAATGATCCATCTAGGGCCAACCTAGCAAGCATTGCTAAACCTTGAAGATCGACCCGTGCGGCTATTATTATTTAGCACCGAGCTCCTTACTACCACGTACTATATCAGTGTGTGACCATGGATGTTGGTTGACTGTACGAGTGATCGAGTCGATGGGAAGATGGCCTTTACGTTTAGTCGTTACAGCGTGCGTACGGACGAACGGTACTTGTAGTAGCGTCCGCAGACAAAGTGTAACACTCATTTTTATTTTTGAAAATTAATATTCTACAAGTTAAAAGATTATAATTAAAAAAACCGGCCAAGTGAGAGTCGGACTCGCGCACGAAGGTTTCCGTACCACTATCGCAAAAAACGATAAAAAAACACGTTTGTTGTATGGGAGCCCCACTTAAATATTTATTTTATTCTGTTTTTAGTATTTGTTGTTATAGCGGCAACAGAAATACATCACCTGTTAAAATTTCAACTGTCTAGCTATCACGGTTCATGAGATACAGCCTGGTGACAGACAGACAGACAGACGGACCGCGGAGTCGTAGTAATGGGGTCCCGTTTTTACACTTTGGATACGGAACACTAAAAACCAAGAAATAAATTAATACATTTTGCCAGAAACGATCTAATTATTTAAATTCATCATATTGTAAAAGTTTTCAGAAACCGTTAATTAGTGATAAACAAAAACTGTCGCATTTATCTACTAATAATAAGTTTCAAACAGGCATATTTCTATGAGCCATGAATTTATCAGTGCCTTTAAAAGTTGTAAGTTGCTAAATTGCATTTATAATATTTTTTAAAACAATAAATTATGATTCGACAACTAAATAACCATTGACCAACTCAGAAATAATTCAACACCCACAACAAACATTTATTTTAATTCCACCATTCATTTGTATTTAGCAGTTAGTAAATATTTTCTCAATTACATATTGCAACGACACAATTACTAAATCTAAACATCACACATCATTTCAAAGTACCTACAGTTATGAAACCGAAATTTATAAAATTTTAACAGACAGTTATTTATTTCAGAACGTGTCTCATAGGCAAAAATTACAAACTTTCTATATTCCATTTAGACCGGGTTTTCCAACGCTAAATTATCGCAAAACGAATGTGACAAATCGTCAAGCACGCGTTATCTGCTGTGATTGGCTGTTCAAAATTCATTCAACCAATCACAGAAGATAACCGGTGATTTTTCGTCGATTAGGTTAACAGCCCGATAATCGAGTTTTGAGAAACCGGTTGTAAGGCAAAGAATCTTCAAAATCTCTTTCTTATTTATCTCCTTCGTTATATAATTTTTCATTTAATGCTTTTAAACCCAGCGATATAGGCTGTGCATTTATTTACTGGATTATGATTGTTTTGCTGGCCTTACCCGCCGTACGAAGCTGCTATCCGTCCTTGAACTTTCGCTTGCGGCAACGTCACTCGTGTGCAGCCTACACACACATGCATGCGTAGGGCCGACACGATTTTTTTAATTAAGAATTTGGGTCTCACCATAATAAACCTTAGAAATAATTTGGACTAATTAGACGATGTTGTTGTAACTGTGTTTCGTCATCTTCCTACCCTTGAACATTTGTATCAGAATCAGAACTGATAATCCTATAATATTCAATCCCATCCAAAGTCTTGCTCTCCAAACCATCTCTCTATATAAATCCGTAGCATACCGTAACGCAATTTTCATGATCTTCATAACTTCAACAAGTCATCATCATCTGCCTAGCCTTTTCCCAATTGTCGTTGGGGTCGGATTCCAGTCTTACCGGATTCAGCTGATTACCAGAGCTTTACATGGAGCGACTGCCTATCTGAACTCCACAACCCAGTAACTGGGTAACACGGTGCCCCTTGGCAAGACTGGTGTCAGATCTCAAGCTTCTGACTTCTCGTAACGACTGTCAAAGATCTTCAAATGAAGGCCGGGACCAACGGCTTAACGTGCTTTCCGAGGCACGGAGGAAACTCGGTATGTTGAAAATGGTCCACCCATCATCCACGGACCGACCTCGTCAAGCGTTGCTTAACCTTGAAAATCGACCCGTGCGGCTGTTATTATTTAGCCACGAGCTCCTGACACAGACATATACAAATTCACGTCAATTTCACAGCACTTCACAATTGCCATAACGCATGTTATTATCTCTGACTCTATAGATGTTATCGAGGTAGGCAGATTTATAGCTTTGATTCAAGTATAGAGTAACAACTGTAATCATAGGTGATACTCGTATGTGTGATGTATTGGTATTACTGTTTCTTGAATCATGACTGTAGGAGATGACTGATTTGCATATATCTTTTATTTCTTAAAAACTTTTCAAAGACTTGCAAATCAGTCAAGGAATCAGAAAGAGAATGAATGCGAGGCTATATAATGCCAACTGGTAGTAGTTTTTATTTGTCTCTCACAACTGCTCATCTGCCTCATCTGCCAGCGTCGTTAGTAAACCAAGGGTTAATTAACTTGCAAACATTTCATCTTATAAAACTTTTTTTTCCAATATACATATTATTTTTGGTGCTTCCGTACTACAGTGGACTTAGTGCTTAGTACGTACTTAGTTTATACTCGTGTTCGTTGGCGTATCCTAAACGTCAATTTGTATTGAAACTGGATTAGTGCCGTCTGGTGACCGTAATCAGAGGAGACCTTAGTGCGAGTTTTTTAACGTACTCACTCGTGATAAAATAAACGATCTCTTATGACAAAATTTATACAAAAAAAGTGGTTTCTCCTTACCATCTCCAGACGGCGCTTATCCAATTTCAATTCAAATTAACGTTTACGTTGACGTGATTGAGCGTGAGTAAAAACTCGCACTAAGACCTCAGAATCCTCTTTTTAGGGTTTCGTAACCAAAGGGTAAAAACGGGACCCTATTACTAAGACTCCGCGGTCCGTCTATCTGTCTGTCGGTCACCAGGTTGTATCTCATGAACTGTAAACTGTCTAGCTATTAGACAGTTGAAATTTACACAGATGATGTATTTTTGTTGCCACTATAACAACAAATACTAAAAACAAAATAAAATAAATATTTAAGTGGGGCTCCCATACAACAAACGTGATCTTTAACGGAACCCTTCGTGCGCGAGACCGACTCGCACTTGGCCGGTTTTTTATACAAATTAACATAAGAGAACGTTTACGTTAAGGCGATCGATCACGAATAAAATAAAGAAAAGAAACAAAAAAAAATAAAAATAAATCTCGAATAGAAACAAAACAAAAACAAAATCTCGGAATAAGCCCTCTGGTACCGTGCGATTATTTTTCACATAAAATGTGGTCTTTGTTACACAGTGACAGTGAAACAATATTCGAAATCGAAATAGTGATTTCTGGAGCTTACTATAATGTACAAGCACATAATTAGTGTTATTATTGGATTAGTCAATTAAGCCAACTGCACCTATAAACTTCATGCCATTTAACCAATCGATAAATCAAAATTATTAACGGATCAATAAACTTCGTGTGATTTTGTTGCGAGGTGATGACATTTTCTACTTATTTAATACTAGCTTCACACAACGGCTTCACTCGCGTGAAAGTCAGTGACATTATCACAAAGTAAAATACTCACGGGATTAAACGTATCCTATGTCTTCCTTCAAAGCCCAATCTATCTCTATAAAAAATAATGGAAATGGTTCAGAGGTTTAGGCGTAAAAATGCAACAAACAAACAGACAGACAGAGATTACTATCGAATTTACAATATTTTCATGGATATTGATTGAACTACAAATCAAATCATTGTAATTAGGTTTAAGCCTTGAACAAATAAATATTGTTTATTGTTATTGTTATTGTTAACTACTTTAGAGTTTAATGTCAATTTCTCAATTAAAACAACGTACTTAGTATTTTTAATGCAATGTCTAGACATTTGGTATTCCCAATACATTAATCAGAAGCTTTTAGTTAAATGTTAAGGTGTGTGAGTTTTGCAATGTTTATTAGTTCAACAAACTATGAGAAGTAAAAAGTTGTTTTAATAAGACTCATGAACTTATGAATGATCGGTTGTAAATGTTTTATAAGATAGTTTAATTACTAACAAGCTACTTGACCTGAATCGTATTAAGAAAATATACACCAATCTACTCGTAATTTAACATTGGAATCATGCGTCATGTTTTAAATTATATGTTTATGAATAAAACCGGTCAAGCGCGTGTCGGACTTCGCACATTTAGCGTTCCGTACCAAACTGTAAAATTAATTTGGTTGTAATTTGAAGAATGAGGGAATTTCAAAGTTTTTTTTTTAATATTTTTATATAATTATATGAGGAGCTATTAATTTTCATTAAAAACTTTAAAAAAAAACCGGCATGTCCTAAAACCAAAAATTTTAAGACATGTGACATCCACCAACCCGCACTTGGCCCGCGTGGTGGATCACGGCCCATTCCCTCTCACAGAGAGGAGGCCTGTGTCCCAGCAGTGGGAACATTAATAGGCTGATGATATGTGTGTGATGTGTATGGCTTTGGGCCAACAAGATGCTCATACTGTGAAAATTTAATACTGTAGCTCCAACCATTTGGCAGTAAAACCCTCTGTCAGACGACGGACAGACAGACGGACACGTTAATGACAGCAATAGGGCTCCGTTTGGACCCATCGGGTACGGAACCCTAAAAAGGTGTAGTTTTATTCACCAGATAATTCCTCTGTCACATTGATAAGATCAACCACTGTAAACATGTTTGTATAAATGTGTTCCTGTGCTTATTAAGCGGTTTATAATGAACTTTATAATAAATAATTCTGTCCATAAACTGATATTTTATTGACTCATTGTTCTTATAACAGCTTCATTTTAAAACCCAACAGAATCACAGTTGGTACCAAAGTTCTTATAGGAACAACTAAGCCATAGACATTCTTTCGTCTATGGAATCCGAATTACATGTTACACAAGAAGCTTAACAGGTGCATCATTAATCGTTACTATTTACATAAGCCCCTCACACAATAGTATGGGAACACCAACTGAGAAAAACGTAGGATTTACTACAAAATTTTAATTGGTCGTTGCGCTCATACAACGTCACTGCGCGCGGTTTCACAAATATATGAATTCCGACTGGAGCAATTACTAGGGAAGAATTTGTTACTAAATACGCTAAATGATGCGGTTACTAAATTATTTAGTAATTATATCGCGGAGTTATTATGTTGTACAGACATTAATTTAAATAATCATTGGTTTGATGAAGGGAGACGAAGAGAAAGGGTTCGCACTCTAGGTTGGTAATTATTTTTTGTACGTAATACTCGTACAAAATGGTTACTTTGTGCGAATTAAATAGGAGCATTATGCCCCACAAAGTTCAGTAAGTGGCACCTAAATGAACGCCAAAATTATTATTGAACGCTGTTATTATTTTTTATAGCTTTTATTTTGACATTCAATTGTCACTTACAGTTACTGAAAATGGGCACAGGACATATGCATATTATAAAGTTGACGTGTATTGTAGGCCGACATTACGAGTAGCAAGGACCTAGCTGGTAAGGTAGATCTAGTATTAAAATATTTGGCCATTTACTTTTAAATCGAGTAGTTTTCTACAATGGTTTTCTTTTTATTTATTTATTACTTTAAGCACACAAGCGTACAGAGGCGCACTTAATGCCTTAGGCATGTTCTACCAGACACCTTTGGGTGTCATACGCAAAAAACATTGAAATATTTTTGTTATTTTTAACAACTATTAGCTGTTTTTTCAGGGATAGAGATTACAATTCACTCTCATTATGAAATCATGGACAAAATTAAAAGTTCTAACCGAAAACACATGAGATTTCTTCACATCGTCCACACAAACAATAATTATTTCCATCCGTCATGAAATATGTCAACCACATCAAGAAGGTTCAACTTAAGTACAGCTTAATTATCACTATAAACTTATAATTACATAAAGCAATTAAAATATCCTGTGAATTACAGGGCAATTTGACCCTTAATTATAATATTTGAGTGGTTTATATAAGGTCACAGTACTTTCAGTGCATTTGCCAATATGGCGCCGTAATGCTAAGTAAATAAAGTAATTAAAACTTACCAGTTTAACTGGATAATTACTCGGTTGATCTGGAATCTGTTTCTGTAAATAAAATAAAAGTTTTGTTAATTTTGGATTGCCTAAGTATTTCAAAAAACCGGCCAAGTGCGAGTCGGACTCGCGCACGAAGGGTTCCGTACCATTATCGCAAAAAAACACGTTTGCTGTATGGGAGCCCCACTTAAATATTTATTTTTATAAGTATTTGTTGTTATAGCGGCAACAGAAATACATTATCTGTGAAAATTTCAACTGTCTAGCTATCACAGTTCATGAGATACAGCTTGGTGACAGACAGACAGACAGATGGACCGCGGAGTCTTAGTAATAGGGTCCCGTTTTTACCCTTTGGGGACGGAAACCTAAAAACCACGACAGGCGACGAATGGAAATTCAAGGGTGTTTAGTGTACCGTTAAATGAAAAGCCTGCCTGTCCTGTCTTAGGAAATTCATTAAACCAAAATCGCCCGAAATTAATATTGTACCTACTGTACTATTTCTACTTTCTGGGAACTATACCATTAACAGAGTTTTTCCATCCTGTTTTTGCGAATTATTGCAAGCCCTTGGAGCAAGATTGGTGTTGATTGTTACAGGTATCTCAATTAACTATAATGGAAATAAGTGAATATTCGGTGTTTACCAACTCATATTTAGCCCTGTCATTTCTATTGATATCAAAAATAAAATGTTATTTGATGTCAAAAGAATACATTCCAAAAGGATCGTCTTCGTGATCGCAGTAACAATTGCACGAGTTTTTGATTTGGATCTTTAAAAGTCAAAATTTAAATATCTTAGGAAGGTAGGTGTCAAAACTACAACCTAGATAGGAGACAGTCGTAACATCATTCGACATTTAGATCCTCACCTAAATGTCGCAAACAATTGAAGACAAATCGCAGCGATTGAACCGTGTTAAATCTGTAACTGAATAGGAAGGCTTACTTTTTAGTTCCATATAATACGTACGGAACTAAAAAGGAGGCTGTTTTTTTTTGTAAAAGTTATATACGTGAAAGCTTTTGAGGATCTTAGAAAGTCGCAAACAGGCATCTAGTTTTTAGAATTTCATCATTGTATATAGTATGTTTGCCGGAAAACAAGAGTCCAGGAGATCTAGTGTACCTGTGCATGTTTTGAAAAGGCATGCCTTATTTTGTATTGTCTTTAATTTCAATAAAGGAGTGAGTAGGTACTGTAGTGGACTCAAGGCATATAACGTATTTGTTATTATCTTTTTATTCGTGTTTTATTATTATTATTCATAGGCTCGCGTCTGTTCACTATCTCAGCTGATGATATGCGAGCAATGATGTGGTCGACGACGAAGTACGGTTGCTCGCAATTATAACCTTTTTACTCCTTACTTAAAAACCCCAGACTCAAAGACTTATATAGATATCAGAAAACACAGTCTTCGGCAAGCAATTCCATACCTTAGCACTATGAAAGTATTCCCAAAACACTTTTTTTTATCTTATCTTTAACCCACGTCGGAAAAAGAGGGGTGTTATAAGTTTGACGTGTGCAGGTACCTGAGTGTTTGTGAACAGATGAAGCGATTTTGAGATCATTTTTGTTTGAAAGGTGATTTTATCGAGACTGTTCTTAGCTATGTTTAATGAAAATCGATGCAGCCGATCAAAAGTTATGGGCGTTTTACTGTTAAAATCGGGGTGTTTTCGCAAGATATCGTGTCATAATTACGTGTTCAATAGATTGTCGATCAAAGCGTGTCTCCTAGTAGAAAATTAGCATGTAATAAAAATGTGACGGGGTTTTCAAATTTTTAACCCTCGCCGGAAAAAGAGGGGTGTTATAAGTTTGACGTGTGCAGGTACCTGAGTGTTTGTGTTTCTGTCTGTAGTATCATAGCTCCTAAACAGATGAAGCGATTTTGAGATAATTTTTGTTTGAAAGGTGATTTTATCGAGACTGTTCTTAGCTATGTTTAATGAAAATCGATGCAGCTGATCAAAAGTTATGGGCGTTTTACTGTTAAAATCGGGGTGTTTTCGCAAAATATCGTGTCATAATTACGTGTACAATAGATTATCGATCAAAGCGTGTCTCCTAGTAGAAAATTAGCATGTTATAAAAATGTGACGGGGTTTTCAAATTTTAACCCTCGCCGGAAAAAGAGGGGTGTTATAAGTTTGACGTGTGCAGGTACCTGAGTGTTTGTGTTTCTGTCTGTAGTATCATAGCTCCTAAACAGATGAAGCGATTTTGAGATCATTTTTGTTTGAAGGTGATTTTATTGAGACTGTTCTTAGCTATGTTTAATGAAAATCGATGCAGCCGGTCAAAAGTTATGGGCGTTTTACTGTTAAAATCGGGGTGTTTTCGCAAGATATCGTGTCATAATTACGTGTTCAATAAATTATCGATCAAAGCGTGTCTCCTAGTAGATAAATTATGTAGCATGTAATAAAAATGTGTCGGGGTTATCTAATTTTTAACCCCCGCCGGAAAAAGAGGGGTGTTATAAGTTTCACGTGTGTTGCACACAGCAACACACGTGAAACTTATAACACCCCTCTGTGTGTCTGTGTGTCATCATAACGCCTAAACGAATAAACCGATATTGATTTTTTTTTTTGTTTGAAAGGTAATTTTGTCGAGAGTGTTTTTAGCAATGTTTGAATAAAATCGGTTTAGCCGGTCAAAAGTTATGGGCGTTTTACTGTTTGACTGTTTGAATCGGGGTGTTTTCGCAAGATAAATATGTCGGGGGTTTTTTAAATTTTGAAATTTTACTTGTTTTTGTCTTTAGTCGCTATAAGAAGGTATACTATTTATAATCATGACCTGCCTCGACTTTTCTCAACTATGTTAGGTTCAGGTTTGAAAAGTAATGAATGACAATTAACATCACATAATCAGCCAGTATGTCTTACAACCGACACGCTCGAACGCAGTAGAAACCGAGATGTATCTATTAGATCTACTCGTAAGTAAGATGAAGATGAAGAAATATGATAGCACGGCAGTTTACTGTGACAGCCTGTTATGTAGTTAAGTAAAGACATCATCGAATGGTTTGTTGAAATTGTTTATTATGATGGGCGAATGTTATTTGTTAACTGGTGGAAAGAAATAACAGATTCAGTTCTAATAACATTACATTGTTATTGAAATTTTTTTTTGGTCCTTAAATTACCCAGACGTTTGAGAGTTAGATTGACTACTGAAAGCAATAGATCAACCTATCTGTAGGTGTTAAAAAGCCCTATATTTCTCATTATAAATAAGCTTTTTTAAGGGATAATCTGAGCTATGGCAATCAAGTATAGGGTAGTTTCCTCTCAGCGTAAGGTGATGCCGCTACAGTCGTTTTGGAATTGTAGATACTAATTACCTCTTCTGTTCGTCTAGATAGACAGAAAGAATTTAAAAAGAAAGAAAGAATGAATGAAAGAAAGTAAGAAAACTAGTTTATTTGGCACACACAATGTAGGTACAAAAAAGGGGAACTTAATTTTAAAACAATTGCCTACATAGTGTGTCCCGCGGCTGCGCCAAAAAGGTCCAGTTCAGCAAAATGCCAGACAACTAGGACTTGCCTGACGCTGGTTTTCAACTAAACCTTGCGTTGAAGTGTACGGATGTGAATCAGATTTTACGGTGTTAAATATACGGGTAAATAGATGTATGTTAGTGTGTTATAAACGATAGCAATTTAGTCTCATCGTTCAATTCGATCGCTAACATTTAAGCAATTTTATTTTGGATCAACTTTCAATCTTATGGATCAAGTATCTATCAATTAGTTTATTGGACTTTATACTTTTGCAGATAATATAATACAAACTCCAGTGATCTCTCATAAAGTTACAGGTTTCGGTTCAATCCTCACGATCCAATGGTTTAACTTCAACCATGCACAATTTAATATAATAACGCATAGAAGGTACGCATCTTATTTCCTCACATCCAGGTCACGAGCCGCCGACATTCCCTCGAACATTTCTACTCGAACAATAGTTTGTTTACCCAAATTGATGCGGTTTGCGTTTACGTCTGTCTATAAACTTTATTTATTCGCCTTTGTGGCTCCTATGGGGGATTGTTATGGCTGTTACTACAATTGTTGTTCGTTTATTATGTTTTTGAGTTGTGGACGTCTATTATTATTAAAGTATGTCACTTTCATGGAGTTTAACGCTTTGCAGTTGTCCACTTTGAAAGATATGTCATTTCTTCTGTCATAACATAATCTGCCTAGATTTTTCGAATCAATTTTGAGGTCCAGTATAACAGGATGCGTTAGCTAAAGCTATACAAATGCAAAGGAAAGAATTTTTTTATGTCATGTTTTATTTTGTGTATTTATGTATGTAGTCTGTGGCTTTATAGGTCCTAAAAGGATTAACCCATTTTGATTAAGTTTTTTTTTTGTTTGAAAGGTGACTTTATCAAGAGTGTTTTAGCTATGTTTGATGAAAATCGGTGTAGCCCTTCAAAAGTTATGGGTTGTTTACTGTTTGAATCGGGCTGTTTCCGCAAGATATCGTATCATAATTACGTTTTCAATATAGATTGTCGATCGAAGCGTGTCTACTACTACGTAGATAATTTATGCAGTTTAAAAATAATGAAATTAAAAAAATTGACGATATTTTGGTAATTTTTAAGTTTTACTTGTTAAAATATTTTGTTTAATGTTTTACTAGAGTTTATATTTTAATTTTAACTTAGTCAATTAGTACTCTTAAGTGCTATGGCCTCCTATAATTGAAGGAGTGCACCAATTTAAACCAAATTTCTTAAGACATTGTATCTTTCGTTGGAGGTCCTTAATAAATAAATATTAGTATTTTATATGAATCGACTACCTATCTGTCCTCTACAGCCCAGTTACTAGGTAACAGAATACCTATTGGTGAAATTGACTGTCAAAGTATCATGATTTTTATTTGATTTTCACCACTCTACAAAACAAAATGCCAGCCTGGACCAACCATTTCCTTTCTTCCATATTTATTACTAACATATCGATGATATTAATCCTTTGACGACCCGATTGACTTAATGCATTCTGAAGGTTTAAAATACTGAATAAAATCAGTTTATATTCAGTGTTTAGAAAGATGTTATCTGCTTAGGAGGTTGTAGACTAGCCGTGTGATAATATACGATGTAATTATGCTGAGTGTATTTACAAAGCAGACGTGAATGGAAACGCCGGGAGGGGACGCCCTAGAAAGACATACATAGACTTTATAGGTGATGTTCTTCAGAAAGGCCAAATGCGCAGTACCCATAACCGGCGTGTGTGTATGACTAGATGTATGAATGTGTGTGAAGCAAAAGAAGTATGTAAGGATCGTAGCAGGTGGCGTTCTGTAGTTTCTGCCTACCCCCATGGGAAAAAGGCGTGAGTTTATGTATGTATGTATGTTAGACGGAGCTTAAAATGTACCAAGTGAATGAATTCAAAGTCACAGTGATTTTAATTTTAACACCTTTTTCAAAGGTTTTATAGCTTAGGGATATATACTAAGTTGCAACATTGAAGTCGATGTTTTTCTTTTAATCTTCAGATCTACATGGTAATAAATATTATCTTCTATAGAAGGCATTGTCCATTGAAATGTACACTCGTATCTTTTGGCTGAGTCGCTACACGCAACTAACTTGTCAACGTTTTTGTAAAAACTACTGAAGTCTGACTCCATGACTCAAGAGGTTGAATTGTTTTACAAGGTGCGATTGCCTAACTGACCTTTACAACCCAGTTACACGAAATCCCAGATTGCCAGTTGACAGACCTTCGGGCTTCTGACCCGTGGGCCGTGACGACTGTCAAAGAAACATTTACGAATGACAACTAGGATCAGTAGCTTAACTTGCTTTCTGAGGCATGAAGGGCTCAATATGTACCTGTGTATTGGACCGGCAAGCCTTTTTAGAACTTGAAGATCGAACCCTGCGGCTGTTATTATTAAGAATTCATCCGACTGAATATCCTAAATAAAACGTCATAATTCGAGGTTTGGCTCTCGCCTATTTCCTCCGCCAATATTCGACCAATTTAAAAGATATTCCATAAACTGAAAAAGAAAGATACCTACTGTGCCCCTATGTTTTCCTTATTGATGATACATTACTTTTAGAAGCACTAGAACCCAACAGAGGCCTAGTGAACAAATTTAATAACTATAAATTAAAAAAGAAAAACATAGAAGCACAGCATTTATCTTTTCCATTCAATTTATGGAATATCTTTGAAATATCTGGAATATCTGCCCGCATTTCCCCTTCATCTCATCTCCTATTTCTGTTAATAATGGGTCAACGGTATTTCTATACCGTCAGCCTTATTACGTATCTTTAGCAAGAGCAAAATGAAAGCGATTTTTGCGCAATAATTGCTCTTCCATACAGAAGTTTTAGAGTTGTTGGCGGTTTTTTTTAAATAAGTGCTTTTGAAAAACATCGAGCGATTAGCAAACGATTGTGTAGGACATACTATACCTAGACTGTAGATAATGCCGACTTTTATGACATAAAGCGTTTGATCGCTATCGTTTTGCTCTTGCAAAAGATACGTAATAAGCCTGCGTATCTTCTGATAAAGCAGTAAGTTAAATGATTTATGGATCCCTAAAGTTACTGAAAATATCTGAGTGACATCGATGATGACGTGTTTATTTTCAAAGTGAATGAATTACAAAATAAACAAATGAAACGCGACATAGAGCTGCTTCCATTAGTCACAAGTCACAAAAAAACAAACCTGAACTACAATAACTACTTACAACTTAAATTACACAATTAAAAACCTGAAATTAAAACCACTGAAAATAACACACTAAACATCAAATAGCGACTATAAACCGTCACAATTCGTTCATAATGAATTATTACTCGTATGTAATCCGTACTTTCATCTTTGCAGCGCATACCGAGTCATACGGTGCGCATGCGATGCTTTCCCCGCATTATCGTTTGATAGCTGGCTATTAAATAATATTGAGCAAGTTTATGTACGACGAAAATATTCATGTGACCAGTGAAGGATGGGTGCCTGGTCGTTTTGGGAAGTTATGACCCGTGAAGATTATGTAAGGATATGACTGACGGTTGTTTATTGCTGGTTGTTAACACGTTGTCGAGTTTGCGGAAAGAGACTGTATAGAACTGTCGAGAAAGGTCTATTTATAAAAGCACTGACAAAGTTGAAGAATAACTTTGGTTCAAAATCGAGTGTGCATTATTTCAATTTTATAATACCGGTTGTTCGTTTGCAATGCTTCTTATTTGGAATAAAATAAAACCGGCCAAGTGCGTGTCGGACCACGCGCAGTAATAGGGTTCCGCAGTTACACAATAATGCAGACTACGGTTAATGCAGACTACGGTTTCGGCGGCTCACACATAGGTACATTTTATAAGATGTCCCACTATTACTAGTAAACTTGTAAAGCCTATTTAGCTGTGATAATTTTCCTTTTAATTTCGTTATACTACTGCCGTGATTTTTTTCACATATCCAAAAGCAACCATTTAGGTGGCACGGGGGTGGGACACACTTGACTCTAACAAAAATTAGCAATTTAAAGCTTAATTTTACACAAACGGATCCCTGAATCTAAAAATGGTTTTCACCGACACATAATATTTTTGAATGGTCTATCCAACGATAGAAAAATATGAGATAAAAATCATCACCACTTTACGGCTAAAGGAGATACCATGAAAAAAGGTTTTCATGGTTTATTTTTACCACTTTGTCGACGTTATTAATATGTATATCCATGCCAAATCATAGCTTTCTGGTACTAAAAGTCTATGAGCTAAGCTGCGGACAGACGGACATGGCGAAACTATATAGGTTCCTTGTTGACTGCGGAACCCTAAAAAAAGCAATAAGTATGTAATAGTATAGCTACGTTAGTAGATTTTGTATTGCGAATGCGACTATAAGTTTCAAGATCTAATTATAAAGGTAATTATGAAAAATAAAAAGTTGTATCATCCCGACTGTTCGAAAGTATTGATATGGCAAAAAAAAACACTATTTTTGTCATCTTAGATTTGTATCGAGAGCAACCAGGCGCGCAGGATATTAGGCACCGACTTAGACTCTATAACCACTGCTAGACAAACTAGTGCTCATTGCTTCAGAAACAACCTTATTACCTAGAGCATAAATTAATCGTAGCTAGATCGATTTATGGCCCCCGAAACCCCCTGCATACTAAATTTCATGAAAATCGTTGGAGCCGTTTCCGAGATTCGGATTATATATATATACATACATATACATATACAAGAATTGCTCGTTTAAAGGTATATTTAAAAAAATCCAACTAACTTCTATTAATATCATTAAAACAATTAAGCGCTTAATAGCCTAGCGCAAGATGCCAGAAAACCAATTAAACTTTTTGTTTCTAAGTTCATAATTGGCGTCAAGAAAATCTTGGTCACAGATGTCCCTCATATATTTCATAATAACGCAACAGTAGGTCTTAGGCAATGCAATCTTCATAACTACATGCTTTTAGGTCCCTCTTAAGGTCCTCGACTCAAGACCTAAACAAACTTAAGATAACTTAAGAACTTGAAAACTTGCCTAATAGAGTTTATTTTACCTACAAACAACGTTACTTTAATACATACGCAATATCACGCCTGTAATCTTCGAAGGGTTGGGCAGAGATTTTTAGAATATTTCCAAATAGTCTAGAAAAAAATTCAAAACCAATTCCCCATTTTGTGGCTAACTTCTAAAGTTCAAAATTTGATTTAAAAAATATATTCATTAATATATTTTTTTAAACTAGCTTTTGTCGTATTTTTCTCAGCAAACCCTTTGATTTGATACCCCTATCATGGCAGTGTACAAAAAATAAGTAGCCCGCCATCTTGGGCCGTCCGCCATATTGGATTTAGAAAGACGTCACTTAGCTAACCATGCATTGTCATCCAAACTAAACGTGTATGCAAAATTTCATCTTAATCGGTGGGGGATAACTGCTTTAAAATACAGTTGCAAGATTTAACCGAACACACTTACATACACTGCAAGTTAAGTAAAAGCTTTTAAAAAACGATTGCCACTAACTAAGCAAATACCTAGAAGCCGGGTTGTTTGAAAATTAATAAAAAAGGCAAGGACGCCACATCTGTGGATAAATTGTAAGGCAGGAGTATTTTTTTTGTCGGTAGGCACCTAGGTGAGTCCGACACAGTAGAGCTGGCTCGAATGTGAGGCAGCTCGGGCGTCCATGAGGATTAACCATACATGCCAATGATTCTCCCGACCGAAGCATTGAACCTAGGACCCTACGTTCAGCAATTTTTGACCACTAGACCACCGAGGTAGTAATTACTTTAATACCTACAGTTTTACCAACATGTTGAACCACCAACACCTGTGTAATTGTTGTTGGGCAATGTTGTGCGTAATGGGGCTTAATAAACCATGGCCACTTTGTTGACAACGCATGTGGAATTAAAATGATGGGCTTTGAGAATATAACAAGCTTTTAACCATCTTTTAGCGCTGTTTTTGCTTGTGGTGTGGTAATTGTTCGTCGTAGACATAGGTAGGTATTTATGTAGGTATTCTAGACACACCTGGTTGTTTATGTATTGTGCAATTCATAGAAATGACCCATCATCATTTTCATCTACCTATCGTTTTTTAAACTATTGTATCTGTCTAAGCTGATCCAGCTGTACACCCGGAATTTAACACCAATTTTTTTTTAAAAGAGTTTGTATGGAGTTTCTTGTGCATTCTTCTCCATAACAAGCTACTTTCTGAATGCACGGTAGAATCAATTTTTATTACCTGTAAATTTTAATTTTAATTTATTTGACGTTTGGCCTAGGTAATAAATATATTTGACTTTGACTTTTACAAGGAGTAACTTGACTGCATATCTGACCTCTGCAATCCAGTGAGGAGCACGGTACCCCTTGGTAAGTCTGACTCGTCAGACCTTCGGATTTTTCAGTACCCGTGACGACTGACAAACATCTACGATTGAACGCCAGGATCAACTATTAAATGTATTTTCACGAAGAGGTATCGGTATGACATAATAGATGGGAATCTATGGAACGACCTGGGCAGCATTCATTAACATTGTATGATCGAACACTGACTCGAGATAAAAATAATTTCATAGCTATTTTAAGTTTTGAGAGTTTTCTGATTCGTCTAGCTACTAGTCGACTAGCTACTGTATGCCAACAAACACCCAAATATCAGTATCAAATCGATCCCCTTTCCACGTGTTATTGAGCGCTGACCATGACTTTTACCGATCGGCGCCCGCGCAGCCGAGCGTGTTCGTTATGTAGAGTAAGTACTTAGTATAATGTGTGCAATGGGCATTAATAACTGTACTTGTGAGCAGTGAGATTGAGTGCCGATAGATCTGATTAGATTCGATAAACATATAAGTAGGTGCTTGTACTTGCTCTGTTTGTTTTAGTCTTGTCTTCAATTGGTCGGGAAAGCTTTTGCATATCAGTAAGATTAGTTAAAGTTATAGTCTCTGAGTATATGTAAAAGTAATGTAGGTACGTCCTTACTTTAGGAGGAGCGACGATCTTAGTAGGTGGCTGGTAGAAGATGCAAGTCATTGACTAGAATCAGGAGGCGAGAGGCGGAAGTCAGGAGTAAACTGCTGATGATGATGATACTCCTAAATGCCAGCACATGATGTTGGACATTGGTTTAATTGACATAAAGCAACATACACCATGTATGTTGCTTTATGTCAATTTAACCAATGTTTACTTTCGAGTGTTTAGCTAGTAATATGTAGACAGATTGAATAACAATTTAACGTAATTTGTTTATTTAAAACTTCATGAGCAAAGGTACAATGGCGGACTTAATGCCTTAGGCATTTTCTACCAGTCAACCAAAGGTGGTGAAGAGATAACATGGCAGGTGCATTATTTAAATAGTGACAAGCATAAAAGTAAAACAAAGCAATACCAATAATAAGTTGTTTAAAATACACATACATATATATTGTATATAACACATACCTAAATAAATATATATATTTTACTAAAGTAATGAATAGAAGTTATCGAGATGACCCCTATCCCCGTTGAAAATAAAACCGCAATGTACGCTTGAAAGCATATTGACTCAGTAATGATTTATGTAATAGCATTGATCAATTTATTAGCTTCATATTGAGCATTTGATAGCTGTTTGTATACAATATACTACTTATTTAGTTAGGTCGGTATATAGGGTCTTTAGACTATCTCTCAAATTGATTAGACATAAAAGCTTTTTAAGTGTGTTCTACCGCCATAATTACCTTCAACATAACTAGTCGACTGCAGAATCTACTTAAATATAAGTTCATCGTTGGTAATGTTTCCGCGAGTGACACGCCGCTCTCGATCTACATCCACGAGTTACGTAAGTGTACGTTCTAGAGTTACCTTGTGAACTAGAGAGGCGCAAAGTTGGAGGGTAAGAGGGCCCATCACATGCGCAGCTAACGGAAAGATTCATAGCTAGAGGTGGGTTAAGATTTGGTTTTTGATATATGGAATGACTGTAACAGCCTGAAATTCTGGTAAAAGCTCGCCTCATTTGTGTGGTACTTAAATTTAAGACGACGACTAACGCCAACGACCTTGAGAGAACAAAATGCGCCCTCGTTTCTCACCCGCGCGACCGTAAATTTAGTAGTTTTTTGTACTTTTCTTATTATTCTATGACTTTAATAAAAAAAAGCTTCAGATCAAAATGTAGATAATTAAATTGTCTTTGATATGGTGTCGATTTCATTAAAATTCGCCAAGCGGTTTTGTTGTGATTGTCGTGTTTTTGTCCGTTTTAGACATAACTTTACAAATTAATTACACTATGTTATACGAATAAAACTCAAAATTTGCTCAGATGAAATTATCAAGAAAATGGTCTAATATAACATATATTTTTTCCAATAAATTACGACTAGCCGTTTAGACGTGATTCTCATTTTAAAATCAGCTACTCAAGGGAATCGGCGCCTTAACCAGTAGAGTTTTATACCTCTGTGTTAGATAGACATATCCTTCAGGAAATTCGGGCGTGAAGGCATTTTGTTTTAAGGTTGATGGCAATGGAATCGTCTCCTGTTAATTAAATATGGCTGGCGGAATTATACATATTCCTCTCTCAACTCTTCAAGGAATACAAACATGAAGTAATGTTAGAAATAATGCTGTAGCCGAAATTAAATATTTAGTACTTAATTTGTAGGCTTTTCAAGTGTTCGATTAAAACTACTGTTTTACTTGTAAGGCAAACATTGTTGGTATTTTTTATTGGTTTAATTTTAGGCATCCTGTACCCAGGGTTTGGCAGTTTTTGTACTACTTGTAATTAAAATAAATAATTGTAATACAAATAAGTATTGGTATGTGGTATTTGTAATTCAATTACTTTTAAAACAAGTAATTTGTAATTGGTATTATAAACACCTGACGCAGAGGTATTTTGTAGATATTTTGTAGTTTAGTTCTGCAGAAAATAGCACTCGATAGCATTCGTAAGCTAAATGGCGATAAGTATCTTGTCAATTGTCATTTATATTTCAAACGGTTATTTTCTCGAAAATTCTATTTTGTAATTTAAATAAAGATACTGTATTCTGTATTTTATATTACAAATACACCACTTACACATATTTTGTATTTCTTATTTTAAATACATCCAAGATAGTATTTTGTCATTTATATTTTAATTAAAGCAAAGCATGTATTTTGCCCAGCTCTGCCTGTACCACAGTCATTCTTCTCTACCAAAATGCCTGGATAATATTATAAGCTATTTTCTTATAGGTCGTGCCGACATGAGAAACTATCAAACACCGCAATACCTACAAAGATAATTTATGCGTCTACAATAAGTGGCTTATTTACAACACGACGAATTTAAGTGAATCGTTGTGCACGTTCTAGCAACCTTGTGATCCGTGACGCTGGTTGAGGTCTGTACCTACCTATAATTTACCTAGTTACCTGTTTCCCTGACCTTCCTTAACTTGAAAGCTTGGAGTTTGTACGGTTATTTTGTTTTTCTTTTCAAATTATTTTTACGGTTCTACATATAGATATTACGTAGAACCGTAAACGTTAAGTACCACAGAAAAGAATTAAGATACTTAAGAATTACAATTTATATTTATCTGTGAGCTTAAACCGAAGAAGTGAATCCAATAGGTTAAGCCAGTTAGCGAATTGAAGCTATGGCTGAATTTTCAAGAAGGGCGAATGTCAATATAGTAAAGAAAGATGCTGAAGTATCAAGAAAGTAGGTACCTAGTATGTAGATTTGGCTTTGATTTGCCATTTCATTTGCATGATGGTGGCACATGGGTTGGATGATTCGGTTCCCTTCATGATGGTTGAGCTGAGTGGTGCCGATCCATGCGCCATGTTCGTGAACGGGCGCCATCAGTTGGGATTGGCCATAACTTAGCTGCGTCGGCATGTTATTGTATTTTTTTAAATTGTTGGTTAATCTAGATGTTTTTTACGTGTACGTTTGTTTACATCGTTCACACATATATGTACTTTTCAACAAGAATGATGTAACCAAAAACTTGTAATTAAAACTGATGGAAAAGAGTGCCCGTGGAGTTTATTGCAAATTCTTCTCCATTGAGAACTACTGACGCTTGCGAATTTGCTACTAGAGTCATCTTTATTTTTGTTTGACAATTCAAAAGTACCTCTAAGGTTTATTAAAAATAAACTGTTGGATTTTGATTTTGCCAATAAACCTATTTAGTTAAATATTTTTTGATGATTATAACTATTACTGTCTAAAAGATGGAAAAATATTTTTTTTCTTGACTCAGCCGCACTGGGGTGTCAGCTATAACAGATAAACCGACATAAAGCCTGTTTCAGACCAAGAGCTAAACTATATAAGTTAGCTTGGCACGCATAAATGACACAATTTTTATACTAAGGTAAAAACAGCTGCAGAGAAACTTCAACCCCTTTTTTAATTTTTTGGTTGAAGTGAATCTATACACTTCTGTGACGTGTGGTGAAGTTTATCTGCAGCTGTCTGTACATAGCTTAGTTTACATATTTTGCGGTCTGAATGCAATGGAACATTACCTCAGCTATACGAGCTTTTAAACTTTTAAGCTTAGCTCTTGGCAACTGAATATAAGTAGGTAAATTAACTTATTTTTATTTAATTTAAACCAAATTAAGAGCAAATTCTGTCTCACCATAATGTTGCCCCACACATTCCTTCACCAGCACTAATTTGGCATTCTCTCCGAAACTCTCCCACATGTAGCAAGCATCACACAATTACAGACACATTACAAAATGTCTGAGTCATTTATAATGGCGCTGACAAAGGTAATTTATGAAAAGAAACTAATTCACAAGACTATGTTGCCAATTGGGAAAGGTCAAGGAAGATTACGATGGAAAAGCAAAATTAACTTTGAAGTGAGGAAGTAAGGTGGGCTTTTGTGTGCGAGAATAAGGGTCAGTTATTTTTGAATTAATTAGATTATTACAGTGGTTGTTAGGTATATCGATTGCATTGTCGTTGAGAGTGAATAGATCTCGATTATTCAAATTAAGTAGGTACCAAAAAGCGTAGTGCGATGTTTACAAAACGCATTTTTAACTCCAATGATGAAAATTCTTAGATTAATTTAATAACAATATGCTTCTAGATAACGCCGACCGCTATTTAGAAGCGTTAAATTTTACACATCAGTTCCTTGCTTAATAGAATTTATAAATTCTATCCCACAGACCCTAAGTGGTTCCTTTTAGGTGAAATGGTCCGTCAAAATTATAATTTACTAGCTTCTGCCAGCGGATTCGCCCGCGTGATCCCGAGCAATCATATACCTATGCTTTTCCTGACTATAATCTATTTCGGTGCTAAATTTCATCCAGATCCGTTCAGCCGTTCAGAAGCCGTCAAGAAGTAACAAACACACTAATTTGTGAGAGTTTTCACGTTTATAATATTAGTGTCATAAGTAAGATCCGGAAATGTATAAACTTGAACCATTTTGTGTGAACTTTCTTATTATTAAAACTGCGCAATTGTTTCCATATTGTCATTAAAATCTTCTTTGTTACTACATAGTCAAACATCTAATAAAGGCTGCCTGAATAGGTACTTACTGCATTAATATTGAATCTGTGAGCAACCGCAGTCTCGTTTAGGCCATCTAACATTTAGTAAAAAGTCGTGCACACTGACCCTTATTCCATAGAAATACTAATAGATACGACATTCTATATTTTTGGCGCTGTTATGTCTATATTATGTACGAATGATTGTCCTTTCATTGGAATGTAGACTGCATCCGAAACCGTTCACCCGTAATATTAAACATTGCCAATCTGCATAATTTTGTGGAGTACCATTCGTTGACTATTAGAATGTTGCATTTGTTTGCCATTTAAATAATGGCCTATTTTGTATACTCGTATTGCTAAAAAAAATTTTAAAACATATGGACATTGTTTGACTGAACACTTATTCGGATATTTTCAACCAACTTCAAAAAGGAGGAGGTTCTTAATTCGACTGCATGTTTTGCATGTTTGTTACGCGAGTACCTTGCCATGAATCGATTTTGATGTTTTTTTTAATTGAAAGCTAGTGCTTCTCATGGTGCCATTTAAATTTGATATAGATCTGACAACTTTTTATAAAAAGAGGAAAATAAAAATATTTTTCACAAAAAAATTAAACCGGCTTCCAAAACAAAACACCACAAAACAAAAAATAACTTTATTTTCGGCAGTCGGTGTCAAAAACGAAAAAATCGGTATCAAAGAAACCGACTTCCGAAAAATTTGCGTAAGAATTTTGACTTGAAATTCTTATCCAAAATAACAAAACACTATATTCATCAAAGGGATTGCCATCAAACGAGGATGAATTCAGACTTCTGGCGGCTACTCAGAATCAAGAGAAATTCAAGAAGGAAAAACTCAATAACACTTTAGCCGACCCGAGAATCGAACTCAGAACTTCATGCTCGGCAGAAACACTCGCGTACACTATATCAACGACCAACACACCAGTTCTCACTGCAAGTTTATAGGGTTGGGCCTAATAGTAAGGAAACTTAAGTCACCTTTCATCAGGGAAGTTAAAAACTATTGCTTATAAATAAATTAAAAAAAAAAACCACGACACAAATATATCTTTAAACTATATAATTTATCTATAGACCGACCGCTTCACTAAGACCATTCTGAAGTAGCTGCGCGGTACGGCAGGGATGTATTTATTTATTTGCATCATAAAAGTACAAAGACGGACTTATACTTCATAAAAGATAAACAGTATAAAAATAACGTAAACGTCAGTTTGACATATGTCGCAGAGATCAAGCTATCTTTTATGAAGTATAGTGTCACCGCGGGTGTAGTGATCTGTCAGTCGATAGTTCGCTGATGGGTGTCAATATCTCTCTTGCTACCTTAGGAACGGTCTCAGTTAAGCGGTCGGCATATATTAGTATCGACAATCCATCATTGTACGTATAATAACACGATATATTTCGGCAATACCTGATTCTAAGAGAAAATGCGCGTATGAACGGCTTATCCGATTTTCATCAAACATAGTTAAGAACACTCTCGATAAAGTCACCTTTCAAACAAATAAAACTAAATCAAAATCGGTTCATCCGTTTAAGACCTATGATGCCACAGACAGATACACAAATACACAGATACGATACACGATTTTAAACTTATAACACAGCTCTTTTTTCGTCAGGATTTAAAAACATACCTGAGAGTATTTTATTTGAGCTTATATGTCAGGTCGATGAATGTTCGAGAGAGGCAAGAATTCTCTTCATTACAGAATGCTTTCACATCTACGTGAACGTCTCAGTTCATTCGAATTGTACAGAAGATGCATCACATTATATAATAGTGCTATTGCAGCTATATATCACTTGAATGCATTACATATTAAATTATTTCGGTAATGCTGTGAAATTACATGTTTTTGCTTGTCTTTACTGTTGTTGAAAGTAAGATGTTTATGTAAATTAGTTTATGCATTTAGAGACGCATTTTTAGCACTTACAATTTTAATTTGTGTATCATGCGTTCTTCTTTTCATTATTGCTGTTATTTTCACTGTTATTTATTTAAATAAACGTCATAGCATGCTACCAATGGTACTTACATCAGAAAATGGCAATATATAAAGGTTATATCATTCATCCCAGGGGGGTATAATCTCTTAGAATTAGGTTATTTTGAGTGTGCATAAGGGACAGATGTTTACAAGTCATATACATCTGTCCCTTACACACACACAAAATAACCTTACGCTAAGAGCTTATGGTCACCCCTTGATCTTAATTTAATAGGGAATACGTATGGCATTCCTAATTTGCCAAATAAAGTACTTATTAACTCTTGAATATCTCTAACTTCAAAGTGACTACTACGAACTACTATTCGAAAGAGAAGTCCGTCATTAGATTATATAGTCGTCTTATAGATTCTGACGTCAAATCCCTGTACAACCATAGAGCTGCCACAGAAAATGGTGTTTTCGCCAGATGGACTGACTGATATATTATTTGTTTAAAATTGTTATGTCTCGTTGATTTTTCGATCAATTTTGATTCTGTTGTCACTGTAAGTATTCTATTTTTGTATATTCATTGATAAATTGGTTAGATAACAAATATTTGCATGCATATTTCCTAGTGGTCATTATGTAGTCATCACCCCCTTTCTATCTTAATATCATGATCATCATCAATTTCATTCATACGTACACCATTTATTTATTTGTTCTGCATTTATTGCGTTAGGCACTCAAATTCAATTATTAAGATAGGTATATCATATTATAAGCCAAGGTGCTCTCCACATAATCAAATACGATGATTTCAGCAAATCTAATTTAGAGCTAATCGATTTGAAACAACTGCTAACAACCAGTGGCGCCACTGTTGCGCAACGTTGCTGCAACAGTGAACTATGACCCGCGAAGCATGCGTGCTGGTAATTAGGTATGTTACGTTTTAGGGGCTTTTGTAACTTTTGCTGTTTTTTTTCGTTAAGGTTGCCCTAGTCGACGGCACGAACTATTTTGTGCGCGGGGTTAAATGCATGCTATCTCATCCGACAACACGTGCGAAAGAGATAGATGCTGTGATGAGTTGTAAGAAGCTAGTTCATGCACAAATACACAGTTTTGCAATTTTTTTGCGAAATTATGATGATTTAGGACGGAAACGAGCGCGCGAAATTTTATAACAGACCTTTGGGAATATGGATATCATGAACAAATTACTAAATGTATCTGTTCAAAATAAAATTATTTGCATTGTTGAACTACTAATCTGGATAGACTGTCTGTGTGCCTGTCTGTCTATGTCTGTCTGTATAGTGGCTGTTTTGCAATTTTCCTCCTTCTTATGGTATTTATTTGCGCCCAAAGATGAGTTAAAATTAGTGTTGAAATATGGCACTTTCGACGCTCATAATTTTCAAACATGTATTTTTTACATTTTTGTTTCCAGAATGGGCAAATATAATGTTCATACAAATTGATATAATTTTTTAGGGTTCCGTACCCAAAGGGTAAAAACGGGACCCTATTACTGAGGCTCCCATACAACGAACGTGATTTTTTCGCCGTTTTTTACGATAATGGTACGGAACCCTTCGTGCGCGATTCCGACTCGCACTTGGCCGGTTGTTTTATTTTAAACGCACACCGTCAAACAGTGGAGTAATCGCCAGACTACATTTGTATGGAAGAATGATCGACTAGGGCAACCTTAAGTAACATGTTTAAGTTTGGAAAACAATGCAGCATAAAGCCTTAGGCTATATATTAAAGCATTATGATTTCAGTATTTTAACGTTCTCACTGCCGCTGTTCTGCTGTTGTGCCTCTCTGTGAGAGATGACATAGGCCTTAATCCACCACGTGACACTCAAGTCTCAATCCAGTGCGGGTTGGGAGGATATCAAATTTCGGAAAAAAAAACTGAAATGCCGGTTTCCTTGTGATGTTATCCTCCTCCGTTTTGAAAGCTTGATTATGCTAAATTGATGCATGATTTCCACTTGTTTTATTTGTTTGCTTTATCGAAACATCTAATCTCAAAATATCAGCAATAGAATGTCACTTAATCGGGACCCTACTGACATTTTAATCTTGTTGATTGGCTAAGTTAATGTTTCCACAACTGTAGCTAATATTTAAAAGTTGGTGTCAAAAACAAAACAAAAGAGTGACCAAAAGTTTAAAAGATCATGTATATTCGTTTCCCAAAGAAATCGTTTAGTATTGTCGTATTGTCTTTAATAAAAGAAGACCGAGTGATTCAGCAGAATAACTCTTGTAATAATCTTGGAAAAAACTAATTGCAGTTTTTTAGATCAGTTTAAATAATGTTTAAGTATATAGATTAATAGAAGTGAATCAACACATAATGTGCAGTAATATGATTACATAATGTACAGATGTTTGTGCATGTAATGAATATAAAACACATTTGTCTTGTGTTCCGGTATTATAAGTCGTTGGAAACACTAATTTGTGTCGTTTGCATTGTTTTCTCTTAAGAGCGACTTTGTAAGTTTAGTTTATTATCATTTGAAGTGTTTCCTGGGAAGATTTCTAGATGTTAGAATGATTTTTGTGACCAGTCGTTAAACGTTAAAAGTAAAGTGTGTGTACTTATTTGACGCAGATTTAATGAGACTAAAAGAGGTTCGGTTTACTATCTTAGAACAGTTTTATCTAGGAATAGTTAAATCTACGAAAACGGTTACGGTGTTTGATGAAAATAGTTTCGAATAATTTCTATTAAACGGTATTTTCGTTTTATTCAATCAGCTTTACGTTATAAATTATCACAAATTGAGATCGTTGTTTTAAAAGGCTACAAAATTAGAAATCCTACAAAAGCTGTTCATTTTTCCAGAGCAATTGGTTGGACTGTCTAGCCAGCTTTCGCCAGACATATTAAAATATTCCTCAGGTTTTTAATAAAAAAAATATTGAAGCGATCAGTTTTTTATCTGTCTTATCGCTAATATTGTTCCTAATCCACTGTTTAACCTCTAAGCTGCACGGGGGGTAATGTGTCGAATGTAATGTGCTGTGGGAACTAAGATGCGTTGCGATATGTTTTGATGGCGCATATTATTGCAAGGCCCAAGGCTTAGGCTGTAGCGGAGGCGACTAAGCGATTACGCGGCGCTTTTTCAAAGTTCTTGTCTCCGTTTCATTACTGTTACTATATATACTGGTGTTAACCATAGACAAGGTTTCAATTTGTAAAGCACTAAAAACTAATATATTTTGAGGAGTGTTCTAAAGAAAAATTTAGTATATATATATATATATTATATGTCAGGGTTACAAACTGAAAATCACCCATTCATGTAGCTCATGTTTAACTTTGTTTTAAAAAAAAACTGATTAGGTAACATGAAACAAACTAAAAGCCACTTCTTAGTCGTTGTTTTTATCTTTTTGTTAGGCATTTTCTTTTAAATGATCTTCATGACACATACTTATTTTTAAACCTTAAAAAGAGGTTATTAGCAAACTCGCTAGCTTCTCCCAACTTAACCCCATTAAATCTCATGATGTTTTGCAATAATTATGTTTATTTAGCGCTCACAGCAGCGACCTTTAGGGAAATTACCAGTCACCATATTGTAGCCATACACGCTTTGTATGAGTTGAATGGCTGCCATCATTACGGGCAGCCTTTGTGTCGGTTTGTGTGATGTTATTGATGGTCGTGTCAATGTTGTATGGAAATGGATGGAGATTGGTGTCATACATGTGTATGGAATGAAGGTGGTAATATTAGTGTTATTGGTTGCTTGGAAATGAAGTTGTGAGTCAATGATTACTGCTTGGCGTGTGTTTGCGTTTTTAATAGTTGTAGTGGTTCATAGATCACCTATGTAGTGGTTTGATGATTTCATTTTGCAAGGGTGTGATTCCCACACGGATAAGATATTTCTTTTTCGTTTAGCTCCTTCGTATAGACAAAATATTTAAAGAGTTTTCATCGACTCGAGAAGAAGATGAAGCTCCTTCGAATGTTAGCTATTGAATAACCCGATTTCAAGAATATCTTTCTATGGGTATCAATAAGCTATCGCACTTCATCGTAGACCACATCATCGCTTACCATCAGGCGAGATAGTGGTAAAACGCGAACGAATGACTAAAACCTTTACACAAAAACAAGCATAATAAAATGCTTAATCCTTTCAAGATATGGCAGTTAATTATATCCCTACATATGTACATTATTTGACACTATATGCCTAATAGCCCACTCTAGGGTGTGGACATGCAAGCGAAAGGTCGCAGGTTCGAACCTCTGCTGAACTTTGAGCTAGACGTGTCGACATGAATGCAAAGACAATAAAACGAAGTATTCTATTCATATTTATTTAAAGTTTCTAAAGCCATATGTAATACCATAGACCACAGTGATGTTATAAGGGCTAGGAAGAGTCTTTTGTACATAATACTATTAGGTATACATAGATTCTACCAGTCATGTTTAGCGTAGCATTGTATGTTTGTTCCTCAATCACGCCAGAACGGCTGATCGGATCTAGATTAAATTTGGCACAGAGGTAGATTATATACACGGCAATACCACATCATCATCATATCAGCCGAAAGACGTCCACTGCTGGACATAGGCCTCCCTCAAGCGTCGCCACATTGACCGGTCCCGTGCGTCTCGCAACCAGCGGATCCCCGCAACCTTCACCAGGTCATCGGTCCACCTGTTGGGATGCCTTCCAACGCAACGTCTTCCGGTTCGCGGTCGCCACTCCAGAACCTCTCTGCCCCATCGGCCATCCGTTCTGCGAGCAATGTGCCCTGCCCACTGCCACTTAAGTTTGGCAATTCTTCGGGCTATGTCGGTAACCCTGGTTCTCTTGCGGATCTCTACATTTCTGATTCGATCACGCAAGGAAACTCCGAGCATAGCCCTCTCTAATGCCCTTTGTGATAAGACTGTAAGCTTTCTGATAAGGCCCATTGTAAGCGAACACGTCTCAGAGCCATATGTCATCACTGGCAACGCACACTGGCCATAGGCTAATTTTTATCTGGATAAATGTACAAATACCGACATTCGCGCGGGCGAAATCCCTGACAGAAGCTTGTCTTTCTATAAAATTCTCACTGCTGGGATACAGGATTCCTCTCAGTGCGAGGTTAAGGCCGAGGGTACCCACGCAGACACAGTGTGGGTTGGTGGATGTCATGATTTGAGAGCAGTGGTGATGAAATAATTTCCTCTTCATTGGTCCACTCCTACGGTATTAATTTTCTATTTTATAGGATGTGAGATTAATTCATACTCAAAAGTAAATCTAAATAAAATTTCTAAGATCCCATAATTCGTAGTCCCACGTATGTTAAAATTTAAAAAAATATCTTCATTTGTAACTATTAGAACTGCAAAAATCTTTTAACATTATTATGAAGCCGGTATTACAGCTTTTTGACCAACATTTTTTTGTAGTTTTGCAAAGCCGATAATAAATAATTGTAATGACCAATATTGCCAAATTGATTAATTCGTTTAAAGAGTATTGAGTATGCCTAGTTATAAATATTTATTAGTATCCGCAATGTACCGGTTTGTTTTATTTATGTAAGACTTTTTTGTAGATAAAATATTATGTAGTACTTAGTTTTTATGCGAAACAAGATCTAAATATTCTAAATACCTCTATGGTCTAGTAGTTGCAAGCGCTACTTCTGAGCAAGAAGTCTTAGTTTCGATTCCCGAGCTGGGTAAATTGTTATTGTGTTTTCCCATCTATAAAAGGGATGTTTCCTGGGTAGAAAAAATGATAATTCTATTTAGTCCGTCAGTGAGATTATCAAATAATATTGAACACGTATTGTTTGCTATACCAAATCGATAAAAAATTACAAAGTTAAAGCGCATCAAAGTTCAGTAGTGGGGGCTTGTGACGTCACTAAGGCAGTATAGAGTGTACTAGCGGCGTGACGTTTCACGATATTTCAACGCATTATATCGTCGTCACTTTATGTTTACGTGTCAAAAGAAAAATACATGTCCAATATTTATTAATCTACCTGACGAACAAAAACTAATTTTCAGTCAAAAGCCCTATTAATCAGTAACACCACGAAATCTGCATCCTAATTGCGTAAGTGAATTCGGCAAGGCAAAGGGTTTGACTTCATGAAAGAGTATGACAAATTCCCTTTTAATAATTAGGTATTGGCAAAGATTCTTGGCTGCTTTCATTGGTAAAGATACTCTTTTCGAAAGAGCCTCGCCCCTTGTTACAAGGAACATAAACACAACTGGCGAAATGTAGCTGTTTTATACGTAAATCTTAGCCTAACCTTCGGAGAATACAGGGATGGTGAGAATATTATGTAGTCTTTACTTGAAGCAAGATCTAAATAGATTCTAAAGAGTGAATTAAGTTTTTGTCATATAAAAGACATCAACGCGCACGCATTTTTTTTGCGGTTCTACGTCTTGATACATAATCTTTTTCCGTTTAATTTTCCATTACATATACGTGGAATATCTTTATGGTAAAATATATAAATAGGTTAGGTTTGGTTGCAGTTGAAGTATGCAAAACTATGAATCTGCTGGGAAACTAGTGACCTACTTCCTATCTCCGTTAATGAAAAAAAAAACATTTTAATATTAAAATGGTATGGTAATAAACTTTTATAAGCATGCAAAGTCCACAACTGATCAAAGGCCTCGCCGTAGCTACAACAGAGATCCGGAAGGTGGAGGACCGGGTGTTCTTGATAGACTGGTCTATCCCAGTCACCTTTTAAGGTCCAAAATCCATATAAGTAACCAAAACATCAGGAAACAATCTCCTTTAATCCTAAAGCCTCCACTCTCTACAAAGGACATAACATGCGCATGCGCAGTGAGCGTCTCGATCGAATGTACACAATATCAGCCGACGGGTCCTCAAGGATACGAAGTAATGTCACTAGGAAACTGCTCTTGAAAGCAATTCCATATTTTGTTTTTTTTAATTGTAAACAATCTGTTTTGGTGTTGTTTATTTTTAAATGCTGACATGTGTGTTGAGTTTAAAAATATAGATTGTAGCAGGGCATTGGCCTGTAGGACAGGTTAATAATTGTAATAAATTACCTATTGTAAGTTAACGTGGAAGAAGTTATAGTTGCTGTAAATTCTTTTACACCTTATTCAGTGTTTTTAATGTATGTGTTGTAATTTTTTTGCAATTCGAGAACTTTGCTAGGAAGATCAAAACTCAGCAAACTAATCTTTTCACAAAAAGTAGGTAAATTGCTATCAAATATAAAAAAATGTCACAGCAAAGTTCGTCGGTCTTAAACATCAATGAAAAAAGATATTATGAAATACCACTCAATATATTTATGTACTTAAATAATTACTAAAACAAATCTTGCAAATCATTGAATTATGTGTGAATCGTAATTTTATGAATGCAACTTCAAACTAGTTACTAATCTGTCACACAAAAAACGACTATGCGCTATCAAAACTAATAAAAAACCTAACTTATACATAACTTGAAAGTAAAACCTATCAAGTAGGCAACGTAATTCTAAAACTAGCCTGTATACTAATATTATTAAGAGGCAATTTTTTGTTAGTTTCTCTACAAATTTGTTCCAATTACAAAAAATCTTTCACTCATTCAAGTCATCAAAATAGCACAAAGTAATATGTTATTTTTTATCCCGGAACCATGTACGGCTCATTGGAGATAGCCAATGGGAACGAATCCACGGGAAAAAGCTAGCTAATTATAAAAGTAATCAATAACAACCTTAGGCTGATCTAGTAAGTTGCGCCAACCAGGGAGTGTCACCTACCAGCCTAGATTAATTGGCGCTGCGTCTGCGCATGTATTTGCACGATGATGTGATTAAGTTATTACGACACTTGATTGGCAGTGAAAACTTTACGTGACGAAAAGAGAATATTTAAACAAAAGCCATTGACCACATCATCATTCTCTCGCCAATACCACAATTTATATTCGGAGCTGGCATGAGATGTCGTCTCCTTCCAAAGACTAACCCCCAGTTTCCCAGCTCAAAATTATCGGAGAATTAATGTGACAAATTGTCAAGCACGCGTTATCTGCTGTGATTGGTTGAATGAATTTTCAACAGCCAATCACAGCAGATAACGCGTGCTTGACAATTTGTCACAATAATTCGCCGATAATTTTAAGCTGGGAAAGTGGGGGTTATAGTCATACATATTCGTACTCAAAACTTTCTTTACAATTTAATCGTAATTCCTCTGCATCACATGTCTCTAAGAAGACACTGGTATCCTCATTCTCATCATTCCCTCGTTCATTCTGGACGTAAACCCTGTGTTGAGCTTATCCTAATATTGAAATAGTTTAAATCCCAAATCAAACATACTGTTCCGTGGTTGTTTTAACAGAAAAATCTCCCATCCTAATTAAAACCAAAATGCCCGATATTAATTAGGGTTTGGTTTGAGTATTACTCTTGGAAATTAATACCGTCATCGTTGATTGTCACTAACTACTTTAAACCTCTGCCTACTCCTTATCTCAATTGTGACTGATGCGCTTTTCAAGTAAAAATGCCGCAAATACTACTCAATTACAGATGCATTGTACAAATACATATTCATGAATGCATCTCACAATAAATCTCTACTGGGAAAGCCCAACACGATTTATAAACTGCATACAGAAAAATATTGCGTATTCGCTGCCAAAACAATAAGTATGAAGACATTAAATATAAGCACAAACATATGTGGGACGATGACACCCCAAGTGCAATAAATAAAACAATAAATTAAATTGCACAATAGTTACAATTGTCGTGTGAAAAAACAACGAAATCAATTGACAACTTCCTTTCTTAGTTAGAACTAAGCTAATTAGTTATAATTAAGTCTTATTAAACAAACACTCACCCAAATCGAAAGGTTCACACGGTACGAATTATCACTGAAAATGTTATGTCACTGTCACTTGAGAATCACTTGGACTTTCAAACTGCTTTTAACTTGTGGAAATCTAAATAAAAAGAAAAATTTAAATATAGAAAAATACGAATACGCAAATACGAAACGACATAATACGCCAATTTGAAACAACATGATAAGCCAATTTGAAAAACACAAAAAATTGTTCTCAAATTAAATCGGGAGCGCGAATAGTTGGTTCTTATGACGATATGTTAATTACTAACACCTAATAGATATTATAGCACAGTTCCTAGATTGTATAACAGAGTCATAACGTGTGTAGCACAAGAACTCTAGTCTAGCTACACAATGCTTCCCACGCGCTGGCTAAAAGTCCTACGCTTACGCAAACACATAATTAGGTTCGTTTTTTTACATCAAAACATTTGGACATTGTCTAACATATTCGACAAAGCAATGTTACTAGTCTTTGTGAAAAAAATTAAACATTGAACTATTGTCAAAGCAAGTCGGGTGAGAAGATTAGACTAAAGGTTATGTAAAAAGTCGGTCAAATGAATATTTACAAGATCTTTGAAAATGATACTCCGCACACAATGCAATGCCGCGCAGCGGTATTTCTTATGAGTTTTCATTCAAACTTTAACCTCGCGAAAATATGTGAATTTAAATTTTGCATCACGTATATTTAGAAGAAAGTTACGTCAAAATTACTAACTGTCGGAGTTTATTGATAAAATTACTGTAAAATGTAATCTAACTGGCAATTAGTATAATTTTATTGTTTTGAAAAGTTTTAACTTTCGCTCTCAAACTGTTCTATGATTATATGAGATGTTATCACGAATTCGAATGTAACTTATAACTTTTGTCTTTCAACAAAAAAACAACAAACTTTTCTTAAAACTTTTTCTTACAACCCCTAAATATTTCACTAACAAAAAAATACCCCATAAATTAATAAAACAAATCCCTAAAAATAAAACGCAAAAAATTAAAAGCAGTTCCAAAGCTACGCCAACGGAAGAACAAAAATACGAAAAGTTGAAAAAATAAAATATAAAAATTAAAAAATACCGAATATAGTGTGTGCTTTAGCGACGCGTAAGGATGCGCTTGCGACGGCCGGCCGTCGACGAAGACTGTGCGAGGTACGCGCGCGCCGGTGGCTCGGGGGGGCGCATTGGCATCCGCAATTGTTCTCTTATTACTCAAACTTTATACACAGATGTACTAACGCAGTAGGTTGGTGCTGTTGCAAAATGTTCGGTTTTTAGCTAGTGATAGCATGCGGGTTGACTTAGAAGCTTGGAGTTTGAAGATGGGCTTTCAATGTGTAATTTTTTGAGGAAACACCTCGTATGCAATATCTATCACAAAATTAACACAATTATGATTTATATGTGGCGTGTACTCTAGAATATTACTTAAAATGTTTTCCAGGTTTTTGTATAAGTATTTAAAAGAGAATGTTAGTACATTTTCCCGTTAAGATCTCACTTTCCATCTGATTTGACTGTTCAGAGCAGTGGTGGCCCAGTGGTATCGGCCGCGACTTACAAGTTGTAGGTCGTGGGTTCGAGCCCAGGCAGGCGCTTTACTTTGTATAAATTATTTCTTCACCACTGCTCTCAAAACGGTGAAGGAAAACATCGTGAAGAAACCGGCATGTCCTAGAACCAAAAAATCGAAGACATGTGACATCCACCAACACGCACTGGGCCCGCGTGGTGGATTAAGGCCCATTCCCTCTCACAGAGAGGAGGCCTGTGTCCCAGCAGTGGGAACATTAATAGGCTGATGATGTGATGTGATGATGTGTGACTGTTCAAGGGTCCATATTTAAATAATAATTCAAATTATTTAAACAAGAAACATGCAGTATTATAGTCAAGAAAAAAAACGGGGATTCGAATTAGTTTCATCTGCTTTCGCTGTTCAAGGTTTTGTCTGAACACGCACGATCTATTACCGCTCCACATCCGTGACTTAACATTGTAACAACATTATTTAATGGCTTTAAACTTCATTGATTGAATTTAGAACTATTTAAAACTATGTTTAATACTATATAGAACTATTAAAACACAAATTCGAATTAAGCAATCGACCGTCCGTCAATTGTATCAGTTGTGTGCGTTTTTACAAACTTGTGGGTGTTAAAACTCTGGTACATTCACGCCGGGTTAATACATATAACTGGAATCTGTATACCTCTACTTACTTCTAACAGGAATTAATATGTGATGCAGGTAAAAACCATCTTGATAAGTTAAATGTTGGTTTTAGCTTCTTAAACATCCTTACATCTCATTGCAAAAGAGTTAAGAAGTAACAATAGTCCAGCGGTCAATGGGTCGGCTGGCGATTGTGAGGTTGTGAGTTCACATCCTGACTCAGTAAACAATGGTGAACCTACTACTTAGTTAAATGTATGTGCTCAGATATAAAAGGGTAACTTTGGAAGGGTTAAAGTTCTGAAACAATTGAACTATTTCTGTACATTTTCAACAGCATAAATTACTGGTACCTACTGTGACATACCCAAGGACTTATCAGTTTAACCACTTTTTTTGATTTGTGAAACTGACAAGAAAACATGATTGAACATTTTTGATGACAAAATGAGGAAAATCGTGCTGAAAGGAACAATATTTTTTTCTTGTTAACATGTACTGTCCTCTTGTGTGCGATCGTGTCATCCCGAGAATATAGCGTGGATCATGTAAGCGTACTTATATTATTATACTTTCCGTAACAAAATAATACAATCTGCAAAGTAGTATAAGACCACGGTTATCCTCTGAACACCACCATGAATCAATCAATCTGCCTAGCCTTTCCCAACTATGTTGGGGTCGGCTTACAGTCTATTCAGGAGTACCAGTGATTTACATGGAGCGACTGCCGATCTGACTTCCACAACCCATTAAAGGGGTAACACAATACCCCTTGGCTAGACTGGTGTCAGATCTCAAGATTCTGACTACTCGTAGCGACTGTCAAAGATCTTCAAATGACAGCCGGGACCAACGGCTTAACGTGCTTTCCGAGGCACGAAGGAAACTCGGTATGTTGAAATGGTCACCCATCCACGGACCAATCTCGTCAAGCTTTGCTTAACCTTGAAGATCGACTCGTGCGGCTGTTATTATTTAACCACGAGCTCCACGAACACCACCATGAATATGTATGAAATACGATAAAATATATTTTATTAAAAATATGTTATATATTATTATATAATAGTTAAAATAAACATATCGAATAGTTTGCACATAACAATATGGAAAGCAGTAATCTGACGGTCTTGGCATTGCTCGATTTCAGTAATGCTTTTAATACTGTTGATTTCGATGTTTTGCTTGGCATTCTATGCTCTCTTAATATATCTCCATCGGTGGTTGACTGGTTTCGTAGTTACCTGTTCGGTCGCCGTCAACGTATTAACATCGGAGAGAAGTTGTCTTCCTGGTGTATTACTTCTGCCGGGGTACCACAGGGTGGCGTTTTATCCCCTTTACTCTTCGCAGTTTTTATAAACTCAATCTCCAATGAACTAATTTCTTCCTACCATCTTTATGCAGACGATCTGCAATTATACTCGCGAGCTCCTCTCGGAAGGCTGTCTGAGGCTATAGCTACCATCAATCTTGATCTGGCTCGCATTTGCGATTGGAGTAGGAGGTATGGGCTTATGGTCAACCCTGTAAAGACGCAGGTAATTGTAGTGGGCAGTTCTAGAATGGTTTCTAGGATCGACTGGACGTGTCTTCCCCAAGTTATGTTTGACAATTCAGTTATTCCCTTCAGTGAGAAAGTTAGAATCTTGGGGATTTTCATCGACAAGGACTTCTCTTGGACTGCTCAACTGCAAGAAGTCAGCCGTAAGTTGTTTTCATCTGCTGCAACTTTGAGGAGACTGCGTAATTTTCTTCCGACTGCCACTAAGATTGCGCTTGCACAATCTCTTCTTCTTCCCATCCTTGGTTATGCTGATGCCAGCTATCTTGACCTTACTTAAGAACAACTCGATAAACTTGTGCGGCTTCAAAATGTTTGTATACGGTTCATATTTGGTTTGCGCAAATATGACCATGTTTCAGAATTTCGTGTAAAGATCAAGTGGTTGCCTATTCGCAACCTCAAAGATCGTTTTCAGTTTATCTGCGATTCCCACACGAAATCTCTAAGGTCATCAGATAACTTGCGACTTAAATGCCAATGCATTCCACAACTTTCATGGATAAATCCTTTACTGTCCAGGCTACTCGTCTGTGGAATACATTGCCTAACCCAATTAAACGTGCTCAGTCGTTGCCTGTATTTAAAAAACTCATCAAAGAACATTACCTATCGCTGTGATTGTGCTATTTGTTTTTAGACATAATGTGCTATGAATATCGTAGATCATTTATTTTCATTGCTTATATATGTATTTGTATGTATGTATTTATGTATCTATGATTTAGCATATGTATTTATTTGTGTTTTTAGAAAGTATTATTGTATCTACATTATGCTCATTGTTGGTATTGTCGCACCAAAGACAACCCCATGTCATGTCCAGGTAATCTCTGTCCATTCCAGGTTGCCTGGAAGAGATCGCGGTATGCGATAAGGCCGCCCATTGTATGTTTTTAGTATTAAGTTTCTTTTTCTTGTTTATTATGGTGTACAATAAAGTGTATATAAATAAATCTAAATAAATAAATAAACAATTTCAGATGAGAATATTTTCTTGTTTTTTTTAATATTTTTTATTTGTGATGGGTTTGCTCTTGATTCTAGTCTAGGTCACTTGTTTCATATTTTTAGAGCGTGATTTTTCAGTAGTCTGGTTTTTGTTTTTAAACTTATTATTATTTAAAGTACTTTGGGGTTTATGCAAGGCCACATGCCTTTTTTAGGGTTCCGTACCCAAAGGGTAAAAACGGGATCCTATTACTAAGACTCCGTGGTCCGTCTGTCTGTCTGTCACCAGGCTCTATCTCATGAACTGTGATAGCTAGACAGTTGAAATTTTCACAAATTATGTATTTCTGTTGCCGCTATAACAACAAGTACTAAAAACAGAATAAAATAAATATTTAATTGAATAAACAAAAAACAAAAAAAAAACAAATATAACAAACGTGATTTTTGTGCCGTTTTTTGCGATAATGGTACGGAACCCTTCGTGCGCGAGTCCGACTCGCATTTGGCCGGTTGTTCTGTTTAGAGTTTGTTGTTTTATATGTATCTAGATAATGCATAAGTTACAAGATTGGACTTTGTATTAAGTGTATACAGACCCTCTTCAGGATTGTATGAATGCTTTGAAAAGGTAATGGAATAAGTGTTACACAAGATTTGTAACTCTAATAAGTCCATTATCACTTTAATTTATTAGAAAACTCAGGTTCTTGTAGAAAAATAATAAGTCTGTTTCAGTCCTACAATCCTGTTAACCTATTTTTGGAGCCCACAATAATAACCCCTACTAGATAATATGCAAATATATATATATATATATCTTATACTAATGTACAAAAAAGTCCATATCAAGTCTTATAGAAGTCCACAAAGAAATTATAAATTTACCAGATTTTGATCATTGCGGGCAGAGGATTACTGTACCAAACCAAAACAACAAAGTGGCTAAAAAGGATATCACTGTTAACCCCAAAACTGCAAGTCGCTTGAAAGCTTTTAAAGTTAAACTCATTGATAAATTACAAATTCATGCTGATCTATATGATGATTTTTTAGTGTATACTGTAAACAATATAAATCCCCCTTTATTCCCAAGACTATCTCCGTTAATAGTAACGCATCATTCAATGATTGGACTACCATTGGTATTCATAAAAGTAGAACACGGCTTTATGAGCTGTACAATGAAAGGACTTATGTAAACACTGCTGAATTTAATTTATATGATAGAAATTATTCAAAATTATTTAAAAAAGTTTGTTTTTTGGCCAAGTCGCGTTATTTGAGTTCGAAGATTAAAAACAGTAGTAATGTTGAGTAACGACTTGGAATATTATTAATAGTGAAACGGGAGGATCTGGTAACAGAAATATTGACTACAGCCTGTCTATTAAGACGGTACCCTGACCAAAATATCGGCATGAGATATAAGCATTCCTATTGGTCTAGCGGCACTGGTGGCGCATGAATTACAGTAGTGAATACGCCCAGATTTTAGAATAAAATCTTTATAAAATTGAATTTTGGCCTTTTGAAAAAAAAATTACTTCAAAAATGTTCGTTATTAAATTGTCTATCCATTAGTGTTAGTACAAAAATAATTAATGAACACTTTACGAGAAGATGCATGCTATCAATAAATATTTCTCATTTTTATGATTTTTTTGGAAGGAGATTAGTGAAATATATACACAATCTATTATTTTACAATCAATATTAGGTAGAAATTTAATGTATTTTTATTAATTGACATTGACTTTTAAATGACGAGTCAGAGTCGAGTCAGTTCAGATCTGTGGCGTCATTCTGTAGAAGTTGCTAAGTCTATTATTGATATTGTCGCACCTAGTTTAGTTATTATCTTTAACATTCCTTTATTATCTTTAACATCATTAATATTCCCTATTAGCGTCAGTAGGGTTGCGCTTAAATTTCGACTTTGCCGTAACTTTTTTATTCATGACATTTTTAATTTCATCCGTAAGCCATGGTGCCGGCAAATGTCTCACTTTGACTGCCCGAACAGGAGCGTGACGGTCGTAAAGTTCAACAAGCTTAGTGGTGGACATATCTTTCTCATCGACTGAAGCGGAGGCAAATAGATAAGACCAATCTATGTTGCTGGCATCCTCACAAAGACTGTCAACGTGCATGCCTCCAAAATTACGTTAGCCTTAGGTGGACGAATTTTATATGACAGAAAAATCAAATTGTGTTAAGAAAAGGCATCAGCTGAGCATTGGCCATGCTTAGCGACGCGATCAGGAGAGGAAACCAACATCAAGTCAAGAAGTGAAGGAGTAGAGCTTGGGAAATGGTGAGTAGCACTAAGCGGCAGAATGGAAAGATTACTAGAAATTGAAACATTAGTAAGGGAAGAGGAACGATGGTCCTTCTTCAGCAGGCAAGTATTAAAGTCACCCATGATTATGCTATACTGTATGAAGGGTTAAGCATTTCTAAGAGCTTCTCGAAGGATGAAAAGAAATTAACACGTCATGAAGGACAATAATAAACTCCAAGAAGTAATTTAGAATGATTTAGCTCGACCTCCAGAAAGAGATGCTCACCAGCAACCGATGGTGGTGGCTGCGCTGACACATTGACAATAGAGTAAGGAATATGAGCGCGGAGATATATGGCAACACCACCACCACCACCAACAGTCCGGTCGTTTCTAATAAGCACAAAGCCGGGCAGAGAGTAACTAGTAGACGGGAGACATGGTTTAGGCCATGTAAAAGTGTTTGTACAAACCAACTTACAGAAATAAAATCATTTATCATTTGCGACGCCCGCGCCGTAGACGAATAAAACATTAGTTTTCATGACTTTGACGGAATATATCTCGCAAATGGTACACTTGACAAAAATATGATGTAGCAAACCCTACCTTCATTTTAAAATCAAAGATAACACATGACGGAGTGGTACGAATTTTTTTTTTTTTTTTTTTGTCTTCGCTCTCCCTAGAGGGCGCCATATTCAATTTAATATAACTTCACATAGCTTTTAAACAGCGGGCAAATAAGACGCTTCCAACGACACCTCATTTGTCAAAAAATGATGAGAAGTTTAGAAGTTATGAGAGAACAGATGAACATACATACATACACACATACCGGTCAAAAACATACTCTTTTGCTTCGCCGTAGTCGGGTAAAAATAAATAGGTATCATTACTGAGTATATTCGAAGCAAATTGGATGGAAAAATAAATAAATCAATAATAAATAAATACAACTGTAAAAGTTCATGCGCAAAAATATTGAGAAATTTCCTATGTTACTCTAAATACCACAGAGTTCTTAAAGGTTTTCCTGTAAAAAGTGTTTCAAAATGTTAGGCCCATTAGTTTCGGCGATAAGTGGGAGGAATGGTAAATTTACGCCCAATTTCCGTAAGTAACTTCAAAACGATTAATCATAGATTTAAAAAACCGGCCAAGTGCGAGTCGGACTCGCGCACGAAAGGTTCCGTACTTGGTATATATATCTTATACTAATGTACAAAAAAGTCCATATCAAGTCTTATACAAGTCCACAAAGAAATTATAAATTTACCAGATTTTGATCATTGCGGGCAGAGGATTACTGTAACAAACCAAAACAACAAAGTGGCTAAAAAGGATATCACTGTTAACCCCAAAACTGCAAGTCGCTTGAAAGCTTTTAAAGTTAAACTCATTGATAAATTACAAATTCATGCTGATCTATATGATGATTTTTTAGGGTATACTGTAAACAATATAAATCCCCCTTTATTCCCAAGACTATCTCCGTTAATAGTAACGCATCATTCAATGATTGGACTACCATTGGTATTCATAAAAGTAGAACACGGCTTTATGAGCTGTACAATGAAAGGACTTATGTAAACACTGCTGAATTTAATTTATATGTTAGAAATTATTCAAAATTATTTAAATAAGTTTGTTTTTTGGCCAAGTCGCGTTATTTGAGTTCGAAGATTAAAAACAGTAGTAATGTTGAGTAACGACTTGGAATATTATTAATAGTGAAACGGGAGGATCTGGTAACAGAAATATTGACTACAGCCTGTCTATTAAGACGGTACCCTGACCAAAATATCGGCATGAGATATAAGCATTCCTATTGGTCTAGCGGCACTGGTGGCGCATGAATTACAGTAGTGAATACGCCCAGATTTTAGAATAAAATCTTTATAAAATTGAATTTTGGCCTTTTGAAAAAAAAATTACTTCAAAAATGTTCGTTATTAAATTGTCTATCCATTAGTGTTAGTACAAAAATAATTAATGAACACTTTACGAGAAGATGCATGCTATCAATAAATATTTCTCATTTTTATGATTTTTTTGGAAGGAGATTAGTGAAATATATACACAATCTATTATTTTACAATCAATATTAGGTAGAAATTTAATGTATTTTTATTAATTGACATTGACTTTTAAATGACGAGTAGATAGCTCCTAAAAACAGCACGAAAAACGGCTTGCGCGGCGTTTTGCTCGGGGTACCGCCTTAATGACAACATCATAAAATCAGACTCACAAGTCGCACTGGCCTTTGAACATTTATTTTCAGATATTCTCGTTTCAACTACTAAATCCTTAAAATCACCACCTTATGTTGCTGAGTCTTTGCTAAAAGAAAAAGGTTAATGGTTGCGATTCGGAATTTATTTTTGAACATATTACTTGTAGAGACATAATTAAAACCTTTCACACTTTAAATATTAAAAAGACTTCAGATCTGTGGCGTCATTCTGTAGAAGTTGCTAAGTCTATTATTGATATTGTCGCACCTAGTTTAGTTATTATCTTTAATAATTGTATCGACTATGGGGAGTTTCCTGACCTAATGAAAATAGTAAAATAATACCTTTGTCTCAATCAGACCCTACAAATTTTAGACCTATCTCAGTACTACCTACTTTTAGTAAAATATTTGAGAAATTAATTTTAGAGCAAATGCAAAGATTTTTTAATAAACATAAATTATTACATAGCAAACAGTTCGGTTTTACAAGGGGTCGTTCAACTACAGCAGTGTTGAGCTTTTAGGACATATTTATAATGCATGGGAGGATAAGTGCGATGCCTTGGGAATCTTTTGTGATTTGTCCAAAGCATTTGATTGTGTTCTTCATGAAACGCTAATCAGGAAACGCCGTCACTACGGGATCCGGAACAGCGCTCTGGATCTTCTTACTTCATACTTGAGTTATAGGATTCAGAGCGGTGACGTTAGTGGAAAAAGATTTCCCGGATCTTTAGTAACAATGGGAGTCTCGCAGGGCTCAATTCTTGGTCCTATTTTGTTTCTTATTTATATTAATGATTTCCCTTACCTCATAGCGGATAACCATAATATAGTGTTGTTTGCGGATGATACTTCACTTTTGTTTAAACTTAAATGCCAGCAGCTAGTTACTGACGATGTAAATAGCGCGATTTCAAAAGTGGTTCACTGGTTATTATTATTATATACTATATTGTACACAACTAAAACATACAGGGCAAACATTTACAAAAACAAGTGTACAATGGGCGGTCTTATCGCACTAGGCAATCTCTTACAGACAACCTTTAATGCCTGGTTCAAACCTGGTTCAATGTTAACAATTTACTTCTTATTGAAAAAAAAATGCAATGTTTTTTTTTTAATTTTTTTATAGATAAATTTTCAAAGAAGCTAAGCTCCACAGCATATGCTATTAGAAAAATTCGTAATTTAACTGACATAGAGACAGCCCGTTTAATATACTTTAGCTATTTTCATAATGTAATGTCGTACGGTATTCTGTTGTGGGGAAATGCCACCGACATCCAGACTATCTTTGTTTTGCAGAAAAGAGCTGTTCAATCAATTTATAAATTAAGCCCGAGACACTCTCTCAGAGATAAATTTAAGGAGATTAATGTAATGACTGTGTCTTCTCAGTGTATTTATGAAAATCTTTGATACGCCCAAAAAAAAAAATATTGTTTAAAAAATACTACTATAAAATACTATAATAATACAGATCATCTCCATAAAAGTGGTAGGAAGAAATTAATTCGTTGGAGATTGAGTTAATAAAAACAGCGAAAAGTAAGGGCGATAGAACACAGTACGTGACAGTACTACACCAGGAAGACAAGGTCTCTCCGATGCAAATACGTTGCCGGCGGCCGAACAGGTTACTACGAAACCATTCAATTACCGTTGGAGATATGTTAAAAGAGCCAAGGATGCCAAGCAAAACATCGAAATCCACGGTATTAAAGGCATTACTAAAATCCAGTAGAGCCAAAACCGTTCGCGATTTCCCAGTTCCATGGCAGACCTTATATCGTCAGTAACATTCAGAACCGCTGTAGTGGTGCTATGACCAGGACGGAAACTGGACTGGAAGGGGTTAAGGAGATTATTTTTGGAGAGGAAGGTGCTTATTTGGTTGTGGATTAAGCGTTCAAGGACTTTGGATAGAAATGGCAAGACAGATATTGGTCGATACTCGGCAAAGGATGTGGGATTGGATTTTTTAGGTAAAGGAATTATTTGAGCGTCATTCTATGAGCTTGGAAAGACACTGCTAGAGGAGGAAAATTTGAGGATATGGCAAATGACGGGAAGGATAATGTCCAGCACCGGGAGTAGCATTTTGCGGCTGATACAGTCGCTTCCTACTGCGTTTGACGAAATCGATTGTATGCTCTTCTTAACATCACATGTAGTAAATTGACCAAAACAAATGGAGAATAACTGGGAGTCGGAAGAGATGAAAGATGATTCAATGTATTTAATTTAGTAGTCCTATCAAAATTGGACGAAGCAGTAAAATTATTATTCATTGCATCAATATTAACATCTTTAGGAATAGTCTCCTCCCGTGACTCCCCATTTTGGACAGAATCATGAATATGTTGGCGATTAGCATTCCTACACACCTTGTTGCAGTGTTTACATATTGAGACATATCTCTCCCTATTAGCGTCAGTAGGGTTGCGCTTAAATTTCGACTTTGCCGTAACTTTTTTATTCATGACATTTTTAATTTCATCCGTAAGCCATGGTGCCGGCAAATGTCTCACTTTGACTGCCCGAACAGGAGCGTGACGGTCGTAAAGTTCAACAAGCTTAGTGGTGGACATATCTTTCTCATCGACTGAAGCGGAGGCAAATAGATAAGACCAATCTATGTTGCTGGCATCCTCACAAAGACTGTCAACGTGCATGCCTCCAAAATTACGTTAGCCTTAGGTGGACGAATTTTATATGACAGAAAAATCAAATTGTGTTAAGAAAAGGCATCAGCTGAGCATTGGCCATGCTTAGCGACGCGATCAGGAGAGGAAACCAACATCAAGTCAAGAAGTGAAGGAGTAGAGCTTGGGAAATGGTGAGTAGCACTAAGCGGCAAAATGGAAAGATTACTAGAAATTGAAACATTAGTAAGGGAAGAGGAACGATGGTCCTTCTTCAGCAGGCAAGTATTAAAGTCACCCATGATTATGCTATACTGTATGAAGGGTTAAGCATTTCTAAGAGCTTCTCGAAGGATGAAAAGAAATTAACACGTCATGAAGGACAATAATAAACTCCAAGAAGTAATTTAGAATGATTTAGCTCGACCTCCAGAAAGAGATGCTCACCAGCAACCGATGGTGGTGGCTGCGCTGACACATTGACAATAGAGTAAGGAATATGAGCGCGGAGATATATGGCAACACCACCACCACCACCAACAGTCCGGTCGTTTCTAATAAGCACAAAGCCGGGCAGAGAGTAACTAGTAGAAGGGAGACATGGTTTAGGCCATGTAAAAGTGTTTGTACAAACCAACTTACAGAAATAAAATCATTTATCATTTGCGACGCCTGCGCCGTAGACGAATAAAACATTAGTTTTCATGACTTTGACGGAATATATCTTGCAAATGGTACACTTGACAAAAATATGATGTAGCAAACCCTACCTTCATTTTAAAATCAAAGATACCACACATGACGGAGTGGTACGAAAATATTTTTTTTTTTTTTTGACTTCGCTCTCCCTAGAGGGCGCCATATTCAATTTAATATAACTTCACATAGCTTTTAAACAGCGGGCAAATAAGACGCTTCCAACGACACCTCATTTGTCAAAAAATGATGAGAAGTTTAGAAGTTATGAGAGAACAGATGAACATACATACATACACACATACGGTCAAAAACATACTCTTTTGCTTCGCCGTAGTCGGGTTAAAATAATTAGGTATCATTACTGAGTATATTCGAAGCAAATTGGATGGAAAAATAAATAAATCAATAATAAATAAATACAACTGTAAAAGTTCATGCGCAAAAATATTGAGAAATTTCCTATGTTACTCTAAATACCACAGAGTTCTTAAAGGTTTTCCTGTAAAAAGTGTTTCAAAATGTTAGGCCCATTAGTTTCGGCGATAAGTGGGAGGAATGGTAAATTTACGCCCATTTTCCGTAAGTAACTTAAAAACGATTAATCATAGATTTAAAAAACCGGCCAAGTGCGAGTCGGACTCGCGCACGAAGGGTTCCGTACTTGGTAAATTGCGGTCTACGATTTATGACTTATTAAAAAAAAACTACTTACTAGATCTCGTTCAAACCAATTTTCGGTGGAAATTTACATGGTAATCTGCATTTTTTTTTTTACTTTTATCATTCTCTTATTTTAGAAGTTACAGGGGGGGGGGGGACATTTTACCACTTTGGAAGTGTCTCTCGCGCAAACTATTCAGTTTAGAAAAAAAATATATTAGTAACCTTAATATCATTTTTGAAGACCTATTCATAGATACCATAAAAATAATTTTTAGCTTCAGTTTTAAGTATGGGCACCCCCAAAATTTTTTGTTTTTTTTTTCTATTTTTGTGTGATAATCTTAATGCGGTTCACAGTATACGGTATACTTACCAAGTTTCAACAGCATAGTTCTTATAGTTTCGGAAAAAAGTGGCTGTGACATACGGACGGACAGACAGACATGACGAATCTATAAGGGTTCCGTTTTTTGCCATTTGGCTACGGAACCCTAAAAAGTGTTGAGATTCTCACAACAAGCTCTTACAGTTACACGATATAGTTTGCATTTTTTCTTTTCAACTTTCTAAATTACCCTCCAAAAGTGGCCCTCTTGTTTATAAATTCATTTATTTCCGTTCACATCCGTCTTTGGGTCACGGACTTACATATTATGTGTACCAAATTTCAACTGAATCGGTTCAGTAGTTTCGGAGCAAATTGGCTGTGACAGACAGACACGCGATTAATCCTTTATGGGTCCCGTTTTTTCCTTTTGACATACGGAACCCTAAAAAATGTCATACAGACTTTCACGATAATAGATGTAGGATTTTAAAATTGACATAGGAAGTCAATTTTAAAATCCTCATCTTGAATAGTCTGTATCAAAAATATACTTCAGGACCTAAATGAACCATCGAGATTCGAACCCAAGTCATGCCATTCCGACTCTTAAGTCATTCAGCCATCGCAACTACAACAGCTAGAAAATCAGATAGCGACAAGAAATATGCCCAAGCGTTGAAAATAGACCAACCTACCGTCTCATAGATAAATAACGCATCTACCGTTCTAGTTTCCTTCTTTGATAATGGCACGAACTATTAGTAAATGTTTCACACCTGGATGAAAAGATTGTTCAGTCAGTGATTTAGGTTTCAGGACAGCAAACGTAGTGCTGTATTTAGAGATATTCCTTATTTATTCAGCCAAGACTTATGCCTATATTCCAATTCAGTTTGAAGGACCTCCACTTGACTCCAAGACAACGGAAAAACTCTCCAAAAATTTACAATTTATAACTGTCAATTTTATTATTCGAGGTGGAGTCAAATTGGGAGAAAAGACATCGAATATTATGGAGATAGTTTTTGTTCTTAAGAGACAACTTTGAGCGCGACGGATAAGTATAAGGGCTTTTAGTTCACCCATTAATACATTCTAATATAAATCAATCCTTTTAAAGTCAGTTTTCTCTAACAATGAGTGTCAATCGTCAGTACCTTCGACAGATGACGGAAGCTTCACTACTGAGCATTAAATGATGGTGTTATGTGTATAGTTCAATCGTGAGCCATTCAGGAGATGACGATATATTGTTGTGGAGTATTAAGTTAGAAAGGGGGTGAATGTTTATAACAATAGATTTTATAAATAGATTTGCTAACAAACTGATAGAAATCGTTGTACTTACCCTGTCGAATCTATGTCGTTTATAAAGAGCATAACTGTTTTTAATGTGGTTATAGCAAAAAAACTTAAAAAAAAAAAATACCGACTTCCAAAGCGGTAGGAAGTCAGAATTTTTTTTTTATGGCAAAGTTTTTATGTTTCTCTTTTTAGTTTTGGTACTCCATCACTCAAAAGTGAGCAAGTTCTATAGTAAGACACCTAAAGGATTAACAAAATACCCATAATAACTAAATTTACACATTCGTGCTATTTATCTAACGATAAATAGATTAAGAGTTCGGTTGTATGTTGCATAACTTGAAAACTGCCAAACCGATTCTGATGAAACTTGTACTGTTCCCTAAGTTGGGAGATATCTAATCCAATACAAAAATTGTAATCACAATTCGATTACTAGTTTCGAAGATATGCGTGGACAAATATACATACAAACAAACATACCCTTAAGAAATTTGGCACACGTGTTTAGAATCTTACGAAAAGTAACATGTGAGAATATTGTCCAAATCAAACAATATTACATACATACGTGTCGAATTCTCCTTTTTTTAGAAATCGATATAAATAACCTAATTCTGTAGGTTGTTTGATAGAATATGAGCACTTCATTCAAGAAAAGGCCAAGCTTTAAAAGCACATCACAAAACCAATAACCCAAACCCACACTCAAACCGTTAGATAACCCGAACCGAACAGTTATCACGCCTCCACTAACAGCGCCTGATTTATGGGGTCCCGGCTTCAGTTCCCGGATCGTGCAAACTCTTCACGTAACGAGAGCCATAGATTGCGCGGTGTGTATAGAGTTAGAACACCATAAAGTTCGCCATTGTTTGTGGGTCGCTATAAAGAGAAGCTGTCTCCGTTTGTCTGTCTGTACTACGTAAGTTGGAATCATGGGCCCCATGAGCGTTATCAGTTAGTTGATATCGGATGCTTTCCTATTTGGTACGAAACATACCATACCTTTGTGGCTAATCCATCAATCTCTATTTGGGCCCTAAAATATCAAATTAACATTAGTTAACAAGCCACTTGACTGTATTTCCTTAAGGAATCTAAAATCGAATTGTTTTTTTAGGTCTATATAATACGTGGTAAAGCTAAGCCAAAAAGCAAGCAAAAAGCCGGACAGTAGGCTGCCATTCAGAATTTTTCTGAAAAAATAATCCAAAGAGGTTACCTTATTGGATTTAGGTCCAAAACCAAATACTGCCCGACTCGGGTCACAAACCCAGGATCACAGATCATCAGAGAAGATATCAAGTGTCACACCTACCTTTATTACACAGATATAGAGAACCGATACGCGTCGAGAATTTCAACCCACGTACCTTACAACTGCAACCAACCACTCAGCCAATGCACCTATTAATTCAAAACCGTTGAGAAACCCTTACTTCTTTAATGAGCCTGTCTCAATAGTTCAGGGTTACTTACTAATAACGCTGACACATGTCCGTCTGTCCGTCTGATTGGACACGCTGTGTCGTGGGCGCTGTTAGGAAATTGGCCGCGCTAATCATCGGACAAACTTAATGTGATAATGTATAGTTATAGTAACGGGGTTCAATTAAGTGTGGATATTGTCAAGGTTGACAAACCAGGGTTTAAATTAATCGATGATTTTTATGTGCCATTTCTTTTTAGCGATGACACACACTTCTTATTCTGCTGCTGTCCTTTTCTGATTTATTTTCGTTGCAGGACCCAAGATACTTGCTCAGACTCGTTTCTCCGGGGCGCACCAAGCTTCATTGTTTCTTATTCTATAATGTACACAAAACATAAAGACACAGATACAATAGGACAGCTTATGTACAAAAGGCGAGCTTAACCCATAATTGGGTTCTCTTACAACAAACCTCAGTTGCTTTTTTGTTTCGTTGCTTTTCTGGTGGTCGCCAATGTTGATTCTGGCTTTCTGGAGTTGCATTGGTTTGGAATACTGTGGCGGGTTACACCATACAAAAAACGTTGACACAGTGCCCAGGCGAATAAATTATTTTTCTTTATTGTACACAAAAGTTTACATGAATGAATACAATTAAACACAGCTTCTGTGAAAAGGCGAGTTTAACACAGAATTTAGTATTAAAATAAGAAAAATATGTGTCCTGTATGTTAGCCACGCTATTTTTATTATTTTATCAAATTGCTCTAAAGTACATTAAAATATTTGTAAAGATTGCACCTTTGATCGAGAGTAATGGTGGCTCAGTGGTAACGGCCGCGATTTACAAGTTGTAGGTCGTGGGTTCGAACCCAGGCAAGCGCATTACTTTGTGTAAATTATTTCATCACCACTGCTCTCAAAACGGTAAAGGAAACCATGTCTTAGAACCAAAAATTGAAGACATGTGACATCCACCAACCCACACTGGGCCCCCGTGATGGATTACGGCCCATTCCCTCTCACAGAGAAGAGACCTGCACGCACATCGGACCAAATGCGAGTATAATGCCCGGTTTCTGAAGTCCCCAGTTAAAGTCTCACTAACTATTGATTCATTAAAGATAAGCAGAAGATAAACATCGATTAACTGTCACTGCGTTTCTGAATACGAAACAGACCATTCAATAACTATCTAACCGATAGCTAGTTCCTTAGATCGCGTCTAAAATTGATTTTATTCTTTGAATTCGTCTTTAAAACGAGTTTTATTTATTATAATATTTTTTTCGAAGATATATAAGTGGCTTAACACTATTTTAATAAAAAAATATGATTAGTCGTTATTTATGGGCGGCTGTATGAACGGCATCATTGTCGGCTAATTTACAGTTATCTGTGGTCAATGTCAATCATTTTTAAAACGAAACAGTTTCTCCTTCTTTCTTTTCTGGTTTCACCTGGTTCGGCTTGTTTTTACTTTGTCGTTTGATTTGATTCTATAAGTTAAAAGTCTATTTGTCTTTCCAATCGTTTTTGCTTTATTCATTCTTTATACCTAACATAACATAATGGAATCTGGCAAACGCAGTAAAAATTTTACTGAAAGAGAGAAGATGCTTCTTATCGAAGTGGCTAATCGAATATTCTTATCAAACCGATATCTCAATTTAAATTCTTCATCCGTAAACATTTCGAAAGGGTTTCGTCTACGTCTTAGGTTTCTGGGTATAGATATATTAAAAATAAACTCCATTACTTCTAAATCAGACTCTGACGAGCTGCTCGTATTCATATGTTAACACTGATTGTTTTCTCCTTTGTAACTGATTGTTATATTTTTAATATTTAGTTTTTACTGCCAAGTTATTTAATTTATACACACTTTAAGTTACCAAGTATAACCTAAAAGTGCATGTAATTGACTTTTATAAGAAACGTCAAGTAGTTATGGAACCGATAACTGCCCATATTTGGTCAGTTAAGTTAACCTCACATTAAACGGAGTTTATCTTACATCGCGGTGTTCGGAAACGCACTTTCACAAGTTATCGAACCAATAGCGCTAATGAATAGATAAACCACTGATAAAAGCGCCTCAGAAACCGGGCCTAAGTGCGGCAAAGGGGATCTATCTGTCCTGCACCTTTGATCGCTTTCAGAGTCCTTCTTAATGTTTTTTCTGCCCAACATTATTTTACTATGTCTGTCCAATCTGCCTCTGTAATCTGCAAAAATAACTAAATTAACATTCCAACAAAAATTAAACTAAACTTTGTTTAACGCAACTATAACGAAAACTTGATTAAATACTTTTAATTTGCGGTATATTAACCAACCCGTCAATGTCACCGGTTAACGTTTAGACTCGACTACGAAACGTTATAAATAACTGTTATTACAGGAATTGTTTTAAAATTGTCGTTATTTGCCTGTCCTTGGTGTTAAACGTGACTGTTGTAGTCGAGATTTTAATAACAAAATGTTTGTTAATGCATAAATTCTAATAGGTTGGGGAAAAAGTTTCTTCGCATTTTTTAAGAAAATTCAAAACATTTTTTAATATAGTTTATTTACATTTAACTAAAGTATGTAGGTACCATTTTGTTTGATAATTTCTTGCCATTTTGTAGTTAGGGACATGATCCCATTGCTATATAAATTTTGGGACTTCCTATCAAAATACCGCGTTTTGGCAGTCCTCTCGTGATGTTAACCTGACACTGCCTAAAGAATTCTGAAGAGACCGAAACAGGTGGAAATCTGAAGGTGCAAGGTCAGGACTATACGGTGGATGCATTAACACCTCCCAGCCAAACTCTCTTAATTTTTTCTGAGTGGCTAAAGGTGTGTGAGATCTTGCGTTATCATGATGAAAAACCACACCCCTTCTGTTGATTAAATCCGGCCGCTTTCTCTCAACTTCTTGCTTTAATCTCATCAGTTGTTCGCAGTAGAGTTCAGAATCGATGGTCCTGCCTGGTGGTAACAGCTCATAATGAATAATGTCCTTCCAATCCTACCACACACACATGCTGTGTGTGGTGGGACCTTGTTGCGAGTTAACCCGGGTTTCGCCTCAGTCTGTAAAGCCTGACCGGCCTTTGACTACGACCTTTTTCTCACGTTCTTGTCGTACGTGATCAACTTTTCATCACCAGTTATCAGCTTCTTCAAAAATGGTTCGGTTTCATTACTTCGTAATAAAGAATCACAAATGAGTACACGGTTCATTAGGTTTCTTTCAGTGAGCTCGTGAGGTACTCAAATATCGAGTTATCGAGTTTTTTTCAAATGCGCCAAAACTGTTTTGTGGTCAATTCCCAGTTCTTCAGCTACGTCGTAGCTACTGATATGCCGATCTTGCTCCACTTTTTCAAAAATGGCTTCCATTTTATCCGTAATAGGCGACCAGAGCGACGTGCATCTTTGACATCAAAATTTCCGGATTGAAAACGCTTAAACCAAATTTTTGCTACTCTCACAGACACTGCACTAGGTCAATAAACATCGCAAATTGTTTTCGCAGCTTGGGTTGCATTTTTATCTTTTTTGTAGTAAAATTTTAAAATGTATCGAATTTCTTCATTAGATTCACGCATCTTGACGGTACGAAAAACAAATGAAAATCACACATTTTCCTAATTTGAATTTGGAATTATGTTCTTTAAAATTTAAACTTTAAATGATACCATAACCAGCCAGATACAAATAGTATAGCCAAAGAGATTTTATTACAAGTTCATACATACTATAGTGCGAAAAGACTTTTTCCCCAAACTAACATTTCGAAAATGTTACAATAGTTATTTATGCTACAAGTGCGGAAGGTAGGTGATTTCCGATGAGTGGCATTTTTATTCACGAGCGAGCGAAGCGAGTGAGTGGATAAATCGACACGAGTCGGAAATCATCTTACGTACGTGTTTCATACAACATTTTACTATGCATTGTGCGAGGAAATAAATAAATTAATAAAATGGCGGGCTTATTCAAGCGCGTTCAACATATCCACAGATTAACTAATAGTTCCTCGGGCATATCTACTGCGCATGTGCAAATAGCTGTCACATCGTAACGCAATAAGGCACGAGCAAAATATACGTTCTGCCAAACATATTTAATGAATATTTAAAATTAATATATTGATCAAAATCAAAATCTAGAGTAATTAAAAACGCCTGAAATAAAGTATTAGTTTTATTTTACCTTTTATATGAATGATAATCTGTACATAACTAATTTTTAAAACTTTTCTCAAATAATAAAAACTCTATGCGTCGGGCTGACGTTGGAGTTAAAAATTAAAAAAGTACAGGAAAGTAAAAAGCACTAGTTAAAAAAAGTGACACTTTCCGCACAGTTTGGCTGCTTGGAAAACCGCTCTTTTCGAGGACATGCATTGTAAAATAATAATAAAACATACATTTTTGTTATCAAAATTAAGTAGTGTATTTATTAGTTAATATTAGACTGACAAACGCAGACGGCTCCTTACTTTGCTAAGGGATCCGTAATCTCTATTAAACCTCACCAATCTTTCCTTTGCTACTAATTCAGTCGTTTCCACTAACACACTCGCTATGCATAGCTGCACATGCCAAGTTACATTTTGGCATCCTACCCAGGGTCAATTGACAAATACATCAATAGGGCCTTATAAAATTGAGTACACACTAGTGGCTTCTGTACAAAATATGCAATTGTAAATAAAATAATTGGACATTACTTATGATATTCAAAATTCTTGAATGGCAAAATGTGTTTATTAAAATTAATTGTCGTTGACAAATCGCGTAACTTACGCAGTGGTGTCGCAAATTAGTGGAAATAAAATATAAAATTAAATGTCGTTCCTACGCAAGCTGCGGTCGAGTGACAGAAAAACTAAGGAATTTTAATAATAGTCTAACGCTGTGGCTGTAATGGGAAAAGGAAATACCTACCTTGAAATAGCGTTGCTATGGTGATAGTTGGTACGGAATAAAAAAAACTACGTTTCGGGGTGTGCTATTTGTTGTTTAATCAAAACATTATCCCGATGGTAATCTGTCATCCAACACAGATCTAAAATAAATTATCGATCGTAGACAACGATATTTTTAACCCCCGCCGGAAAAAGAAGGGGTGTTATAAGTTTCACGTGTGTTGCTGTGTATCTGTGTATCTGTGTGTCTGTCTGTGGCATCATAGCGCCTAAACGGATGAACCGATTTCGATTTAATTTTTTTTGTTTGAAAGGTAATTTTGTCGAAAGTGTTCTTAGCTATGTTTGAATAAAATCGGTTCAGCCGTTCAAAAGTTATGGGCATTTTACTGTTTGAATCGGGGTGTTTTCGCAAGATAAATGCGTCGGGGGTTTTTTAAATTGTGAAATTTTACTTGTTACACGACTGCCGAAGGAGGGTAACGTGTTTATCAGTCTATGTATGTAAGTATGTTTTGTTCCTATGTGGCGTTCTAGAGACCAAACGTGTTGACTGATTTTGATGATTCTTACGTCAATCGATTCGTCTTAACGCTGCAAGTGTCACTAGCTACATTAAAATTGAAAAAAAAATGGCGGGTTTTGGGCGCCTTACTGTGGGGCAATATTTATTTTTTCTTCCATATCCATCGTGTGGGGTATCAAAATAAAGGGTTCTAAGGGTGATTTCAAAAATATAAAACACTTGTATGTTTAAAAGTACCTAATTCAAAAAAAAAAAATAACTAAAAAATTTATAAATTAATAAAAAAGTTAATTAAAAAAGAACAAAAAAACCCGTCTGCGTAAAAAGCGAACTAAAAAGACGTTTACAAGAAGAAAACCATGCTGTGCAGCCGGAGGATATATCTGGTTTTGGTCAGCCAGCTCGCGAACATGTATCCTCCGACTGCACAGCGCGATTTTCTTCTTGTTTACGTCTTTTTAGTTCGCTTTTTAAGCAGTCGGGTTTTTTATTTTCTTTAATTAACCTTTTTATATGGTTTTATTTAGTGAAGATTATGTAGTGCTAGTAAGCAGCATAAGCAAAGTTAATGCTGCTTGCTAGCACTACATACGTTAATAAGTTATTCCTGAGCTATCAGGGGACTATGTTATTAATTCTTCATAATATCCATTACGTATCTCAAAAGTGACCCTTATCTAACTAAACTTTTGCGCAGCTTTACCACAAGACAAATATAAATGTGATGGTATAATGTTCTAATTAACATGACATAACCATGATATAACTTCCAAAAAATCTAACCGTCATCGTGTTTTCTCTTGCCATAAACTCAGAGAGCTCATCATTAGTTCAGCGACAATGTGGGTCCTGTCGGTATCAGTCCCCGATCACCCGGTAGGCGGCGTTGCGCAAGCGATGTACGTGAGATTCTGTAACAATATAGATCTCTGTGTAATGTCGCATCCGTTTGCCACGCCATTTTGGAAAATTCTCCCGATATGGTGAAGATTTGGGATGGTACTAATGATAGAAAGCTATTTTTCAAAAAAGTGTTGTTATGTTTCAAAAAATTTGGTTCATGTTCCGTTTGATAGAGGTCGATATCTTTTATCTGTATGTCTGTATGCCGTTTTGGGCAAACATTAACTTATTCTTCGTTTGTTAACTTTTACAGGTTCAGAAAAGGTGATTGCAACGGGTTCATAATGACTTGCAATAGAAAAAAAACCATTTTACATAAATTACAACCGACTTCGTCTTCGTCTTACAACGTTTTTTATTTTTCACTTTTTAGTTGTGGTACATAATGGACCATTTCTATAGGCTAGATACCTACAATGCCCAAAGTGAAGCCAGAATAGTTAACCAAATAACATGAAACTTAAACAAACCGGTAGAATGAGAGTATACCAGGGTGAACTGTAAATACCTGCATACCCCTTTAGAGTGTACCAGTGTGATGTTATGTTATGAAATGGTATAAACAATAAACAGACATGCGATTGCAGCTATCCAGAGTGATTTGCCGTCATTTATTGAATAGTTCTGATGTATATCTCCGAAAACCTTTATTAGATCTTGATGAAATCGAACCACACGACAAACAATAAAAAAAAAACATCAAAATCGGTTCACCCAGTAAAAAGTAAAAACCGGCCAAGTGCGAGTCGGACTCGCGCACGAAGGGTTCCGTACCATTTTCGTAAAAAACGGCAAAAAAATCACGTTTGTTGTATGGGAGCCCCTCTTAAATATTTATTTTATTTTGTTTTTAGTATTTGTTGTTGTAGCGGCAACAGATATACATCACCTGTGAAAATTTCAACTGTCTAGCTATCACGGTTCATGAGATACAGCCTGGTGACAGACAGAAAGATAGACGGACCGCGGAGTCTCAGTAATAGGGTCCCGTTTTTACTCTTTGGGTACGGAACCCTAAAAACAGTAATAAAAAAAAGAAATACCTACAGTCGAATTGATAACCTCCTCCTTTTTTGAAGTCGGGTAATTAGGAACGATTTTGGTCGACAGTTGTCAAATGTTACCGGCGTAATTGTTTTGATTTAGGTATCATTGCTAAGCACCGTGTAGAGTAATTCATTAAACCGAACATTATTTCGAACATAGATGCTGTACTTAAGTATTACTTTTACTTCAAATCTCGAGAGAAATCTACCATTATGGACAAACTTATCTACTCGCCAGGCATCAACTCACATACCTATACAAAATAATGATCTTCAACCACTTGACATGATTGATTCAAATTGACAGACTGCTTATAAAAGTGGGCCGCTAAGATATGAAGTGTAATGTCAAAACAAAAGATGACGTAAGTATCGCAGATTGATCACAAAAGGTGCTTGATTTGACTTCAAGTATGTAACGATGGATAATGACTGCCAGAATAATTTAGATAAGTATTAAGAGAAGACACAACTTGGTTTTAGTGCTTACAGCAAAATGGCTAGACTCTCGGTGTTATGTAATTTATATCAAACACAAAACTCATCATTGATTCGCTGGATATGGGAATCGAATTCGAGAATTTACAGTTGCTCTAGTCTAGGTCATGTCATTAAGACAATTCATAAAACTGGTCGAGAGATAGACTATAGGAAGAAGTTAATATAATCATAGCTAATCGATCAGAGTATAATGTTCCTGTGTGATGTAAACTGCTGGGTGGGATTCATGCTTTCTCTCGAACAGTAGGTGGGCCGCAGTTCACCACAAGGATACAGTAAGAGTTGACACGTTGTATTAGAACTTTTAGTGCTTGAGAATGGAAAAAGTACTTTTAATTATTTGAAGTGACGTCTTGCAGTTACGTTTTTGATGGTTCTACTAGTTCAATTGAATCAAACATTGACAGATAAAGAGTCAAAGCTACAGTTTCCAGACTCATAATTTCACTTAACCATTAATCACTTTACCTCAACTGCCCGCTCCCGCTCCGCTTATCACCCGCCGTGCCCTCTGACCCGACCCTAACTAGCATGCTTGTTGATATTCAATCACGCAGCCATGGCGGCGGGCGAGAAAGTAGCCACAACCATTTATCTTCATTGAGTATTCACAGGAAGACTTCATGGAAGTGTTTATTGATTTCGTCTTTACATTTCCTTGAATAACTGGAAATTGTAAGGTGTAAGTTGATCTATAAAGATTTGAACGATAAAGCATCGTCATTACATAAAATTATAAGTTATTTTTCTCTTTGTAGTGTTTTTATTTGGAAGTCAGTTGTATATTTTTGTAACAATGTTTTTTATTTTTCACTTTTTAGTTGCGGTTTATAAAGGTGAACATCATCAATGCAGTCTAAGTTAATTAGAAAAAACAATTAAAGTCTTGGTCAGATATAAATGGGACCACATGAGAAGCACCGGCTTAGCCACCTAGTAAAACGTTCTGAGGTAACACTCACAAAAAATCCTGTAGTCGAATTGAGAACCTCCTCCTTTTTGAAGTGGATTAAAATAAAATAGAATTTGTCTCGTTGTTGTAGTAGTCGCAAGCTCAACTGCTGAGTATGGAGGGTTTGATAACCGGGTCGGCTAAGTGATATTTCATTTTCCATCTGGAACTTGTCTGTAGCTGCCGGGGTTGGGATGTGTGCTCGGTAAAATGACACGTCTCCTATTACCTGGAATATAATAGAAAACATTTATTCGATATAAGTAGAAACAACATGGGATTTAACCCTAAAATGCGCGATTTTTATTTTTATCGAAAAAATATTGTTTTATGCATGCATGTAGGTACTTGTGTTGGGCAAAATAAAGGAAAAAATATAAAATTGCGATATTTTGTGGTCACCGAACAAAAAATATTATCTGTTTGTGCTCCATATACAACAACGTGCAACGAGCACATATTATTATTTTATAGTCGATTTGAACGGTATGTTGCTGTTTTAAAACAACATGCATTTAAGGTTGAACTAGTCGACGGCACGAACGATTTTGTGCGCGGGCGGGACAACACGTGCGAAAGAAATAGATGCTGTGATGAACAGTAAGTTCGCGTACGAATTAGCACTTTGACAAATTTGTATCAAAATGGATGATTTAGGACGAAAACGAGAGCGCGTAATTTTATAAACAGACCTTTGGGAGTCTAGATATCATGAAAAAACTTCTAAATGTATATGTATTTGCAAAATAAAATTATTTGCATTGTTGAATTACTAATCTATGCCTTTATCGAGCAGTGGTGGCCCAGTGGTATCGGCCGCGACTTACAAGTTGTAGGTCGTGGGTTCGAGCCCAGGCAGGCGATTTACTTTGTGTAAATTATTTCTTCACCACTGCTCTCAAAACGGTGAAGGAAAACATCGTGAGGAAACCGGCATGTCCTAGAACCATAAAATTCGAAGACTTGTGACATCCACCAACCCGCACTGGGCCCGCGTGGTGGATTACGGCCCATTCCCTCTCACATAGAGGAGGCCTGTGTCCCAGCAGTCGGAACATTAATAGGCTGATGATGATGATGTGTGATGTGTGCCTTTATCGAGGCCGTTTTGCAATTTTTCTTCTTCTTATGGTATTTATTGCCGCCCAAAGATGCGATAAAATTAGTGTAGTGAAATATGGAACTTTCGACGCTCATAACTTTCAAATATATTATTTTTTTATATTTTTGTTTCCTTATAGGACTTGATAATGATGAGACAAATTGATGTCATTTTTTTATTTTGAACGTAGGTACATCGTCAAACAGTGGAGTAATCTCTAGAATACGTTTGTATGGAAGAATTTTCGACTAGTGTAACCATAAGGGTCACAACTAGAAATGGCAGGCGTGGTATTAGGTTTTGTAGATGTCTTACCTTTTTCTCAGCGTATCGATGGTGGGAATAAGTAAAAAATACTCTCTGGCATACTTCTCTAGTTTTTCAGTTGTAAGATTATTATCAAATTCTGACCTCTTCGCTAATCTAATTTAAACCATTAAGCAATTGTCACCTTATCAAGACTAGACACGAAAATCTTCTCACGTAAACACTTCCTAGTCGAGCTTCCGACTGAATTAAATATAATATCATATAACATAATTATGTTAAGAAGCATATTATTATAGAAATGTTCGCGTGCGCAGATCTATGTAAATGATAAGTACAGAATACGCCCCGGTTTCGTGTGCGCAAAAAAGAGTTCGTTGTTATTTTGTGCGCGCTCAGATGTGGGAACGTTGGTCTAGTGATGTGTGGTTATCGATTCTTGAGCTAATCGATAGTGCTGCTTTAACGTGAAGAATAAAATTAGACAAAAGATCTTTACAGAATCCTCATGCCAGGCTTGAAACGTCTGCCTTTCACAAGCTTAGTGTAAAGTTCATGCTGCTACACCAAATAGCAGCATGAACTAGAATAGTTTTTTTTTTTTTTTAGTGTATTCGTCATCAGAAAACAAAATGAAGGGAATATAACAGAGGCATCACACACATGCTTTAATCGGCTACTAACTATTGTCACCCTTATGTTTGAAGTAAATCTAAATTATGTTCAATATGTTACTGACAAGCTGTCTGTACAGCTATAATTCTTCTTCTTCGTCGTATAGATGATTCTAAATCAAATGTTGTGTTTTGACCCGAATAAAGCCACGTCCATAGCATCAGCATTGGACCCGTAATAGTTTTGAAAGCGAATCTACTCATTTTTTCCATGGGACCAAGTTTTTAAAAGTAGTATGATTATTATTTTTTTCTTCCTATTTCGCATGCAACTATATTTGTACGCTTCTTGGCATAACATAGCGACTATTAGCGACCTACGAACTTTAATTTAAGAATTGTATTTACTACCTATGTAACACAAATAAAATGATTATGTTTACGAAGAGTTCGATGGAAATAGCTAAGGAGTGGAATTCCCTTCCGGGGTCTTTGTTTCCTGATAGCTACAACCTTGGGGTCTTTAAGTCAAGAGTGAATAGGTTTCTTCTAGGCAAGCTTGCTTCACCGTAGGCCACATCATCGCTTACCATCAGGCGAGGTAGTGGTCAAACGCGAGCCTATCGATAACAATAAAAAAAAAAAAAAAAAAAAAAAATATCTACAGAACATAGTCTTCATAGTCTGAACCTACTTATTCTAGCTTTTGATAAAGAAATATCGATACCGGCTAGTCTCATGCCTACACACGAAAACTCCTTAGCGTTGACACGGATCCCGCGTAATGATCGTCATTATAGCATCGTGACGCAACGGCGCCATCTTGCGGGAAGACGGTTTAGCGCTTTTTACCCCCGCGAGAGATAATCTGATTAATTCATTATATTTTTGTGTATGTTGCGATTTTGGCGTGAGAGCTCCGGTTTTGTTGTGGGGTTCTATGCAGCTCGTTTACATAATTGGAAGTTGGTAATTAGGTTTGACATGTTGTTTAATTAAAGTGTGTGATAGTCTATGGAAAAATATAGATACAAACACACACACTCACAAACTTTCGCCTTTATAGATAATATTAGTGTGAGGAAGAGAAGAGTCTTCATTTATTAATCTAAATTGATGTAATGTAAATTGTAAACAGATGGGTAAAGAATTTAATAACCTTTCCACCTAACCTTGATCAACATTTCAACCGGTAAGGCGGAAGACAAAGATTAAATAATAAAAGTAATTGAATTGATAATTTGTGACGAATTGTAATCGATTTGTCGCGACAATTAACAAAAGTAATTGAACAAAATACCAGAATTATTAAAACAGCATGAAATCTAGTGATAGTGTAACTAAAGAAGACAGAATTATTATTATAATAGGTACATGAAACTGTACCTAATTGTTCAGGCCCCACACTTACTTTTTGCTTGTGTTTAACTGTCATTATTTCTACTGATGTAAATCCACATCCGTGTTCGTGATTTGAGTCAGTTTCGATTTAAATTTTTCCTAAATTATAACAGATCCATACGGATATAGTTCGGGTGTAGTGCGTAACTGCCCTGACATTTTATAATAGTTAACTCGTTTCTGCAGCTTCACCCGCTTGAAAGTCGAAAATGATCCCGAGGGAACGTATTCCCGGGATAAAAAGTATCCTATGTGCTGTTCCTGACTATAATCTATATCTGTGCCAAATTTCATCCAGATCCTTTCAGCTGTTTGAGCATGAAGAAATAACAAACATTCAAACACACACTCACAAACTTTCGCCTTTATAATATTTTAAGTGTGATTAGTGTGATTCTTAATTATTTATTGTACACCAAGATGCAAAGGCGAGCTTAAATCCGAATGGAGTTTTCTGGCAGCAAACCTTTGATCATAATGGAGGGTAGTCCAGTGTAGGTAATTCTTGACAGGGATAATAGTAGATAGTACAACAGTACAACCCATCTTATCATCATCAGCAGTCTACTGCTGGATATAGACCTCTCCAATCGCACACAAATCAAATGATTAATCTTCAGAAAGTCGTCGCTTCACCAGCGACGACTTTCTGACCTAGTCTAACAGCGACCCAGCCTATGTTTGATGATTCGTCAAGAATATGAATATACGAATAACGACTTTGCGCAATACAAAAAGTCAATTTTGGGACAGAAACACATTGTTTCCTTTGCCGAATTCACTTACACAATTAGGCTGCGGAACTCATTTGCTCTTTCAGCCATCGGTTCTTCAACAGGCCTGACCGACCCTCTTAGACCACTTTAGTTTGCTACGAGATGTCCAAAACTTGGCGGAATATTTTCCTTAAACAATTATTAAGAAAAATATTTCGCGATGTACCTTAACTCAGCAGCCAGAAACTCCAGATCTGTTTCTGATGCTATCATTTACATACCTATACACATTTTAAGTTCACAATACCATAGTAGTAAAAAAGTTATAAAACTCTTCAATATGTTAGTATGCCGCAACCTCCTGATCTGGATCGAAGTGTGTCGAGCGTCAGAGGTGATCAGTCTAACTGACTACATTGTAATGAAACAATCATCGACAGTCATTATGTGAGTTTTAGATCGATTAATATCGATTGTGTCATCAGAAATTGACGATTCGAAGCAATTATGTAGTTAACTTTTTAATTTCGGCACTATGAGTTCGCAGTTAATTGTCAAATTCTAATTTAGCCTTTAGAGCGGAAACCTGTCAAACTGTGGCATTTGAGTAGTGTTTTAAACATTCTTAACTCACAATATTTAATTTAGAAATGTGAGTTTATTAAAGTATAATTTATCAGTTTGTCTGCCAATATTTTGTATAATGTCTAGGTATTATAAAAGTTTTTCTTTATTCCAGAACACCAAACGATGCGCCAGTCTATACGTGTCTTCACTCAGCATACTCACATATGTAAACTCACGCATTTTGCCCCCATGTAAGCAGACACTACAGAAAGTCCTTGCGAGCAGAAACCCTGCTGAAAAGAAACAGATACCTACCGACTTATGTTTTTATAAACTAGGAGGTTACGTAAGTAGGATCAAATATGATAGTCGTGCCCCGAGATTTCTGGGCACATTGCTTCTTAGTAGCACCACAACTCCGGGCTTTTTACTTTCTACGGAATCCAATCAACATCAACCTGTTCTTTAAGATCGTCCATCACAAACATAGTATAGTACTGATGTGTCCGGTTGTCTCAGGAACATGACGGTTTCCTTACGAAGTTTCCCATTTCAATTGTATAAGTGACTTCATAAATTGAAAACTGGGCAACCAGTGCTCATAATATTAAAAGATTAACCAATATTACCTACCACAGCTTGTCGCAATCCCCACATGATATTCCAAAACTTTTAACTAGGCGGTATTTCTTGGCGTCAACAATAGCCGTTGATACAATTCGCAACAGAGTTGGGTAACTCGCACAATGCGCTTAACTAATATTACGATGAAGAGGTCTGAGGTATCGGTGTCGTGACCACTCCCAATTTCACTCATTTGGGTCGGTGGGTTACCTATGTGTAATTAGAAGTATTGTTAGACAATAAGGTGTGCAACATGGAGCTCTAAAAAAGGGAAAGAGAAGTGATGATACTTATTCTGTGATTATGCAAATCACTTTTACACATCAGTTTTTACCTGGGTTGGAAATGGAGACTTTATTCCTAAATCTAACTAACTTTGAAAAGAATCGCTAGGATGTGTGGTAGCTTTTAGAAATTCTTTTTTTTTGTTGTGACCTGAGTTAAAGCCCTTCCACCGCTTTAGTGCCGTAAAACGGTTACTTCCCAAAGCATACTCCTTAGTAATGCTTGGATATTAATAGGTTAAAAAAAACTTATTATTAATTCAAGTACATTATTTATGGAACATGGATTAGGTACTCGTGTAAATAATAGTTTTGTTAAAAAAAAAAATGAACAACACGATATTGTTTCTCTACTTTTATATACTCCAAAACGAATTGGATGTTAAAACATATTTTTACACAAAAAAAAAAATACGGCTTGAATTGGCTTAGTTGAATAAATATATTTGACTTTGAACGGGCGTAAAGCCTTTGGACCTTTTTCGTTTATGACTGAACAGGAAATAATGTCACTTGAACTCTATTACTGAAAGATTCTCTAACTGCGGTCGAATGATGAAAATACTTGAGTGAAATAATAGAAATTCAATAGAAACAATTATGAAGACGTCTTCAACCTACATTTCATAATCCCACATTAATAATTAGAATAGCTCTGACCATTGACACTGTAACACGCCTCCGATCCTCAGCGGGGCACTCATTCATACTCTTCTAATTAATTCACCCGCTATCGTAACACAACTTCTTTATAAACTGATCGAGTAATGTCCAATAGCTTACATCATGAAATTGCCGATTGTTATAACCACCAATTCCAGCATACACCTTCGAAAGCAAAATAAAAATGAAATCAAACGAAAACAGGTCTTATTGCAAAGCAGTAAAGTCAAGGAAGTAAACAACTTTTTGTGCGGATAGAAAAAGGTCTGGTTTGTACATAAATTATGGATATTTTGCCTAACTTTCGATTGGTGTTTTGGAGTGATGAGAAACTTTGATTCCCACGGTGTAGTTGCATTTTGTTGTTCCTACTGTCTTGTTTTGCTCTGGCATGATTGATTTAGTCTAGTCTAGGCTTTAGGAGGATGATTTCAGTAACTATTTGTTGCTCAAGACACAATATTTTTTTTTTGGTTTGTAATGAACGTCTTTCTTTTTGACTAGGTACTTCAATTGGCAACTATAAAACGGTCCCATGGAGCTCTAAAATATACTTTGACTGAAATCTCATGATGTTTTGCTCAATGCAATATGCATATGATTAATCAGACAGGCGCTTTACATTTGTAAATTATTTCATCATGACCACTGCTCAGAACGGTAAAGAAAATCGAGAGGAAACCGACACGTCCTAGAAACAAAAAATCGAACTGCCACTTAAGTTTGGTAATTCTTCGGGCTATGTCGGTAGCCCTGGTTCTCTTGCGGATCTCTACATTCCCGATTCGATCACGCAAGGAAACTTCGAGCATAGGTTTCTCCATTGCCCTTTGGGTGACTGTAAGCTTTCTGATGACACTGAATTATTATAGGCCTTAACAGAAAGCTTAAAAAAAATGTCATTGTTTTTTTTTCAATTAACAAAATTTCATCTTAATCGACTGAGGATAAAAAAAAAAAAAAAAATTCAGTTGCAAGATTTGACCCGAACACGCTTAAATAGGTACAATACATTGCAAGTTAATAATAAGCTTGGAAAAATTGTCTATTCTGCATCGTGTTTAGAACTAGTGGTTTTTTGAAATCCTTTTCGATGTAACTAAATACTGTTCGTGATGACATTAGCGTGCTCTGTCAACAGTTTCGATGCCCTATGACTGATGTCCGCGTGCCACTCTAACCCATTGTGCAATGGAAGCCCTTTCTATCGGTAATTACATTTGAACTTTTATAAAATACTTACTTTTGCTTGTGTCAAGATTCCCATCGCAAGGCTTAATTGTTCTGTTGCGTGGTTTTATTAAGATTCTAAGTAAAGAAATACCAAACAAAATGTTAACTAACTAATCTGTATGGTCCCACTACAGGTCAAAGGTATATTAAGGCTCTAGACAGACGGACTGTATTTCAACTGAAATACAGTCCGTCTCTGCACTCTGCTGAAACTGCTGTTCCAACGACTACTGCACAGTGTACACCAACTGCAATCGGACTGCACGGTAGTTTTGCATTTTTATTGCAGTCGTATCTACTAACTTCATTCAAACTGCAAATTTGTAGTCGGAGTGCAGTAGAAAAGCAGTCCGTCTATCTAGACCCTTATGAACTTTACTTTTTAGCGAGTAGTTTGAGGTATTTTAGGTAAGACATAATGTTTATTCTGAATATTTGAGTTGAGTTACCTAAATAGTAACTAAATAATAACCATGCCATAGTTTTCTTTCAGTTTTTTTAGGGTTCCGTAGCCAAATGGCAAAAAACGGAACCCTTATACATTCGTCATGTCTGTCTGTCCGTCCGTATGTCACAGCCACTTTCTTCCGAAACTATAAGAACTATGCTGTTGAAACTTGGTAAGTAGATGTATTCTGTGAACCGCATTAAGATTTTCACACAAAAATAGAAAAAAACAATAAATTTTGCGGGTTCCCTTAATTGAAACTAAAACGAAAAAAAAAAAATCATCAAACCCATACGTGTGGGGTATCTATGGATAGGTCTTCAAAAATGAAATTGAGGTTTCTAGTAGGTATATTTTTTTTCTAAATTGAATAGTTTGCGCGAGAGACACTTCCAAAGTGGTAAAATGTGTGTCCCCGCCCTGTAACTTCTAAAATAAGAGAATGATAAAACCAAAAAAAATATATGATGTAGGTACATTACCATGTAAACTTCCACCGAAAATTGGTTTGAACGGGATCTAGTAAGTAGTTCTTTTTTAATACGTCATAAATTGTAAACCGCAATTTACCAAGTACGGAACCCTCCGTGCGCGAGCCCGACTCGCACTTGGCCAGTTTTTTTTATATAGGCTCGTGCTTTGTCACTATCACACCTAATGGTAAGCGATGATGTGGTCCACGGTGTAAAACGCTTGCCTAAAAGGAATTTATTCACACTTGACTTAAAGAACCCGAGGTTGTAGTACCTCTTTACCTCGTACCTAACATTATACTTAACTACCTACTAATATCAAACATTGCGATGACTCCAAAAGATCCTTAACTGGTATACTTACACCCACATGTAATTAAGTCCTGATCTTCTCAATCGAATTGTACCATGTCCATACGTAGCATGATGTCGGAATCAGTCGGTTCTTATCAAAGCATCGCTCTTTCTATCCGTTTGGAAACAAAGCGGCGGGTCAGAGGTAACTTATTGAAAGCAGTGTAGGTACCTGCGTGGGCAGATCAATTAAATGTATTGTATAATCGTTGATAGGCAACAAATCGTTTATATGACATTTCTCTGCGATTAATGTTATGCGGTTTTGTGATGTAAGGCGGAAATTCATTGTTTAAAAAAAAGACATGTAGATTATAAACCAAAAATCTAAGCAAAAATATACTACATCATCGGATCATTGTCATGTGCTGTGTGACGAAAGAGTCCACTGCACTGGTCTGATCACATAACCACCTTCGCGAGAGATTGCCACTGAGCCGTGCGCGTTAGGTCAAAGTACCGCGACGAGGTCCTAAATTTCTGATGCTAATCCCGAAGGACCAAAATAAATGTAGGGGATCCCTACACTTAATGATGATGCCGGGACGATTCTATGGGGATCATGATGAAATAAAACCGGCCACCGCGAATGTCCGTTGAAAACTGATTTATTGAATAAAAATACAAAATGCTGAGCGCACAGGATACATGGCGCGTGAATCTATAAAATAATGTGCGGTTCCGTACATCTATATAAACGAGGTTACATATTTACCCTTTCCATGATGCTTGCAAGAGACAATAGTTTTGAAAGATTAATCATATTTAGAAAGTGATTCAATATTCAAAGGTAGATATTTTTGTTTCGGATGTTTTTCATTCTGTAGAAGCCATCAGAGGCGAAAAATATTGGAAAATACGTTAACTTATTAGTGCACATTTATTATAGTTAAAGTCGATGACATATATCAGAATACCCGAAACCCCCTAGCAATATCAACACGCTTGTAACTAGTCCGGAAAAATTACTACACTCACATTTCACCAGTTATGTATAACTAGCTGTCCACCGCGGCTTCGCTCCCGTTAACTACCTACCCTACCCTACCTATCCAACATGTCTACCTGTCCTTCCTATCCTACCCACCTACCTATCTACTTTTATTTTATACAAAAGGCCCAGCAAAAGCCTGCCTTCCCAGGGTCTCAAACTATCTCCATACCAAATTTCATCTAAATCGGCTCTGCGGTTTAGCGTGAAAAGGTAACAGACGGCCAGAGTTACTTTCGCATTTATAGTATTTTAAATATGGATATAATAGTCTTTTACGATCAACCGATCTCAAATCCAGACTCTTTGCTGCTACTAAGAAATTCTAGATGGAAAAACCCAATAATAATTTGCCCGGTCCAGGAATTGAAGCCGGGACCTCATGCTCAGTAGTAGCGTTTGCGTCCACTAGACCAACGAGGCAGTAGGATGAGCTAAGTTCTACGAGTCCGTATTACAGATTCTCAGCAATCCAGTTCAGAATAGGAAGATCGTTTTTGCGGCATCACAGTAAATTTTTGATTAATCGATGGCATCATCATCCTGCTTCTTATCTTATATTTATTTGGGCTCAACGAAGCACGTCTTGTACCACCTTATTATTTTTTAACCGACTTACCAAAAAGGAGGAGGTTCTATGTTCGACTTCTTGTACGTTTTTTTTTTATATGTATGTTCACCGATATCTCCGCCAATTGTGGACCGATTTTGAAAATTCTTTTTTTGTTTGAAAGAACATGTTCCGAAATTGGTCCCATTTTAATTTGTTAAAGATCTGATGAAGAACTTCGGAGATATACAACAGAACTCTTCAATAAATAACGGCAAATCATTCGGGATCGCTTCAATCGCATGTCTGTTTATTATTTTATACCATTTCATAACATAACATCACGCCAGTATACTGAAAGGGGTACGCAGAACCCAAATTTCACCGGTTATGTTCAAGTTTCATGTTTTTCGGGTATTCTGTTCTGGCGTAATAGGTACTTTCTAAACAACTTGCCTATTAGGTAGGTAAAACTAAAAAGGGAAAAATAAAAAACTTGTTTGCAAAAAAATACTACCGACTTCCAAATATAAAACTACAAAGTGAAAAATAACTTTATTTTTGGAAGTCGGTGTCCATATCGCAAATAATTGGTATATACGAAAGACACCGACTTCCAAAAATAAAGTTATTTTTCACTTTGTAGTTTTATATTTGGAAGTCGGTAGTATTTTTTTGCAAAAAAGTTTTTTATTTTTTCGTCTGTTCTTTTAGCAATGTCATAGAAACTATGTATTATAATTTTGTTGAAAGTAAATAACTTTTTATAAGCCTAACCTAACACAAGACAAAAGTCTATGACCAGTGTGTGTTGCCAGTGATGACATATGGTTCAGAGACGTGGTCGCTTACAATGGGCCTCATCAGAAAGCTTACAGTCACTCAAAGGGCAATGGAGAGGGCTATGCTCGGCGTTTCCTTGCGTGATCGAATCAGAAATGTAGAGACCCGTAAGAGAACCAATGTTACCGACATAGCTCGAAGAATTGCCAAACTATAGTGGCAGTGGGCAGGGCACATTGCTCGCAGAACGGATGGCCGATGGGGCAGAAAGGTTCTGGAGTGGCGACCGCGAACCGGAAGACGTTGCGTTGGAAGGCCTCCCACCAGGTGGACCGATGACCTGGTGAAGGTTGCGGGGATCCGCTGGTTGCGAGACGCACGGGACCGGTCAATGTGGCGAGGCCAATGTCCAGCAGTGGACGTCTTTTGGCTGATATGATGAAGCACTAACTATTCGTTCTTTGAGGCAAGGATTACTTCATCATCATCAGCCTTTTAATGTTCCCACTGCTGGGACACAAGCCTCCTCACTGTGAGAGAGGCGATAGGCCTTAATCCACCACGCGGGTTGATGAATGTCACATGTCTTCGAATTTTTGGTTCTAGGACATGCCAGTTTCCTCACGATGTTTTCCTTCACTGTTTTTAGAGTAAGCAGTAAGCATCACCACTGTGTGACGAAATAATTTACACAAAGTAAAGCGCCTGCCTGGGTTCGAACCCACGACCTACGAAACGTAAATCGGGGCCGTTACCACTGGGCCACCACTGCTATTAGGATTACATAAAATAATCAACAACTTACAACACAAAAATACGTTTAATTTCAAGTTACTTAGATTAAAATATTACGAATAATACAATAAGAAAACACACAAAGTTGTCGCTACAATACTTCAGTTAAAAACTACAATATTTATTTATTAATTACAAGGTATAACTAATTAATTGGCAGAATATCGTGAGTGTCAAATGTTTTAATGATGTTTAATATTTCATTATTAAGAATGTCCTATTGACAACCTAGACTAGATATTATGAAGTAGCGCAAAATGACTAGAATCTATGAATATTAGTTTTATTATGTACATGATTATATTTATGTATCTACATACCTAGGTTACTTACAAATGGCACGTTTACTTATATTTACAAAAAAAAAACCGTTGATTCTTACTTACCTAGTTCGTATATCACCCTACTTGTTTAACTTGTTTGATCAATTATTACCTATCCCAAGCTGCACCACAACACGGGTGCTACGATTTCTGCGTCCAATCCATACCCGCAGTTATTTATGATCTTCGGTCCACCCAGTCTGGTAGCACCCCACGCTACCATTGCCAACACGCGGTCTGCAATCTAGAATTTGTTTGCTCCACCTGCTATCGGTTGTTTGACAAATTAATAGGGGCCATTTTAGTGTTAGCGAGGGCAGTTGATTCGAGCTCACCATCCTTCCTACCGACCATTCATCACATTGACACATTTTCTCATGGTTTTAGATACTACCAATTAAAATAAATAATGCTGACGGGGGTGGAGTTTTAATTGCCGTTTTAAAGAAAATTAACTCAAAACGCATGAGTCACTGGGAAAGCCGGTGTGAGGATCTCTGGATCACCGTTGAAGTACCTATCACAAAAGCTCTGTGCGCCGTATACTTGCCACCACCTGTTACTCGACTAACATTAGAATATTTTTAGATTGTTGTAGCATAGTTTTGGAACAGTCAGGCTTGTATACATGTATAGTAGGTGATTTTAATCTGAGTGCTGTAAACTGGAACTTGGTAGGTGATTCAACTGTTGGTTACGTATCACCCGGATTCACCCATGTATTGACGGATTTTACACATGTCAATAAACTCGTGCAAGTTAACAGCATTTGTAACAATTCTGGGAGAATATTGGATCTGGCTCTAAGTAACTTGCCTTCTGGTAGCGTGCGTGCTGCACAAAACCCTTTGAGCAAAATTGATCCCCTGCACCCTCCTGTAGAAATTTTACTGAATTCTAACTCAGACCCTAGACTGCCCTACAACCCTAACAATTTCCGTCCCAATTTTTTCAAAGCGGACTACGACAAGATTTGTAAGCTTCTTAATGAAATAGATTGGACGTCATTACTGGATGACACAGAGGATGTTAATGAGATGCTTGCAATTTTTTACGATAGGGTGTTGGGTATTATAAAGACACACGTCCCTATCAGAGGAACTCAGAAAAGGAATTATCCACCTTGGTTTGACAGAAACTTAATCAGAACGTTGAAAGAGAAGGAAAAAGTCAGAAAGCGTTTTAAAACTTACAAAAATCCCATGGATGAAGTAGAATATAAATTGTTGTGTAAAAGATGCTCGCACTTAGCAACCATTAGTTACAATAAGTATATTTCAAATATTGAGACTGATATCTCTGAAAATCCTAAGCAATTTTGGGCATATATTAAAGACAAACGGGGTGGTTCCAGCTCATTTCCCATCACAATGACTGATGGTAGCATAGCAACTTCAGACGGAATCGAAATTTGTGAAATGTTTGCTAAGCAATTCTCTTCTGTTTTTGTTAGTGGGAAGTCAGCTCAGCGTTCTTCTAACTCAGACTACCTACGTAATCTGAATAACAACAGCCTCTCTCTCACAGCACCTGCAATAGACCACGACTGTTTAGTTGACAAATTAAAGTCTTTGGATTGCCATAAAGGTGCCGGCCCTGATGGAATACCACCTATATTTATCTCCAAATGCGCTTCTTCTTTGGCATCTCCACTACTATTAATATTTAATAGATCACTAAGTACAGGAATCTTTCCAGATGTTTGGAAAACTGCAAAGATTGTGCCTGTTTATAAGAGCGGTGATAGCGATAATGTGGTTAATTATAGGCATATCTCTCTCCTGTCTACTATGGCGAAAGTTTTTGAGTCTTTGATTTGTCCTCTCATTCAGTCACACTTAAAACTTTATCTTGGTGTCTCCCAGCACGGTTTTGTGGGCGCCAGGTCTACTTGTACAAATCTGGTGACTTTCACCGAATCCTTGGTTGATGCTGTTGATTCTGGCAAACAGGTTGATGTTATCTATACAGATTTTAGTAAAGCCTTTGACCGTGTGTCACACGATATCCTTATGGAAAAGTTAAAGGCATACGGCATTACTGGTAATTTACTAGCTTGGTTGAAATCTTACTTAGAGAACCGTTTCTACTTTGTTGCAGTTAATGGCTTCCAATCTGGTAATTGTGCGATTACATCGGGCGTTCCACAGGGCTCTCATATCGGCCCAATAATATTTATTGTCTTTGTCAATGATATACCTAAATGCTTTCGTTTCTGCGAATGTTTCATGTACGCCGATGACCTCAAATTTAGTAAAATAATTGAGTCAAACGATGATTCTGAGTTATTACAGAATGATCTGGATAAGCTAATCGACTGGTGTGTTAACAATAACATGGACTTAAACATTAATAAATATTTTCACATTAAGTTTTCTAGAAAGAAGCTCTTGGTGCCGTCTGTGTATTACGTTGGTACCCACGTCATCCAGGAAGTAGAACAAATCAGAGATTTGGGTGTAGTATTTGATAAAAAGCTTACGTTTATACCTCACTTGGAGAGCATTATCAAGCGAGCCTCTAGAATGTTGGGATTTGTTATTAGAAACGTGGTTGGTTTTCGACGGAATAAGACTAAGATTTTATTGTTCAACTGTTACGTTCGTAGTGTTTTGGAGTACTGTAGCATTGTTTGGAGGCCGCATTATGCTACACATAAGTTGAGATTGGAGCGTATTCAGAAGAGGTTCCTCTGGCATTTGGCATATTCCTGCGGAATTGCCAAAAAGAAGCCATCGTACGTGGCTAGGTTATCGTATTTTAGGATAGACTCTTTAGAGAAACGTAGAAATATCATAGATTCAAGTTTCTTAATTAAAATCTTGCGTAACAAAATAGACTGTCCTCAGTTATTAGGCAGGATCAGGTTCCGAGCTCCAGCTAGACAGCCCCGTGCTCCTTATCACTCCTTTTTACCCTCCACAACGTAGAACCGTCCTCGGTGACAATTCAGCCATTCCTCGGCTGTGTAAACTATTAAATAGTTGCAGCGATTTAGTAGTGAACGTTACCCCAACAGGAAAGTGACTCCTAGAGTGATATGAGTGGAACGTATAGTTAGTGCGTAATCTGCTGTGAATGTGCCCTACATAAAAAATAAGTGCGTGTCGCCGTTTTTGAAAAAAACGAAAAAAATGGTTCCTGCTGGGGTAACGATGTTCCAGCAGGAAAATTCTAAACGAATGATCGGAATGAGAAATATTGTGCATGGGCAGAGAGCTTATAGTTGTGCAAGAATGTGCGCCGAAAATATAATTAGTGCGTCATCAGGTTTTCGAGATATTGCATTTCCTGCTGGGGTAACGTTTTGCAGAATCGTGTATCTCTAAAACCATTGTATGTGCACCTGTAGAATAAACATACACGAGTAGCTCTTGATTTGTGCGTATTTGTGCCGGAATTAGATTTAAGAAAATACCTATAATTTTCAAGAAATTGCGCTTTTTTGAAAACCGGAAAAAAATCACAGCGCCTAAATGAGAAAACGTATAAGCTCGCTGAAAACTGTATTCAGTCCATCTTGACGCTTGTAATAACCATAAAATGTTTCAAAAGCATACATGTTTGCGTTATCGAATAATATTGCTGAAAGTCAAAACGAGGGTGTCATAACTTTGGCGGCTAAATACAAGAAACCGACTTAACTCAAGATAGGTAGGTGTAAACCACAAGTATGTGCGTTTAGTCAAAAATATATAGTGAAAATATTCAGCTTGGAATGTTTCCCAATACGTAGATTTAAACAAAAAACAAAACATATAAACAATGGCTGGTTATCCGACCAAATTCAAATGACTACGAAAAAGCGACGGATTCATACATATCGATGACCTTCTTGATTGGACGTATTAAACCTAAGCTGTTGTCCGTACAGTCGCGTTCAAACGTTTGTTGGTATGACCAAATTTTGGGGGCTAATTAAAAAATACATTAAATGCACCTTGTGACCATAACAAATGAAAGAGGTTGTTGATGTAGAAATTATTATTTTTATTCTCTTAATTTTGTTTCTTAAAGTAATTATGGCATGAAATCACAGATCAAATTACAAACTCTTTAATACTAGAACACATAGTTCAATCAAATTATTTGAACCGTGTGTAGTCATTATTATTTAAAATCACAGATCAGTTTTTCATTTACTTGTACTAAAATACAAACAGTAAAATTGCATAATCACAGAAAATCACAGATCAGTTGTAAGTATAATATTGGTACTAACTAAACCTATTTATTGTGTAAAAGATATAAAATTTTAAATATACATATAAATTATATTCTTATTATTTCTTATGAGTAATGCGCCGGTCGGTCGGCTGGCTGCGAAATCCCGACCGCGTACTGTAGCATTACACATTACTCGACCAAATTAAGTATGGCACATAACACTCAAACAGTACGCGCGGCGGTGCGGGCGCGCGTTCGCCGTATGTTCAAGCGAGAAGGAGCATGCACCGGTCGGTCCGCTGGCTGCGAACTATTATCTAGAACCGTATTTTTCATGGAATAAGGTTTGTTTTTCTGACACCGCGGACTGCCTAGTGATGTTTAAAATCATGACTCTCGCACTTTAGTTAAATTATGCCTAGATTGGGGAAAAGATAATTATGAAAGAAAATCGACTATAAGTACATGTTATCAAAAGCAAGTGTACTTTTGACGATTGTCTGTCACATCACAATATAACATCCATATCGCACTATCTCATCTCATGTAATGATGTATGTACGCGAGCATGTAATTACAATTACAATAACCTCGTGTAGCGCTTCATTTCGCGTCATGTTTGGAGTCATGGTGTAATGTAATATTCCTCGGTATGAAACGTAATGTCATATCACATCACTTTAGAACGCACTGGTTTGCGCATGTCACTGTTTACAAAGTGATAACCCAAACGCACTTCCTAGTAAAAAAGCACTTCACATGAGCGACGTTTATGTATCTGTCTCTGTCCCACTAATACAGAGAAAGTACTTACTAGCTAGACAAAGCGACTCCTTGCGACGCGACGTCAGTGGATGGCGCAAAAAAAGGAATGTTCTACTGATGATGAAAAAAAAACCGGCCAAAGGCGAGTCGGACTCACGCACGAAGAGTTCCGTATCACAATAAACGGCAAAAAAATCACGTTTGATGTATGGGAGTCCCCCTTTAATATTTATTTTATTCTGATTTTAGTTTTGTTGTTAGGCAATAGAAATACATCATCTGTGAAAATTTCAACTATCTAGCTATCACGGTTCATGAGATACAGCCTGGTGACACAGACAGACGGACCATGGAGTCTTAGTAATAGGGTCCCGTTTTTACCCTTTGGGTACGGAACCCTAAAAACTCAATGTTAATTTATCTAACCCAAGGTTTAAACCAATGTATGTAGATACCTACGTTGTTTTTTTACTGTTGTGTTAATTGGCTTTTTATTTATAAACTGTATCTGTAGGTTATTTTTATGTAGTAGGTATTTATCACACATATCTTGAACTTTTTTTTAAAACAGCCGCCATCATATTTTGGTCTCTGAAGTACTTTTTTCTACTAATATTATAAAGGCAAATATCTGAATGTGTTCACAAAATACTGAATGTATTTTCATTAAATTTGGAATAAAGAATATAGGTTAGAGCTTGGCACACTTTTCTAATATACTTACCTAATCAAGTGCAAAGTCACGGAAACAGCTAGTAGAATATAATCCATCAACTTATTTTTTTTATAACTTTTCTACCTCAGTGTACTCAGGCACAACACGCTACAACCGGTTCGTGAGTATAGTTAAGAAGGTCATCGTTATGTATTAATCCGTCGCTTTTTCGTAGTCATTTGAATTTGGTCGGATAACCAGCCATTGTTTACATGTTTTGTTTTTTGTTTAAATCTACGTATTGGGAAACATTCCAAGCTGAATATTTTTAATATATATTTTTGACTAAACGCACATACTTGTGGTTTACACCTACCTATCTTGGGTTAAGTCGGTTTCTTGTATTTAGCCGCCAAAGTTATGACACCCTCGTTTTGACTTTCAGCAATATTATTCGATAACGCAAACATGTATGCTTTTGAAACTTTTTATGGTTATTACAAGCGTCAAGATGGACTGAATACAGTTTCCAGCGAGCTTATACGTTTTCTCATTTAGGCGCTGTGATTTTTTTTCCGGTTTTCAAAAAAGCGCAATTTCTTGAAAATTATAGGTATTTTCCTTAATCTAATTCCGGCACAAATACGCACAAATCAAGAGCTACTCGTGTATGTTTATTCTACAGGCGCACATACAATGGTTTTAGAGATACACGATTCTGCAAAACGTTACCCCAGCAGGAAATGCAATATCTCGAAAACCTGATGACGCACTAATTATATTTTCGGCGCACATTCTTGCACAACTATAAGCTCTCTGCCCATGCACAATATTTCTCATTCCGATCATTCGTTTAGAATTTTCCTGCTGGAACAACGTTACCCCAGCAGGAACCATTTTTTTAGTTTTTTTCAAAAACGGCGACACGCACTTATTTTTGATGTAGGGCACATTCACAACAGATTACGCACTAACTATACGTTCCACTCATATCACTCTAGGAGTCACTTTCCTGTTGGGGTACCTAACGTTCACGATTTAGTAGACGTACATGCGGACTCACTTACCAAGTTCCGAAATTTGACACATGATGTTATGTAGTCTAATTTATGGTTGTAAATTTTAATTTTATAGTGTAAGGTGTTTTAGATATCATTTTACCACATTTTTTTTATTTTTTTAGTTTATTAAGTTGTTTCTGAATGTTTGTTCAATACTTTAGCATTTGTGGTGCTTACCTGTAAAAAATTGTGACACTCAACTATAGTTTTAAGTGAATAATTACTGTCATATTCTTAGTGTTAACAATTGTTGGTGAGCCTAAATAAATAAATAAATGCCATTTTCGCGTTCCTTCAAATAATATGTCCAAGAATTTCAATATACCTCTTTTGCGAAGATATTAAGCACTTTTCACAAGCACTCTCTCTTCGCCTATCCATTCTTTGAAACAAGGGATCACACAAAATAAAAGACAACTTACGACACCAAAATATATTTCATTTCAAGTTACATCTAGTTCAGATTACGATATATTATTATATGTTAACACTACTTCACTTAGAAACTACAATACATACGGTGATGATATAAGTGATAATATTATAACTTATTAAATTGTACTGTGCGACAGAGTATCGTCCGTGTCAATTGTTTTAATGATTGATGTTTAATATTTAATGATTTTATTATTATAAAAGTCCTATTGACAACCTAGACTAAATAACTTAAAATAATATCTAGTTGTGGCACAAACATTATAAACAGGTACCATTGAGATACTCAGCTTTGACTAAGGAACATACAGGCTTCGGTGGTATGTCATCATCTTTTTGGCTGCCACCAGGCTTGTGGGATGATGGAGGGTCACATTCTATGGTACTAGATGCGCCGATCTGGACAGCTGTCACTCGACTCATTTAGATCCTGGAGAGTGCAGGAAATCGGGGAGAAAGTCTCATTGTTGTTGACACTACAGTCACTCGCATGGGCTGACAGCTCATTGTCTGTGCCACTCTGTACGTTTTATTTCTATGACACTGTTCGTACACATTGATGCCTGTTTATTTCCAATGTCACTTCATTGGTCAAACTTATGATTGCCACTCAAACACACATCTTCGTATATTAGGTAGTTTGGCGACCGAAGCACGGTAAAGATATCTAACAGTATTGTGACTCGGTCCTGTCCTTGAAATAAGTGCCTACAAGAGCGCGTCACATAAACACACGTTAGGGCCACCGGCCTCTACCTACTTGCGTTTCTTTCTAGTTTTGTGATTGTAAATATCTCAGATTTTTTTCTCTAATCTGGGGTATTTTTTATTTTTTTATTACTTATTTTAAAACTTACTAGGTAGGTACCTAACATTTATTAATCTCATAGGTAATCATTTCAAAATGATATTTTGTCTAATTAAATAATATATGTAAGTAGCTAATTGCACAAGTAAGAAGCTAGCCTAGGAAACTACCTACTAGTTTTTTTTTAATCCGAGCGTAGGTAGGTCACTTGTGTGTGATTTTATCACCCTATCCACATTTTTATTTATTAATCTAGGTATTTTACACGGTGGAAAAAGCGAAATACCTACCTATTAAAAAAAGAAACAAATTAAATACTAGTAGGTCAGGTTTTTTTAAAGTCTTGCCTTTCGGAGGTTCCACCTAATTTAAAAATGTTATCTCTGGGTGCGTTATAGAAGAAATCAAGCAACCAAAAACTGCACAATATAGTCTATAATTGCACTCTGCCATATTAAGTAAGTAAGTAGTGTACTTGTACGTATTTCAATGAAATATTCACAAATCGCACGATTTTGGCTTACAAAATCATCACACCGTTCGTGACTGTTTGCGACTGTTGTGTATCGAGTATGGGCTGAACTCGACGCGCGTAGGTATGACTCGCGTTCCGACCGTTTGTATAAAGATAGAATACTGTTAGATATCTTTACCGGGACCAAAGTGTCGCCCGACCTTAAAGTTTAAGTTCATATTCCGGCATCCCAACTCTAGAGTTGACAGATAGAGTAGCTGTTCTATTTGAGAATATATTGACAACACACACACCGTTGCCTGATGTATGACTAACAATATTGATACCTTATTAGTGGGTACATAAATATATTAGTACAAAAGCCCTCACATATCGTCATCATTCAAAATCACAGGGTTACTGTGGGTTTGACGTTAGTTTTAACCTAAACTAACATACTAGACCACAAGTTAGGTCGCACATGACGTTTTAATTTTGCCCATACGTATCATATTCGCAAAGCAATATACAATTTGACACTATCTTCGTTTTTTTAAATCCTTCCAATATCATCAGATGATTAAGTCTATCAAACAATGTTAATTCATATAATACGTAGTAAATACAATTTGTTAAAAGAGAAAATACTACATTACTTCAAATCTAGTTAAAATATCGTTGAGTAGTAAAACATACATGCATTATATTATACTCAACACTTAAAAATGACACACAGCAAATCTAACCACTTGTCAGTATGCCATGTCGAATTTCCCTGACTCGCATGCTGGGCTATCCTAGGCTGAAATTTGTTGTTATTTGTTTGAAAAATATTGATTTTACCCTGTACTTATTATGTGATGTACCATAAAGGTACCTGGGCGACCGAGCTCTGCTCGGGTAAAAATAGAGAAAACGACGTTTTCTAAAAATGAAACCTAGCTAGATCGATTTATCCCCCCGAAACCCCCTGTATACTAAATTTCATGCAAATCGTTGAAGCCGTTGCCGATATTCAGAATATATATATGCATATGTACAAGAACTGCTCGTTTAAAGGTATTAGATAAAAAAAAAAACAAAAAAACAGAAATAACCAATCGCATTTTATTAGTTTCAATCGTACAAGAATTTAAATTATGAGCATTTTAGTCATATAAATCTTTTGCAACTGAACCTAAACACAAGATATTAATGCATTCATATGTACGTTGTTTTTTTCGGCTTTTAAACATATTAATATCGAGTATTAAAGTATAGACCTACATACTTGTCAGTATATCATGTCGAAATTTCCCTGACTCGCATGCTAGGCTATCTTAGCCTGACCCAAGAACCCAGTATTTTACACGAAGCGACTAGCGACTGCCGTCTGACCTCCGCAACCCAACTAGTGGGAACACCGGTGTCCTAAGGTGAGACTAGTTTGCGGATAGTGTCGAGCATGTGACTGCTCGTGACGACTGTCGAAGGTCTTAGCGCGACAGCCGGGACCGACGGCTTAACGTGCCCTCCGAAGCACGAAGAGAGCTTTTGGCCTTAACTTTTAGATCTAAACTAGTTACTTAAATACTTACTACTATGAAAAGCCCTCTTCGTCAAAAGACGTCGATAATGTCGCTAAACCATTAAAATATTAATTATTAAATATTATTTCATTAGTCTAATTAGTTCGTTCTGACTAGGTTACCTGCTGAAATACTTATTATGTTCCAAATCTAATTACTGTCGTACGTGTAGTTGAATTAGATCTCGTTATCATGTGTAATAAGACTATTCACAATTTAAAATTCACTTGGCACGTATTGCCTATTTTACTGTCACCATCCCTATTCTGCAGCAACATTAGGTTCTTCTGTAAGGATATAATTAATTGCTTATTTCATCATCTGCCTAGCCTTTTCCCAATTGTTGTTGGGGTCGGCTTCCAGTCTTACCGGATTCAGCCGGAGTACCAGTGTTTTACATGGAGCGACTGCCTATCTGACCTCCACAACCCAGTAACTGGGTAACTCGATACCCCTTGGCAAGACTGGTGTCAGATCTCAAGCTTCTGACTACCCGTAACGACTGTCAAAGATGTTCAAATGACAGCCGGGACCAACGGCTTAACGTGCTTTCCGAGGCACGGAGGAAACTCGCTATATTGAAATGGTCACCCATCCACGGACCGAACTCGGCAAGCGTTGCTTAACCTTGAAGATCGACCCGTGCGGCTGTTATTATTTAGCCACGAGCTCAATTCAATCAATTCAAATCAATTTCAATTGCTTATTTAATAACTAATATATATAATTGATTAGCATATAGTAAATAATAAATAAATTATATGAGTCTGGCGGGTTGTATCTGCAAGAGACTGGCCAGACAAACGCATCCTTAGTCGGGGCCCACTATAACAGGTTCTGTTACCATTTATTTCAAGTGTTACTAAATAAATGGCAGAAGCTAGATCTTTGTGGTGCAAAATCTTAGCATTTTTACCTACACACTTGTCAGTATGTCGTGTCGACATTTCCCTGACTCGCATGCTAGGTCATTCTAGCCTACACCCAAAACCCCTGTATTTTACACGAAGCGACTAGCGACTGCCGTCTGACCTCCGCAACCCAACTTGTGGGAACACCGGTGTCCTAAGGTGAGACTAGTTTGCGGATAGTGTCGAGCATGTGACTGCCCGTGACGACTGTCGAAGGTCTTAGCGCGACAGCCGGGACCGACGGCTTAACGTGCCCTCCGAAGCACGGAAAAAAAACAATATTAACTTAACAGTTTATCTAAGCTTTTATGTCGATAAACCGACTTAACCGTTTAGTTTATTTAAAAGAATGCAGTCTTCAAGCGGTATATAACTAATCTATGCATATGTTTCTATAATGCTACTTTGGTAAAGAAATTAGATGACATCAAATGTAAGAAACAACAAACACCAAAGAGGATTATCTAAAAAAATAAAATAAGAATCAAAAAAATGCCTGCGATCAAGGAAATCGGACGACCCTACTAAGACATGTGAAACATACTTTATGTACCTACCTACTTTACCTATGTTTGCAACGGAATAAATGATTTGATTAAGCAATTTTACCGATGAAATGAAAGACAAGTAATCTTGGTCAAAGATATTGCAACAGGGCATGACATAATTCTTAGATTCAATCATGGATCAAGAGATTAGGCAAAACAATGATAAGCGGCATACCACCCTTAGATAAACAACTTCTATCTATTATATTCTATAGATATATTATCTAGAGCACATACAAATAATATAATATTAATGATGTTTTAAATTCCTAACTTAATTAACTATTTGGAATTTCCACGGATTCCTTTCGATGCCAACACCAAACTATCATTTAACTAAGAATAAACACGTACAATATTTTTCGGAATGTCACTGTCGTTTTTTGATGCTGGTGTGGTTAATGGGTGTAAAATCTTATGATTTTTACCTACACACTTGTCAGTATGCCGTTTCGACATTTCCCTGACTCGCATGCTAGGCCATCCTAGCCTGACCCAAGATACCAGTATTTTACACGAAGCGACTAGCGACTGCTGTCTGAACTCCGCAACCCAACTAGTTGGAAAACTGGTGTCTTAAGGTGAGACTAGTTTGCGGATAGTGTCGAGCATGTGACTGCTCGTGGCGACTGTCGAAGGTCTTAGCGCGACAGCCGGGACCGACGGCTTAACGTGCCCTCCGAAGCACGGAGTTTTTTGTGCGTAACCATTTTAGATCTAGAGTAGATACTTAACTACTTAACACTAGGAAAAGTCTTCGAGACCATAATTATCACGTACACAGATCGTTACGCACGGTTTTCTTATTTCTAAGTATGTCTTCTTAATGTATAGATAGCTAATCTTACAAATGTAACTTACTAATGTGTAATAATTACAAACAACTGATTCTGGATTTTTTGTTAGAATTTGGTCGACAGTCCGTTTTTATTGTATTCTTTTTAAGATCGGGTTATATTTTTTTTTTAACTTTGCGCTCTGCCTGCGCCTGCGCCTATCGCTTTAAGATGGCATGTTGTTATTCAACGCATTGCAGTAACAGTTTGATAAGAATTTAGCAAAAGTGCCGCATATATATTATTGTTATTTGCAAAATTTGCGGGTGGGAGTTTTATATGAGTTCTTTAACAAATTCGCTGCCGTTTGCTGAAAGAATTAAAAAGCCATGAAGTCTCAAGCGAGGCGAGAACTTGGCAGAGAACGTGTGAAATAAATTAAATAAACCAATACAATTAAAACATCCAAAGACCAAATGTATAGACCCTGAAAACCCTACTATAGAGTATTTACTTATCGAGATGAAAAAAGAGAGAATGAAAGTTGCGTTTCACTATCCGTATTAGAAGACACAGCAGCCGTATTCACTTCACTGTATCATGTATATACTTAGTGTAACTTTTATGTGCGTACATAGCTTATATTCACAACTTTAATTTATTTTAACTACCACTCTTTAATATTTACAAACGTGTCCAAATACTCTTAGCTATGTGGAATAGTAGGTAGTCGCATCGTTACATTGACGGTGTCATATATTTTGTACCCGTTTTCACTATACTAGGCGACACCTAAATGCGCTTTAAAATAACAGCGCACTATGGTCCGATCTGTGGCAATTATATGAAAATCTAACAGTGCAATAATATAGTTAAAAATTAAATTGAATAGGTTATTTTGTATTTATTTTTAATGGAACATAACTTGCTGCAATGAAATTCAGATTTTTATATGGGAATGTTTAGAGTTAGGTGGATCTTTTTAAGTGTTCATCAGCTGTAGTTAGCTAACGCGCTTGGGTTCAATTTGCGTTGGCACCGTTTTTCATGTTCTATGGAACTGCTCACCCCGTAGGTCCCTAACGGCTTGGCGCCGGCGCCCAAATTTCGGGGGAAACCAAATAAATTTGAATGCTTAAAATGTATCTTGAGCGAACAAACACATCCCATATCCTTGTAAACTGCTGTGAGGTTGCTCATCAACTCTTCATATCTTTCGTCTCTGTGGTTTTCGAGAAAATAGCGAACATCATTTTTAAAGCAATGAGGGGGTGATTGTACTCAATTATTTGTAAGAGGGTAGGTACAAGTGTTTTAAAAAGAAGTCATTTAACAAAATACCTTTCAGATTTAGGCATTCATTTTGTGTTTCCTAGTGTTAGTGAAAATGGGCATGATTTTATTATATGACCTACATATAAGATTATTTTTTTAGCTTAGCCAGCTTGTCTAAAACGCAAGTTTATATATACAACTTGCGTGCTTACTTAGTCTTAGTACTATATATTTTTTCCATACGATGCATTATTTCATGTAATGCTCACATGCAAATTTCATTGCGTCAGTTATTTGGGTTCCGCAAAATGGGGTGTTAAGCCTGGATTTCGCTATGTCTGTCTGCCAAAAGGGTTAATGTTTTAAATACTTTTTTTTTCCTTTATTTATCAATTAAACAACAGAGTAGGTACAATATTATTAGTTTTAAATTACAATCCCAAAGAGTGGCAAAGGGACTTCTTTAGTCCTAATTTTTATCTGTTTGGCTGTCTATCTGTAACGGGGTTCTGAAAGTTTATATGTGGGCTTGTTTCCTTGTTGCTTTGTCACCTGAAACTAAACCAATTGTGTAAGGAGCTAAATACAGCGTTGGTAAACGGAGTTGGTGAATTTTTGTTCATTTCTTATTTTATTAATTGTGCCAGTAGACTCTCAAATAAATACGTGGATAATAATAGTCATACTTTCTACAGATAGCATGGAAAGTTGCGGATTCCATCTGGCGCAATAAAACTTACTTGTGTACAGAACATCGTGCTTAAAACTAAAAGTAATCATATTACTTACTTATACAATTAGTATCTTAGCCTAAATATATAATAGTTTTCAAGTACTAGTCTACCACGACGTAATATTTACAAAAGCCGTGTAATATCTTAACTAATTCGACAACTTCACATCAACAACGTTTTCAGATTTCTTGAAATGTACAACTTACTTTTTTGACTAATTAAGGACTAATAATTACTCGACCTTGTGTTTTACCGGAAACCCGTGAAATTTACGATTTCCAAAGAAATTGCGTTTCTTACAATGTCAATGTCAATCATCTAGACTAAAAGCTAGTTACTTAAATTTGTAGCGCATACAGGAAAAGTTGTTTTGAAAATATCCGATCATGTGAAGACTAAGGTCGTAGCACAGTGCGAGCTATGCTTTAGCTCAGCGTGTAGCAACTTAGAAAGACGATAACGTGTTGAGGAAATCATACAAGATTTTACAACAAATTTTCGAAATAGTTTTTTAATCCTGTACGAAAGAGCCAGAAGTTTTGCAAATAATATACTGCCGATAACATACTTATCTTATTTATGCCTAACTTAACTCTTCTACTTTTTTATCTAGGATTTATTGTTTTGTCTTTTTTTTCCTTTTTAAATTGTTATTATCTCAAATCGTGACATTTTTTTTTGTATCGTGTCTTTTTTTTTCATTATTACGTTATTTTCATTTGGTCAAAACTTGACTATTCTACTTTGTTTTTTGATTTAGTTTTTTTTTTGTATATTGTCTGTTTTTTAATTATTTTTTTTAACCAAATCTTGTTTATTCTACTTTTTTGTATGTTGTCTTTGTATTATTTTTTAATCTATTAAAACTTAACTATTCTACCTACTTTCTTATAACATTTCGTGTTCCGCATTTTTTTTTTACATATTTAATATCTATCCTATCACGGACTTATCTCTGTACACAAGCCGCGTTTACTTATCTAAAATTACCGTATCCATTGCTCTGGCTCACTTTAGAGACATTTACAATACTTATATTAACTACACTGATCTATTTTAAGCCTTTTACCTATAATGTCTTGCTAGGGTAACGCACTTCTTTATTTACCGAGAACACTAAATATTTGCAGATACTGTATTTTTTTTAAAGATTTGTGTATTTTTTTTTAATTATTTCTGTTCTTATTGTTACCAACCATTAAATTAAATTTAACATCTTAACGAAAAGAAGAATGAAGTATAATTTTGTAATTTTGGTTGTAATTTTCAACACATTCATTAACAGGTTGACTGCCACGAAATAAACACAATAGAAAATGTATTGTTTGGGGGTCACCGGTGACCCTCGTGGCAGCCAAAGTGTTAAATAAATTTGTTGAAAAGGTACAAGTTTATTGACAAAGCGTAATTAACGTGAGCCTTTTTGTTTATATATATATTTTTTTTAAATAAATGAGTCATTTGTATTTAATCTTTCGCTTGTCTTGTGGTTTGGAATATTAAAATATTGCCCATACCTATCACTATGTACAGCGGTGTCACTGGTGACGTGTCTACTTAATTTCCGTCTCATCTGCGTACCTTTTTTTTCATATAATTAATTGCTATATATCTATATTAACAAATTTATTTTAAAAATACTTTAATATAATTACATAATGGAACAGCTTCGAAGACCTAGCTACTAAGATTTTAGCAGTAGTTTAGTATGTAAGGAGCTTCAGAAACATTGCAAACTGTCTTTATTTTTATTAACCTGCTTGACCTGCTACCGCAATTAAAAAGTTTAAAAAAACACTACCAAAAGAACGAAATAATCTGATTAATAATTTTGATTTGATTGTGAATTTTAATGAACTATATACATACATCATTTATATAATGCGTTTTGGTTCAACTGAAACCCCGAAAGGGATCATTGTACTCATCATTATAAGCAATCTTGATTAAAGGACTGACTGATGAAATGTAAACAGTTTTTTTTGCAACCTCAGCGATCGTTCCATAGTAAAAATTTTATAATGACCCATAAATATTTTTAGGGAAAACAAAGATTTTTCAGGTTATACACTGATTTTATATCTATTTTTCTTTTGTTTTACACACATTATTGAGTAGACAAGCTTGCCCCGCAATTTGTCTCAGTAATATTACCGGCGAATATTAACCTAACTATACCGAACAGATTTATTAATCTACTCCTGAATGGTTTCTTTTTCGTACTGCAAAGAATTTCTGTTTAAGATATACCTACATAAAAAAATTAAAAATATTCGAGCCTAACCTAGTCCTATAACCTAAGTTTTAATCTATATATTTTATAGTTACATATATTTTATTTTATCATATGGCAGTGTCTTTAACGCTAGCTAGGTAGTTCTTATAATAGGTACTTAATCTACAACTTTTTTTTAACTTACCTCATACGTAAAGTTTACATTAATTTTGGAAAATGAATTATCTGAATGATGGTTGAATAGTTATTCTGCTATTCGGGGTAGATATAAACTCAACAAATCAAAGATCATGAAAATCGGTTCAGCCGTTCGTGAGTTACATATTTATTTATGTTTCAGAATTAGTCCCTAAGTGGAGGGGCCGTGAAACAACTCGGACTTTTCGACCTATTGGGATCTATTGACCACAATAGATCTCAATGAGTCGAATTGTCCGAGTTATTTCTCGGCCCCTCCACAAGATAAGATAGTCCGAAAGTGAAATAAAGAAAGAAAAAGAAAGGAAGAAGAAAATGTTCATATGACTGAGTATGACTACTGTGACCTGTACGTTTTAAAAACATTCAAGAAAAAACTTGAATAACGAAATAAATAGATGTGCTTGCGCGTATTTAAATTCATACCCAAAACTATTTTATTTATTGATATATCTTATTTTAATTTAGTAAGTCAAATATCTATCCTAATATTTTATTATACTAGTTAAATTATCTTATTTTACTTATCTAATATGAGCTGAGCTAACGTAAAGTACTTGTTGATATCAGAGTCGCTCAAAGACTTCTATGACATGTATACTATATACTTGTACGACTGATATATTACGAACTTAATTAAATCATAAATTAAATAATTTACCGTGTAGAGGTCAAGTTTATGCAAGACTTCGGAAAAATGACCCAGAGTTAAGAGCTTACCTCACATGCGTCCAGTGCTGCCAATTGAGCGCTTTCAGCGCCAGATCTAGCGCTTTTTTTGTGCAATAGCGCGTTTTAGCGCCTAGCGTGTTTTAGCGCCTAGCGCTAAATCTAGCGCTTTTTGAAACTCTGTACTTTCTTTAAAAAAAAGTAACTGCGCAAGCTTTCAACTTCCTAACGACATGTTGAAAAAATTTCATCCACAGATAAATATAAATTCAAGTCCAAAACTGATCAAGATCAACATTATTTCAGCCTCTCAAGCAATTGTAGTAAAATCAGACGACGATGAATTAATTTAATCCCTTTATTTTATAAAATAATTACATTAAAACGTCACTACTTTATTTTATTATTACTAAACAAGTATTATAATGTATGTAACTCTTTTATATGACATAATTTGATTAAATAAAATGTAAAAAACTGCGTTTATACATTTCTAGTCTCAAATTGTTGGGCGTTTTGTTTGAATTTTGCGCTTAATTTTGGAGCGATTTTTTGACAGCGACCATTTAGCGCGTTCTAGCGATTTTTTAAAGATCTAACAGCGCAATTTCAGCACTGCTTGCGTCCGGTCTAGAGATTTCTAATCCGGGTTAGTACCAATGTTAAGTAGTGTAGGGATGCAAGAAAGGAGCCTCCCCGAGCGACGGCGACTTTAAAATTCGATAACCAATCCCCCAACAGTCCGGCGCATCCTGGACACCTAGCACTCGGTAACGCAGAGTCTAGCTGACTAATATTTTCACCACGATGGCACGAACCGGCCTTTCTCAAGTACCACCCCAAACAGCTCCTTTAAGAGCCAATCCCTGGAATTTAACTTCACCAGGTCTTTGTATAGTTAATTCGTCAATTAATATTGCAGATTTTTCGATAGAAAAGGCACAAATTCTCTCAGGGCTCTCTCGCACTACCAACTAGACGAGACCTGAAATCGCCAGCCTCAAACTAGTAGCCGAAATACCACACCCGAAGTATTGGAGTGCCGTGTTCATCAAACCCAGCACTACAATAGTTTCCACCTCCGTCTGCCTCACCGACTAGAAGTCTTGACTATCGACACTGGACATTGCACCGTCACTTCTGTCTACAATCCACCGAATCAACCTTTCAACTCGACCCCAACCGACGACTTTAATGATAGGGAATCAAAAATCTTTTTACTGATTTTAATAGCCACAATATTGCCTGGGGCTACCAGGACAAATATCACGGGCGTGGTTCGCTTTGTCAGCAGTGTATGACACTGTCAACATCATTAAATTATTGTCAAAATTATCTGGCATGATTGGCGACCGGGGATTCATGTGGATACTGGGTGAGATGCTCCAAAAGACGTTTGACGTTGACGTCCATCTAAATGCAGAAAAGAGCAGACCGAGATCACAAAAAAGGCTTGCCCCAGGGAAGCGTTCTAGCACCCATCCTCTTCAAAATGTATACCAATGACCAGCCTATTGTTGAACACTGCGAAAGTTTCCTGTACGCTGATGATATCGCCCTGGCAACTCAATAAAAAATAATTAAAGAATTCGCCGAAAAAGCTCTATATGAAGTACGAAGTATTATTCAGATAGCGCTCTTAGACCGAAACCTTCAAAAACATAGGCATGCGCTTTCCATCTCCGCAACAATTCAGCTAGACGCACTCTGAACATCAATTGGAAAGGAGTCCCCATTGATCAATGCAGTTATCCGACCTACTTGGGTGTTACCCTTGACAGAACACTGTCATTTAAGACCCACTGTCTAAAAACCAAGAAAAATTTCGGGTCCCTCAACTTACTCAGGCGCTTAACATCAACCATTTGGGGGGCCTAATCTCACGATCTCCGAACTACTGGCCTAGCACTCTGCAAGCGAATATGCGTGTCTAGTGTGGCACCGTTTCGCCCACGCCATGAAGGTAGATGTTGCTCTCTAAAATGAAACATGCCTTACGATCAGCGGCTGCCTCAAACTGACCCCGATCAGTGAACTATACAGCCGGGATAGCATCTCCACACAACCAAAGAGAAGTTTCGAGTGCAATCGAGAAACAGAAACCGGAGCGTGACACAAGGCACCCACTATTCGGTGCACAACTACCGACGCGACGCAACGGCGAAAATGCAGACACATCTGTCTGAAATCGGTAGTTTCCCCCTGTCAGGAAACTGTCCGCAGGACAGTTTTCTCCCACAGACTCAGTATTTACCAGGTGGTGAGCATCTTCTCGCAGGGTCTAAACCTCCGTGGTCTACCTGGAAGTCTCTGAACCACCTCAAAACCAAAGTAGGAAGGTTTACTGCCAACCTCTCAAAATGGGGCTACCTCAACAGAGCAGCGTAGCAGGGTGTGCATATGGCACCGAGTTACAAACCAGGCCTCCCCTCCTGTCATGTCCTCTGTGCCCCAAAATATGCGAAAATATGAGATGCGATGGTTATGCACTGCCACCGAAGATGCCGTGGAAGTGGCTAAGTTTTATGTGCGTGTGAACTGGGGGACCACTCTGGTTATTCGCAAAATAAAACTCGTAGGATTTAGTAGTAGATTTAAAACAATTGTAGAACAAATCTGGGAATTTGTAAACAAATATATTAAAAACTACAGCCCTTAAAGTGTGGTCCCTCAGTCCTCACAGACCATCAGCCCGATCTCGGGAAGTATCTGAAAAATTAAGGTGTTGTGAATACAGACTTTTAGTAAAGAATTTGTAAAGATATTTACTTAATAACAGACCACAAAGCATTATAGATAAAAAAAATATTACGGCTAAACTGTGGTCCCTCATACCACACAAGAAAGATAAATATTTTAGTGAATATTATCGAATCAAATAAATAAACTCGTTCTTTTTCTACATAAAGTTTTAGTAAGAGACTTGAAACATTTTGTTAAAAAGAAATGGAAAAGAAATATTGACGCAATTTGAAGATAGCGATTAATAAAAGTGGTCCCTCAATCCTCACATTCACTGACATATATGCATGTACTAGTTGCTAGACGAGAATAATATCAGAAAGACTAGTGTACTTACCTTTTAGTAGAAAGTTTCTACTAAATAATAGTTATCTAAAACTGTGTATTTCTTACCTCTTAGCTGAGATAATATTATTTTTTAATCCTATGAAAATAGATAGAGTACTGTGACCACACAATGAAACAAAATGTAGACAGTACTATTATACTTTATTTAGTATAGCATTAAATGAAACGAAAACAATGTTGAACTGTTAATTTAATGTTATACTACATGGCATAAGTGACTTTAATGAAAAAGTAGATAATAAAAAAATAACACTTATACATTTATCTAAGTAAGTGAAATTTGCATGTAGCTTAATGAATGCAAGAATGGTCAGTACTTTCAATAATTTTGAAATGTTGATCATCACAGCAAAAGAAACGCTCATTCATATAAAATTGGCATCGGTAATGACCAAGACCACCTGGAACTAATGATGGAATAAATTCAAATGCGCCCATGATTTTGTAGGTTTTGTTCTTTACTGTTATGGTAACTGGAACATTAGTATGATAACTTTTTTCAGTGCCATTCAAATCGAATGATATTATTTTTGAAAGCTCGTAATTGTAACTTACTTGGTCATTTCCAAGTGACAAGTGGTACAGTTCCTGTTTCCTTCATCGATGTTAATTGCCTCTTACAAAACAGCTATGCCAAATATTTCAATAATATTTATATTGAAGGGCAAAAACGCAACGTCCCTTTTAATTAAGTTTGATTGGCAGAATGTATTTAAACACATTTTTGTAAAGGTTGCACTGAAAAAATATCTTGGTAGTAAATGATCAAATATATATCTTATATACACTGGCTATCATAACTAATATGGTTTCCTTACTCGTTTAATGGGCTAAAATATTGTGAAGCAATTTTTGCCCTCATTATATAAATGTCATCATTTTTAGATTCAATGTCGCAGAGGTTCTTTATATATTGTAGAATTAAGTCAAGCTGGTATATCCAAGGTCGGAGGTCGGTAACAGTAGGTATTTAGATTTTAGGGAGTTTTGAACGTAGGTTATTTTACGTTAGATCTTTTTATTTTAGATATTGCAATACATACCCGTTTAAATATACTTTATTTTATTCGGAAAACTTACAGCTAATTTTAACAATTGTTCGTTATTATAATAAGATCAAGGCCAATTAAAAGTTTTCACTTATAGTAAAAAAAAAAATAAGAACATAACAGGCATTCAGGCAATAGGTAATACAAACAAAAGCACTATAGTATAACTATAAACACTCCACTAATTACAATAATAATATAACTTACTTACTAGTTGGAATCTTATTAGAAGTACTTTACTAAAACTTTATATACCTGCAGTTTTCATTTACTTTACATAGGTACCAACGTACTTGCATGAATCGGTATTGCATAAATTTCGTTATATTACCTATTCAGCTTGCAGATGGGGTTTCGTCACCGACACTTTTATTCCTTGAAATTATAATTTCCAAAAAAAGTAAAAGACACGCAAGGCGCCTCATACACTTACAATAATATTATGCGAGTAAACAGTGCATTTTCAATTTAACTGGGTAATAGTTTTTTTTTAGTAACAACAAAGAGGTTGAAAAATTGCCGCTGAAAAATCATAGACATTTTTGGAATAAATAAATCCGATTCCGATAATTTAAGCTGGAAACAAATTATCGGATGCGGCTTACGGACGCGATTGACAGCCGCGGCTTATAGAGTATCTAGGTAATTAATGTACATTACATTGTGCAAACTATCGGACGTAAGGCGTGGACGTGACCTTGAGTGTTCGGACGTCCGATAGAGATCTGGCCCACTGGATGTTTGTGTCAGCCGAAAACGTCCGCGGACGGTGTGCACGGGGTACCGGACGCGTCCGAGCGTCAGACCAACTCAGACTAACTAACTATGAGCAATTATCGCGCATCTTAATTTTACCGATGTAAATGTAATAATTACTAATTAAATTCATTAAGAAAATTATATCGGTTTTATTCGCATCCTCGACTGCAGCCGTACGTCATTACTTATTCTCAGTTTCCTGATTTATTTATCCTCATAAACATATGCGTACGTAAAAACCACCGAGCTGATGCACATTAAACATAAATTAACAGTTCAACATTGTTTTCGTTTCATTTAATGCTATACTAAATAAAGTATAATAGTAGTGTCTACATTTTGTTTCATTGTGTGGTCACACTACTCTATCTATTTTCATAGGATTAAAAAATAATATTATCTCAGCTAAGAGGTAAGAAATACACAGTTTTAGATTACTATTATTTAGTAGAAACTTTCTACTAAAAGGTAAGTACACTAGTCTTTCTGATATTACTCTCGTCTAGCAGCTAGTACATGCATATATGTCAGTGAATGTGAGGATTGAGGGACCACTTTTATTAATCGCTATCTTCAAATTGCTTCGATATTTCTTTTCCATTTCTTTTTTACAAAATGTTTCAAGTCTCTTACTAAAACTTTATGTAGAAAAAGAACGAGTTTATTTATTTGATTCGATAATATACACTAAAATATTTATCTTTCTTGTGTGGTATGAGGGACCACAGTTTAGCCGTTATATATTTTTTATCTATAATGCTTTGTGGTCTGTTATTTAGTAAATATCTTTACAAATTCTTTACTAAAAGTCTGTATTCACAACACCTTAATTTTTCAGATACTTCCCGAGATCTGGCTTATGGTCTGTGAGGACTGAGGGACCACACTTTAAGGGCTGTAGTTTTTAATATATTTGTTTACAAATGCCCAGATTTGGTCTACAATTGTTTTAAATCTACTACTAAATCCTACGATTTTTGTTTTGCAATTTACCAGTGTGGTCCCTCAGTTCACACGCACATTAAGTTTTGGGCCAAACAAAGAAGGATGGCCAAATCGTACCAGGTGATGAAAAGATGGCGTCCGAATTTGCCGTATATATAAAAAATACCCTTATTTTTAAGGTCTTAAAAAACACAAGAAATGTCTCTATAAGTAACCACAAAAAAAAGATATGCATTTATTTTTGTTTATGTAATTTTTTGGCAATTATTTAGATTACCATGTTCAGAACGCACCTATTGACGATTCATTTCACGTATTAAATGACTGGTATTCAAAGAATATAATTATTAACGTTTTTCTGAATATTTGTTAATGTATTTCAATTTAATTAGTATGTAGGCATCAAATCTACTACTACGCTGTTTTATTTGCATTGGATTTCTGTCATAAAAATAATTATAAAGGCTCATAGTAAGTATTTATGCGTTTTATTAGATTGCTTAGAACGGAACATTATTTGTCATCGACCCGCGCCATTGATTGACACTTGATAGTGTCAATCAATGTCAAATGTCAATTTAATACCCGGCGATCATTCGCTTCGCATCGGAAGAGTACGTTAATACGAATATATGATTAGCTTCACTCGTTGTTGTGAATTGTGATACGTACTGTACTATTTTGGATTTCCTTCTGTTGTTTTGACCTTCGCTTGTCGAGTTGTCGCTAACTACCTTTTTAGGCTACGCCACAGTCTAGTAAAAGGTAGTTATTGATTCTAGCCTCAAACACAATGTTTACATTATTATAAAAAAATCGTGGCCATTTAGATATGATTTTCAAACGGGGTTATGTTTACAACATAAAAACAAACGAATCTAGCTATAATTTACTTTGGGACATGAAAAATAAATTTCAAGTCCAGCTCCTATAGAAATTTGGCCATTGTTCTTTGAACGACTGTCGTGGCAGCGATACAAAGAAGAAGAAGAACCAATGGTAACCCATATTATTATGAACTTGCAGAGATTAAACTCACAAATAAATTAAAAGGGATACTGATGGCAGGACTTACTACACCATGCATTGCGAAACTTTTTTCACATTATTTGTGACAACTGAATTTACTTAAAAATAGAAGACGGATTACGAATTCCGCGCCAAACTCAGACACGTAAATTATTTCGCAGTGCAGGGTTACAAGCAGCAGCCACTCAGACTAGCTGCAGCTCGTGCACTGCACTGTACTGCTGCAGAGCTGAAGGCGCTGAGCGGGCTGCCCCCTAGTGGGGGGCGCCGGCCTCTCTCCCAGCGCCACACAACAACAGGTTGCCGCGCGGCGCCGTGTGCTGTGGGAGCGTGGTACTTCCCCGGGCGAGCCAGCCCGCGTGTAGCTGCTAGACGGTACAGTGACGCTCTACTACGTTAATATAACAGATACGGATAGTTGGATTCGTTCATATTTGGTATTAGATAGTGATGATGTTTAAATACAATAATTTACTATAGATTGTGTTTGAAACTAGATTTTACTCATCAATGAGATGGCTACATACAGTCATGGCTTCCCTAAGGAAGCTTACATTATTTATACAGGGTGTAACAGAAAGTTGCCATATTTTAAAAACTGCTTATGTCTATGTATAGGAACAACTTTCTCAAAGAAAGTATAGTCAATTCACAAAAACAAAAATTGATTTTCCATACAAAGTTGTCGTCACGTGATCAAAATTTGTATGGGCGATACAATCTTTTTTGAGCAAAAGTAATCTTTAAAATATGACCTTTCCAATATAACCTGTATACGAAGTTCAATTCTTGCTCATATCCGGGAAGGACAGAATGGTTTGAATTAAATTCTTGAAAACCAGGAGTCAGGTTACCAAAATATTCAATCTCTCTAATTTTTTACCAGCCCTAACTACAAGAATACGCAAAAAACTGACAGGGCCCAAAATCCTAAAGCCTATTGTTTGTTTGAATTTGAACGATGATATTGGAAGGTTTTTTTAAACACACTTAAATACATTATCATTACATCATAACGGGCCCACTGGAAAACATCAAATAAAATATGAAGAATGGACAAAGACAGTAATATTGTTGGCTTCGCCAGTTAAAAACAAGCTTAAACACACACAGTACACAGATTGTACAACCATATTTATATCAAAATATAGCATTGTCATCAATTCTTGCAATTTTTACAAAATTACTAGTCAATACGACATTTTGAACTAGGTTTGAACATAAGAAACAAGATTTGTACACATCTTAGTTCTAATAAGAAGGTGTTTTGAACCATGATGACGAAGAAAAGCTGTATTTTGATGATGATGATGCTGCTCGTAGTTTTTTGACCTGTAAAGATAGTTGATAGAGGAGTAAATAAATATAGTTATTTATGATACAAGTGCGGAAGGTAGGTGATTTCCGATGAGTGGCATTTTTATTCACGAGCGAGCGAAGCGAGTGAGTGGATAAATCGACACGAGTCGGAAATCATCTGACGCACGTGTATCATACAACATTTTACTATGCATTGTGCGAGGAAAGAAATAAATTAATAAAATGAAATTAATAAAATGGCGGGCGTATTCAAGCGCGTTCAGCATATCCACAGATTAACTTATAGTTTCTCGGGCATATCTACTGCGCATGTGCAAATAGCTGTCACATCGTAATGCAATAAGGCACGAGCAAAATATACGTTCTGCCAAACATATTTAATGAATATTTAAAATTAACTTATTGATCAAAATGTAAATCTAGAGTAATTAAAAACGCCTAAAATGAAGTATTAGTTTCATTTTACCTTTTATATGAATGATAATCTGTACATAAGTAATTTGTAAAACTTTTCTCAAATAATGAAAACTCTATGCGTCGGACTGACGTTGGAGTTAAAAATTAAAAAAATACAGGAAAGTAAAAAGCACTAGTGAAAAAAAGTGACACTTTCCGCACAGTTTGGCTGCTTGGAAAAGCACTCTTTTCGAGGACATGCATTGTAAAATAAATTATGTACTTAATAAATATATGAAGTAAAGTACGTACATGGATACAGCGACCAGCAAACTGGACTCGTTGACTGTTGTACAACGAAGTTTTGATGATTTTGAAGATGAGTTTTGTTTGCAACTAATGTTGTTATCTGTGAAAAAATGTTCATAGTAGTTGTTATTGTTAACTTGTAGGATTTTCAGGCAGAAAAAAAACTGTGTTTTGTATAACCCAACTTTTTAAAATTTGCTTGAACACATATTTTTTATGTTTGTGTTTGTCTAAATATTATAAAACGTTTAGTAAAGTGTTTTACTGCAAGGGCAATTTAAATTAAAGGACTATTGGTTTCGGGAGTAAATTTATTTGAACCTAACTGTGAAGGAATTTGGCCTATGCTAGTAAGCAAGACAAACAAACCGATGTATGATATTCTCAAAAATTATGTAAATATTAGTTTTAAGTTTGTCAATAAAGGCTATTTGAATTTGAATTATTTGAATTTGTGAAGGAATTTAAAAATATATCTATAATGTCCGTTAGGTAGAGAGTACAAATTAATTGAAAAAAAGTCACATTGTCAACAAAAAGCGCTTATAAAACGACATCTTGTTGATTATGGAACTAAAACGCATCATTTTTATTACTCCCAGCTGTTCCCCGCGGCTTCGCTCCCGTGGGCCACCCCACAGGACCCGTTTTCGAGATAAAAAATAGCCTATGTCACTCAGGAATAATGTAGCTTTCTATTGGTGAAAGAATTTTAAAAATCGGCCCAGTAGTTTCGGAGCCTATTCGGTACAAACAAATAAACAAACAAACAAAAAAATCTTTCCTCTTTATAATATTGGTATGGTATAGATAGGCTTGCGTTTGACCACTATCTCAACTGATGTTACAATCACCGTCGACAGCAACAAGCCAAAGCACACTTGACTCAAAAATAACCTATTCACTTTTGACTTAAAGACCCCAGGTTTCAGCTATCAGGAAATACAGACTCCGGCATGGAATTCCACTGCTTAGCTTTACGCACAGTAAAGGTATTACCAAAACATTTAATGTTACACTAAACATGATGCCGATCGTGTCGAATTGCCGTCCCATCGGAATATGAGAGTGAGAGAACAGAGAGTGCAGTGTGCACACACTTGTGTACTGTATCATCGCCCGGCATATGGCCAGTTTCCACTGAGATTGGCCGCCTGACTGACTATTATTAATATGGTATACACACCTGGTACTGTAGTATCTATATGAAGTAGAAGGAGTGCGGCTGCAGCTCCAGCTGCGCCATCTTGGCCAGCAGGCGGTGCAGGCGGCGCTGTGCCGCCGCGCCCGCCGCGCTGTGAGCGTCCCCGCGTGCACCGGCGCACGTGTATACACACCTGGTACTGTAGTATCTATATGAAGTAGAAGGAGTGCGGCTGCAGCTCCAGCTGCGCCATCTTGGCCAGCAGGCGGTGCAGGCGGCGCTGTGCCGCCGCGCCCGCCGCGCTGTGAGCGTCCCCGCGTGCACCGGCGCACGTGTATACACACCTGGTACTGTAGTATCTATATGAAGTAGAAGGAGTGCGGCTGCAGCTCCAGCTGCGCCATCTTGGCCAGCAGGCGGTGCAGGCGGCGCTGTGCCGCCGCGCCCGCCGCGCTGTGAGCGTCCCCGCGTGCACCGGCGCACGTGTATACACACCTGGTACTGTAGTATCTATATGAAGTAGAAGGAGTGCGGCTGCAGCTCCAGCTGCGCCATCTTGGCCAGCAGGCGGTGCAGGCGGCGCTGTGCCGCCGCGCCCGCCGCGCTGTGAGCGTCCCCGCGTGCACCGGCGCACGTGTATACACACCTGGTACTGTAGTATCTATATGAAGTAGAAGGAGTGCGGCTGCAGCTCCAGCTGCGCCATCTTGGCCAGCAGGCGGTGCAGGCGGCGCTGTGCCGCCGCGCCCGCCGCGCTGTGAGCGTCCCCGCGTGCACCGGCGCACGTGTATACACACCTGGTACTGTAGTATCTATATGAAGTAGAAGGAGTGCGGCTGCAGCTCCAGCTGCGCCATCTTGGCCAGCAGGCGGTGCAGGCGGCGCTGTGCCGCCGCGCCCGCCGCGCTGTGAGCGTCCCCGCGTGCACCGGCGCACGTGTATACACACCTGGTACTGTAGTATCTATATGAAGTAGAAGGAGTGCGGCTGCAGCTCCAGCTGCGCCATCTTGGCCAGCAGGCGGTGCAGGCGGCGCTGTGCCGCCGCGCCCGCCGCGCTGTGAGCGTCCCCGCGTGCACCGGCGCACGTGTATACACACCTGGTACTGTAGTATCTATATGAAGTAGAAGGAGTGCGGCTGCAGCTCCAGCTGCGCCATCTTGGCCAGCAGGCGGTGCAGGCGGCGCTGTGCCGCCGCGCCCGCCGCGCTGTGAGCGTCCCCGCGTGCACCGGCGCACGTGTATACACACCTGGTACTGTAGTATCTATATGAAGTAGAAGGAGTGCGGCTGCAGCTCCAGCTGCGCCATCTTGGCCAGCAGGCGGTGCAGGCGGCGCTGTGCCGCCGCGCCCGCCGCGCTGTGAGCGTCCCCGCGTGCACCGGCGCACGTGTATACACACCTGGTACTGTAGTATCTATATGAAGTAGAAGGAGTGCGGCTGCAGCTCCAGCTGCGCCATCTTGGCCAGCAGGCGGTGCAGGCGGCGCTGTGCCGCCGCGCCCGCCGCGCTGTGAGCGTCCCCGCGTGCACCGGCGCACGTGAATACACACCTGGTACTGTAGTATCTATATGAAGTAGAAGGAGTGCGGCTGCAGCTCCAGCTGCGCCATCTTGGCCAGCAGGCGGTGCAGGCGGCGCTGTGCCGCCGCGCCCGCCGCGCTGTGAGCGTCCCCGCGTGCACCGGCGCACGTGTATACACACCTGGTACTGTAGTATCTATATGAAGTAGAAGGAGTGCGGCTGCAGCTCCAGCTGCGCCATCTTGGCCAGCAGGCGGTGCAGGCGGCGCTGTGCCGCCGCGCCCGCCGCGCTGTGAGCGTCCCCGCGTGCACCGGCGCACGTGTATACACACCTGGTACTGTAGTATCTATATGAAGTAGAAGGAGTGCGGCTGCAGCTCCAGCTGCGCCATCTTGGCCAGCAGGCGGTGCAGGCGGCGCTGTGCCGCCGCGCCCGCCGCGCTGTGAGCGTCCCCGCGTGCACCGGCGCACGTGTATACACACCTGGTACTGTAGTATCTATATGAAGTAGAAGGAGTGCGGCTGCAGCTCCAGCTGCGCCATCTTGGCCAGCAGGCGGTGCAGGCGGCGCTGTGCCGCCGCGCCCGCCGCGCTGTGAGCGTCCCCGCGTGCACCGGCGCACGTGTATACACACCTGGTACTGTAGTATCTATATGAAGTAGAAGGAGTGCGGCTGCAGCTCCAGCTGCGCCATCTTGGCCAGCAGGCGGTGCAGGCGGCGCTGTGCCGCCGCGCCCGCCGCGCTGTGAGCGTCCCCGCGTGCACCGGCGCACGTGTATACACACCTGGTACTGTAGTATCTATATGAAGTAGAAGGAGTGCGGCTGCAGCTCCAGCTGCGCCATCTTGGCCAGCAGGCGGTGCAGGCGGCGCTGTGCCGCCGCGCCCGCCGCGCTGTGAGCGTCCCCGCGTGCACCGGCGCACGTGTATACACACCTGGTACTGTAGTATCTATATGAAGTAGAAGGAGTGCGGCTGCAGCTCCAGCTGCGCCATCTTGGCCAGCAGGCGGTGCAGGCGGCGCTGTGCCGCCGCGCCCGCCGCGCTGTGAGCGTCCCCGCGTGCACCGGCGCACGTGTATACACACCTGGTACTGTAGTATCTATATGAAGTAGAAGGAGTGCGGCTGCAGCTCCAGCTGCGCCATCTTGGCCAGCAGGCGGTGCAGGCGGCGCTGTGCCGCCGCGCCCGCCGCGCTGTGAGCGTCCCCGCGTGCACCGGCGCACGTGTATACACACCTGGTACTGTAGTATCTATATGAAGTAGAAGGAGTGCGGCTGCAGCTCCAGCTGCGCCATCTTGGCCAGCAGGCGGTGCAGGCGGCGCTGTGCCGCCGCGCCCGCCGCGCTGTGAGCGTCCCCGCGTGCACCGGCGCACGTGTATACACACCTGGTACTGTAGTATCTATATGAAGTAGAAGGAGTGCGGCTGCAGCTCCAGCTGCGCCATCTTGGCCAGCAGGCGGTGCAGGCGGCGCTGTGCCGCCGCGCCCGCCGCGCTGTGAGCGTCCCCGCGTGCACCGGCGCACGTGTATACACACCTGGTACTGTAGTATCTATATGAAGTAGAAGGAGTGCGGCTGCAGCTCCAGCTGCGCCATCTTGGCCAGCAGGCGGTGCAGGCGGCGCTGTGCCGCCGCGCCCGCCGCGCTGTGAGCGTCCCCGCGTGCACCGGCGCACGTGTATACACACCTGGTACTGTAGTATCTATATGAAGTAGAAGGAGTGCGGCTGCAGCTCCAGCTGCGCCATCTTGGCCAGCAGGCGGTGCAGGCGGCGCTGTGCCGCCGCGCCCGCCGCGCTGTGAGCGTCCCCGCGTGCACCGGCGCACGTGTATACACACCTGGTACTGTAGTATCTATATGAAGTAGAAGGAGTGCGGCTGCAGCTCCAGCTGCGCCATCTTGGCCAGCAGGCGGTGCAGGCGGCGCTGTGCCGCCGCGCCCGCCGCGCTGTGAGCGTCCCCGCGTGCACCGGCGCACGTGTATACACACCTGGTACTGTAGTATCTATATGAAGTAGAAGGAGTGCGGCTGCAGCTCCAGCTGCGCCATCTTGGCCAGCAGGCGGTGCAGGCGGCGCTGTGCCGCCGCGCCCGCCGCGCTGTGAGCGTCCCCGCGTGCACCGGCGCACGTGTATACACACCTGGTACTGTAGTATCTATATGAAGTAGAAGGAGTGCGGCTGCAGCTCCAGCTGCGCCATCTTGGCCAGCAGGCGGTGCAGGCGGCGCTGTGCCGCCGCGCCCGCCGCGCTGTGAGCGTCCCCGCGTGCACCGGCGCACGTGTATACACACCTGGTACTGTAGTATCTATATGAAGTAGAAGGAGTGCGGCTGCAGCTCCAGCTGCGCCATCTTGGCCAGCAGGCGGTGCAGGCGGCGCTGTGCCGCCGCGCCCGCCGCGCTGTGAGCGTCCCCGCGTGCACCGGCGCACGTGTATACACACCTGGTACTGTAGTATCTATATGAAGTAGAAGGAGTGCGGCTGCAGCTCCAGCTGCGCCATCTTGGCCAGCAGGCGGTGCAGGCGGCGCTGTGCCGCCGCGCCCGCCGCGCTGTGAGCGTCCCCGCGTGCACCGGCGCACGTGTATACACACCTGGTACTGTAGTATCTATATGAAGTAGAAGGAGTGCGGCTGCAGCTCCAGCTGCGCCATCTTGGCCAGCAGGCGGTGCAGGCGGCGCTGTGCCGCCGCGCCCGCCGCGCTGTGAGCGTCCCCGCGTGCACCGGCGCACGTGTATACACACCTGGTACTGTAGTATCTATATGAAGTAGAAGGAGTGCGGCTGCAGCTCCAGCTGCGCCATCTTGGCCAGCAGGCGGTGCAGGCGGCGCTGTGCCGCCGCGCCCGCCGCGCTGTGAGCGTCCCCGCGTGCACCGGCGCACGTGTATACACACCTGGTACTGTAGTATCTATATGAAGTAGAAGGAGTGCGGCTGCAGCTCCAGCTGCGCCATCTTGGCCAGCAGGCGGTGCAGGCGGCGCTGTGCCGCCGCGCCCGCCGCGCTGTGAGCGTCCCCGCGTGCACCGGCGCACGTGTATACACACCTGGTACTGTAGTATCTATATGAAGTAGAAGGAGTGCGGCTGCAGCTCCAGCTGCGCCATCTTGGCCAGCAGGCGGTGCAGGCGGCGCTGTGCCGCCGCGCCCGCCGCGCTGTGAGCGTCCCCGCGTGCACCGGCGCACGTGTATACACACCTGGTACTGTAGTATCTATATGAAGTAGAAGGAGTGCGGCTGCAGCTCCAGCTGCGCCATCTTGGCCAGCAGGCGGTGCAGGCGGCGCTGTGCCGCCGCGCCCGCCGCGCTGTGAGCGTCCCCGCGTGCACCGGCGCACGTGTATACACACCTGGTACTGTAGTATCTATATGAAGTAGAAGGAGTGCGGCTGCAGCTCCAGCTGCGCCATCTTGGCCAGCAGGCGGTGCAGGCGGCGCTGTGCCGCCGCGCCCGCCGCGCTGTGAGCGTCCCCGCGTGCACCGGCGCACGTGTATACACACCTGGTACTGTAGTATCTATATGAAGTAGAAGGAGTGCGGCTGCAGCTCCAGCTGCGCCATCTTGGCCAGCAGGCGGTGCAGGCGGCGCTGTGCCGCCGCGCCCGCCGCGCTGTGAGCGTCCCCGCGTGCACCGGCGCACGTGAATACACACCTGGTACTGTAGTATCTATATGAAGTAGAAGGAGTGCGGCTGCAGCTCCAGCTGCGCCATCTTGGCCAGCAGGCGGCGCTGTGCCGCCGCGCCCGCCGCGCTGTGAGCGTCCCCGCGTGCACCGGCGCACGTGTATACACACCTGGTACTGTAGTATCTATATGAAGTAGAAGGAGTGCGGCTGCAGCTCCAGCTGCGCCATCTTGGCCAGCAGGCGGTGCAGGCGGCGCTGTGCCGCCGCGCCCGCCGCGCTGTGAGCGTCCCCGCGTGCACCGGCGCACGTGTATACACACCTGGTACTGTAGTATCTATATGAAGTAGAAGGAGTGCGGCTGCAGCTCCAGCTGCGCCATCTTGGCCAGCAGGCGGTGCAGGCGGCGCTGTGCCGCCGCGCCCGCCGCGCTGTGAGCGTCCCCGCGTGCACCGGCGCACGTGTATACACACCTGGTACTGTAGTATCTATATGAAGTAGAAGGAGTGCGGCTGCAGCTCCAGCTGCGCCATCTTGGCCAGCAGGCGGTGCAGGCGGCGCTGTGCCGCCGCGCCCGCCGCGCTGTGAGCGTCCCCGCGTGCACCGGCGCACGTGTATACACACCTGGTACTGTAGTATCTATATGAAGTAGAAGGAGTGCGGCTGCAGCTCCAGCTGCGCCATCTTGGCCAGCAGGCGGTGCAGGCGGCGCTGTGCCGCCGCGCCCGCCGCGCTGTGAGCGTCCCCGCGTGCACCGGCGCACGTGTATACACACCTGGTACTGTAGTATCTATATGAAGTAGAAGGAGTGCGGCTGCAGCTCCAGCTGCGCCATCTTGGCCAGCAGGCGGTGCAGGCGGCGCTGTGCCGCCGCGCCCGCCGCGCTGTGAGCGTCCCCGCGTGCACCGGCGCACGTGTATACACACCTGGTACTGTAGTATCTATATGAAGTAGAAGGAGTGCGGCTGCAGCTCCAGCTGCGCCATCTTGGCCAGCAGGCGGTGCAGGCGGCGCTGTGCCGCCGCGCCCGCCGCGCTGTGAGCGTCCCCGCGTGCACCGGCGCACGTGTATACACACCTGGTACTGTAGTATCTATATGAAGTAGAAGGAGTGCGGCTGCAGCTCCAGCTGCGCCATCTTGGCCAGCAGGCGGTGCAGGCGGCGCTGTGCCGCCGCGCCCGCCGCGCTGTGAGCGTCCCCGCGTGCACCGGCGCACGTGTATACACACCTGGTACTGTAGTATCTATATGAAGTAGAAGGAGTGCGGCTGCAGCTCCAGCTGCGCCATCTTGGCCAGCAGGCGGTGCAGGCGGCGCTGTGCCGCCGCGCCCGCCGCGCTGTGAGCGTCCCCGCGTGCACCGGCGCACGTGTATACACACCTGGTACTGTAGTATCTATATGAAGTAGAAGGAGTGCGGCTGCAGCTCCAGCTGCGCCATCTTGGCCAGCAGGCGGTGCAGGCGGCGCTGTGCCGCCGCGCCCGCCGCGCTGTGAGCGTCCCCGCGTGCACCGGCGCACGTGTATACACACCTGGTACTGTAGTATCTATATGAAGTAGAAGGAGTGCGGCTGCAGCTCCAGCTGCGCCATCTTGGCCAGCAGGCGGTGCAGGCGGCGCTGTGCCGCCGCGCCCGCCGCGCTGTGAGCGTCCCCGCGTGCACCGGCGCACGTGTATACACACCTGGTACTGTAGTATCTATATGAAGTAGAAGGAGTGCGGCTGCAGCTCCAGCTGCGCCATCTTGGCCAGCAGGCGGTGCAGGCGGCGCTGTGCCGCCGCGCCCGCCGCGCTGTGAGCGTCCCCGCGTGCACCGGCGCACGTGTATACACACCTGGTACTGTAGTATCTATATGAAGTAGAAGGAGTGCGGCTGCAGCTCCAGCTGCGCCATCTTGGCCAGCAGGCGGTGCAGGCGGCGCTGTGCCGCCGCGCCCGCCGCGCTGTGAGCGTCCCCGCGTGCACCGGCGCACGTGTATACACACCTGGTACTGTAGTATCTATATGAAGTAGAAGGAGTGCGGCTGCAGCTCCAGCTGCGCCATCTTGGCCAGCAGGCGGTGCAGGCGGCGCTGTGCCGCCGCGCCCGCCGCGCTGTGAGCGTCCCCGCGTGCACCGGCGCACGTGTATACACACCTGGTACTGTAGTATCTATATGAAGTAGAAGGAGTGCGGCTGCAGCTCCAGCTGCGCCATCTTGGCCAGCAGGCGGTGCAGGCGGCGCTGTGCCGCCGCGCCCGCCGCGCTGTGAGCGTCCCCGCGTGCACCGGCGCACGTGTATACACACCTGGTACTGTAGTATCTATATGAAGTAGAAGGAGTGCGGCTGCAGCTCCAGCTGCGCCATCTTGGCCAGCAGGCGGTGCAGGCGGCGCTGTGCCGCCGCGCCCGCCGCGCTGTGAGCGTCCCCGCGTGCACCGGCGCACGGGGCCAGCGCGCGGCACACGGACAAACGCTGCGCCACGTGCCGAGGCATCTAGGGGGCGGAGAATACTGTTACCACAAGTTCTTGAATTTCAACAATACAATGCAAATCATCCACATATAAATCACCTTCAGAAATACTCAAAGCTGGGTAAAAATCAAGGACGAGGAGTCGAAACGTACAGTTCCGCTGTTATAGGACACAAATCGACTCATTCTCGCGAAGAGTGGATGTCACAACAAACTTGGAGCCTGATCGAAGACAGACAAGAAACATTCGTCTGAGACTGCTTGAGACCCATAATGTCGCCATGCGAGACGACCTTAACATGCAATACCGTCAGAAACGCAAAGAAATCTATCGCAGCACCCCAAAAATGTGCTCAACAAGACGCAAACAACGGTAACTTAAAGGAACTGTATAAAGCTACCAAAGCCTTGGCAGGTAATAGCAAGTATAAGAAAAGACCGCTGAAGTCTAAAATAAGTCAGCTCATAATAGCGTCGGAAGGGAAGCTCTTACGCTGGCGTCATCACTTCGAGGAGGTCTTCCGATTATCAGCAACATCAAGACCTGGCTATCAAGCTGCAAGTCAGTTCTACACCATCCCGGCCTCTCGACATCGACACGTAACCACTGACGGCTTCGCTCTTTTTGAAGACAGGCCATGCATCAGGACTCGACCTAATAACTGCGGCAATGCTACAAGCTGACTTATCCTCCACCGTCGACGACGTTCTAAAAACTGTAATTGAGGGGATCTGGACCACCGAAGAGCTTCCGGATGAATGGAACAAGGGACTTATGATAACTTTTTTTTAAATTATTTATTTGTTTTAGGCTCGCGTTTGACCATTATCTCGCCTGATGTTAAGTAATGATGTGTTTGAAGGTGAAGCACGCTTGCCTAGAAGTAACCTATGCACTCTTGACTTGAAGAACCCTAGGTTGTAACTATCAGGAAACAAAGACGTCGGCAGGGAATGCCACGCCTTAGCTGTACGTACCATGACGGTATTTTCAAAACGCTTTGTGCGTATGGGTGGAATATCCACCATGTACTGATGGCGCATCTTGTAGTCCGATGATGGAAAGGGCTAGGCGGAATCAAATTGTGCAGTTCCATCGCACGCATCACACTCCCCGAAATGTAACCGATAGAAAACCGGCAGACTCGACGTCGGTGTTCAAGGCTGGAGCTTTGAGTCGACCAGCGGATCTTTGCCGATAAGTCTCTTGGCCCGTCTATCAATTGACTCAAGTGAATCAAGTTGGTACCTCGCAGATCCGTCCCAGAGATAAGAGCAGTACTCCAAGTATGACTGAACTTGCGCTTTATACAATTTGAGCAGCTGTTCAGGCGTGAAGTACCGTCTCACCTTCGCAAGGATCCCCAACTTTTTTGCAGCCAATTGAGCCTTTGCCTCAATGAATGGACCAAAATTGAGATTGTTTTATCTCTTGGAGAGTATTAACAAGAACTAAAGAACTATTCTTATTAAATAACTCACGACGGCAACGCATCGCACGACGACGACGGCATCTCAAATGATATAGCTGTACACGCAGGTGTCCGCCAAGGCTGCCTCCTTTCACCGCTCCTCTTTCTAGTCAATCTGACGCTTCGCACTTATGATAACAAGCGCCGCTGTATAGAGTGGGGCTAAACAACGTCTTGGCAAACTTGGTTTACGCCAATGACCTATACCTGCTGAGTCGTACCCACGCAGTCATGCAAGCGAAATTTAACGATTTACGTCAGGAGGCGGCAGAATCGGGACTAAAAATAAACTTCCGGAAGCCCCAAGAGATGAGATCTGTTGTGATCCTTCACCGGTGTTGATTGGTACAGAGGCAGTAGAACCCGTCTACAAATTTACTTACCTCGGAAGCGTCGCGTGTCAGTAACTGTAGGTCGATAGTGAAGAGAGCATCTCTCCACGGATCGCCAACGTACAAGCTACCTTCGCGCAACTGAGACCTGTTTGGTAATCGCGGCAACTGACCCGATGGATTAAACTAAGAATCTTCGGGTGAAATGTCAAATCCATGTTGCTTTACGGATGCGAAACGTGGAAGGTCACAAAAGACATCTCCCTCCAGATCCAAGTTTTCATCAAGCGCTGTCTTCGCCGCATACTCGGAATCTAATGGCCCGAGACCATCACCAAGGTAGAATTGCTGTTGAAATGACATGAGAGCCCGATCGACCGCCAGATCAAGCGCCGAAAGTGAAATTGAATTGGTCTCACGCTCCGAAAGGATTCTGATTATACACCTAAGCAGGCGTTGGATTGGAATCCCCAAGGGAATAGAAAGCGTGACCGCCCCCGTCTGCCGTGACGTCGCACCGTGTTGGCAGACGAGCGTTGGAATGACGTGGAGCGAGGTGAAGCGTGAAGCTCAAGACAGTTTGCGATGAAGAACTACTGTCGACGCCCTCTGCCCCATCCCCCGGGATATTAGTTAAAGTAAGTCATTTGCACCATCATAGTCGGTTAACTATTCGAGATACCTAAACCCGTCACATACTTATCTCACTCTGTGGTCTTGTCTTACTCTGTGGTCTCTTCATCGTTCCACTTCACTAAATGATACTTTCTGAGTGTGATTGATTGCATTGTTGATGAAAATACCAAAATCACTTTATGTACATGCCTATAATATTTGATGAGTTCTTTCGATTCCCATAGAAACCCATTACAGATTTATTTAAATTTGTCCACAATTGATGGCGAAATACATTAAAAAAAACTGGCTAAGTGCGAGTTGACTCGCGCACGAAGGGTTCGGCGAAAAAACGGCGAAAAAAGCTCGTTTGTTGTATGGGAGTCCCACTTAAATATTAATTTTATTCTTTTTTTTTAGTGTGTATTTGTTATTATAGCGGCAACAGAAATACATCATCTGTGAAAATTTCAACTGTCTAGCTATCACGGTTCACGAGATACAGCCTGGTGACAGACAGACAGACGGACCGTGGAGTCTTAGTAATAGGGTCCTAGTTCCGTACCCAAAGCGTAAAAACGGGACCCTAGAAAGACATACAGTCGAACATAGAACCTCCTCCTTTTTGGAAGTCGGATAAAAATGAATGAACTATTTCAAATATTGTACGATAAATTAGAAATATATAAGATACGAGTAAGCAAATCAACGAAATTATATCCAACACAAATATAATAACTACATAAAGGAGTTGTCTTATACAGTTAAAAAGAAATAAAATCAGGACTTACGTTGAACAATGGTGAATGCAGTATAGGGGTCCATAAAGGGAGCAGCTTGTTTAGCACGGTAGAGTTACACTCCAACAGGGACTCGAGTAGATTTAGGAAATGAAGGTTCACCGTCTCTGCCAGCTGAAACACAGGGTTGCCTTAATTTTCTGATCCAAGATTCATTAAAATAAATGATTGTAGCTTTACGCCCTGTTTCGGGAATACGTTTAATGGCTGGGTGGAAAAATCCTTGTTCATGCAGGATGAGTTTTATAAGTGGGCCTGGATAGTCAAAAGCTGAAACTATAGGAAATAACGGAAAACACTCATCATTGGACTTTTGTTTGCCGAGATACATTAAGCAAATAGTTGTACTGTACTACATTCAGCATTACAATTATTTTGATTCCGATTAGAATATTTTCCAAAGTCTTTTTCATGTATTCAATTGAATGACGAAGATATCATACAAAGAAAAAAAAATGTTTTGTTAAAAATGAGTCTTTTCTTTAAGTTTGCCATATGCCATTACTGCCCAGAATTTGATCCCTATCAGCGATACTATCGAATGGTGTAATAATACAGCATGTATATTTTTTCAAAATCAACGGGTTCGATCCCTGGCTAAAAATTGCTGCTTCATTGGATTTTCAAAATGAAGCAGTTTTAGTTTTCATCAAAATCGGCCTCATGACTTCTTTGAGTGTTTAGAGCTATTCCTCAAAGTTTCGGATTTGGCCATCCACGCCCACTTAAATAAATCACCTGTATATTCATAATTATCCCTATCAACATTAGTAAATATTGGAAGAAATGCAAAATGACTTACTGTTCGACCCGAAAGCCCCAGAAAGAGTTTTGAATAAGTAATGACCACTCCATTTGAAATAACATTAGACATGTTTACAACTATTTTTACAGTCCGTTCAAACGATTTTGGAGTTCTATCCCGTATACATAAGGATGATATAAAAAGCATAAATCTGTTACCAAAACCAACTGTTTAATACAGCTACCATTTGTCGTATTACCAACGCAATAGAAGTCAAAATCGGTTGAACGGGCTGTACAATGGGCTTAATTAAACGTCTAATGTTACCGCAAATGGAGTTTAGTTGTGAAATCAAAACGCTATCAACTAAATAAAAAAAATCAAAACATTATGCATGGTGGTGACACCCAAACTAGGCATTTGCCTGTGTCTTGGAAGTAAGATGTACGGCAGTCGTTCAGGCCTGTAACTCCAGGTCCTAAACACTAGGTAACATAAGTAGATCCTCACCACTTTAGACTGCACGGTGACTTGAAGGATGCTGGGCACCAGCTTGCACCAGAAGTCCAGAAGAATGCAGGTGGTAGTGTTATGCGGCTCGCTGCAAGGTGGTGAAGATGCTGCCAGCTGTTCCAGGTATAAGGTCCACAGTTGGCACAGAACGAAGGCGTGCAGTAAGGCTGACATGCGCAGGGCTGCTGGCTTTGATTGTTCCACGTATGATGACATTATAGTCTGGGGACAATGAATGAATTCAGTTATTTAGAAAGTAAAGAAATTAAACTAAATAAAGCGCGACACAAAAACCTCTAAAAAGCAATAAATAAGCTTCGTGCTCGCGTCGGAGCTTTTATTTTTTTTATTAAATTTTTATTTTATGCTTTTTAAACTACATAATATACCTATGTAGAAGTAGACACACTTCAATCGAAAACCTATCGAAACACGTAACTATGGCACAATATCTTGCAAAGACCCAGATTCAAAGAGTAAAATGCGGATAACTTTTGAACGGCTGAACCGATTTTAATCAAACATTCTTGACAAAGTCACCTTTCAAAACTAAATCAAAATCGGTTCATCCGTTTAGGAGCTATGTCGCCACAGATAAATACACCGGTACACACGTCCAACTTATAACAGTCATCTTAAGAGGATAAAAATTAAAGAAAACGAGTTCTATGTCAGTGTAAAAATGGCATATTAAAAAACCACTTTAAAAACTTTTGCTTTCACTTTTGCTAAAACCGTCGAGATATTTTTTCAAATATATACCATAATGTAAATATTTATCTCCCTATCTAAAATACTAAGAAATGGTTGAGGCAGTTGATGTTCTTGTTGGTGGTGTTATGTAATTTAACAGTTTTGAACTCAATCATTCCCATCATTTCAGCCGAAAAACATCCATTGCTGAACAAAGGTCTCCCTATGCGTGTCTCCGTATCTCGCGGTTTTGTGGGTTTTGCATCCAGCGGATTTCCACAGCCTTCGGTGTGTGCGGCTGTTGCACAGCGCGCCCATCACCAGCCACGAGATCACCGTACCTGTATGTAGTCAGTGATGTGGCACGTGGCGTCCTGCGGCACGGGCTGGTGCTGGTGCTGGTGCATCTGCGCCGCCTGCGTGTGCGAGGCGGGCAGCTGGTGCGTGCGGCTGTTGCACAGCGCGCCCATCACCAGCCACGAGATCACCGTACCTGTATGTAGTCAGTGATGTGGCACGTGGCGTCCTGCGGCACGGGCTGGTGCTGGTGCTGGTGCATCTGCGCCGCCTGCGTGTGCGAGGCGGGCAGCTGGTGCGTGCGGCTGTTGCACAGCGCGCCCATCACCAGCCACGAGATCACCGTACCTGTATGTAGTCAGTGATGTGGCACGTGGCGTCCTGCGGCACGGGCTGGTGCTGGTGCTGGTGCATCTGCGCCGCCTGCGTGTGCGAGGCGGGCAGCTGGTGCGTGCGGCTGTTGCACAGCGCGCCCATCACCAGCCACGAGATCACCGTACCTGTATGTAGTCAGTGATGTGGCACGTGGCGTCCTGCGGCACGGGCTGGTGCTGGTGCTGGTGCATCTGCGCCGCCTGCGTGTGCGAGGCGGGCAGCTGGTGCGTGCGGCTGTTGCACAGCGCGCCCATCACCAGCCACGAGATCACCGTACCTGTATGTAGTCAGTGATGTGGCACGTGGCGTCCTGCGGCACGGGCTGGTGCTGGTGCTGGTGCATCTGCGCCGCCTGCGTGTGCGAGGCGGGCAGCTGGTGCGTGCGGCTGTTGCACAGCGCGCCCATCACCAGCCACGAGATCACCGTACCTGTATGTAGTCAGTGATGTGGCACGTGGCGTCCTGCGGCACGGGCTGGTGCTGGTGCTGGTGCATCTGCGCCGCCTGCGTGTGCGAGGCGGGCAGCTGGTGCGTGCGGCTGTTGCACAGCGCGCCCATCACCAGCCACGAGATCACCGTACCTGTATGTAGTCAGTGATGTGGCACGTGGCGTCCTGCGGCACGGGCTGGTGCTGGTGCTGGTGCATCTGCGCCGCCTGCGTGTGCGAGGCGGGCAGCTGGTGCGTGCGGCTGTTGCACAGCGCGCCCATCACCAGCCACGAGATCACCGTACCTGTATGTAGTCAGTGATGTGGCACGTGGCGTCCTGCGGCACGGGCTGGTGCTGGTGCTGGTGCATCTGCGCCGCCTGCGTGTGCGAGGCGGGCAGCTGGTGCGTGCGGCTGTTGCACAGCGCGCCCATCACCAGCCACGAGATCACCGTACCTGTATGTAGTCAGTGATGTGGCACGTGGCGTCCTGCGGCACGGGCTGGTGCTGGTGCTGGTGCATCTGCGCCGCCTGCGTGTGCGAGGCGGGCAGCTGGTGCGTGCGGCTGTTGCACAGCGCGCCCATCACCAGCCACGAGATCACCGTACCTGTATGTAGTCAGTGATGTGGCACGTGGCGTCCTGCGGCACGGGCTGGTGCTGGTGCTGGTGCATCTGCGCCGCCTGCGTGTGCGAGGCGGGCAGCTGGTGCGTGCGGCTGTTGCACAGCGCGCCCATCACCAGCCACGAGATCACCGTACCTGTATGTAGTCAGTGATGTGGCACGTGGCGTCCTGCGGCACGGGCTGGTGCTGGTGCTGGTGCATCTGCGCCGCCTGCGTGTGCGAGGCGGGCAGCTGGTGCGTGCGGCTGTTGCACAGCGCGCCCATCACCAGCCACGAGATCACCGTACCTGTATGTAGTCAGTGATGTGGCACGTGGCGTCCTGCGGCACGGGCTGGTGCTGGTGCTGGTGCATCTGCGCCGCCTGCGTGTGCGAGGCGGGCAGCTGGTGCGTGCGGCTGTTGCACAGCGCGCCCATCACCAGCCACGAGATCACCGTACCTGTATGTAGTCAGTGATGTGGCACGTGGCGTCCTGCGGCACGGGCTGGTGCTGGTGCTGGTGCATCTGCGCCGCCTGCGTGTGCGAGGCGGGCAGCTGGTGCGTGCGGCTGTTGCACAGCGCGCCCATCACCAGCCACGAGATCAGCCGCACGCGCGTCACGCACTCGCACACCTCCCGGGACCTGATAGCCAACCGAGCATCTCTTAGATTCTGAACTACACTCATCAGAACAATTAACTATCCACCATTAAACTTCAACCGGGCGCGCGCGCCTGTGAAACGGCAGCAGTCGCGCTAAACCTAAAGGACCTATGAAAGATTTCAGGGATTTAGAGCATCAATTAAGCAAAAATTATTTACTACTAATATTCACACATCATCTATTTTTGTGCTATCAATAGTATTTTTAAATTAAAAACAAAATCTTAGAATTAAACAATTAATTTCTCTGAATCAAGAACCAATTTAGAACATCCAAAAAATAAAAAAAACTTATTTGCTTTTTTGTGGACATTTTTGACGACAAAACGGTCTTATCAAACCGACTTACACCGTTGGTGTCTTTAACCTGGTCTCTGAACGTAAGATCCTGTCTCCCTGAACCGCCTAACTGCATCTCTCACAGTCGTACAAGCTTCTCCTTAGATTCATGCCACGCGACGTTGACTAAGTCCTCCGTCACTCAAAACAACAGTTCCAGGTTATGAGAGTCCATTGTAGGGATTGTTTAGCAAAACACTTCCGTTTAATCTTGCAATCACACTAATATTATAAAACCGAAAGTTTGTGTAATGTGAGGGGGTAGACAGGGTGAGCTACTTAAATGAAACTCAGGAATCACTGTTCTACTTATATTTCAGCAGCAAGGTGCCTGTCCTCAGGCACCTTCTATCGAACTAATACATCAATGCTCAGAGGAGCTTTTATATACCCGGAAAAAGTCTAGCGATGACAACTTCATTTATTTTATATTCGAAATTCAGTTCCCTTTCAAGACGTTATTTGTTGCCAGTCTTAATATAGGCAAGTAGGTTGCCTTCTCAAATGGTAAGTCCTTACAGTAAGCGTGTGTGGGTTTGTATGTTCGTCACTTCTTAACGCTCAAACGGCTGGAAGGGTCTGGAATTTGGCACAGAGATATGCACATAGGATACTTTTTAACCCGTGAATATGTTACCGCGAAGCCGCTGGCAGAAGCTAGTTAATAATAAACCCTTGATTACCATTAATCACGACTAAAATGCAGAATAGCTCTAAAAGTGAATTTATCTGCAATTTTACTCTCTATCTTATCGGTTTAAACTTTTAAGTGGGTAGTTATCATTTCTTTCGCTGTACAAATACATTACAATCGTACTACACTTAAGCTCGTGTACTCAACAACGCAAAACGTGACAAACAGGCCACTTTGAAAGGGTGGACGGTAAATTTTGTCGATGAGTGTATTTCATTTTTTACTTATAACTCTGTGGTCAAATCTCAAGTGATTTCATTGCCTGTATGGTTGTTTTCCACCTTTCTTTCAGACACGGGAATATTTGTCATCATTTCGAAAGAATAAAAATATGAACATGTTTTTTTTTGCATTCCTCTCAGCAAAACCCTTCTATTGGACCCTGGACCAGGACCAAATAATTGGTCCACCATCTTTGGAAGTTTGATATGGGATATAGAATGATGTCACTAACTAACAGAGCAGTCTCATACAAACTAACATGCAAGCAAAATTTCAGCTAAATCGGTTGGAATAACTGTTTTAAAATTAGGTTTCAAGATTTGATCTGTAGATACTAACAACTAACAAGGCAAGTTAAAAACTATCGAATTGAGAACCTCCTCATTTTTGAAGTCGGTTAAAAGGTTTTACTAAAAATGAAAATGGATGGGTCTAGGTAAAAAAGAAACTAGTAGAAAACTCCCTAATTTTTAAGTCGGTTAGAAAAATAATAAGAAACAATAACACTAGAAAATCCAGTCGGTTAAAAAACTAGTCTCACATATATCTCTAGGTTGATTACAAAGAATAATAATATGAATTTAGAAATAAGTTTAGAACTAGAAATTAAAGGTTTAATCCAGCAGTGGGGCACAAATTAAGCTAACAAAAAAAATACAATGATTTGATGAGGTTAAAAATTAATTATTTTCATAGTTACCCTGGCAGCGAGGTGCTGATCCACGGAGTCATGTGCCTGGCTGGCTGCGCTCGGTCCTGTCTTCCTCGGCTATGTTCTAGAGCCAGCTCCATGGCTACATATTGAGCAATACCACCCTTTACTATAGCACCTAATGTGTCTTCGTTCAGGCAGATTAGGTTGCGATTCACGATCGATTTTGAGACGGAGCCCTGTTGAGAAGAAAATATCGTATGAACGGCAAATCTAAACTTAATCAGGGATCAAATTCGTCGTTTTTATATGTTAGTAAAAGGGTACTATCCGATTAGGATAGTATTTTCGAAGTACCCCGAAACTTTTAAATACACTAATATTATAAAGAGGAGAGATTTGATTGTTTGTACGTTTGTTTTGTAATTGATAATCTCAAGAACCAGTTAACCGATTTAAAAAAAAAACATCTATGGAAAGCTACATTATCCCGGAGTGACTGTTCGAAACCAATAAAGGTTTCGTCCTTTTTTTGATATTTTGATGCAACACTGTGACAACTCACTGTCATCGATATTGTCAGTTTTTGGTTCGTTTGAAGTTGGCAGCACTGGTTAAAATGTTATAGATATCGCAACACGTAAAACGTTGGTCTTGATTTGATTTTTTTGAAATTGGTTGGTGATACCAATCGTTATCCGAATTTACGTTGGCGATCCGCGAGCGGTACTGTGACTCACCCGTGCATTTTTGTAAGTATGTATTTCACGCGCGGCGAAGTATTTATGTCGGGAACGTGTCTAGATTATCTGCCGGGAATCTCGACGCAGACCAAGTCGGTTGTCCCAAACTATTTTACATATATTTGCCTCCTATAACCCCCGACCGGACACCGGACCGGATTGAACGACACCAGGAGACCACCACGGGGACAAATGTGAGTTGTAGCTGTAAGGGTTCCTGTCGTTCCTGTGGGTTGGGCCACGTGAGCGAAGCCGCGGGTGAAGCTAGTCTTTGATAGAATGCTTATATTGCGGCAAATGCACGGTTTCTTTGAGACATGGCCACAGAAAAATAATGTTATAAAAATTACAATAATACAAGCCTGTTACTATACTATGGTCTGGGCAGATTACTCTTCTCACACAGAAAAGGCAAGCGCATTAATCGCCACACAATAATCTAATCACAGTGAAATTCAGCACATAACAAAAAAATCACACTAATATTATAAATGCGAAAGTTTGTGAGTGTGTTTTTATGTTTGTTACCTCTTCACGCTCAAACGGCTTAACGGATTTGGATGAAATTTGGCACAGAGATAGATTATAGTCAAGAATAGCACATATGAAACTTTATCCCGGGAATATGTTTCCTCGGAATAATTTTCCAGTTTCACGCGTGCGAAGCCGCTGGCAGAAGCTAGTATATAATAAACGAAAAACAAAATAACATGACTTTTTAAAAATGTGTTATCGTTACCGCGAAAAAATAAAACAAATACGAGTCGAAATAGGAATCTGTTAATTTTTTCACTGTTTCAGAAATGTTAGTGGCCGGTATTCGGTATTTTGTGAGTTTTGAGCTATGCAACCTACACACTCAAATCAAATAAAAACTGAAGATGGAACTTTGTAAACCCCAAAGTGGCACCGGTTAAAACTACGCCTTACCTTATACATTTAGGATTAGGATGGCTCTTAAACAGCTTAAGAACAACAAGGCACCGGGTGATGACGGCATTACGGCCGAACTCCTGAAGGCGGGTGGAAAACCAATACTTAAGGCCCTTCAGAAGCTGTTTGGTGCCGTCATACTCGAGGGGAAAACGCCACAGGCATGGTGCAGGGGTGTGGTGGTACTCTTTTTCAAGAAGGGTGACAATGCCCTGTTGAAGAACTATAGGCCCATCTCACTTCTTAGCCATGTCTACAAGCTGTTTTCAAGAGTCATCACGAATCGTCTCGCGCGCAGGTTTGACGATTTCCAGCCTCCCGAACAAGCCGGATTCCGAAAAGGCTTTAGCACCGTAGACCACATACATACGCTGCGGCAGGTTATACAGAAGACCGAAGAGTATAACCTGCCTCTCTGTTTAGCGTTTGTGGACTACGAGAAAGCCTTCGATTCAATCGAGACTTGGGCTGTACTGCAGTCTCTCCAACGGTGCCAAATCGACTACCGGTACATCGAGGTGTTGAAGTGTTTGTACAAAAACGCCACCATGTCAGTCCGACTTCAGGATCAGGCCTCGGAACCTATCTTTCTGCAGCGAGGTGTGAGACAGGGAGACGTCATATCTCCGAAACTGTTCACCGCTGCACTGGAGGATGTCTTCAAGGTTCTGGACTGGAGAGGGCTAGGCATCAACGTCAATGGCGAGTACATCACTCACCTTCGGTTTGCCGACGATATAGTGGTCATGGCTGAGACCATGGAGGACCTCAGTATAATGCTCGATGACCTCAGTAGAGCTTCCAAAAGAGTGGGTCTTAAAATGAACATGGACAAAACCAAGGTTATGTTGAATGCCCATGTAACACCCACTCCTATCAAGGTTGGAGACTCTACACTCGAAATTGTGGAAGATTATGTCTACCTGGGACAAACGATCCAGTTGGGTAGGGCCAACTTCGAGAAAGAGGTCAACCGTCGAATCCGACTCGGCTGGGCAGCGTTCGGGAAATTGCGCGGTGTCTTCTCGTCCAACTTACCACAGTGTCTCAAGACGAAGGGACGCACGGGACCGGTCAATGTGGCGACACTTGGGGGAGGCCTATGTCCAGCAGTGGACGTCTTTCGGCTGATATGATGATGACCTTATACATACATACAAGGCAAGTAGTAAGGCAGGTAAGGCATAGTTTTAACCGGCGCGGCGCGGCGTCACCTTGTTGTTTGCAACGTTCCATCTTTAATTTTTATTTGGTCTGCGGGTTTTGGCGCCATTCATATGCTTTGCTGTACTGAACGTTTCTTACTCTTTTTACTTTCTTCTTTTATTTAGTAGGTTCAATCCCAATGTATGAGTGTAAATAAAGTAGTGTCTGAAACTGCACATGATTATAATAGGTATTAACACATTCGTGTGTTACTATTAAAAACTTCGCCTACTGCTGTTTTTTAGCACACACTAATGTTTTAATACCCCTTTTTATGCAACAGTTTCATAAACTATAGGTCTACCAGAATCTCATGACATTTTTTATTTTTTTTTAAATTGTGATTTTCATATGGCAACAATGAGGTAGGATAACTATGGAGACGGCCTATTCTACTATATGAAGAATAGTTATACAAATATCTATCATATCGACACACACATGTCAAAAAGCGTCTTGTCTCTTTTTAACTAACCAAGAGCTGCATATGAAAAGAGAGACATCTAAATGTTTGTCAAGGACTAAATTTGGCAACACTTTTGTGTGACGTCAACATCATGCCTATGCGTGACCGGTCGCCATTTTATGCGCCAAAAGTACTCTTTGTTTTTGTGGTAGTTGTGCTGTCAAACAGTTGCTTGTTCAGAATATTTTTGTTGTTTTACAAGGAAATACGTCTAGAAACTAGTTATTTTGGTGTTCTGAGTGTGGACATTAATAGGAAAATCATGCCCTCGTATTGTTTAAAACAGTCTGGTATGAGAAAAAACAAAAATCAGCCTAAATTGACTCTGCACAGGTTAGTAACTAGTTTTCACTAATCCGGTCGATTTTTGTGTTAAATATTGTTACAAGATGGTATTTTTGAATATTATTCGAACCTGTGTCATTATTCGAACCTGTGTCATGTTTGTATGGCATAAAACGTTATTATTTTCTATATTTCTTTGCATTGTTTACATACAATAATTATTGACAAGTAAGGTTAGTGATGATCGATGTTCGCATACGATAAGTATCGATAAAATTTATAGTATGTAAAATACATTGCAATGATATTTTAATCCACAGATTTCCTGGAAACGAAATTTAAAAGAAGAAATGGATAGAAGCTATTGGTTTTGAAAATACAAACCCTGGACATAAAATGTGGCATATCTGCTCCATGCACTTTGAGGAATCTTGTTTTAACAGAACCCTCGATGTGATAAGGTTACCTTAAAGGTTACCTAAGATGGCGTAGTGCCCACATCGACTTTACTGGTATGTTTTTAAACAAAAGTTGCAAAATACAGTAATTTCAACACATCTTGTTACATACTTTTTTATTGACAGTATTTCTTTAAATGAATTAAATATGTAAATAAGTAATAGAATTATGCGACTTTCTTTTTCAGCCTAGGCAAATATGTTCCTCACAACAACCTACTTATATATATATGTTTATCTCACAAAGAAATGGGCTTTACTAAATCAAAAAGTGAGAACTTTAAATGAAAAGGTCCGGAGATGTGATGGAAAGATTTCTAATATTATTCAAGACCTTAAGAAACTTAAATATATCAATAATGAAGGAAGTTTAATTCTAAATAAAAAATTAAGAATATGCAAAAGGATTTCGTAAAAAGCAAATTGCCAAATCTAAAGGCCTACTTTAGAAAAAAGTATTCTGAAGAATTAAGAAAATTTGCCCTTACGCTTCAATTTGTTTTAGCCGAAAGCGTATGATTTTATAAGTAATACCGACAACACTTGTTTGAAACACTCGCACTTTGAGCATAAGATACCAACATGTTAATGCCAAACCTGGCTTTATAGAAATAAATAAAATAGTGAATTTCAATAAGTTAATTTTGTTCAAAAATGAATAAATGTCTTTTTTACATAAAATATTGTTATTATTTTACATAAATTAAGTTGTTCGAAAAGTAGGAAGATATCAAAATATTATTATTTATTTACTATAAGAAGATGCATTTACCCTGCAGTGGGACAGTTACAGGCTGGTATTATTTATTATTACTACCCCTTTGGCCTATGTCTAGTGGATTGGGATAGGCTGATTTGACTTGATATAAAACAAAATACATTTTAGTTTTTAATGGGTTAGGTATAGGGACGGCCAAAAATCGTGAATCAAACGAAACAGGGCGAAATTTGGGGCTTTTTCTAGCAGGTCGAAAGACAAACATCTCCCACAATCCCCAAAAATCTCTATTTCGTTTGATCCACGATATATTTTTTGCCCACCCTGTATATTACCAGTCATACAATACTCTATACCCTTAGCTACTTCGGTTTCTATGGGCCTGGTTTGTTCATATTATATTGTTATTACATTATTATATCGTAGAACAACAACGTAAACAATTTCATGAAGGTCGATATTTACATCGATATCAGATCATATCATAGCTATCATCGATAGCTGCGCATGTTTCTCGCAGTTACAACCCTACAAGGCAGCCATTTTATGCGCCAGATTTTTGTAGGTATGCACGCTAATTTCGTAGGTATGGCAAGTCCATAGGTTTCTAAGTCAGTGTATGGCAATGTCAACTGTCACCTGTCAAATCAAAGTACTTGATGTGTCAACCACTGCTGAAATTTTTTGATATTATCTTGAAAATTTGTTATTTTTGTGAAAATGTCGAAAAACCCACTTCGATCTCAAGCGAGACATATTGTTTTCAATGTGTATCATAAAATAAGGGAAGAAGAAGGCGTAAATCAAACTCAATCTTTGATTTAAAAGTGCGTCGTAGAGTGGACCGGTAAGTTGGACTGACTTGTTTTGATACTTTTAGTTTATTTTATATTTTTCTTACTTAATTTTTATTTCTTTCCATTACTAATATATGGTAAATCGTAGGTCAGGGCACATCGAATGATGGCCGGAAGGAAATGGCAACAGTAATGTAACTGTTACTAATTCTTCGACAAGAGATTTTAACGGAGATTGAGAATATTTGATGTAAGAAAAATAATAAGTAATAATCTGCGCCCTGCAGTGGGACGTATATTGACGGACGGGACGGGAGTTTTTGGCGGGATTTAGTCAAGTGAAGTTTAGTGGCTGTTAATATTATTTGCAAATTGATTCCTAGTGGATATTGTGATATATTATTGGTGTAGTTTTGTGTCTCAACTGTCTACGCAACTGGACAATTTGTAAAATCATTGCCAGAAGCGATCTCGGGATAGTGGAGCGGAGTATTTTATGTAGTATTGACTGCCTCTGCAAAGCTTACTGGAAAGACTGACTCGATACAACTTGCTGCCAAATACTCCAAAAAACATTAGAATCTGTTACATCCGCATGCTAATGCATACTAAAGAATAAATATAAGATCCAAAACTCTTTCCAAAGACGTGGCTAAAAGGTCCTAGCAATGGTTGGCAGGACCAAGTTCAAAGACATAAAGATCCGCTGTGATTACTATAATATAGGTACCTCATGTTCATTAATACTAAAGACATAAATAAAAATTAAACAGTATCAAGATCGTTTAATCCAATATCCCCAGTATTGCACACAACAAATTTTTATTTCCACATTTGCCATGAGATTCCGGTAGACCTATACTATTGTATCACAAAAGTTTTATTACTTGTTTTAATAAGCAACTGAGTGTCATTGTGCCAATACGTGTGCCAATATGAGTCGGTAAAGCGAATTCTATCTTGAACGAAGCAAACAAAAATAAAACGGTTTCGAACCTAGTTTTACCTATCAATTATATTGTGTCGTGCAGTAAGGAAGTAAATGCCTTGACAGGAAATTTGTACAAATAAAATGCGTGTTTCCTTGGCGATACCTTTAATGCGACTAAGCTGCCTTACTGAACGAATCTGTATAGATTCTTTACCAAGTACATACATGCATCTCTGTACAGAAACAAAACTGTACCGATCCGCAGGCTTATTACGTATGAAACAGCAATAAGCAATATTTGCGCAGAGATTGTACAATCATCGCGCGAATATCGCTTTACGTCAAAAAATTGGAAGGCTTATTTTTGCGAAATAATTGCTCTGCAATCGCGAATCCGCATTATATATGAGCTATAGCCACACCATACTAATTTTACGACAGCACTGCGAACAATAAAAATCTGCTAACTGAAATATGCATTTATCGCAATGTGATCGCGATCATTTCCTATTACGTATGGTTTTTGACAGCAGAGCGACAGCCATCGGCGAGCAAATGTGGCTGTCAAATTACGATTACTTTTTCCCTTGTTGTTGGTCGATTGCAAATCGTAAGGCTGAGTATGTACAGAAGTTTTTGAGTTTTGGCGGCTTTGTGGCTACTTTAATTATCCGTAAATAAGAATAATAATATAAAAGTAAATATTGAACTAAAATTCCTTGTGAATATTGTAATGACATATTGGTGTTGTTTTGTGTCTCTAATGTCTACGCAACTGGACTATTTGTTGAATCATTGAAACAGACGTGATCTCGGTAAAGTGGAGGATTTTTTTATACTGTAGTGTAGTATCTCCGAATATTACTTTATCGGAATATTGGAGCTAAATCATAATCAAATTGACTATTGTAAAAAAACAGCCTCCACGAAGTGTTGCTCTTTCATAAGCTGGTTAATTCATCAAACGATACATTTTATAAATCATCGGACAGATGAAATAGCTTCTGTTAAAAGTGACTGTCAAAAAAAAGACTTGACTTAAAGGCCTCAGTAGCCAGGTCACTAAATTGATCGCGCAATAATTGTACAATTATTGATACTTGCTGTTCCTTACGTAATAAGCCCGCCGGTCAGAAAGGCGCCCAAGTCTGACAGATGAAAGTTAATTTACTTCTTTAAAAGAGATTACAGACAACCATACCTTGATCTTGTTGAGTAGATGCGGGTCGTGCAGCAGCTCGATCATGTCCGGCAGATGCGGCCGCATGCAGTCCACCGCCCCGCCGGCCACCTCGCGCGCGTCCCCGTGCGTGCTGGCCAGCTCCCCGCCCGACAGCTGCGGCGGCAGCACCAGGCGACAACCGTGACCTAACAGATGGGGGGTTTTTCTTACCGTTTTTTTTTTTTTCATTTTTATAGTCTACGTATATTTTTAATGGTTCATTCAAAATTCTTCTCTTTTTTATACACAAATCCTACAAATAAGTTTGAGCGCGTAAAGTGGAGCCCAAAATAGACAAACTATTAGGTAAGTAATTTTTATTTTTTTATTTTCTTTGTATAATTATTTTATTCTTTTCATATTCATATTCTTTATTGTACACAAAATAAAAATTTAAAATACAAAAGGAAAACTTATGTGTCAAAAATTACAGCTGAAATCTACTATATAAAATAAGTCGGGTTTTCCTCCCTGACGCTATAACTCCAGAACGCACGAACCGATTTCCACGGTTTTGCATTCGTTGGAAAGGTCTCGGGCTCCGTGAGGTTTATAGGTAGGGTAGGGTAGGGTAGTGTAGGGTCGGGTAGGTTAGGGTAGGGTAGGGTAGGGTAGGGTAGGGTAAGGTAGGGTAGTGTAGTGTAGGGTAGGGTAGTGTAGGGTCGGGTAGGGTAGGGTAGTGTAGGGTCGGGTAGGGTAGTGTAGGGTAGGGTAGTGTAGGGTAGTGTAGGGTAGGGTAGGTAGTGTAAGGTAGGGTAGGTAGCGTAGATAAATGTTTGGTCTTTTTATGGCAAAACAAAGTTTGCCGGGTCAGCTAGTTAAGTATATAACAACATTATTTGCTATCTTGACAATCTATAATAATCTATTTTTTATTTTGATTTTATAGCCGCCTCCACACGCTTGGCGAACAATGGCAAACAGCAAACACAAAACATCAAAAACGAACGTGTGAATGGGTGTTTGTGTGTGTTTGCCTGTTTTTGTATGTGTTCGTCCGGGTTCGGCATCCGTGTCGGTTTTTATGCACATATCAAAGGGTGTTTGACAAACGTGTATGCGATGTATTCAGACGCTTGTTCAGTTAAGTACTACGCGCGAGCTTGCGGGCAGCGGACGGAGGTAATAGTGGCGGTAAAATTTACGAATTGTGGCGTTTTGTGAACTAAATTGTAAGGAAAAGTGTCTGATTGGTCTGAGGAGTTTAACCCGAAAGTGATCGCTGCCACAACAAGCTCGTCGTCTGTCGTCTGCCATGTTTGCCAGTCAAAATATACTAGCACGTTCGCCAAGCATGAGGGCCGTGTTTGTGTTGGATGATTGAGGTCAGTGTTCGCCACTGTTTGTGGCACACAACAAACAATTCGGGCGCACTATTGGCGCAGTGGTTGAGCGATTGACTGCTGCGCTGCGTGTCGCGGGTTCGATTCCCGCACGGAACAAATATTTGTATGATCTACAGATAGTTGTTCCGGCTCTGGGTGTTGTTTATGTGAGTTTATATGTTTGTAAACGCACCCACGATACAGGAAGAAAATCCTAGAGTGGGGCAACGTTATCTTAAAAAAAAAAAAAAACAAGCGTGTGAAGGCGTCATATCAATGCTACAAATCGTTACCAAAAGTTTGTCATATAAGGATCGAATTTTCAGATGTCAGATATAATATATTCTAATTAAAGTATGGGAGATATAAATGCTTTCCATACAAAAACCATTTTTCCCAGGTAAAAGTCCTTCAATCTAAACAATCAAAAGAATTTAAACTGACGATCTAAAAATCGTCTCTAAAAACAAGATGAAATTTTCAAGTTTCAACAGCTTTCAAAGCTCACCTTGCAGCACAAACTGTATCAGTATGAACAGGTTATCATCAGGGATGGTGGTCTTGGTCCGGAGTGCTTGCACCAGCTCGTACACCAGCACCCTGCAGACCAGCAGCTTGTCGCGGTCGCGGCTGAACACCCGCGTGCACACCACCGACAGCTCCGAGATAACCGACAGCTTCAGCACAAAGTTCTGCACCCCGTAGCTGATGATCTTCGTTATCGGTTCCAGGATGCTCTGGAAAGCGAAGACTTACATTTACAACAAGACCATGACCATAGGATAGGATAGATGGAGCCCCTTTGCCGCGTTTAGTCTCCCATTTGGTCCGTTGTGAGTGCAAGCCTCCTCTCTGTGGGAGGAAATGGGCCGTAATCCAACACGCGGGCCCAGTGCGGGATGGTGGATGTCACATGTCTTCGAATTTTCGCTTCTAAGAGATGCCGGTTTCGTCACGATATTTTAGTTCACCGATTTGAGAGCAGTGGTGATGAAATCATTTACACAACGCAAAGCGCCTGCCTGGGTTCGAACCCACGATCTACAAGGCTACAACTTGTAAGTCGCGTACGTTAACACTGGGGCACTACTGCTCTCCGTGATGACCATGACCATTTGGAACTTTGAACCATCACCCATTTTCAAGCATAAAGTTGAGCCTTTTTTAGGGGTCTACTTCCAATCTTACAGGATGATAAATACCAGTATTTCACATGGACCGTCCTCTATAACCAAAGATACGACTCATTGACGAGTTTCTCTTCGGAATATCGTTCTGCAATTCCATGCTAGAAAACGAATAAGGTGCAAAGTTACAAATAGGTCATCAAATTGTTGCAAATATTAGTTTTCACTTTACTGTTCCCAGAAATAATGAAGATAAAAAAAAAATATAAACAAAACGATTCTGAAATAAAAAAATGGCGCAAAATCAATTCAATAAAAAAAACACATTGGTAGTTGCCCGGATTAGAACACACGACAACTAGCACGATCGACGAGGTATTAGCCATTGGGCCAACACGACAATATACTTAAAATTATAAGTAAAACAATGTTTTATTTAGTTGTATCTTCATTGACACTGAAATATAACATACATATGCTATTAAAAAACTTAATTTTTTTCGTTGAATCTCTAAAAAAATCAACAATGTAAAAAAACTGACAGTAAAAACATCTGAAAGGTATCAAACAAATCACTTTTCAAGTGGTCTAATGCATTCATATTTTAGTTCATTCTCAGATTTGATGTCACGAACTGCATTTTTAGTCTATGTATAATATGTAAAAGTATAATATAACAGAATACATAACTACAAAGAAAAATACGCGCTTGGTTGTGGAGTTGCGGAAACCAGCCCGTTTTAACCTAACCTAACTACAAAGAATTAAATAATATAGCCGTTTTTTGTTTTGTTTATGTCGTGCGTAGACAGAGAAAACTCGTGGGATGTATATGATAATTATGTAATATGTGTGTAATAAAAGGAGAAATTGAAATAACTGAAAAGTATCATTGAACCCAGATATCACGAAAAAAAAAACAATTGTTCCACACATTATATCCATAAACCATTAAATGGGACTTACCATTATTAAAAATGGGCGGGTTCATTATTTTGTATGCACCATCATGATTGAGTATCAACGAAAGGGTTTTCTGAGAGGATTACGAAAAACTTGCTTTGGAAGTTTTTACAAGCTTTTATTATTTGTCAACTGACCTGGTTTCTGTCATCAAATCTTGCAAATTAAATTTGGGACACATGTTTGGTTCTCGTGACAAAGCAAATTTTGATATTAAAACTTGCTTGTGTTATTTTAATTAGATTTTGACACAAATATGTGGTGATGCGAATGTTTGCCACCTTGATGACACAGTTACCTTGTGCTGCGCCGCGGCGGGTATCTTCAGCGCCGCCGTGGCCGCGCGCAGCAGCGGCAGCACGTCATCGATCTGGTGCAGCAGCAGCGCGGCCGAGCGCAGCAGCGCCTCCAGCTGCTGCACCAGCGCGGCGCAGGCGCTGAGCGGCCCCAGCGCCTCGGGCGCCAGGCACTCCAGGTACATGGCTATGTTGCCCGCTATCACTGTTATTTGCTGGAACAAATATTTCTACTGTAGACTAATCATTATTTCAGACGTCCACCACTGCACATGGCCTCTCCAAGCGTGTCGCCACATTTCGCGATCCTGTGCGTCTCGCATCCAACGGCTTCCCGCAGCCTTCACCAGGTGCACGGTCCAGCTAGTGGGAGGCCTCCTAACGCTGTGTGTTCCGGTACGCGGTCCCTACTTCAAAAGTTTTCAAAACTTATGTGGCAGTGGACATTGCTCGAAGAACGGATGGTCGACTAATCAAATTAATTCAAATGAATTTTGTTTGTCGATGTTTTGTTACTTGCAAGTTTTGTTTGCTTAGTTATTATGGATTTCAAAAAGTTATTTTGATACATTTTATTACTATGATCTTACACATTAAATACTTGCTGCAAACCCTAATGCATTTAGACGTGTTACTAAAAAAAAAAATCTGTCTGTTTCGTCTTCATACGACTGACAGAAATATACGAGATTTCAAATTGGTTAAGCACTTAATCTGAAATCGTTAATCTGAATAAAGAATCTGCTAATCATATTATGATTAAACAGTTTATACAAATAAGGATCAATGTATTTAGTAATTTTGTGGTGCAGGCCCTTTTATTTTGATAAAACCCCTCTCTTATTAAGGGAAGGAATATAGACCTGTTTTTAACACTTCAAATACACCATCTCAAGCCAACTCATTTGTGCTGCTGGAGACAGATGCGGCAGAAGTGGACAGTACAATCATGGCACTTGACTCAGCAAGTGCTTCGGGGTGGGATGGCATACCCGTGAGTTTTCTTAAGTTATCCCGAGACTTTGTGGTTCCTCTCATCTGCAAATTAACCAATCTGTGTTTTGAAACAGGCATATTTTGTAGTGCGTTGAAACGATCTATCGTCACGCCTTTGCACAAGGATTGGGACAAGACCGATGTTAATAATTATCGACCGATTTCTGTCTTGCCGTCACTTTAAAAAAAAATAGAGAAAATAATAAATAAAAGGTTAACAAATTACTTGAACAAATATAACATTCTTTCCGACTCACAATTTGGTTTTAGACAGGGACGGTCAACTCAGGACGCGGTTATAGCGTTAACGTCTGAAATTACAGATAAAGTAGACAAAGGATATAAATGCGTTACGGTGTTTCTAGACTTGAAAAAAGCTTTTGACACCGTGTCCGATCCCATCCTTGTGCAAAGACTTGAGGCTATAGGGATCAGAGGCAAGGCCCTTTCTCTTTTTGACAGTTATCTCCGGGGTAGGAAACAACAGGTTAGGATAGGCAACTCATATAGCAGTGAGGAGGATGTTGTTTTTGGTGTACCGCAGGGCTCCGTGCTTGGCCCGCCACTGTTTCTGGTGTACATTAACGAACTATGTAACCTACGGAACAGTGGCGGGAAAATCTTCTCATATGCGGATGATACGGCTATTGTCTACTTTGGTGACACTTGGGAAGCGGTACGTGATAGGGTCGAACAGGGGCTAGATGTTATAAGTAAATGGCTCAAAGAAAATCTGTTAACCCTTAATATTTCTAAAACAAATTATATTTGTTTCTCTCCAAGTGCAAGGTCTAAAGCGGGTGCTAATTTCGACATTCGTCTTCATATGTGTACAAATAGCTTGGACCTAAATTGTGACTGTAAATCCCTCAAACAAGTACCATCTACAAGATATTTGGGCGTTATAGTTGACGAGCGTCCAACATGGCACTCGCATATCGATGTTATTATGTCGCGTGTTAGAAAATTTATATGGCTCTTTAAAAATCTAAGACGTGTGATGCCTGAAAAGACACTCAATGACGTTTATATAGCACTTGCGCAGTCAGTAATAGCATACTGCTTACCAGTTTGGGGAGGAGCCAGTAAAACTAAATTTCTGGAGGTAGAAAGAGCCCAAAGATCACTTTTAAAAGTAATCTATTCTAAACCATATAGATATCCCACAATCGATCTATATAGAATTGCTGGCCAATTATCAGTAAGAAAACTATATCTTTTAAACATAATTCTTTATTTGCACAAATATGTCCCAGTTAACCCAGAAAGTCAGGCTAGGAGGCGGAAAGATATTGTGGCTTATTCTCCTCGGGTACGTACTGTTTTTGCAAGGCGTCAGTATGTATGCCAATCAGCATACATATACAATAAAATTAACGCAAAACTAAATTTCCATCATGAGGTCTCGCATCAATGCAAAAAAGTGATAACTGAGTGGTTAAAAACTATAACATACGATGAAACAGAGCAAATTCTAGTCAGACTTACATGAATACTTATCTTCTTTATCACAGTGTTTATACCTTGTAATTACATAGTTGGTATTTTCCAACTTCGATTAAAAAGGCACTTTCAGCAAAAACTTAAACACACGCACAAATACACACTAACAAACACACGCACACACAAACAAACACTTAATCCACACGCACACACTAATATAGACACACATACACATTCTCACAATCACACGCTACTCAGAGCTGATAATTACTTTTTAAGTCATTGTTTTTCTTAATTTAAGTCTCAATATTGTTAACTGTCTATTATGGGAAGGAGCGAGTCAACCCCAACACAAGTATTATTGATTACTTACTGGGGCTGTCTCATTCACATGTGTTTATGTAACTGTTTGAGACACAATAAACAATTTTTTTTTTTTTTATTAAGACTGGCACTTTATAAACTCTTCAGCCAACAGTAAACAAATACAGTACTCACATCAACAGGCAGCGTCTTCTTGGAGTTGAGATGTTCCACCACCAACTGCAGCGGTCCGCACGGGTACAACTCGCTGAAGTCCACGAACGCCTGCGCAATGCTCTTGAAGAACATCTGCCGTTGTTTCTCTGAAAAAAGAACGAGTTACATATTCTAGACTGGGTTCCGAACAAGTTTTTAAAAAGGCTGAACAAGTTTGACCAAAATCATTCCAATAGGCTTGCAGAAGTTGCGGCTAAGTCTTTCGTCGTTCTGCTATCAGCTTTGTTTCTGCAACATATCAAGCCTTGAAGATAGAGAGCCAAGAAAGTCTTGTCCCTGGGTATGTGCACTCACCAGGAGTCCTCTGTAAGAATATCTGCAGGAACACGTTGTTGGGAGCGAGCTGGTGCAGCACACAGCGCAGGAACTGATGCGCCACGAACACTGCGCTGCCGGGGAGCCGAGTGTTGGTTTCTGCTTGCCACGAGTAGTTGCCTAGCTGGACCACCCTGTACAAAAATATGCTTTGTTAGTTCTGATAATAAGTCCTACTCATGGAGTCATTTTGTAGCAAAATATGCAAAGCAATTTGTCAGGCGATTATCGGCGATATCGGATAGCACATCCGAAAATGCACGCACATATAGGTACGCTTCAATTACTCGAGTCCGGCATTTGTTTGAGATCGCCGTATCAAGTTACGAACAGACAGAAAAATACTTCTGTCTGCCTGTATGTTACAAAGGTTCGTTACCTCATGCGACCTTCTCAGGCACCACAACAATACATGTCTATGTGTGCTTGCGCCTCTTTTCGTGACCGATCGACCAGAGAATCATTTTCAAAGAAGCATGTGACTCACCTGCTAACATTGTGCAGCAGTTGTGGCAGCATGCCAGCAGCTGCAGCCGGCTCGCGGTGCACGAACGTGGCCAGCACTATGATGCACAGGCCGAGCTCTTCATCGCTGTACTGTTCTACTGCTGTACCGCATTCTGCGCCTGTTTGAAAATGAATGCAGATAGCAATCACTCAATTAATGTCAGGCATATAAGTTAACTTTCTCGATGCATTTTTGTACAGTAAGGAAACTTGATAGTTGTTCGACAGGCCACTTACATCGATAGCACAGTTCCGCATCAGGCCTATGAGGCGTGGAGTGCGCGTGCGCAGCTCTCTTCCCCGCGCGCGTCTCGTCCTCCCACCAACCGCCGCACCCACCGCTACATCCACCGCATTCTGTAATATCACCATGTTGTCATATCTGCTTGGTTACGAAGTCGCGGACAAAAGTAAGTAAACAATATGAATAATTACCAGTGTTATGTTGGTGCGGCGGCGACCCCGTCTGCGCCGCCTGTCTCGCCAGCCGTCGCGGGGACCTACACGTAAACACACGTCAACAGAAGTACCAGTCACCAGAGGCTTTAGACAAGTGACATGGTATCGTCATAAGTCTCGCGATAGCGATGGAAAAATGACAAAAATTTATGGGACCAGCAATGCACACTCGGTGCCCCAGCAGCTTAAAAGTCGGACAAGTTGTCTTGGTTGCGTCCACATCACCACGGAGAGATGCTGTGATCATTTCCCAGAACCATCGGAGAGCCTTCCGCTTGGGCACACGCTGCCTTGGCCGACTTGGAAAACTCTTAAGACTCAGATCGGCCGCAGCAAAGACAATCTCCATAGATGAGATTTCTCGGATGGAGTTCTTCGGTGTTTGTGCGCAGACATGGCCCACCTGTCTCTTGTGCCGCATGTCCAGTTGCCTGTTCACGTGAGGACCTTTTGACTGTCATATCTTAGAACCAAAAATTCATAGAGGAGGCCTGAACGCATAACGGACCAAATAGAGGTATAAGTGCAGAAAAGGTGGAGTCCATCTATCCTATCCTATCCTGCGTCAGCGGAGGGCGTTACCGTGATTGAATTATGAGCCAGGCACGGCATTTACCTGAAGAGAGTCTTTTTGTAATCGACACGCTAAAAAGAAGATGATTACTAACACTATCGTTAAGGGTTCAGTTTTCAAAATCTACTACCACTGTTCTTGTTCTTCTAATGTCATGTTTGTATGCCATTAAAATATATTCTTTCATTATATTCATTATTTTCTTTCTTTTCCTTCTTTTCTTTATTTTCTTTCTTTCTAAGATAGGACTGCCAAGCGCTATCGAAATGACACGTGTTCAATCCCTTACATTTTGCCACTTCGACCATCGCTTTTGCTGATAGAATGACACATTGTGTTAGCCTCAGTAATTCACAAACAGAATATCGCAAGCACGTGGTTTACGCACCTGATGGTCTCCGAGGGCTTCTTGTTCAGATCCTGGGGTCTGGTGCTAGGCGTGGGGGTCGGGGTGACGTCGCCTTCGGAACGGGAGGATGCTGTGTTGTCTGTTGAGTCGTCTAGACACACAGGTACATACATTATCTTACGCCTTTTTCTCATGACGACAAAAACTAGAGAACGCTAAGAATACCAAAAACAACTTTGGGGGAAGCCTAAGCGCAGCAGTGGATAAGTATATGATTATTATGGCCATGCAAAATCGGCGTTTAATGTTCTCGCCACTGGGCTACAGGCTTACTCTTTCTGAGAAACCGCGTTGTGAGAAGTGTTCCTACCAAGTCATTATTATGCTGCGCTGTCAACTGACTAAATACCACGTACCTGGTGGTAGACTCAACGCCTCCCTGACTCTGTCCACTAGAGCATTAAATACTGGATACTGCTCTTTATTGGGCTTGGGTCCGATTGGCAGCAACCTAAATAGAGATTATGAGTTATTTGTGTCACCTCACAAATGTATTTCAATTACGACATAGGACTGGCACTGATAACAGAGGTTGTCAAAACCAGAAAAGATTATGAACATTTAAATATCGATGCAGCACGCAGATGTTAATACAAAAGGGCTTTCAGGACACTCTTTTTAAACGTATTAGAGCCTCCATAGACGGACTGCTTGAGGCACTCAGTACCGACAGTTTCAAGCAAGCGCTAACCCATCTGTAGTTTTATTACAAAATTAACATTCACAATACAACAGTCGTCACTGACTGCTGCAAGGAGTTCGTCTATAGACGCTCTTACTTACCTCTCGGGTGGTGGTATGTGGAAGGGCTGGTGGGAGTGTTGCTGCATCATGGGCGGCGGGGCGTTCCACGCGACCTCCATCTTGGACAGCGGGGACTCCGGAGACGCGTACGCATAGCCTACGTTCTTGGCTAGGGACATCGGAAATATTGGTGCGTTTAGGATTAAACTTCATGGATTTTTTTGTACAGTCCTACCAGAGTTTTATTAAAGTTGTAAAAAGGTAATATCGTGCCAATACTGGGATAAAAGCCCACTGCAAGGTGGTATCCAATTAATATGGGAGTGTAATGGTGCATATTATTAGTCCATTCAGATTACTTTATTTGTGAAAATCGGTTACAAACAAGAAGTTAAATTAGTTGGTATTTGCACTTTTATACTTAGTTAACTGCAGTGCTCTTATCGTCAACTTAAATATTTTTCAGTGAATTCATTATTTTACAAGCTTTTATTTAATTTGCCTTGTCACTCGTAGTTTATTAGATATAATGTTTGGGTCAAAACTTGATACTGAATTTTGAAAAAGTTAACCGATTGAGCTGAAATTTTGCGTACACGTTCGGTTTGACAATGACAATACACGGTTAGTTAAAAGCTTGATTTTTAAAACTTTTTATTGAATAACTTATTTTACCCTAAATTGAAATAAACTATTGGCGGCTCTGTGAGCTACCGCGCGTCTGTATTTTTGATTTTTTAGAATCGAATCGAAAAAAAAAAATATAATTGTCGAACCTGCTCACAAAATTTCAAGATAATTGGTTGAGAAATACAACCTGTAGAGGAGAACATCCGGCAACCGGATATACGAAATAATTATTGCCCAAGCTGAAACGGAGACGCTTCGCTCGTGCTTTGCGCTCACCCGAAAATTATCAACCAAGATAAATGGTACAGGAGCCTGCCTGGAGCTTACCTGGGCTCTTGATGTGGTGTTGCGGCGGAGAGCGCGCGTGGGGCCACTGTCCGAACTGGTTGTCACCATTGGACGACGGCGCCGTGTCCGGAGACGTACTGCTACCCACTGACACAACATAATTTTAAATATCACTCAGTCGATGTGGTTGGAGAGGAAGGCGGATGAGAATGGAGATGGAGTGATATGAAAGAAAAAGGAGTCTGTAATAGCGTGACCATCCGTCACGCTATTAATGAACGGAATGGAACAAGAAAAGGTGCAAGAAATATCATGGACACTTTTTTTAAATCGAGGCTTTTCTTAGTTACATTTACTCGATACTTCTTCATGTAAGAATAATGGAAATTAAAAAAATATATTAAAGATAAACCCAAGAGATGATATTAAGAGACAATCCACGGATATGGCGCCCGTTCACGAACATGACGCGTGGATCAACACCCGCGGGAACAATCCACATAAATGAATTGGCAGCCTGGTATTTTTCCACAAAGAATAAATAAACAGAACCGAATAATAAAGAATAGAACAAAAAAACAAAGAACAAGTTATCAAATCTGGAGACTTCTTCAGAGCGGCATTGAGTGTAGTTCTGTTAAAATTACTACTGATGCTAAACTTATTATGATAGTTACGGAAGCAGAATTTACACAAATAGCTAAATGACTACAGTGTAACCTGGATAACTTTGATCTCAAAGGACCAAGGAAGTTTACCACTTCAATAAACCTTTCATTTATCAAATAGCCAGGTTCAAAGGAAGTAAACCTCGCTTTAAGCAATGTAAATTAGTGTTGATTGACATACCAATAATCCTCTTCTGCTTGCCTAGTATCTTGGCTCGCGGCGACGCCTGCTGGTGTATCTGATCCGGCCAGATCTCGACCGACTGACCACTCATCGGCGTTGATTTTCTATTGTAAATCAAAGAGCAAAAGCTCAAAAAACAAGACACGGCATAACGAAACGTACAGTCCTTAAAGATAGAAAACACTCGTTGAGCAAAAAAGTTCACGACTAATTCCGCGATTTGGTAGTGGTAAAAGGCTATATTTACCCGACTGCTCCAGAAGGAGGGTAAACACAGTAGTAGTAGTCACAAGCTTTAATATGTTTTACATATTAAAGCTTGTGACTGTACAATATACAACAATGATCACTTAGCCTAGTACACTAACAGTCGCGTGGGGTCCACTGGACTCGATTCTTACCTCATGGACCCACGCGTCACGTTAAAATGATATCATTATCAAGCACACTTACAGGTTCGAAGAATCGCTGCCAATGGATACAGATGAGCTGGTTGACAGCTGGTGTGCTGAGCGGGATCCGAGGGTAGGCTAGGTAAATATAACGTTGGTATTATCAACATCATCATAATTCATAGTCAAGCTTGTTCTTCAAAATGTGCTGACTAATATTTTCTACATAAAGTATCATCACACCTGTATTCGCAGAGGAGCAAAGATAATTTGAAGGTTGCTGCGCAATTTCGACGTGAACAAAGCTAGTGGCCCCGACGGGATTCCAGCAATTGTTCTGAGAACCTGTGCGCCAGAACTGTCTCCGATCCTGACACGCCTGTTTCGCCTTTCGTATGAGACTGGAAATGTGCCGAATGCTAGGAAGCAATCTAACGATCAGCCTGTGCCCAAGAAAGGCAGTTGGGCCGACCTGGCCACTACTGACCCATTTCTATAACGTCCATCCTCAGCAAGAGTATGGAATGAGTACTCAACTCTAAGCTCCTTGCATACCTTGAAGCTAATGCCATCCTCAGATACCGACAATGTGGCTTCCGCCATAATCGATCAATTGGGGAACTTCTAGCCTATGCCAGTGAGGCCATCGAGAGCCACGTGGAAGCGCTTGCCGTTTACCTCGACATCTCGAAGGCTTTTGATAGGGTCTGGCATGAAAGCCTTATTGGTAAGCTTCCGTCGTTTGGTCTGGTCAGTGATAGAATAGAATAGACTTTATTGTACACCATAAAATTATACACATTTACAAGAAAAACTTATATAAACGGGTACAAAGGCGGTCTTATCGCTGACAGCGATATCTACCAGACAACCTTCAAATCTATGTGATTGGATTGCAGACTTCCTGAGAGATCGGACCATTCGAGTGGTTATCGATGGCTGCTCATCGGACCAATTGAATATTAATGCCAGGGTCCCTCAGGGATCGGTACTGCAGCAACATTATTCTTGCTGCACATTAACAATCTGGTAAAACCCCGGCACCTTTGGGTAGGCAGACGACAGCACTGTTGCTAAGAGAAACTTGTCCAACGCACGGGCTACCGGGCCGCAGATCCGCTCTCTGGTGGCCGTGAGGCCATGGTGGAGCGTTTGAACCTGTCTGTCTTTGCAGGCTGTCTCCGAATCGGGCGATGCCGATCTGGTCGAGTTTAATGCTGCTAAAACCCAGACGTGTCTTTTTTCCGCTAAAAAGAGCCAATTCCAACCGGCTGCAATTTTCCGAGATGTAACCGTGCCAATAACGGACCACCTTAAGCTTCTTGGCGTTACGTTAACATCGAATCTCAACTTTGGCCCATACATTGAGGCAAAGGCTCAACTGGCAGCCAAAAAGTTGGGGATTCTTGCAAAGGTGAGACGGCACTTCACACCGGAACAGTTCCTCAATTTGTATCAAGCGTAAGTTCGATCATGCATGGAGGACTGTTCTCATCTCTGGGACTGATCTGCCAAATACCAGCTTGATGCACTAGAGTCAATCGAAAAGCGGGCCAAGACGCTCATCGGCAATGAGGCGCTAGTCAAGTCAAAGCTCCAGAGTCTTGAACATCATCGCCGAGTTGCCAGCCTGTCGGTTTTTTATCGGTTACATTTCTAGGAGTGTGCTATGGAATTGCACGATCTAATTCCAACTAGCCCGTGTCATCATCGGACTACCAGAGGTTCGGCGATGCGCCATCGATACATGGTGGAAATCCTACCTATACGCTAAAAACATTTTGGGAACACTTTTATTATGCGTACAGCTAAGGAGTGGAATTCCCTGCCGGAGTCTATGTTTCGCGACAGCTACAATCTGGGGTTCTTTAAGTCAAGAGTGAATAGGTTATTTCTAGGCAAGCGTGTTTCACCGTCGACACATCATCGCTTACCATCAGGTGAGATAGTGGCTAAGCGCGAGCCTATAGAGTAATAAATAAAAAAATATCAAGAGCGAGTTCGATCATGCATGGAGTACTGTTCTCATCTCTGAGATCTGCCAAATACGAGCTGGATGCACTTGTGTCGATCGAAAAACGAGAGGAGCCAGGCGTATATACTTATTTTTATTTTTTTCATATAGAAACGTTGCCCCACACTAGGAATTTTTCCTGTATCGTGGGTGCGTTTACAAACATATAAACTCACATACACAAACACCCAGAGCCGGAACAACTATCTGTAGGTCATACAAATAATTGTTCCGTGCAGGAATCGAACCCGCGACACGCAGCGCAGCAGTCAATCGCTCAACCACTGCGCCAACCGTGCGCCCAATTAAAAATTATATGCGCAGTAGTGATACATAGGCGATCGTAATGCTACAATGCATTCTCTACCAGTGAACTTTGGGTTAAAAAGACTACACTGTGATAGGTGTACAAAATAACCAATAAATAATATTTAAATTAGAAATTAGTATAAAACCTCTTGTTTAGGATCACGAAATATGGAAAAGAAGCAGATGATAGGTAGGACAACCACCATGTGCTATACCAGAGACAATGCAAAATGCTGATCACATTATTTCCTTTGATAACTATAAACTACAGTACAAGTGGGACAATGCTAAAATGTATAAAAAAACTCGTAGAGATAATATAATTTCCTTTGATCTTTTCTAATTCAACTGTCTAAGCGAAGCCTTGAGCATTCTAACCTACTAACCTATAGCAAGTACCTAATAACCAGAGATCAGAACAAGTAGTTTATTTACCAAAAGAAAGACTGGATAATACCTCCTCTGAATCCAGAATTATGATCATGACGCAATAATTGAGTACATTTGGGGATTTCAGAGCAGGTAACCAAACTACTTATTCCGAATAAAATAACAAAATCACATGCAAAACGAAGGCAGTAATATTCTAATTCTTACGAGTTTACTGAGCTGCGGGTAAGCAGTAGTAGTGGCGGGCGTTTCTACCTTTGGCGGGTCCTCGTAGTGAGACGGCTCGTCGAAAGATCCCTGCAATTTTGGAAAAGGTTAGTTTACCATAAAATCGCGAAGGTATTCACCGAAAGGTAAGGCCTAGTCTCCCTTCGCCTTACCTTTCGGGTAACAATTCCTTCAACAAATGCTGGGAATTTGAGATGGCAATTATTATCATTTTGGAAACTAAAATTGCCATTCGGAATATGCTATGTAATTAAAGCCTTTGTTCATTGACACAACCTATACGAGTTTTTTATTTCTGCAAAAGTCCCAGTAAGGTTTTAAGGAATGAAAAGTTAGGCGATATTTTTTTTAATTCGATATAAACTGAAACTGGATTTTTGTATGCACTCAGTTTGGACAGGACAGCATCAGGTCAGTTAGTAAAGAATAAGATTAAGGTAAACTTAATAAGAAGTATTGTAAAAATACATTAAAGAAGGTACCGGTGCAGTACTGCCATGGACGGTCGTGTCAGACTTGTCGCTGGTCTCCGGGATGGCAATCAGCTCGCTCTCCGAAGACTCCTGCTCCAGGCTCCACTGCTGGTACCTGTGGGCATAATCAGTGTCTTTACCTCTACCCATTACCTGAATTTAAAGCATATTTTAATCAGTGCCTGATGTTACATTTACCTTCCCACTTTCAGGAGCTATCATTAGGTCTACTTAATCACTTTACCTTACGCTAAGGTCAGTTTTTCATTGAACGTATAATTTACAACACATTGGTGTATCACCAAAACCTTACTAGTTTTCGTAATCGATGTGTTACCTACCACTTATGACCATAGAGAGTAGGACAGGTTAAAGCTATAAATTCATCTGTAAGTAATTGTCTGTGACAAGTCTGTTTGCAAACGCTCTCTGCCCCCGTACCATGACGTGTCAAAACAATCATGGCGGGACTGGGAAAAAGGGACAGAATGTATCTATCTCAACCTTGCTCTAAGAGCTTATAGCCCTTCCCGAAAAAGGTTTGTGAAATACTACACGGACAAACACAAAGTCAAATAACGATTATATAGCCGTACGAAACTAACGGAAAAGAAACAAATCTTGATAAACCTGAAAAGGAGAGTAAACTAATAGAAGACATTTAATAGGACAAAGAGTTTAATACATTTTATGAAGCTCAAACGGGAAGCCGACAGAAAGATCGAAGATATGACGATCTTCTGTACTGCGGAGCACAGGGTCACCTACTTTTTGGTGTGCTGTGTGCGTACACCATGCGACTTGGGTAAATTGACTCTGTGCGAGTGATGTACGCCTTTAAAGAATCTCTTAACTGCTGGACCAAGTGTGCATACACCTGCATTTTGAAGATATAATGTTGCTATTAACGTGGCGACCTACTACACAAATTAAACTAGAAAGTCTCCGGTTTCCTTTAAGTTTAGTTGGGCCAGAAGTACACCTCGAAGAAACGTAGATGCGTGCGTTTTTTAAATACCTGATAAAATTTTTGTCTGGATAAAGATAGGTATGGGGGAATTATATATAGAAGAATAAAACACATGACAAAAAACCACGCACATGGTAAGAACCATTGACCGCGAATGCCACCGTTGACCGCGAATGCCACCGTTGACCGCGAACCAGAAGACGTTGCGTTGGAAGGCCTCCCACCATGTGGACCGATGACCTGGTGAAGGTTGCGGGGATCCACTGGATGCGGGACGCACGGGACCGGTCAATGTGGCGACGCTTAGGGGAGGCCTATGTGCAGCAGTGGACGTCTTTCGGCTGATATGATGATGATGACGACGCATACCATAAAAATAACAAAAAAGGAAAAAGAAAAACTTAAATACAAATACAGAGTATGCGTCACAACCACGCAAAACGGTAATTGCTGCGCGTGCGCGTGCGAGGCAGAGCCACAGCGTTTTCAGCGATAGCCGGCGTCGACTGGATGTAGCAGGACTAGATGTATGAATGTAAATGAAACAAACGGTGTCTGTAAGGATCGTAGCAGGTGGCGTTCTCTAGTGTCTGACTAAAAGGGCATGAGTTTATCTATACCAATATTATAAAGAAGAAAGATATTTTTTTTTGTTTGTACTGAATAGGCTCCGATATTACTGGACCGATTTAAAAAAAAAATTCACCAATAGAAAGCTACATTATTCCTGAATGACATAGCCCCGCCATAGTTTTAATCCCGAAAACAGGTCCTGTGGGGTGGTCTACGGGAACGAAAACGCGGGGCACAGCTAGTATGTCATAAAATAAACTGATTTCACTAAACATTTGCTTACTTGATACTGAAGTTAGTCGTTAGTCGAGTAATATTTTTGTAAGGTTAATGTGGATTTCACAAAGATTGTATATTTTATTCGAGGAGTTAATAAAATGGACAACTCATAATTTTAAAATTGAAAATTAAAAATCAATCTGCCTAGCCTTTTCCCAACTATATTGGGGTCGGCTTCCAGTCTAACCGGATTCAGCTGAGTACCAGTGTATTACATGGAGCGACTGCCTATCTGACCTCCACAACCCAATAACCGGGTAACACGATACCCCTTGGCAAGACTGGTGTCAGATCTCAGGTTTCTGACTACTCGTAACGACTGTTTTTTATTTTTATTGGCGTATAGGCTTGCGCTTGACCACTATCTCACCTGATGGTAAGCGAAGATGTGGTCGACGGTGAAGCACGCTTGCCTAGAAAAAACCTATTCACTATTGACTTAAAGACCCCTACATTGTAGCTATCGGGAAACACAGACTCCGGCAGGGAATTCCACTCCTTAGCTGTACGCATAATGAAAGTGTCCCCAAAACGTTTTGTGCGTATGGGTGGGATATCCACCATGTACCGATGACGCATCGCCGTACGTCTGACTGTCAAAGATCTTCAAATGACAGCCGGGACCAACGGCTTAACGTGCTTTCCGAGGCACAGAGGAAACTCGGTATGTTGAAATGGTCATCCACGGACCGACCTCGTCAAGCGTTGCTTAACCTTGATGATCGACCAGTGCGGCTGTTATTCTTTAGCCACGAGCTGAAAGCAGCGAAACTAAAAATTAAAAAAAACAAGGTTATTAACTTATTTACAGTTGGTAAACTGACCGGGACTAATGTCGATGTATGGAGAAAACAGTTCAACAACAACTTTAATTTTGTCCCTCAATACACTTTATATTTTCGCTTGAGCAATATTCGGCGCTTTCATTGTTTATGAATTTTAGTAATGTTTCCTAACTATTTTGGTGAATGTAGCTATATCTACGGAACCCTCATTTCGCGAGACCGATTCGCTCTTGGCCGGTTTTTTAATTAGATACACTTACCGTTTACGAAGAAAATGCGGATAAGCGATATTAATAAACTTGTTTTTTTTTGTAGACGTGATAGTGATACAAGTTCTTGGAAGTAATGTTATATGGCAAACTAGAGAAAATACCTAACTGTTAACAAAAACACTTTTCTAATCAGACATAAATCTGCAAAGACTCATATCATGCATGTAAAACTCACCCTGTACAGATAGCAGCTCTCGGTTGTACGTCCTATACTCCTTTTGGGTGTCGTTGAACTTCTTGGAGTTAAATCCAATCGGTAACCATTTGCCTTAGATTTTTTGTTGGAGTACTGCTCCCGTACAAGACTCGGATGCATCGGTCATCAAAGCAAAAGGCGAGCTTGATGATGGAAGTGACAAAACTACGGCATTTTTTATGCCTTAATTGCACTTACGAGCATTAAATTTTAGGAATGGTCTTTTCGACTCCTTAGTTTTGATACCACACACATCTTCTCATTAGTGTTCTTCTGCTCACTGACGAGCTGCTTCCCGGCAACTTTGTGTTCGGCTTTTTTCAGAGCAGTGCGATAATATGACTCACTCAAACCAATACCAGAGTGATTCATATTATAGAATTGCTCTCTAATCTGACCAGCGAGTAGGTGAACGCCTGCGCGGTCTTCTTCCGTTAATTTTTCCCACTATAACCAGATTTATCCAGTTTATCTGGTTGTCTCCGGGTAATATGACCAAAGTACCTTAGGACTCGTTGGTAGCAAATAGTGTTTGTTAGGGCGCTCGGTTGGCGCAGTGGTTGAGCGATTGACTGCTGCGCCACGTGTCGCGGGCTCGATTCCCGCACGTAACAAATATTTGTATAATCTACAGACAGTTGTTCCGGCTCTGGGTGTTGTGTATGTGAGTTTATATGTTTGTAAACGCACCCACGATATAGGGAGAAATTCCTAGTGTGGGGAAAGGTTTAAAAAAAAAAAGTGTGGAGTTTGTTTTTGATGTTTAGCTGGTCGAGCACTTGTTTTCGTGATGGTATGCGCAACGTTCTCAAGCACCTAAGCTATTTCAAGAGCCTCAATCTTTTTCTGATCCATTTCCATTTCTTTTGATATTATCAGAATACCAGTGTTGTAACGAGTCTCGTCTTGGTGATATTAGATATATTGTTGTCTATCTTACTGTTTCAATTATGAAACGCGAAAGTTTTAAAGTTAATATGAAAAATTTAAAGTTATTAAAAATCGATAAATAGCTTAAATGTGCTTACATTTGATTGGATGGATTTTATTAATTTTTTTTATGTGGATTTTGTAATTAAATAATGTAAAGATTTTACCATTTCGCATTTCATCTCGTTATATTTATCATTATGTTAAGCCGTTTAAGAATGTTTTCATTTCACGTTAAAATTAAATATTATGTTATTTAAATGTATGCATGCAATTGGTGGGAAATAAAGGCTTTATTATTATTATCTCCTTTATTCAATTTCTTTTCTAATTGTTTACATTTTTAAATATTTTATAAACTAAATTACAAAAAAAAAAACCATTTAAAAATATAAAAATAGAGACCCACCGATATCGGGAACAGGGTCCAAGCTACCGGCTTAGGTAAGGTCAGGGCTCCAGATAGAGGAACCTCCTAACAATACGAGCTGTGTCCAGCAATACTGCTTTCTGGATCAGGCCCTTGACCCAGCCGCCTAACGAGAGCCTCCTAAAGTGTTGGTCGAGGCTCGTGGCTATTAAGCCATTGGCTGACACGAGAATCGGTACAATGATCGCTGTGTCCACATCCCACATGTCGACAACCTCGCGAGCCAAGTCAAGATACTTGATTTGCTTATCTTTCTCGGCCTTCACGAGGTTTCCGTCATGCGGGACGGTAATGTCAACAATCATTGCACGCCTCTCGATTCGGTCCACAACCACTATATCAGGCTTATTGGCTACAATAGTCATGTCAGTGATGATGGCCCGATCCCAGTACAATGTGATATTGCCATTCTCGAGAACTGGGTCGGGCACATACCTGTAGTACGGCACCTCCGATGCCACAAGAGTGTATTTCAGAGCAAGTTGCTGATGGATAATCCTGGCTACAAGGTTGTGCCTATGTAATGTTGGGGTTTCGCAAAGCAGACAACCAGTAGGTCTAAGTAGGATTTATTGAATGTCTCATTAAAACATACAGTACAGTTACAATAATGCGCGTTACGTAAAGTACATATTAAGCATTAATATGATACCGTTTTGTTAAGGGTAATACTAAGTAGATTTACTTAAGGCTAATACACTTCACCTCCCGCGAAAGTGAACACTTCACCTCCCGCGAAAGTGAAAAAAATAAAAAAAAATCATACATAGTTTTTTTTTTTTTTTTTGTTTACTAACAATATACCATAAACCGAAGTTAACATCTTAAGTAAAATAATAACTATTTCTAATCTAGCTCACAAATTTCTCATTTAGTTACAGTTCAGTTATTTTTTTTTTTTTTTTTTTTTTTATTTTTTTTTTTATTCATAATAGGGTCTAGTCCTATTCTTATGCACTAATTCTATTTTATTATTCTTACTTATTCTAACATTACAACCTAAATCTTCTATTACTATATAAGGTCCTTCTAATATCGCATCTAATTTCCGACCTGTCTCATTTTTCAACAAAATTAAATCATCTTTGTCATATATGAATGGATTCATGGATTTGTCATACAAACATTTTCTTCTTAATTTACTATTAAACAAATTTTTCTTTGCATCGGCATGAGCTAACTGTAATCTATGCTTTAACTGTAAAGGATAGTTGTCAATATTGTACAATGGTTCTAACGTATCAGTAATTCTACTGGGTATTCTACAAAGTTTGCCAAAAACAAGCTCATGTGGAGTGTAATTTGTTTCGCTATGGACTGTGTTGTTGAAACTAAAACACCAGAACGGTAACCAATAACTCCAACCGTCTGTGTGGTTTTCACACTGAATCCTTAAAAATGAACCCAGGGTTTTGTGCGCATTTTCAAGAGCTCCAATGGACTGGTGATGGTAAGCTGTTGAGGATAACTTTTCAATATTAAGAAGTTTACATACCTTTTCCATAGTTGCTGATATGAACTCTGCTCCACGGTCAGTCGCTATGATCTCAGGAATGCCAAAAATTAAAATAAAATATCTTACAAATGCATCTGCAATGGACACAGTTTCCTTATTTTTTATGGGAACAGCTTGCACATATTTAGTTAATTCACATTGCATAGTCAATATATAGCAATTACCGTCAATGTCTCTATCCAAAGGTCCCACTAAATCTAAATATATTTTCTGAAATGCCGAGGAAGCCGTTGTGGTTAGTTCCATCGGCTGTTTAATATATCGAAAATATTTCGATTTCTGACATTTCGTGCATTTTTTGACATAATTCTGGACGTCCTTATCGATACTTGGCCAGTAGTATCGTTTTTTAATCGTATTTACCATTCTACGGACTCCAGCATGACCACTGGATGGTAGCAAATGGAAATCGTTCATAATAATTGTCTTTTCCTTGTCGTCATTTATTTTCTTAACTCCTCGCAATATACATACTCGTGGTCCGGACCAATGCGTGAGTGAAGATATCTCATCGCATATACTCTTTATAAAATCAATATTCTCTTCGTTTTTAATTATACAAACTTCATCGATTTGTATCTTTTTACAAATATCATTTAATTTCTGTACAAATTCGGCTCGCGAGAAATGTACCTTGAAATCAAGATTTATAAACAATTCCTTTTTATTTGCAATAAACGCAAAACATTCAATTTCCTCTGATATCTGGTTTTTTACTCTCAGCTTTTTTAATTCATTACCTTTAATTAAGCACATTTCTACGGAGTCTATCGGTTTTCTTAATATATCCACAACTCTTGGTTGATCAGACCTATTGTTAGTGAATTTACTAGGATCCGTTGCCCCAGTTTCATCCTTATTATCATCACACAGATCGTTCATTCTCTTCTTCTGAGCTCTAGTCATCACAGCTACAACTTGTTCATGCATACTCTTTAGTTCATCTGATGTCATATACATTCTAGACAAAGCATCCGCTATTACGTTATTTTTTCCTTTTACATAAACAATTTTAAAATTATATTCTTCCATAGTTAATCGAAATTTGAGTAATCTACTAGAAGGATCTTTCAAACTAAAAAGGTAAACCAAAGGTTTGTGATCCGTCATTATGGTAAATTTTCTTGCATATAAATACGGCCTAAAATACTTTAAGGACCATACTATCGCTAGAAGCTCTTTTTGAATAGTAGGATAATTCTTTTCTGCTTTATTTAGCGGTCTACTTGCATAAGCAACTGGTCGAAGATCTTTATTACACAGCACTGCACCAATACCTGTGCCTGATGCATCTGTTTGTAGCACAAATTCATTGTTATCAGAAAAATCTGGATATTGCAAAATAGGTGAAGAGATTAACGCATTTCTCAAAAACTCAAAAGCACTTTGACACTCATTACTCCAAACGAATGGTACATTTTTCCTACATAATTTATTCAATGGCATTGCTATATCTGAAAATGACCTTATAAATTTCCGATAATAGTTACAAAAAGCTACAAAGCGTTTAACTTCGTCTGAACTTTTAGGTGTTGGATAATTAACTAATACTTTAGTTTTGTCTGGATCAGGCAAAACTCCTTTTTCAGATACAACATGGCCTAAATACAAAATCTCTTTCTTTAAAAATTGACACTTTTGAGGATTCAATTTTAAATTGACTTTTCTTAATCTCTCCATGACATTAACTAAATTTTGATTGTGATTATATAGATTTCTTCCAAATATTATCAAATCGTCTTGATAAACTAAACATTTCTCATTGGTTAGACCAGACATTGCTACAGACATCATACGGCTGAAAGCACTAGGGCTTGTCTTAAGGCCCATAGGTAGGCGTTTCATCTGATATTGACCTGAATTCGTAGTAAATGCTGTAATTTTACGACTCTCGGGTTCCAAGGTCACTTGATAATAACCTTGGTGAAGGTCAAGATGACTGAAGTAAATAGCACCAGATAGGGAATCTAAAATTTCTGTTATATTGGGTAACGGGAATTTATCATCACAAATAGTTTCATTTAATTTTCTGTAATCTATCACTAACCTCCATTTCTTTTCACTTCCTTCGCTACTTCTTTTTGGTACTAATAAAATTGGACTTGACCATTCACTATTCGACTCTTCTATAATATCATTTTCTATCATTTTACTAATTTGCTTATCTATTTCTGGTTTCTATTTCTGGTTTCAATGCCACATGCATTATAATGCATGTATGCATGCAACCTATAAGGTTTAACATAAACAGGTGTTGAATTTGGCTTTAAAATTATAGATTGTTCATAAATGTTTGTTGTAGTTAATTTATCTCCATTTACATAGAATTCATCCGCATATTTCGTACATATCGCCTCTATAGATTCTTTTTCTTCTCCATTTAAATGACTTAAATTCAATTCCGATAATAACGATTGAACTCTAGGAACATTAATGTTGTTATGACTAAATTCACAAACGTCATACTCACTCAAAGATTTTAAATCAGGAGTAAAGAATGGTAAGGTAATGTCTTCCTCACATACGTTTAGTATTTGAACAGGCATTCTATTATTTATTACTTTTGCTATCGTATTTGCTAAAAATACATTGTTCGTTAACTCTCTTCCGCAAACAATCACATCTTCATTCATAATCTGATCCACAAAAATAAAATGTATTGACTCTGACCTAGCTGGTATAGTTAAAGTATTCCTTATCCTATCACTTTCATCCACTAAACTAAAATGATATAATTTCTCATTCTTAACCAATGATAAAATATTCGAATTTAAATTAATATTTGCTTGAAACTTTTTTAGAAAATCTAATCCTATGATTCCATCAGCTTTTAATGGTAAGGAATCAAAAATAAAAAAATTGTGTGAAAACGTTTCGTTGCCATTTCTCAGAATTAAATCTACTGAACCTTTAGATCTACGCTGTCCTCCTATTCCATTTATTAAAGTGTTGTCTCCATGAGTTTTACAATTTTTCGGTACTGTTTCATATTTTATAATAGACAATGTAGCGCCAGTATCTATTAGCCAATAATATTTAACATTATTAATATTAAACGCTACGTATTTAGCATTGCCATTACAAGATAGAATTAAATTTTTAAATTCGAAAAAACTGATTTGGATTTTCTAAATCTGGCTTGGGTTTATTATCACCTTGTGATTGTGTCTGTGGTATATTATTGTCAATATGAACACGTTGGCGTTCAGGGTCATGTTCAACAGAATATACACTTGGACCTTGTCTTTGATTTCTAAAATATCTTGGACCTCTATTACCTCTTTGACCGTTTGGTGACCCACGGTAGTAACCTCTAAAATTACCACGAAATGCTTGTGGGTAAGCACCACTATATTGGTGACGAGAACCACGGTTATAATAGCTATATTGACCACGCATTCTACCTCTTTGATTTGGGTTACGGGAACCATGACCTTGACCATTTGGTCGTCTAATATTTTGATAACCATGTCCATTTTTAAACACATGCATGACGTTACCTGATGAAGACTGGCAGGATGTAGCCTCCTCATCTTTTGCAGCTTGGATGGCGTCTTTCAGGCTAGTGTAGTTTCGGGCGGAGATAATTGTGCCTAATTTGGAACTTCGCAGACCACCTGAAAAACGTTGTAGGGCAAGTTTTTCATTCAATGGCTTTAAAACTTTGAACGTTTCCGAATTTCCGTCTGCTTGGGAAATTGTTAATTCGGTGAATAATTTTTCCACTTCGGAGCCATATACTTCGACAGACCTTGAACCTTGTTGCACATTCTGCAATTGAGTCTGTACGGCAACAAAAGATTTTTTGGGCAATAGATGTTGTCTCAAATCGGTAATTAATTCTTTAACTGATGTATATGATGTAGAAATTCTCAATTTAGCACTTTCAGAGAGTCTATTTTTTAAAACAAATATAATTAATAAAACCTCACCTGATTTATCCAGCATGTCCGCGTACATCTCTACTGAGTCTATCAACCGTTTAGTGGTGTCCTCAACACCGTCCATAACTGGAATTAAACTACAAGCCACTCTTAGGTCAAACTCCATTTTTTCTAAATTTACCTGAATAGAGATAACACACAATTTATTTATCTCTTCATATAATTTCTTAATATCGTTAAAAATCTCTACTGCCGCTGACAACTTATCATTCTTACTACTCTTTAACAATAAAATTATTTGAGTACTTTTATCGAAAATATTTTTAGCTTCCGTTAACTTTATCTCAATTACGTTACCTTTATACCTACTTTGTCCCTTTTTAATCAAATATTTCCGAATATCTAAAAATAGCATATCTACGTAAGTAGTTACACACGTAAGTCACATACAAAGAATCAAGTTCAACATTATAAGGAAACGACACACAGGTTATCACTACGTTGCAGTTTTGCGCGCGGAGTATCAAGTTCACGTATAATCACTGCACTATCGAAGCTCGTTTAAGTTATTGCGTTATGAAATGTGACACTTGTCTATAAAATAATGAAACGCTTTCTTTATCTCACGATGACGCTGAAATGTGATGTGGGCGGGCCAATTTCAATTGGCAGGTGAAGATTCGTTGACTCGTCCTCGTATGGATGCTCTAATCCTCTGCATCGTGTTGAGCCCAATTTCCTCCTGCATCCATCTGCGATGGCACTTCTTGTACACACGTATCCAGATGTAGATGGCCAGTACCAGTATACCAGCAAGAATGATGTAGGTCACGATGCTTAAGTGCTCAAGGTTGCTTCCCATGGTCTTCAATGTACCGTCATTTTGTCCTCCAGCAGCATTCTGGTTAAGGAAAACCTCTTCTTTCTCCACATTTGATCGACACATCGTAAAAATTTACTTGAGAAGAACTGTCCGAAAATAACGCCGAAACTTTTTAAATGAAAACGCGACAGTCTAAAAAATTTAGAGCCCCTTGGCAGGCCTTGATGGCAGGGTCGCCATGTAATGTTGGGGTTTCGCAAAGCAGACAACCAGTAGGTCTAAGTAGGATTTATTGAATGTCTCATTAAAACATACAGTACAGTTACAATAATGCGCGTTACGTAAAGTACATATTAAGCATTAATATGATACCGTTTTGTTAAGGGTAATACTAAGTAGATTTACTTAAGGCTAATACACTTCACCTATACAAGTACTCTTCGTTAGCTAGACGAGAAGAACCAGAAATAATATGGCAGATCGATTCACCCGGACGGTGACATGCCCGACAGATGTCAACCGTGCCATCCTTCACAATAAATCTCCGGTAGTTATTCGTCATGATAACTTCGTCCATAATTGCACATACAAAACCTTCGGTTTCCCCAAAGAGGTCACCGAAACGCAGCCAGGCTACGGACGCTGATTGGTCTACATCGGACCCATCTAGGGCCCGGAAAAACGTCCGTGAAGCTCCTTACTGTGCCATACCTCCCTGCAGTTGTTAGTGTCAAGCACTACAGGCATGCGCCAGTTCTCATTCGCCAAGGAGAGCGGGGTGAGTCCCTTGTCCATTGCTACTACATCTCGATGCATACCCACGTCGGCGTGTAGAAAATATGGCCTGAGATTGCATATCTCGCGGTTGTGGAGGTTTTTGGCATTTAAAAAGCCTCGGCGGGATATACAATCTCATGACCGACGATCGAGGGAGATGCATTCGATATGCAGTCAGCAATGTACGGACCCGCCTATCCAGGGCGTCAAGTTCCGTTTGAGTCCACTTGAGTATGCCGAAAGAGTACATCATAATATCAATGCAAAATACAGCCGCGAAGTGTTCTCTTCTTCGTCGGTACACTCATGGCAGAGCGGTCGTGGTCATCATGTTGCAGTGAGACTTCGGGTTGCCATAACTTGCCCAACGATGCGACGCCAACCCTCTCTATCGGCTGTTATTCGTGTGCACGCATGCAATGGGCCACCCACTGCAGACTTAATCTGGTCGGACCATCGCATGGGCGACCTGCCGCGCGCTCTCGTTCCTTCCACTTTACCCTGAACTACAAGCCGCTCGATAGAGTCGTTGCCTCGTCGGGACACGTGTCCAAAGAACTGGAGTACTCGAGCTTGAACCATAGACGATAGACGCTGCCTGATACCGAGTTCTTGAAGGATGGATATGTTAGTGCAGTTATATGTTAGTGTAGTTTTTTTTTCGCTCATTGTAATTTAGTCTTTAATACTTGCGTGTAAGACTAAATTTGTATTGAGTTCATATTTTTTTATTGATTTTTGTACATCGTTTTGTGAATGGAACTTTAAACATTGCATTTAAGGTTTAATTTGCACTAATATATATTTATTTCAAGTAGAATTCTTAGAATTACCTAAACACAATTGGCGTCAGTTTTAAATATCTGTTTTGTATGGGATCCTATATCTAGGTGTATTCTTCATCGAAGTGTGTAGTGTATATAGACTAACTGCAGATTGGATTAAGCCTGCAGCGTCATGCCGATTAGACGATAGGAAGGATGGTGTACGGCCACCATTAGTAAACACCTTTTCCAACATCATCATCATCAGACTTTCAATGTTTCCACTGTTGGGACACAGGCTTCCTCTCTGTGAGAGGGAATGGGCCATAATTCTCCACGCGGACCCAGTGCGGTATGGTGGATGTCACATATCTTCGAATTTTTGTTTCTAGGACATGCCGGTTTCCGCACGATGTTTTCATTCACCGTTTTGAGAGAAATGGTGATGAAATAATTTACATAAAGTAAAGCGAATGCCTGGGTTCAAACCGACGACCTACAACTTGTAAGTCGCGGCCGTTACCACTGGGCCACCACTGCGCTGTTTCTTTTGCCAACAACTACAGCAGTAATCTACTTACTTGGCGGACTTGGCAGGCTCCTCCCAGTGCGTGTGCATGTGCGCGGGCGACTTGTGGTGCAGCTTGGGCTTGCTGCGGTCCAGCGGCGGCAGCGGGCTGCTGGCGGCGCGCTCGCTGGACGCGCCCGGGGCCGGCTCGTGCTCCGTCTTTAGCGACGGCTGGCTCAAGTCTGCGGAATGAGTGGCACTTCATCTTTTAAGAGTACAGTATTCTGTCCAAAGGAAACCAGGACCCGTATTGCAGCACTTGTGTATTACAGAAAAAACCGGCCAAGTGCATGTCGGACTTAGCACATTTAGGGTTCCATACCAAATGTAGAAAATATTAGTATTTGTTAGTAAAATTATACGTACATAATTATAAACATTATCAACAAAACTCATGTTCATATGTCAATGGGAAGTTGAACAATTCTTCGGAACAAAATTTTGTGACAGACGACGGACAGACAGACAGACAGACACGTGATGAGAGCAATAGGGCTCCGTTCGGCTACGGAACCCTAAAAAATATAATTCGTTTAAAACTCTGCTCTCGAGTACGACTCGCACTTGGCCGGTATATTTTGGTATGACCTAAGCAAAAGCTGAAAATATCGACCTAGTTAATCTGTATTGGTGGAAGAATTATGTGACTAAATTGCTATGACGACTGATAAAAAAATATACCGACGTGTTTTCGATAAAGTATTGATTTCTGGGACCCATTACAACCGTGATTTTGACTGTTTTGTTCTCAATCCGACATTGAAATTTAACGTACTTAGATTTAACCAATAAATGTAGATGTGTCTTCTACATTGTCAGTACACTCCTGACAAAGCGGTTGTGGTCAACATGTTGCAGTGAAGCTTTGAGCTGCCATGATTTCACGATGCGACGCCATCTTTGTCTGTCGGTTGTGACTCGTGTGCAGTCATGCAATGGGCCGCCTACTGCAAGGCGCTCAAAAAAGTCGTAGCCTCGTCGGGATATGTGACCAAAAAACTGAAGTATTCGAGCCTACACTATATTTATTTATTTTATCGCGTCGTCCGACTGGTATCTTGCCACTGGTCGGCTAATGCATCATCATAGCGTTATATTTTATTTTCTGTGATAAAGTAGTAAGGAATTTTGAAAATATTTTATCTTTTCCTATTATTCTCTACTTCCACATCTCTACTTCCCGTCGGTTTACCTTCTCCTGATGCGCCATTTTCCGCTGGTGAGCATCGTCATCCAAGAGGTCTATCTCTTCCTGTTTTTTGTGTTCCAGTTTTTCTTTTTGGATATTGCTGCACCTGCTAAGATAGGAACATTTGGTCTCCCACCGGGTAGATTTTTATTGTTTGTATTCCCTATTATTTAATTCTTTGTTTTTGCTTATTTCTCGAATCGCCTGTGCGGGTCAAAAGTAAACATATTTTCTTTCTTTCTTCTTATGCAATCATGAAAACAAAAGACAGGGAGAGATAACCTCTTATAAAAAGGCAATATTTCACAACGTGGTCATCGGGTCTCCGTATAACATGACCGTACCATCGCAGCCTGATTAGATTCGGTTAGATTTTCGTCGACAGGTGCAAATTAGAAACTACCCTGTACATATTCGTTACGAATATTATCTCTGTGAGTGACTGCACCACCCATCTTTTCCTATTATATTCCATTATTTATTTACGTAATTCAACACATCATTAGTGCAGCATCTACATATTAATATAATATTGATTTTATTTATACACGTCCGTGTGTCGCTGTGGGGTGCCAATTGAAAGATGCGTTGGCAACTCTTTCAGTACGGGCACGCAATTTTTTAATGTAATTTATTAACTATTCCTCTCTGTTAGATTGTGATTTTTGCAGTTGTGTTGTATCTTTATCAAATCAATATTTTGTATTCTGTTCTATAGGTCGATTCTGTAATTCTTTTCACACCAACTCGACCTTTAGTCGTTCCCATTTTGCATTTCATTTTCTTTTAGATCTCAAATTCTTATTGGTGCAGAATAATTCCGTTTTTTTATGTAGTTCCGCTTTCTCGAGCACGCTGCTTAGGCTTTTACTTCACGGATATTTGGGACCGAATTTAGTTGTTTAAGCACAACAAAGTTGGTCAGAAATACCCGCGTCGCAAATCCATTTAAATCAACCTCACGGGCAGAAAACAGATGCACAGACAGAAACTACAGAACACCACCTGTTACCATTTTCGCATATTATTCATCATTATATCATTTACGTTCACACATCTAGTAATTCACGCAAATATGTGTTGTGTTACTTAATACTTACTATATTACTCATTTTAAACGGCTGAATAGACCTCTATTGACAAAAAAATAAGTTTGTATCCATATACTTTAAAATAAATGTATTAATATTATTTACCAGCCCGGCCGCGTCATCATCTGGGAAAACTTCATAATTGGATACAGTTATATATACCTATTTGTAACTTTTGTTTTTCAAATATACCTATTTGCTCAATCAAATGGACCTTTTTGTAATTTTTGGTTGATGATTCTGGTCTTCTTGTGGCTTATGAGTCTTTACCGCGGTCAGAGTTTCTGCTACCTCCACAGTCTCTGGTAAGCCATTTATTGGAATGAAAAGTTATCCTATGTGTGAATCCAGGTCATAAACTATCTGTGTGCAAAATTTCATGCACATCCGTTCAACCGTTTTTGCGTAAAACACAGACATAAAAACTACTATAGACTAACCTCTAGCTCTGACAGTGTGTGGCATGACAATCATGGGCGGGATGCGCTTGCACTGATGGTACTGCGCCTCCACAGTGTTGAGCACCACGCGGACCAGGGACTGCACCATCGCGCATACACTATAGTAGTAGGACCACTAACCACTAACCTCTAGCTCTGACAGTGTGTGGCATGACAATCATGGGCGGGATGCGCTTGCACTGATGGTACTGCGCCTCCACAGTGTTGAGCACCACGCGGACCAGGGACTGCACCATCGCGCATACACTATAGTAGTAGGACCACTAACCACTAACCTCTAGCTCTGACAGTGTGTGGCATGACAATCATGGGCGGGATGCGCTTGCACTGATGGTACTGCGCCTCCACAGTGTTGAGCACCACGCGGACCAGGGACTGCACCATCGCGCATACACTATAGTAGTAGGACCACTAACCACTAACCTCTAGCTCTGACAGTGTGTGGCATGACAATCATGGGCGGGATGCGCTTGCACTGATGGTACTGCGCCTCCACAGTGTTGAGCACCACGCGGACCAGGGACTGCACCATCGCGCATACACTATAGTAGTAGGACCACTAACCACTAACCTCTAGCTCTGACAGTGTGTGGCATGACAATCATGGGCGGGATGCGCTTGCACTGATGGTACTGCGCCTCCACAGTGTTGAGCACCACGCGGACCAGGGACTGCACCATCGCGCATACACTATAGTAGTAGGACCACTAACCACTAACCTCTAGCTCTGACAGTGTGTGGCATGACAATCATGGGCGGGATGCGCTTGCACTGATGGTACTGCGCCTCCACAGTGTTGAGCACCACGCGGACCAGGGACTGCACCATCGCGCATACACTATAGTAGTAGGACCACTAACCACTAACCTCTAGCTCTGACAGTGTGTGGCATGACAATCATGGGCGGGATGCGCTTGCACTGATGGTACTGCGCCTCCACAGTGTTGAGCACCACGCGGACCAGGGACTGCACCATCGCGCATACACTGCCGCTGCCGTAGTGGTACTGGAACATAGCGAGCGTGTTACAAGGAACAAAACAAAAACAGAAAAAAAAAGTAGAGAAAGGAAATAAAGGAAAGAAAGAAAAGGAAATAAAGGAAAAAAGGAAAGAAAGAAAAGGAGAGAAAGGAAACAAAAGAATTAAAGGAAAAAAAGGACAGAAAGAAAAGGAGAGAAAGGAAATAAAGGAAACAAAGAAGAGAAAGTACAGGAAATAAAGGAAATAAAGGAAAGAAAGAATAGAAAGAAAAGAGACGAAGCGATGATAATATTTTAGATATTAATTGAAGAATGACGCTTATCATATTAACAGAATATGCTCCCGTTTTATCATGTTTTCATGTCGATACCCATCGTATCTGTCAAGATTTCCAGCTAATTAAATTAAATCCTATATAATAATTCTGAATAAATATTAATGGTGTGCTTGAAGAGAATTGGGACTTTGATCAGCAGTGGGACAGCAACGTGGACAAAAAATACAGATAGAAGGTATAAAGCTTACCTTGTAAAGAACCACAAGTAATGCCATGAGCCAGTGTCGTCTCACATGCGGTTCCAACGCAGCCAACGAGTGAGTGCTGGCCGCGCTGCAAGCACTGCTACCCGCCCCACAGCAATACTGAACAATCAAACATCGTTGTAACAACACACGTTTATCTTTCGAAACCCCTTCTCAGAGGACAATCTCAAAAACACCGAAGACAACCGTTTTTTTCTCCTTGATGCAATGTACCAAATAGTGGGATAAATGGCTGGTAGGTTCCCTTTTAGAAATATAGATTTGACTGGGTATTAGATGTTGAATCGAACGCGTACTGTGTAAGTAGGCGTATTCAGCTGAGCCAGTGACATACCTTGACACGTAGACGAAACTAACCCTGTGGACGACGCCGACAGAAGCGGTGGGATCCACCATTCTTCCCCGCCATTACAGAGTCCTTCCGACAAGTAAAAAATGGCAAAATGGTTTTATGGACCTGCCAGATATGCAATGTGAGTGTGATGTCTGATGTCTAAAACATGACCTGCACACATTGGAGTTTTGAGTGCCACAACTGCCCATATACCTGCACTTCAGTACTTAATGAATGCGACCGACGCTGCAATTAGCGTGGCCATTTAGTTTAAACTTTTTTCTTTTTCTTTTAAAAAAAAAAAAACATCACCTCGAAAAAAGTCCTTCTGATCTACAAACCTGTGCCGACATGCAGAGCTTAAAATAATACATACGTACAAAACGTTTTAGGAATAGTTTCATTGTGTGTATACATCACATAACATCATCCGCCTATTAATGTTCCCACTGCTGGGACACAGGCCTCCTCTCTGTGAGAGGGAATGGGCCAAAATCCACCACGCGGGCCCAGTGCGGGTTGGTGGATGTCGCATGTCTTCGAATTTTTTGGTTCTGGGACATGCCGGTTTCCTCACGATGTTTTCCTTCACCGTTTTGAGAGCAGTGGTGATGAAATAATTTACAGAAAGTAAAGCGCCTGCCTGGGCTCGAACCCACGACCTACAACTTGTAAGTCGCGGCCGATACCACTGGGCCACCACCATTGTGTGTATAGCTAAGCTGTAATTCCTTGCCAGCATCTAAGTTTTCTGAGATCTACAAAATCTTTAAGGAGTTCTAGTCAAGAGTTAATGGGTCTAGACAAGTGTGCTGCATCATCGACCACTTGGTCGTTTCAATCAATATTTATAAAAAATACTAATACAAACCCATCATCTCCACATTCTGTACATTACACAACATAAAAAGAAAACTTTAATTTTAGGCCAAATAAACCCCTTAAATGTATCGCACATATAACATACTGCTTGTTGGTGCATGAAAACATTACAGGGGTTGTTGGGGTATTTAAAGTCAAACGTTATAAACTTGTTTTTAAGAAAAATGTTGGAACACCTACCTGCAGCAAAAGTAACGTCGGCTCAGCAATACTGGCGCCCATCACGTGGTTCTGATCTAGCACTTGTGGGAGGTTCGCCATGAACGCGTTGAAGATCGACGATTGTCTATATGGACAAAGAACAGGGTGAGTTTTTCAAGTGGGCGGGGATGGCCAAATTCGAAATTATGAGCAATAGCGAAAAACACTCAAAGGAGTCACGGGGCCGATTTTGATGAAAACTGCAACTAAATAATTAGATTTTAAAAAAATAACAATATTCCTTGCTGATTTTGGATAAAAAAACGTAAATACACCTAAAAACCCTGTATATAAAATGTTAAAAAAATAATGTATTTCCTTAACTAAGATTAATAAATAATAATAATGTTTATTCATCATAAATTACAGATAGTTACACAAAAATCAATGGGCAGACAGTTGATATAGTTATCACTAGGTTTGTTGTAAAATCTGTACTAAAATTTTAAAACCCTGCCTCTCAAACAAGGTGATAACCTGTATTTTGAGAAACAGTGAACGGCCACAAATTTCCTATACACTATAAATGTTACAACAATTAATGAACAGTGTCGTTCTACCGCCGCTATAAATTATGTGACTCTTTTACAGTTGTGAATATGTGTATGTGTGTGAGGGTGTGTGTGTGTAGTGGAAGGTGAGCATGTGTGATAAGGTTGTTGTGCGCGCAAGTTTAAATTTGTGTATGTTATAGAAATCGTGGTGCGTGAGAGATTCCTTAATTAAGATTAATGTTACCGTATGATATTACTTTCCAGAATTAGAACCATATTAGCGACACTACCAGATAATGTAATATATGTCATAATACAGCGTTAGTTTTTGTCAAATTGTACAAGTTCCATTCCTGACTGCCCCCCTTGCCAAGTTACAAACGTTTCGTATCGAATCCCTTAATACAATCGTTAACGCCTTCTATTTGTATGGTCTGACCACATGACTTAACGTTCACATGTGTTATTCCCATACATTAATTCGTTTTCTACTAGCGTTATGGATTGTAGATTGTCAACTTGGCTTCAGGTGTAGCAATATTGATTTTACAAAAATCCAATGAACGCATCATTGGATTTTTTGCCTCGTAACTTCTTGAAGTGACTTCCGCTATTCCCCATAGTTTCGGATTTGGCCATCCAAGCCCACATGAAAAACTCACCCATAATATTATAGCTTTCCGACGCATAAAATTTTACTAAAAATTTTTACATAAGGAAATGAATGACATATGCCGAACCTTTTCTAAAATTCAAAGTGATAATAATTATTAGTGTGACTTACCGTAAAGTAAATGGTGACATATGGAAGTATTTCTCCACACAGTTGTAGCCCAGCAGCAGGAACAGATGTTTTAGTACAAGTTCTTGAGTTTTAGAAGATTGCTTGTCTTCCATTGGATGAGCTTGATCAGACCTAAGACGTAAACAAGGATTTAAACTATATGAAGAGTGATGACTGTATACTAAATGAACCGTCCATAAACCAGAACTACTTACTTGAAATCACTCATTTATATTCAAATCAAAACAAAGGTAAATCCCCGTTTCCATGGCAGTAAAAGTTGTACAATGTGTTACAGCAACATCAAATGTATTCAATTCAAATTCAATCAATGTATTTACCACTAGCTGACCCCCGCGGCTTAGGTGACTAGGTCCCGTCATCTGGCTACCTACCTATTCTACCGACCTACCCTACCCACCTACCCTGCCCACCTACCCTACCCACCTACCCAACCCACCTATCCTGCCCACTTACCCTACCTACCCTACCAGGGTAGGTTAGGAAAAAAAAATATAGCCTATGTCACTCAGGGATAATGTAGCTTTCTACTGGTGAAAGAATTTTTAAAATCGGTTCAGTAGTACTTTGGGTTACATTATTTAAATTTTCATAAGGATCTCTATTTTTTTTTAAATAAATTATAGCCTATGCCACTCAGGAATAAGGGTAGCTTTCTACTGGTGAAAGAATTTATTAAATCGGTTCAGTAGATCCAGAGATTACCCCCTACAACCTCACAAACTTTACCTACTTATAACATAAGTATAGATTAATACAGGGTTAAATTTCATCGCATCCAGCACATCAAATAACTATTCCGAATGCATATCTGCTTTTGGAGGGAAGGGGTTGGAGTGACAGCCATCATGGCTCCACTATGATCGACCCTCAGGACCAAGTCGGCAACCAAATGTCTAAAGATAACATAAGATACGAACTACTCCTAATTCATCGGTTCTAGTATAAGAGGTACATTACACGTGAATTAGGTATGTAGACATCTTACCTTGACAAGAACTGCATAAGCAGAAACACGAGCAAGTTAGTGGTCTCACGGTCAGCCTCCTCAAGATCCACGGCTTTGGGCAGGATCGTGTTCAGTGTGTCTTCTGAGCGACCGGACAGGGAGTGGAATCCGTCTGCGTAGATAACAAGGTATATTATACACACCATTGTAGTAAAGTTATTATGGTGACCTTCGCGCCATGGCAGATAAAAAGAGATTTTTTTTACCCGACTGCCGAAGGAGGGTAATGTGTTTATCAGTCTATGTATGTAAGTATGTATGTATGTATGTATGTAAGTATGTATGTTTGTTCCTTTATGGCGTTCCAGAGACCAAACGCGTTGGCCGATTTTGATGATTCATACGTCAATCGATTCGTCTTAACCCTGCAAGTGTCATAGGCTACATTAAAATTGGACAATAGAAAAATGGCGGCTTTTGGGTGCCATATTGTGGGGACCCAATTTTTTTTTTCTTCCAAACCCACCGTGTGGGGTATCAAAATAAAGGGTTTTAAGAGGTGATTTCAAAAATATACAACACTTATATGTTTAAATGTATCTAATTCGAAATAAAAACTAACTAAAAAGTTATAAATAACAAAACTTAATTCAAAAAATCAAAAAACCCGACTGCTTCAAAAGCAAACTAAAAAGTCGTAAACAAGGAAAAAAAAAATGCCTTGCAGGCGGAGGATACACTAGATTTTGGTCAACCAGCCCGCGAATATGTATCCTCCGACTGCACAGCATGATTTTTTCCTTGTTTACGACTTTTTAGTTCGCTTTTGAAGCAGTCGGGTTTTTTGATTTTTTGAATTAAGTTTTTTTAGTCATAGGTCTCTGCCTAGGGTATAATAAAAGCCTAATAAAAACAATATCCCTAACCCAGTAATGTGCTTACGCTGAAAGCTCTAGCCTGACTCATTCCTGGATTCTAAGTTATTATTAACAGGAGATTGTGTAACAATGCTATTGGTTCTAAACCTTGACACAGCGCTTCTGAATACTCGATTAGGGAGAAATTCGCTCAAGATAATTTTGCCGAATCACTAAACAATTTAAGTTAATCTGAGGAACTCAGAAGCCGGGTACCAGTAACCTAGTCTAGCTATGAACTCACCATGTGTATTGTTTGACCGCTGCGCAGTGCCCAGCGGCTGTGGCGCGGCAAGCAACTGCCCCAGGCCGAAGCGAGATGTCTTGCGTTTCAGCAGAGGCGCTGAATACTGGCGGGAGTACACTTTCTCGCGCTCTGTGGAAACAACCCTCATTTAAGCAACTAAACTTTAAAAACCAACAGAAATTCAATCGAATTCGCATGAGTATTAAAGTCTTCAGTTTGAAAGACCAATGCATCGACAATTATAAGACATATGCCACCGATATTTGGTAGCACCATGCAAATTTTGAATAACCAAAACGATACTCTCATAAATTAATTGCGAAAAAGAAACAGCTATTATGAAAGGAAGGAATGAAAGGCGACTAACGAAATGTATTTACAAGGCAGACGTGAATGGAAACGCCGGGAGGGGACGCCCTAGAAAGACATAAAAAGACCTTATAGGTGATGTTCTTCAGAAAGGCCAAGTGCGCAGTACCCATAACCGGCGTGTGTGTATGACTAGATGTATGAATGTCTGTGAAGCAAAAGAAGTATGTAAGGATCGTAGCAGGTGGCGTTCTGTAGTCTCTGCCTGCCCCCATGGGAAAAAGACGTGAGTTTATGTATGTAAACAGCTATTATATAAGAACCACACACAGAGAGCCACGTTATGTTTAATTGTGTACCTAATACATTCTGTGACTTTTCACCTTATTTTCATTCGATTCACTGCTTATGCTTCTTCACCTGCCAACCGATAATTGTGCCCAACTGAACCCTACACGTTTTGGCTCTGAGCAGAAACCGAAACATGTTGGGCTCAATTGAGCATTATTGGGATCCATCCCTTATAGACATCAGGTTCTGCTGAACATGTATTTTGTTCCCAGGGGCACACAGTTGTAGCAACAGTTAAATAAATTATGGTTTTAACTTTCAGTTTAGCTCTTGTAAAAGTGAAAGTGAAGCGAACCGCTAAAGTAATGATGAAAATGTAAAAAACAAAACGGTCTGTTAGCAACTGTTAAATTTATGGTTTTCATTTTTAATATACAAATCACACAAAAATTTACATATGTCGTGTATTTTAAATTATTGATGACCAGCCCCGATTTCGCAATTCGGAGCTGGTCAGGATGTGGCGGCATGGTGGCTGGCGCAGATATGGTCCGCTTGTACTTTGTACAGGAACCATTCGGAGCTGGTCTCGCTGATTCAAGAACAGCATCACTCACCGTGTCTGGTGTCAGGATGTGGCGGCATGGTGGCTGGCGCAGATATGGTCCGCTTGTACTTTGTACAGGAACCATTCGGAGCTGGTCTCGCTGATTCAAGAACAGCATCACTCACCGTGTCTGGTGTCAGGATGTGGCGGCATGGTGGCTGGCGCAGATATGGTCCGCTTGTACTTTGTACAGGAACCATTCGGAGCTGGTCTCGCTGATTCAAGAACAGCATCACTCACCGTGTCTGGTGTCAGGATGTGGCGGCATGGTGGCTGGCGCAGATATGGTCCGCTTGTACATTGTACAGGAACCATTCGGAGCTGGTCTCGCTGATTCAAGAACAGCATCACTCACCGTGTCTGGTGTCAGGATGTGGCGGCATGGTGGCTGGCGCAGATATGGTCCGCTTGTACTTTGTACAGGAACCATTCGGAGCTGGTCTCGCTGATTCAAGAACAGCATCACTCACCGTGTCTGGTGTCAGGATGTGGCGGCATGGTGGCTGGCGCAGATATGGTCCGCTTGTACATTGTACAGGAACCATTCGGAGCTGGTCTCGCTGATTCAAGAACAGCATCACTCACCGTGTCTGGTGTCAGGATGTGGCGGCATGGTGGCTGGCGCAGATATGGTCCGCTTGTACTTTGTACAGGAACCATTCGGAGCTGGTCTCGCTGATTCAAGAACAGCATCACTCACCGTGTCTGGTGTCAGGATGTGGCGGCATGGTGGCTGGCGCAGATATGGTCCGCTTGTACATTGTACAGGAACCATTCGGAGCTGGTCTCGCTGATTCAAGAACAGCATCACTCACCGTGTCTGGTGTCAGGATGTGGCGGCATGGTGGCTGGCGCAGATATGGTCCGCTTGTACTTTGTACAGGAACCATTCGGAGCTGGTCTCGCTGATTCAAGAACAGCATCACTCACCGTGTCTGGTGTCAGGATGTGGCGGCATGGTGGCTGGCGCAGATATGGTCCGCTTGTACTTTGTACAGGAACCATTCGGAGCTGGTCTCGCTGATTCAAGAACAGCATCACTCACCGTGTCTGGTGTCAGGATGTGGCGGCATGGTGGCTGGCGCAGATATGGTCCGCTTGTACTTTGTACAGGAACCATTCGGAGCTGGTCTCGCTGATTCAAGAACAGCATCACTCACCGTGTCTGGTGTCAGGATGTGGCGGCATGGTGGCTGGCGCAGATATGGTCCGCTTGTACGGCCACTTGGTGCCGAAGGACGCGCTCAGCGTGTTCACGTTGGTGTCCCGTGCGGACACGCTGAGGGCCTCGTGAGCTCGACGGACCTTGTACAGGAACCATTCAGAGCTAGTCTCACTGCTTACTAGTTCTGGGTAAAAGAAAAATACGGTTATTAGATGTAAATGATCTATGCGCTGCCACAGACGATGCCGTATAAGTGGCAAAGTTTTGGGCCAAATTAATCATAAGTAGTGGCAGTATATAGAGTTATTAATACTCTTTAAACTTAATGTAATTTATTTTAAAAATAGGAGGAAAGCTGCTAAAATATCAAGCATAAATAGTTTTTCAGCTCTATATAGTTCAAACGGAAATAAAATCAAAACCAAAATCAAGTACTTAGTTCTGAATTCAAATAACACACACGATAAATCTAATAATTAATGGACATGGAAATTAGCATTCGTTTATATTCAGCAATGTGATGATTGCCGAGGGACATTAAGAAAATAGTTGCACTGTACTTCTCTAGGTATTTTCCGACCGTCGTCAACCAAGTGGCAGGTGATTTTCCGCGTACGCGTTTCGTCATTGACAAGTTTTAGAACAAGCTTCACCATGAGATCATCAGCCCCTGTACACTGACGTGTCAAAACTATCATGGTTGTATACATGTATACAAGTCATGTACATCTGTCCCTTAAGCACACTCAAAATAACCTTGCTCTAAGAGCTTATGGGCAACCCTCTGGCCGGTGGTAGGCGCATCCAGCCTACCATCGGAGTCGACTTTCTTTGATTTTGTCAGTGATGGCGAGGTCGACTTTTTTGTGCGTAGCTAATCTAGGTGTTGTTTTGTGGTTGCTCAGCATTCTAATCCATACATGCAGAGCGTATAAATGATTTTATTTCTGTAAGTTGGTTTGTACAAACGCTTTTACATGTCGATAATAATATAGCTGCCTTGCATGTAAAATGATGTCAAATATTTAAGTCAAAGCAAAAATCAAAGCATTATTAACTCTGCCAGTGATTATACCAAAGTAAATAAGGCTCATCAGGCCTTAGTTTACGAGTCCAAAAGAAAGCTTTGATTTTGAAGGTGCGTGTGAGCCATATATAAAACTGTGTAAAATATTTATTTGCAAACTGTGGTTGTACTATTACGTGTACCACTGCCTAACCTTTTAGAAAATACAGGCGTGATATTTTGATTGGAAATTATTTACTTTCAAATACAGATGGCACCGTAAAAACTCACCAAATATAAAATTACCAAATAACAGAAATACACTTCTGAAAAGAAAAAAAACAAAATAAATAAAACAACAAAAAATAGTCCAAACATTAAACCCAACATTGGTAAATGTTGGACATACACTGAAAGACCAGCAACATGCAACGTCCAGCACACACCAATATTGGTCTTACTCACCTCTCAAATTAGAAAAGTCAATGGTTTTATTGGAGTTAATCTGTGCCTCCAAGAACAGAGCTTCGAATCTGTTGAGGAAGAACTCCCAGGTCAGGATCTTGCGGTCGCTTAGTGTGTTGTGGAGCTGGTAGATGGACTGGAGTATCATAGGCCGGTCCACGATGACCAGGTCGAACTGCGTCTCCAAGCAGTACAGCAGTAACTGGGAAATAAATATCTCAAGATACAGTACCCATAGGGTGTAAATATGACATCGACATTTAGGAAGGACACGCATCATAATCTGCCTAGCCTTTTCCCAATTGTTTGTTGGGGTCGGCTTCCAGTCTTACCGGTTTCAGCTGAGTAACAGTTTTACATGGAGCGACTGCCTATCTGACCTCCACAACCCAGTAACTAGGTAACACGGTACCCCTTGGCAAGACTGGTGTCAGATCTTTAGCTTCTGACTACTCGTAACGACTGTCAAAGATCTTCAAAGGACAGCCGGGACCAACGGCTTAGCGTGATTTCCGAGGCACGGAGGAAACTCGGTATGTTGAAATGGTCACCCATCCACGGACCGACCTCGTCAAGCGTTGCTTAACCTTGAATATCGACCCGTGCGGCTGTTATTATTTAGCCACGATCTCCTCTAAGGAAGGAAGCTGCTCAGGTTGTATCAAGCGCAAGTTCGATCATACATGGAGTACTGTTCTCATCTCTGGGACGGATCCGCCAAATACCAGCTTGATACACTAGAGTCGATCGAAAAGCGGGCCAGAAGGCTCATCGGCGATGAGGCACTGGTTAAGTCAAATCTCCAGAGCATTGAACATCGTCGCCGAGTTGCCAGCTTGTCGGTCTTTTATCGGTTGCATTTCGGGGAGTGTGCGATGGAATTGCAAGATCGAAAATGTTGATGTCAAAGATGCACGTCACTCTGTTCGCCCTATTACGGATAAAATGGATGCCATTTTTGAAAAAGAGGAGCAAGATCGGCATATCAGTAGTTACGACGTAGCTGAAGAACTGGGAATTGACCACAAAACAGTTTTGGCGCATTTGAAAAAAACTGGGTACACAAAAAAGCTCGATATTTGGGTACCTCACGAGCTCACTGAAAGAAACCTAATGAACCGTGTACTCATTTGTGATTCTTTATTACGACGTAATAAAACCGAACCATTTTTGAAGAAGCTGATAACTGGTGATGAAAAGTGGATCACGTACGACAAGAACGTGCGAAAAAGGTCGTGGTCAAAGGCCGGTCAGGCTTCACAGACTGTGGCGAAACCCGGGTTAACTCGCAACAAGGTGATGCTGTGTGTTTGGTGGGATTGGAAGGGCAATATTCATTATGAGCTGTTACCACCAGGCAGGACCATCGATTCTGAACTCTACTGCGAACAACTGATGAGATTAAAGCAAGAAGTTGAGAGAAAGCGGCCGGAATTAATCATTAATTTTCTTTTCTTGCTTTCTATTCTGTTGAAAGGGTGTGGTTTGTCATCATGATAACGCTAGACCTCACACATCTTTAGCCACTCAGCAAAAATTAAGAGAGTTTGGCTGGGAGGTGTTAATGCATCCGCCGTATAGTCCTGACATTGCACCTTCAGATTTCCACCTGTTTCGGTCTCTACAGAATTCTTTAGGCAGTGTCAGGTTAACATCACGAGAGGACTGCCAAAACCACTTATCGCGGTATTTTGATCAGAAGTTCCAAAATTTCTATAGCAATGGGATCATGTCCCTACCTACAAGATGGCAAGAAGTTATCGAACAAAATGGTAACTACATACTTTAGTTAAATGTAAATAAACTATATTAAAAAATGTTTTGAATTTACTTAAAAGATGCGAAGAAACTTTTTCCCCCAACCTATTATTTTAATTGCATATTTTGTGAAAAAAAGGGAATTAATGATTGTTTTAATAATTATTCTTAACTTTTTTTATTCAATAAAGATATTTAATTTACCAGTTCTATTGATTACTTGTAGTAGTTCATCTATACTATTATAATCTACTGATATTATAAAGAGGTAAAAAATGGCATCCATTTTATCCGTAATAGGGCGAACAGAGTGACGTGCATCTTTGACATCAACATTTTCGGATTGAAAACGCCTAAACCAAATTTGTGCTACTCTCACAGACACTGCACTAGGTCCATAAACATCGCAAATTTTTTTCGCGGCCTTCGTTGTATTTTATTTACCTTTTTTGTAGTAAAATTTTAAAATGTATAGAATTTCTTCATTAGATTCACTCATCTTAACGGTACAAAAACAAATGAAAATCACACCTTTTCCTAATTTGAATTTGGAATTATGTTCTTTAAAATTTAAACTTTCAATGATACCAAAACCAGCCAGATACAAATAGTATAGCCAAAGAGATTTTATTACAAGTTCATACATACTATAATGCGAAAAGACTTTTTCCCCAACCTAGCTAAGCTAATTTCCTAAAGTTCATGATCGAAGTCAACGCCGCCGGCTAGTACCTACACGCGCCGCGTCGCCCGCACTTTTCACTTTGTAGGCGAGCCGACAAAGGATATTAATAAAAAAACTAATTGAGCTAGATAAGAATAACTACTTTGAACTGATTGATTACAGTAAAGTAGTTTTTTTTATTAATTAAAATCCGTTGAAAAAGTCTAACACTAGAGGATCCAGAATCATGTACTGAATCCATGGTATTATTTTCGCGTTGGTGTCAGACACACCCTGTATAGTTCATAGATATTTTTATTTTTTTTATAAATTATAGGCTCGCGCTTGACCACTATCTCACCTGATGGTAAGCGATGATGTGGTCGACGGTGAAGCACGCTTGCCTAGAAGCAACCTATTCACTCTTGACTTAAAGACTCCTAGATTGTAGCTATCGGGAAACACAGACTCCGGCAGGGAATTCCACTCATTAGCTGTACGCATAATGAAAGTATTTCCAAAACGTTTAGTGCGTATGGGTGGTATGTCTACCATGTAGCGATGGCGCATCGCCGTACGTCTTGTAGTCCGATGATGAAACGGGCTTGGTGGAATTAGATCTTGCAATTCCATCGCACACTCCCCGAAATGCAACCGATAAAAGACCGACAAGCTGGCAACTCGGCGACGATGTTCAAGGCTCTGGAGCTTTGACTTAACCAGTGCCTCATCGCCGATGAGCCTTTTGGCCCGCTTTTCGATCGACTCTAGTGCATCAAGCTGGTATTTGGCGGATCCGTCCCAGAGATGAGAACAGTACTCCATGCATGATCGAACTTGCGCTTGATACAACCTGAGCAGCTTCCTTCCTAAGAGGAGATCGTGGCTAAATAATAACAGCCGCACGGGTCGATATTCAAGGTTAAGCAACGCTTGACGAGGGCGGTCCGTGGATGGGTGACCATTTCAACATACCGAGTTTCCTCCGTGCCTCGGATATCACGCTAAGCCGTTGGTCCCGGCTGTCATTTGAAGATCTTTGACAGTCGTTACGAGTAGTCAGAAGCTAAAGATCTGACACCAGTCTTGCCAAGGGGTACCGTGTTACCTAGTTACTGGGTTGTGGAGGTCAGATAGGCAGTCGCTCCATGTAAAACTGTTACTCAGCTGAAACCGGTAAGACTGGAAGCCGACCCCAACAAACAATTGGGAAAAGGCTAGGCAGATTCTTCCAGAACCATCGACTTTTGAACTCATTGTTCCCGAAGCGACTAGAAACTTGGAAAATTCTACTCGACTCCAACGTTCGAGAACATAAGTTCCGCTATTCGATACTAGATGGCACCACTAGTTGGTTCTTCTATTCGTTACTAGATGGCGCTGCCCTATCTTGTAACAGTATTAAACCTACTTAACCTACTGGACCTATCTACCCTACCCTACCTATTTACCCACCTACCTTACCTGCTCTACCCTACCCTACATACTGTGAGGACTCACCAATTAAGAAGGCAACCTACTTGCCTATATTAAGACTGGCAACAAATAACTTCTTGAAAGGGAACTGAATTTCGAATATAAAATAAATGAAGATGTTTTCGCTAGAATTTGCCGGGTATATAAAGGCTCCACTGAGCTTTGATGTATTAGTTCGATAGAAGGTGCCTGAGGACAGGCACCTTGCTGCTGAGATATAAGTAGAACAGTGATTCCTGAGTTTCATTTAAGTAGCTCTCCCTGACTACCCCCTTACAATACCTACCTACCCTACATACCTACCTACCCTACCTACCTATAAATATATTTTTTTGGTCTTGAACCATCTTCGCATTGCCTTTCTAATGAAACCGGGGCATATCGGTTGGATCGGTCGGACATAGGTAGAAACATTTTGTGTGTTTTATATATTAGAATTATAGGATGAATTTCAGAAAAAACGACAACCCCATCTACTGGCAATACCAGAACCAGCATATAACGCCATGTTCATTTTTGTGTGTGCTTTGTTTCTATCATGTATCAGAGATGGCGCAATCATTTTCCCATACATTTTGTGAACACACACAAAATGTATGGGAAAATGATTTTTTTTTCGTATTTTTTTAAGATTTCTTATTACTTCTTATCCTATTCCGGACAAAGATAAATCCAAAAACACAAAAATATTGAAAATAGGGCTAGCGGTTGTTGAGTTATACGTAGTGTAACTAACACGACTCTGTTTTATGTATGTTGACTGTAGTCTTCTATCTTCTGTCTGTGGTCATACACCATACAATCTAGTCGATATCCATCGTGGCAACATCGTCACCTGTGTGAATACGGCACGAAGGTGAAGGGAATACCATAGCTTCGAAGTGTGAAGACCTTGTGTTCTGTGACGAATGTTTAAAGGTTCTATATTTTAAATACCGGCTTTTCTTATTTGGCACACAAATATGGCGCATAACTTACCGTCGAAGATAGTTTCAAACAAAAAGAATACAGATAAAGTAACACACGGTTCACAAAAAGTTAAATTTATAAATCATGAGGATAGTCATTATAGGCAAACCTTCCTATAATGACCATCATCATAATTTATGTGATTATTAGTTTTTCGAAACTACCCTAAAAGCCGATTTAGGGTTGTTAAAGTTTTTTTTGAAGAATCTTATTTCTTGAGTTAATAAACTTGACACAAATAACGACCAAGTAAATAATAAAGGTTGTTATTATTAGATTTTCGAAACTTCCCCCAAAATACGATTTAGCGGGAGTTAACATAAGATAGTCATCTGTAGGATAAAATAAGAAAACAGGCGAACGAAGTCGCGGGCGGAGTGCTAGTATTCTATATTAAAAGCCCAGGGTATACCTAATCCGAAAATATAATATTTTTCATAATTAAAGGTGAAGTAATTTAGCAAGCAAGTGAAACTATGAACAATAGTAACTACTAAACGTATAAAACTTACATCAATAGCATTGTCATGCACAGTCCCGATGTACAGGGTAGCTCGTTGAGCCACGTATACGTTGATGTCATCCATGCTGGAGATCAGGTAGCAGAAGGCAGTGGCCAGGGCTGTCTGCAGTGGTAGGCTGGTCTTCGTGGGTGACCCGTCCATGAACCTAGGGGAGTGTCTTCTTGTTAGTTAATATATCTTTAGTATAAGAAGGGAGAATATTGGGTTCTAAAGAACCCATGAAAATTGATAAAAAAAAACATACAGAATTTACAGATTACAATTTTTATGGTAGTGACTAGTTGACCCGGCAAACTTTGTTTTGCCATAAAAACATCAAACATTTATCTACCCTACCTACCCTACCCTACCCTACCCGACCCTACACTACCCTACCCTTCCCTACACTACCCTACCCTACGCTACACTACTCTACCCAACACTACCCTACACTACCCTACCCTACGCTACACTACTCTACCCAACACTACCCTACACTACCCTACCCTACACTACCCTACCCTACCCAACCTACCTACCTACACTACACTACTCTACCTACCTACCTACCCTACCCTACCCTACCCTACCTACCTACCTACACTACACTACTCTACCTACCCTACCCAACCAAACTTTTTTTTTTTTTTTTGCTTTTAAACCTTTCCTGTATTCTGTCGAATATAACAAAAAAAGAATTATTCAAATCGGTCCAGCCGTTCTCGAGTTTTAGCGAGACTAACGAACAGCATTTGATTTTTATATATATAGATAATCATAATTAGATTTATAATTTCAATAACTACAAATAAAATGATTACAACTGGTTGGTAAAAGAGACTTAACAATTGTGAACTGTGACGAAGTAAATCTTTTGGTAAAATTATTCATGGAAATTGTAATAAAAAACAAGATGGCTTCAATACTAAAAGAGCACATTTTTATAATATAATAATGACTGATAGACAGCATGACAAATCCACTAGCTGAGTGCTTTGTTTTTACTGGTCACGATTTGTTCAGAGTCTGGTATTCCAAATGATACATTCGTGAAATCCTAATAAAAATAACAATTTTGAGGAATACAAAACCATGGTTCGAACATGGTACGAGTAAAAGTGCATTCCTGCAAGAGTCCTGCTCTCAGATACCTACTAACTGAGAGCAGGACACTTGCAGGAATGCACTTATACGAAATCTATATCTACGAGTATACTTCCATACTAATATTATAAAGAGGAAAGTTTTGTATTTTTGTATGTAACGAATAAACTTACAGGAAAAAACTACAGGACCAATTTATAAAAATTCTTTCATCGTTGGGAAGCTAAATTATCCCCGGGTAACATAGGCTACTTTTTATCCCTGTATTCCCACGGTAACGGAAACTACGCGGATGAAACCGCGAGGCGTCCGCTAGTTAACTATAATTTGCGCGGTCAATGTAACTTGTTTTTATGCATAACTATGTTTTGTCTATTTCTTCTGTAATAGTGTAAAATAATAGGCATTATTTGTGAAATTCCTGGACTGTTTAGAAACTGATAAGTAAATTCTAAATTCAAACTTTCCATAGATTAAAATAAACATCTGCTAATCACTCGTTTATCAGCGTCAATAATTTTATAAATAAGGGTATGTTTGCGTACTCACCTGATAATAATAGTGACGCGCTCCACCGCAGTGAACCTCACATGGTAGTCGTGGTGATGGAACTGGTCGCGGATGAGGTTGCAGAACACGTCGGCGCCGCCCGCCAGCGTCACGCAGTGCAGCAGCACGGGCACGGCCACGGAGCAGATGTGCGAGTGCGAGGCGTTGCACACGTTCCACAGGCTGCCGCATGCCGGGAGTATAGTCGCGTTGTACATCATAACATCAAGGCTATAAAACCGGCCACGTTTAGGGGCCAAGCTTGTTACCATCCGCAGAGTTAAAAAAAGTTAATTCTAAAAAGCCAAAAACCCGACTGCTTAAAATGCAAACTAAAAAGACGTAAACAAGGAGAAGATCATGATGTGCAGGCGGAGGATATATCTGGTTTTGCTCAGCCAGCCCGCGAATATATATTCTGCGACTTAGATTTTTTGAATTAACTTTTTTTATTTATAACTTTTAAGTTATTATTTTTTTCGAATTATTTACATTTAAACATATAAGTGTTCTATATTTTTGTAATCAACTCTTAAAACACTTTATTTAGAGACCACACACGATGGGTTTCAAAGAAAATAAATTTGGGCCCCCACAATATGGCGCCTAAAATCCGGCATTTTTCTATTTGCCAATTTTAATGTAACCACTGACACTCGCAGGATTAAGACGAATCGATTGACGTAAGAACCATCAAAATCGGACAACGCGTTTGGTCTCTAGAACGCCACATACGAACAAACATACATACATACATAGACTGATAAACACATTACCCTCCTTCGGCACTCGGGTAAATAGTGGTGTATTTAGAATACACTCTCGTTTCTCCAGGTATATTAAAAAGCTCTTTTTCTGAGTGTAACTGTTATTAATATTGTTCTCTAGGAAATTCTCAACTGTAGTCTGGTTAGTTGCCAAAAAAACTTATTACATGTATTAGTTTACATGCTGTAATTTTTATTTTGAGAGAAATACTTAGTAATATCTCTCTAGAGCAATGGTGGCCCAGTGGTAACGGAGAGCAGTGGTAGCCCAGTGGTAACAGCTGCAACTTACAAGTTGTAGGTCGTGGGTTCGAACCCAGGCAGGCGCTTTACTTCGTGTAAATTATTTATTCACCACTACTCTCAAAACGGTATAGGAAAACATTGTGAGGAAACCGGCATGTCCTAGAAATAAAAAAAAATCGACGATATGACATCCACCAACACGCACTGGCCTGCGTGGTGGATTATGGCCCATTCCCTCTCACAGAGAGGAGCCTTTGTCCCAACAGGATGATGATGATGTACTAGGGGGCAAGGCTATTGCCATCAACCCGATCGAGAAACTTAATTTTGCTAGGTGCTAGGCTTTTGGCTACCAAAAGTTCAGCAGTAGCACTTACAAACACTAGCTTATTGTTTACTGTCATAAATTATTTTACAATGCATGTCCTCGAAAAGAGCGGTTTTCCAAGCAGCCAAACTGTGCGGAAAGTGTCACTTTTTTTCACTAGTGCTTTTTACTTTCCTGTACTTTTTTAATTTTTAACTCCAACGTCAGCCCGACGCATAGAGTTTTTATTATTTGAGAGAAGTTTAAAAAAATTGTTATGTACAGATTATCATTCATATAAAAGGTAAAATAAAACTAATACTTAATTTTAGGCGTTTATAATTACTCTAGATTTAGATTTTGATCAATAAATTAATTTTAAATATTCATTAAATATGTTTGGCAGAACGTATATTTTGCTCGTGCCTTATTGCGTTACGATGTGACAGCAATTTGCACATGCGCAGTAGATATGCCCGAGGAACTATTAGTTAATCTGTGGATATGCTGAGTGCGCTTAAATAATTATTAATTTATTTATTTCCTCGCACAATGCATAGTAAAATGTTGTATGATACACGTACGTAAGATGATTTCCGACTTGTGTCGATTTATCCACTCACTCGCTTCGCTCGCTCGTGAATAAAAATGCCACTCATCGGAAATCACCTACCTTCCGCACTTGTAGCATAAATAACTATTTCTTCCAACTACGTAGTAATGTTATCATTAATCACTACAAAACTGATCACAAAGTACGTATTTATTGCTTAGAACCAAAACAGTGCAGAAAAGTTATATGAAATCTCATTGTTGCACTGTTTTACTTTAATGCACTGTTTTGTATATTTTATCTAAACTAATATTATAAAGCCGAAGAGTAGGTACTGTAGTTAGGGTAGGTAGAGTAGGTAGAATAAATAAAGTAGGTAGAGACGGTAGAGCAGGTAGAAAAGGTAGAGAAGGAAGCTAGCGTAAGTAGAGTAGGTAGAGTATAGAGTAGGTAGAGTAGGTAGAGAAGGTAAAGTAAGTAGATTAGGTAGAGAAGGTAGAGTGTAGAGTAGGTAGAGAAGGTAGAATAGGTAGGGTAGGTAGAGTAGGTAGAGTAAGTAGAGTAGGTTAAGTAGGTTAAGTAGGTAGATTAGGTAGATAAGATAGACTAAGTAGAGTAGGTAGAGAAGGTAGAGTTAGTAGTGTAGGTAGAGTAAGAAGAGTAGATAGATAAGGTAGAGTAGGTAGAGAAGGTGGAGTAAGTAGAGTAGGTAGAATAGGTAGAGAAGGTAGTGTTAGTAGAGTTGGTAGAGTAGGAAGAGTATGTAGAGAAGGTAGAGAAGGTAGAGTAAGAAGAGTAGGTAGATAAAGTAGAGTAGGTAGAGAAGGTGGAGTAAGTAGAGTAGGTAGAATAGGGAGAGAAGGTAGTGTTAGTAGAGTTGGTAGAGTAGGAAGAGTATGTAGAGAAGGTAGAGTAGGTAGAGAACGTAGAGTAAATAGAGTAGGTTGAGAAGGTAGAGTAAGAAGAGTAGGTAGAGAAGGTAGAGTAGGTAGAGAAGGTAGAGTAGGTAGAGAAGGTAGAGTAGGTAGAGAAGGTAGAGTAGGTAGAGAAGGTAAAGTAAGTAGAGAAGATAAAGTAATTAAAGTAGGTAGAGTAAGTAGAGTAGGTAGAGAAAGTAGAGTACGTAGAGTAGGTAGGGTAGGGAGGGTAGGCAGGTTAGGCTAGGCAGGGTAGGCAGGGTAGGCAGAGTAGGTAAGGAAGGCAGGGTAGGTAGGTAGTGGCAGGTAGATTGGTAGCCAGTTGACGGGAGCGAAGCCGCGGGGGTTAGCTAGTTTAGATATAAATTTACCACAGAGGTTTAATGTCTCCCATTAAGTTTAAAATAAAATATATGCAGTAGATCGAAAAAGGTGCTGGCGTGGTACGAGTACTGGCTGAGAAAAAAAATCGGCATATAAAACCAATTAGATGAAAAAAATGCCCCGTATTTTGTACCATTGTAAAACTTTGTTAGGTAGGTACTTCATATTTAGCAAGAAAAGTATAAAAAAATGGAAATATATGAGAGGTAGATTGGTAGTTGAAAGAAAAGTAGATTACGCAACTCGCTAAAGTGAGTAATTAATGCACTCGTGTTAATTTAGTGCCCTCGCGTGCGCTCGGGCACCAACATAACACTCATGCATTAATAACACACTTTGCGCTCGATGCAACAATCTACTATTACAATGCATGTCCTCGAAAAGAGCGGTTTTCCAAGCAGCCAAACTGTGCGGAAAGTGTCACTTTTTTTCACTAGTGCTTTTTACTTTCCTGTATTTTTTTATTTTTAACTCCAAGGTCAGCCCGACGCATAGAGTTTTTATTATTTGTGAAAAGTTTTAAAAATTAGTTATGTTTTAGTTATGTTTTAGTTATGTATTAGGTATGTAATTAGTTATGGAGTTTCTTGTGCATTCTTCTCCATAGCAAGCTACTTTCCGAATGCACGGCAGAATCAACTTTTATTCCATGTAAATTTAAAAAGTATGGAGTTTCTTGTGCATTCTTCTCCATAACTAGCTACTTTCCGAATGCACGGTAGAATCAACTTGTATTCCATTTAAATTTAAATTGTGACATTCAAAAGTGCCGCTTGGTGGCCCAGTTGAAATAAATATCTTTTGTCTTTGTACAGATTATCATTCATATAAAAGGTAAAATAAAACTAATACTTCATTTTAGGCTTTTTTAATTACTCTAGATTTAGATTTTGATCAATAAATTAATTTTAAATGTTAATTAAATATGTTTGGCAGAACGTATATTTTGCTCGTGCCTTATTGCGTTACGATGTGACAGCTATTCGCACATGCGCAGTAGATATGCCCGAGGAACTATTAGTTAATCTGTGGATATGCTGAATGCGCTTGAATAAGCCCGCCATTTTATTAATTGCATGTTGTTAATTTATTTATTTCCTCGCACAATGCATAGTAAAATGTTGTATAATACACGTACGTAAGTTGATTTCCGACTCGTGTCGATTTATCCACTCATCGGAAATCACCTACCTTCCGCACTTGTAGCATAAATAACTATTATAATATCTTATTATCAGCCCTTAATATCCTCACTACCAGGACAGTCTCTCAGTGAAAAGTGAAAGGGACATAATGGATCATGGCAGCAAAGTTTATGTTGGTTGGTGGGGATGTCACATCTGACTTAATTTTTCTTCACCGGTTTGAGAGAGAGAGATATTACTAAAGGCCAATTTCACCAATGAAAGTAATCGCGATTAGTTCAACTGAACTCAGTTAAAACAAGTAGTAGTTGTGAAAAGGCTAGGCAGATGCAAATACAGCGTACTGATTAGTTGAGACCGCTGAGAAACTACCAATCAGAACTCTGTATTTACATCTGCCTAGCCTTTGCCCAACTATGTTGGGGTCGGCTTCCAGTCTAACCGGATTTAGCTGAGTACCAGTGTTTTACATGGAGCGACTGCCTATCTGACCTTCACAATCCAGTAACTGGACACGATACCCCTTTGCTAGACTGGTTTCAGATCTCAAGCTTCTGACTACTCGTAACGACTGTCAAAGATCTTCAAATGACAGCCGGGACCAACGGCTTAACGTGCTTTCCGAGGCACGGAAGAAATATAAAGTAAATAAACTATGTAAACGGTCACCCAACTACGGACCGACCACGGAAAGCGTTGCGTATACTAATACATGCAATTTTTTTTTAGAAACTAACCAGAAAACAGTTGAGAATTTCCTAATGTACAATATTAATAACAGTTACACTCAGCAAAATAGCCTTACTTCTTACCTTCAATTATACAGGGTGTTTGGTGCATCGTGTGCCAAATTGAAATGGTCGACTGAAGGGGTCATCTGGTAGCCTTTCAGACCCCTTAACACCCCTCAAGCCCTGTGATTCACAATTCTAGCGAATTCACAAAGTTGTTAAAAGATTTTTATGGCATGTGGCACATCATTAGCAAGAGGATAGACTGGAGAATTAATGAGGGAGTTGGAAGATCCCGGTCGTTTTTTTTATTTTTTATCCATATAAACAGCTGTAACATGTACAGCTTTAATTTAAGTTTTACCTTAGCGAGTGAATTAAAAAAAAACTAGGTGACTAATGTCACTAATTTTGTATTTAAAAGTACTCTTAAACAATACACATCGAAATAAAATTAAAATTCAGAGTGTACGCCTTATTTTTTTTTTAAATTTGTATTTGATTGTGAAATTTGGGTCTTTTTTTAGTAAAACAAAAAAGTCGATAAAAATTATCTACAGGACATGAGGGGTGTTAAGGGGTCTGAAAGGCTAGCAGGTGACCCCTTCGGTCGACCATTTAAATTTGGCACATGATGCACCAAACACCCTATATTATTCGACTTGGACTCTACATCTAACCTTCATCGTTGACTTGTTGTTTTTTTTGTATTGTTTTTCGTCTTTGACCAATGACTTTAGTCTTTTATCTATTCGTCTTGTCTTTAGGCTTTGACTTTAATTATGGTTATAAGGTACAGTTCAATACGTACTTGTCAATGAGCAGGTTCTCCTGGCACCAGATGAGGAAGCCGCGGTGGTCCGCCAGCGCGTCGGTGCTGAGCACCAACACTTGCAGGCACTGCAGCAGGTGGTACAGCACGTCGGGACGAGACGTGCTCTTTAGCTCCTGGAATATACGTTGTGTTGAGGGCATTATAAACATTGTGTACATATTTTTATAAATTCTTTATTTAAAAATATTTTACTATAAAAAAAACGTTGTGTTTCTAATAAAGCAACTTCATCATATAATAGAAAATAAATAAAACTTAAATGCCAAATTTCTCCTCCAAACTCGTTCAAAATCGAGGTGTTCCCCAATATACGTTTATTTGGAACGAAATATATCTGCCTACTGGCCCATTATAATTTTGCAATACTGTACTATCGACACGAAATTAAGGCTATCTTTTAGAATAAGGTCCCAATTTTATGGGCAAGTACGATTATTTTTTTTTTATTGCCCAGAAGTTGTGATTACGACAGATTCGTAGCAGCGCATACTACGCCGTAAGCCCACGCGTGCTACGACGTAGCACCGCGTAGCACACTGAAATATATTAGGATTTATGAAACAAGTTCACGTTAGTTTTTTCTATTTTTTATTTATATTAATCAAAGTAATCACCCATGCAATCGATGCATCTTTGCTAATGCAGTGGCAGTTTATTGATGAAGAAATCAGCTGGACGGGAGGCAACAAATTCTTCGAAGGCATTTTGTAATGCCTCTCGGGTATCGATTTTTTTTTCCAGCCAAGAAGTTATCCAAATTCTGGCAAAAGTGTAAGTCTGTACACGCAAGGTCTGGTGAGTATGGCGGATGTCGGAGAGCGTCCAACCGCAGCTCTGGTAACTTGAAGACCGTCTGCTGTGCAGTATAAGGTCGCGCGTTATCTTGCAGGAGCAGCGGAGACGATTGACTAAAGCTATTTAGAGACGTGCGAGCTTCGCCATCATTGTGTTCAGTTCTTCACAGTACATATCTACAGTAATACTCATACCGCTTGGTAAGAAGCTGTGATGAATCACACCGGCTCTAGACCACCAAACAGTGACCATCACTTTTCTTGGCGTAAGTTTTTGTTTAGGGCATTGTTTAGGTGCTGAACCATGATTCAACCAACTTGCTGAGCGCTTGCGATTGTTAAACAGAATCCATTTTCCGTCGCAAGTAACAATGCGGTTAAAAATTCCTTCGTTAGCGTGCCTGTAGAGCAGTGCAAGACACGCCTCGACGCGTACTTCGCGCTGGCGATCATTGATCTCGTGGAACACCTATTTGTCAAATATTTTTACCTTACTATTTTCACGCAAATGGGCCAATATTGTTATTTTTTTTTTTATAATTTATAGGCTCGCGCTTGACCACTATCTCACCTGATGGTAAGCGATGATGTGGTCGACGGTGAAGCACGCTTGCCTAGAAGTAACCCATTCACTCTTGACTTAAAGACTGTAGCTATCGGGAAACACAGACTCCGGCAGGTAATTCCACTCCTTGGCTGTACGCATAATGAAAGTATTTCCAAAACGTTTAGTGTGTATGGGTGGTATGTCTACCATGTAGCGATGGCGCATCGCCGTAAGTCTCGTAGTCCGATGATGAAACGGGCTTGGTGGAATTAGATCATGCAATTCCATCGCACACTCCCCGAAATGCAACCGATAAAAGACCGACAAGCTGGCAACTCGGCGACGATGTTCAAGGCTCTGAAGCTTTGACTTAACCAGTGCCTCATCGCCGATGAGCCTTTTGGCCCGCTTTTCGATCGACTCTTGTGCATCAAGCTGGTATTTGGCGGATCCGTCCCAGAGATGAGAACAGTACTCCATGCATGATCGAACTTGCGCTTGATACAAGCTGAGCAGCTGTTCTGGCGTGAAGTACCTTCTAACCTTTGCAAGGATCCCCAGCTTTTTGGCAGACAGCTGAGCCTTTACCTCGATGTATGGGCCAAAATTGAGAGTCGATGTCAACGTAACGCCAAGAAGCTCAAGATGGTCAGTTATTGGCACGGTCACATCTTGGAAAGTTGGAGCCGGTTGAAATTGGCTCTTTTTAGCGGAAAAAAGACACGCCTGGGTTTTAGCAGCATTAAACCTGATCAGATTGGCATTGCCCCATTCGGAGACTGCCTGCAAGGACAGGTTCAAGCGCTAGACCATGGCCTCCCGCTGATACTGGATCTAAGGTCCGGTAGCTCGAGCGTTGGACATGTATCTCTCAGCAACAGTGCTGTCGTCTGCATACCCAAAGGTGCCGGGGTTTTAGCAGATCGTTAATATGTAGCAAGAATAAAGTTGCTGAGAGTACCGACCCCTGAGGGACCTCGGCATTGATATCCAATTGGTCCGACGAGCAGCCATCGATAACCACTCGAATGGACCGATCTCTCAGGAAGTCTGCAATCCAATCACACAGACCACCGGGCAAACCGAATGAAGAAAGCTTACCAATAAGGCTTTCGTGCCAGACCCTATCAAAAGCCTTCGAGATGTCGAGGGAGACGGCAAGCGCTTCCCTGTGCTTCTCGATGGCCTCACTCCAGATGTGAATGGCATACGCTAGAAGATCCCCAGTGGACCGATTTCGGCGGAAGCCGTATTGGCGGTCACTAAGGATATCGTTAGCTTCTAGGTATGCCAGGAGCTTTATATTAAGTACACGTTCCATACTCTTACAGAGTATGGAGGTTACAGATATGGGTCTGTAGTTGGCCGGGTAGGCTCGACTGCCCTTGTTGGGCACGGGCTGTACGTTAGCTGGCTTCCAAGCATTCGGCACTTTTCCAGCCTCATACGAAAGGCGGAATAGGCGTGCCAAGATCGGAGACAGTTCAGGCGCACAGGTTCTAAGAATAATTGCTGGAATGCCATCAGGGCCGCTAGCCTTGTTCACGTCGAGGTGGCTCAGCACCCTACGGACGTCCTTTTGGTGGATACGAATGTCCGACATACTTGTCTTGTATCCATCAGGAGAAGTAGGGGGCTGCGCGTCACCAGGATTCAGACGTGACGATTCCGCAAAAAGAGAGGCAAATAAATTTGCCGTCTCCTCAGCGGAGTGTGCCAGCGACCCATCGGGTTTCAGCAGTGGTGGTAGTGAGGGACGGCAAAAGTTCGACTCGACCGACTTAGCCAGGGACCAAAACGCTTTACTTCCTGCTGGCTAAGAAGCAAGTTTGGCCCCTATTCGGCCAATGTGGTCGAACCGAGCCCTTCGCAACACCAGCTTTCAGGACTTGGCAGCCCTGTTGAAGGCCTTCTTCTTCCGAGCCACGTCACTCGCCTTGCGCGATCGAGCTCCGACCCAAGCCAGGTACGCCTCATGTTTAAGCGCGTCAGCGCGCCTACATTCGGCGCCAAACCATGGCCGGTCAACGCTGGACATTGTTACGTCAGAGAACGGAATGTAGTTCTCCATTCCCTGAAACAACACATCGGTCACGGCGTCTGCGCACGACGATGGATCAGTCGAAAAAAAGCAAGTAGGCTGCCAAGGATGGCATGCGAAGAAAGATCGCATACTATCCCAATCTGCCGACTTGTACCACCAAACCCGCCGGGTGCATCTTGGGCTGGGATCGGGCGGGGAATAGACGGACACAGACTTCACCAGACAGTGGTCGGAACTACCCAAAGGTGAAGCTATCGACACAGAGTATCTGTCCGGATCTGTTGTCAGCAGAAGGTCCAAGAAATTCGCAGTGTGCGAATCAACATCCGGTACCCTCGTTGCCCCCTGGACCAGCTGGGTGAGGTTTAGCGCAAGCGCAAGCTTACGCATCTCCCGTCCAGCATGGTCAGTGCACTGGTATGGGAAGAGCCACTCCTGGTGGTGGGCATTAAAGTCCCCCAGTAGCACTAATTCGGCGGAAGGGTACCGCTGCTGTACCGCATCAGCCACCTCACTGAGGTACTCTGTGAGCCTGGATGTCTCCTGATCTCCACTGTGCGAACGGTAGACACAGGCGTAGATAACTTTATCCAAACCTGTGTCCACCAGAGCCCAGAGCGTTGAGAATCTGGAGTCCTCAAGGTTACGGAGACGCCGATAGCAAATGTCGTCACGGGCATACATACATACGCCCGCCCGTGGTCTAAAATTGTGCTCCAGGGTGAACCCTGGGTAAGACAAGTACGACACGTCTGACGGATTCGCTATCTGCGTCTCCGTAAGGAAAAAGAGCGCTGGTTTCTCAGCCTCCAGATGGTAGTGGACTGCAGTGATATTTGAGTGCAGACCTCGAATATTAGTGAGGTGCACTTTGTGGGGGGGGAGGTGCAGCCGCTGTTTATCTCCAGTATTCCTTTTCCTTTTCATCATATAAAAGAGCGAATGGAGTAGAGGAGTAGGAAGTGAGACGAGGTTTCACGCTGCTAACCTACAGACACGCACTGAAAGGACAGCATCATTGGGGCACTAGTCTGGAGACTGCGGGGACGCCCGAGCCCCCCGGTATGTCCATCGGGCCCTCCCGTCTGGTCGCCAACCAGCACGATGGTGCATTCCGGGATTTTTCGACAGTTGGCGGGGCAGCCTTTCGTGTGTGGCTGGCACACTACTTGGGCCTCCAACTACCTGCGGTCGGCCAGAGTTTTGATGCTAACTTCGAAAGCTGCTGCTAATTCAGCCGTAGATTGAGTATGATTGAGTAGCTGCCACAATCGCCTTTAATTCGTCATTGTCGACCAAAGTTTTCGGACGACCACGGTGTTCATTTTCCAGGTACCAAATCAAAAACAGGTGGTGCGTTCGTTTATAGTTTTCGCTCCGTAAACATCGTTTATATTGCATGCCACTTGTGCCGCTTTGCTGCCACGACGGTACTCATATATTCCATAATCATTCGAATTTTAACGTATCCAGGAGGACGAAAAAGTTTTAATTGCGATGAAAACATAACGATAATTAATAAACAAGTGACTAATTTAAAAAAAAAATGCCAATGTTTTAAAATAAAATTAATTTGAAATTAGAATTCTTAGCCAAACAAAAAATATTTTGATTTGAAATGGCTAGTACTGCAGAACGGCAATTTCGTGGGTAAAAAGACCTATTATCATACCTGTAAAAGCTGATGTATGTACTGCAACTCTTGAGGCAGTTCTTCAATGCAGAAGTGGAACTTCCCAGCGGAGGTAGGCCAGAAGTTAGTCATGTCGTCTTCTACCGACTCTGCCATGTTCTCGTGGTCGCCCAGAAGATTCGGCGTTGACACCTGTATAGAGCAATTTCATTTAAATTATTTACTACTTACTAAAGATTACAATGAAATTCGATCTGAAATATGTGACCGAAGCTCAAGTTATAAAATCATTCGTTTCGCGAGAGGGCATAGAACCACTGTTAATATGACTTGATTTGAGCTATCACTGACACACTCTTAATGGAAAAACTCAAGATCTCATTTGTCAAACTGGGCATTGAACTCAGGACTTCAAGCTAATTAGTCACTTGCGACTACCAGGCAAACAAGCAGCCACAATTTTTATATTCATTTTTAGGGTTCCGTACCCAAAGGGTAAAAACGGGACCCTATTACTAAGACTCCGCGGTCCGTCTGTCTGTCTGTCACCAGGCTGTATCTCATGAACCGTGATAGCTAGACAGTTGAAATTTTCACAGATGATGTATTTCTGTTGCCGCTATCACAACAAATACTAAAAACAGAATAAAATTAATATTTGAGGGGGGCTCCCATACACCAAACGTGATTTTTTTGCCGTTTTTTGCGATAATGGTATTTCCATTTTAATAACACCAAGAAATAATGATAACTCAGAACTATAGAGCGGAGAATGAGGGTTGACAGAACAATTCACATTTTGTAAAGTAAAACGTAAGAATAATGAAAACTAGAAAATATAGAGCGGAGAGTGAGGGTTTGCACGAAAATTCACGCCACAAGTTGACACCATTTTAGGAAGAGTTCCGCCACTTTGAAAACGTAACTTAAGACATCAACATGACGTTGCTGTCAATTTAACGATCAGAATACCTAAACACTTTGACAGATTCCTGGACCTATCGTCGCAGTGCTACCACCTAGTGCACATCTAATCAGAAAACCCTCATTCTCTAGAACTTGACGGAATAGTAACTTACATCAGCCGTAGCAGTAGCCACATCAGTGTCAGTCAGGGTCACAGTATGGGCAGTGGCCAGGGTAGGAGCATCCGCAGGCGGCAGAGACACAGCCATATCCAGCTGTTCCGTGATCGTCTCCACAGTAGCCGTCATTATCTGCATCACCATCAACACAGTTCAAAGATAAGGGTCCAAAGTCTTTGGTCGAAGTTCAAAGCATCTCGGGACTAAAGCTGGTTTTTTTGTTAGTTGGTCAGTGAGTTCTACTACTATTTTACAGCGTGATTTTTCTACTTCTAAATACTTTGTATTTTTATTTGTATTAGATACTATTTTTATTATACTTTAAATTTAGTAGAGTTTTTGTTTTGCTGGTTGCTCCGTAACTCGAAAATTTATGTTATTGCTAATTTCTATAAAACAATATGGGATTTAGTCTTAGCTGTTTGGAATGGAGTCTTTATCATGTTTCTTTATTTTTTTTTCGTTTGGCTAATACTGTAATTTATTATATTTCTTTCTCTTTCTGTCATATACAGTAGCCGGCACGTAACTTGGCAAGAGTCGTAAATGTGCAGAAGTAGTTTAGTAGGTCTCTTTGGTTATCAAGCGGGACGCGGGGAAAAATTAGCACCGTTCCGAGCACGCGATTGGTTACTCAGTCGGCCCAAGGATCGACTGACCAGTCGCGTCGCGTCCACGTTTAGCTCGCTCTCGAATACACTTGCAACAAATAAAAAATAAAACAAAAACACTTAAAATTCTACCCTTTATTTTTGTTGTGTTTTGAAATGCGACGAATGAATACTGTGAAAACATAATTTTCATGCCATGGGTAATAGTTTTACAAAACGATAGTGACGAAGACGGCATAACATGATTATTAACGACAAATACAATTTTTCTTATATAAGAAAACCTAAATTTCTTAATCTTTGGATGTATGGAGAGGGAGAGGAAGGCCAAAGAAAAGATGGATGGACTGTGTGAGGAGTGATGTGAAAGAAAAGGGAGTCAGTGATGGCGTGACTGGGGACAGGACGGTATGGAAGAAGAAAACGTGTTGCGCCTTAACAAGCAATATAAGAGTAAATTATTTGTTGCATTAAGTACACTATGCGCGAACCTACCACCCACTACGCCAAAACCATGACAAGTTACGTGCCGGGGACTGTAACTACACTCTATAGCTTGATTAAAAATAAGTACGAGTACATAACCAATACTAAAATTAAAACCAATTGCTTGCACTTTGACTTTGAAAAGATTTGAGTCAAATATTTATTATGTTTTTTTCATAGGAAGATTTTTAACCAAATTTGGACCGTGATATTCATATGAAATATCACGGCGTCAGCTACGACAACATCAAACTATAGACTTCACTGTGACATACATCGGATACTAAGCTATTTATTTATTGTCTAAAACTACACCAGCTATTTATATTATGTAAACACAGTGAAGTCCTAATTAATGACCGATTTCATACTGATTTTGTTGCTTCTAAACATTTTTAATGCATTTTAAGGATCTATTTCTGTAGGTACCAAATATAAAGTATGAAATCGGTCTTCATCTATACACAAATAAAACAAATCACGTCCACATATGAAAAAGCACAAGAGTTAGGTAAGATAGACGCTTTGCTTCGGAGATGTCTGACACAGAACACAAAGAAAGGTCTCTTTCGCAAAACTAACGGTACTTCTACATTCTGATAATTTACGTGACCTTTTGAGCCCGAAGAATCTATTAAGAGGAAATGCGGTCGCGGACATCCGACTGAATTTCCTGGTAAAAAGTCATAATTTGAGGTTTGGCTCTCGCCAAAGATATTTAGAAGCATTAGAACCCTCAAAAGATGCTCAACATTGCGCTATAAACAGAGGCCTAGTGTACAAATTTGACAACTATAAATGAAAAAAGGAAAACATATGGGCACAGTATATATCTTTCTTTTTCAGTTTATGGAATATCTTTTAAATTGGTCCTATATTGGTGGGGGAAATAGGCGAGAGCCGAACCTCGAATTATGATTTTTTACTTAGGAAATTCAGTCGGATGTCTGCGACCGCATTTCCTCTTAATTAATTTCAAAATTCCATTAATTCAAGAAATGTTCGGACGGCTTTAGCAATCTGTTCATATTTATTTGTATGTACCTTACTAACAGTAGACGCAGTAACATTTGAACAATTTTTTTTAAGTTATAAAGTACATAATTATAATTAAGTAGGTACATATTACCAAAGGCGATGTACCCTTTTTATATGCAGACAAAGCCATTGAAAACAGCTCAATCGTAACAATTTATACCGGGATGTTTCAAAGCAGTTTAATGTAAAATACAATCATATTAAGTTAAAAGCTCTAAAACATTGAATGAAATTGATGTTAAAAGTATCATTATATTTTAAGTATCAATGTGAGACACCTCCTAACAAAGCTAAATAATATCCAGTGACGTACTTGAGTGTCGCCCGAAGATTTAGTGATCGTGGCATCCGAGCCGACGTCGCTTATGAGAGAGAGTTGCATGAAATGAACAAACTATCCACTACGTTACAATATATTTACTAAGACATAGATCGTCTGGCTGGCCGGCTGTGGCCATTGTAGGTTTGAAGAGGTTAGTTTAAGAATGGGCAGTTATTGTGCAGAAAAAGTTTTTTGTTTGAATATACTACACTCTGATTTTTTATTTCGTAAACAAATTGACATTTGGGGGGTTGCCACTCTAAACTCCATTTGCGATAACATTAGACGTTTCAATTTGCCCATTTTACAGCCCGTTCAACCGATTTTGACTTCTATTGCGTTGGTGATACGACAAATGGTAGCTGTAGGAAACAGTTGGTTTTGGTAACAGGTTTATGCTTTTTATTTCATCCTTATGTTTACGGGATAGAACTCAAAATCGGTTGAACGGACTGTAAAAAGATTTGGAAACATGTCTAATATTATTTCAAATGGAGTATAACAAAACATAAAATAGTGTTGTATCCTGAGTGATCGAAAGTCAAAAGAAAATCAAAGTACATCGAAAATGGAAGAATATTACTGCATTTTTTTTTTTTTAAATAACTAGTGTCTTTATTTATTTTTCACTCCTTTATGTCAGCCTACATTCTATCGATCGTATTTATTGTATTGTTGATGTCTTATTTATTACAAGTGACGTGGGTCAGAAGAAGAAAGCTTTCAACAGGGCTGCCAAGTCCTGCAAGATGGTGTTGCAAGGGCTCGGTTCGACCATATTGGCCGAATAGGGACCAAACTTGCTTCTTACCCAGCGGGTAGTAAAGCGTTTTGGCCCCTGGCTAAGTAGGTCGAGTTTAACTTCTGCCGTCCCTCACTACCACCACTGCTAAAACCCGACGGATCGCTGTCTCACTCCGCTGAGGAGAAGGCAAATTTATTTGCCTCTCTTTTTGCGGAATCTTTGTCTGAATCCTGGTGACGCACGGCCCCTTCCTACCCCTGATGGATGCGAGACGATTATGTCAGACATTCGCTTCCATCAAAAGATAGTCTGTAGGGTGCTGCGTAACCTCGACGTGAACAAGGCTAGCGGACCTGACCGAATACCAGCAATAGTTCATAGAAACGCCTGAACTCCGATCGTGACACGCCTCTCGTACGAGACTGGAAAAGTGCCGAATGCTTGGAAGCAAACTAACGTACAGCCCGTGCCCAAGAAGAAGTCGAGCTTACTCGGCCAACTACAGACAACTACTTTGCTTTGTTTACTTAACACAACGCTCCTGGCATACCTAGACATCTCGAAGGCTTTTGATAGGGTCTGGCACGAAAGCCTCATTGGTAAGCTTCCTTCATTCGGTCTCCCGGTGGGTGTGTGGTGGTATTGCGGACTTCTTGAGAGATCGGACATTCAAGTGGTTAGTGATGGCTGCTCGTCAGACCAATTGAATATTATTGCCTCAGGGGTCGGTACACTCAGCAACATTTATTATTGCTGACCCACTGTTGCTGAGAGATACTTGTCCAACGCACGGGCCACCGGGCCGCAGATCGGGTCCCTCCGTGAGACCATGGTGGAGCGTTTGAACCTGTCCTTGCAGGCAGTCTCAGAATGGGGCGATGCTAATCTGGTCAGGTTTAATGCTGCTAAAACCCAGGCGTGATTTTGTATCCGCTAAAAAGAGCCAATTTCACCCTGGTCCAACTTTCCGAGATGTAACCGTACCAATAACGGACCATATCGAGCTTCTCGGCATTACGTCGCGTTGACATCGACTCTCAAAAGGCTCTTGGCGAAAGCGTTGGTTGCCAAAAAGTTGGGGATCCTTGCAAGGTGAGAAGGTACTTCACGTCGGAACAGCTGCTCAATTTGTATCAAGCGCAAGTTCGATCATGCATGAAGTACTGTAATTCTCATATCTGGGACGGATCTGCCAAATACCAGCTTGATGCACTAGAGTCGACCTAAAAGCGGGCGAAGAAGCTCATCGGCAATGAGGCACTGATCAAGTCAAGGCTCCAGAGTCTTGAACATCTTCGCCGAGTTGCCAGCTTGTCGGTTTTTTATCGGTTACATTTCGGGGAGTGTGCGATGGAATCGCATCATCTAATTCCAACAAGCCCGTTTCATCATCGGACTACCAGACGTACGGCGATGCGCCATCGATACATGGTGGACATACCACTCATAAGCACAAAACGTTTTGGGAACACTTTTACTATTCGTAAGTAAAGCTAAGGAATGGAATTCCCTGCTAGAGTCTGTGTTTCCTGATAGCTACAACCTATGTGTCTTTAAGTCAAGAGTGAATAGGTTATTTCTAGGCAAGCATGCTTCACTGTCGACCACATCATCGCTTACTATCAGGTGAGATAGTGGTCAAGCGCGAACATATAGACAACAAACAAAAGTACAGTTTATGTGTTATGTACATATTTTAAAAACATCAATACCAGGTGTAATTTTAGTCTACGAAATAAAAAATCAGAGTTTATGTTCAGATTTTATTTTTAATTAAACCTTGAAAGCTGCAATTGATTCAGTAAGGATGGAGTCTTCTATTTAAAATTATAGTATCCGTGAACATTTGGAAAACTTTACTGAGTACATATTTTATGTAAGCATTAATTGGGTGCATTTACATAAAGAGCGGATAGCTGGTCTGGCTTACCAGCGCTAACAAGCGTGGAAAGATTATTAACCGTGGTTTGCGCGGGCAGTTTTATATTTCTTTGTCAAGTATAGAATCGGCAAAACGACATCAGCTAGCAGCTTTTTATGAGAATGCACCCTTAATCAAGACGCTACATATAGCTGAAGACGATTATAGGAGACTTCATCGTAAAGTTGCAAATCTATAAAATATCGTGGAAAATATTTTGACGAACACACAATAAACACCCATCATACTAAATTAGAGACCATGCACAATTTTAGTTAGGTACAGTACACGTAAAAAACATCGAAGCAAAAATTACTTTTAAATCCAAATTTTATAACCCTAACACCAATATTTTTACCACAACATAAAAATACACCAAAAATATTTTTTTATAGACGAACAATCACCACAGCTTGGACCAGGCCAGACTTTGAAACACATAAATAGTTTTGTACGTACATGAGGCATATGCACCAAGACTCCTCCTACGGAACTCTTGTCTCCTACTCCTAGAGGATGTGCGATAGACATCAGTGCGTCTACAGAAGTAGCTGGAGTTCCACCGGACTTGCTTCGTTCTTCCTCGGATTGAGCCTTTTTGTGGCATTGGGAGTCGGGCCAGATGTCGTCTAAGGATGGCTGTTAGGAATATTATATGACTGAGATATTATAGGGACCGACTACCTGTCAAGTTGACTAAACATTTGAGTGGTAGAATGGCAGATTACCAGAATGACAGTTCATAATTAAAAATCATATAAAGTAACATCCTCACTGAGAGCATTCACGTGTAATGTGCATTCGACGTCGAATATTCGAACATTATTTACAAATGCAAACGAAAGAATGCTCCCAGTGAGGACGCTCCTTTAGAGTGGCAATTATTATCAAACTGAAAGACTGTTACACTGACAGACTGACAGTCTACCAGATTGACAAACTAGAATACCAAACTGTCAGACTTTCAAACTGTCAAACTAATTAAGGTCTGCCAAATTGTTAGTTCACCAGACGGGCAGATTACTAAACTGTCTTTGTATTAGTTATTGGAATATTGGACTGATGGACTATCAAACTCAGAAAGCATCAAATGTTACCTCAGGCATGGGCTTGGGTTTATCCGGCACCAGCGCCCGCACCAGCAGCACCGCGAGCTGGTGCCACAGCGCCGCCGCCTCGCAGTACGAGCATGCGCCCTCCGCCAGGCATACCGCTGCAATTATATTTGCTCAAGTCTCACTATAATCCAGTAAAACCTTGTAAGGGTATTTTAGTGAGAATAGCGATGTAAATAAAAATGCTTAAACATTCGCCCGTGTATATTTTTTAAAGAGTGCTCACCATGTTCAATCGTGTTGGTCTGATTAGACTTCAACATCAGACGGAGCAGTTTAGTAGCTTCACTGCTGACATTCTGGCTGTTGATACGACGCTGTTGAAGCTCCATCTAGTGATACAGATAAACATGAAAATAAATCGTTGTGTAATTAATTCAACCTTAATATACGAGTCTCATGTAAGAGAATTTGCTGTAGGACGCTGGCACAGGAACGTGGGGATTGGCACAAGAAAAAAGAGGCATATATGCTCAGCAGTGGGCAAAGTCAGGCTGTGGATCATTTGCACATAATCCGCTACGATCTCGAAAGGACGGTCATTAGATCTTAGCGCTAAGAAAGACAATTTGGTTCAAATTAATCTCACTAAGATGGCGCGATATATACCGATTTCTTTTTGAATTGTGTGTAAAATCAACATTTTCTGGCATTAACATAAAATTTGTATGTTCTTGTTTAGTAAACTCATAAGCACAAATTTATGGAATATTGGACTCTTAATTCACATTTCAAAGATTATTTGAACGGATCTTTTAAAATTGATGTCAATAGATGGCGTGATTTTAAATTTCTGAGGCATTCCACTCGATTGTGTTAATTTGTATTGTGACATATTTTGGTGCAATGATACTGTAAAAACGGTAATAAATACTATAAAACAAATCGTCATTGTATATAAAGAATAAAATATTCACGAACAGAGTAAACTCTTTTACTTGCAAGTCGCTGCTAACACCATCTATCTATCACCGCGGAACGGAACCGAACGCGTTTGATGTACAAAAAATTATCAGTTTAATCAGACGAAAAACGCTAGTTACGTCGGCACGGTTTCTTTGTATTGGATAAGGCATCTGTATCACATCATCACATCACATCATCAGCCTATTAATGTTCCCACTGCTGGGACACAAGCCTCCTCTCTCTGTGAGAGGGAATGAGCCGTAATCCACCACGCGGGCCCAGAGCGGGTTGGTGGATGTCACATGTCTTCGATTTTTTGGTTCTAGGACATGCCGGTTTCCTCACGATGGTTTTCCTTCACCGTTTTGAGAGCAGTGGTGATGTAATAATTTACACAAAGTAAAGCGCCTGCCTGGGCTCGAACCCACGACTACGACTTGTAAGTCGCGGCCAATACCACTAAGCCACCACTGCTCACCAGGCATCATCCAGGTATGCTAGTATTATATTATCTGTGGTACGGTGTACTTTGTATCACATTATGTCACGTTCCAATAGAGGCAATAAATTGCTATTTTTACCGAGCACAAATCTAGACTAGATAATTTCATGACTTTTTGCCAAATTTCAAAATCAAACTCAAAAGCTCTATACTGCGCAGTTGCGTTTCACTAAACCAAGGTGTCAATATATTTTTAATTGCTCGAAAATAATAGGAAACTAACAAACCTGTTTGAGCAGTATGTCCAGCATGAGTATACAGCAGGTGAGGTTCTGTGGCTTCATTTGATCGTCTATGTCATTTTTGTCCTTGTCGTTGTTTGGGGACTCCTTAGCTTCCCTTGGTTTTGTGCCATCTGTTTTAGAAATTAGTTGTTAGGTACTTGCTGAATTTTCAAGTACAACACTAAAAATATCTTAAACATTTATTTTTGAGTTATATCGAAAAAAAAAAAAGAGATTTAAAGTAACTTAATAAAATATCTGTTCTTGAAACTTAAGTTAAAGATGTCTCGCAATTAAATAAATGTCAATTGATTTGTTTGACTGTTAATATTATAATAATTTTTGAATAATTTACACTTGGCAAAGCTAGCAAATTTTTATGTTGATTTTCGTTTCTGAAACCTTGTGTAAGTCTATTTACTGCTGTTATGTAGAGCCTCGTATCCACTAGGCCACATTTGACACACAACACGTGACGCTCAATATATTCGGCGACGTTGCCAGCTGGCGCGCCACATGATGCGACGAGACAACGTTACTAAACTAAAGTTCTTCGTTGCAATTCATCATGATGAACAACATGATGTGCGTTCGCGCGTCAAATGTTGCCGAGTGGATCTCTTCTTCTTCCTCTTTGCCTCATCCCATTATTTGGGGTCGGTTCTCCTCGTTCTGATGCGCCAGGAAGGTCCGTCCTGGTTTGTCTGTCATGTAAGTTGGGTTCGTTAAAAGTCGCAGGTTACTGTAGACCACAATGTGACTTGAGGTCTTTCTTTTTTAGTGCCAGGGCTTCCCAAACCACGGTTGGTTTTCAAGACATCATAACACGTGGTCATACCAAAGAAGCTTACATTCTGTCAGTTTGTCTGTGATGGGCGGAACTTTGTAACTACCTCTGCGGTGTTCATTTCGCACTTTATCAAGTCTTGTTTCGCACGCTGCCCATCTCAGCATCTTCATCTCAGCCACATGCAGCATCTGTTCATGCGCCTTTTTATGGTCTAGCATTCGGCACCGTTCATCATCGCGGGTCTTACAGCTGTTTTGTAGATTTTGCCCTTAACTTTGATCGGTATTCTTGTGTCGCAGAGGACGCCCGAGAGAGCTCTCCATCTTTGCCAGGCAACGTTAACTCTGTTGGTTTCAATGTTACTATCAGCCGTCAGCATCGCTCCGAGATATTTGTACTGAGATAACTTTGGAAGTGGATCTCCTTCGATATTTATCGTGTTTGATAAGGTGGTGTCACCGCTAAGGTTGCATTCCAGATGTTCGTTCTTGCTTCTGCTGATACGGAGTCCATTGCTTTCCAGGGCAAGCCTCCATTGCTCGAGAGACTGATTTGCAGTTGTTGCGCACTTTTGTCAATGAGCACGATGTCGTCTGCAAATAGCATTCACCATGGTATGACCTGGATATCTTTGGTAAGATAGTCCATTACAAGATTGAAGAGTACTGGGCTCAAAGCGGAACCTTGATGAACGCCAACTTTAACTTCAAAGGTTTTGCTCACTCCAGCCAAACTTCTCATTGTTGTGCTACTCCTGTGGTACATGTCCTGGACCAAACCCACGTAATGTTCCGCTAGACCCTGTAGACTCATCGCTTGTCATACCAGGTTTCGTGGCACCCGGTCAAACGCCTTCTCATGGTCTATGAAGATAATTTGTAAATCTTCACTGTCAGCTCTATGCTTTTCCATGATGATTCGGACTGTTTGGATGGCATTGGTTGTTGATTTTGATTTCATAAAACCGTATTGGTTTTCGGAAATGACAACAACAACTTGTTGCCTAGTGGATACGAGGTTTAAAAAAAACATACTTGTAATATAATATTCAGTGCACTATAAATTATGCATATAATATACAGAATGAGCTTTTCAAGTGACTCCAGACAAGGAATATTGTTTTAAAAAAAAAACAACATTGTAATCAAAATCGGCCCGAAACTCGTTAAGTGTTTTCCGGTGTTCCTCATAGTTTAGGATTTGACAATCGAAACACGCCCATATCGAAAACTCATCTGTAACATTTATTGTCTCAAAACTTTAAAAAGCTAAAAAAATAAAAACACAACAAAGTGAAAAATAACTTCAATTTTGGAAGTTGGTGTTCTTGTTTTCGTTTTTTGACAGCGACTTCTGAAATTGAAGTTATTTTTCACTTTGTAGTGTTTTTATTTGGAAGTCATTTGTATTTTTTGAAAAAAGATTTTTTTATTTTTCACTTTTTAGCTGTGGTACATAATGGACCAGTGGTATAGGCTTGGTACCAATAATGCCCAAAGTGAAGCCAGAAAAGATTAACCCAATAACATGAAACTTAAACAAAACCGGTGGAATAAGAGTATACCAAGGTGAACTGTTTACACCTGCGTACCCTTTTAGAGCGTACTAGTGTGATGTTATGCTATGAAATGGTGTAAACAATAAACAGAAACTTAAACAAAATGCAATTGCAACTATCCCGAGTGATTTGCCGTCATTTATTGAAGAGTTCTGATATATATCTTTGAAGTTCTTCATCAGATCTTGTTGAAAATTAAATGGGACCACATGACAAGCACCAGCTTTCAAATAAAAATAATCATCAAAATCGGTTCACCCAGAAACAAGTTCTGTAGTAACAAACATAAAAAAAAATACAGTCGAATTGATAACCTCTCCTTTTTGGGAAGTCGGTTAAAATACGTTACCTAGTGTAGGTGGTTTAAATATCTTCTCGGGTAGATTGACGACGCAGTGGCTGAAGAGGTCGAACAGCTGCGACAGCGGGATGCGCACGTCCAGCATCGAGATGGTCTGGAGATACAACACACGGGCTTTACTACTGACTCATACCTGCTCGTAAGAAGCACGTGTGTTCCCCAAACAAACGGCTTAGCGGTTTTAACAGTAGAGATTTGGATTTATACTTTAAGTTTTTTTTTAAACCTGCTTGTAGGGTTTTTGAACACACATATTCAGGGCGAAAAGTTGTAAGGGGCTGCTTGCTGAGAGAACGCCGAGAATATGACAAAAAGTTTCAGATAGGAAACCTTTGGTCCACTATTAGATTTCCAAAAAGGACGCTTAACGGTCTGAGCTTTTCCTGTCATATGATCAAGTGCAGCTTGGCGCAAAATGGCATAATTATTATTTATTATTTAAACAAAAAAAAATTTTGTTGTCCAACAAACTTTGAATTTTTCGATTTAGTTCTCTCCGCAATAAAATAGGTTGATTTTAGATGGACTAGTACAACTATTCAAAGATTACTTCATACCTGGAACCACTCCAGCACAGGGAGCACGGTGTCAGGAGTGGGAGTGTTGGTGACCTTCAGCACCGCGAACTTGTACAAGTTCTTCTCGTCGACTCCCATCATCACGCCTTCTGGTTCCAGAATCTTGCCCAGAGGCACCTTGAGTTCCATTAGTTCCTGAAAGATTTGGGGTTATGTGTTATAAAACCAGGTATAATACTGAAAAAAGGCAACTTAGGAAAACCTGATTATGAAAATGTACAGTCAGCACAAAAATTAGAATTTCTCACCATGTTACTTATATTCTACGGGTTACCTCGAGTTCGTTGCAATTTCGCTTTCACAAGGTCAATTTTTATTATGTAAAAATGAAACTTAATTCAAATGACTTTGCAAAGTGTTTGGTGACCCAAAAATGTGGTTGCCCTATTTTTTTTTTTTTAATCTTTAAAACTATGATTCAGTGAGCAGTAGACGTTTTGGGATTGTCTTTTAAGTTAATAAAGGTCCTGATGCTCAACCTCAGTTAAAAAAATATTCATGGCTTTAGTTGCTGACTGTTTAAAACAACAAAAATAGGTCCCTAAGTCATGTCTTCTGTTCCTATTCATGACTGTTATCGAGTTCGGTCAGAATTCCAATACGTTTATGACTTACCTTTTCAGGGACATCAGTGCAAATGGCTTCCATCCATGCTGGCATGATGTAGTCCCAGATGGATTGAGTGATGATGCCGTACGGAATCAAGCAGTACAATCTGTAAATTATTTTAGAGAGTGTATTCATTTATTTGTGTGCTGTGATTTCAATATACGTAATATACAGTAAGAGCTTTAAAAAACTATCTCTACACAGGAAGTTTTTAAAGAATTAATCGAGTCTCAGCTATGTACCCCAGATTTGTGTGTCTCTTGCTATGTTTACCTGTTGAATCCATCCTTCAAGTGATTTTTTTGCTAACACCTGCAACTTTTTTGAGCGCCGTTTACTTTCTACAAATCTGTATAAATTCATGTTGTGTTTCACAAAAATACACGCTTCATAAATATAGAGTGACGGTAAAGTTAATATTTTTAGCTTATTAAAATGTGGCTTGCATGATTCTGTTTGTTTTATTTTACAAATCGCTCTGATACATTTTACTGTGCTATAAGTACTTCTTGAATCTTAGGAGCATTTCCCCAGAATATGAGGAGTGCTGACTCGTAGTCACACCAGATTATCACACCAGTATGACAAACAGGAATGTTTTTCTCGTTTGTCACACCACTGATTTTTCCACACCATGTATACGATAATTGCTAGTGCAGTACCTATATATTCTAATAAAGTCGATCTGCTGATCGGCGTTTGCCGACTTTCGTTCTTTGCCGACTTTTTAGATTTTCTACTTTCATTTATATTTCTGCCAACTTTTTCATAATAAGCACGTTCAAATGATAAAAAATCTGCATTAGCGATTTGAGCGTATGGTTATCTCTCGCAGAGTTGATGTGAATTTGCCACCAAAGTCATGCAATTTGACGCCGCTAGACCTTTTCTTGTAGGGTATTTTGAAGTAGCAGGTAGCTATGCAAACAAACCACAATCGACCGATGTCGATGTCGATGTGTTCAAATTCAGCCGGATCTATGCAGAAGAGTCATTGAAAACTGGACCACTCGGATCTGTGCCACTAAATAGCAGAGGCGGGCATTTGAACGATGTCATATCATATTCTACACTTAATCATAGAGAAAATAAAACTACGTTACACTTAATGGCACAAGTAAGCCTTTTAAATAAAAAATAATTTTGTTAATACCTTACACACAGCTTCTTTTATTTAATTTCAACATCTAACCGCCCTTATTGAAAAAAAACGAAACAAGAAAAACAGTCCTGTTTGTCATACTGGTGAGATAATCTGGTGTGACTACGAGTCGGTAAGGTTGAAAAACCAACTAGTATAACTAGGACAGCACTAGTTAGGAATAAATGGTGTGGAAAAATCAGTGGTGTGACAAACGAGAAAAAAATTCCTGTTTGTCACACTGGTGTGATAATCTGGTGTGACTACGAGTCAGCACTCAATATGAGGCCATACCGCAGAGCCGAGGCAACATATCCGTGATAAGCTAAGCTAAGTAGGGCGATCTTATTCGCAATTTTATCCAGCATATATAGAGCATATGAAAATCTACTAAGCTTTGCACAAATACTTTCAATTTGGGTCCTCCATGTCATGTCATTGGCAATATGTAGTCCAAGAAATTTTGTAACACTAGCTTCAAGTATTTCATTCCCTCTATCTATAGTTTATTTGAAACTATGATTGTACTTTGTGTCTAATTTTAAAGTTAATAACTTTAATTTTGGTTAGATTTATTTTAAGGTTATTAGCATTTAACCAGTCGATAATAGGAATAAGGCTATTGTTTACCTGCTCTTCTATTTCTTTTATAGTGCCATTATCATAAATAACAGTGCTGTCGTCGGCAAATAGTGACATTTGATGTTCGACTACTTGGGGAAAGTCATTAATATAGCAATTAACACTTTGGCTGCCACGAGGGTCACCGGTGACCCCCAAACAATACATTTTCTATTGTGTTTATTTCGTGGCAGTCAACCTGTTAAGGACTAAGGGTCCTAACACAGAACCCTGCGGAACACCACATGACAGTATTCTAGAGCTAGAGGAGTAAACTATCTCAGTTGTGGTCTTTATATTTTATTTATTAATTTGTATAATTTGACTTCTATTCTCCAAATAAAATTTTATCAGATTAACAGGTTGACTGCCACGAAATAAACACAATAGAAAATGTATTGTTTGGGGGTCACCGGTGACCCTCGTGGCAGCCAAAGTGTTAAGCACGTTACCTCTGATATATACTATTATTACTGAAAATATGGATTAATATCCAAGTTTGAAGATATTTTAAATAAAACCCAACTTTCCGTAAGCAAACGTTATTTTTGTAATGACTTCAAGAAAACAAATTACAAAACAAAATCGAAAATAGACAATGTAAAAAAGTAAAATATAGAAAAACATAGACGAGTTATCAAAAAAGGTGCCAATCGGGCACATGCTCCCCTTTTTTACAAGAGGACTATCTTTTTTAATGGCCGCCGCAAAGTGCCTGCTGGGGTCCGGACATCAACTACCCGCACAACCCCGTCACGCCCCGGGTGCAGAGCCGCAATCACGCCGCGTGGCCAGGTTCCCCTCGGCAAATCCCCGTCGCCGATGAGGACCGAGTCGCCAACTCTAACGGCGACATCTACTCCCGGTACGCGACGGGGTGCCAAGGCGGGAAGATATTCGGACACCCAACGACGCCAAAAGTGGTCGCTCAGCCGGAGTGCCTTCCTCCACCCGCTCCGACCAATCAAAGCTGCATCCGTCAAATCTGCTGCTGCTGCTGCTGCTGGCTGGAAAGGGGCGACCGGATGAATCCCCTAACAAAAAGTGATTAGGGGTCAGCGCCTCCGGGTAGTTCCCGTCAGGAGAGACGTGTGTCAGTGGCCGCGTATTCACTACAGCCTCGGCTTCAGCCAGTAGAGTCGCCAGAACCTCTTCTTTCAGTGCCCGTTCTCTCAAGGTTACTCTCAGGGCGGATTTAACCGACCGAACCAGTCGCTCCCAAGCTCCGCCCATGAAGGGCGCTGATGGGGGTATAAAACGCCACTTAATTTTCTCATGTGCTGCAAAATCTGGTACCGCAGCATCGTACAAGGCTCTCAGCTCCCGATTTGCTCCCACAAACGACTTCCCATTGTCCGAAAATATTTCTGTCGGTGTACCACGTCGGGCGATAAAGCGTCTTAGGCACATAATAGCGGAATCCGCGGACAAGCTGGCTACGATTTCGAGGTGGATCGCTCTGGTTACCAAGCACGTAAATAAGGCGACCCATCGCTTTTCACGCCGACGCCCAATGGAAATGGATACGGGCCCGAAGTAGTCCACGCCGGTGAACGTGAAGGCACGTCGATGATGACCAAGTCTCGCCTCTGGCAAGTCTCCCATTGGTGGTTGTAGGGTTGGACTCTTCAGCAATTTCCATAGCTGGCACCTATGTACTACTGCCCTCACGGCGTTCCTTAGTCCAATAATCCAATACTGTTGCCGCATCTCGTTTATGACTGTTTCAGTGTTGGCGTGCGCAAACTTGTGGTGGTAGTAAGTGATTAAAAGACGAACGGCTGGCTCTTTCCCTTCTAAAATCATAGGCTGGCTGTTAGAGACGGCTGACGTTCTACCTGCGAGGCGGATCACTCCGTCCCTGAGTACAGGCGACAATTTGGCTAATCGGCCCTTCAATATGGGCTGCCCACGTGATAGATGAAGCAGTTCTTCCCCGAAGGCGCTAATCTGACTGCTAGCCAAAATGTGGAGCTCCGCTTGAATGATGTCTTCAGCGATCAAAGGTTCTGGAGTGTTGGGAGGAGTGACATCCGGCTGTGAACCGCGGTTAGACATATCTCTAAAACAAATACCCCGAACCCAAACATTTTGAAACTCACGACCCCGATGATTTTTGAAAATGGCAGCAATGAATTTATGTGTTCTAGCTGTTGCCCTTACCAGTCTAATCCAAGAGCTAAAATGGGTAATGTTAGCTACTACAGGTACGGATAACTGATGGGAACTAGTAACGTTAATGTATTCTGTACCATGTGATTGTGATTGATGCAATGATTTTGACTGACGGAGGGATGGCTTGAGCTCCTCCTCTCCAAAAGCTACTGGCGCTGCGATTTTGGGCTCTGAAGGCCACTCAGTAGTGGCGGTCAGGAGAAATTTTGGGCCATATAGCCAACGTGGTTCAATGTTGGACTTCCCCCTCGTCGCATCGTCAGCCACGTTTAGCTCGGTTGGAACCCAACGCCATTCATCTACACTAGTGATTTCCAAGATCTCTCCTACACGATGTGCCACAAAAGGTTTATAATTTCTCGCATCACTGCGTAACCATCCTAATACGGTCATGGAATCGCACCAAAATATACGCCGATTCGGCTTCAAACGGTGGAATTCACAAATCCTAGAAGCAAGACGAGCAGCTATCAAGGCGCCTTGTAGTTCTAGGCGCGGGATCGAAACTGGTTTCAACGGGGACACACGTGCCTTGCTAGCTATCAGCGCCAGTTTCACGTCACCATTGAGAAGCACAAATCTCCAATAGGCAACAGCGGCGTGTGCCAGCTCGCTAGCGTCACAAAACACGTGTAACTCCAGCTCCGAGAACCTATACAAATTATAGCACCGTGGAATTATCAATTCTGAAATGGATTTAAGGCACTCAAACCATTCGAGCCAAGTTTCTTGGTCAGCCTGTGATAGCTTCTCGTCCCAGTCAAGGTTCTTGCGCCACAAATTTTGAAATAAAATCCGGCCTCTTACTACAATGGGAACTAAAACGCCTAGAGGGTCGTAAATGCGCATGACGTGGGCTAACACTACACGTTTTGTGAAATGGTTAGGAGTATCCTTAATGCTGGAGTTAAAACTGATGATGTCCTGAGATGGTTTCCATATAAGACCAAGAGTACGTGTGGTGGTAACTGAACACGGTAAGCTACCTAACTCTACACTACGACGATTGGCTAGAGAGACGTCAGACAACAAATCGCTTGGCAGCTGATTGAGTGCCTCGGGCTCATTCGACACCCAACCGCGCATCTCGAATCCTCCGCGCTTATGAACCTCTACGATATCAGCTGCTAATCGAGCTGCGTCCTCCGTAGGGACATCTACACTTCCGATATAGTCGTCCATGTAGGTATCAGAAGTAATAGCTTCCACAGCCTGCGGATATTCGGCAATGAATTCCGATGCGTTTCGATTGAGGATGTAAATCGCTGTAGCTGGACTAGAACATGCCCCAAAAATCATAGATGACATTCGAAAGATTTTTATTGGACCCGCAGGATCATCGCGCCAGAGAAAACGCTGTGCGTCACGGTCGCAGTCCTGAATTTTAACCTGCGGGAACATCTCTTTTATATCGGCGGTCAAGGCTACTTTCCCCTCTCTAAAACGCATCAAAATTCCTAATAGAGGTTGTAAAAGGTCAGGACCCGAAAGAAGCATAGAATTTAGTGACACGCCCTGTACTTTAGCTGCTGCGTCATGAACAACACGAAGTTTCCCCGGTTTGTTGGGATTTACCACTCCGAAATGCGGCAAATACCAACAAACCGATGAGTGCGACTGCCTTGTACACTCCTCAGCAAACCCCTTAGCCCGCATGTCGTCGATATTAGCCCTATACCTTTTGGCAAACTCTAAATCCTTCGACATTTTTACCTCTAGGCTTTTGAAACGAGACAGCGCTAAAGGATAACTATCAGGAATAGGTCGGCTGTCTGCCTTCCACAACAAGCCAACCTGAAAGTGCCCATCCAGTCGGCGCTGGGTAGTTTGTTCAAGGATGCGTAAAGCCCGCTGATCATCCGCACTGCGCGGCTCCTGTTTAGTTATGCCAATTGCATCTAACCTATATTGATCCCTGATGAGCACTTCTAGATCACGCTCTGGACGCTCACGCAAGTGGCAAGAAGTTTCTACTAAAGTTGTCCGACTGCTGGCACACCCGAATAACACCCACCCCAGTGGTGTTCGGATGGCGACAGGCTGGGTCTTTGTTCCCTTCCGAACTTCCGATGCTATGATAAGAGGCCAGTTGTCGATCCCTAACAAAATGGTGGGCTTTGCCTCGGCATAACACAATTCCTCCATCACATCAGAGAGGTAGGAAAAGGAACGTAAGGACTCGCGTGTGACCGACTGACTTTGCAGCCCTAAGTTCTTAATTGCCCTAGCTTGTTGAATTGAAAACGTTTGTGGGGTAGATCGGCCTTTTATTTGAAAGTCAACAAACTGTACGCTGCTGTCCATACATAACCCTCCCACACAATCCAAATGCAGACTACCCACTGGACCCTCGGCTCCAATTTCGGAGGCGATGTCGGCATCTACAAAAGTAGCCGTCGAGCCATCATCTAAAAGAGCAAAAGTATCTACACTCCCAGTTGGCCCAGAAACTGTGACGGGTACTACTTTCAATAGCGGACGAGATGTGATTTCAACCTGCGAGTTGTTGACAGCTGCAAGAACCTGATCAATTGTTTCGGCCTCCGTTTTCATCGGTTCAAGTGACATGACCTCCTGAACGTGAGCCGAGGTAACATAATTATCGTTGTGTAAAACAGTATGATGCCTTTGCTTACAGTCGACTATTGTGCAACTAGCCTTATTTTTGTTACAAAACCTAAAATTGTGCGGCACTTTTTGAAGGCAACGATAACAGACTTTATTGTCTTTGACAAAACGCCATCGGTCATCGACTGTCAAAGATGTAAATGTCGGACAATTTGACAACTGATGTCCCCCTTTGCAAAATAAACAAATATTTTCTTGATCTGATATTTTTGCAGGTTTCCATTTAGAATTTGATGTAGTTGAAGCCCCCGCCGCCGACTCAGAAACTGCATGTGCTCGCTGTTTCTGTGTAGTGCTGGCCGATGTTGTCTCAAACGTAGCACTAAACTTCATAGACAAATCCACTTCACGATCTAAGAACCTCGATAATAATTCGACCCTAGCTTGGTCTGTATACTCATATTTATCAGCAAAGTCTAACCAACGCGCGCGCAATAGTGGAGAAAATTTACTTAATATGGCTGCAAACAGCTCCGGAGAACGCAAATAGTCAGTATGCTGCAATAGCTTGGCAATCTCGACACAATTGCGCACACGGGTGGTGAAAACGTGTAGGTCTCTTACCTCCGAACCCAGCTTGGGCAGCGCCTTGACGGCGCTCACCTCTTGTAGAACGATTTGCTCAGGTCTACCGTAGCGACGATCTAGGGCCTGAATGACGTCGTTGGCGTGAGGTGCCAACACCAACAGCATGCTGACGGCTTCGCGTGCTGCGCCTTTTAGGGCCTGGTTTAGGCGTGCAAGATTTTCTGCTTCTGTAAATCCACCTACAGTATCCTGAAAAGCCCGCTTGAACATAAGCCAGTCAAGGGGTGAACTACCATCAAAACACGGAAGCCTTATAATGTTTTTATTGGTATTGGAGACGTTATTCTTCGCAAGTGTCTTTAGGGCCTCCACTAGCTGTGCAACGCCCTTTGAATCGCCGCCGTCTCCTGGAATATCAGTGGCAGCGGTCCTGTCCGCCCCGCTAAAATTGTGCTGAGGCAAAAATCCAAGACTCTGTGCTGCGATATCATCAGAAACGGCATGTCGGACGTCACGTGAAGGCTGGGAACACACGAAAACGTTAGGAGCCCCTACCTCACATCCATTGGTAGATCGAATCCTATCATGAACAGGTAATTTGGCAGGGAGGGCAGTAGTGTCTAGCCATTGTTGGACACTGGCACGGCTTCGTGAACTGTTCGAACCGTGGATACTGCCCTCCGCCTCAATTGCTGCGAGCTCAGCTTTATATTCAGCTTCAGCAGCTTCGCGCTCTAGTTCCATCTGCCTAGCCTGTGCACGCATCTCAGCTTCCATTTGGGTAATTTGTAACTGAGCTACGCGACGAACATGTTGCGCTTCCGCTGCGGATTTTCTCGCCGCAACTACCACGGAAGAGCGACTATTGCGACTCACGACAGACCGAGCACTCGTTGTAGGATTATACTGAGAATGTACCTGAATTTCCCTGGTCTGTGGTGCAGGAACGGCCTCACTACCTGATTGGGCAGGTGCATTCTGCTCTTCTTGAGGCAGTTTAGTTTGTGACCTGGTGACCACCATTTTTCTGGCTAAAAGAAAAGCTCTGAAAAAAACTTTTGTGAACTAGTTAGGTACAGTTCAAAACCCTCGAAGGACCACTTATTACTGAAAATATGGATTAATATCCAAGTTTGAAGATATTTTAAATAAAACCCAACTTTCCGTAAGCAAACGTTATTTTTGTAATGACTTCAAGAAAACAAATTACAAAACAAAATCGAAAATAGACAATGTAAAAAAGTAAAATATAGAAAAACATAGACGAGTTATCAAAAAAGGTGCCAATCGGGCACAACTATATCTTTCGAGCTTAATTAAAAGCCTTTTATGGTCTACGAAGTCAAACGCCCTAGTAAAAACATAAACATAAACATAGCCATCACTGGTTTTCTGTTATCCATGTTATGATGTATTTTCTCTAAAAAGTTATAAATAGCCATAATAATGGTTCTATTTTTTCTAAAGCCCATTTGTTCTTTGCTAAAATATTTTTTTTTCTCTAAATAACTGTTCATGCTGTTATAAATAACCTTCTCAAAAATGATGTCCGGCCTGCCTCCTGTAGTGTGGCGGGTGGGGCAACCGACTAGCTACTAGCACAAACCTGTGTCTCTGATATGTTTACCTGTTGAGTCCATCCTTCAAGTGATGCGTCTTGGAGGCCAGGTTGTCCCAGTGTCCGGCCTGCCTCGTGTAGTGTGGCGGGTGGGGCAACCGACTAGCTACTAGCACAAACCTGTGTCTCTGATATGTTTACCTGTTGAGTCCATCCTTCAAGTGATGCGTCTTGGAGGCCAGGTTGTCCCAGTGTCCGGCCTGCCTCGTGTAGTGTGGCGGGTGGGGCAACCGACTAGCTACTAGCACAAACCTGTGTCTCTGATATGTTTACCTGTTGAGTCCATCCTTCAAGTGATGCGTCTTGGAGGCCAGGTTGTCCCAGTGTCCGGCCTGCCTCGTGTAGTGTGGCGGGTGGGGCAACAGACAAGCTACTAGCACAGATCTGTGTGTCTCTGCTATGTTACGGAGCCAGCCGCAGACATGCTCGCATTTTAGCTTCTCTACTGTGTTTGCTGTTTCGCCTAAAATTGAGAATGTTGTTGTAGAAAAGCCATTCTATGTAAATAAGGCTCTTGGAAGTTAAAAGAGTCAATGGTACCCGAGCGTAAAAATATGACAAAGCAAGTCATTTTCGGAAACTCGATGTTCCATTTTACGAACTAATCATTTGCTCTAATTTTATTGAACTAGCAGTTCTCAATCCGAATGCAAAGACCGTCAGCAACGTCCATTATGAAAACTATTTGGGTCAGATAACTATGACCACTGCAATAAAATATGCCACAAGTTACCAGTATAGGAGAAGGACGTGACGTGGAACCAGTGGAACAGCACCGACAGCAGACGTCCCAGGATCTCGTCTGGAGTGTCTGGGTTCGGAGTACACAGCCCCACCATCAGCCATACTCCATATCTACGAAATATTATTGTATTTGAATGACACTATACAGACAAGGGGTAAATAAACACATTGTAAATACTATTATTCACCTCGGGACTCGAAGCTAAAAAAAATCTGCTGCTTGTGACGATCTAAAGTTTTTTTTTTTTTTTTTATCCACAATGGCATGTCAGCCTCATCATAACTTAAACTTGTTCGAAACTACGTCTACCAATACATTATACATTATAAATTTTAAACAAATCAGTAAGTAGGTTTGCTATCTCAGGTGAAGGTTGCCCTAAAACTTTTACATATGGACCAATATCATATTTGTTTACTTTTATTCTGCTCAAAAGTGTCTCTCTTTCCTTCTTAGTCTTAGTACACTCCATAAGTAGATGGTGAACATCTTCAACCGTCCCGCATGTTTCACAATTGGGAGAATTCACTTTCTTCATTAAATAACCAAACTTGCGGGATGGGTAGTGACCAGAGCGTAATCTATGAAGCAGAACAATATGATACCTACTCATTTCCTTGATAGCAAACCACGGTATTCGAGGAGGCTGATATTGTATAGTTTTATACCAGATACCCTTTTCTCTACTTCTTTCGTCAAAATACTCCTTAAACATATCATAACAAATTGTTTTGCACATACACAATTGTTATAGGTAATTAGGTATTATACAGTATTCTTGACCTTAAGTAACCGCTAATTTTGCTAGTCTATCAGCTTCTTCATTACCTCTCAAACCTACATGAGATGGAACCCATTGCAATCTTAGCACTATGCCATTGTTCGTAAGATCTATAACCTTACTTAATATTGAATAAGCTATCGAAATACCTCTGAAGCCAGAGGCACAAGGAGCTAAATGCTGCAAACCACTCTTACTATCTGTGAAAATCACAAAGTAACGATCGCCCGAGTTATAAGCAGAGTTAATGACTTCATAAATTGCAATGAGTTCCATCGTCATAATAGTCACATTAGTGTTTACTTTGTACATAGCTGAATAGTTTCTATCAACGTCATAAAATGCTGCACCCAAACCATCCTTACATTTCGAACCATCAGTGAAATATTTATTAAAGTGTAAGTATTTATCGTGAATTTCTTTAACAATTTCAAATTTGAGAGATGCTAAATTTAAGGATTTTTTAGGACCTGTTACACTTTCCAAATTACATATAATTATTTCATCTATTTTAATACTGGTTACCCAAACATCTAATGAAAACATTTCTAAGGAATCAGAAGAATGTACACGCAAAGATTTACATTTATCGAATACCGATACAAGTAAAGGTTTCTTTTTTTTTTGCCAATATCTCATCTGCATCAGATCATTTAGTTCTTTAAGAAGACGCATAACTACACTGTTTGACCAGGACATACTTTTCAGGCAGTATTTATATGAAAGAAATAATCTTCTAATATGCAAAGGAGGTAAGCACAGCTCGCTTTCCATTACATGAATGGGACTGCTTTTGATAAACCCTCCGATTATTCTCGCAGCCTGATTCTGTATTTTATCCAGTTTATATAAATGAACATTGGCACTATTCCCGAACAAAAAACATCCATAATCCAATCTACTTCTGATTACCGATATGTACAATGTACGTAAATACTTTGGATGCATTCCCCATTTAGAATCCGGTAATACTTTTAAAAGTTTCAAATATTTCAAGACCTTCTCAGCTACTTCATTAACATGTTTACTCCACAATAAGGATCGATCAAGCCACATACCCAAATATTTGAAACTTTCAACTGTACCAACTGAATGCTCATTGATTTTAAGGGTTATTTTGTTTCTTTTTCGACCTCTGGTAAAAATACACATTTTAGATTTATTAGGGGAAAGTTCTAAACCTACTTCATCCAGCTTAACTATCATGTCGTCAAGTGCCAACTGTAAAGTGGTTTCACAAAAATGTATGTCTCTGTGCTTCAAATACATTACAAAATCATCGGCATATTGCAATATAGAAACGTCCTCTATCTCACGACAAATTTTATACGTGGTTAAATTAAAAAGTAACGGGGAAAGTGGGTCCCCCTGAGCCAAGCCCCTATTTGTCCATCTACTTATAACTGTTTCCCCAGAATATATTTTCATCATTAAGCATCTAGCACTTAAAAACACCCAAATATATTTACAAATATTAGAACCAACATTCAATTTATCTAGCGTAGCCACGACACTCTCAACTAAAACATTGTTGTATGCATTATCTATGTCTAGAAAGCAAGCTACAGAAGGAACGTTATTTGAAAGTCCTATTTGAATATCAGTGACTAGTCTCGCGAGACAATCCAAGGAGGATTGCCCCCTCCTAAAGCCTGACGTACCAGCAGATAAGAACTTATTTATCTCTGTGTACCACTCCAATCTCTTTACTTTTTTGTGAAATATCTTGCACACGCATGAGATTAGAGAAATCGGCCTAAGCTTTTGTTCTAAATCAGCACTGCTGGCAGCTTTTGGAATGGGAACAATGCTTATTTCCCTCCATTGACGCGGAATATACCCAGATGTAAAAATTCTGTTATAAATGTTTAACAAATTTACTTTGCCAACCGAAGGTAGATTATAAATCATGGAGTAAGTTATCCCATCCTTGCCCGGAGCAGTATCTCTTTTCTTAAAACAATGTTTCATTTCTTGCATACTAAATGGTGATTCCAATAAACTATTACGAGATGTGAGAGCTGGCTGTTGGTTTATTAATGAGTCTGGCGCTAAAGAACACAGCAAATCTTTTTGTTTAGTTTCTGATGGAAACGATTTTGACTGTTTATAGCCTTTGAACCAACGCATTTTACGCCACATTTCAGATACCGAAGTAGTCTCATTAATACTGCTGCAAAATGATTTCCAATTACTTGATCTGGCTTTATTTATCAACGTGTGTGCTTCTACGGTTCTATCTTCTAAAATATTGAGATTATTAGGTGTAGGATTACGTCTGAATACACTCAAAGACAGTCTTCGTTTAGCTACTGCTCTGGATAATGATGGGTGCCAATACTCCTTAGGTTTAAAATTAGCTGTCGGATTGGTACAAATCTTGGTCTCAGGCATATTCTTACTAGCGGACTGATTAATGTGATCCTCAAAATAGTCATATAAGACTTGAATATCTTCAAAATGGTGAATATCGGCAAATGGTTGTCGAAACCTTTCTCTATACGCTTTCCAGTCTGCTTTTTTATAATTACGTTTCTTTATATACTGTCTTGATTCTAAATAGTTTAGTGTTATTTTAATAATAAGGTGATCACTCCCCAGGTTTTCATTGAATACTTCCCAATCACAATTTACCGATATATCAGACGATGCGAACGTAATATCAGGTGAAGTCCTCCTAACTAATCCGTTTACCAATTTTACTCTAGTAGCATCGCCATTATTTAAGGAAATCCAGCCATTTTCCAATGAAGATTCTAGCAGTTGAGTTCCCCTTTGATCAATTTTGTACGACCAATTAGTATGGTGTCCATTAAAATCCCCTGCAATCAAAGTATTGCTGAGCTCTAAATTAAATAAGCTATCCAAGTCCGCAGCACGCGTGACTACAGAAGAAGGGCAGTAAATTGATATCATATTTTTTAAACTTAAACAATTTAAAATTTTGATGTGAATAACTTCTATGCCTGGGTTTGATAGATGAATAGGACTTATTTGCGAATACAATGTCTTATGGGTTATAATAGCAACTCCTCCATAAGAATCCGGTCTATCTTGTCTAAATATATGGTACCCACTTAAATTAAAGTTAACACTTGGATCAAGCCATGTTTCACTCAAAATAGCAATATGAATTTTTTCTTGATTTAAAAATGCTTCTAAACTACCTAATTTTGGCCTTAAACTTTGTGAGTTCCACTGACATATATTTAGCGAGGTCACATTTTGTGTGCTACCCATTATACTTAAATAAATAACTATGTAAAACTTCTCTGTCCATAAAACTACCAAGTAAAAATAATTTAATTTCCTCACATATAACTTTCAACATCGACACCATTTTTTCCATTAGATCCTTCTCTTTAGAAAATACAATTTCCATAATACTTCGCCAAATTCTCTTCCATTGAAATTTTCTCTCTTTCTCACTTCTTTTTTCCTCTTCTTGGTTTTGGTTAACTTCTAGACTTTCTGTAGATACCGACATATTATTATTATCAAGCAAATTTTTTTTATCCGTCTTATTAGAATTATATGTTACCTTTTTTCGTTTTTTTTGGCTTTTTTTACTTGCTGCTGTTACGCGTTCTTCTTGTCTTTCTTCTAAAATGTCCGGTTCATCATCCATAACTGGTTCTAAATAGTTTTCTGCCCGTTCACCAGTCAACTTTTCATAGGAATTAATATTTGTGGGACTACTCACATCCGCATTTATGAATCTTTGTTTCTTGCTCGAGGACTCATTCTCTACTTTACGTGAAACCTGCTTGATATTTTCCCTTTTTTCTTGAATATACATCGCCAACGCATTTTTGTAAGTAGTATTTCCTAAACTCATTAGAATACGAATTCTCTTCTCTTTTATAAAAAATGGACATGTTTTATTAATAGCCATATGTGGGCCTTTGCAGTTTAAACATGTAAATGTTTCTGTCTCACAATTATTGTGTTCTTTTCCACATTTTGGGCAAAGATTCTTATTAATTGGGCAAAACTTTTTATGATGTCCGAACTTCCAACATCCTGAGCACTGGGTTACAGGAAAAACATATTTCTCAACCCTAAATCTACATCCGTATGCATATACATACTCTGGTACAGTCTGAGTTTTGAAACCTAACCTTACAGTCTCGCTATCAATCCATTTACCTTCTTCATTCATCCGTTTAAGTCTTCTGACAGACACAATTTCACACGAGGTACTGAATGTGTCTATCATTTCCTCATCTGTCATTTCTGACTCAACCCCTTTGATCAATCCGTAGGATAGATTAACCTCATCAGTAAATTGAGCTCCAATGTCAAGATCCTTTTTTTTAGGAAAATTTAATAATTTTTCAACTTGTTTTTTATCATCAAACTGTACGAATACTTTATAAGGGCTTTTATATTTAATTTTAATGATGTTTTGTATATTCCCGCTTCTTAACCACTTAGCCAAGGTCATCTGTTTCGGCAAAACTTGTAATGAAGTCAAACATATTTCAAACGAATTATTTGTAACGTTATCATTCTCCCCAACCGCATCATTATTACATTCATAACGTTTATTTAATTCAACTATGTGGGTACTCGGGTTTCCGTTTGGTTCACTTCGAAAAAGTTTCTTTGGTCTTCTCCTGCTAACAGTAATATAACTTTCTTCACTACTATCTTCCCTTTTTCCCTCAATCTTTTCTCCGGTAGTTTTGGATCAATTTGTTGGTCAACATCCACCGTACCCGTCATCGTCAACATCTCTTGTTCACACTCATTTATAATCTCAGTGTCGCTTTTATCGGTCAACGCTGCTTCATCCGTACTACCTCTCTCCATTCTCACTATTAGCGGGTACACCCGCACCGAACGTGATCAGTACACTAGCCGGAATGTTTTGCGATAAGCACGTGCGTACAGAACACCGCCTCACGCGCAACTGATCTAAAGTTTAGCTACTTCACTTAACTATACCTATCATATTTACTTAAGACGAGCACTACTATACACTAGTCCAGCATGCCTCCCCGGAACTTCAAAAGACAATTTTATCTGTCCGAGGACAAGTACCAAAACTTTCGAGCTCGCTCATTCTATATTCTCTTAACTGCTCTATAATCACCGTTAAATCATTACAATAGCGACGAGTTTTCCTTCTATTTTGTATTTATTATGTTGTGGGGTAGGTATGGCCTACGAGTATTTGGCCAAGGTCGCCAAATCTTTAAATACACCACTGCAGCTAGGCAGTCGCACCTTAGGTATTAGTTAGACCACAGACATAAATCTAACTAGATGAAGCGATTGTATGTACTTCGCGTGCCAAAAAACGGAGCAAAGTCACGATGAGTGATCGTAATCTGAGCTTTTCATTTAGCATTATCGGCACCGGAAATCCACCGAAATCTAGAAAAATGCATTTTTATGCCATATTGAGCTGTAAAGAATGTAAAGAAAAAGTTTTCCGAGGCATTGGAAATGTTTTCTTTATTTGATATAATAGTTTGTAAAAAAATGGCACCCTTGGTTTTCATACAGATGGAGGGACTTGCGTTATCTATTTAGATTTATGTCTGTGAGTTAGACCGATGCGATTCTAACGTTGTTGAAAGAAAGATCACATCACTCGGGCTTAAAATAGTGTTGGACACTACTTTTTATCACCTTCTAAGAGAAAATAAGTAAGTGCAACTTATGAACAAACGTTCTTGTTTATAAGTTGCACTTACTTATTTTCTCTTACGTTTATTTATATAAATAGTGTTAGTATTACCTGGCCTTTCTGATGTTCTTCAGAAAGGCCAGGTGCGCAGTACTCATAACCGGCGTGTGTGTATGACTAGATGTATGAATGCGAGTGAAGCAAAAGAAGTATGTAAAGATCGTAGCAGGTGGTGTTCCGTAGTTTCTGCCTACCCCCATGGAAAAAAGGCGTGAGTTTATGTATGTATCTATGAGGAATTATAAACATAACATAGAAATAATTAGAGGCTAATGTTTATATTCGAACAATTAGAGAAGTGCATCGTTACAATTTTATTAGTACCATTCGTTACAGTTGTAGATTTATTTCTCAATTTGGGCCGCACGCCGATTTCCAGCCAGTCACTTGTTCAATACAATGTTCCCGTGCGGTCCGAAATATAATTACAATCGCTCATTAGCCAATCGGTTTTAGCGATGTAATCCTATTTTGAACCGCATGGTTTGCGATTCATCTCTTTGCTGACTGGAACATTTACTAACAATATCCACATTCCAAATTCAAATCACTTTTAGCCCCTAGGGATTAATGAGCTATTTTAACCCCGTTTACAAAGAATAAACTAGCTTTTTGAAAAGATGTGATACAAACAATAATTAATGAAAAAAACCCGTGCGAGACCAAAAAGCTCCTATCACAGCATGTGCAGCAATAATCTATAATATAAAAATGAATCGCAAAATGTGTTGGTAAGCGCATAACTCAACAACGCCTGGACCGATTTGGACAATTTTTTTTTTTAAATGTTCGTTGAAGTTCAAAGATGGTTTTTACGGGGAGAAAAATTCTAATAATTGCCGGAAAAAAAAATTAAAACAGCCCTTTTCTTTTTCCCATACAAAAGTTTCCTAACTAAAACGTAGAGTCAATTTGAGCTTTATTGCTATTGTATAAGCTATTTTAGTGTAGGGTAGTGTAGGGTAGGGTAATTTAGGGTAGGGTAGGGTAGAGTAGTGTAGGGTAGGGTAGTGTAGGGTAGGGTAGTGTAGGGCAGTGTAGGGTAGGGTAGTGTAGGGTAGGGTAGTGTAGGGTAGGGTAGGGAAAGGTAGGGTAGGGTAGGGTAGGGTAGGGTAGTGTAGGGTAGGGTAGGGTAGTGTAGGGCAGGGTAGAGTAGGGAAGTGTCGGATAGGGTAGGGTAGGGTAGTGTAGCGTAGGGTAGGGTAGGGAAGGTAGTTTAGGGTAGGGTAGTGTAGGGTTGGGTAGGGTAGAGTAGTGTAGGGTAGTTAGTGTAAGGTATGGTAGGTAGGGCCGATAAATGTGTGGTGTTTTTATGGCAAAACAAAGTTTGCCGGGTCAGCTAGTTATAAATAATAAATAACGCCGCTTGTCGGGACAAGGTTTCGCGTCCATGATAAAGCTTACCTGCCAAGAAGCTGTCGATCTTCAACTGAGATGGGGTCAGGCAAGTCTACACTGAGTGGAGGCTTCAGCTGTTCAGTGGAACTGTCTGGGTCTTCCATGTTAATCGGCTTGGCTTCTTTTAGAAGGCTATGAAAACAATGAGTATAAATTAATTTTTCTATTTAATATTTTTAAGTTTTTTTATGATATTACGGCTGCGTATCCAAACGTCCTATGAGCAAATCATCATTTTATAAAATTTCAAACAAATATGAGATATTTATAGGAATAATTTATTGGAAGAATTGGTTTGGTTTTTGGATTTGTTTTTTATTTTTTGGGATTGGAATTCCCTGCCGGAATCTGTGTTTCCCGACAGCTGCAATGTAGGAGTCTTTAGGTCAAGAGTGAATAGGATATTTCCAGGCAAGCGTGTCTCACCTTCAACGTGAGAATGTGCGAATGTGCGAATCAGGTCAAGCGCGAGCCAATCTATAGATACATATATATATGTCGCATCAAGGCTGGCCGATAGATGTAAACCATCGGGAAGTCAGGATGTTATTCCCTTAGGTTAAGACATCGTGTGTGGGCTGGTCGATGGGTACAATCGTGCAAATGAAATCACAGAAGTTATTCGATACACTGGGTTTATTTAAATAGTCACAACTCAGTTACATTCTTGCTTACTATTATTACGGATCGACACTGATTCTACGACGTGTTAGCTCTAAGGCTGTCAGTACTCAACTGCCATATTCTATGTTCCCCACCACGCAAGTGGTTAGAAATAGCGCGCCAATGCGTAGTTGTTCTTGCTTTGCCGCCAGATGGCGTGCTTGCGATTTGTTTTGACGTCCGTACTATTGACTAAACCCGACACGGCCATCCTGTGAGACAGGCGTCCTCGTCTGTTCCTCATTGTCAGGGTTAACAGTGTATCGAATCATGTGGAAATTCTCATGAATGTCCTCAGCTCTTGGGGAAAGCTGAGGGGTCTGTCAGACTCCTACTGACTAAAACCACATGGTGTTCTCTAGGCCGTAATTTATCTTGAGAGGCGAGCGTGGAACACAGCACGTCGCCTTCTCGGGCCTCTCTCAGGTGACAGATCCCCAAATCTATCACCCGCAGGCATCATCTTCTTGTCCTTGCTCACTGCCATCTCATGTCGTGTTGCGCCACACGTTCTCTCAGTCTAATCCGACCCGCCAGTCTCCCATCATACAAGGGATGTTTTTCTGAAACACAAAATTTCCAAACAGTATTCACTCGTCCAATCCTGACTCATACTCTAGAGTGAGGAAACATTTCGAAACAATCAAACATGATCATTTAAATCTCCTCACTACTATACTCCTCACCATTGCAAGGAACAAGTAATTCTATTTTCAATTTAAAGAAAATAGCATCTTAATCATCGATCCGGTACCTGATAGCACCTAATCTTCGTGATTACAAAGTCCAAGTACCACTGATAGTCATTAATGTCACATTTAATTAAACAAAAGAAACAAGACACCAGGTATCTTATTCACGATCCTTAGCCATCACAAAGCTCTCTTAGCTATCACATAGCTCTCTTAGCTATCTCATAGCTCTCTTAGCAATCACAATTGCTCTACTCGCACATCCCTACGATGTCGAGTTAACTCAACTCTCTGAACTTAGAACCAGTTCCACACAGACATTTAGCCTGTTGTATGTTACGTCAATTTGTCATCTACCATCTCAATTGGTACTTGAGCTTTGTGTATCTTACTAACACAATCTACGCATAGTAAACAAAATTAGAAAAGCTGAAATTATTTCATTTTTCGTAACGAGGCTATGACGATTCGAACGTCATCAACGATAACATGGAGACCTCACCTCTCGCGTGACTACGCGAGTATACTTTCTTTTAACCTCATAACGCAATAGGAACTTTCTGTAAGGTTCCTTACACAAACATGTTTTTTACACCGACTTACAGGTGCCCTACAGGCCCACAGTTGCTACAAAGACCTCCAGTTGCCACACTGGCCTACAGTTGCCATAAAGGCCTCCAGTTGCCACACTGGCCTACAGTTGCCATAAAGGCCTCCAGTTGGCACACTGGCCTTTAGTTGCCATAAAGGCCAACAGTTGCCACACAGGCCAACACACAACGCTCGGCTACTCCTGACCAAACTAGGTCATTGAGTTCGTGATAATAGGGAAATTTTAGAACTCTGATCTTTAACTAAATCATTACCCTGGGCCATGTACCACAGTCATTCCAGACAAACTTCAAAACTGCTGCAGCAAAAACTGCCAAGCTTATAGAAACCCTCGAGTAAAACCTCTAACGCCACGGCTCTATAGCCCACCAGCAATTATATTGCTCTCACACAACGGTCTCTCTAGACCCCGACCTCCGCCAGAATCCACTGGTACGGTCAAACATAATACGGCTGATAGACTCAATTACTCGACATCTTAAGCTTGCTCATCAACATTAAAATCCTTTAAACATCAACATCGACTGGTACATGACCCACAGGCGTCTTCTTCATCCTACCTTATGCATACTGGTAGGTTCTAAGCGTACCTATTTAAAGTTTTCGGTGTATAACGATCACAATCCTGCCATAATCACCTATCGCGGACTTAATACAGGGCCTCTTCAGTTCTCGTACTAAAGTTTCCCACACAACATTATTCATTAGAAAAAGGTCCGCCGATCAACAAGTTCAAAGGTTTGTTTTGATTCATAGGCAATGCATACCCAATTCATAAAACCTCTTCAAAAACCCATCGCCACATGGTACGCATGAGGTGCGGTCCAGAATTGGTCTTATGAGTAGACATGTTAATCAGATTTGGTTTCACTACCACAGTCATCAACTATAACGTCTAATTCTCAAGGAACTTGGTGATCGGGTATCCTTCTCACAAGATTCGCGCCTTTCACTCAAAGATGTTGGAACATACCGACTGTTAATATGAGGGGAATAATTAGGCCCAATAATATTTGTTTCTTTATAGCTCGCGTAAAGGAGCTTCACGAATAACTCTGATCAATATCGTTAAAATCAGGTTATCAACAATAGCCCTTTACTATCCATCACCAACTCAGTTTTTACGTAAGGAAAACAATCGCGATATCTACTGCTATCATAATATTACTTTGAAAGTAAGCAAGTAAATTCAGATCTGAAGTCGGTGGTTGTAAATCGTTACGCAACAAGATCTGTTCTGAATACACGTAAATGACCAGTACCGTTACTAACTAGATACAAATGCGATAGCCCAACGACATCACTAACTCGCTTTGCCACTGAAAACGTCTAGTTATTCAATCATTTTGGATATCTCATCAACTCATATCCTAAAGTTCGTACTGAACCAAATTTTGAAACTAGAAAAGTACTAACAAGCCAATAGGTAACTTATTAGCTACTAGCTTTATACTTGGTGTGTCTTAATTACCTAGTGATAGTGCTAGGTATAACCACTACCAACAAATTCAGTATTCCAACATGAACACTCTTAAAACTCGAAATAGCATCTCATCACTAGAGAACATTCGACTTCACTATCGAAATAAAATGGAAGCGACTCACCGAGTATTCCATTCCAAACTTGCGCACGCTCGTACCGTTCGGCTATGACCTGCGAACTGCTAGCCTGCCGTTCATCTTAACCTCTCAGATGTTGACATGTCAAACTTCGCGCTCAGCATCTGAATCGTTAGCCTCCAGCAGAGGCTTCAGGCTGCGACACAATATGGTATCTGAAACATGAAAAATATTACGAGAGTATATGCTCACACGGTTATCTTAACCATACACAGCTTTGATGGAAATTAAACGGTGCACCGGTGCAGTAACCTAAACCAATCAATCTGCCTAGCCTTTTCCCAACAACATTGGGGTCGGCTTCCAGTCCTACCGTATTCAGCTGAGTAACAGTGTTTTACATGGAGCGACTGCCTATCCGACCTCCACAACTCAGTAACTGGGTAACACAGTACCCTTTGGCAAGACTGGTGTCAGATCTCAGGCTTCTGACCACTGTCAAAGATCTTCAAATGACAGCCGGGACCAACGGCTTAACGTGCTTTCCGAGGCACGGAGGAAACCCGGTATGTTGAAATGGTCACCCATCCACGGACCGACCTCGTCAAGCGTTGCTTAACCTTGATGATCGACCAGTGCGGCTGTTATTATTTAGCCACGAGTTTCTAGTAGTAGTAGTAACCTAAACCAGCATAGCAAAATAGGTTATTATGGACACAGAATGTGATTGCAGAGTTCCTGTCCAAAACATGAACCACACATCACAGTTTCCCAAGTGCCCTACCCAGGTATATGGGCTTATCACAGTTTCCCAAGTGCCCTACCCAGGTATATGGGCTTTAGAGAATCCAATGAATGCCAAAGCATTTTAAGTCGCAATTAACGGGGCCTGGTAGGGTTTGCCACCTTTTAAATTGTTTGGCCCTCCGACCACAAAAGAAGAATATTATGCTTCTTCTCAAACTTAGTTAACTCTCACTACATAAAACTATCAAACTACAAAAGTAATCAAAATATTCTGACTGATGTGTAAGGTAGGGCCGTAAATGTCACTATATCGTTCTACCTTCTAAACAATAATAGTCAGCCAGGGCTAGCCAAAGGTTATTGCCAGTAGAATAATAACTCTTCAACAACACCAAAACTTGACCATCGATAACTAACATGAAATTATAACCTAACACGGGTTACCCCGACGAACCACTGACCACCGTACCGTACACAAAACCAGAATTTTGAATAATGAATACACTTTTCCATAGTCATAACAAAATGAAAACGACTCACCAGATTGGCATAAAGATCAGAGCGTATGGATCTTTTCACACGTGCACACGCTCCTCCTTGTCCTGTCCAGCTCCTTTGTTGCTACTAGCCTCCTTGCTGCTCCGCTCCAGACTGGTTTTTTATTATTCAAGACTGAGGGTAGTCTCAACTGACACCGCGATTTTTTTTGCAAGAATGTAACCACAATTTTCACTAGCATTGTTTTTACGTGTGATCTCATTAGCACGACCGAATCCCAATTCTGATGTCGCATCAAGGCTGGCCGATAGATGTAAACCATCGGGAAGTCAGGATGTTATTCCCTTGGGTTAAGACATCGTGTGTGGGCTGGTCGATGGGTACAATCGTGCAAATGAAATCACAGAAGTTATTCGATACACTGGGTTTATTTAAATAGTCACAACTCAGTTACATTCTTGCTTACTATTATTACGGATCGACACTGATTCTACGACGTGTTAGCTCTAAGGCTGTCAGTACTCAACTGCCATATTCTATGTTCCCCACCACGCAAGTGGTTAGAAATAGCGCGCCAATGCGTAGTTGTTCTTGCTTTACCGCCAGATGGCGTGCTTGCGATTTGTTTTGACGTCCGTACTATTGACTAAACCCGACATATATATAACTCAATGCCACTTTTCGTTGTAATTTTATTACTCAAGAACGGGCTCACCTATCCAAACCAAATTTTTAGGCTTTGTTCGGACTATTTAGTCGATGTTTTTTTTTTTTTTTAATCTACGATCTGCCAAAGTTTAAAAAATCATATATATTTTCTGCGCCCTGGTGCGGGTAGAGGGTTCTACAGCTACCTTTGAGCTGGGTGCTGCAGAGCTTGCGCAGTATATGACTCTTCCCGGCCAGGTGTGGGCCACAAGGGCGCAGTACCTCTTGAGAGACGCGCGGAACACGGCGCGGACAGTTCAGGCGACAGTCCCGCGCGCCACACCGAGTCCGGCGCCCGGTGTCTAGGAAGAGAGCTTGTATCCTCTTGCTCCGTTTCGATTGTATTTTTCGGGACCATCAGCATTCGTCTCTGAAGAATACAGTGGAATGGGAGCACGGAGGAGTTAAGGAGTTGCACTACCGAAGCTGAGAACTTCTCCAGGCGGCGCGGCGGCAACTTCCAGGGTATGTGTCATACGGGTGGTAAGGTTATTCCATATCATCTTTCTAGTAGTTTTTCTTAACAGGTCTTACGACCACTATTGTGGCTTCACCCTCGCGTATCAGCCTGCATCGCAGTTTTATTTTCCATCGAAGCCTTCATCAGATCTTCACCAGTATTTTTAATACCAACATCAGACGAATGACTTGCCATAGTGCTCCTGCTTTAATTCCTCTTTTGGTTTCAACGTTACTTATAAAATAAATTATTTAAAGAACTATGACTAAAAACCATTGCCTCCACAAGATTGGTCTGCATGTCGCTGTCCATCTGCCAGGCGAGCGACCAGCGAGTGTGTACCACGTGGTCACCGCCTATAGAACAGTACCAACAACAACATTACCTGATGATAGCCTCCACAAGGTTGGTCTGCATGTCGCTGTCCATCTGCCAGGCGAGCGGCAAGCGAGTGTGTACCACGTGGTCACCGCCTATAGAACAGTACCAACAACAACATTACCTGATGATAGCCTCCACAAGGTTGGTCTGCATGTCGCTGTCCATCTGCCAGGCGAGCGGCAAGCGAGTGTGTACCACGTGGTCACCGCCTATAGAACAGTACCAACAACAACATTACCTGATGATAGCCTCCACAAGGTTGGTCTGCATGTCGCTGTCCATCTGCCAGGCGAGCGGCAAGCGAGTGTGTACCACGTGGTCACCGCCTATAGAACAGTACCAACAACAACATTACCTGATGATAGCCTCCACAAGGTTGGTCTGCATGTCGCTGTCCATCTGCCAGGCGAGCGGCAAGCGAGTGTGTACCACGTGGTCACCGCCTATAGAACAGTACCAACAACAACATTACCTGATGATAGCCTCCACAAGGTTGGTCTGCATGTCGCTGTCCATCTGCCAGGCGAGCGGCAAGCGAGTGTGTACCACGTGGTCACCGCCTATAGAACAGTACCAACAACAACATTACCTGATGATAGCCTCCACAAGGTTGGTCTGCATGTCGCTGTCCATCTGCCAGGCGAGCGGCAAGCGAGTGTGTACCACGTGGTCACCGCCTATAGAACAGTACCAACAACAACATTACCTGATGATAGCCTCCACAAGGTTGGTCTGCATGTCGCTGTCCATCTGCCAGGCGAGCGGCAAGCGAGTGTGTACCACGTGGTCACCGCCTATAGAACAGTACCAACAACAACATTACCTGATGATAGCCTCCACAAGGTTGGTCTGCATGTCGCTGTCCATCTGCCAGGCGAGCGGCAAGCGAGTGTGTACCACGTGGTCACCGCCTATAGAACAGTACCAACAACAACATTACCTGATGATAGCCTCCACAAGGTTGGTCTGCATGTCGCTGTCCATCTGCCAGGCGAGCGGCAAGCGAGTGTGTACCACGTGGTCACCGCCTATAGAACAGTACCAACAACAACATTACCTGATGATAGCCTCCACAAGGTTGGTCTGCATGTCGCTGTCCATCTGCCAGGCGAGCGGCAAGCGAGTGTGTACCACGTGGTCACCGCCTATAGAACAGTACCAACAACAACATTACCTGATGATAGCCTCCACAAGGTTGGTCTGCATGTCGCTGTCCATCTGCCAGGCGAGCGGCAAGCGAGTGTGTACCACGTGGTCACCGCCTATAGAACAGTACCAACAACAACATTACCTGATGATAGCCTCCACAAGGTTGGTCTGCATGTCGCTGTCCATCTGCCAGGCGAGCGGCAAGCGAGTGTGTACCACGTGGTCACCGCCTATAGAACAGTACCAACAACAACATTACCTGATGATAGCCTCCACAAGGTTGGTCTGCATGTCGCTGTCCATCTGCCAGGCGAGCGGCAAGCGAGTGTGTACCACGTGGTCACCGCCTATAGAACAGTACCAACAACAACATTACCTGATGATAGCCTCCACAAGGTTGGTCTGCATGTCGCTGTCCATCTGCCAGGCGAGCGGCAAGCGAGTGTGTACCACGTGGTCACCGCCTATAGAACAGTACCAACAACAACATTACCTGATGATAGCCTCCACAAGGTTGGTCTGCATGTCGCTGTCCATCTGCCAGGCGAGCGGCAAGCGAGTGTGTACCACGTGGTCACCGCCTATAGAACAGTACCAACAACAACATTACCTGATGATAGCCTCCACAAGGTTGGTCTGCATGTCGCTGTCCATCTGCCAGGCGAGCGGCAAGCGAGTGTGTACCACGTGGTCACCGCCTATAGAACAGTACCAACAACAACATTACCTGATGATAGCCTCCACAAGGTTGGTCTGCATGTCGCTGTCCATCTGCCAGGCGAGCGGCAAGCGAGTGTGTACCACGTGGTCACCGCCCCGGCGGCTGTTGTGACGGTTGCCGTGACACTGCTGGCAGTACCTGGGTAGGACGTAATACAATTATAATTGCCAACAGAGTATTCACCATCTTCTTCCAAAAGCTATTTCTAATAATAACGAATGCCTGTATACAGGATGCACATAAACGGATTCTTTTATACAAAATCAAATTTGTTAATTTATATTCCCATTCATAGTTATTGTATTAATTGTTTTTTTTTTTTTTTTAGTAATTGACTCACACACTGTTCCGTTGTTGATGAATTAGGTATTTTACCTATGTTTGTAATATTTGTAAGTATGTGAGAACCATGTTCCTACTTATCAAATTAATTAATTTTCCTGTTAATGCTTTTTAATACTTTATACCTGTACGTAGTGTGTAGAGCTATTCTGGGTGCATCGTCCTCACATATATTAATGTATGTACGTATGTAAATATTGTAAAACACCAATTTTTTTTTTAAAAGTGTAAGTATGGAGTTTCTTGTGCGTTCTTCTCCATAACAATCTACTTTCCGAATGCACGGTAGAATCATTTTTTTTTTCTTGTAAATTTTAATTTTAATTTATGTGACGCTCAAAAGTGCCGTTTATTGGCCTAATTGAATAAATATATTTGACTTTGACTTTGTTTCGCCTAGCCTTAGTTTAAATGGGTATACGAGATTAAGCAAAATATAGCTGTCTTATATAATGTCTTACCTGATAGGGTGGTTTCCATTGTAACTGGCACACTCGTTGGAAAAGCAGATCGAGTAAGCCGCCTTGTCAGTTGAACGACAGTTCTGAAATAATACATTGATTCTAATTAATATTTAGTTAGTATCCTATTAATTAATTAGCAAGTCGATGATGATGATGACCTCTATGAAGAGGTCACTGATCAATCCCATGCGTATCGCTTCCAGCAACCTTAACCAGGTCATCGCTTCACCTAGAGGCAGGCCTTCCGGTACGCGGTCGCTACTGAACTGTTCGGCCCCATCAACCATCCGTTCTGCGAGCAAAATGCCATGCCCATTGCTACTTAAGTTTGGCAATTCTTTGGGCTATATTAATAACCTTCGGTCATAAAGGTATAAACTGTATATTTACCTTATTTTCGCACACCATGGAAACCTGCTGTTGAGGATGCAGGATGTCGAAGAAACGCTGGTTGGGATGTTCCCTTAAAACAAAAGAGTACCCAGGTTTTATTGCAAGCCGAATAAAGATGTCAATGTTGGCCTTAATTTTGATACTTGAGAAAACCAAAAAAATATTTTTATTTAGTTACGACTTGTGAAGGTTTTATTTACGATTAAAAATGACAAAGTTTCATACTAACTTTCATTCCCTATTTAACTCCCTTAGGGGTTGAATTTCGAAAAATCCTTTCTCATTCCTTGTCTACATTATATAGGGAACCTCTGTGTGAAATTTCAGCTTTCTAGGTCCAAGGATTTGGGCTGGGCGTTGATGTGATGAGTAAGTCAGTCAGTCAGGACTTGTCTTTTTATTTATATAGATAGTTGTCTGGTGGAACTTTACAGTCACCTGGGAGCATCGGCTTAACGGACGGATCTTGGATTTATGTTTTCAGGGTCCAATAAACATGGCACGTACCTATGTATCTCATTAGCGCACTCTATGCACAAGTACAGCGGCGGTGGACTATCCGACGCGAAGGTGACGCTGATGCAGTGGTCGTAGCACACATACCTGTGTATCTCATTAGCGCACTCTATGCACAAGTACAGCGGCGGTGGACTATCCGACGCGAAGGTGACGCTGATGCAGTGGTCGTAGCACACATACCTGTGTATCTCATTAGCGCACTCTATGCACAAGTACAGCGGCGGTGGACTATCCGACGCGAAGGTGACGCTGATGCAGTGGTCGTAGCACACATACCTGTGTATCTCATTAGCGCACTCTATGCACAAGTACAGCGGCGGTGGACTATCCGACGCGAAGGTGACGCTGATGCAGTGGTCGTAGCACACATACCTGTGTATCTCATTAGCGCACTCTATGCACAAGTACAGCGGCGGTGGACTATCCGACGCGAAGGTGACGCTGATGCAGTGGTCGTAGCACACATACCTGTGTATCTCATTAGCGCACTCTATGCACAAGTACAGCGGCGGTGGACTATCCGACGCGAAGGTGACGCTGATGCAGTGGTCGTAGCACACATACCTGTGTATCTCATTAGCGCACTCTATGCACAAGTACAGCGGCGGTGGACTATCCGACGCGAAGGTGACGCTGATGCAGTGGTCGTAGCACACATACCTGTGTATCTCATTAGCGCACTCTATGCACAAGTACAGCGGCGGTGGACTATCCGACGCGAAGGTGACGCTGATGCAGTGGTCGTAGCACACATACCTGTGTATCTCATTAGCGCACTCTATGCACAAGTACAGCGGCGGTGGACTATCCGACGCGAAGGTGACGCTGATGCAGTGGTCGTAGCACACATACCTGTGTATCTCATTAGCGCACTCTATGCACAAGTACAGCGGCGGTGGACTATCCGACGCGAAGGTGACGCTGATGCAGTGGTCGTAGCACACATACCTGTGTATCTCATTAGCGCACTCTATGCACAAGTACAGCGGCGGTGGACTATCCGACGCGAAGGTGACGCTGATGCAGTGGTCGTAGCACACATACCTGTGTATCTCATTAGCGCACTCTATGCACAAGTACAGCGGCGGTGGACTATCCGACGCGAAGGTGACGCTGATGCAGTGGTCGTAGCACACATACCTGTGTATCTCATTAGCGCACTCTATGCACAAGTACAGCGGCGGTGGACTATCCGACGCGAAGGTGACGCTGATGCAGTGGTCGTAGCACACATACCTGTGTATCTCATTAGCGCACTCTATGCACAAGTACAGCGGCGGTGGACTATCCGACGCGAAGGTGACGCTGATGCAGTGGTCGTAGCACACATACCTGTGTATCTCATTAGCGCACTCTATGCACAAGTACAGCGGCGGTGGACTATCCGACGCGAAGGTGACGCTGATGCAGTGGTCGTAGCACACATACCTGTGTATCTCATTAGCGCACTCTATGCACAAGTACAGCGGCGGTGGACTATCCGACGCGAAGGTGACGCTGATGCAGTGGTCGTAGCACACATACCTGTGTATCTCATTAGCGCACTCTATGCACAAGTACAGCGGCGGTGGACTATCCGACGCGAAGGTGACGCTGATGCAGTGGTCGTAGCACACATACCTGTGTATCTCATTAGCGCACTCTATGCACAAGTACAGCGGCGGTGGACTATCCGACGCGAAGGTGACGCTGATGCAGTGGTCGTAGCACACATACCTGTGTATCTCATTAGCGCACTCTATGCACAAGTACAGCGGCGGTGGACTATCCGACGCGAAGGTGACGCTGATGCAGTGGTCGTAGCACACATACCTGTGTATCTCATTAGCGCACTCTATGCACAAGTACAGCGGCGGTGGACTATCCGACGCGAAGGTGACGCTGATGCAGTGGTCGTAGCACACATACCTGTGTATCTCATTAGCGCACTCTATGCACAAGTACAGCGGCGGTGGACTATCCGACGCGAAGGTGACGCTGATGCAGTGGTCGTAGCACACATACCTGTGTATCTCATTAGCGCACTCTATGCACAAGTACAGCGGCGGTGGACTATCCGACGCGAAGGTGACGCTGATGCAGTGGTCGTAGCACACATACCTGTGTATCTCATTAGCGCACTCTATGCACAAGTACAGCGGCGGTGGACTATCCGACGCGAAGGTGACGCTGATGCAGTGGTCGTAGCACACATACCTGTGTATCTCATTAGCGCACTCTATGCACAAGTACAGCGGCGGTGGACTATCCGACGCGAAGGTGACGCTGATGCAGTGGTCGTAGCACACATACCTGTGTATCTCATTAGCGCACTCTATGCACAAGTACAGCGGCGGTGGACTATCCGACGCGAAGGTGACGCTGATGCAGTGGTCGTAGCACACATACCTGTGTATCTCATTAGCGCACTCTATGCACAAGTACAGCGGCGGTGGACTATCCGACGCGAAGGTGACGCTGATGCAGTGGTCGTAGCACACATACCTGTGTATCTCATTAGCGCACTCTATGCACAAGTACAGCGGCGGTGGACTATCCGACGCGAAGGTGACGCTGATGCAGTGGTCGTAGCACACATACCTGTGTATCTCATTAGCGCACTCTATGCACAAGTACAGCGGCGGTGGACTATCCGACGCGAAGGTGACGCTGATGCAGTGGTCGTAGCACACATACCTGTGTATCTCATTAGCGCACTCTATGCACAAGTACAGCGGCGGTGGACTATCCGACGCGAAGGTGACGCTGATGCAGTGGTCGTAGCACACATACCTGTGTATCTCATTAGCGCACTCTATGCACAAGTACAGCGGCGGTGGACTATCCGACGCGAAGGTGACGCTGATGCAGTGGTCGTAGCACACATACCTGTGTATCTCATTAGCGCACTCTATGCACAAGTACAGCGGCGGTGGACTATCCGACGCGAAGGTGACGCTGATGCAGTGGTCGTAGCACACATACCTGTGTATCTCATTAGCGCACTCTATGCACAAGTACAGCGGCGGTGGACTATCCGACGCGAAGGTGACGCTGATGCAGTGGTCGTAGCACACATACCTGTGTATCTCATTAGCGCACTCTATGCACAAGTACAGCGGCGGTGGACTATCCGACGCGAAGGTGACGCTGATGCAGTGGTCGTAGCACACATACCTGTGTATCTCATTAGCGCACTCTATGCACAAGTACAGCGGCGGTGGACTATCCGACGCGAAGGTGACGCTGATGCAGTGGTCGTAGCACACATACCTGTGTATCTCATTAGCGCACTCTATGCACAAGTACAGCGGCGGTGGACTATCCGACGCGAAGGTGACGCTGATGCAGTGGTCGTAGCACACATACCTGTGTATCTCATTAGCGCACTCTATGCACAAGTACAGCGGCGGTGGACTATCCGACGCGAAGGTGACGCTGATGCAGTGGTCGTAGCACACATACCTGTGTATCTCATTAGCGCACTCTATGCACAAGTACAGCGGCGGTGGACTATCCGACGCGAAGGTGACGCTGATGCAGTGGTCGTAGCACACATACCTGTGTATCTCATTAGCGCACTCTATGCACAAGTACAGCGGCGGTGGACTATCCGACGCGAAGGTGACGCTGATGCAGTGGTCGTAGCACACATACCTGTGTATCTCATTAGCGCACTCTATGCACAAGTACAGCGGCGGTGGACTATCCGACGCGAAGGTGACGCTGATGCAGTGGTCGTAGCACACATACCTGTGTATCTCATTAGCGCACTCTATGCACAAGTACAGCGGCGGTGGACTATCCGACGCGAAGGTGACGCTGATGCAGTGGTCGTAGCACACATACCTGTGTATCTCATTAGCGCACTCTATGCACAAGTACAGCGGCGGTGGACTATCCGACGCGAAGGTGACGCTGATGCAGTGGTCGTAGCACACATACCTGTGTATCTCATTAGCGCACTCTATGCACAAGTACAGCGGCGGTGGACTATCCGACGCGAAGGTGACGCTGATGCAGTGGTCGTAGCACACATACCTGTGTATCTCATTAGCGCACTCTATGCACAAGTACAGCGGCGGTGGACTATCCGACGCGAAGGTGACGCTGATGCAGTGGTCGTAGCACACATACCTGTGTATCTCATTAGCGCACTCTATGCACAAGTACAGCGGCGGTGGACTATCCGACGCGAAGGTGACGCTGATGCAGTGGTCGTAGCACACATACCTGTGTATCTCATTAGCGCACTCTATGCACAAGTACAGCGGCGGTGGACTATCCGACGCGAAGGTGACGCTGATGCAGTGGTCGTAGCACACATACCTGTGTATCTCATTAGCGCACTCTATGCACAAGTACAGCGGCGGTGGACTATCCGACGCGAAGGTGACGCTGATGCAGTGGTCGTAGCACACATACCTGTGTATCTCATTAGCGCACTCTATGCACAAGTACAGCGGCGGTGGACTATCCGACGCGAAGGTGACGCTGATGCAGTGGTCGTAGCACACATACCTGTGTATCTCATTAGCGCACTCTATGCACAAGTACAGCGGCGGTGGACTATCCGACGCGAAGGTGACGCTGATGCAGTGGTCGTAGCACACATACCTGTGTATCTCATTAGCGCACTCTATGCACAAGTACAGCGGCGGTGGACTATCCGACGCGAAGGTGACGCTGATGCAGTGGTCGTAGCACACATACCTGTGTATCTCATTAGCGCACTCTATGCACAAGTACAGCGGCGGTGGACTATCCGACGCGAAGGTGACGCTGATGCAGTGGTCGTAGCACACATACCTGTGTATCTCATTAGCGCACTCTATGCACAAGTACAGCGGCGGTGGACTATCCGACGCGAAGGTGACGCTGATGCAGTGGTCGTAGCACACATACCTGTGTATCTCATTAGCGCACTCTATGCACAAGTACAGCGGCGGTGGACTATCCGACGCGAAGGTGACGCTGATGCAGTGGTCGTAGCACACCTTGGCCGCTTCGGCCGAGCCCGCGTTGGGGCACATGTCGCGCTGGCACAAGAACGGCACCAGGTCGTCTGAATGTACAATGGTAGAGGATTAGATTTGATTTGATAGTAAATAAAATTGATTATGTTCCTCTAAATTATTTCTTGAACCAGTCATTCCTTAAAGCTTAAACCATAATTTGCGAAACAAAACAACAAATAATAGATTATCAAAACTTTGTCAGCAACATGGTCTCTCTGTAAATTCCCCATCCGGTGAAAATTTCGGAAAACCCAATCTTTTCGCCTCTGTGTACTAAATAAAATCGGTTTGCAAGACTTCAGATTCTCGGTCCAAGGGGTAATAGGGCTTAACGTTGATAAGTCTGCCAGTGAGTGTGCCAGGATATTACTGTTTACATGACTGGATACAAGATACTCACTAGAGAACTTGCACAAGCACAAGCCCTGTAAAAGCAGCTTGGCGTCGAATGGCGACCAGTAGTAGAACAGCAGCTTGGCAGCAGACAGCCTGGTTCCCCAGGTTCTATATGCTGTGACATGTAACATGACAGGAACTTACTAGAGAACTTGCACAGCAGCCCCTTCCTATCGAACAGCTTGGCATCGAATGGCGGCCAGTAGTAGAACAGCAGCTTGGCAGCAGACAGCCTGGTTCCCCAGGTTCTATATGCTGTGACATGTAACATGACAGGAACTTACTAGAGAACTTGCACAGCAGCCCCTTCCTATCGAACAGCTTGGCATCGAATGGCGGCCAGTAGTAGAACAGCAGCTTGGCAGCAGACAGTCTGGTTCCCCAGGTTCTATATGCTGTGACATGTAACATGACAGGAACTTACTAGAGAACTTGCACAGCAGCCCCTTCCTATCGAACAGCTTGGCATCGAATGGCGGCCAGTAGTAGAACAGCAGCTTGGCAGCAGACAGTCTAGCGCCCCAGGTTCCGTATGCAATAACGCAGAGGATGTCTTTGACAACTGACTGCTTCATTGACATCAGGCATTCCAGGAGTTGGCAGTGGTGGGCTGAAATATAAAAAAGAAAAACTTATTATAAGCTTTAACCATGGATAGATGTGAGTCCTAAAATCGACGGCATGGTTGGCTCAGTAGCTGAGCGATTGACTGCCGCGCTCCGTGTCGCTGGTACGATTTCCGAACGAAACAAATGTGTGTATGGCCTAAATGTGTTTGTGTTACGTGGGAAATCTAGACTGTAGTGTTAGATGTTTTCAAAAAATATCAAAATATTTTCAGCATCCTCTTGTCCATATACTTTATTCTTCCATACTGCTCTTTGGAAGGCCCGGTTTTTTGATCCATAGTTAACTCAACCAATGGTTAAATATACGAAATTTTAAACAAATGGTTAGGATATTTAACCATAGGTTGAGTTAACTACTAATTAAAAAAACTGGGCCTAATAAAGTAAGACGATAAAGATGTAAAGCAGTATGATGGTAATAAACGTCTTCTATTATCTTTTCTGTAGGTATATTAGCCAGAAGACTGCTTAAATAAATAACAATCGTAGTAATATAAATTGCTTAAGATTAATTTAAAAGTAATTGTTCATTAATAATTATTATATCTCAATTGAAAAGATTTCAAAAGAATAATAAAGTTAAAGAAAATTATTCAAAAGAACCTATTTAACTGCTAACTCCACAAATAACCAAGAGTAGCTTCAATAAAGCACTAATTCAAACTGTAGGCAAAAGCAAAAACCTACCCTAATATCAATTACATAAGGTCACAATTCCGTTGCACGAACCATTTACTTAAGTCCTTGAAAGGTGAGCAAACTCATAAATCATTTTTATAGTCGCTCCTGTCACCGCTAGATGGCGCTACAAGCAAAACACTGCCGCAATGCAACAGTGCATCACTAGTAGCGCTATCTACCCATTTTTATAACCGCTTCTGACACCGCTAGATGGCGCTACAAGGAAAATACGTTCGCAGTGCGGCACTGCATCACTAGTAGCGCCATCTACCCATCTTAATCGAATTCGCTTCTCTTCCACTATGTTACACAAGATGCCATAAATGAGCGAAATCTACTGGAATGCAACGGAGCATTACTATAGGCGGCATCTACTGAAAGAGACAACTTTATTTGGTATTGTATGCCTGGGTCGAGCTAAAAGTAAATAATGCAATCGGTTACAAGAAATGTATACTCCTTTAAATTCTGGTCATTACAATCCCGTGGACGGTCGATCAAGTACATGATCAGTATCGGTGTTGTAAAATGATAAAACAAGAGGTACCAAAGACACCGACTTCCGAAACGAAAGTTATTTTTTGCAATTTTTCCGTGCTATTCTGTTTATTTTATTTTTATTTCTTCTTTACAAATCGATACTGTTTCATGTACCGGATCGTTCCTTCACGGGATTGACACGACCAAAATTTAACGGAGTATAAATCATATACCAATATCATTGTGTTTATAGATAATAGTTTAAAAGTAAAAAGCGTGTTAAAAAAAGATGATTTTGATTTTGTTTCCTTCCCTACAATCAATTCACATGCTTAATAATCAAATTTTTATTACAAAAAAATATTTGTGATAGGCTCGCGTTTGACCACTATCTCTCCTGATGTTAAGCGATGATGTGGTCGACGGTGAAGCACGGTTGCCTAGAAGTAACCTATTGTCTCTTGACTCTGGGTCTTCACCCCTAGGTTATAGCTATCAAGAAACAAAGACTCCGGCAGCCATCGGTACATCGTCGCCGATAAGTCTCTTGGCCCGTTTGTCAATCGACTAAAGTGCATCAAGCTGGTATTGAGCAGATCCGTCCCAGAGGTGAGAGCAGTACTCCACGCATTACCGAACTTGCGCTTTATACAAGTTGAGCTCAGTTCAGGCGTGAAGTACCGTCTCACCTTTGCAAGGATCCCCAACTAAAAAATATTATGTTAAATCAAATTAATAACACTAACATAGCATTTAAGCACAAGCTGTTACTAGCCACTGACAACTTATGGACTAATATAGATCTGAAATAAAGATTTTTCATTTTATTTTATAAACTCCAATCGAGGCGTGGACAGAATTTTTTTTAATCTTTTTTATTTGTGCGGCATAAATATGTGTTAGAGTGTCAAGCCATATGGCCTCAAAAGTATTACCACGTCTTCTAGTCTACGAAACATCACAGCTTCAGTTTTTGAGAGAACTAAAACATCATTTAAATAAGCCAACGCGTATTCAAATCGCCTGTTCCCGAGAGCGTTGTTAACCATTCTCTGGAAAAAGGCTGGGGCATTTACTAGACCGAAAGGCATTCTCTCGAAATCAAAACGCCCATCACACAATAATAGGTTGGATTCCTTCAGCCATTGGTAATTGATGTACCCTGACGCAAGATCAAGCGCCGTGAAAATATTATTGCCACTGAGGTTCGATATTGGATCACACTATAGTTTTTTTTATTCAAGGCTCCAAAGTCCACACAGAACGCTGTTGTCCTGTTTCCTTTTTTACCATTAATTTGGGGCTAGAATAATTAGATTTCTATGCCTGAATATAATTTTGCTGGAATTCGTCAATCAAAATCGTTTCTAGGACCCTTTGACCCGTCAATGCTTTTGGGCTAAGACGTCTTACATCTTCGTCTTCTATTAATACCATCGTACGAATAACGTGGTCTAGTTTCTATCGACGTTTCTGTTACTTTTTAAACATAAAAAGTAATTTTAGTGACGTTCACATAACTATAAATAGAAGATGGTACCGCAATTTCATTGTGTTCTTAAAACAACATCGTTCACAGTTGTACTAGTGATCTCAAGCGCTACTGCTGAGTACGAAATCCTGGGTTCGATTTCAGTGTCGGGTTTATTTTAAATCGGTCAAGAAATTTTAGATTTTTTCAATATAAATCATCGTCTCGACAGAGTATTCTTACAACTGTAGCATCTATAGATCGTCACTACAGCGTGTCGAATCACGACTGTAGCGATGCTGCATCGTATCTGCTCGATGCTGCATTGTGTCTGCATCGATGCTGCTGCATCGCGTCTGTATCAATGCTGAATCGCGTCTGTATATATGCTGTATTGCGTTAGTCGCGATGCAGAATCGTAATTACGTGGGTGTATATGACCTGCAATAGCATAGCGACTGTATCGCGTCTGCGTCGTTGCGAAACTCGCCCCTGCGCGCCGTGGACGTCCTATGCTCTGCCGTATGCCAATGAACTCACAAATGTAGGTCACGTTCAAAGTGCAAATATGCAAGCATACTAGCTTACTTATTTACATAAATTATACAAATAAAAAAATCCATGTACGTGCACCGTACACTGTTAACTTACTACCGCAAAATTTCTCGTGACGCCATCTGCCGGATTATCTGAAGACTCCTAATTTCATCCATACTGCAAGCCGAAGGCGTCAACCAGGGTGAAGTCCAAACGCGGTTACGACGGCGGCGGGCGCAATATATCAAACGTACGAAACAGCCGCTTGTGACCATAAGCGAGCGTGAAGAGCGGCGGAATCACCATTTTCTAAAAATAAAGCTGTCTAATAGCATCTCAACCTCTGGACAAAACAACGGAAGCACGTATATAATCCGCACCCGCCTTCGCATACGCATCCTCTGCGGGCACCCCACACCCACTCTGCGCCACTCTGCAACAGAGGGCACCACAAACAAGAAACACCGCAATACGGCAATGCATTTTTAGTGGCGCCATCTATTGAATATTTCGATGACTCATCCCAGTCGCAATCAACATCACCCTAATTTATACAAAAAATTAAGATCTATTTTTGCCATACACCACAAAATGGCGTCAAAATCAAGAACCATTGCAATACGAAACTACATTACTAGTGGCGCGATCCATTGCTGCTTTGGAAGCACCAGTAGAACACCAATTCGTATTTCAGTTTAAAACTGAGTGCTTCCTGGCTCAACTAGATGGCGCCACCAATGCCACAACCAATGCCACATGGTACGAAAATCAAGGACTACGTTGAAGATAAAAATGTTGGCTCCTTCTGCACATGCGGCTTCCCAGTTCCCTGGTAACTCATAAACGGCACAAATATGTGGATGTCTCTAACTATTTTCAATCTCATTACTTCTTTTTGTTTTATTTCCTTCTTTTAATTAGTCTTTCTAAAATAGTTTTCAATCATCTTTATAGCCTTTTGTTAAGAATAGTTACAGCACTGATAACAACATTTGTGCCACATGTTAAATTTAGTCTTGTTATACTTTTTTTTTATTATTTTACCTTTGTATAGATTGTTTTACCGATTGTTTTGTAAATTTGTAGGCCTTTTAGATGCTTGTTAACTTTTTAATTCGTTTTATTTTCTTTGTTTATATAATATATAATCTTTTTTTTGTTTTTCTTACGACTTATTGTCGGGCCTACGTTGTACCCCAATATCAACTACTAATGCTGTAACATGGAAATATTTTAAAACCAAACCATTTTTTAAAAGAGTAACCGTGGAGTTTCGTGCCGGTTCTTCTTCATAGGAAACGACCAACCCGACCAGTGCACCTTTTGTCGACGTTTTATAAGTGCCCATGAAGGCCTATATTAAATAAAAAAGTTTGATTTTGAAATCAGCTGCAAATCTATTGGTGACGAGTAAATCCCATAAATTTCGGATGGAAATTCGAGGCTTGGGCCGCGTAAACAATAACATAAAAATAGGGTTTTCAACATTTATGAAAACCACGACGTAGGTACTTCATAGCAAAATGTTGAAAGTAATTTGGATGCATTACGAAGATTCACTTCCATTCCTATCCGAGCTCGACAGTGACACCGAGCCACTGGATATTTGCGGAAAGGTAATACGCGTTGCTCACGTGTTCTAATCAAACCACTTCGATCTCAGCTACCGCGACCGTGGCGAAGTGGTTTGACTCGAGCGCGTAAGCGTAAGTGCAATTTTAAGGAGAAGATCACTTCAGAGTATTTTTTGGACCTAACACAAAGGAAAAACTAAAAAATCTATTCGGAGATGGCACGGAGTACAATTTTTTTAAATTTTTTTATGGGTAGAGAGAAAAATGTAATGGAAAATCGCAATTAAGACGACGACAAACGCCAACGACCTTGAGGGAACAAAACGCGCCCTCGTTTCTCACCCGCGCGACCCGAAATTTAGTAGTTTTTTGTACTTTTCTTATTATTCTATGACTTTAAAAAAAAAGCTTCAGATCAAAATGTAGATAATTAAATTGTCTTTGATATGGTGTCGATTTCATTAAAATACGCCCAGCGGTTTTGTTGTTATTGTCGTGTTTTTGTCCGTTTTAGACATAACTTTACAAATTAATTACACTATGTTATACGAATAAAACTCAAAATTTGCTCAGATGAAATTATTAAGAAAATGGTCTAATATAACATATATTTTTTCCAATAAATTACGACTAGCCGTTTAGACGTCATTCTCATTTTAAAATCAGCTACTCAAGGGAATCGGCGCCTTAAGGGCAGCAAGAAGGAATATAGCTTCGCCAAGTTCGTCCGTCCGTCCGTCTGTTCCGAAGAATTTTTAACTTCCCATTAAACTTTAAATTTGTTGAGAATGTTTATCATTACGTACCTATATTTTACTAAATTACATTTATCAGTAACCAATATATTGATAAATCAGATTTTTTCTTTGATTTTTCCTAATTTTTTCTATTACAACCAAGATAGTTGTTGTACATATACTTTACTATCACATATATTGTATTGAATATTGTTTTCGGTGTACAATAAAAAAATAAGAATTCAAGTTAGGTACATAATGTAAAAGGCGAAAGATTTATGCGTTTTGAAGGGAAACCAGAGATACATATCTCCTTATACATACATAAACTCACACCTTTTTCCCATGGGGGTAGGCAGAAACTACAGAACGCCACAGATCCTTACATACTTCTTTTGCTTCACTCACATTTATAAACATATCTCCTAGTCTCGTTGTAAAACTCATGAAGAGAGTTTTCAACGAAATTGGGGAGTAGTAGGTTATCTAGGGGACCACAAAAGACCCAATGGGTGGAAGAAGCCTCTCCACAAGATAAGATAGGTACATAATGTAAATAATCTATAACTTTACGTTTTGGTAAACTAAGAGCATTGATCGCAAAGAGGTGAAAAATGGGCTGGATGGTAGCACCAACGTTCATTTTTTGTCATAGGTGCCTTATCTAAGGTTTTCGGGGTCGCTTAAAAAAAAAATATGTATACATCAGTTGAATAAGTGAACAAACAAAAAAAAATCTTAATTCAAAAAATCAAAAATCCCGACTGCTTCAAAAGCGAACTAAAAAGTCGTAAACAAGGAAAAAATCATGCTGTGCAGTCGGAGGATACATATTCGAGGGCTGGCTGACCAAAATCTGGTGTATCCTCCGCCTGCACAGCATGACTTTTTCCTTGTTTACGAATTTTTAGTTCGCTTTTGAAGCAATCGGGATTTTTGATTTTTTGAATTAAGTTTTTTTATTTATAACTTTTTAGTTCGTTTTTTTTCGAATTAGATATATTTAAACATATAAGTGTAATATATTTTTGAAATCACCTCTTAAAACCCTTTATTTTGATACCCCACACGATGGGTTTGGAAGAAAAAAAAAAATTGGCCCCCACAATATGGCACCCAAAATCCGCCATTTTTCATTTTTTTTAACGACACGACACGACAAGCTCGGTTCACATTATGAACCCAGCTTTAGTTCATTATATAGTAACACTTACCGGGATTGCTCGAGTGCTGGAACACCATCATGATGATGGCGGCGACTGACTGCGACGCCTGGCTTTCTTCCTCCATGCCAGCATACTTGCGAGCTGAAAACAAGGCACATTTCACTACAACTTGCCAAAACAGAGTACGACGCAGTGACAGACGGCTACTAATTCTTTGACAAGTGGTTCGAATCCTCTTAAGGCGGTACCCCGAGCAAAACGCCGCGCAAGCCGTTTTTTGTGCTGTTTTTAGGAGCTATCTACTCGTTATTTAAAAAGAAATATCAATTAATAAAAATACATTAAAATTCTACAAAATATTGATTCAAAAATGGTAGATTTAGTTTTTTTTTAAATGTTGTATATATTTCACTAATCTCCTTCCAAAAAAACATAAAAATGAGAAATAATTATTGATATTATGCATCTCCTCGTAAAGTGTTCATTAATTATTTTTTGTACTAAGACTAATGAATAGCCAATTTAATAACGAACATTTTTGTAGAATTATTTTTTTCAAAAGACCCAAATTCGATTTTATAAAGATTTTATTCTAAAATCTGGGTGTATTCACTACTGTAATTCATGCGCCACCAGTGCCGCTAGACCAATAGGAATGCTCAAATCTCATGCCGATTTTTTGGTCAGGGTACCGTCTTAAAGCAAGCTTTAATAATAATCAGCTTATGACATTGTCACTGCTAAGAGTCAGTCTTCCACACCGTGAGCGGAAATGGGCCGTAATCCACCGCGAACACAGTACGGGTTGAAGGATATCTCAGTCTCCAAATTTTTTGTTTCTTCCAAGAGACATGCTGTTAAAAGTAAAATAAGTGATGATTTTTAGGGTTCCGTACCCAAAAGGTAAAAACAGGACCCTATTACAAAGACTCCACTGTCCGTCTGTCTGTCACCAGGCTGTATATCATGAACCGTGATAGCCAGACAGTTGAAATTTTCAAATATGATGTATTTCTGTTGCCGCTATAATAACAAATACTAAAAACAGATAGAGAACATTCTTATTTCGTTTTTTGCGATAAATGGTACGGAACCCTTGCACTTGACCGGTTTTGTTTAGGTAACATGCTGTTTCCGACGAAAAATACTTAGCAATTTAACCATTTTATTCTGTTTTGTCTTTAGATTCTCCTTTAAATGACCGTGCCAAACGTAACAAAAACGTAAACAATTACTTTATCTCATTAGTTGAAAAGGTAAAATAAAGATCGCATTATGTTATTTTTTTGTCTAATTATTTCAACCTTGGTTACTACACAAGGTTCGTTTTCTGCAGAACCATTCTGTGAAAAATAAATTGTCTGTTAATCTAGTTTTTTTACAGCAACAAGCTTTATTTTTAAAACTGTTCCTGTGGCTAACCCGAACACAGACTGTGTCGATGGACCACTATACCACAACTCTCAGACAGCGACATCAACGCCTACATTGGAGCTAAATGCTAAATCATAGTAAGTAGCCATCTTCAGCCCATAGCAATCCACGGCTGGACATAGCCCTTACCAAACACCATGTAGCTCGATCTTCAGCAACTCTTAATTATCTAATAGCAACTCTGCGAAGTTCATCGCTCCACCTAGCCTAAGGATGAAACAATAGCAACGGTTAATACTTACTGATGGTAGTGATGACTGTCACTACCTAGCCTAAAAGAGAATAAAGCATAGCAAAACTAAATACTTACTGATGGTAAATGGCAGGATGTAATAGGAGAGTAGATGTAAGATCTCTTGATGAAGAGCCACCGGGAACATCGCGACGCAGTAGGCCACCAAGAATGGGAGGTTGTCGATCATGTCGTACTCCAAGAAGGGCAGCAGGCATCCGAGGCACTGCAGGATGGCTTGGCCGAATGCTGGACATATTTGAACAGAACGATTAAAGTTATCTATAAAAAATGTATTTAAATATTTGTTGAAAAAAAATGTACTATAATGTTCAAAGTGTTAGAAATGTACCTACTTCCATTTTTCAAACCATTAGAAAAATAATGTTTTTGTTCACATAGTGTGAAAAGTATTTCAATGTTACAACTTGTTCAAAAAGAGACAAACACATTTTAATGTTCTTTTAGAGTATTTACCTAATTATTTCAATGTTAAAAACGTTCAAACCGTTACAATAATATTTCAATATTGTAAATTGTAAGCGTTAGAAAAGTATCATTTAGCAGTTTTTTGTTATTGACCTACTGTTTTTAGTGTGGCTAAATACATACTACCTATGTTGTTATTTAATAGACAAAGACGTACCACTATCGTAAAAGAACAACTTTACTACAACGCACGGCACGTACGGGAGTACTAAAAGAAGATAAGAACGTTCAAATGCAAAATATGACGTAATCAATCATTCTTCCATTTTAAACCTCAAATATGGCATCACCTTATGCTCACAAAAACAAAAGAAGAAAATTTAATATATCTTTAACTTAGAAAAATGTCCGAACTGTTTAGCAAATTCTTAATTCAAATTCTCTATAATTGTTGCATCTACGTAAAATACGCGCTGGTCGTGGAGTTTGCGAAAACAGCCCGTCGAAACAATACAATGCATCCCACACCAAAGGCCTACCCAACAGGTGCGCGGGCGGGGTTTGCTGGGGCGGCTGCTGCTGGTGCAGACAATCTCAAACGGTGCAAAAATAACAATCTTATTGGAAGTTATATGTTTGAGCCGTTTCGGTTTGAAACATTAGGTCCATGGGGTCCGAGTGCGCATCGAGTTTTTCGAAACATTATCAAAAAGCTCGTCAACTCTTCACGTGACCAGCCGTGCCATGGTCTTCGCTGGCCTTTTCTTCGGCCAGAGAATCAGCATTGCCATTCAATGTGGCAATACTGCCAGCTATTGGCTATTGGACACACATGGCATATGGACGAATTTGATGCGCAATGAGCCTTTTTCCGTCTCCCCTTGTATACCTATAGCTTTTTTTTAGAATATATTTTAATAAAGGAGAATGCCCATTGTAAGGAAACTTGGGCCCCTTTGAAAAAATGGTTCTATCTTGATGAATTTGGCTGTATATTGTAGAAAAAACATGTTATATTCTTATTTAGAAAACATTTTTTATTTATTTTGCGGGGTTCACGAGATATAACGATGTTTCTGTTCTTGAAATGAACCCTTATTACAATGCAATAAGGTGCATACAAATGTCCAAGTGAAGGAACCTGATCTGTTGTTGTCTTTACATATAAAGTAAAGGACACAGATGGAAAATAACACAAAATATAAATCCTATTTTTGTATAATATTGAAATCGTAGACACGATACCAAATAACGGGCCTGTGTATGGGCAATCTCCTTTATAGTTCATCAAAAAAAAAATAAGAACTTACTAAACAGCTCACAGATTTTCATTAATAAAACAGTAGTGTACTTACGTAGCGTTCCATATTGCAGATGCGGTGTAGAGTCCACGAGCCCAGATAACGCATTGAACAAGCTCTTATAGTCCAGGTTAGGGTACAGACCCATCCTCTCACTGTCATTGTCAGCGTCCCGAAGCATCTCAAGTGGGGAACGAGGGACATCTTTGAGAACGCCTAGAGAAATTTTGGAGCAATCAGTGAATGTCTAACAATACCTAAATCAGCAGCCATAATGCGTCAGTGAATTCGGCAAGGCAAACGATTTGACCCCATCAATAGAGCAATCACATAAGACGGAAATCCACAGTCTTTCACCTCGCACTTGATTGGTCGATTGACAAGATCAAAACCTTTGTCTTGCCGAATTCACTTACGGAATAAGGCTGCAGCATAATTGCGCACATGAATTCGGCAAGGCACAGGGTTTGACTGCCATCCATCGACCAATCACATAGACGGAAATCCACATCGCCTCATTAATCTCGCTGTGCCTTGCCGAAATTTTACGTTGAAGCAGCTAAAATCGAGAGTTGTTATTTTTCTACAAAAAATATCTGAATATGAATCTTGTACTGCATTAGGTACCTACGGTACTGCTCTAAAATAATCTCTGTCATCATCGAATATAACATTAAGTATATGAGTTTAACAGCTGCGTCTAACATCTGCATGAACTCGTACGTCTAAATAGAGTCTTAATAAGGGTTATCGTGTTACGCAGTACCTAATTAGCTTGTGGAGGTCAGATATATAGTCAATTCATGTAAAATAATGATTTTGAACTGCATGCGGTTAAACTTGAAGCCAACTTGGCTGTAAAAAGGCTATACGAGTATACTAAAATGAATAGATAAATGCCTGCAGCGCCGCTCATTCCTACCTAGCTACTTTAACTAACAGAGAATCTACAAATTAAAAAAGAAACACAATGTTGACTGCTGTCAGGCCAACTGGAACATCTGGATACTCCAAGAAAACCTTTTAAAAACACTATCTAGCATCCTATAAAACTACAAAAAATTCAGGATACTTACTAAGAAGAGTCTGAGAGAAGTATTTGACAGTGTTGGCAATGTCAGTGCCGAGAGGCAACGGCTGAATGTTGTGTTGCAGCCTCAGCTGGGCGTCGTATAGGCTGCGGATCTTTGCTGTAACTGTATACGACGACGCTATAGAGTTATCATATTAGTATATTTGTCCTTTCTTCTTGGAGGAATAGAAGGAGAAAATAGATATAATACTCACAACGGATCTTTGCGGCTCTGAAGTTGGCTCTGTCAACTATTGCGCACGAAACAGATTAACTGCATAAACGAGATAGGATGATGCGACAAACGTATGCGAGTGAAAGAGACAGTTATACAATGCTATTTTCACTTTCAATATTGACACAAAAATAGCTAGTGCGCAGCCTCTTTTAACCAATTCAGAGCCACAAAGATCCGTTGTGAGTATTATAGTTCGGCAAATCTAAAGCGCAGAGGCAAATCATTTTTGTATTTTATACATTGTAAAACTATTCCATTACTGCTTAAAGTTTGTTAAATCTTTTGAGAAGACTAGATGTGATTGTTTTGCGGTGTTTCATCTCAACTAAAATATTGATTACCTGTTTAAAAGTACCTACTTATAAACTTCTACTACACACTCTCGGTTCAAGACTGGATACCTTTTAAGTTTAACAACCGGTTTACAGCTACTTCTAAAATATAAACGGCTTATTATGAGCTGTATAACAGATTTTCACCGATGCCTACTGATATCTTTGATAGATAACTTTAGTAGGTAAATGCCTAACGTTGTATTTATAATGAGTACCTACAACATCACTATGAAGCTCAACCTTTCAAATCACAATTTTAATCCAGCTTTTGTTCAGATTCTAAATTTAGAAGCATTTATTGTCATAAACAAAACTACCAGTAAGCGCATTCGTAAAGGAAGCGTTGCGAGGGATCGTGTTTCATCAAAATAGAGGGAGGATTTTTATCCCTATTAGCGGACTCCCCTCCACACAAGAATTATTTCAAAATGCAATCCACAAATTCCCTTCAAAGCTTTATAAAAAATTAAACCATCAAAGGACCAATATCCATCAGACTATATCAAAAGCAATAATTAGAAGGACTACTACATAAGGGTGGATTACGGTCAATCACAGACCAACCCCTTACCAAAGGGTGCAGTTTATTTTGTAAATAGCCCTCAAAGCAAAAGTGTTTGGTATATAAGTGCCACCCTCGTGCCTTATGTATTGCGTTTAAGCGCACCCCTCAGCATATTAGTCGTAGTACGAGACACTACACAACAATGTGTGACACTTATGGTTTACTAATATTAAGCATAAAATATATTGCCATAATTTACATTGGCATAACGAAATTCAGCATAATGATAATTACGCATAATATTATTAGGCATAAATGTTTTGCCATAATAATAATGAAACATAATTTTATAAAGCATAATGTTATAAACGCATAATGTTATTTACACATAATGTTCTTTGGAATAAAACAAACACGTTCACGGCTCACCTTAACTTAATACGAGTCAAGAATTCATGATCAATAGACGAATAAATATTATGCCTTAAAAATGTATGCAACAAAGTCAAAGTCTAAGTCAAAGATGCCAAGCGAGGTTCCCGTTACTTATTCATTCATAATAGTACATAGGCGTATCCAGGGTGGACCTGCTCCACCTTCACTCTGACTCGTAACTAAAAGTTTACTGTTTAAGGGAAATAAAATTATTCATTAAAAAATCTTTTTAGGGTTCCGTAGCCAAATGGCAAAAAACGGAACCCTTATAGATTCGTCATGTCTGTCTGTCTGTCTGTCTGTCTGTCCGTCCGTATGTCACAGCCACTTTATTCCGAAACTATAAGAACTATGCTGTTGAAACTTGGTAAGTAGATGTATTCTGTAAACCGCATTAAGATTTTCACAAAAAAATAAAAATAAAACAATACATTTTGGGGGTTCCCATACTTGAAACTAAAACTAAAAATATTTTATTTCATCAGACCCATACGTGTGGGGTATCTATGAATAGGTCTTCAAAAATGATATTGAGGTTTCTCATATCATTTTTTTCTAAACTGAATAGTTTGCGCGAGAGACTCTGCCAAAGTGGTAAAATGTGTGTCCCCCCCCCCCTGTAACTTCTAAAATAAGAGAATGATAAAACTAAAAAAAATATATGATGTACATTACTATATAAACTACCAGCGAAAATTGGTTTGAACGAGATCTAGTAAGTAGTTTTTTTTTAATACGTCATAAATCGTAAACCGCAATTTACCAAGTACGGAACCCTTCGTGCGCGAGTCCGACTCGCACTTGGCCGGTTTTTTTCGTATTCTTCTCAGCAAACCCTTTCATTTGATACCCATCCATATCATGACAGTGCACAAAAAATAACTAGTGCGCCATCTTGTGCCGTCCGCCAAATTGGATTTAGAAAGACGTCACTTAGCTAACCATGCATTGTCATCCAAACTAAACGTGTATGCAAAACTTCACCTTAATCAGTGGAAGAGCGTAAAATTAAGTTGCAAGATTTGACCCGAACACACCTACATACATACATCATCATCATTTCAGCCGAAAGACGACAACTGCTGGACATAGGTTTCCCCCAGGCGTCGCGTCGCCACATTGACCGATCCTGTGCGTCTCGCATTCAGCGCCTTCCCGCAACCTTAACCAGGCATTCACCTAGTGGGAGGACTTCCAACGTATCGTTTTCCGGTACGCACTCGCCATTCCAGAACTTTTCGATCGGATCCGCCTTTTGGTCCGCCTGTGAACTTTGTACTGTTTTTCGAGTTCCCATACTTTTGCCCCACCCCTAAGCAAACGCTTGATACGCGCATGAAATATTAGCTTGCTTCGCAAACGTTATTTTCCCTATAATATAGCATACCCGACTACTCAACGCTTAGGAAATTGGAAAAACCGCCATCTTTGAATGTCTCAATATCGCGGCTTTCCAATTTCCAGAGAATCGTTCCCAGACAGATACAGTTAGACCAGGTACCAAAGATTTTACTTTCGACCTTAAAGTACTTAATGGAGAGCCTCAGAACAATGCTTGATGACCTCAGTAGAGCTTCCGAAAGTGTGGGTCTTAAAATGTACATGGACAAAACAAATGTAACACCCACTCCTATCAAGATCGGAGACTAAACTCGAAGTAGAGGGCGACTATGTCTACCTGGGACAAACGATCCAGTTGCATAGCCCGAAGAATTGCCAAACTTAAGTGGCAGTGGGCAGGGCACATTGCTCGCAGAACTGATGGCCGATGGGCAGAAAGGTTCTGGAGTGGCGACCGCGAACCGGAAGACGTTGCGTTGGAAGGCCTCCCACCAGGTAGACCGATGACCTGGTAAAGGTTGCGGGGATCCGCTGGTTGCGAGACGCACGAGACCGGTCAATGTGGTGACGCTTGGGGGAGGCCTATGTCCAGCAGTGGACGACTTTCGGCTGATATGATGATTGAGCTACCACGACTTAAAAAAGTAACACAATTACACAAAATAGTAAGTATACAGAAGGGCCACTCCCGCCGTTTAGAAAATTGACAGTGTAGTGTATGTAGGTTAACGCTAGTATTATTAAGCATGTGTGTGTAACCATACCTTATAATATATGTTATGATGTACGATGATTCGATGTGACTCAGAATAAATCGAGACGTTATCCAGAGTGGATGTCTTTCATTTACCACGACACTTCATGGCGACCCTGCCATTCAAGGTCACATCAGTATAAAATTTGGACATTATAAATTCGGACATTATTACAAAAATTAGTGGTTTTGTGTTGTAAATCATGTGTCAATCTACACAAACGAAAGAAGAGACAATCATCGCGCAAACGGCTGCTGGTAATGGGCAAAATGGTGCGACAACCGAGCAGAGCTACTCCAGCATCAGCACGACGAATATTCTTCTCACTTTGATTACAATCGTTCTGCTGGCAGCGGCATGCTATGCTATCTGTTATTATTACAAGAAGACGCATGTCAAATGGATGGAGAGGCAGATGAACCGCAGGTCTATACATCGCAGGCAAACCTCAAAGGCATTTCAAGAAACATGCTCCCCGTGATGACGACGCCGAAAAACCCATGAGTGAAAAAAAAAACCCTTGACAATTCCCAAAATTAAATTACCGCGTACGTTCTAGTGATTACGACATGTGAGACTGGCAATAAGTGCATAAACTTTCGTGAACAACGGAACTGTTTAGTGATAGAACGTCTAATCAGGCATATAATTATTTTTACTTCACGTCTTACATAAGAAAATGCGTGTAAAATGCATTAACGAATTATGCAAGTAAGTAAATAATATAATATATTATTGAAAGTACTACGTGATAGCTCATAAATCGTGCACGACGACTCACCGAACCCGATACCCCGCGCGATAAATGGAAGGTATCGCATTACTTTCTTTGTTTGTAAGACAGTTCGAAGAATCGTAGTGAAGACAAGTAGTTGATATAATGATGTCATTACATTGCTTTAAGTTTTATTTTTAGATTATGGACGATGATTTAAATAGAATATATGAAGATTTGGTAGACATTCGTAAATATTTAATAAAGAAAGGACAAGCTAGATTTACAAGTTCTATTGCGACAAATAGGCTGAAAGAGGCTAAAAATTTATTTGGTGAAGCACAATTATTATATTCAAAGTTATCGCATGATTTAAAACCAGGGTTAGTGGCGAAATTGTCCACCACCTATGATAATATTAAGAGCGTATTTTTAAAGATAAGTCAATTGTGTACTTCCCCACCTAGTGCAATAAAAATTGTTAAAATGGAATTTGACATTCGAACGGCGTGTAATTTAATCCCCCTTATGGATGGTAGGGAGGAAACCACGAAGCGATTGATTGATGCAGTGGAAATGTATGCGGATATGTTAGAAGATTCGGGAAAACTTCTTTTAATAAAATTCGTTATTAAAGGCCGCCTATCTGAGAACGCTAAGCTACGTTTATCGAATAATTATGACACCGTTTCTAATTTAATACAGGATTTAAGGAAACATTTATTAACCACAAAATCTTTTACTGCTATTCAGTCCCGCCTCCAAAATATGAACCAAGGTTTTAGGTCAATTGACGAGTATGGTTCTGAAATAGAACAACTTTTTACTGATTTAACCATCTCGCAGGCAGACGGAGACTCGTCAAAATTCTCGATTCTAAAGCCATTAAATGAGAAAACGGCCATTAAGAAATTTTCAGATGGATTGAAAAATCCAAGGCTAAGCACCATCGTGGCCGCTCGCAACTATAATAATCTCAAGGACGCCATACAAGGTGCTAAGGACGAGGATTTATCAACACCTACGTCCTCTAAGCCAGACGTCTTACAGTTTTCGAGAAGAGGTCGAGGTAAGTTCACACCTTTTTCAGGCCCGAGGGGTCAAGGTCAACGTGGCCGCAATCACGGATATTTTAATAATTATAACCGCCGTGGTTACGGAAGATCATTTCATAATTTTAACCGCGGTAGAAACTTCTCACAGGCGAATTATAACAATGGCCGATATCACCATCGTGGTAATAGGCGAGGAAATAATTACAGCCGTAATAATGTTTTTTCAACGCACCCCGCCCAAGCAGAGTTATCACCGTTTATAAAAACGCAAGAGGTTGTTTCCCAAAATTCTGAAGAAAATACTAATGCCCAAAATTTGACAAGAAGGCAGTTTTTTCGATTTTAATAATTATATTTTGGCTTGTAAGGGACGATGTCAATTTGTGTCATTTTATTGTAATAACAGAAAATTTTCTTTTTTGGTAGATACGGGTGCGTCAATATCTATTATTAGAAAAAGTGAATTACCCGATTCAATGCGTATTTGTTATGATAACACTATTATTAACGGCATAGGAGGGCAGATCAACTCTTTGGGATATGTAACTTTGAAACTTGTTACAGAAAATAATGACACGTTTTTCCATAAATTTTACGTCTTTCAAAATTTACCCTTCAAGGCGACAGGTATTTTAGGCTTAGATTTTCTATCTACTTATGGTTGTAATATCAATTTGAATACCAACGTGTTAGTTGTTAATAATGCAGGTAAACTAATATATTTACCTATCTCACCTAGACTTGATTTAACGTTTACTAATAATAATTGTCTTATATTACCGGCCCGAAGTGAATCGACTCATTTCATAGATTTAGATATTGATGTGAAAGATGATTGTGTTGTTTACTCAAAAGAAATAGAAACAGATATATTTTTAGCAGGAGCTATAGTTAGACCTAAACAACGTAGGATACCGATCAGAATACTTAATATAAGAGATAAAGAAGTAAGATTAGAAAATTTTAAACCGGAAGTTATATTTTTAAGCGAGTACAATATTTTTTCTTTTGATAAGACTAACGCCAATGCTAATAGGGCTGAAACTTTACTTTCGCTGATAAAACTAAAACATCTTAATTCAGAAGAAAAGAGTTCTCTTGAAAATATTTGTACAAAATATTCAGATGTGTTTTTTCTGCCAGGAGATAAGCTAGCTACCACCAACGTTTACGAACAATCAATAACATTAAAACCAAACGTTAGTCCTACATATGTTAAACCTTACAGATTGCCTCAATCAATGAAGCCAGAGATTGATGGTCAAATAAAACAGATGTTGAGGGACGATATAATAGAAGAGTCCTCAAGTGAGTGGAATAGTCCTGTATTACTCGTTCCTAAAAAGTCAGAAGGCAGTAAAAAGTGGCGTTTAGTAGTGGACTATAGAAAACTCAATGATGCAATAGTCGATGATAAGTTCCCACTACCAAACATCACCGATATCTTAGACTCACTTTCAGGATCAATGTATTTCACTCATTTAGACTTAAATCAAGGTTATTATCAAGTTAGTTTATGCCCTGAAAGTCGTAAATATACTGCTTTTTCTACTAGCACGGGTCAGTATCAATTAAAGCGTCTTCCTATGGGACTTAAAACTTCCTGTAGTAATTTTAGTAGAGTAATGTCTATAGCTATGTCTGGTCTGACATATGACAAATGTTTTATCTATCTCGACGATTTAATAATTTTTGGGCGAAATCTAAATTCACATAATAAAAATTTAATAGATGTACTCGAAAGGCTAAGAAAAGTAAACTTAAAACTAAATCCAGACAAATGCCAATTTTTAAAAAAGGAAATATTGTATCTTGGACATTTAGTTTCTGCTGATGGAGTGTTACCAGATCCGGAAAAAACAATAGTTTTACAAAATTACCCTGTACCCAAAAATGTAGATGAGGTGAAACGATTTGTAGCATTCTGCAATTACTATCGTAAATTTGTACCATCGTTTGCTGAAATTACATTACCTTTAAACCGATTGTGCAGAAAAAATGTAGTTTTCCTTTGGACAGCAGAATGTCAACACTCATTCGAAATCTTAAAACAAAAGTTAATTAGCCCACCCATACTTCAGTACCCAGATTTCTCAGAATCTAACGAATTTATTATACAGACAGACGCATCAGGCGTAGCTATAGGTGCAGTTTTGTGTAACAATGACCTAAGACCCGTGGCATATACTAGTCGACCATTAAATAAGGCAGAATTAAACTACCCCACAATACAAAAAGAACTAACAGCTATAGTCTGGGCAGTTAAGTATTTTAGACCGTATTTGTTCGGTAGGCATTTCACTATAATGACGGATCATAAACCGCTTATTTATTTGTTTAGCATGAAAGATCCATCTAGCAGGCTGTTGAAGTTTCGTTTAGTTCTTGAGGAGTATGATTTTAAAATAGTGTATGTGCAAGGAAAGGATAATGTAGTCGCAGACGCATTATCCAGAATAAATGTGACTTCCAGTGAATTAAAGAGTATGAATGAGAAAATTTCAGAAGTTAATGTCATGACTAGAGCACAGAAAAGGAGAAAGGATGAGGAAAGAAAAAAAATATCACCGCCAATTAGTAAACCCACCGACGAAGGGTCTGATCAGCCTAGAGTCGTGGAGTTACTGAGGAAGCCGAGTGATGTCGTGGAGATTATTTTGTTAGAGAAAGATAAAGTGGATAAATATAGAAGAGATAATTTGATAAGTGCTGAAGACGAGTGTCTCTCTTACATCTCTAGTAAAATGTTGTTATGTGTAAACCTCAACTTTAGGGCACATTTCTCGCGAGCCGAATTTGTGACTAAGTTAGAGAAGTTTAGCAATAATATAAAAGTAAAAGAAGTATGCATAGTTAAAAATAATGACAATGAAGAGTTTATAAAAGGTTTGTGTAGTGAAATACAAACATTAAAAAATTGGACCGGTCCAAGAGTATGCATACTAAGAGGAATAGAAAGAATAGAAAATGATAATGAGAAACAATATATTTTAAATGACTTTCATTTACTGCCCACCAGTGGACATGCTGGTGTGCGCAGAATGACTAACAACATCAAGAGACGATATTTCTGGCCAGGTATCGATAAAGATGTTCTTGATTATGTAAAAAAGTGTTCTACATGTCAAAAGACAAAATATAGTAGATACACAAAACAGCCGATGACAATCACAACGACTGCGTCATCAGGTTTTGAAAAAATATTTTTAGACCTGGTAGGCCCTTTAGATAAAGACGAGAATGAAAATTGTTACCTTGTAACGATTCAATGTGAACTAACTAAGTTCATTGAAGCATATCCAATAAAAAATAAAGAAACCGAAACTGTAGCAAAATCAATTATACAAAATTTTGTTTTACGTTTTGGTATACCTAAAGTTATAGCTACTGATAGAGGTTCAGAATTTATTTCAAGCACTATGGTTGAAGTTTGCAAATTATTAAAAATAGAAAAATTAATATCCACAGCATACCACCATCAATCAATCGGTTCTCTCGAAAATGCTCACAAGCATTTGGGCGCTTTTCTAAGGACTTATTCAGGCAATAACGGCTATGACTGGTCACACTGGATACCGTTCTGGTGTTTTAGTTATAATAATACCGTCCACTCAGAGACGAAGTACACGCCCTTCGAACTAATTTTCGGTAGGCCGTGTAATATTCCTAATAATATTAAGAATTGTAATAGAATAGATCCATTATATAACCCCAATGACTATTCTTTAGATTTAAGATATAGGCTACAGGTAGCGCTAAAAGAAGCAAAACATAATTTAGAAACTAGTAAGGAAAATAGAAAATTAGCATATGATAAGAAATGTAATCCAGTTACTTATAAGAAAGACGATTTAGTTTTAGTCAAAAGTGAAGGAACAAAGAAATTAGATAATATTTTTGAAGGCCCTTATATTGTATTAGAGGATATGGGCCCTAATGTCAAAATTCAAAAACAAAATAAAATCGAAATAATTCATAAGGACAGAACTAAATCGTACCATAGTTAATAGCAAATAGATGTAATAAAAAAAAAAAAAAAATAAAAAAAAAAAAAAAAAAAAAAAAAAAAAAAAAAAAACGAATTTTGTATTCGTAATAACATATTGTAAAAACAAAAAAAAAAAAAAATAAGAGCTCCAAAATTTTTTTTTTTTTTTTCTATAACCCCCGGAGGTGTAGTGTATGTAGGTTAACGCTAGTATTATTAAGCATGTGTGTGTAACCATACCTTATAATATATGTTATGATGTACGATGATTCGATGTGACTCAGAATAAATCGAGACGTTATCCAGAGTGGATGTCTTTCATTTACCACGACACTTCAACAGCTAAACTTGACAGATTCACTAGGGTTGCTACTATATTGATTCCGAATTAAGAAAAAGGGTAGGTTGTCCAAGTTACAAACATAAATTCGTCTAAACATACATCATATCATGCTTACATGCCTTAGAGGGTAGACAGGGCATCAAACATCCATTTAATATCACGAAACATTTAATATTACGCCACATACGATGAATATTGGAGAGTAAAAAGACGTAGTATAATAATAGTGTAATAATGATCCCACTTAAAAAAATAAATTGTAAAAAAATCGACAAAAATATAAATGTGAAAAAAAAGATGCACCTAATAAAATCAAAAAACCAAAGATGATTTTAAACAAGAAGAAAATTATGCTGTGCAGTCGGAGGAAACATATTTGTAAGCTGTATGACTTGAACCTTATTATTATGACAAGTTCCCAATTTCATCTATGGGCTTAAAATAATTTATTATAATCCTAGATAATGCATTTCTAATTTGTCATCTTGAAAGATTAATGACCTTTATAACTTAAAAATAATTGAAAGAAAAAATTAAAAACAAAAAAGTAAATTCGGTCTGTAACAAATAATAAAGGTAACCCATCCAATGCAACCAACGTCGTTACAGTACTTAATGTATGAATGACGTGACAAACGCATGCACAAAGCAATCGTGACAGCCGCGACTGAGCTCGGTCCAATATTGCCCTATATTCCCTGTAAAACCGAAATGTCAAAGTGAGAGTGGCCCCTCTGTCTGCGGCGCGCCGCCGCTTACGTACTTTGTGACAATAAGGAGTTCCAAGGAGAACCTATACTTGGAAAATCGACAATTTGAAAAGAGTCGAAGACGTTCCAGACGGTTAAATTTCGCGCTTAAGACGACGACTAACGCCAACGACCTTGAGGGAACAAAACGCGCACTCGTTTCACACCCGCGCGACCCAAAATTTAGTAGTTTTTTGTACTTTCCATAATATTCTTTGAATTTAAAAAAAAAGCTTCAGATCAAAATGTAGATAATTAAATTGTCTTTTAAATGGTGTCGATTTCATTAAAATACGCCCAGCGGTTTTGGTGTGATTGTCGTGTTTTTGTCCGTTTTAGACATAACTTTACAAATTAATTACACTATGTTATACGAATAAAACACAAAATTTGCTCAGATGAAATTATTAAGAAAATGGTCTACTATAACATATATTTTTTCCAATAAATTACGACTAGGTAGCCGTTTACACGTGATTCTCATTTTAAAATCAGCTACTCAAGGGAATCGGCGCCTTAATAAAGAAGACGGACGCATGCGTAACTTACGTGGGACACTCAGAAAGTTTTGCGAAACTAAAAAAAAATGTTCTATACGTACATATATTTTTATTAAATCTTTTCAAAGTACTTTCCACCAGCCTCTATACAAAGATTCATGCGCCTAAACCAGTTTTCAAAACACTTTTTCCAGTCCGCCGCAGACACCTCGTTTACAGCCTGCTCGAACGCAGCCAGCGCATCTTCCGGCGACGAAAATTGTATCCCTTTGAGCTGATTTTTTATTTTTGGGAATAAAAAGAAGTCACACGGTGCTAGATCAGGGCTGTAAGGAGGGTGACCCAGGAGTTTGACTGGCGTGCTGTCCAGGAAGTCCCTCGTTTTGAGTGCGGTGTGCGCAGGTGCATTGTCGTGGTGGAGCAGTAGCCCGCGGAGCCCTGTGTTTGGTCGCTTGTTGCTTATAACAGAGAAAACTTCTGGCAAACATTTGGTAGTATACCATTCGGCATTAATGCTTCTTTGATCCCGTAAGGGAATTGATACCAAGTGGCCAGTCAAATTAAAAAAGCTAGCGATCAAAATCTTACCCCCGCTTCTAGATCGCTTCACTTTGGTAGGCGTTGGCTCATTTTGAAACACCCAAACAGTCGACTGGCGCTTGGTTTCTGGGTCGTATTGATAAATCCAGGACTCATCACCTGTAACGATGTCGTAAACACGCCGAGACGAGCCTGCTTCAAATTTGTTAAGCATATCACGGCACCATTCCACCCGGGCCTGCTTCTGAGCATCGGTGAGGTTGTGCGGCACCCAGCGTGATACTATCCTCCTCACGCGAAGATGGCTGTGTAGAATCTCGTGAACGCTTCCCGATCCAATCTTCAATATGTGTTGAATCTCCTGATATGTAATTCGCCTATTGTCTTGGATTAAATTTTTCACTGCTAGCACGTTTTCTTCGGTAACAGCCGTCAAAGGGCGACCGCTTCTTTCGTCATCCCCCAAAGTTGGTCGACCGCGCTTGAATTCGTTATACCAACGATACACGGTTGCCTTGGAAGGGCCTTCATCCATGAATGCCATTTGAAGTCTATCGTACGATTCATCCGGTTTCAGGCGACACTTGAAATCGTATAAAATCATAGCTCTAAAATGTTCCCGGCGCAGATCCATATTTCAGTGAGACACAATACTTTGAATTAACTCGCAAAAAATGTGGAGGGAAATTTTGAAATTGGAACTTACTTATTTTTACTTATAAATAATCATATTTTCGAAAAACATTATAACTGGCCAGTCTCCCATATATAAAAACTTTTTTTCGCAATACTTTCTGAGGGGCCTGGTACGTCAAGTGTCACAGTTACGTCAAGTATTTTGATCTTACTGTTTTGTTTTGGTTTTGGCAGACTTAAAAGTTGTTAACACAGAACATATATACCCTAAGCCGAAGCCAATACATCAAGGTATACAAATATAAGTCTAGCCTAGATAATATAAAGCATAGTCCCGATTGCAGAGACTGCGGCACGTTTAATCCGGTCGTCGGGACGCGGGGCGGGGCGAAGTCGGCAAGTCGGATTGGGTGCGGCATCGTGCCACCGAGATGCAATACGCGGCACGCATGCGCGGGCTGGGCTATATCTATCGGCGTTGCCTTGTACCTTACCGGACGCGGTCGGGGTAAAGAAGGGTGCAAGGGGACTCGCGCAAGCATCCCACGCTTTATGCGCTGTAACCTTATTTTGGACTAAAAATACGATTTGTTTTAGGCATTGAATTCTAGGTTGTTTGTCTAGGAGTACCTAATTAGTTTTAAGAATATGTTTTTTATGGATATTATTCTGAATTATTAAGTACCTACTTGTAAATATTTGTAGTAAGTACATATTTTGTTTGGTTGTTTATTAGAGATCTGATTTTAGATCCTTTGTCTAGAAGTAAATAACTTCTTAATTAGCTTTCTGAACATAGAAATGAGCATTTTGGTCTATTGCAGTCTTTTTCAAAATTATAAATCAGTTTTTTTTTGGATTTTCTTTAATTATTTATCTTGTAAATATTTGAGTAAGTACTTAGGTAAACAGTAATGGGATAGTTTTGGTTAATATTACATAACCGCTCTTGTTAAACTTATTATTTGGACTGGCAATCTTAAATAATTATTAGATCTTGCCATCATTGGCAAGAAATACAATTGAGACCCACAGGTAAAATAAAAAAGCAGCATACAATATTTTTTATTTTATATTTATTTACTACACAAAGATACATCATGCATTCACAATACAATCTACCTTGAAGTACAATGACTACATTTTCAATGACTAATTTATCACATAATTAACTAAGACAGACACCAAACTATTTCTAACAATTTTGACACCAAATCTACGACAGATTTTTTATACAATATCCTAACAGAAAACAAGCGGTCCTCAAATACAAGGATTTTTTACAACTTCCCACAAGTTCATTTGAAAAGCAGTCTTATGTCGTGTAGGTAAGGCTCAATTTTCCTTAGCCGACCGACTGGCTTATTATTACACTTTTTAGCAAAAATTCTCAGTAATTAGAAGAGAGTAATTATAGGACTTGCTTGTATCCTGTTATATGTAAGTATTCTAGATATATTTGAAGCAAATAAATATTTCAGAGAGCTGGCACATAGATGAAGACAGTTTAGTTTGAATAAGCATTTTTTTATAAGATATCTAATATTATAGATAGAACCATTTTAACTTTACAATGATCTTACAAAGATGTTACAGAGTACAAAGACAATTTTAAAAAGAGATTTCTTATTTGTTACCAAGATTTGTAAGATTTAAATTTTACAAAATTTTGTAGCAATTTTTTTATTTCTAAAAAAGTGATGATGTGCATGGTGATTGACAAAGGATAGGAATTTAGTATTTTTGTTTACATTAATAAGAAAATTACCATTGAAAAAAATTGGAAAATGATTTTATTTTGGAAATTTTTAACTCAAACAGACAAACAGGGTACATACATAAACATACACAGAAGGATAAGAACAGTTATAGAGTATACATATAGATATAAAGGAGATATAATAGACAACGCCTCCCCGGTAACCCCCACACCAGGATAATCAGCGGGATGGTACGGACAGATATACTGGTCAAGCCAACAATTTAGAAAGGTGAGCCACACAAACAGGAACCCTGATTCTGCCAAGTCATAATTTGGTCGAACTGCATTAAATAAATAATTGCGTGGAGACATTTCAAGCGAATAAGTTGATATTAGTACCTAAAAGACATCCTAGGCACAACTGCAATGCTGCTAACCGCTTCTCAATGAACAAGATGGTGCACAAAAAAAAAAATACGCGTCTTGCAACCTCAGAGTCTGTACGGATTGTGAGCCCCGGCCAAAGGTGACGCAAAATGGCGCAGTGCCCCTCTCACCTGCGCGCATGCGTACTGCGACCAGGGCGCGGGCGATGCCGCGAGGCGGCTTGCATAACCATTTCGCCATTTCAAAACTTGTCCGCCATTTTCTACGAAATCCAGGGGCTCGATTTATGAAGCACACAGTTGCCGCTATTCACTAATACTAGAAAACACCTAAATGATCGGCTGAATATGATTGCGCCATTGGATTTTCAACTCTCAGCGCAAAGCAGAGAATTGAAAGTGCAACAGTGTGTTTTTATTTAGGCAATCAATAAGGTGTTTTCTTTTATACCGCCAACAAGCAGTAGTGTGCTACATAAATAAAGTATTGCCCATATTCACTACCTAATACTAGGAAACATCTAAATGAACGCCTAAATATGATTGTACTGTAGGATTTTCAGCTAGTGACTCCTGTAGGGTACAACTATTATAGAGTATTTAAAAATGTTCAACTTTTAAATAATATTTAACATTTTTATTTATTATAATTTACTAAATAATTAATTTTGATTTTTATTATAATTTAATTTAAATTTTATTTTTTTATAAGCGTGCTTCACCGTCGACCACATCATCGCTTACCGTCAGGTGAGATAGTGGTCAAGCGCGAGCCTATAATTTATAAAAAAAAAGTTAAACACACCCCCCACCCACACCCTTCGCCACCCTCCTGCCAAACAATACTAGATTTTTACTGGTTAGGTTATTTTCTTTTTTGATCCCTTTGGTTTTGTTCAATTTGGTGATTTTAAAATTTTCTTTAAAAGGGTTCTATTCTGGGGTACCCATATTTATTTTAAGTTTTTGTAAAACGGGCTTTTGTTGAAATATTTTTTTATTAATAACTGTCAGTGCAGAACCAAGGGCTGAAAGTGCAAAGTGCACTTTTATTCGCACAAACAATTAGATGTTTCCTATTATTACTGAAAACTGGCAATAATATACTAAGAATAAGGCACAAGGCCTGAAAACTAAGGTGTCCCACATACACATACAATATTCTTGCACAATATTTATTTTCTAGGGGTAGTATTGAACATTTTTACACAAGATTGAGGACACTTAAATTTTATAGAACAACAAATTAGGTTTATGGGATGTCTAACATGATCTAAAAATTTACATAATCCTAACAAACCATAATGCAGTTTGACCACAAATTAACAGAATCAGGAATACATATAACATTGAAACAACAGCAGGATACTCTTCTCTGAAGAACTAAACACATTGTATACTGATAACATTCTAGGATACAACGGGGCAGGACTGAGACACCAACACCAAATAATCCTAGGGAAATGCACACATGAAACCTAGAAGGAACTCAGGGTCACCATCTTGAAGTATTTGGTCTTGTTGGAAAATTACCCTAAGCTAAGACCTAGAACAAAATTTAAAAAAAAGAAAATGTTTGTGCATGCATATTTATTGATTACAAAATTATTGTGATATTCCATTATAACTATAATATAGCAAATATTGTATAGTTAAGTATTAACAAAATGTTAACAAGCTGCAATTACAAGAAGCTGCAATTGCAACAAGCTGCAATGGAATTGCACGATCTAATTCCACCTAGCCCGTTTCATCATCGGACTACCACATGTACGGCGATGCGCCATCGTTACATGGTGGACATCCCACCCACAAAACGTTTTGGGAACACTTTTATTATGCGTACAGTTAAGGAGTGGAATTCCCTGCCGGCGTCTGTGTTTCTCAACAGCTACAATCTGGGGGTCTTTAAGTCTAGAGTGAATAGGTTATTTCTAGGCAAGCGTGTTTCACCAACCACATCATCAATTACCATCAGGTGAGATAGTGGTCAAGCGCGAGCCTATAGGATATAAAAAAAAAAAATTCAATACCTATGCAGTTTATGGTTGCAGTGAATTTTTCCAAGATTCTAAATGTAAATCAGATTTTGTTTTTTTTTTTCCTGTGTTAATGCATTATAAAATACAATTAGTTTGGTAAAAAGTCGCAATGAATAATTACAACTGCAGGTGCAATAAAAAAAATATTAAGTTTGGCAGTGGGCAGCTTTTTTCAATGTAAGAGGGATTTTAAGCTATTAAATTAAGATCTGTGTTAGTGCAATTTAATTGATTATTTACACAGTGCAAGTAAAGCACATACAAAGCAAGATGGATGATCGCAACCTGCAAGTATATTTCATTATTCACCAATAATATAATTATTTAAATATTAAAAATCTAATTTAAAATTATGTAGAGAAACATAGTCTAAAATACATTATGCTATATAGAAATAAATAAAACTAAAATGGAAAGGAAAAAAATATCACTAAACAGACGGTTTCAACTAAGAAAATCATAGAAAATCACTGCTTTTAGTAAGAAGACAAGCACGAGATAAGAATATCCCAATGGCTAAGAGACACAGATGGCAACCCTTGGAGATGAGGGGTCAAGGCAAGCTAACGTGCCAGAACAAAAAGTGCCACCAAAATTGAACAGCTCGCTTGTACGAGCTCACCTTTCAAGCTCAGCTCAGAGTCCGAAACCGAATACTGCATGGTATCCTGTAGTCCCTGCATTTGGACACATATAAAGCACTACTCAACGACGCCCCTCATACAACTCTGAAAAACAAACGCGTTAATTTCCATGCAAGGCGTTTAGTGAATTTAATTTAAGCGCTAATAGTAATTAAGATACTTACATGCCGCTGCCCGGGTTCCCATGTTGATGAGTTGGATCTTGAAACTGCCCTGCATTGGAGCACCGGGTGGGATGCCCCGCACACCGTACTGCACTAGAATCAATATGGGCCGGACCGGCCGACGGATGCAGGGGGGTCGTTCGCCGGCAGGAAGGGGTAGTTCGAGGCGTCGAGAGAGACGAGAGACCTAATTCTAGATATCCTATCCCATTCAGGCAATTGGTTATCGACCGGTTTATAGCGGGCCGCGCATGGGTAATTCACGTCAACATTGTTATTGTTATGTCAATTTAATACGTCAAGTCAAATTACTGATGTCCGGTCTAGATAAATGCAGGTAGTGCATCCGGCATCGAAAACGCACTTTTTGCTTTGTGATTTACAAGATTTTTCTAATATTCAATCAAAAATCTAAAATTAATTCTTTAAAAATAATAACATTGCAAAATGTGAAGGTTATGTTGCAATTTTTTTTAATGATAACAAGCAGGAACAAAATAATGTAACGAATTAAAAAACGGGGAGCTTGGTATTTTCACTAAATTAAAACACTGGATAGTTTAATGCACTGTTTTATCGTCTATTAGAGTCTGAATTTCAAGCCAAGGCGTTGTTTTTTCGTCTAATAAGAATCTTAGTTGACCCGTTTCACAGCTGTCATCCGAGCTGCGCGCGAAACACTGGGGCTGAATGGGGTAAGAAAAGTGGAATGTGCCAATAGGGTGCCAGATGAGTAGCGCGAACGTTCAAATATGTGAATGTGAATATATCGTAATAATAGTAAGTGGCTGCAAATAAATATACATTACAATACAATAATCTTTAGTATTTATGTGAGGGCATAAAAATCCTCATGGTATTGTTTTGTGTACGTGTTGTAATGTATTTAGGTAAGATATTCTTGTTAGTTTGATTATTGAATGTCGGCTGAAGTCAAATATGCGAGATAATTTATTTCGTGTGCCTGAGAGCATTTTAATCTGATCTTAGGTTTTTATTGTGTAGAATAATTAATTTGTTTTGTACTTGTGTGCTTTTTAGGGTTCCGTACCCAAAGGGTGAAAACGGGACCCTATTACTAAGACTCCGCGGTCCGTCTGTCTGTCTGTCTGTCTGTCTGTCACCTTATTGTATCTCATGAACCGTGATAGCTAACATTTGAAATTTTCACAGATGATGTATTTCTGTTGCCGCTATAACAACAAATACTAAAAACATAATAAAGTGAATATTGAAGTGGGGCTCCCATACAAGAAACGTGTTTTTTTTTTGCAGTTTTTTGCGATAATGGTACGGAACCCTTCGTGCGCGAGTCCGACTCGGACTTGGCCGGATTTTTTATTGAATTTAAGCTGCTTAACAATGTTTTCACGCATTTTGTGAGATACGGTCGGTAAGGTAGGTCATTGACATGACGTATGTTGTGTTCTAAAGTGTTAAATCTGTTGGATATGGATGAAAACATCATTATAAGTTGAAAAATATTTTTATTGTCACGATTAATATCACAATAGAATCTATAATACAATATAATAGCTACAATCACAGTGTCCAGTGCTTTCCGCATCAAACAATATAAAATGTCTCTGAGACTCCATTCACCTACAGATTATTCTACATTAATATCGCTTACAAGTTAGGCCTAAACTAAAGTAACTAGTAATTATTGGAAGTATAACTTAGTTAACATTAGTTTGGGACCAGCCCTTAAATTTAGTTTTTGCGATACAACACAGCTGTGCATGAATGAGGTTTTCGACTCCATTCCCTACTACTACCCTAATTACACCGATAATAACAACAAAACCTCATAATAGTATCATAATTATGTTATTTATCCTACGTAAACGACGGTGTAACGGTTTTCTAGGTAAAACAAAACGAAAAAAAATATCACCACTCTAAAAGAATTTAAGTCAGCTAGTACAGCGAGCTACCGAGCTATATGGTACAATACACACTGTAGTTTATTGACTTGTGTATACAGTGGCATTGAAAGTAAACGACAGCCATTATATCATCAACGGTCCATCGCGCCGGACAAGGCTTGCTGGAGCACAAGCTGCTGCGCGTTTATTAGTTTCTTTAATTCCCTCACTTCCTGAGTCAGCTGTCGTACATTTTCCGACGTCTCATCCAACCTTGCCTGCAGACTTCCCAACCCTGAGGAGTACCCATACTCTCTATAACCCGAGTCATTGTTGTTCTCATACTTCTTGAAACACGAATATGCGCCTGTTGTTGATCCGCTCGACGATATTGTGTGACCATATTGTTTCCTCATTTTCGCGATGTCGTAAGCAGCCATCATTATGTCTCGAGGAAGTCGCTTCTCGCTCGGGTTTAATGGTTTGACGCTCAAAACAACTCTGTAAGCTTGCGGTGATACTAGAGCTGAGGAATGCAGGATTTTTAACAGACATTTCGGCAGATAGCCGTTGAATAAAGCAAGCTCCATATAAGATATCAGTTTGGTCTGTCTGACCAGTTTCGAGAGACCCGCAGTTTTTCTCAACCCCTGAATGTCATGGACAGCTATACCTACTAACAGATTCATAAGGACTACAGTAACAAACATTAAAAATAATACATAAGTGATTTGTGCAGAGAATTCTAAGAGGACAGGAGGGTCGTTACCATCTGGCTCGTTAAGCAGTAAATCCAGATTTAGCTCGCCAATCATCATGGTCAGGACAGTTATAAAGCCCATGAAAGGGTTCGCAAAAGAGGAGGAGTCAGGGAAGATGACGCAGAAACTTATAGTAAAGCCGATTAATATACAGGAGTAGGCCATCAGCAACTTGGCAAATTCCTTTTGAACTTTTTGGTACATCGCGACATAAGTCCCGAAAACAGGTAGTTGTCCTATCATCATCATTAAGTTAGTCCAGCCAGCCAGCACCGCAAACGCGCCTACGTGATTCTGCCAAGTGTACGTGATGTTAGTATAGATGTATGATATGAGAAACACGCTCACAATCACGAACCATTCGATAATATTCTCAGATTGCATCAAATATTGTTTCACAGTCGAGTAACCGGCTATTCCGTAAACCTTTCTGAATATCTCAAATATCGTGATTCCGGCTAGCACCCACCATTGCATTTCTATTACAAATGGATTTTTCCGTAACAGGTCTCCGAGTATGGATTGTTTTTGACACAGTTCCTGCTCTTGAATCGTTTCCTCCATATCTTTACTGCCGTTGTAACAATTATGCGCCAGAGCAGTCAACACATACAATGTTAGACACAGAACAAATATGAAGCTTAGAAACAGTCGGGCGACGTAATATTTACGTATTTTCTCCCACTTTATGTAAAGAAATGCTGAACAAAGTGGATGGAGGAGAACTTCTTTCTGTCCCTCGTCGACGAACGTGTTCAAGTAACTAATCTCGCGCGGGTAACAATGATGTAGTATGCTACGAAAGTCGAGCTCCAATTCGACCTCCCTACTACTCGTCTGTGAGTGTCGCAGCGTGATCGCACAGTCCAATTTTCTAGTTACCATCGCTAGAGACGCCGGCGTTTTTCTAGCTATTACATTAAGCGCCGAGTTTCCTTTTTTAGATCTCGTCGTGACATCAGCGCCGTGGTAGATTAGCGTCTCGACGCACGCTGACAGTCCGTCCAGCGCGGCCAGGTGCAGCGGCGTGAACCCATACTCGTCCTTCTGGTTCACATTGGCTCCCCAACTTATCAACGTCTCGATAATATCGCAAGCACTATCGGACTTGCCGATAGCGGCGTGTAGTGGGGTCCTCATGTCAAAGTCGTTGGCGTTCGGCTCGGCGTTCCCTTTCCTCAGCAAGGACTCCACACACTCCAAACTTGATGAACGAGCAGCCAGGTGCAATGCCGTGAAACCTCGGTGATTCTTCAAACTGGCTTCAGCACCCTTAGATAGCAACAAATCCACACATTCCACAAACCCACCGTCGGCTGCCAGGTGTAGCGCGGTGGACTCCCGATCGCCGACACGCGTGCGCACGTTAGGGTCCGCACCGGGCGTCTCGAGCAGTATCGTGAGGCACTGGAACATTCCTAAATCAGCCGCAAGATGTATAGAGTTGGTGCCGCCCGGCTCAATTTGATTCACGTCGACACCGTGGGATATAAACAATTTAAGGCATTCCACGGAGTTGGCTCGCACCGCACAATGGAGCAGGCCACCTTCACAGTTGACATACTTCACGGCGGAATGTACGGATGCACCGCGACTGATTAGCAAATTAGCCACTTGCACTGAGTTCCCGAACGCGGCACAATGGAGCGGGGCGAAGCATCTTGGCATGTAATTAGGGTCTGAGCCGCAAGACAGCAGATAGGTAGCGCATTCCGTGGAGCCGCTGAAGGCTGCGACGTGCAGTGGGGACAGGCCCAGGGCATCAAAGTACAGTGGGTCAGCTCCAACCTCGATCAGAGGCTGTAAGAAGTTGGCAAGCTTCAGGAAGGCCGCCCAGAACAGGCATACGTTCTTTTCAGGCTCTGAAGCACTTGAGAAAGTAGTGGCAGCGGATTCTGCGGTAATGACCCCGGTCTCTAGCTCGTCCAGTAATCGCAGACGTCCGCCGACGGCGCGCATCTGCTCGTGCGCGCTCTGACGTAACGAGTCCCCGCAGATATGCGCAGTTAGGTCGAGGGGTGGTTCTTCGAAGCTGTCGTACATGTTGGGGGCGCTCTCGGCGGGGGGCGAGGAGCCGGCGTTGACGTATTCGAGGTGTCCCATGGAGGGGTAGGCTCGTTCGAGGGACTCTTCGTCGAGCGGGGGATGAGGCTGGTGCTGCGTCCTGGCGGGGGAGGAGACCACGCGGGAGACGCGAGGCCGGCGGTCCATGTCGGCGCTCGGGAGGGTCCGCGGGCGGGCGTCATGTTCGTCGGACTGTCGGCGGCGCGCGAACCAGCGCGCGGGCAGCAGGCGGCGCGTGGCGGGCATGCGGGTGGCGACGCGGCACTGAGCGCCGATCGCCGCTATTATGCGCCAATTGTGACCGCACATGAATCGCGCGTACCTTTTTGCTGTTAGGCTGGTCGCAGACGAGGATGTTTTTTTTGGTTAGTACAACTTTTAGTTGCGGTGACTGACACGATCGACGATGACATATTTTTTATTAGTTGTAAGTGTAGGTATTTTGCTGAAGGTCGCCATTGTGCCAGGTTTTGTTGGGGTTGCTGAGGCTGTAGACTGACTAAGCTTTTCTGAAACCAGTAGGTATCATGTTAAGCAGAAACAAGAATCATGCGCATGTGCAGTGTGACTTATTGGTCTATGAAACGAACACCACACATTTACCAACTAATTATTTTATATTTTCTAAACCAATATTCCCAAGCTAAATCAGTCTGTTAGTCTGTTTAAAGCTGGGTCTGAAATAAATCAGCTACTTCATCGCCCGACAATCTATCCTCGCGTAGCCAGCCTATCGCCCATCAACAATACCCCTGACAAATGTATGTATTTACTAACATCTCCCGCGGTGATATCACTGTGCCCAAGACTTGATCTCACAAGATCTCGGTCATTACCGCTACTTGCTGAAAACGTGCCTCTCAGGTTAACAAGGCGCCATTGACTGACTCATTGATAATTCCAGGATCTGTTGGGTTGTATCGCTGTTCGTATCTGGCACGTGCTTTGGGTCAGTTATTTCGGACAATGAGATAAGTGCTCGTGAAACCCCATTAGCTGACACTCTTGTTTACCTTGATGATGCTGGAATGACTGGCGTTCTACCATAGCAGCGTGAAGCCAAGTAAATTTTGGCTGCTTCAAGACACACTTTGAAAGTTGTTGATAATGATATCCTAATAATAATATAGACTCCTGTTAATTCTATTTATCAGAAGCATAATATAATACTAAATTTATTTTCTAACGTAGATCAGAGAAGCGTCCCAATATCCTGATGTATTTACTAATACTTACTATAGCTTCTGCCAGCGGCTTCGCCCGCGTGTAAGTCAATAATTATCCTGAGGGAACATATTCCCGATATAAAAAGTACGGTCCTTTAACCGCTTGTATGCCAGCATTCGAGACACAATGAAAAAGCCATTGTGTCTCGCTTAGATCTGCGTTCCGGCATACAAGAGGTTAAGCTATGCTGACTATAATCTATCTCTGTCCCAAATTTCATCCAGATACGTTCAGCCGTTCTGGCTTGAATAAGTAACAAACACACTCGCCTTTATTAACCGACTTACCAAAAAGGACGAGGTTCTATGTTTGACTTTAGGTTTTTTTTTTGTGTATTTTCACGCATATCTCCGTCAATTCTGGACCGATTTTGAAAATTCCTTTTTGTTTGAAAAAGCATGTTTCGAAATTGGTCCCATTTTAATTTGGTAAAGATCTGATGAAGAACTTCGAAGATATACAAAAGAACTCTTCAATAAATAACGGCAAATCTCTCGAGATTGCTGCAATTTCATGTCTGTTTATTGTTTATACCATTTCATAATATAACATCACGCCAGTACGCTCTTAAGGGGTACACAGATCACTCATTTCACCGGTTATGTTTAGTTTAATGATATTCGGGTAATCTATTCTGGCATTATAGGTACCTTACTAAACTACTTGCGTATTAGGTAGGTACCTACAACTAAAAAGTGAAAAAAAAAAAAAAACTTTTTACATAAATGTATCTACTACCGACTTTCAAACAAGAAAACTACTAAGTGAAAATTAACTTTACTTTTGGAAGTCGGTGGCCATAACGCAAAAAATTGGTAGCTACCAGAGACACCGACTTCCAAAAGTAAAGTTATTTTTCACTTTGTAGTTTTATTAGTGAATTTTATATAGTGAATGTTGCTATGCATGCAGTTGTGACCAGCAAGTCGATGTCTCCGGAAGCTCGACTCGCCGTTCACAACAGCGTGCTGGTGCCTACACTTATGTATGGAAGTGAAGGCTGGGTATGGCAAAAAAGACATGAAAGTAGGATCAATGCAGTAGAAATGCGCTCCTTGCGGAGTATGGGTGGTGTAACTTTAACTGATAGATTGAGGAATGAGGTAATAAGACAACGTTGTGGTTTAAAAGAAGATGTAGTGACTAAAATTGAAAAGGGTATGTTAAGATGGTTTGGCCATGTTGAGAGGATGAATGAAAGTCGACTAACGAAAGGTATTTACAAGGCAGACGTGAATGGAAACGCCGGGAGGGGACGCCCTAGAAAGACATACATAGACCTTATAGGTGATGTTCTTCAGAAAGGCCAAGTGCGCAGTACCCATAACCGGCGTTTGTGTATGACTAGATGTACGAATGTGTGTGCAGCAAAAGAAGTATGTAAGGATCGTAGCAGGTGGCGTTCTGTAGTTTCTGCCTACCCCTATGGGAAAAAGGCGTGAGTTTATGTATGTATGTATGTAGTTTTATTATTTGGAAGTCGGTAGTATTTTTTTGTAAAAAGTTTTTTTAATACTAGTGTGATAGTGCTAAGTGAAAGTCGGTATATTTATTTGGACGTTCCTTGATATTAATCAGATACTAATCAGATTTGTATCGTCTAATCGTTAACCAAACCAATTAATGACAGCAGGTCTAATGAGGCAAAGAAGAGACTGTGGCTCCTCAAAAATCCTCCTCCGACTGACTGTGTTGACCCTGCAGAAAAGCTCCCTGCAGGCCACCAACTTCCATGGCCCACCTGCAGCCTAATTGTGCAAGTAAATTCGGCAACGGAAACAATCTGTTTCTTGCCCAAAAACACACACTTACACAAAAAAGTTGAATAAAGATTCAACTTTTTTGTGTATGTGTGTGTTTTTGGGAAAGAAACAGATTGTTTCCTTTGTGTGTGTTTATGTGTGTGTTTTTGGGCAAGAAACAGATTGTTTCCGTTGCCGAATTTACTTGCACAATTAGGCTGCTGGAAATCTTTAAACCGACTCCGAAGCCAAGTGGGTCGCTGCAGGCACAACTTAGTTAGACGCGGGTACTCAAATGACCCGCAGTGCGGAGCTACGTCCCAAACAATGCTTCACCTACCTCCTACTGTGCTCTCTGTGCAACAACACCTTCTTTTTTTTTGGCTGGTTAATCATCCAATGACTTCTCCCGCTCTGGGTGAAGCGGGAGGGCGTGTCAGACTTTTACTGACTAAAACCCACCCGTGTTCCTTCAGTTGTTAGAGCCAGGGCCGCGGTAACTCTTTTTCAATTTTATCCGCGACCCAACACCTGCACCCTGAAGGACCTTTGTGAGGCAAATGAAAACGCTGTTGCCGTGGCTGAATTCTGGTCAAAACGTATATAGAATCATCGATACGACGAAGAAGAAGATCGGATTTGGATAACATACGAGAAGACGACCGTGATCAATTTTATCCTGGTAGGTAAGTACGTTCCCTTAGGTTACGATTATTGTCGACTTTCACCCAAACGATGCTGCTGGCATCAGCTTGTATCACTTAGGAGAGAATTAAAAAAACCTTCTCGGCAGTGAAATGGTAGCGTACATATTCAGTGTTTAACAAAATAATGTTCATATCACGACTCACGATCACGACGGTCTGCAGCTCAACAGGATATTAAACCATATCAGTTCTATTGTGTTAGGTAGGTATGACGTCTTAGTTCTAATAGACTAATTAACAATACTGCAAAAACTATGTAGGGTAGACTGGGTACGGTTGTGCCAGGGTACGGTTGTGACAATCGTAATATTAGCGAAACTATAAGGAATACGGGGACTGGTGTAAAGGGAGAGAGGAGCGGCATTCGAGTCTGAACGTGTTTGACAGTGTTGCGTTAGCCAAAGATTACTATTATGCGTTAGCCAACGCGCGACGTTGACGTTAGCAGAGAGGCTCTTCACTTTTGACAGGCAAAAGTAAGTATTTTTATTTGATTTATTTTTATGATTGTTATTAAATGTGTACAGATACCGTAATGAGTGTTTTATTTTGTTTTAACTTAAACATTATTGGTTTAAAAGCAGTGCTTACTTTGTACGTACATTATGTTATATTGCCATAGTGAATGTTTTTTTGCGAAAGATTGCTTTGGGTACGGTTGTGACAATTTTTTTGGGTACAGTTGTGACAAAATGAATGATGTATTTTTTAAACAAATGTTTTATTTTTGTTTTTAGATGCCAAGGAAACGCTTGAGGAAGATGGAAAGAGGTCGATGTGATATAGGCAAATATGAACAAGCTTATATAGAAGTGAAACGGCAACGTGGCATGCGGCAAGGAAGCTTTTACTTCAGCTGAACGAGGCACATTGGTCACAGTTACATTTGCAGTAAATGCCTTAGACAACTCTATTCCACTTTTATTTATATTTCCTCGGGTTCGTCATTATGATCATTTTGTTAGAGACGGGCCTGTAGGATCGATTAGAACAAGTTATAAGCAACCAGACTGTTATAATATTAGGATTTTTTATAATAGCTATAAATGCTACAGTGCTGTATTACATATAAACATTAAATGTTATTTTAAGTTAAAAAGTAAACGTATTTTTTTCAAGATATTATGTGAAATAAAAGTGATTGATGACAATTTTGTGTATTTTTAACTTGTCACAACCGACCCCAACCACTGTCACAACCGCCCTTGGGTTGTGGTCGGTTGTGACATTTTCTCTTTTGTTTCTAACTTGCTCCTACGAGTCAACCACAATGCTTAGCAGTACTATTTTAATATTTATACGTAGTCAAATGTACTCTTCACAGTAAAAAACATCTTTTATACATCTAACTACCACACTGACAAAATTATAGGCCGTCAAATGAAAATTGGCACAACCGTACCCAGTCTACCCTACTTAAGTCCTAGCCGTGAGAACGGAAGCAATCAGCGATCTTTAAAAACAATGGTCTAGCCACTTTACATGAGGAAGTTAAGCACCTAGGTGTTATAAATTGAGATATGCTACCGTTTATAGCTATGTGATTGTGGATTGTTAAATTACTGCATAAGAAAACATTAGAATCTACGTCTAGAAGACGGTCAAAACAATGGGAAATGCCTTACTGTGACGTCGGCGAATCAAATACCACATCCACAGGCTAGAAACATCGAATTGGTAAGAAATTAACAATCTGAAACCCGATTAAGAAAGTACCAGTTTTTTTTCCAGAAGAATTTAGTTTTTGGCATACGAATTCTACGATCGAATACATAATACATATCAACACATACATTTTAGGAGGTACAGACTGTGAAACTCATTACTCTTTAATTTTCATAATCTCTTACATTATAAAAGTTATTTGTCATAATTCCACTCAAGAATTGCTATTTCCAGAAACAATCATGAGAATTGATGGCACAATAAGACATAATTTATCATTCTTCTATGGAGAAAAATAATCTACGACCGGAATCAAACTCACAACTGCCAGATACCGCCTGGCGCTTATGGATTCATCGCCTGCGCATGCGCCGTTTCGGTCATGTTTATATCACGTCTTATTGATAGCGTAGCCTGATGAAAGAACCACTACCTAATTTTTAACCCTCAGTTTCTGGAACGTAATTATCGAAGCGACTAAGTCTAAAATAAAATGCAAGTCAAGATAAGCGATTGGCTGTTGACGGGCTACCCCCTTTGAGTATTGTCACATTATATTTCGTTCCAGAAACTGGTCGTCTGGTCTGCCTACTTTTAGATTTTATTTGCCAGGTTTTCCGATATTTTTTTCAGAACATCTCATTCACGGTCAAAAATAAGCAACGGATGCTGTAGCATCAAGTTGTGCAAACAATTCACAGAATTGCATGGAACGAATTCTTTCAGTATAAATTCGATTACCCATGCGAATTGGTAGCTGGCCGGATTTCCGCTAGGGCGACCGCACACAAAGCACCATGGCGTATTGTGTGACCAATGGGTGTGAACGGAGCGGCCTGGACATCTCATGGTGGCACAATGGGGGTCAAAGTACAATGTGACACGTGGATGTTAAGGTATAGAGAAGATTAAAATGATGTGCGTACCTACCTATATGTATGTGCTTAGGTTGGTACATTTTAATTTGTGTGTTTCATTCAAACGTTGCATGCTCACAACGTTTGAAAAATTTGTCGATAAGTATAACCTGTTCTCATTGTTGGGACTGGAACTGGCCTTCTCATATTCTATACATAAAATATAGTTGCTTTATTTTGGCATTACCGTTTGCCTCGAACTGCCCATCGGCTAGGGTAGAATGGCTAATAGATGGCACTTTATCTAAACCCTTCATAATGGTCAGCGCAGAGTCGGGTCATACAGTATATCTTGAGAAATTGATTGAGAGCCGCACACTCTTGAGGCTCATTAACACGAGGTCAAAGGCAGCTTCAAAGCGTTGACACAAAGGCAGCCTCTTGTTTGGTTAAGTCGACTGTTGAAAATCGCAATCTATTTCACTAGATGCAAAACTTGGTCGAAAAGTGTCCTGTCGGACTGCTGTAATAAATTCATCAGACGTCTGCGTTGCCCCTTCAAACATGGCTGTGGGTATGACCTATGCCAGGGGTCACCAATCAGCGGACCGCGGTCCACATCCGGACCTCCGACGTATATCCTGTGGACCTTAAGTAAACAGTACAATATAATTTATTCGTGTCTTTTTCTCTGTACTGCCATCCATTCGACAACGGACGAGCGTGGAGAAATCGGCATCGTCAGTCGTCGCGGTGGGGAAGGGTGAGACTTAGATACCGATGAACATCTCCAATATTGAATGACAATATATAGCCTCCACCAACTTTAGTCCAAACTTTAGTTCAAGGCATAAAATGAAATTTATCACATTTATTTCTGAAATCGGTGTAAAAACGGGACACTATTACTGAGACTCCGCGGTCCGTCTGTCTGTCTGTCACCAGGCTGTATCTCATGAACCCTGATAGCTAGACAGTTGAAATTTTCACAGATGATGTATTTCTGTTGCCGCTACAACAACAAATACTAAAAACAGAATAAAATAAATATTTAAGTAGGGCTCCCATACAACAAACGTGTTTTGTTGCCGTTTTTTGCGATAATGGTACGGAACCCTTCGTGCGCGAGTCTGACTCGCACTTGGCCGGTTTTTTTAGTTTTTGACACCTACTTCCGAATAGAAAGTGACGACGTAATAGCCGAGGGGGCTAGTTGGCTTTTAACCTTTCGGACCGCGACGTTCATATTATTTTTAACCCCCGCCGGAAACAGAGGGGTGTTATAAGTTTCACGTGTGTTGCTGTGTATCTGTGTGTCTGTCTGTAGCATCATAACGCCTAAACGGATGAACCGATTTCGATTTAGTTTTTTTTTGTTTGAAAGGTAATTTTGTCGAGAGTGTTGTTAGCTATGTTTGAATAAAATCGGTTCAGCCGTTCAAAAGTTATGGGTGGTTTACTGTTTGAATCGGGGTGTTTTCGCAAGATAAATGTGTCAGGGGTTTTTTAAATTTTGAAATTTAACTTGTAAGAAACGGACCCCAGATGAAAGTAATTGGTGACCCCTGGCCTATACTGAGATATAGTGTATAAACATACCCATAACCTACCTATTGCTAACTGATATATTTACAACAACATATTGAACACCAGTATAAAGGTCTCTCTGGCACTAAAGACCGGGGTCAACAGATACTTATTTATCTAATTAACCCTACGTCTGTTATCTTGCTCATTATTTCCAAAGTGGTGTTGTCCAATGTACCTATTGCTAAGTACTACATATTATAAGACCCTGTGTATTTGTCTATTCTTTACTAGGGTAGAATTGAACATTTCTGATAGAAATCTGACATTCATCATTGAGTAATACACTTTGATCTAGTATTTATAGTTCAAATAGCTTAAGCGTTACGCAGTTTTGTACTTTTATTAGTTAGATGGTCTCACTTTCGAGAAAGGCCTCCTCTCGATTTTGATCTTTATCTCGCTAATTCTCAAGGAATCATTCAGCCATGCCCACAATTTTACCCTCGATCTGCAGCCGTGCCAGGGCACGACTCTGAAATACTTACCAAAAATAATTTGCAAAAACTCTCAGCCGCATCTGCCAGTTGTTCACAGATCATAATTTTTATTGTCTCATGGGATTCCATCATCAGATTCCGACTTGGTGACAATGGAACCACCTCGGGAGTAGACCCTTTCAAACACAAAAAGAATATTCAAAATCAGTCCACAATTGACGGAGAAATCTGTGACCAACCCATATAAAAAAAAACATACACACAGTCGAACACAGAACCTCCTCCGTTTTGGGAAGTAGGTTAAAAATGAAAACCACTGGACCATCCTTTCCCATTGAAAGAGGTGTCAAGCAAGGAGACCCACTGTCCCTCAAGTTGTTCACTGCCACCTTTCTGTCCGTCTTGTCTTCAAAAGCCTGTCCCACACCTGGGCTGATAAAGGCGTAGTCGTCTGCGAAAAAAGGTTAACTAACCTGCGTTTTGCCAACGACATCGTCCTATTTTCATCTTCGGCAGCTGAATTAGATGAAATTCTTAGTGATGTATATACGGCAAGCCTCGAGATTGGACTTCGAATGAATATGTCAAAGACAAAACTCATATTATGACTAACAGAGTCCTCCCAGAGTCAACATAGGGGGCGTGGAGATCGCATATGCCCCAGAGAATATCTACGTCAGCCAAATAGTCTCTTTCCGGGCAAGATAGGACAAAGAAGCAGCCCTGGATCTTATTTTTTTTTTTAGGCGGGGCAATATCTGAAAAATTACGCCCACCTAGTTATATTTATTTTTGCATTTATCATCTTCATCATTTCAGCCATCAGATGTCCACTTACCTAATTGCTGGACTTTTGGATATAGGCCTCCCGGAAAGAATATATCCAGCGCTGTTGTTTCTGTGTTAAGACGGTACCCTGACCAAAAAATCGGCCTGACCAAAATATCGGAGATATGAGCATTCCTATTGGTCTAGCGGCACTGGTGGCGCATGAATTACAGTAGGGAATACGCCCAGATTTTAGAATAAAATCTTTATAAAATCGAATTTTGGTCTTTTGAAAAAAAATCTAATAATAATCTAAAATTCTACAAGAATGTTCGTTATTAAATTGTCTATCGATTACTGTTAGTACAAAAAATAATTAATGAACACTTTACGAGGAGATGCATAATATCAATAATTATTTCTAATTTTATGTTTTTTCGGAAGGAGATTAGTGAAGTATATACAACATTTAAAAAAAAAAACTAAATCTACCATTTTAGAATCAATATTATGTAGAAATTTAATGTATTTTTATTAATTGATATTTCTTTTTAAATAACGAGTAGATAGCTCCTAAAAACAGCACAAAAACGGCTTGCGCGGCGTTTTGCTCTGGGTACCGCCTTTATTTACAGTTAAAGACATCATCGCGTAGGATTTATTTTTTATATAAACACAGCATAGGATTTGAAATAAAAATATTTAGTATGATTAAAATAAAAATCAATTGTATTATTTGTATTGTGAATTGAAATTACAATTTTACTCTTCGAGCTTTTTGTTCCGCAAATAAATCTATGGCCTTGTCATAATTTATCTCGTGTGCAATTCGTTTTGCTATCGCTAAGCTTGCAAGACTCGAAAAGTTCCTGGCTCATAGAAGATCGCAAATAATTTTAATAAGTTTTAGTTTGCTAAAACTTCCCTCATACACAGCTTGCGGATGTAGTAGGAAGCGTAAATTCGCAGAGCAATACAAATGTTAGGAAAAGCAAAGCAAGAGATAGAAACCGTTAGTTAGCCTTTTCTATGTCAATGTTCAGCCGTTCTGGCGTGAATAAGTAACAAACACACTCACAAACTTTTGCCTTTATTAACCGACTTACCAAAAAGGAGGAGGTTCTATGTTCGACTTTAGGTTTTTTTTTTGTGTATTTTCACGCATATCTCCGTAAATTTTAGACCGATTTTGAAAATTGTTTTTGTGTTTGAAAAGTATGTTTTGAAATTGGTCCCATTTTAATTTGGTGAAGATCTGATGAAGAACTTCGAAGATATACAACAGAACTCTTCAATAAATAACGGCAAATCTCTCGAGATTACTGCAATCGCATGTCTGTTTATTGTTTATACCATTTCATAACATAACGTCACGCCAGTACGCTCTTAAGGGGTACGCAGATCTCTCATTTCACCGGTTATGTTCAAGTTTCATGATATTCGGGTTATCTATTCTGGCGTTATAGGTACCTTACTGAACAACTTGCCTATTAGGTAGGTACAACTAAAAAGTGAAAAATATAAAAACTATACATAACGCAAAAAATGGGACCTACGAAATACACCGACTTCCAAATATAAAGTTATTTTTCACTTTGTAGTTTTTTATTTGGAAGTCGGTAGTATTTTTTCTAAAAGTTTTTTTTAATCCAATATTCCATTGGATTATCTCTCATTTTTAACCCCCGCCGGAAAAAGAGGGGTGTTATAAGTTTCACGTATGTTGCTGTGTATCTGTGTGTCTGTCTGTGGCATCATAGCGCCTAAACGGCTGAACCGATTTTAATTTAGTTTTTTTTTTGAAAGGTGATTTTGTCGAGTGTGTTCTTAGCTATGTTTGAATAAAATCGGTTGAGGTGTTCAAAACTATGGGTTTTACTGTTTAAATCAGGGTGTTTTCGCAAGATAAATGTGTCGGGAGTTTTTTAAATTTTGAAAGGAGAATGCTCATCGATGTATGGAATCCGGTACCAAGCTGCATCAAAATCAAACTCTGTTTTTTTATAGACTACACTGACCATGTTAACTCCTACAAAACTTCTTTTTGAAAACAAAACCCGGGTTTCGGAGTTATTTCATAAAATAACCTAAAAACTAGGTCTATTTTTTTTTGACACTATCAACGACGTATTTTATTATAGACAGGTTATACATGAACGTTATAGTTATTTATTAAACAAAAGAAACCATAACTGTTTAGTGGATTCATCAAAAATCGATTCTATTGCATTCTACATCTTTATGAACGGCTGCTGTGAGCGGCCAATAACCATAGATAAAATAATGATACCCAATCTTTTATAAGTAAATGATAAGATTCTATTCTAGTTTTTTTTAATTAATTTAGAATTGGAATCGTATAATTTTTTTAAAGTGTTCATGACACTTTCAAAAATTAAGGTTACGTTAATCATATCATGTGAAACGGAACGTCATTTATTTAATATCTCACCCTGGAACGGTGAATATACACGCACATTTTCCTCAAATAAGTGGTCAGAATCTTGTTATTCTCGATTTAGTACTTCTAGGTAACCTAGACTTGTACCTGTAATTAGATAGGGCTCATGTAGTCGTAATATATAAACACCACTTAGTTGAGGTAATTTGTTTGTATGAACCAGTATAGAGATTTCTATGCGCTTGTCGGCGGGCTCACTGCTTTCAGACACATTTGGTGCCTGAAGACCTATTAATATGCTTTCTGAAGCATTACCTTCGGGAGCCGGAGGCAGGCGCCTGGATCCTGACATTATACACGGCCACAAGTGTTCTTCACTCGAGCAAACAAGCTCTTCACCAAGCTGTGGAACAGCGCAAATTCTTTCTTACTTCGGCCGCTTCCCGGCCCTAAAGTACCAGAAGGACTGGTGGTATACAGACGCGCTGAGCGATTTAAGAATAAGAATAATTTATTGTTAAGAAATTACATTCAAATGCGTTGCTTCCTGGAACTCACACTAGGATTCCCTGTGTCGTGAGATCCAGGCTCCTTCGTTCCATTTACATTAATTGCTGTTCAGTAATATATAAAACGGTACAATAAATTTCTTAATTAAATCTAATCTACTTGTAATTTTGCAATAAAAGGAATATAAAATAAAAAGCTAAAACTAAAAGAAAACAGTACGAGTATATAACCAAGTACCTATGTATAGTTATGCATGTACCTATGTTGTGTGTGATTGTGATGGTGTATACGTATGTGTGATGGTGTGTGTGTGTGATAGTGTGTGTTTGTGCGGGTGTATGAATTAAGATAGTGTGTTGGTGTTGCGAGTGTGTCAATTTGTTATACTATAATATAATTTGTAGCCATTGAAATGTATTAGTGCAATACACGTAATTTTGTGTAACGAAGACCCTGCAAAAACATCGCAAATAGTCATGAAGAATTATGTCTTTCATTTCCTGGATATCAAGCCTTCACCTATCAACACCTAGCAGCCATCAATCAACCTCCCAGGCTTCAGAACTCTTGAAGAAACTGAACTATAGGTACAGGGCGTCAACGCGCTTTGAGCAGGAGCCTTACAACCTCCAGATACCTACCTCAAACGATAACATCCGTCTGTTATAAATAAATTTAAAATTGAAAGAGATGACCTGCCTCGTGCTTAGCTTCGGGAGCATGAGAAGTTTGCTAAACTTCTTCCAAGGCTTCCGCTAATTCTGGCAAATTATTTAAAAGGGCATTCAAGGCAACATGTTTCGCCGACCAACTCGTCTGACTGCTTCTTTTAAAATTTGTTTTAACATATTTTTTCATAATGTCCCACCGAGTAGTGCAGCGAACAAAAAAAAAGTAAAAACAAAAAACCCGACTGCTTAAAAAGCGAACTTTATAACTTTTAATTATTATTATTTTAGAATTAGGTACATTGAAACATAAAAGTGTTATATATTTTTGAAATCACCTCTTAAAACCCATTATTTTGATACCCCACATGATGGGTTTGGAAGAAAAAATATATTTGGAGCCCCATAAATGGCGCCCAAAAACCGCATTTTTTTATTTTCCGATTTTCATGTAGAACTCGCAGGGTTAAGACGAATCGATTGACGTAGGTAATAATCATCAAAATCGGCCAACGCGTTTGCTCTATAGAACGCCACATAGGAACAAACATACATAATTATATACATACATACATAGACTGATAAAAACATTACCCTCCTTCAGCAGTAGGATAAAAAAGTAATATACTTTTTGAACTAGTCCCAATAGTTTCCAGGCACGATGAGGCAGAATGAACGAACACCTACAAGATTTATGACGTGAGCCAAGCACGGTACGAACTCTGCCAGCTCATACCTGTCTGCAATCCGGGCTTGTACTCCCTTATTGATGCCGGCCATATTTGACTAATTATCATAAGATTGATAATGGGATCATCATAAGATGGATCACGTGATTGATCGATTGATGGGATCAAATCCTTCGCCTTGCCAAATTCAGTGAGAAAATTCGGGCTGAAAATAATAATACTTTTTTCTAAACAGAATTTGAGCTTCTTTTATCTCTCTGTTCCCCTTTATCCTTATTCAATAAAAGTTCCCAGTTGCCATTGACTGAAAACAATACTATCTGGCAGTGACCAATTGTAAAAGAAAACTTGAAATACACCCTAAATAACTGGCCGTTGGTCCATACCTAAAAATTTAATACATACATAAACTCACGCCTTTTTCCCATGGGGGTAGGCAGAAACTACAGAACGCCACCTGCTACGATCGTTACATACTTCTTTTGCTTCACACACATTCATACATCTAGTCATACACACACGCCGGTTATGGGTACAAATGGTAAAAATTTGATCTTAAAATTAAATCTTACTAGGCGGACCTGGCATATTTCACTGGCAAAGAATCTCTATGGATGTCTTAATAAAGTTTAATTTGCATTACAGTTTAATAAAAATCAAAATCAAATAGTTTATTTCAAATAGGCCTTAGAGTTACCTACTTTTTGTTAAACAAAAAAAAGATTACTACTTGCAAATTCACAAGCGTCAGTAGGACTCAAAAAAAAAACGCCAACTGTTGCGAAAACATGAGATTAAAACCCTTTCAATCATCTCACGGCAGATGGAGGGCAAAATTGTAAGGGTGGCTTTATTAAATTTTAAAATACTAGTATTAACAGTTAGCATAGGGTGTATCAAGGCCATTCTCAACAGCCCCTTTTAAATGATAATGATCCAAAGTATTCAAAGGCTTTTCATATATTTTTTGCATGACCTATTGATATAAAATTAAGTCTTTTAGTGTACCTACTCACTATTGTGCTAAAGCCCCATTTTGGTGCGTCTGGTTTTAATAAAAGCTGACCCAAAACCCAGTGAACGTTTTATTTTAACCCCCGCCGGCGGGTTGTGTGCTCCATGCCCGCCGGCAAAAGAGGTTGTTATAAGTTTACGTGTGTTGCTGTGTATCTGTGTGCCTGTCTGTGGCATCATAGCGCCTAAACGGATGAACCGATTTTGATTTAGTTTTTTTTTTGTTTGAAAGGTGATTTTGTCGAGAGTGTTCTTAGCTATGTTTGAATAAAAGCCGTTTATCAGTTAAAAGTTATTGGTATTTTACTGTTTGAATCGGAGTGTTTTCGCAAGATAAATGTGTCGGGGGTATTTTAAATTTTGAAATTTTACTTGTTATTACCACTAACGGTCAAATAGTGTCAACCTTCTTTGGGTATGGTTAGCGCATTGTATCTTATTGTTATTCAACTTTTTTTTTAGTCTTTAGCTAAATCTATTAAAATTCGGGTGACAATCAGCAACAACAAAGTTACATTCACGTTACAGACAGCATATTAATGCAAATGAATCAAAAATAAGTATGTTAATATGCAGTAAGGAAAATAAGGCAGCTAACCGATGTAACCACAGCTAGGTTAGTGTACTATGCTTATTTCCACAGTATTATGTCTTATGGCATTCTGCTGTGGGGATCAGCAGCAGACATTGACCCAATTTTCATATTACAAAAAAAGAGGGCAATCCGCGCGATCAACAAAATGGGTCCTCGCGAGACCCTCAGAGAAAAATTTAAAGAGATCGATATACTGACTCTACCTTCACTTTATATTTTAGAATGTATTTTATATGTCCGCAAAAATCGAGGGCTATTCAAAACTAGAAGCGACTTCCATAATTTAAATACACGCAGTAAACACGAAATTGTAATACCCAAATTCAGATTAACGAAAACTAGCAAGTCTTTTCTTATAACCAGTATACGCTTTTATAACAAGTTGCCAAAGTCAGTTATAGAACTGACCGATGGAAAGTTCAAAAATCACATCAACCGTGTCCTTACTAAAAAAGCATATTATAAAATCAAGGACTATGTTGAAGATAAAAATATTTGGTTTTAGCTCCTTCTGCGCATGCGGCTTCCCTGGTAACTCATAAACGGCACAAATATGTGGATGTCTCTAACTATTCTCAATCTCATTTTTTCTTCATTTAATAAGACTTTTTACAATGGTTTTCAATTATCTTTATAGCCCTTTGCTAAGAATAGTTACAGCACTGATAACAACATTTGTGCCACATGTTAAATTTAGTCTTCTTATACTTTGTATAGATTCTTTTACCGATTGTTTTGTAAATGTGTGAACATTGTAGGCCTTTTAGATTTCTAAATTGTTAACATTTTATCTCGTTTTACTTTCTTTTTTTTAAATCTTTTGTTTATTTATTATATAATCATTTTTTGTTTTAGTTTCTTACGACTTATTGTCGGGCCTGCGTTGTCCCCCCATCTAACTACTGCTGTAACATGGAAATATTGTAAAACCAAACAATTTTTTAAAAGTCTATGGTTACTCCATGGAGTTTCTTGCCGGTTCTTCTCCATAGGAATCGACCAACCCGAACCGTGCACATTTTGTCGACGTTTTATAATTGCCCATGTAGGCCTATGTGAAATAAAAATTATTGATTTTGATTTTATGTATGGATCGGAGCAGGTGACGTCTGTAGTTTCTGCATAGCCCCATGGGAAAATGGCGAAGTATTTTCGATGGGAAGAAGAAGTGACGGCGCAAACTCCCCAGCAATACAACACTATGTTCATGTCCATAGTCATGTTGTTGTGTGTGAAGGACCTTAAAATAGTCATAATTGAAACAACAATGTTTGTATAATTCAAATGTTTAATGTTATACAATTTGCAGCTTATACACATAGAGAATGTACATATGTATCAATATAGTTAACATAATTACAAGTAGTGCAACCACAAGTTAATGAATACAGTACGACTGTTAGGTGACTAACAAATATTTAGATGTACACAATATGTGACAGCAAAATAGCTTAAATTCTATTCAACTAAGATGTTCCTCGTTTCAAAGTTTATTAATTTATGATAATTTTGATGAATATCAAAATTATCATAAATTAATTAAATTAATTATTAATTATTTGTTAGTTTATTAATTTTGATAATTTTATAGCGCGATGATTTATAAAGTAAAACAAATATGAGAATCGTATGAGATCCGTTAGTAAAATACTCAAGAAACCATCTTCAATAGTATTTAAGCCATTTTACATTCAAACGATAATAATATTTTATTAATCATACACATTTTTGGATGGATTATGTTTTTCATTTAAACTAAAATAATAACTATTAAAGCTAACCATTAAAACATACTAAAATATAAATTAAAAACTATTTACAAAATATTACAAAAGTTTTTATTTTCATTACACAAAACATTAATAGTTTATTAGTAAAAAAATATTAATTCAATGGTATCCTTAAATATTATTGTTTCTGTTTATGTACTTGTTGTGAACAAGACAAATATGACATGGCACAAAATAGTCCGAAATTATTTAACAAACGTTAATACTGTGTCAATGTCGAAATTATCAAAACATGTGCTTCTGCCGACCCGGCGAACCGGGAGGATGGCGTGAGGATATCAAAAGCGTGCAGTAGCCGACTCAGAACGGTGCTGAGTCGCTTAGACGTTTTGGAGATGCTGCATACATATACTGACAGACAGCGTGGTAGGTAACTATCGCGCTTATGTCAATAGGAGTCCGCACTTGTGTAGGTATGTCAATTTCATTCATCTCTTCGAATCTCGAAAGACTGTCTAGTTTTTCTCTTCAACTTATATCATAGAATTATTTGGCCATTTTTATTCTTATGTTATGTTAAAAAGAATCACTCAGGCACACTCAAAACTAATATTCTATATCCCATGGAGAAATGAACCCACCGTAGTTTATGTATGAGACATATTAAAATGAGGGTTTTAACGATAGTTGTACATTACATTTACATGAAAAAAAAAAACAAATAAACATTGATAACCGTATAAAATAACTTCAGGATTTTAACAAAATATCAATAATATAAGAATAACTAGTTGATTCACACTTCTTTCTTTAAAGTCTTTGGACCAGCCCCAGTTATGTACTTTTAGTTACCATTTAAACGAAAATAGAACAACATAACCTTGCAATTTCAGTCAATTCCTAATCCACTTTTATTAACACATTTAGAGATTTAAATTTTAGATCAATAGGTATTAGTTGCACTCGAATAACTAGGCTTGAAAACTCAGCTGCAATCTAGCGCCTTATATTTTTTAAGTCCTGGGCTCGGTAGATTTGTATTGTGTAAAGAAAACCACTCTGCATCCTAACACACACTCGGAATGACAAGCCCTTTCACTATTACAATATAAAATTATGTATCAAATGCGATATTTTCACTGTCAAGCAAACAATTTGTCTAGGCACGAAGCAATGCATTTTGTAGTATAATCACAATGAAAATCATTGATTTCGAGTGTGTGTCTTAGGAAGCTGAACTGGCTTCAAGCCTAGCCTTTCACAAAGTTCTTTCTACACACTTCACTTAGCTGCCAATAGCAGGCACTGCCTTAGTCCGTCCACTGCTACTTTACGCAGGGAGAGTTTACGCTTGATAGCTGCACAGCCACGCACCGTACTACGCGTCCCAGGAGTAGCAGTGCGGCAGTCACGTGGCACAGCCTGGCACACAGCGCACTACACGGCGGAGTACTTGCGCCCATCGTCGGAGGAGTAGCAGTGCTGGCAGTGCAGCTTGTGCATGCGCACGCGCACGTCGGCGCCGGCGCGCCCGTCGCCCAGGCGCGCGCCGCACACCGCGCACGTGAAGCACCACACGTGGTAGCACAGCGACAGCGACTCGATGATCATGGCGGCGCCGCGACCTGGAAAGAGAACATTAACTTTAGTTAACAAGCGAAGATGATTTTCTAAAAAGATTAGGGCATGGTTGACACTGATGCTCTCCCATCCTGCACTAAAGGCGGTGGTGGAGGGCAGACAACAGCCTCTTTCAGCCAAAGACACGGAATCGGAGGCATCCGTCGCCCCCATCAATCAGGAACTGAGATGGCGGAGCGTAGTATTCCACGCGCACCTTTCTAAGACGTAAAGTCAAGTGGGCAGTGACACCTAACTCCCCACTACGGGGCGAAGCCTGCGGAAGGCAGGCCAGCACTGGTCCGGGGTAGCAGAAGTCACACACTCACCCGCAGCCCCCAACATAAGTGTGCGAGGAACCACCAGGGTGGTTTTAATCTGCAAGAGTCTGACAGACACCTTCACCCAGTGCAGGCCGGTCCTCCGGCCTGCACTGGGTGAAGGTGTCTGTCATCCATGAGAATTACAAAAACGAAAAAAAAGGCCAATTCCCTGTCAACTTTCCCCAACGATCAAATGAGTAAAGTTAATGGATAAAGAACCAATTGATCCTCAAACTCAAACGAGATTCGACAGATCCTGGCTCTGCCGGTGGGGTTATCTAAAGAGACATACCGTGGTCAATCTTAAACACCAAAAGCAGAATATAATAAATATTCTGCTTAATAAGGCACTTACCTAATAAAGTATGCGAAAATTTTATGAAAATATACAAAAACCGGTTCATCATGAATGGTGATAATAATGAAAAAAATATCTGCAAAGTTGCGTTTGATAAAAAGTGTATTTATTGCATGCACACTTTCAACTATCAAACATATAGTATCATGCTCTTAAGAACATTTACGAGGGACGGTACTTCAAACCAACTTGTGAGGCATAATCTCTCCAAAGAGGGAGAGCATTGGTGGCCCAGTGGTAACGGCAACGACTTACAAGATGTAGGTCGTGGGTTCGAACCTAGGCAGGAGCTTTACTTTGCATACATTATTTCATCACCACTGCTCAAAAATGATGAAGGAAAACATCGTGAGGAAACCGGCATGTCCTAGAACCTAAAATTCGAAGACATGTGACATCTACCAACACGCACCGGCCCGCGTGGTGGATTACGGAACATGAGCCCTCTCGAGGGAAAGCCTGTGTCCCACCAGTGAGAATATTAAAAGTCTGATAATTTTGATGGGTTTGCGTATTCATTTTCATTAAAATAAGTTTAGGTATTATTTTCCAAGAATTTTGTTTTGTTTGTGTGATTTAAATGCATGTGTGAATGACGAGAATAGATAAAGCGAGAAATGAGTATATTAGAGGAAGTTTGAAAGTGGCGCCGGTGACAGTAAACTTGAAAGGAAACCGTTTGTCTTGGTATGATCATGTGATGAGGAGGGATGAAACGCATGTTAAGAGTTATGAATATAAATGTGGATGGATGGAGCTCGGAGGGGACGGTCAAAGAAAAGATGGATGGATTGTGTGAGGAGTGATATGAAAGAAAGAAAAGGGAGTCAGTGATAGCGTGGCGGGGGACAGGACGGTATGGAGGAAGAAAACGTGTTGCGCCGACCACAAGTAGCATGGGACAAGGGCAGGAAGATGATGATGAAGACTTGGTTTGAAATCCCGTGCCCCATAAACGCCCTTAAAGCTAAATGCGGTAGTGCAGGTGTAGCAGTAGCAGTAAGTAGTGCATGGCGGGAGTGCGTACATTCGTACCTAGTTCCTCTCCGCAGTGCGAGCACTTCCTGCGGCCGGACACGCTCAGCAGCTTGTCCTCACGCGGCTCCGTCCGCACGGGCCGCTTGATGTCCGTCGATAGCTGTTGTTGGCTGGCATATATAGAATAAAATTTAGGTTAATTAGTATCTTGATTCCATAAGCTACAAAGACAAATCGTTAGTCATTAATGTATATACGTAACTGAGTAATAAATAAAGAAATTCGGTACTGGAATTATTTTTATCTGCACTCACAACGTAACGTTCCAAATATGGATTCAAAAACATTGTATAAACACGTACTTTTTTTCGTGGATAGGTAAAATAATTAAATAAAAAACATTATAGTGCAACATTTTCCTTCGATTTTCAAACAACTGCTTCATAAAATTACTTTTTAATTTTATAGCACACTTTCACTTTTTAATTTATTGACGCGTATGGGCTCATTGAGTAAATGTAAATACTCGTGTGATACTATTATCACACGAGGCGTCGTGTTTCAATAACCACTATATAACCGTTGTATAAACTATTTTATCTACACCCATGCTATAAATCCTCTATAAAAGTTCTTGAAACAGTGAGCTTATTGCCAACATTAAAACAGCCAGTGTCATAGTAACCATAATATCATCCAAACGGGTGTTATAATGTTGTACTAAATTTCATAATGCAACTCCTTTTTTACTCATCGAACAGCCACATTCTCATGGCATCTTTATGAATTTCAAAAAAAGAACATTGTCATGCACGCGCGTTTCACTACCACAGCGCCGTAATTTAAAAAAAACTTTTTCGATGTTTTGAATTTACGTCGTATCCCGCCATTTTTGTTCATTAATAGTATTGAAAAAAAAAAAAAAATGTTGTTTACAAAAATGAGTGATACAAGCTTTGATAATACACCACCAGATATTTCTAATGCAGCAAAGGACATTTCTAACCAATTATTACCAGAAAAGTCGAGAAAACATTATGAAAAGACGTACCAAAATTTCTTGAATTGGAAAATTTCAAAGAGTAGTACATCATTTTCTGAAGATGTGCAAGAAAAATTCAAATCTTCATACCTATGGACCTTCTATTCAATGCTGAAAAGTACGCTAAGTATTAATACCCTATGGTTTCAGAACCTTTATAGAGGAAACATATCATGGGTGTAGATAAAGTCTTGTATGCAACTGTTATAATTAGGTATTAAAACACTCATGTGATACTATTATCACATGAGTGTTTTAATACCCCTTATTATACAACTGTTGCATAAATGTCGATGCCGTAGCATAATCAGCCAATAATGTTCCCGTTTAACACGTAGCTGAACTAGTTGTTAATACCGATGAGCACGTTTGCTGAAGTGGTTACTAACCTAGTACTGAGTGCGTGCATGGCGTGTAGCGGCACTGCTGGGGCTGCTGGTGCCACTGCGGCAGGCGGCGCGTCGTGGTGGTAGGAGTGGCGCTGTGTGGCGCGCAGCTTACTGCGCTGCTCTTCTATGCGACGCGCTTCCGCTTCCTGGAATCATATAATATTGCATTCAGTAACGCAACTTTAAAGAAGGATTCAATTGCCAAGGGTCTGGCTAGCGGATCAAAGGCCTGCAGCCTTATTGTATAAGTGAATTCGGCTAGGTACAGAGTTTTAACGCCATCAATCACATGCGAGATGAAAGACGCTATGTGGACAATATATGCCGTTTACGTGATTGGTCGATTGATGGCAGTCAAACCCATTGCCTTGCCGAATTCACTTACGCAATTAAGCTGCTGGTTTCCATGTCGATTGCTGGTGCAAAACCTGGCGACTTTGTCGTTTACTCTAGATATTTATGATCAACAAGTCCGCTAAATCATAGATCTGAAAAAATTTAGGCCACAGAAAAACACTATGTACATGTTAAGGGGCATTTTAGCTTGCATTAAGGCCCGATTACGAACTGCGAGTTTACAAAACCTACATCACCATGTGAAGAATTTAATCGAAAATGATGGCAAATCTGCAAAATACGACTAATTCTGTATTTTTCCGTAGTAGTTTTATCCTGTTCTATAACAACTACTGTCATCTTTTCGCAGAAGACAATATCAACAATCAGTATAGTGAGTATATGAATGTAACCTGTATGAGCCAGTGTTGGTTGTAGTTGTAATTGGCTGGCTTCCTGGTCCGCGCCTGCAGCCACTCCGTGTTGCCGAGCAGCTTCGGTGTGGGGGCCGCGCTCAGAGCCTGCAGTTATACAATATGAGGATCAGAGAGAGATAGTTACGGCCCATCGGCCATCCTTTCTGCGAGCAATGTGCTGCACACTGCCACTTAAGTTCTAATTACCCGACTGCCAAAGGAGGGTAAAGTGTTTATCAGTCTATGTATGTATGTTTGTTCCTATATGGCATTCTAGAGACCAAACACGTTGGTCGATTTTGATGATTGTTACGTCAATCGAATCGTCTTAACCCTGCGAGTTTCACTGGCTACATTAAAATTGGAAAAGATAAAAATGGCGGCTTTTGAGCGCCATTTCGTGGGGGTTTTTTTTTCTTCAAAACCCTTCCTGTGGGGTATCAAAATAAAGGGTTTAAGAGGTGATTTCAGACATATATAACACTTATATGTTTAAATGTACCTAATTCTAAAAAAAAATAACTAAAATGTTGTAAATAAAAAACCGAACTGCTTAAAAACCGAACTAAAAAGACGTAAACAAGAAGAAAATCATGCTGTGCAGTCGGAGGATACATATTCGCGAGCTGGTTGACCAAAATTTATCATTTTTTATTTAAAGATATAATTTCAGTTTACCTGCAACGTATGCCTAGTCATGGGGTGGTAGTTGGCGTTGGCGTTGGTGGCGGGCTTCTGTCGTAGCTGCACGTTGGCGTACTCCACCGCTGACGGCACGCGACTGCTTCTGGAAACATGCGGGAGATGGGGTTAGTAACTGTTCGTATCTAGTAGTAGCAGTAGTTTGCAGGGATACAAACTTCAATCGGAAGTATGATACATACACAGTACAGTCATTTTTGTTACAACATTTAAAAAAAATCCTAGCATTTGGTATCAAACACGATTTATGAAAAAATCAACTCATATATTAAAGAAAAAATCAATTGTCCGCCGCTATATTTTGTCGAGTTGAAAATGTAGGTACTGAACAGCTCAATTGTATGAATTCCTCTTAGTTACTTAACCAAGTCATTGAGACTGGTATTAAATGAATAGTAGGTACCTACTAGTATGAAACTTTTCACAATAAAGATTTTAAAACTTGCTGGGAAATCCTCTCTCACATTGAGTGAGTTGGTAACCTGCCTGGGAAACTCATTCATTGTTTCAACAACATGCCAATTAAGAATAATATCATTATGTATGGTACTGACATTGCTTAGTCCTGTACAATTATATCTGTGTGAGTACGTACAGACTGATATATATTTTTAAATGTCCAAAAAGTAGTCTGTCGAATATTCTGTCGTGCACTTTGAAAGCACGTCGAAATATTTTGTGTGGGTAAAAATGATTAAAATCTTTTATTGCAAAAAATTTGCATTAAAAGGTTAGAACCATTATAACGTAGCCAATAAAAGGGAATCTGGATATTCGATAATATAATCTATAAAAAAACACTTACCTCATAGTAATCTCCCTCTCAATAGACTCGCGACTTTTCGGTTTCGGCGGCAGCACAGGCTGGGGCACCCTCATGGGCTGTCCCCTGACTTCCTTCCTCTCATACAACACCCTCCGGCTTTCCTCCACTCCAAAATGCCTCTGCATATGTTCCTCTGACACAATCGGCTTGCGTTTCTCATCCACCATGCGTCCATCCACCATTCTATCATCCACTATCCTCTCATCCTGTCTTTCAGGGACGGATGGAGGTATGTTAGGATAATTTTCGTTTAAAAGTAAATTTGGCATGGAGTGTCTATAATGCGGGTTAGTGGGTTGTCTATTCAATGGAGGCTTTTCGGGGGAAGAAGGGATGGAGGAAATATCTTGGACAGATTTCTGGATGATCCTGGTCTGGTCTCGAAGCAGGTTTTCGCGTTGACGTCGTAATTCTTCTTGTTCCAGTTGGAGGAGTTCTCGTTCGAAGCGTAGTACTTCCTATTTTAGGGTGAGAGTTTGTTTTAGATTTTAGTCTTGACGAATGATGGGGGTAAGTGTAAGGTCCTATTGTTATGAAGGTATGCTTATAAAATGTACAATGTTTAGTATGTATGTAAAGCATTTTGTTAACTTATGATATTGATTGTTAACTTAAATTACCGATTGTTAATTAATGATTGATTGTTTTTGTTACTTAAACATATTTCTTTAAGATTATTTTCCTATAATTTATATTTATAATTTACAAAATAAACTTAAGTGTTAGTAACTTAAAACGTAGGAGTAATATAGGACCTTACAGCATAACTTAAAGTAATTAATTGATTGTTTTGATTAGTAAAACATGTAATTTTAGTGACATTAACACGAAGTGCAAGGCTTAAAGCTGGCGTGGATTAATTACGTATATCACATCGATAACACATTGTTGGGGCAGTAAGTATGAAAGATATTAGAGGAAACTTCGGTTTAAGTTGTTATCTCTAAGGTTTATCGTGTTTGAAGGGACAGAATGGATTTTGGGTGATTCTTGTCTTACCAACATTACAAAAAGGTGCAGAATGGACTGCAATACCTTAATAAATAAAATAAAAAGTTGTGCGTTTTAGTGATTTAGCACAGGACCTGTCGTCATACAGGATGAATATTTAAAAGCCAGCCAAGTGCGAGTCGGTATCGCGCACAAAGGGTTCGGTACCATTATCGCAAAAAATAGCAAAAAAAACACGTTTGTTGCACTTAAATATTTATTTTATTCTGTTTTTAGTATTCGTTGTTATAGCGGCAACAGAAATACATCATCTGTGATGAAATTTCAGCTGTCTAGCTATCACGGTTCATGAGATACAGCCTGGTGACAGACAGACGGACCGCGGAGTCTTAGTAATTCTGTCTTCGAAATCCGTCCCGCACTTGGCTAATAAGCGTAATTTTGATCACCGCACCGAATGGGGTTAGGCAGAGGTGTACGGTCTCTACAGTATTTCAATATTAAAAATTGTTGTTTTGAGACATGCACTTCATAAAAAATGTAACATGAGAAACTCTCAGGGCAAAAGGTGTAGTATATAATGTTGGTTGTCTCAGTTTTGTAGCTGGGTATCGTAGGTACGTTAGAAGCACGCGCGTACGGTACGTCATTGGAGTCCTGGGTCGCCCGGTAGAGTTCGTAGCGAGCGACATGCTAACGGACAGCTCAGACTCAACTGGCGCCGGTGGACACTAGTAGTGGTAATGGTACGGATTGGCAACACCGCGCGATGGTTTACTATATTGTTTCAAATTAAGATGTATGAACCGAAGTTTCCCCTTGAAATGTAGGTATGTAAGTGTAAAATGTCATTCACCTTGGTGTTGGCATCGTCATACGCCCCGTCGGGCCAGTCCTCGTTAGTCTCCTGAAAGGGACGCCGCACCTCGCATTGTTATTTACAATCACAACATGGCGACCAGTCTTAGGAACCACAATATTTTAATACATGGTAGGAATTTCTACAATGTAGAAATTTGACGCCTGTCAAATATTTGTTAGCAATGTTTAAACTTTCGATTTGAAATAATTGCATTAATCAGGCGACTTTAATTTTTGAGTGTTTAAGTAGGTCAGTATTTGTTACTGTGACATCAAAAGTTTTATTTATTATGTCTTCTACCCTTATCTTGCTTTACAATTAACTGAATTCAACCAGAGACAAAGATGGGACTTCTCATAGAATCCTGTAAAGCCAAGAAAGACATATCATTATTTCTCCAGATATGTTTCAAATCAGTATTGCTATGTTGTGTATTCTTAAATATTATGGTTCCAATGTTAGATGGGAGTTAATTCCTTGAGCATGTGGTAACATCAATGTTTTATGATAAACACTTTCACAATTAAATATGACATGTTTTAGCAAAATTAACAGAAAAATGCATGTTTCATATGGATATAGCTATTATTAAGTCATGCGGTAACCTCTTTTGATAGACTAGAGGTTTGCCCAGCATTGGGCTAAATATAAGTTTCAGTGCATCATGCCAGTGCAATCTATCGTAGTAAATATTGCAGTGAAGAAAATAAAAGGCAAATAATAATTGAAAATAAATAATGTTTATTTAAAGAATAAAGTATACATACATAATCAAGAACTACTTCTGTGACTAATTTAAGTGCTTTTGCTAACCTTACTAAATATAGTGGAAAGTTAAGTGATTCTGGCGGGTAAATATGGAAAATAGCGTTAATAAAAAAGCAAAATAAATGTGTTAATGGCAGCATTTTTATGTTTTAAATACCACGTATTTGACATACATATGTAGGTACACAATAACCAACTGAACGATTTTTTTAAGAATCTACCTATTAAGATTAAATTAAAAATCATGCGTTGAATAACGACCTAACTAAAAAATAAATTGTACTTGTTTGTACTCTTTAAGTATTTGTATTTAACTTACACCTAGAATTAAATTATTTTTAATTCGCTTATAACCTACCACCTACATTTCTAAACAATTTTAATCACTAGATTGATTTTAGTGGTATTTAAAACGACGTAAATTAATCACATGATATAAATTATTATCCTTATATCTAGAGTGCTTGCAAAGCAGGTACTGTGCTAGCCCCATAGCCACTGGCGTGAGCTTACAATTTAATACAGGATAACTTTGAATTCTTTAGCAATCTTACAGAGGGTGATAGTACTCATGAATATGAACAATTTTTATGAGATATGAGATAGAGACTGAGCTGTACAGAGGAATAGCTACCCCAACAGAATCATGATGGGATTAATTTGTCATAGAAAGGCCGCTGGGGCCTTACCACAAGACGATACAAGTCATTCACATCAGTTCCTTACGCACAATGGAAATAACCTTAATATAAGAGCTCATGGTAGGGCTGTAAGAATGCTAGTCAATTTAAAGTTACCCTGTATAACCAATAGCAAGAATGGAGCCGCTTTTGCTTTTCATTTAAATATAATATACGAAATATTAATGGCAATAAGTAGTAGAATAAAAACAAAACAAATCGCACGATTTCGACACAAAAAAACAAAATGGAACAAATTCTTAGTTTCAATTGCCAAATGAAAATTTGTCAATCGTAATTACGATTGTGACATAATTAAATAGCCGTGAACTCAAAGCGAAAGCGGCTGAAATAATAATCCACCTAATTGCTAATCACCAAAGCGGAGAATTCGAGAACCGACCAAATATATCTCCCATACAAAATATACCTTACAGAGTAAAATAAAGAGATCTACTTTTATACATCGCGACGAAATTATGCATGCTGAAAACTGTGCTACAAAAATCTCAACCATATTTCCTTAAAATAAGGTTCATTTTTCAACAAGATATCATTTAATATAGACATCATTAACGGCAAATCAGCATGCATAGTAGTCACTCTACGCAAAGAAATAGGAAACAATGTTTTAAGTAAATAATTATTTTTATAATTTCGTCTAAATAGCATTTCATAAGTATGAAATGAAGAAGAGTGCAATAAAAATTAGATGTTCGATTTGACACTAAAATTCTTTTTTTTTTCGGATAAGTACGATTTTGTTAAAAATGCGGACCACCACCACAGGCTTATTTAGGATTCGGAGTCTACTATGAAAAATACACAAAAAAAATGATGTTATATTTATTTAGATGTTTTCATAGCATACTTGTAAAATGTGCAAATGATATCAACGAAATGTAGTGCCAAATCAAAAAGATTACCAGAAGTAAAAAAGGTCGTGCAAACAGTGCAAAATTAGATAGATAATTTATGTGTTAGGGGCCGACCATTAATCACGTGATGTTTTTTTTTAGAATTTTTAAACCCCCTCCCTCCCTCTTGGTGATACGTGGCGAGGTTTCAGACTAACCCTCCCAGACCCCATCCAAAAACACGTGTAGTTTTTAGTACCTACAAAAAATCTTAATTTTTTTGAACATTATCTTTAAATACAAGTATAAAGTATATAATCTAATTTTATTCTGAAATTAAGGACCATGGCAAAAAGGTCTGGACAGAAAGATTGCATGTTGTTTTTGACTGGCATATTACACGCGCAATAACACTACACGCCGCTTTTCGGTTTACAAATCGCGCGTTTGACGTAAAAATAAATACACGTGACATCTTTCTACACCCCCCTCCCCCCTTCTGAAATTTCGTGATTTCTGCTGAACCCCCTCACTCCCCTTTCAAGCCTTACGTGATTTATGGGCGGTCCCTTACAATAAGGTAATTTATATTGTATCTTTTTGTAGCTTATCATGTAAGCAAAAAAAATGTGCCAAAGTACGGACAGCAAAAAATATTTTTAGACAATCATGAATATTATTATAGTCCTTGTGATTACAAACATTATCTTGTATTTGATCAATCAAATAAGTCATTTGTTTTATCAATGTAATTCACTGACTTATCATCGTAGCTAGCTTTGCACCTTTTAGCGACCTTTTTACTTTTAAATCCCATAATAATCTTGCTCATGTACATATTATCATTTTAAAGTACCTGCTGCTGTTGTATAGTTTTGTCGAGGCTCTCGATCTTGTCTGTCGGAGCCTCGCTCTGCTCGCTTAGCTCGCTCAGCTTAGAGCTCAGGTTGTTGGAGAATGTGTCCTGTTGTTTCTTCGCTGATTCTTCCTCGTCGGATGTTACCGTTACGTGTGTGTAGGGCTGGAATTGAAATAATCGGGGATTAGGAACAAGTTCAATTTTGCTTTTCATTATTTGTAGATATTTTGCCATTCATTTTTGTAGTTTTTTTTTGATTGGACATTGTAAAATCAGGCTTCGAGTGATAATTAAGTATTTTTTATTTATTAATTTAGTGCATTGTAATGGATAACTTTATTTGACTGACTTTTTAGTTTTAATATTGAGAACACTAAAATTTTGAATATTAAAATCCAGTAAATACAGTTTGTTTTTTCCATTACTATTAGGATACAGCTTTCCTAATGCTGATGGAGGAAAACACTACTTTTCTTTTAAATCATAGATAATGTCAAAATGGTTTTAGTAATCTAGGTACCTATTATGATATTCGTCAATTTAGATTATTATTCATGCAATATTTCCTCATAACTGACTCATTGAACTTATCTATTTGATTATTCATAGGCTTCATAGTAAAATTGATTTACAGTCTATTATAGCCCTTATCTACTAAGATAAATGCTATTATCAACAAACACACTCTGCTTACCCTCCTATGGAAGTTTTATAGTGACACACGCACTTAAGGTTTAGGGCAAACTTCCGTACAATCTTAGCCACCGTTATCTGACACACGTAAATTATAAGTAGCGATTGTGAGTCATGAAAGGATTAATTTTAATGAACATCATTATATGATTAATGATAAGGTTTTGGGATTCACATTCTTGAACTATGATATTAAAGCAAAAGGAAAAATAAGGCGAAATCTAACGCGAATTTTGGGACGGATATTGATTATGTGGCTATCTATCAAAAAATACAGGCCTGCTTCGGGCGTCGCCACATAGAGCGACTAAGCTATGCGTTTGATTAAAGAAAACACATTTTTTTTTAAACAATCTTTTTTCGTATTCTTCTCAGCAAACCCTTTCATTTGATACCTATCTCATGGCAGTGCAAAAAAATAACTATTCCACCATCTTGGGCCGTCCGCCATATTGGACTTAGAATGACGTCACTGTAAGTCCAAACTAAACCTGTATGCAAAATCGGTGGAGGATAACTGCTTTAAAATTCAGTTGCAAGATTTGGCCCGAACACACATACATACGTTGCAAGTTAAATAAAAGCTTGTAAAAATCAATATAATTCACCGCATCTTGACAATTCCTGAATGAATATGTAGAAGGTCAGCTATGCTTCAATAGCGGCAAAGAAGCAATTTTAGAAGAGAATGTGAAAAAAAAAATAGCTCAAGTCCATTAATGTGTTATTTCAGTTCAAAAATTGGCCTACTGAAACTTCACGCATAAAGTGATGTCATCTCATGAAATCATCTCATTTCATGCCTTGACCACCTTCCTAAAATATCTTCAAGGCTAGAGGCTCGATGTAGGTATCCTTTATTGTTTTATGTTTATCTGATAACGGATACTGTTTGCTTTTATCTCGTTGTGGACCTAACGCACTGATTTCATGAATGCAAAATCATGTGCAATTTGTGGGTATTTTTTTCTTATAAGTGTGATAAAGGTACGTTTCCTTTATAGTTCAACCTTCCTCTTTGAGGAATACAGACGAGATAAATTCCCAACATAATACTTAATGTCCAACCATCTGTTAGCTAACTTATGGAGATGGCGTTTTTTTAGCAGTAAGTGCTTCCGACGACATATTAGTACCTATATAAGAACTTGTAGAGAAAAAAACAAACTTACCTCACTATTCTGTCTGCTATGAGGATTAGAAGTTTCAGGAGACGAGTGCCCCTTATACCAAGCCTCAGCTGAAGGTCCTCTGTCCACATCCACACCAGAGTCCCTGCTCTCCCTCAACTTCGCATCCATATCATGAGACAAAGTCTTCTTGTACAGAAGCTTCTCGATCTTCGTCTCTTCCTGAAGGAAGGAGGTGATGTCAGGTCTAGGAGCCAGAGTCAGGTCTACGTCCAGGTAGCTGTCGTCTTGACCCTCGATTCCTAGGAAGCTGGTGCGTTTGTTACGGATTTCCTTCTTGATGCGGCGCGCTGAGCTTGTGTGTCTGAAGTTGCCCTGGAAATGGGGGGAATAAACACATATTATTATTTTGTTTGGGACTTGGTTACGTTTTAAGAGTGTAAAACCTAGGTACTAGATGGTTTAGGTAAAAGTAGCACTTAAGGGCTTCTCTATGATAACTATTGACAACCTTTAGTGCTTGAATTATCATTGCAGCATTATTAAAGAATTAAACTACTGTAGTACGGTTTTTGTATCCACAATAATTTTAACAACATAATAATTTCTAACCCTCTTACAAATAAACGCAGAATAAAGTTATACCAGGTATAAACCTATGAAAATGTATGGGTATACCTTAGTTATACCTGGTATAACTTTATTCCGCGTTTATTAGTAAGAGGGTATGTGGTTTTTACGTAAATCATCATCATCATAACCCAAACTTAAACATCACCATGACTATTCCTTTTTACTGTTCCACAATTTACTATTACTTTAAAACATAAAACATCTACTCACATTGCCCAACAGTTCATCATCAGCTCCATCATCAGTTGGAGGCGGAGGTGGTTTCTCCTTCGGAGGCTCCAACACATTCGTAGGCATATCCAGTGGAAACGCACTCTCAGAGGCAAACGTCGACGAGTTCTGGTAGAAGATGTCCATGTTCTCATACAATGGGGTGACAGCTATCTTCTTGTCAATAAAGTCTACTTCTTCTTTCTTCTGTACCTCTGTTTCATCCATGACAGCGCTGTCTTCTGAGTCCAGCTCTTTGAATGCCAGCTCTAGAGCATCCAGGACCTATGGAGATAAGTAAAAGTTGAAGGTCTTGTCTCTGGTTTGACGGTTGGAACACTAAGATTATTTAAAATTTTGCATTGTAGAAGCATTGGTTTGGTGTAAGCACAGATATTGCGAAAAAATATGTGAAATTAAAATTTTATCTCTGTAGTAAAACTAAGTAAATGCTTTAAAATTTACAGCAAAAATGATTTTTGCAAATGTGCTTCTACAGTGCGTTTAAAAGAAAATTAACACATAATAAAAGGCTGTATCTTAGAGGAAGCTAATTCCCATAAAAACAAACGACAACACATTTAGAAAGAAATCAATTCGGCATTAGAGAACAAAAACAAATTCCTAATACTATTAATTGAAAAACAAAAAAAAACTTTAATCAAAATTTTGTAAATTGCAAGTCGGTTTTCAAAAATATATATTACAGTTGGACTAAGAAAAAACACTGAAAAAATAGTTAACTATTTCTAAAATAAAAAAAATACGGAAAATTTTAACACACGAAAGTGCAAAAGATGCATGCAGAAAGCGTAATTGGTTAGATGCAAAATGAAATATGAAGCGACACCCACTACTTGAAACTTTTCTTACCTTTTTAAGCCCATCACCATTTTCTTAAAAATATTAAAATTTTATAGTTCACCTATACTCTGAGAAGACTTTTATCACACTGTGTCATGATACACAGATAAAATTGTTTGTCTAAGATAACAGTAGGTAGATAACATTGTACTGATTTTATAACTATTATAATACCATTTTGATTAATGATTAATGTAATTATGATAATAATTATGGTTATATATAATTGATAAGGCACAGACATAATATGGGTAACATGTGTTTTAATAAACAAATAAAAATCATATAAAAATATATGGAGGGTAGTTGAATTTTGAACTTGTGTGTGTCTGTTTTTGTACATAAAGAAACAGACAACCAAAGAAAGAAATAAACATTCTCATAAGGCAGACTGGTATTTTTTTGTACAAAAAATTATTTCAATATAATGAAATTCGAGGTAATTAGTTTTGAGGATAATAATAAATGCGTACTAAAACTACGTACATAAATAAAACTCATAGAAATAACTATGTAACATGTATTTTGATATAATGACATTTACATATCACGTTAATTATAAAATGAATAAATACTGGGGTGCTACGCTAGTATATGAATACGGTTTCTATACAACACTGTGTGACGCTACATAACCCTGTATGTCTAAGGGCTCGCCTACACGAGCTACTTTGTCTTGCGACTATTTTGCCGGCGCGTTTAGTACCGTTAAATACTGTCGCACATTGAAGACTTTTTATAACATGCACTTTAATGATTGCTAAAAATATATCCAACTGTAAAGAGTGTTAATAAATACTTTAGCCTGCAATGTGCGACTTAAGAGGTAATTAATGAACATCGACACGTTATTTAAGTTTGTCTATAGTGTGCAGGAATCCTAAATATGGCGGCATTCTTTGGTTTTAGCACAGTGGAGATAATTTAAGGTATTAATAAATGAGTCTACGTAACACAGGTGATATTAGTGATGACTGACTGGTGAGATCAATTGATCAGAAATATACAAGAAATTACATCCATGGGGACTCTCATCTAGGCTTGCGATGCAATGTATGAGAATGATATGGACATGACTGATTTTCTATATAAAGATATAGGCCATTTTATACAATTACATCTACTTACTTTCAATTTTTATGGCCTAATGTCTTGCGACAAGTCGCATGAAGCAGAAAGATAGTGTGAACGCATCTTTTAAATAGTTACTTTGTGTCATTACTAAAATATCTGGTTTCGAGACAGCAAACTTCGAATGAATTTTAACTTATTACTTATCAATTACTGACATTATCTACGCAGTATTAAATTGACGTGTATTCCACAGACAAACGATCGGTTAATAAGAAATCTGCCCATTTGTAGCAAACCTTATCTACTCATGCTAGTACGATTTAGTACAAAGATAACGTAATGACGGTGCAATTTTAACCTAAACCTCATCGGCACCTACAGAATTAGTCAAAGTTGTCGTAGTAATCTTATTGTTAATAAACAAAATAGTTTTCCGTCTATTCGGCTCTATACTACGCTTCGTCCGCTTCTCCCAAAACGGGTTTTTGTCCTGCGAGCTACTTACCGCTACTTCCCCTTTGTTAGCTGTAATATCACGAGGTTGATGTATATCTTTATTACTTACATTATTATGATTAGATGAATTATCTAATTTAACAAGTGAACACTCAGATGTACAAGATAAGTCGGGTATATTGTTACTTTTTAGCGATTTAACTGAATTCTTGGGTGAAATGTTAGTAATAGTTGTGATATTAGAGACAGTTACCATTGGCATGCTGTTAGTAGAGTTAACAATGTTAGTAGTCCCGGCACCGGCGTTCATATTGTTGCGGATTTCATTCAGATTAAGGTGTATGGTCATTTTGCCCTCGAACACCACTGTGTCGCTGTCGGACCCGGTGGAGACAGGCTCATTCAAACTTACACTGATGTCCTGGTTTTCCAAACTTTTAAGAGTGTCTTCGTCGTCTTTGTCAAGTTGTATGTCTGTAACTTCTGTCACACTTAGCTCTTCAGGCTGAGATACGCATTGAAGGTAGTTGCTAGCACTATCATCGTCAGTTTTGATGTCGTGTTCTTCAGTTTCTTCAACTATGATGTCTTGGATCAGTTGAATAGGTTCTGGCATCTTGTCCATGTCGTCGATCTTTGCGTCCATAGCTGTTCCGTCTTCGTTTGAAGACTCGTATTCGGATACTTCGACCATTGGTTCTCCGACAGGGGAAGCTACTTGGGTCAAGTCAGCGATGTCATCAGCAGGCGCGCAAGAATCTCTAGCGGTGTGGATACCACTATCTTCCGTTTCGATATCACTCGGAACAGTGTTGTTTTGCATGTCAGCGCAATCGAAATCTTCTAAGCTTTGAACTCTGTCAAATGAATTGGGAGACGATTGTCCGTTAATGTCCAAACTGTCCAGAGAACGGCAGAAGCTTTGCATTTGACTCTCAATTCCGGACAGACTCGATTTAAGGGAGCCGTCCATCATTGATTCTTTAGCTTCTTCAATCTTGATTTCGATATCTTTGTTGTGTGCCAGCTCTTCTTCCACTGATATTTTTGGTATCTCCTTATTTTTGGCCGCGTCAAGGCATGACAAACGTTGTTTGAGGCTCATGGACACTTCTTTGACTTCAGTTTTGGTCAACTTTTCTTCCTCTGAATTTTGTGATTTCAAGCTGGAGAGGCGCTCCTTCAGAGATCGTGTATTGCTCAGATCTCCGTTGGACAGTCTCTTGATCTTTTCAGGTTCAGTGGACTTTACTTTTTCAAGTGAAGACAGTCGTTCCTTCAATGGCTTCACTTCTGTGGGTAACTTTGTCAGGTCGCTGGTAGACTTTTGCACGTGCATCTCCTCTGTGAACTTCTCTAAACTAGACAGTCTTTCCTTGATGGATTTTTTGTTCGCAATTTCGGGCATTTTCGGTTTCATCTGTGGCTCTTGTGAGTTTTCCCTTTCGAACTGTTCCCTCCTCTTGTGAATGTCGACTTTCGGTAAGTCTTTCTTCTGGTTGTTATTTCTTGTGTCGTTGGCTCTCTCTTGTTGGAAAGAAGAGAGTTTCTCTTCAATTTTGTTACTGACGTTCGTCCTGATTCTGTTGAGGTCGCCATTTTTCTCTGGGGACTTCTCTTTGAAGTTATTGTTGACGACTGTTTTGACGATGTTGCTGTTAGTTTGTGAGATGATCCTGGACTTGTACCCCTCGATGGCTCCCTCGTAGGTGTACTCCTCAGGCTCCGGGGAGCTGATGGTGGTGGTCGTGCAAGTGTCGTATTCGTTGGCGCTGGAGCCAAGCTTGCGGTTTATGTCGCAGTTCGACAGGTTGTCGACATCTGAATGATTCTTATCCAGGTCGATACCGTCGCTCTGGAAATGGATAATTTTGCCATTAATAGCTGCTTAAGACAATGCAACATGAGTTTAATATGTGACTGTGTTTAGTTTACAATACTGAGCCTTTTTCGAGTCTATTGAACTAGCAATAGCATCTTTAATAAATAGGGATTTATATGTCACCGGGTTATTGCAAACACCAGTATTATATATCGCATCAGATTGTAAATACTTTCTTCGCGATAAGACACGGATATATTGTAAACTATTGAATTTGGGTGAGATTTATTGTATTTGAAATGGGCTGTTTGACATACAGATTTTATAAGCTCGCAAGATTTAATACAAACTTACAGTGTTTGCCCTACCTACTATAGTACTATAGTAGGACTATCTATAAATACCAGTAAAACAAAGTTAATGACAAATTCCGTCAAAACTCCGATTAAACCTGAAAATGCTGCTGATCTGGGATATGTAAACGAATATACATACTTAGGCCAAATAATATCTCCAACAGACATCACAACAAAAGAAATACAAAATAGAATAAACCTAGGATGGAAGAGATACTGGGCTCTAAAAGACGTAATGAAAAACTCGGATATACCAATAGAAGGGAAGAAGAAAATATTTAATACATGCATTCTACCAAGCATGACCTACGGATGTCAGACATGGAGTTGTACAAAGAAAAATATCAAATCACTAGAAACTTGTCAACACCGAATGGAAAGAAGCATACTAAACATAAAATCAAAAGACAAAATTAGGTTGAAAACAATCAGAAAACAAACCAAGATTATAGATATAAAATACCAAATCAAACAACTGAAATGGAAATGGGCAGGACACCTAACAAGAAGTAAGACAGAAAAGTGGACGAACGAAGTGACGGAGTGGTGCCCTAGATATAAAAAGAGAAGAAAAGGCAGACAGCATCTAAGATGGGAGGATGATATCAAGGAGGTAGCAGGACCATGCTGGATGAGGATAGCAAGAGATAGATCGTTGTGGAGAACACTTGGGGAGGCCTATGCCAAAGAGCAAGACAATCACGAAACCGGTGTCTAATACAAAAAAAATAAAAATAAAAAATAATTACGTTGCTTTCATAAACAACCATGTTTAATATTAGTAGTACATAAGTAGTTATAAGATGAAATGTAACATAGAAGATTGTTAATAAAGGCTTTTATTATTATATTATTATTATTATTACAGTGTTTGCAATAATCCTGGTGACATACATATGATCATTTTAACTCGTACAATAAATGTAGTAAAGAACGAATGGTCGATTGTGCCGAAAAGTTCTGGAGTGGCGATCGCGAATCAAAAGACGTTGCGTTGGATAGGCCTCCTACCAGGTGGACCGATGACCTGGTTAAGGTTGTGGGAGTCCGCTGGATGCGAGACGCACGGGACCGGTCAATGTGGCGATACTTGGGGTAGGTCTTTGTTCAGCAGTGGACGTCTTTCAGCATTAATATTGATGACGATAAGTAAATGTCGTCATCAATATTTCTGTAATACTTACAGCAAGGCTATGCGTATCGCAGTCTTCGCTGAGACTGCTCTTTGTGCTGGAGGTTCCGATCCCGAGGTCGCTCAGGTCGTGACTGTCGTCTTCTGTGTAGAGCGCCAGGGGGTTCCGCCTTCTGCGACCAGCGCTGAAATAGAAGATACAGAAGATTTTAGTTATGAAGCAGACCGAAGAGATGACTTACTTATTAAAGTGATTATGAGATGAGTTTGAAGAATTGAGAATGAAGATGATATTACTGACTAAATGGGTGATGATCAAAGCATAGTATTGATTAAATTAATGCGTTGTTAACTGTAAAAACACTTATATGCAAAGGACAATCAGTGTCTTTTTGTTTTTACATTTTGAAACTTCGATATTGCCGCCATAACCCTTAATGAGATATCGGAACAGTCACCACATGGCTTCTGCAAACAACACCCAGATACGATATCCAGTAGATATATTCCGCGAAACACGTGCTCCTATAATTAGGGACCACTCACACCGGCTGTCGCCATTTCTCGCCTATATGCGTCCATTAGTCAGGTCTCTTAGTCATTCGGAGTACATCCTAGATAGTGTTGTGACTAGCAGTTCCGAGAATAGAGGTGGGACATGTTTGTGTTATGATTTTAGTGTGTATTTTTAGAGCTCTGTTTGTATTTGGATAGCCTAGATTTTTGATACTGTAATATGTGTTATTATAATGAGGCTGTTGTATATCTATTATTTTGTAAGCATGTGATACTGTTAGATTAGGAAGTCTAAGAGGTGAACTAATTTGAATTTCGTACAGGGAGAAATATTTTACAGTTTGCCAATGGCTTTTTTTTTGTTGATTTTATTTTGACTATATTTCAAGTTTAGCTTATGTCCCAGCAGTGGGAACTCTAGTAGGCTGAGTATGTTGCTATTGTTAATGTGTAATACAGCAAGGAGCTTAAACGAAATACTAATCAAAGCGTAAATTAAATAGCTATTCCAAAACATTACCAATCTATCAACCAATTACAGTAATACCTGAACCACTCACCAACTTAAAAAAATACCTCGAAAAAAGTCAAACATTAAAAAAACCGGTTCATTATTCAAGGTTCCCTGACGCAACATCTCAAATCACATCATTACTGATCATGATATAACGTATGAAAAGTGAAAACATGTCCGAGTGGACTTTCTTCGTAACACTTACGTATTTGAATATAGAAAGCCGTTAAAATGGCGGCGCTGATAATATTATGATTTACGACAGATTTGCGTGAGATAGACTCTGTTCTCTGATTTGTATGTTATTCGGTTTGTCATGGGGACATTGACCTTAACAGACCATGGGAAATGGTGGAGTAATTATCATGGTTGGCGAGAAAGATCTGTGTATGCGCCGCGTCGTATGTACGCGTGAAAACAGATTATACAATAATTATCATATTTGGCGAAAAAAAAAAACATTTTATTTAATGATACAATGGCTTATTATAATTTCTCATTACATAATTTCGCTGACAGGAACAATCATTATTAGGTATGTTAAACATTTTTGCGAGGATTGCTGGAAAAATAAAGATTTGCCAATTCACCTTTCGTTCGGAACGTTTTTGAGAGTATTGTTTTACAAATTCTATAACTTAAGTTATATATGCCATTGACCAGTCAATAGGAATCCTTTTGTTGTTCTTACAAAAGGTTGTTTTAAAAGTTATCTATTTATAAATACATATCTATGTAAAAGAGAGTTTAACAAACCTGCCCAGATTTTCTTTTAGATCATTTTACCCACAGTGTTCAAGATCACGGCTAGACCTGACTTTATATCATCTAGATTTCATCTTAATTGCTATAATTACGCCTACCAACTTCCCGCGGTGCCTATCTGCTACCTGCCCACTGGGCGAGATTGGGGGAAAATGAAGCATATTATAGTCGTAGGCGCAAGATTTGTTATCAAACCTTGTTTGTAGACTTTCAAATTCATTATGTCAATCTCGATGCTAATTATGTTCAAGAATATTGTGATCTGTTGTTTACTTACAGAAAAGATAAATGAAGGTTATGTATGTTATGATATTTACTAGCATCTGCGGTTTGATTTAGGGCTTTCAGTTTGTATCATCAGGAGAAACCTACCTAGGTACCTAGTCCCTACTGGCGGAGTAACTACGTGAAACATTTACAATCTTTCGAAAGCCTTTTTGTCAATTTAACAATCTATAATCTATACTTATATTATAAGAAGGTATGTAACGAATAAACTTAAAAAATACTGGACCGATTTCAAAAACTCTTTCACCTTTGGAAACTTCTATATGGGAAGCTACTGCATTCCCATGGGAACGGGATCTACGCGGGTAAAACCGCGTGGCGTTCGCTAGTAATATTATAAAGAGATAAAGTTTGTGCGATTGTAGGGGGTAATCTCTGGATCTACTGAACCGGTTTAGATGATATTTGGCATTGAGATAGTTTGAGGCCCTGGGATGGACATAGGATAGTTTGTATTCTCTTGGGATGCTAAAATACTCTCAACGCGGGCGAAGCCGCGGGCTAGTATAATATAAAGTGCATTATGTTATTTACGTTGTCGAGTAGACAATTTTTTGGAAAGGATGCAATGGAATTTAAGTTGATAAAATTTTCGGATTAATAGTGTGTTACGAAATTTTGGTGCTCATCTATCCATTTTGTTGTATGGCATCTTAGATTTTTTTCGTCACCTTAGAAAAGTAAGGTCAACATAAAAAAAAAACAAATCATAAATCAACGCGAAAGTTTATTCGACAGTCGGTTGAAGAATGAAATATTTACGAAACTAATAAGTATCTACGGCTCGTATCTCATAAATCACACGACACATTTCTTTTTGCCATAAATCACATTTAAATGAAGTCCGTTTCCGCAAACTTGTACCTCAAGTCGTCAAGCCCATCCCAAATAATTATGTTGAAGGTCCGGCTTTCACGTCCATTATTTACGGGCTTACTAATTACAACATTGCAAGAGACGTTACAAATAATCACGCCTTTACTCTACATAATCCCCAAAGGGGGAGAGCATTGGTGGCCCAGTGGTAACGACCGCGAGATACAAGTGGTAGGTCGTGGGTTCGAACCCAGGCAGGCGCTTTACTTTGTGTAAATTATTTCATCACAACTTCTCTCAAAACGGTGGAGGTAAACATCGTGTCTCAGAACCAAAAATTCGAAGACATATGACTTCCACCAACCTGCACTGTGCTCGCGTGGTAGATTACGGCTCATTCAATCTCAGAGAGAGGAGGCCTGCACGCCCAACGGACCAAATGGGAATCTAAGTGCGTAAGAGGGGTCCATCTATCCTATCCATATCCCCAAAGGCAGAGCCATACCCAGACCTTTCACCAGTTAAAAGTACTCTTCTGTAACGGAGCCTATTGTCATAAACTGGGTTCCGAGTATAAATTCAGACTCCCTGCTGCATTGACCGAGTGAGGGACAAACCGTAGCTGAATACGTAAATAAATAAAGAAAATGCATTTTGAAACTATATAATTGTCAACGACATACTAAAAAGATGGGATTTAACCCAGAAACAAATGCGTAGTAGTAGTAGTCATGATTACGACCACTAATAGTCAGAAATCTGCTATATAATAGATATATATTTTAAGAATTAAGAGTTGAATGTGTCAAACCCTAATTCAATGCCTAAGTTGGACATATTTTCAGGCTAAACTAGAGTTTAACAAACACTGAACTTCATATTCAATATTCATGATCAGAAACCTGAGAAGTCTGGGAACAATAATACATTCATATTTACACTATCTAATTATAAAATTCCAACTAATAATAAAGAATAAAGTCTAAGAAACAAGACTGTGTCTAAATACCACGGGTCGGCCATTTTGTGACACGTCTGACCTCTAGGTGTGAACTCACACATATGACCGCAATTTCGGTGTTACATCACAAGACTAAATTACTTTAGCGATATAATCGTTTCATTTGATGACCACGTTCTTAGTTGTTAATTTGTCTTTCTATGTTATTATTTCTTGGGATTTGTGGGTAGTTAAGTTTACTGTTGTTTGTAGGTAGGTATAATAGATGATGTGAAATCTGAAAATGTCAAAACTTCAGATTTGACGTTTTCGTCATTACTGATAGTAAATTGCTAAACATATTTTTTTGCGGTTATTCCATTTTTTTTTGGGTGGGTGTAATAAGTCTTCTTTTTTACTTCTCTACGTATTCGTTGACAAAACACATTAGTAGACTGACTGTATTTGCTAAACATGGATCTTCTAATAACTGTTTTAATATTTAAAAAAAATGCTTTCATTAAACAGCTTGTGATATTTAAAAAAATCACACAGTTGTTTTATTATCTTGCTTGCGGAAGTTACTAATCAATTAATAAATTAATGTATCTAACAAAAATAAACGACCCATTAAAAAACTATTAATTGAATGACCTCTTACTACGTAAGTATCTAATTTTAGATTATAATGTAATTCCACGCTTCTTTACCATTCAAAGTTAGAAACAAAGTGAGAATTGTTACTTTGAAATTGAATTCCGCTATCGCTTCAAAGGTAATAAAACTTCTAACAAATGCAGCGTATTACTAGTATTACGGAAATTCTTAGAAAATATTCTGGGTAAAACAAAAATGGCATAATCTTATTACTGGCACATAATAGAAAAAAGGCGAGAACACGGTCCTAACAAAAATGTTAGAAATCTCCTATTTTTGAGCAGCCACTTAAAACATTAATTCTACTTTTGTAGTAGCACTGCAGGTCTAATCTTCCTGGAAGTATTAATTGATTTAGATCGGGGTAAGATTCCTTCATAAGACATTTGTCATTTTATCGAGTCTCTTATTACAGTGTAGAACGTTACAAAGAAAGTAATTAGGACAGATATAATGCTACAACAAGGACAGTTTGGCGCTGTGGTGAACATTGGAAGGGTAAGAATAAGCGATATCACAAAAACAATGAATTGAGAAATTTTCAATAAAGTAGGAAGTAGTATTAGTAAGGTGTTACATTTTTTTATCATTGTGAAAATATTCTGCGGAATTGTATTAAAAAATAATGATGGTGGTGTTAGTTCAATAAATACCCGTCCTGTGTAAAACTGAAAAACTGTAGCAAAATGCAAGAAAATTGACATTGAAGTACTCGCCAACTTCTATGACATATTTGCTGTAGATAAATTAAATCTAAGCATTGCTAACCTTCTGTACCTCTTCTTTGTAACCCACAGTTCAATTCCTTTAACCATTCCCACATGCAAGGGGGGGATAATTTCCCTCAGGATCGACTACCTCACGGTGCGCGTGCGCCGAATCACGAATCGATTTAGTTCGACTATTACGTATCGGAAAAATCCGTGTTCTTCCTCAATTCTTACCTTAAGAATGTGTAATGCGAGTTCTTGTATTCTTAATTTGCTTATGCTTGCTTATTTGCTTCGAGTTATGTAAGAGTACATTATTGTAGTTAATTTGATAATGTTTGTGATTGGAGCTCTGCCGTGTGAGGTTTCGAACGATAATATCATTCGAAAAATTTCTACTGTTTCAATCTTTGTAGTCAAGGTTTATACGTGGCTTATGGAGGATGCGAAATCGTGACAGTTGACAGAGAAGAATGGAAGGAAGAATGTTGCGCTGACCCCAATACACAGGGAAGATGATGGACAATAGAAGAGCCATTTTACAGATCAGATTCCAGAATTATGGATCCACAGATATGGTCTTTATCAACGAGAGGGCCAGAATAGGTAAGCAAAACATGACATATCAGAGGGATAAATCCCGTACTTTAAGGACAGTTCGCGTTCTAATCAAAGCCTCATCTGTAAATACGCATTTTTTATAAGTAGTTTCGCGCATGACCACTATCTCACCTGATGGTAAGCAATTTTCGAAAGTTATTGACATTGATCGTCACTAAACTGAGATTGCGAATATTGCAACTTGAATTTAAACGTTTTTTAAGACTCGGCCTTCACTTGTGTGGGAACTTTATAACGATGACTATAATGAAGGCTCTAAAAGAGAAAAAACCTCTATAATGCGCAAACAACGGTCAATTAGCCGCGGTCATACTGCCATGTACTCCATAAAACGTAACGACGCACGTACGAACACGTGACGGCGGTTATTCGTGAATTTTTGCACGATATGCCACTCCAGCGCATTCCGGAAGGTTTTGAGACACGGAGGCAATAATGAAAGGAGAGAAATGTGTAACAGAAAAATATAGAGCTACCGCGGCTTGCTTACGAGAGCTTAAGAAGTCTGAAATGAATCAGTTGTCACTAGGAAGTCAGAGGTATAGAACATCAATCTGTCTACTACGTCGCACCCCTCGGCTATCGTATAGTTGCATTGAGGTTCCAATGAGGTTGTGTGTTATTTTTTGTGTGTGTAAGAGAAAGATGTATTTATTATTTAGGTACATTATTGTACACCACGAAAAACGTACAGGACAAACGTTCACAAACACAAGTGTACAATGGGTGGTCTTATTGCACTAGGCAATCTCTTAAAGAAAACCTTTGGACTGAATGACAGGAGAAGAATTTAGAATTGTCAGTGTACAAAATATCAAAAATACCTAATACGCCTTGTATATATCTGTCCCTTACGCACACTCAAAATAACTTTATTCTAAGAGCTTATGGTCACCCCCCTGTAGTTGCACTATGTGGTACGATTTGCTGGTTGTACATAAACATCACCCATTTATGATATTTGTATGAGCTTGATTTACTTAGTACTCCATCTATTAATTACTCTTTGGCATACATGTTTCAGAAGGGAGTGGCGCCAGTGTGGGCGAAGCTATTAAGTTTGTAGGGAATAGATTAATCTGTCAAGTTATAGCTCCTGTAACTAAGATACTGTAGGTCAAACTTTAAGTTAAGAATCATTGTAAGTAATAAAACGTATCGACGGACGTCATTTTGTAGCCAAAGCAATAAATTAATTATCGCAAATCGACACTAAATTGGATTTCAAGAACCAATTACAAGGATCACAAAAGCACCACACTCCTTCTAGGGCAGTCCGACAAAAATTACCTGAATAAATTAGGTCACGCCAGTGCCTAAAATTCAACAGCCTCTTAATTTTAAAAGCCGCAGTCTGTCACAACACAAGAATTCCTTGTCCTAGCCCAGTGGGAATGTCTCGAAACATGAGCATTGTGGAGTATTGTCGGCTCACTCGTGATTATGTCGCAACAGTACGTGCGCCCGCGCAGCCGTGTGACAACTTACAACTTCATGTACTTGTCTCTCAGACTACGTGATTGTAAGGTACATGAAGTGGACTGTATTGTTGGTTCGGTTGGAGACTCGTTGAGGAAATGAAAATACTATCGTGATTCGTATCTTCAATTTATTCCTTACTTGTTACTCCTTGTAGAGTGGAAGACCGACTGTGTCTCTGCCTACAAGCGGGCCGGCTTTTATACAAAAACCGCTCGGCGAGAACAATGGCGCCCCTACTTTGCAACTGTATTCAAGCATGGCACCACAGAAATGCCGATTTTATAAAACTTATCTTACTTAAATATACACAAGTTATACATTTCCTTAATCTACATACTTAATTCTACATAGGAAAAATATAAAAGGTGTACAAAGGTCAACACAAAAATCTTAATCTAGATTCCTCCTTACTCCAAGTATTAAACTATGACAATATACATAATCTTATCTAATTAGCTACCTTTTCTCTAAATCTTATGTATATTTCAAGTTTTATTATACTACTACTACTACTCTAAAATTCACATGGCCCATACATGTGTCATTTTACACACGTGGTCAAACACGTGGACGTGTTCATTTATTTTTGTAACAAAGAAGAAAACTGCGAGACAATCCCAACTAACTATCTACCTTTTCTCTAGTTCTTATACACATTACAAGTGTAGATAGCTTAACTCACATGGCACCTACGTCAATCCTACTTTAAATATTCACGTGTTAATTTCTAAGTTACAAGAAAGCTAAGAGACAATGCTTACGGTACATTGTGTCCGGCCCAACCAGGTAGATACATTACAAGGGACGGAGTTCGTCTTATTTTCTCACGCCGCTTTGCGGCATATGGCCATACTTTCATACAAATTTTAATTACGGTCCGGGAATATTAGTCGGGCCCCAAAACATTAAGCATTGATTTTAAATTACATTTTATAACATTGAAAAAGGCCGACAGAATATCTATATTGCCGCTATTCATAGACCCGGTAAGAACCCAAGAAACGTGCAGTTATAAAAAAAAGCCATTAAGGAATTTAGCGTGGGAAGTGTCCATTTCTTAAAATTACCATGTGAAAGCCGTTGTCGTTTACAGTTCTCCCCCCGGCGCAGCTCGCGTAGCCTACTTCGTTGACACGACGACGAGCTTGCTCACGGGGCGTCGAAAGTGCCGGTCCTGGTGCGCACCTCGACGACTCTGATGCCGCCATCCGGTCCTCGATGCGTGCGCTCGACGATTCCCCTCGGCCATGTGTTCCGTGGCTCGCCGCAAGGTACCCGTGTGGGCAGATAATTGCGTAGCCACCGTCGCCAGCTTGCATGGCTCGCACGTCCTCATACTTCGAGAAGCGGGCTGGGTTCGGTAGCCAGCTGTCTCGCTCCGTTTCTTTCCTTGTGTGAAGGACCTCCTCGTTCTCTGGTTCCTCCGTCGACGGCGTGGGCCACTGCTCTTCTGGCAGGAGCAAGAAGTCCGGCCCCCGAAACCATCTATCCGTGGCGCAGATGGGCGTGTCGACGAGTCGAGTGGCGTCATCCGCTACGTTGCACGCAGTAGGCAGCCAACGCCACTCTTCTTTCTGGGTCAACTCTGCGATCTCTCCCAGCCGATGCGCGACGAATGGCGTGTAGCGTCGTACGTCGTTATGGATCCAGTGCACCACGGTAGATGAATCGGTCCAGTAGGTCGTCTGGCCGATATCGACGCGGTGCTCCCTCCTTATCGTCTCGGCGAGTCTTGCCCCGATCACTGCGGCTTGTAGCTCCAGGCGTGGTATAGTTTGCGCCCGACGAGGCGCCACCTTAGCTTTGGCGGCCACCAACACTACGTTCAGGCTCCCATCGACGTTTCTTATTCGCCAATAGGCCACGGCTGCGTAGGCTTGCTCGCTGGCGTCGCAAAGTACGTGTAAGTCGACGCGTTCATACTTTCGCGTCACGTAACAGCGCGGTAGTCGTAGCTGAGCGAGTTCTGTCAGGCGAGCGAGCCAGGAGGCGAAGAGCTCGTTCTCTTCCTCGGGGATTGGCTCGTCCCACGTCATCTGAAGGCGCCACAAGCTCTGCAGTATGATCTTCGATCGTATTGTGTAGTGGCTCAGCAACCCAAGCGGGTCGTATATGGACATCACGGCGCTGAGGGCTTCACGCTTAGTCGGGGCGCGCGTTCTCGTTCTTACTTCAGCGGGGACTCGGTTCATGGATGTGTTGAACCCCAGCTCATCGCGCTCCGCATCCCAATGCAGCCCCAGGATCTTGCTCTCAGGCTGCTCACCTCCCAACTGTGTAGGAGAGGTGGCGTGTAGCTCGGTGGGCACGTCGCATAGCACCGTCTCGTCGCTGGAGCTCCAATCTCGCAGCGTGAACCCTGCATGCGCGTGCACTGCCCTCGTTTCCTCGACTGCTCTACGTGCTTCTTCGGCGTCTTCATAGCTGGCCACCAAATCGTCCATATAGTGACTTCCTTTGATGGCCTCCAGCGCCCGCGGGTACTCCTGCCCATGTACGTCTGCGTTGTAGTTGCGTACGTAATGGGCCATGTACGGGGAGCTCGCGGCGCCGAATATCATACTGGTCATCTTGTATTTCCTCGGCGGCTCTTGTCGGTCGTCACCTCTCCATAGGAACTGTTGCGCTGGTTGGTCCTCCGGCCTTATCCTGATCCTCAGGAACATCTCCTGCACGTCTGCTGTAATCGCTACCGCCTTTTCTCGGAACCTAAACAGGATTCCTGGTAGCGACAGCAGTAGGTCGGGTCCCTCCAACAGTTCGTCGTTTAGGCAGACACCGTTGCTCTTCGCTGCTGCGTCGAACACTAGCCTATGTTTGCCGGGCTTGTTCGGGTTCTGCACGGCGAAATGTGGCAGATACCAACAGATGGCACTCGCTCGCTCCGACCCGTCGCATGGCGTCGCGTACCCCTTGTCCAATAGGTTGTTAACCTGCTTGGAGTACTCGGCCGCGAACTGTGGGTCGGCGTCCATCTTCTGCTCGATCTTCTTCAGCCGGCGGAACGCTTGATTGTAGCTAGGCGGCATAGTGACCTCGTCTCGTCGCCATGGCAGCCCAACCTCGTACCCGGTGTCAATCTTCCTGATTGTCCTCCCGACTATGTCGATAGCCCGTTGATCGCTCGCCTTGACTCTCGGCTTGCCTTGTATGCCGAGCGCGTCGATCCTGAAGTGGCCTTCGACTAGGTCGTGGAGTTCCTGGCTGCATGCACCCTTTGTTCGGTCGGGCTCGTACACATGCAGCACGTTCCCTTCTTTAACGATGGTCTTACGTGGTGCGGTTCCGTGCACCACCCATCCTAGTTGCGTTCTTGATGCTGCCGGTTGGTTAGGGCCGCCGATTCGGAGCTCGCGGGACACTATGCACTCCCAGTGGTCTGTACCCACTAGAAGCCCGGGGCGCGCCAGTTCGTAGCACACCTCTTCTGGTGTCAGGTCCCTCAGGTGCTCGTAGTCCAGCAACGTGTCGGGAATTGACTGCTGGTGCAGCCGGAGATCCTTCATGGTCCTCGCTCTGACCTTGTAGCTCTCGTCACTCTTCAGACCCTTCACGCTGATGTTTACGGTTTGGCTGCCCATATCTCGTAGCGACATGTTGACCCCGCTCAGGTGGAGCGGCCGTGATGGCCCTTCTGCCCCGATGCTCGCCGCCAGTTCTTCGTCCACTAGCGTGATCGTGGCCCCTTCGTCTAGGAGCGCGTAGGTCTTGACCTCCCCCCGTGGTCCGGACACGATGACAGGGCACATCTTGAGCAAGACTGCCCGTGGCCCAGTAGCAGGTCGGGTAGCCACGGACAGGACCGCTTCCTCCTTTGGTGGTTCAGCCTTCACCGTGTCTTCGATCTGCGCTTCGCGTACCGCTTGATGGAGCGTCGCATGATGCGGGCGGCGACATTGATCCACGCCGCACAGCTGCGCCTTGCAGCTTATGCGCCTGTGTTGCTTCTGGGCGCATTTGAAGCAAATCCTATTGGATTTCAGGAAGCTCCATCGCTGCTCTACCGTAAGCGCCTTGTACCGCGGACACCGCGTCAACACGTGGGCTTGTTCGCACTTGGGGCACTTGTCCTTTTCTTCTTCCCTTCCTTCGGTTGTAGTGAACACGCTCGCCTTCTTCTTGAGTGTCACGATGGGTCGAGTTTCCTTTCTCGGTGCGGCGGCGCTTGTAGACGGAGCGTACGTGTATCGTAACGCTCGGTCCGCCTCTCGCATTAGAAACCGTGACATCACGACGATTTCCGGATCCGCTGTCCCTTCTTGATCGTAGGCGTAGTCACACCAGCGGGATCGGAGATGCGGGCTGAGCTTGTCCAGTACTTCCCGGGTCATAAAAGGGTTGAACAAGTAACCTCTTCGATCGATTGTTTGCAGCACGCAAATGATGTTCTGTAGCTTGACAGCGAAACTGTTGAGTTCTGTGGCTGATGTACCAGGTTTCGGAAGCTTCTTCAGGTCATCCAGTGCCCGGTCGATGATGACTTCCGGTCGTCCGAAGCACTGCTCAAGGGTCTTCATAATGACGCCTGGATCAGTGGCCGTATGTAGAAGGACGGCCACGGCGTCTCTTGCTTCTCCTTTGAGGCAGCTTCTTAGCATTTGTACGTTCTCGGCTGCTGTAACCTGGTACATATCTGTCGAATCTCGTACAGCCGCCTTGAATGGCAGCCACTCGTTGGCCGCTCCGGAGAATGTAGGTAGCTCCGTGTGCCTAGGCCTAGGTCGGGCCATCTTCTCTAGCGTTGCTGCCAAGTGCTCGATGCTGTCCTTCGGTCTAGTGGGGGTCGGCGATCTCGTTCTGGACGCGAAGCGTAGCTGTTTGGATTCTCTTGGTCCCTCCTCCCCCCGTGAGTTGAGGGGATTCGTCCTTAGCCATTCATCCACCATTCGATGAGGCTCTTCGCGTGGACGAGAGGGCTCTTGTTCCTCTTGTATGCTTTCTTCATCGTTGATCGCTGACACCTCCACTGCTAGTCTCTTCTTGACTAGCTCTTCTTCCAGTGCCAGTTGCTGGGTCCGGATGGCTGCTAGCTTCTCTGCAGCCTCCAGTTCCGCCATCCGTAGCCTTGTTGTGACGCTTGTCTTGGACCGTTGCGACCTCATTGTCCTGGTCGGTGACGTCATTCGCTGTCGGATCGCTGTGTTTGTTGTCTGTGCACTGGAAGGCCCCGCTGCGCTGTTGTTCGCTGTTCTCGAGACTGGTGATGCTGGTGGGTCCGGTGAGAGTCTTCTTCTTCGCTCCCGTTCGATCAGCTCCGCTTCCGTGCGGCGCGCCTCCTGTTCTTGGACGCGTCGCGCTTCCTGTTCTTGGATGCGTAGCTGTTCTTCTATCTCGGTTGCGTCTCCCTGGCTCCTTGTGAACACCATCTTGAGTCTTTCAGCACTTATGGTGTAGCACGACGGGTTGGTACCTCTTCGGGTCGGTACTATGGGTGAAACCGGTCGGCTCGGTTCGGTGAGCCGGTCGGGTTCGGTTGGGATTAAGCTGGTCAGGTTCAAGACCGGTTAGGTTCGAAACCGGTCCTGTTCCGTACAGCTTTGTTCTTACCGCAGATCTTCTTACTTCGTCTGCAGCTCGGTGACAGCCGGGTTCCTTTCTTCGCTCTTGCTGCAGATCTTCGTACTTGGTCTGCAGCTCGGTGTTCTGGTTGCAGCGGGTTCGTCGTTCTTGTATCCGCTGCTTGATGGACCAGCCTGTATTGGGCCTGGTTGCCACGGGTTCTTCGTTCTTGAAACCGTAGCTCGCTGGACCAGGCTGAAGTGGACTGGTTGCCGCGGATTCTTCTTGTATCCGTTGCTCGTAGAACCAGACTGAAGTGGACTGGTTGCCGCGGATTCTTCTTGTATCCGTTGCTCGTAGAACCAGACTGAAGTGGACTGGTTGCCGCAGGTTCTTGGATCTTGTATCCGGCTTTCGAAGGACCAGACTGAAGTGGACTGGTTGCCGCGGATTCTTCGATCTTGTATCCGGCTCGAAGGACCAGACTGAAGTGGACTGTATTGTTGGTTCGGTTGGAGACTCGTTGAGGAAATGAAAATACTATCGTGATTCGTATCTTCAATTTATTCCTTACTTGTTACTCCTTGTAGAGTGGAAGACCGACTGTGTCTCTGCCTACAAGCGGGCCGGCTTTTATACAAAAACCGCTCGGCGAGAACAATGGCGCCCCTACTTTGCAACTGTATTCAAGCATGGCACCACAGAAATGCCGATTTTATAAAACTTATCTTACTTAAATATACACAAGTTATACATTTCCTTAATCTACATACTTAATTCTACATAGGAAAAATATAAAAGGTGTACAAAGGTCAACACAAAAATCTTAATCTAGATTCCTCCTTACTCCAAGTATTAAACTATGACAATATACATAATCTTATCTAATTAGCTACCTTTTCTCTAAATCTTATGTATATTTCAAGTTTTATTATACTACTACTACTACTCTAAAATTCACATGGCCCATACATGTGTCATTTTACACACGTGGTCAAACACGTGGACGTGTTCATTTATTTTTGTAACAAAGAAGAAAACTGCGAGACAATCCCAACTAACTATCTACCTTTTCTCTAGTTCTTATACACATTACAAGTGTAGATAGCTTAACTCACATGGCACCTACGTCAATCCTACTTTAAATATTCACGTGTTAATTTCTAAGTTACAAGAAAGCTAAGAGACAATGCTTACGGTACATTGTGTCCGGCCCAACCAGGTAGATACATTACAAGGGACGGAGTTCGTCTTATTTTCTCACGCCGCTTTGCGGCATATGGCCATACTTTCATACAAATTTTAATTACGGTCCGGGAATATTAGTCGGGCCCCAAAACATTAAGCATTGATTTTAAATTACATTTTATAACATTGAAAAAGGCCGACAGAATATCTATATTGCCGCTATTCATAGACCCGGTAAGAACCCAAGAAACGTGCAGTTATAAAAAAAAGCCATTAAGGAATTTAGCGTGGGAAGTGTCCATTTCTTAAAATTACCATGTGAAAGCCGTTGTCGTTTACAGTACATTTTTAACATTCTGATCGTGAGAGGATTTTTCGTGATGACTGCACTTAATGTTATTCATAAGCGAGATGTCAAAAAGTCCTCAAGTGATTTTTGAGAACCATTTTTAGAATGTCTGAAAGTTTGAAGATTCTGTCCTAAGTGAAATAATTGTTGAAATACCCACTTCAAAGAGAAGGAAGGTGTTAGTAGAGGGTTACATAATACTATTTTTACGTGCTGTACGAGAAACAGTTTTGGTGTCACGACTATTGCAAATAAATTAATGCAAAAGCACTCTTAGCTTCTAAAATTGGCAGCCCATATCATCAATAAGTCTACAGAACTAACCGTAAAAAAAACAAACCTACTTACCATCAGCAGTCTTGGGAGGCGACTTTAACTCAGCCATTCATACTTTATATGATAACTAACCACATTTTTTTCCTACACCATAAAAACTAGGCCTACTTTTCTGCCACATCTGCAGTTGCATCGTGATATATGTACCTAGCCTTAAGTACGGCGCATTAGCTTTCGAGCCGCGCCCAAGTCTTTAATTGGCAAGCAACCGGTGTGGCGGGAAGCTATGGGAAGACGCTGTGTTTTTTGTCCTCACTATTCCAGTAAGACACATGCGATGTTGTGGACTAGGACTTACGGAGGCAGGGTTGGCAAGAACCGATGGGGAATTTGAAATTCGAATGCTCGGCAGGTGATTTTGGAATGAACTGCGGGGTACAGCTAAGCCAAATGGGGCAAGTAGACTATGTTTTGAAGTTCGAATGATCGTCTTGTTTTGAAAATTAGACATCGAATGAATTTCAGTCGAACGGGGATATCTCGATGAGCAGTGACCTGCAACCGGCAGGGCCTGGTCTTCTGTCTTGCTCCATGAGTAACAGAAGATATTAAAATATCTGAGGGTGGCCACTGATAATGCTACGGGTCTGTGTGTCTGTGACAAAGTGACATTAGCAAATTAAAGATTGTCAAGAAGACGACAGACGACGAATTGTATGGGATTGACAAGGCTACTGAAATTGAAAGAAAACAAAATTGAATGAAAATCCCTTACCTTAAGCCTTTGTTAAAAAAGCCTGCCTGAAGCACACTACATGTCTCGTGGACAAAAGATTCATATTTCTGACAATGAAAACAGACTGAGTTTTGTATTACACCATGATTTGTAATCAAGAAAAATATCACATTCGATCAATCGATCCTCAAGAATGTGCTGACGACCATTCCCTTGCATCTTTTTATCAACAAACATCGATATGCAACACGTACGTAGACAGACTCGAAGATACCAAATTCAGGATTATAGAATTGACAGCAAGAATTTTGTATTATAATAAGACTTAAGATTAAAAAGTGTTATTAATATCTGCTTTTGATCGGTCTTGATAACAGTAAAAACTATTTTGTTTATTTTTTAGATAGTATTTATTTGAGACCAGTCTTGCCAAGTGGATGGTATTACCCAGTTACTGGGTTTTAGAGGTCAGAAAGGCAGTCACTCCATGTAAAATATTGGTACTCAGCCGACCCCAATATATTTGGGACAAGATTTATTGAATTTTACTACACTGTTGTTATATTTCTCGTTGTGCCAGCCCTACACCGCATGCCTAGCTCCAACCGCGCGACCAGTAACCGCGCTACCCAGTCTAATGTGAACGGTCCTTAACGCAAATGTCTCCCAGTCGTTTTGTCTATACTCCGCGTTAACGGCAGTTTCATTATTCATAACTTTTTTAGTCAACGACAAATGTGTCTACAAGATCTTTCTCTATGACTTCCATGATGGCTGTGTGTGGCGAGATTGAGATAAATATGGTTTATGATTATGTCTCCAAGCGGAATATATGAATGGTTTTTTGCTTAAGAGTGGTTGCCTTAACAGATCTTCGTTGAGAAGCAATTAAGCCAAAAGAACAGTAGTATAGTTTACATTTATGATTGGACTAGAGCCTCTAAGGTATACTCTATGTAATTGGACCAAGTTAAAAAAGAAAACACCCGAAATAATTTTTATTTCATGCTACATAATTTATCTAGTAGTAGATGCGCTTCGATCGACAATCTATTGAACACGTAATTATGACACGATATCTTGCGAAAAAACCCCGATTCAAACAGTAGAACGCGCTTAGTTTTGAACGGCTGAACCAATTTTCATCAAACGTAGCTGAGAACACTCTCGATAAAGACAACTTTCATACAACAAAGACATCGAAATCAAAATCAGTTCATCCGTTTAAGAGATATGATGCCACAGATAGAAACACTAATACACAAACACATGTAATCACGTCAAACTTATAACATCCGTCTTTGTCCGTCGGGGATTAAAAATGTATGGGATTGTCAAGCGCTATCGAAATGTCATCAATCTCTTAAATTTTTACATTTCGACCATCGCTGACATCAAATGCCACTTGTCTAAAACCTTAGAATGTATTACCATGTTTAAGGATTTGCGTGTCTTCTTATAGATGCCATTACATCTATACTAATATTATAAAGAGATAAAGTTTGTGAGTTTATAGGGGGTAATCTCTGGATCTACTGACCCGATTTTGAAAATTTTCACCAGTAGAAAGCTACATTATGCCTGAGTGAAGCAATATTATTATAGGCTATTTTTTGTAATCCCGAAAACGGTCCTGTGGGAGCGAAGCCGCGGGGAAAGCTAGTATTTGATAAATGCATAGATAAAACCACGAGAATTTCAAAACAGAAATCAGGGATTCAAGACACGAGGCAATTTGATGGATCATAAATATTCCATACAATTGCACCTTCAATCCTCCGATAAGGAAACAGCACACAGATAGGCGTAAACTTTCTCATATTTACTACTGACACATTTGCAAGGAATGCACCTGTATATAAATAAACGAGTACATTCGTTCCAGCACACATTGTTATCTACCATTTATCAGACAGATAAAATAGGAATTAAATTGCCGAGCGGCACACAAGGTTCGTAGAGATGTTACAGATGGGGTTTTATCAGAACCAAAGTTAGTGTCGGAGTTTGTAAATTTGATTTGTCGGAGTCGAAATCGGATCGGAACCAACTTCGGTTTGTTCCATTTATGGATTAAGATATTCTTTGTACATAAGCTGTACTGTTGTATTTGTATCTGTCTTTATGTTTTGTGAACAATAAAGAATAAGAGAGAATAAGAGAAGTTGGAACCGGAATCGGAAGCGGAGCCGGAGGCCGGAGAGATGTGTAAAGATTTTTACAATGCATGTCCTCGAAAAGAGCGTTTTCCAAGCAGCCAAACTGTGCGGAAAGTGTCACTTTTTTTCACTAGTGCTTTTTACTTTCCTGTACTTTTTTAATTTTTCACTCCAACGTCAGCCCGACGCATAGAGTTTTTATTATTTGAGAAAAGTTTAAAAAATTAGTTATGTACAGATTATCATTCATATAAAAGGTAAAATAAAACTAATACTTTATTTTAGGCGTTTCTAATTATTCTAGATTTAGATTTTGATCATAAAAATTAATTTTAAATATTCATTATTTATGTTTGGCAGAACGTATATTTTGCTCGTGCCTTCTTGCGTTACGATGTGACAGCTATTCGCACATGCGCAGTAGACATGCCCGAGGAACTATTAGTTAATCTGTGGATATGCTGAACGCGCTTGAATAAGCCCGCCATTTTATTATTTTATTTATTTCCTCGCACAATGCATAGTAAAATGTTGTATGATACACGTACGTAAGATGATTTCCGACTCGTGTCGATTTATCCACTCACTCGCTTCGCTCGCTCGTGAATAAAAATGCCACTCATCGGAAATCACCTACCTTCCGCACTTGTATCATAAATAACTATTAAGGGCACGTCTAATAATAAAAATAATCAAATATGAATCGACCGCTTTAAATTCGGTTAAAAAAAATACACTAAACTAGGTATTGAAAATAAAAATATTCAAATTTTAAATACGCGAGACGCACGGTCTATGTGGCGATTATTAGGGGATGTCTATGTTCAGCAGTGGAAATCTTTCGGCTGAAATAATGATGATGATGATGATGAAATGTTATGCTCCGGTTTAATAGTGTCGGAGCCAAAGCCGGTGTCGGAGGTGTTATCAATCGGCGAACTGGTACATCCCTATTCGATAGCATTGGATCTAGCAGCTAACTTACTAATATTTGAATAGCAAATGAATTGGCTGATAGGCAGAAAATATCACAAATGGTAATGTATGTAAGTGGTCTGCAAATAGGATCTGTAGGGATTAGGAAAGCTGTTGAAGAAAGTGTCGACGTTTAGACGAGATTTAGTATTCATATTTAAGTATTTGTGTAACTGTAGAAAATTATTTGCTGTATTATTTTATGCTAAGCAAGGGTGTGTGGTGGGTGGGTGAGTGGGTCCCAGGTCTTATTTTGGATACGAGAGTCATAGGAATGAAACTAATCGCAAAGTAGAAATACGATTAGGATAGGATTCATTCATAGGATTTAAGGAGGCTAAGGACCATAGCGACAGAGATGTCAATAATGATGACGACATATTCAATGAAAGAAGAAATGAGATTAGTTCATAAGAATCTTAGGTTTTTGATACTGAAGAGATAAGAGAGAATTTATTGTATCACGAGATAAGGCTTATTCTAGATTTATTTTGACATGAAGACAATAAAGGAAAGATTACCTACTTCGAGTCTTTGTTGCGCAAAAGATAATTAATCACACATCATAATTTGTGCTAACACAAATTTTCAAAAAGAAAAATTACACTACATCCAACTGAACCATATACGTTAATCAATATACTAACCAACACAAATCTCAACTTTACCCCAAATAAATAAGGCATAAATTAATCCATCAAGCATTGAACCTCATTCATAAGATCACACATACAAGCCAATCTCAACCATATCCATCATATGCATCAGCCTAGTTTACCTTATCAAGAACAAACGTCCACATTCAAGATATCAGATGAACAGGTAACAGTTGTGAACGTTCAGGAGACAGGTCGGAATACAATATGGTAGGTGTAATACAGTACTGGGGTACTAATTATAGTGAACAGAACCAGCTGGGGACTGGGATGTGAAGAATTTGGTGGTAGTGAAGATTTTTTGGTTCTAAGGTCTTGGAACAGAGAAGTAAAAAAAACCTGACTGCTAAAAAAAATATTAACTGAAAAGAGAAATACATGTACCAGGCATAATTTATACATTAAATATTATGATGTGCAGCGGTGATAAACGTAGTTTTGTTAGGTTTTTCTATAATTTTTGTTTGTCCTCGCCTGCAGCACTTCATAATATTTAATGGTCTATTTAGCAGCTTTCATTTGATACCCATATTGTTACGATAACGAACAAAAAAAAAACGGGTTAAGCAAGCACAATCCCACGCAACTTGCAAGTTTCAACCGTAGAGAAAATAAACCCCACTGATGAACTAGGAAGTAAACAACCAATCAATTTATTTAAATCAAATAGACAAATATTTTTATTAAAAACCAATGCAACAGTATCAATTTAGAATGTTGGACCCCTTTAAATTAATAGAGCGACAAAAAACAAAATAAATATCAAATACATCTCACTGTGCAGCCAATCCGTATTATACCAAGACCAGTAATAGAAAGGTAATGACGAAAAAACCAACAAACGAAAAGAAGACGGTTCCAGTTTAACCATTTGTCATGTTAAATGCCACTCTTCCATGACCTAACTCACTGCGTAGGCCCAAACAAATAAAATAAAAGAACATCATGTAACAAAAGCCTACAATGTATCTTAATGACTGTAAAACAAATGTGTATGAGCAGAGTTCGCCCACGCATCGCTTAATACTAAGGTCGTGATGAATGCCCACGCTACAGGCTTAGTTTAGGCTCATAGCAGGATAAAGCTGGTACAATTTGCAAAGATCAGATCAAAGTCATTAAGCATGGAAATTGCCTATTTCACGGTTTGTATTTAGTTATGGTCGACGATGATAATTTGAGGTTTCGTTAGAAGCTTATAGCAATTCTAATGGATGAATAAGCAGAAGCCATAATCGCAAGAATGGCTTCGCCATTGCCACATATCAAACTCAACGGTAGGAACATCTGTCTAACAATTAAAAGTTATAAACTACCAAAACCGGGCGAAATAGAAAGAAGAAATCCGGCTATTGCTATGCAGTGGGGCAACTCAGGCTAAAAAATATATATATATGAAGGTATAATCACCCAAAGACAAAAATACGTAAAAAGTTTTATACCAGTAATGACAATGACACCAGTCAAACAGTAATTTAAAGGACAAATGCTAACGCTGTCGCCGTAGCTGAATTCTGGTCAAAACATATTTAGGTAACTGGGAATCATCAATACGACGAAGAAGAAGAACCGAAATTCTATTTGGCAACAGAAATAATCATCTTAGATGAACTTTCGCCTCTAAATATTCCACAAAGACCACAATCTAAGGATTGCTATGTATACAAGACTTTCCGCCAAGACTCCTTACTCCCTATCGTTAAAGGAATGGACTATATTATCAAAGGGATTGAAATACAATAGCTTCTAATCTAGAAGTTACAAGACACGGCTGAGAAAGCTGCTGTTAGTATCGGAACAGACTATAAAGGCACTACTGTTAATGTAGCTCGATTAGATAGCGGTCTACATAACAATAAACTACCTGAGAAAGGAATGAGATTGTTACTATTGTAATCAGAGGACGATAAATTAATTAGTGTTAGTTGTAGATGTTGATTGTGAAGTCTTTGGTTTAATGGAGTCGACTACGAGGTTTCTAATTAAAATTTTATGGGTATGATAACGAGATGACTTCTCATTATAAAAGCTATACATGAGTAATGAAGTAAAATGCTGATGATTGGAGAGGGAGGGTAAGGCCTAAGAAAACATGATGATGAAAGAAAAGGTAGTAAAAGATAGCATGATGGTTGACAAGGAAGAATGGAAGAAAAACGTGTAGCGCTGACTACAAGTAACATACGACAAGGGAAGAAGATGACGATAATGATGATGAAGAGAAAGCTGTAGGGTAGAGTTATAGTTAGAAGAATAAAATATTACTAGAATATCGTGTTGGTATAATATTAGGAGGATCGTAAAGGATCAAATTTTCGACAACAAAGACCAAAGGTAACAGTGAACAACACGAAGGCAAACAATTGAACTATAAATCAAACAACAAACGTAGCAGTGTTTAGGTTTGTAAAACAAGTGACGATATCGACTGCTAATCAATCAAAGGCAACGTGTGTAGGCGCACAAATATTTTGGTTTTGTACACAATAATGTTGAAGGTTAGGTGTTTTATCATTTGTTTTGAAACTAACACTTTTGATGTATTGACATAAAATGACACAACGCCTGCATTCCACGAAGACTTAGGCAGAAGTGCACGTTAAGAAGACGAAAATTACGTACGTAAATTTACGTATTTAACTTCCATGTAATATGGGGCAACTTTATTACTGAATATCGGGTACCTTGTAGGTACCAGGATCCTACTGAGAAATCTTGACGTATTTTGAATGAAAAACTGAGCACTTTAAAAAGATTTGAATTAGGCAGTTAGGTAATACTTTAAACGTCACGGTTGCTTCAAAAAGATTGCAGGAAAAACCATAACAGAAGTGACTTAAGGCAATTTCAAAGATATTCTTAACACAAAATTAAGCATCTAAATAAAACATTGTCACAAAAAGATCTCATAATTACGATTATTTACAACTTTCTAACCTAATAACCGCCTGTAAAACCCTTAAATACCCACCTAGACCCAGTACAAAGTCTCCGATGGATACTTGACTAATTCTCATTTACCAACGGACGGTCGTAAGTAATATGTTCGGACGGTAGAAGCCACAATTACTAGACACGTAGGTAACTACATTCTTAGAAAATATATACTCGTATTTGCGTGCTGTGAAAATGAAGGCGTAATGAACTAGCTGGTAGCTACCGATCGGTTATGAGCTAGAAAATATCTTAGAAATAGTAACTCTCACTTGTATCTGGCTTTTACATTTTAGTCTGATGTGTTTGTATAATCATTTCCTCTGTAAATGAAATTTTATAAATGGTAGAGTTATAAATATGCAAAGCCTCAACTGAAGGTGAACATGTATGACTTTTTATTTGCCGTAATAAATCGATTCCAATCCTTGCAGGTTCGAAGAGATTGAGTTGCCAAGCGACTGTAATAAAACATTTTGAAAATATAGACAGCATTACCACCGTCCTTAAAAGTGAATCAAGGAAGCAAGTAACAATGAAAACCCACTAAAACCGAAATAAGTACCATAAAACTAATCACTTCTTAAGAAAACTAAGTAACCGAATCAAAGGATAGACAAAAAGCAAACACGATAATTCCTTAAACTAACAAGGAACAGACTCAGTCCGTCTTAATTATCTCTATCAAATACAATATCAATAATTACAGCAATCTTCCTGAAATGGGCAGAAGCATTTACAATTGCGTGAGGCAAAAATATCAAGTTGGATGTAACAAAAATGACGTGAAGTCATTCCCCATGGCGTATGGTGTTCACGATCTAGGAACACAAGCTGTTGTGTAAGACAAATATGGAATTAATTATCTGTTCAAGCTGGGAACGATAGCGTTTTGCGGAAATATATTGTTTTTACTAGTACAAGAGTATTTACTATAATCATTTTTGATGTTATTTCCTATGATTGATGTATATTCATCAGTCTATGCATTTGTGCACATTAAGTAAACCATTTTAGGGATATAATTATAGTCGTTATAGAAATTTGAAATGAGCATCATCTACTATTTATGGCATGGCAATTACTTCAAGAATGTCGTAATTTCTATTACCTATTATTACTTGAGATGTTTAGTTCATGTATTATTTTACGAGAATCTTGATTTAACTTAATTTGACAGATGCAATATTTCATCTCCTAATCGTTCAAACCTTTTAGTTTACTAACCAAAACTCGCCCACGTCCAACCCGCTCATCCTTATCCCCTATACCCCACAACTCCTTCCAAATAAGGCATCCCCCGCGTTCCTATAAGGCGTACTATCATAACACCATGCTATCCATGGCCCTGCAATGCCTTAGTTTATGGGGGGATCGCTCATAAGAACTGGCTGTGTATCGTTCAGGACATTCCTGTGCTTTGCTCAAACGTGGGACGCTGGAGAAATGGATATGTTAAAGATAAATTGGATAGTTGGTTTTGTTACTTGTTTGTTTGGCTTTAGAATCTGCGGTTTGTAATCGAGACCAGATAAGTTTTTTTAATGTTATCTACAGAACGGTAGATGGTGTTGTATGTATACTAGATATGTATAGTATGAACTGATATGACCAATCGATCAAATTCTCTCGAGGATTTTAATCTGGTTACAGTGAGTATGCTTGTTATGTTCCTTTCCTATGATATGATTGTATCTCTATTTTTTCTTATGCTCCTATCATTGCCGCTGTTGTTTTCTTTGTAACATAAGATATATTTTTTTTAATTTATTGGGCGACCTAAAACATTGGCAAACTGTTTTCACATCTAGGCTGAACGTTCCTTGAATTAAGACTCTTATATTTCCTGCCCTGTCCGCTCCTATCTTCTAGCGTCTTGTGGCTGTCAATAATCTTCATAAACCCAATAAATTCTAAACCAAAGCTAACAAAATTATCTTGCCCCAAATGCAGGCGCTCACAAATCCAGTTTAAACAATAACCTACCTTAACTGGAAACCTAGTAACCATGGCAACAAGGGTATTGCTCTCGTGAAAGTGCCAGGCTGTACTATCAGGCATCACAATTACAGTGCTTACACCCCCCGAGCTAAGCGTAATGATAGTGTTTGCTTAGAAAGTGATCTCAGTAGGTATAGATAACATTTTTGCATAAAATTATTCTGTTTGTGGTGAAAACTGCTTGCGGTGAGTTTTTGTTTTTAATTGTTGCTTTATTACCTGGTGGTCTATTAAAATAATATTATTATGAGATAAAGTTGTTTCGTTGTTTCTAAAAGGTAATTATTGATCGGAGTGCGAAAATTCTTTCACTGAAAGAAACCTTTGCGTAAAAACTGTCAGCTGAATAGGCTATTTTGATGCAAGGTTCCTATAGGAAAGACTGCGGGAACGGTGTCGCGGGGCAAAGCTAGTTTTTACAAGCTTTTATTTAACTGGCAAATTATGTATGTAAGTGGGTTCGGGTCAAATCTTGCAAATTAAATTAAAGCACTTATCCTTCACCGATTAAAATGAAATTTTGCATACACGTTTAGTTTGGATGACAAGGCATGTTTAGCTAAGTGACGTCATTATAAATCCAACATGGCGGACTAGTTATTTTTTTGTGCACTGCCATGATATAAGTATCAAATGAAAGGGTTTGCTGAGAAGAATACGAAAAAAGCTTGTTTTAAAAAAATACTGTGTATTGAATAATTTTATTAATACCTTAGTTTGTTGGAAAAATGTCATTACCTGATGCTAGTCAAGTTCTATCATAGTTGATAGCTAAATCAACTAAAGCGTCGCGATGGCGATAAGAAAAATTATAAAAAAATGGGAATGTCAAGCGTCACGAGATAAACCTCTTTTTGACATTTCGACCATCGCCTTCGGTGATAAAATGTCACTTGTCTTAAGCCTCTGGACTCGGGAGTACCAATGTTAACCAACATAGAAGGTGTTCTGTGCCTCAAAGGCCTAATCACAAAACATTTATATTTTTAACGGACTTCAAATAGAAGGAGGTTGAATAATGTACAGGCTGCATCAGGAGTTGTTTACTATACGGACCTTGTGGAAACTAGAACAAATTTCCGTGCGTTCAAGCGTTTTTGCCATACCTATTATTGGAACCAAATATAACAGCTCACAATGTTAGGACCCATTAATATGTATTAATGCTAATTTTTTATCCGTGGTGCTAGGCAACTGGGCATATCCCAGTTGTATATGACCCTTTATGCCTATTGGCCTTGTTTGTTCTGTCTCCTGCTTGATATGGAGGGAAGTGGAAATTTTCATTTTTCCTACTCCTCCGTTATTCTTTTCTGATTAATTTCGTTGCGGGATCCAAGACAGGTAAATTAATTCTCCGGGACTTCGTCGAGCTTCATTGCCTCGGCGCTTTTCTGGTGGTCGCCACTGTTGATTCTGGCTTTCAGGAGTTGCAGTGGTTTGGGCATAGTGCGGTGGGATTGTCCCAATAAAAAAAAAAAAAAAAAAAGGTTCTCAATTCGATTTTTTTTATCTTTGTTACCTCAGAACGTTTTACTAGTTTTTTTTATTTGATTGTTGTTACTTCTCATATGGTCCCATTTAAATTTGATCAAGATCTGATGAAGAACTTCGGAGATATACAACAGAACGTTCTCAATAAACGACGGTAAATCTCTCGGGATTGCTGCAATCGCACGTCTGTTTATTGTTTACACCATTTCATAACATAACGTCACGCCAGTATGCTCTAAAGGGGTACGCAGATGTGTACAGGTCACCTACCACTCTAATTTCATCAGAAGGTTTTTTTTTGTACTTTTAAACGTTGATCTTGTTTTTGTTTCTTCGATTTTGACACCGACTGCCGAAATTGAAGTTATTGTTCACTTTGTAGTGTTTTTATTTTGAAGTCGGCTGTATTATTTTGTAAAAAGGTATTTGCCCTATTTGTAAAATGCCCTTTAAACCAAATTCAGCTCAATTGAAGTCCAAAGCGCCTACGTCAGTCACCCAGTCAGTTCATAGCCATTTAGGCCGTCGATCGTGGTCGTGCATCGTCCAACTTTCTAGAAAACAATTAGCTGTTACTAGTGCCCCATTTGTAAGCCCTTTTAGTTTCCGTGGGATTGTGGGATTGTGCAAACTGTAATTATGTTTGGATTGGAAAATAGAAATGGTCGATTGAAGTATCCGCTTTGGGGTTTATAGCTTGTACGAGGAAAGATATCTACGTAGGTACGTCTAACATAATGTAAACATTAATGTAACATTATATTAATTATCTATTTTATTTACCCACGTCCGTGTGTCACTAACGGGGTGCCAACTGAAAATCAGCGCTGGGTGTCTGACTTCCAGCAAACGCTGAATTGGGAACCCTTTCGTTATGGGCACACCCGGCGAAATTCTTAAACCTTGTTTGTACTTTTTAGTGTTCCTTACCCAAAGAGTAAATACGTGACCCTATTACTAAGACTCCACTATCTGTCTGTCACCAGGTTGTATCTCCTGAACAGTGATAACTAGACCGTTTAAATTTTCACAGAGTATTTCTGTAGCAGCTATAATAACAAATACTAAAAACAGAATAAACTAAATATTTAGGTGGAGCTCCCATACAGAAAACGTGATTCTTTTGCCGTTTTTTGCGTTAATGGAACGGAACCCTTCATGTGTGAGTCCGACTCGCATTTGGCCAGTTTTTTTACTATTCTTCTGTTACTTTGTGATTGTTGCTTTTGTGTTGTGTCCAGTGTCGAATAAATATTTTCTAATTTATTCTTATAGGTCTCGTGGCAGCAAGCGCCACTGCAGAGAATGAGGTTTGAATCCCGGTTCGCCCAAAGGAATTTCACAGTAGCAGCACGGAGTCTGAACTTAAATATAACATTCACACCTGTACAGTACACACACTTATCACCTGACCCTGGGATTTAAACCAGGACCTGATGTTTAGCTACGAGCTGTACACTCTACTGCGCTTGCAACCATCATTAGATCATCGAACATCTAAATGGAATTAAATAGATATATCTACTTAAATTGCATTGCCCAAGCATTACTTGAGCAGTCTAATTTGGATGTCTTACCTGCCCTCAATATTATCAAAGCATAACAGCACTCAAATGTAGATCATACAATTCCAACTGCCGACAAGCATGAAAATTGACGTAAACTCAGATTGGAAGCAAAATAAACGTCCATTACAGACTAACACATAATCTTTGGCGAAATATCATAACTGTGGCAAATGTGGCAATACTAATTTAGTTAAACCAATTATTATGATGTACATTTCAAAACGGTCTTTATTTCAACAGGGTACAGATAATAATCGTTTGTCATAGCTGTCAATCTTTATGGAACATGATCACCACTTTGTCAAGATCTGTCGTGTGATGTAATACGTATTGGCATGGAGATCAGTTGATGTTGGTCATGCAAGTGATAGTACCGGCTGATAGTGTAATCCATGTCATCGGGCTCACGACAGATGAATTTCATAATTTTCTTAGATATTCGTGTTGGTGAAAAAGCGTGCTATTAGCGATAGTAGATTGAAACTGATAGAGCAAAGTGGTCTCGATTTTAAAACGCAATTGAGGCAATGACTTGCTTGAAAGGAAAAGTGTCTCGTGATCGCTGGTTGTAATTACTCTTTACTTGAAAAATTGAGAAAGGAAACTGATTGCAAAACCTGGCCTTAACTCAACGTCTTTGCAAAATCTCATTAATAATTCAGAACTCATATAACTTTAACTAACTTTATAGAAAACGACCAGACTTCTAAAACAAACATAAGGGTTCTTCATAAATGGTTGACTTTAATCACTATAACAAATGATTTATGAGATGGTCTGTTCCACTACAATGGCAAAGGCCTTCAATCTCTCTTTCCACTTTGCCCGGTATTTGTGACCTTGAGGCAACTCCTTTGAGAAGGATTCCAGCGAACCCTCACGTTATTCATACCACAGCCCAACTTCAGCCACTGCCGAGCATAGGCCTCTCTTATCTTATGCCAATCCTTACGTTTCTGTGCCTGCCTTATCCAGGATGTTAACAATGTAGTCTGCCACGATGTTAACAATGTAGTCTGCCCATCTCGCCGTTCATTGATTGGTAATTTGTATCATCATCATCATCATTTCATCCGATAGACTCAGCTGAACATAGATCAATCCAACTGTCACCACATTGACCGTTCCCGTGTGTCTCGTATCCAGCGTATACCCACAACCTGAACCAGGTCATCGGTTAACTTAATAAATAGTTTTGTTACTCCATAATTGACGTACCTAAATACTTTCTCACTTATCTCACAGTAAGTAGATATAACATGTCATTGTATTATAAGCTCATGTAACCGATATGTCAGTGGGTTCCACGACCCGATTGTGGTGGCAGCTAGGGTGACCATCCAACCGGGACGGACTCTCCTGGATTACAAGTGACAAAACATTGAATAGTGCACGAAAAAGCATTTATCATAAGAAAATAAGGAAGCAATTTGCGAGTACCGTGCTTGCTCAGCATTTGTTGACGAATACAGACCATGGGTTCCAAAAAAAAATCAGACGTGTCTTCAATTATATATCTGCCCGTCCACCTATGTTCATGTCACGTTAAAAGAATCTCTATGGCCATCTAAAGTAATCGTATTTTATTTCAGAAAATAAAACCAAGCGACTTGAACCAAAAAGCCACTTTTCTTAATTACTTTTTGCCATGTTGTGGAGTATTTCTTCTTTAAACACTCCTAAAAATTCTATCTTTGGTAAAAATAACATAAACCCATTCCACATTACTCACGGATCTCTAAAAGCGGAAAGGATGCGGTTATGGTGTCAATAAAAAGGGAAAAGTTAAGATCGTGTTACGTGATGCTGCGGTCTCTTTGCCATTACGTGTTTGAACCGAGATTTAAACTAACACACGTCTTTTTAATCGTACGTTTAGTTATTTTAGTTTGAGGGTTTCATTTGACGTTTACCGCTCAATAGATGATGAAGAAAGAATAAACCAGAAAATTTTGATAACTGGTTAATCTTTTTATGCCGTACATAGCATTAATTAGAAGGTACATACGTGTCTAAGCGCCAAAACCTTAGGCGTTTGCAGTTATAGCGATAACTAGCAAGTTAATGGTTGTGAATACATTTTCCAACTGTTATATGCTATATTGACATGTGACTAACATCTAGCACAGGGGTCACCAATTACTTTCATTTGGGGTCCGTTTCTTAAAAATAATTTGCCCGTCGAAGTCCGCATGGCCGACTACCCCCTACCCCCTAGCCTTTTAAATATTTTTATTAAATAATAAACACATGTAATCAATAAAAGTAAGTACTAAGATTTGATTCAAGATGGTTGGTGCCGGCTATCTGGAAACTATCTGGATGCGACACGCATGGGACCGGTCAATGTGGCGAAACTTGTGTGAGGCCTAATTTCAGCAGTGGACGTCTTTCTACTGAAATGGTGATGGTATCTATTTTGGATAGGTCCGGACCGCGATCCACCATTTGGTGACCCCAGCCGGGCGAGCACGTCATCTGTGATAGGCTTCAGTCACGCATTTTATCACGGTTTTTGTTCCCAAACTTTAATAAAAATGTGTGACTCAAGCCTGTCACAGTATGCCGTGCTCGCCTCGCTAATCTAGCATATTAATTTAGTTCAAGCCATAAATTTACTATACGGTTCAAGTTGATTGAAAAAGATAAGTACTATGACGTATTGTGCATCTTACATTGCAAAGAAAATGTGTTGCTTGTCCTTAAAGGCCAACAGGAGAAGAAGAAAAAGTTGAAGAAGTACCTTTTTGACAGAATTAATTAACTAAGGCTGACGAAGGGCACATGGTGACGTAATAAGAACCAAGTGAGATTTCTGCATAAACAGTGAATGCTTGATATGATTAAATAAGCCGACAGCGGGTGACATCATGTTTGATCTATCGGCAATGTTTATCTTAGTTAGGTCATCTTTTAATTATCATATTTACTGAGATCTGACTACTTCTATAAAGCATTGGTTACGTAAAATAATAGAGATCGGTGATAAATAAAATATCCTGTTTCTAACTTCAATTAAGTATATTATTATAAGACCATGTGAGTTGTTTGCCAAGATTTATATTCGGAATTTGACGCTTACCAAAGTCTAGACAAGTAACATTCTATCAACAAAAATGTAGATTGTAAAAAAGTCCAGAATGTATGAAATTGAAATTGTCAAATTATCGTTTTTTTTCTTTTTTTTGGTATTTCTTCCATGGCCATCGCTTGTGGCATTGCTGCCTCGGAATAGGCAATGTAGGTTTTCATATTGTGTTTAACAAAATAATGGTACCTTAGGCTTACGTTACGACATGGGATTGAATACGAACCGACATTCCCATGAAGACTTGCAATTGTTCACTTCTGAGTACCTACCTCCTAGAAGTACCTTTGTAATGTTATATATAGCCAGTATCTAACCAACATTTCATAAAACGACATTATAATTAAGTATCAGTATTGTCCTTTCATAATTACAGATTGGTCACACTACATCGGTACACTGCATACTGGTGTTACGTCTAATTGCAAATGGCGGCGTCACTTCAAACAGCTGATGTAATCTGAAGATAAGTAGGCCACGGTTGAAGACTGCCAGTGTTTGTGAATTACAGATTTAGAAAATAATAAAATTCAAGCCAGGAGGTTTAAGATGAAGCTTTCATAATGCCAGCTAGTACCTAGGTATACCTTTTATGAAAGAGAGGGTATCAGGCACACGTTTACCAGTTTTTGAAATTTACTCATTGACTCAATGAAAAATAATAAATCTGTAGAAAAGTCGTTTATGAACATCGAAAATATTTCCAAAAAAAAATAACCATGGTGTTAAAGGATAACCTACAGAACCCATTTCCAGTAATTTTGGAATTTTTGTCTGTTTATCTCGTAAAATGTACGAAACCAATTTAGATAACTTATACACATAAAAATTATGCGTAACTTGAAGTATTACTTAGTTTTTGTTTCATCGCAATCGGTTCTCTCTATCTACAGTAAGATAAATTTAAAGTGTTCAAGAAGTAAAATATCACAACACACGCAATTCAGATACTCGGACAGATGAACTCATAAACGTTTGATGTAATTTTCTGAACCAAGGCGAAGCAAAGGCGAAGGGTGTTAAGATTATCCGCGACAGAATGACCCTAGAAAAAAAAATGGTAGTTAGGCAGGGTAGGGTAGGCAGTAGAGGGGAGCGAAGCTGAAGGCTTAGGTAGTTTCAGAATATGAAAGAACCAAAAATAGACCACGAAAGGCAGGTTAATTCTCTGAATGGTCCAATTTAGCACACAAGAATGTGTTTGTTTCCGAATAGCTTCCGACTGAGTGATGAATGAGCCACAATGTACAGTAGCAGTACTTACTCAGAATGTTAGCAAACATCCTCCAGTTTTGAAAACTATCGCCAATTATGTGTGGCTCGCTAAATGGTACACAATGCACTTGGTATTGGTAGGCAAACCGTATATTTTGGTATTTCACATTGGAAAAGTCAGTTGGCATAATATCACGCATGTGTGTACTTAGAAAACATAGAACGTACTCAATATTTCGGGGAACAACACTTACGTAATTATAAAGACTCTATTATATTATACGCAACAAGGCGTTAACACATAATATTTGGGAATACCTCAAAGAACAACAAGCTCCTTTGTATTTAGCAGTAAGCCGGTAGCGATAACCTGGTAAATGAATGTTTTATTTAACTCATATTTTGACTGTTTGAAAAGCAACTCGAATAATAGTTAACAGTTTGGAAGGTTTGCCCGTAAATAATATTTTTTGAATTTCAGAACGCTTAAAAAAAGTATATACTGTTGGAGTTTAATATAAATAAATCAATACTACTCAACGCTATAGTGTTCTCGGTCTAGCCATGAATTATAAAGTTTATATGATTTGAGTCCTTGTCAACACTTGATACTGAAATTGCTAGCTGGTCACGGTACTGTATTCCGTCAACCTTAGTAGGAGCCACATGTGCTACACACCTTCCCGATATAAAAGTAAAATTTAAAAAACCCCCGACACATTTATTTGCGAAAACACCCCGATTCAAACAGTAAAACGCCCATAACTTTTGAACGGCTGAACCGATTTTATTCAAACATAGCTAAGAACACTCTCGACAAAATTACCTTTCAAACAAAAAAACTAAATCCAAATCGGTTCATCCGTTTAGGCGCTATGATGCCATAGACAGTTACACAGTACAGTAACACACGTGAAACTTATAACATCCCTCTTTTCCCGGCGGGGGTTAATAAAAAAAAGGGTAATTAAACTGTATTATTCAAACCCTTAAACCGTTCTTTTCTTTGGTGCCCAGTGCCCACCTTATTTATTAACCCCAACAGATACATTCGAAGAAGTTTATATTTGTCATATTAGATATAAATGTTCTCATAACAAGAAGACTGCCTTGAGGTTTTCTACTTGCTCGCTTACTAGTTTGTTGGTTACGAAAAAAATTACTAAGTTCTAAAGTTACGCACGGATAGCCAAAATACAATTCAAAATATTTTAATGAGCTGCTTTAGCTTAACAAATGGTTTTAAGTAAAACGGAAATCCGGATATTAGACCATCGTAATTGTAACGAAAGTCGATCAGCTGATGAGAATTTAATCGATTTTGGTATTAAAGTCTTATGTAAGAACAAATTAATTGGTTTATTTGAACTGCAATTACAATTCGATCGCAATTCCGATGATTAAAGATTAACGATTGATGGTTATGCCCGATTGGTTGTTAAATGACACGGTAAAACATTAGTATGGCGGCCGAAATATCTTTAAAATTCTTTGAGTTTATAATTGCATAAGGACACTTTTTATGAAACTAGCAATTGTGCACAGATAATATCTATGAAATAATCAATTAAGAGGAAATACGGTCGCAGACATCCAACTGACTTTCCTAAGTAAAAAGTCATAAATTCTAGGTTTGGCTCTCGCCTATTTCCTCCTCCAATATTGGACCAATTTTAAAAGATATTCCATAAACTGAAAAAGAAAGATATATACTGTGCCCCTATGTTTTCCTTTTTAATAATAGATTATCTTTAGAACCACTAGAACCCTCTAAATATGCTCAAAATGGCGCTGTCAACAGAGGCCTAGTGTACAAATTTGACAACTATAAATGGAAAAAGTAAAAATAGGGGCACAAAATATATCGTTATTTTTAATTTTATGGAATATCTGTCAAATTGGACCGTATTTCCTCTTAATGGCATTTTGCCTACAGTGCCATAGTTAAAGATCTACGAATCATCTTCTGCTTCTCTGTCTATTACAAGGATGTCTCACTCAATAGTTCCCTGTAGGGTCAAGGGTTTCTCTGAGGGCACCAAGGGTAAAAAAACAATATAAACATAATCCTAATTTATTCTCCTTAATAACATAACCACAAAATTTAGCCTAAAAATACAACTCCAAAGTAAATGTACACTTGCCACGCCTAGTTGCGCTTGCGCATGGACTCTTACATGTACTCGTAACCTGATCAGTCGCGCCTTGCTCGCCGACCGAGACGGACGTGTAACTTACACCCGCTCCCCGTCACACACGAAAGTTGATTTCCTTTGGGGGAAATTCAAGTTCAGATTAGATTTATATTAATTATTTAAGGTGTTGGATTACTGATACTGATGGGATTGTTATAAGGATTCTTTTTTGTCGTTATGGAAGGAATTGGGAGGAGACTGCTGTCAACCATTTTTAAATAATTCTTCTTTTGGCAGCTCGGCTCAAGCGTTAATAGAGAACTTGATAATATCGATATTATTTTTGAAATTTCTAATACTACTCAGGTTACTAAGAGCACCTTGTGTTTATTTTAATTAATAGATAATTTTAACAACTACGGAAAACCAGAGTGTTCTTGATCTCGAGTACAAAGAGTGAAAAGCTGTCATAAAATATGAAGATTGAAGTTTCAACTTCACAAAATAAACAGACTATTCTCTGACCAAACAATGTAAAATGGCCTCCCACTGACCCCATAACATCGCGTGTTACCACCACATTACCTAACCATTCCCATGTTACCCATAACCAATAAGAAACGTAACAGAACATTCTCATAGTTAAAACTATTTTATTTTCCGAACTCAAACACCGCCCCCAATTGATTTGGTATAACTGCCGAAACAATCAATTTGCACTGACCTGGATTAGAACGTGTATACCTTGGTACCTTCACACGTTGGTTTTAAAAGCCATTTTGTGCATTGCTGATTTTGTATGGTATAATTGCTTACGAAATTTGTAACTGTGACAGAAATATAACAAAACACGCTTGTATTTCTCTTCTGGAGGGTTGAGCGGATGATTTCTGCAGTACTACCACCACTTCACAACTTGGACAGTTAGTAATATAATCTCAACAAAATTAAATCTGCAATAAATAATTCTCAGTGTTATTACCCGACTGCGGAAGGAGGGTTATGTGTTTGTCATATGTATGTATATTTATTCCTATGTGGCGTTCTAGAGACCCAACGCGTTGGCCGATTATGGTGATTCTGAAGTCAATCGATTCATCTTAACCTTGCGAGTGCCACTGGCTTATACATTAAAATTGGAAAATAGAAAAATGGAGGGTTTTGTGCACCATATTGTGGGGCCCGATTTTTCTTTTTCTTCCAAACTTATCGTGTGGGTTATCAAAATAAAGGGTTTTAAGAGGTGATTTCAAACATATATATAACATTTATATGTTTAAATGTACCTAATTCGAAAATCGTAAGACCCTCGTTCGTAAGTTATCAATCAAATTTCTCAAATACAGGTTAAATAAGAGATTTGAATGTATTCGGAATGTTGGCAAAAAAAGACTCTTTATTTGTATTTCTTATGACGGTCTTATTTAAGAAACGTCTCTGAACTGTTTAGGTCTTGTTATGCAACTAATTGCACTGGCAAATTCTTTCTAGACAATTTGAGACTATCTTTGCAAACAGAAAATCGTAAGTAAAGTAAGTAGATTCATATAAGTAACTGGAAGATATAGTCGGCCACCAACCGCTTTGAAATCAAAGTAAGTGAGTACTCGATTTAAAATAAACCCGAGCAATGCAACACCGTATATCGAGTCAATGACATCGATATTATATTACAAGCGTTGCGAATCGATAACCTTACTGTTCTACCGCAACTCTAGTATGTAGGGTACCTACACATACGGACAAATAAAACTTTAGAAAAGGAACCTTAAACTGGGAGAAATACAGTTGAAAATTATTTGAAGCTGTCAGCAATTCGAACACTAAAAGTACCAACACATATAGACAAACAAAATTTTAGAAAAGGAACCTTAAACTGGGTGATCTACAGTCCAAAATTATTTGAATCTCTCTGAAATTCGAACACTAAAAATACACTACTGTAATTTCAAACTTGTTGAATAAAATATAAGGTTGATATTGCATTGTAATTAAACTATTACCAAATATGTAAGTTTTTTTATAGATCGAGTGGTGAGTATTTTTACGACAACATTACATGGTCTAAACCAAATGATCTTGTTTGAGAAAAAAATGTGTTAAAACGACGATGTTTCGACATCAATCTTTGTTGGTTTTATAACTTTTTTTTATTGTGTAAAACATGGGTTTTGTATTACTAAGACTTTTCTTTTTGGAAACATTGAAAATTTACAGACTAACAGTAAAAATGTAAGTTAGGTTAGCTGGTACAAAACAATCCATTTATGAAATCACCAACCAAGGCTTGACATTGCTATTAAAAAATAGCTAAATATTCTTTTGAAGTAAACACTAGCTTTGTGCTCTTCTTTCGGTATATATGTAATTTCCTTTCCTGTTTCTGGGTGTATGATAAGATGTTTGATGTAAGAGAAACAAAAGAATTCTGTGTGGATCGTAGCAAATGGCTTTTGTAGTTTCTGCCTACCCCGATGCGATAAAGGCGCTGTATATAACTAAGCCCACAACAAGAGAGGAACAGAAGAACAGCAGGGCAGAAATTCACACGGTATTTCTACTAATTTATAATAAGCCATATTAATTAAATAAATCTACAACTAATCATCATAATAATCCCGTTCGTCACACTTTTGCAACACAAAGTAATAACATAATGTACTGTCCGTTGTGCAACTAATAGTAATATCATATTAAGCAACAAGCCAATAAGTTAAGAAATAATAAATTAGATTATTAATGTTGGTAATTTTATTATCTGTGTGGTGTAAGAAAATTATAAGATCATCTCGGTGGGAACTTTTATGAATGATGCTGATTGCTGCTATAGGTTGCAGACAAAGTATTACAAGTACGTAATAAATTGTGGAACAATGATATTGAACGTTAACTAGAAGGTAACCAGAGAGTAAAGGTTACCACAGACAGGTGTGACACATCAATTTGACAACGCGGTTTCACAGACATTGTTCTAAATGTGCTCTACAGATAGAACAATTTCTATAAAAGTGTGTCGTCTTATTCATTATCATCATCATCATATCAGCCGAAAGACGTCCACTGCTGGACTTAGGCCTCCCTCAAGTGTCGCCACATTGACCGATCCCGTGCGTCTCGCAACCAGCGGATCCCCGCAACCTTTTCCAGGTCATCGGTCCACCTAGTGGGAGGCCTTCCAACGCAACATCTTCCGGTTCGCGGTCGCCACTCCAGAACCTTTCTGCCCCATCGGCCATCCGTTCTGCGAGCAATGTGCCCTGCCCACTGCCACTTAAGTTTGGCAATTCTTCGGGCTATGTCGGTAACCTTGGTTCTCTTACGGATCTCTACATTTCTGATTCGATCACGCCAGGAAACGCCGAGCATAGCCCTCTCCATTGCCCTTTGAGTGACTGTAAGCTTTCTGATGAGGCCCATTGTAAGCGACCACGTCTCAGAGCCATATGTCATCACTGGCAACACACACTGGTCATAGACTTTTGTCTTTTCGTCTTATTGTCACGCCGCAATTGTCTATGTGAGTCCTAACTGGTCGGAAAACTCTCACAGAGACTTTATTATCTGAGACAAAGAAAGACTCCATAGATTCAGACGGCACTGATTTAGAAGTAAGCCTAATGCTATGCTGATAGAACCAGCTATATTTGCAGCTTGGCCAAGAAGCGTTTGTTTTAATGGAAATAAATGAACATAGAACAATAGAAACTGAACTAAATTCACCACCAAATTGTTTGCCAAGTAGTTACAATTTTGTTTGTTTAGTAGTTGCTATAGCGCAAAGTTCCATGAGAGATTGTTGCAATGCGTAAGTGATCTTATTCTAAAAAGAGCATAGAATTAGACTTTTAGTCATCATCATCCTATCAGCCGAAAGACGTCCACTGCTGGACATAGGCCTCCCCCAAGCGGACTTTTGAAATTTTCTGTACTCATCATCATCGGGCCATCTTGTTCGTATATTGCAACTGTCGAAATGGGCAACCGATTTGTCGTAGATATGGTTGTCAGAATGTACACCGTATTCCAATTCCACTACATCATAGTAATCCCTCAAGTCTCCTCAGCAGACGAGACAAGAATCTAATACATACATTATGTTTCTCTTTCGTTTCACGCGAATACAAACATACATACACATTATATGTACATATTTATCTGGTGGTTGAACTCACTGCCAGTCAAGTGATGCTAATGTATAGTGCTGACACTTACGGCTTTGTTTACTACGGTGCTTGAGAGAACTATAAATAAGGCTGTACTGTCTTTAATGCTGGAAGGTGTTGCATTTAAACATCTTGCTGGTGACTTGAAGAATTGAGAAGCATTTTACGAATATTCTGAGTTAGTGGAGCCAATTCTTTAATGTCTAAATGTAAAATCAAAACCAATAATTCAAATTCTTCTAAAGCAATAGGTGTCTTTACTTTAACTATATAATTGTTGATTTCGACCGTATTGGCATCGTTTATTATAAGGTAGGAGCCAAATCACATACATAAACATCCTGAATTACACGGACATCCGTAGATCACAGAGCTTTTCCCGACGCTTTACTAATTAACCAAGAGCAAAGACAATCCGAGAATTAGTTATCAGTGAACATCAAAACTTGTTTCGATCAAAATTCACCACGATGTACATAGGTTTTTTGAAGATTCATACATTTACGTTTTTGATGATACTATAATAAAAGAGTTTTTTTTAGACAACCTTTTTTCGTATTCTTCTCAGCAAACCCTTTTCTTTAATAACATAATTATCTACCATGGCAGTAGACAAAAAATAAGTAGTCTGCCATATTAGCTTTAGAATAACGTCACTTAGCTAACCATGCATTATGATCCAAACTAAACGTGTATGCAAAATATCATCTTAATCAGTGGCGGATAACTGCTTTAAAATTCAGTTGCAAGATTAGACCCGAACACACTGACATACATATATACATTGCAAGTTAAATAAAAGCTTGTAAAATGGCAAAAAAGGCGATGATCGACTAGATAATATAAGTCCTATGGACATCTCCAATACCAGAGGCTTCTCAGAGATAAAGCTGAAAAGTATCAAATACGTGAACAGTAATATTATGGTGCTGAAGTATTTAATGAAGGTGACATGATCATAGTAAGTTCTGTTGGTGGGTTTACCTATGTACTGACCGTTCCTCGAGCATCTCGTTGAAGGTCTTGGACTTGGCGCGCGGCTGGCTGGGCTCGTGCTCCATCCGGCGCACCTCCACGCACCGCTCTATGATGTGTTCTACCCTCTTCCGCCGCGAAGACTTCCAGTTGTCCAGGTTCTGTAACAATAGGGTTTATTTGATTAGCTATATCATCAACATCATTATTATCATCATCATTATCATCAACATCACTATCATCAACATCATAATAATCTTGCTCTTCTACGTTTTTTTTTATTCGATTTATTTCTTTTATCCAACTTCTAAGTGTTTATATCATTTCTTGTTATATCATCAAACGTTGACTAATGAAGTTTTTCACATAGCCGGAGATCAGACGAGATAAATTATAAGTGACTTGCAAAATTCTTTGAAATGCATCAAAAGTATTTAGATAATTTGGAATGCCCTAAGATAGATGAATTATACTTCTGTATACTTTCTTGTGGTAAAATAAAGCAAAAGGAGGATCAAGCAGGATGGGGGTAGGCAGCAGAAACTACATAACGCCACCTCGTTATGTAGTTTCTGCTGCCTACCCCCATCGAAAAATGGCGAGTTCATGTATGTATGTATTAAGAAAGGCAGCAACGTCACGTAACTTTTTAAGCTTTGCCTCCATTTTAATTAAACTTAAGATTTCAATAAACCGCCAGTTAACCCAGTAGCTATGATTCAACTAAAGCCACTCACTTGTCTATTTCTGATGCATATTTAACTTCTAATCCAAAAGGTCACAGATGCATGGAGCCAGCTAAATAATGTTTACATATTTATCTCATTCTCAATGCTGTTAAGATCGTTAATAAGGTAGAACTAGACTAATTGCTATGTATCTTTATGCGGATCTAGGTGGTGACCTTGAGAGGAGAATTCCGGATGTAGGTGCTTGGCTGATTGGATTAGTAATTGTAATAAATTGCAGACGGTATTTTGGTATCACAAACCGTAGTATACAGGTAGATGTTAGTATACAAGTGCTTCTTTTATTGTTCTAAACTTATGTGCGAAAATATGAATGGTGAGTGATAAAGAAAAGGAGCCAGTGATGATGAGATGGTTGACAGTACTGAATGGAAGAAGGAAACTTATTAAGACGATCCCAAGTAATATGCTACAAGGGTAAAAAGATGATGTTCTGGAGTTCTCCTTTAAAAATCTATCAAAATAGTGTAATGGGATCATTACGATATATTCTATAGTTTTCATTGCAACTATGAATCGAGCTATTACCGTTTGCAGTATCAGAGTCCTTCTAAGAATTTCTGGTATCCTTTCCGTCTTCATAGCATTTTTTCATCAGTTTGATCTAGTTCTAGAGTAAATAGTAATTATCATATAATATATGATCGCATCGTAAATCTATAAACAAACGGTTTCTCTGCGGTTAATATACATATATGTATTACGTATCGTGGTCACGCTCTCTTCACTCCTGGGCGAGGGAGAAAACTCCGATATCGCGCGCCTGTCTTATTTACTATCAAGATTATAAGTCTTCATCACGGTTTAGTCTATTGGGGAGTAAGCAGAACTGTGTCTCTAAATGCCTTTCCTGATGGTGCGATGCAATTCGATTTATATCACGTCGATAAGCGCTTTTTCTAAGTAAAATTGCTAGTATGTTCACATGGACACAATGGGATGCAATTCGACCGATGCGTACTCGCGTCACCAGGAAAAGGCCTTACAGTTAGAATTGTTTTGAAGTAAATGTCAAAATAAAGGAGTAGGCCACGGGCCTTCTCCCAGCAGTGGGAACATTAAAAGGCTGATGATGATGATAAAATGTCAAAATAGGTTGATGATTCAATCCAGCAATGCTGGTACTATGTTGTGTTGGATTCTCCAAGATTTTAACAGAGACATGTTTACTTCGGACCTTTACAATTTTTTGTTGTTGTTTATTTTTCTTCGAGCAGGTGTGCCAGACTTTTAAGCATGTCATAATTAAAGAAACAGCATTACAGGACAAAGCTTGGGTTTCCTCAAAGCAATGTTGGCAACAGATCAATACGTAGGTACGAAGGGCCTTCAAGTCAGTTAAAGTTTGACTTAACAAGTCGTACAGATTATGTCTTAAGCACAATAACACCAATTCCGTCTTGTTCATACAACCCAGATCATTTCATACCTCTTCAATCACCACAGCAAACATACATGATATTTATTTTTACAGTCCAGTTATTGATAATGGCACTACAAGTTGTCGATACACCGAGAGAGTGGTCCGTTCTAGCCGGCATGCCAAACATCGCGTGCGCCGGTAGCACAGGGGCTTTTTATACAATTTCGCTTGCTGGAGTTAAACGTTGCCATTTTGTGTGGCGCAAGGTGGAAGAACTAGCGGGGATAATGTGCTTAGACTGCTGAAATATATAAGGTTCCTTGCAGGATTTAATAGACAGGAGGATAGGAGATAGACAGGGTGGAACAAATATAATCAACTTTACTGTACACCAAAATAACCAAAACGTATTTTTAGTAAATAGAAAATGGACGATAATAAGAATATGGGTTTTTCCTGGGTAGAAAAAATATATTTCTATTTAGTCCGTCAGTGAGATTCTCAAAAATCATTTGACCTGAATTTTTAGCTTTATCAAATAAATAAAAATAGTCAAAGATTCAATTCAAAATTCGGGAGTGGAGGCTTCTGACGTCACTTTGTCAGTATAAAGTGAAGCACACCGTGACGTCGCACGATATTTTAACGCACTGTATCGTCGTAATATTTCGTTCGAGGCAAAAGAAAAATACGTGTCCAATATTTATCGGATTAAATAGATTTTTTTAGCCAACTACCCTATTGAAGGAATTTAATAAAATCTCAGGTTTCAGAAGACGAAGAAGCTGTAATATAGGGACTTAGTAGAACAAGACCATACGAAATGACTTTAGTCAGTATAAACAAACAAACAAAACACGGACCAATTTCTTAAGGTGTACTATAAGTGGACCTCTGCCGAACCCTTTAAGAAATACCGGCGTGGTGTTATCTTATGGAATTTGTTTGTTGCTGTCAAATCAAAATAAGCTCTATAAGCACCAACAGCAACAATCCTTTTACATAAAATCCGCATCTGCCTCTTTTAGTTAAATTCCTCGCCTCTCGTGCTTGTGGTCGTGGGTTCAAATCCGGACAAGTACCAATGTGACTTTTTCAAATTCATATGTACTTTCTAAGTTTACCTTGGACATCACAAGCAACGGTGAAGGAAAACATCGTAAGGAAACCTGGACTTATATAGTTAATGTAAGTCTGAAATAGCCAAGTCAGAGGCCTGTGGGGTTCTCAGAGGTGGCTTAATTAACTCTGACACCAGAAGTGGCCACATCCTCACACGAAATGAAGAAGAACTTACATTCTACACTACATGTCACGCTTCCTGCATAAGTCTACACTTTAAATCAATCAAAATACCCTACCAGAACTTAATATACCTATTATTGAGTGTCATCTAGGAAATACAGATATTTTTAAATCGCTCAGCAGTTGCACAACAGTTGTCTTGGCAGCTTAACGACGGCTAATCTTGGCTGATCGCAGCTAAACTGTTAGCCTAAGATCCCAGTGCAACCTGCAGATGACAACTTGATTTTTATGATTGATTCTTGATAGTAAAATGGATTAACTACAGGGTTGCCTGGCCATATTTGGCCGCGAACAGATTATAGTTTTTTTTTTTATTTGCCCTGCATTAGAAATTTCTCCAGTAACGTGGGTGCGTATGAAACATCATCTTCCGCCATTCATGTGTTGCCAAGTAAACTGGCAACCCACGAGTTGCGGCAAGCTGGTAATATTATTTTTTCATATTTTCTACAACACTTTTAAAGACAACGTCAAATAGATTTAATTCAACTAGCCCTTTAAGCGGCACTTTTTAATGTCAACAACTAACATTTACAAGTTACAAAAATTTATTCTACCGTGCATTCGGAAAAGTAGCTTGTTATGGAGAAGAACGCACAAGAAACTCCAAACTTACTCTTTTAAAAAAAAGTGCTTTACAAAATTTACATACATACAAAAAATTCATATATGTGAGGACGATGCACTCAGCACTACAATACTACGTCTACGTATAAAGTATTACAAGCACTAACAGGTAAATGCCTTCACTTGATAAATAGGAACATGGTTCTCACATACTTAAATTACCTAATTCAACAACAACGGCACAATGTGCGAGACTTTCTTTCAAATATCGAATTTTGGCTTCACTTGAAAAACCTTTTTATATTTGGGGTTAACGTTCAAACACAATGTATTTAGTTATTGCGGCTAGATATTACTATCAAGGACCATTCATGAAAAAAAACAATCAGTTTTGATCATAAACCCGTAGTTCCTGCAGATTTCTGCAGTCGGATCTTAGGCTACGTCACTATGTGTAATGACCGCAATAATGGTTGGCGTGGAAAAAACGTAAAATGTTAAGTTCTTGTTTGGCATTCCTAGGAATGTTTAGAAGATGACTTTTATCGGTATTTGGTATGTCAAGTGGGTAGGAATGTTCTATTTTTAAGTCGCTGCTTAGAAATATCCGAAGCATCACGATAGGTGAAGGTTTTTTTTCCTAATTGATGGAACAGAAGGGAACAGGAATTTACAATGCTTTTAATAGACATAGAAAATTATTAAAGACTGTCTTCTGATTATGTTTAGTAAATGCTACTGCATGGGTTGGTGGCACACGAAAATAATACATTCAGGAAAGTTTTGGGGCACACTTTTCCCAGCAGTGGGAAAATGTAGACTAATAATAAAGTGGGTCATACCTACCTACCTAGTACCTACTGCACAAAATATCAACAGCATCTACCTTCTACTAAAACAAATCCCTGTGTCTTAAAAAAGAACTACCTACAATTAATTATAGCAACCCAACCCAACTAGTGCAGCTACCTCACAAAAACAATCACAAGCTTAATATACACGCCACAAAGGGCGGCTCGTTACGCCTGCGCCGGCCGGAAGTCGTCGCCGCCATGCGTATGCGCACAACTTCCGGCATTCACCCGCGCCTAGGGTTGTGCTGGGCACATTTAGCTTGTTAAGGATTCTGTTTCTAAGTTTTTAATTGAAAAATAATATTGTATGATAATTCGGACCTCTTTATCCTTTATCATAAAAATCGTCTTAATATCTACTACAAATATGAATTAATTAATATTTTAAAAATAAATTCTCAACAAAAAATGAACTGGAAAAAGTATTTAGAACTGTGCCCTCTGCCCTAAAATATGAATGCAAACGAACAACCAACGAAGCCGTGGAAGTGGCAACGTTTTGGGCCAATAAAATTTACATGTGCCATAAACATGAATAAGAAGAGTGAAAATTAAAATGACTGATTAAAAGCTGAACATCTTGAACAGGTCAGACACCGTCTAGTTCGGCACCACATGACTGTGACTGCTTCTTAATTACTTTTAGCTCGGATTTTTTTTTGTTTTTCAAAAATTATCCTACAATAAGTGTTAAGATTGGTTTTCCCCATAAAAGCTTCCAAAAAATTAACTTATTAACTTAACGATATCCGGCTTTATCCTGCCAACCCTACCCGCTCTTGAGGCCGCTTTGTTATTGTTTTGTTACGATCGAAGTAATTGGCCAAGATGGCGGCGTCCCTGTCATTATCAGATGTTTCACATGCTGCCAGAGGAATCTGTCATCGGAGTAATTGGAGGGAAACGTGTAGCAGAATGGAAATGGAGAAAAAATGGCGTATGTGGACTATTTGTGGAGTGACGTTTTTGTAATAGCATATTTTTGTGTTTTAATTTGTGGTCGTTTGTTTGTGCAGTGTTTTGGAAAAGAGATATCATTAACATTCAGAGGCACTAAATAAAGCGTCTATCTATCAGCGATGGCTATGGTCATAATGCCAAAATGTAAGGTATTAATAACGTGACATATCCGATAGCGATTGGCATTCCTATATATTTTAGATTTTTTCCAGACGCTGGCCACGCTTCGTCTAGAGCAGCGGGTCAACCGCTGCAAACAGCTGTAAAAAAACTCAACAGTTTCCAGACCCCACTTAAAACTACTTGCCGACCCCTGTTCTAGTCTCTTCTATAATACTTCTCAACACCTGACCATGAAAAAAAGG